>CAWUFW010005888.1:0-1248773 GCA_963921515.1 Calotriton arnoldi | reverse complement strand
GATCTCGGTCGGAGGCGCACCCAATACTATTCGGTCGGGAAAAAAGCCATGCGAAAGCCAGTTTCCCGACCGATCCGTACAGCACACCGAACGAGCAAGTACGATGCGCACAACAGCAAAGAATCCGGCCGAGCCGTACTCACCCAAACCAGGTCCTGTTCTCCGACCGAGGCGAATCCGGAAACGCCGAATCGAGTCGCACGGAAGGGAAAATGCAGCCCCGTCCGGCCGGACAAGTACGATGCGCTTTCCGTACGCGCCGAACCCGTCGCTACGCACGGCACGTCAAAGCATCCGGGAGAGGCGCACATAAGCTCCGAATCGCGCCACAACACGATCCACGGCTACGAGACGAACACAGCACAGACGAGGACGACGCGAAGCGACGAGGACGAAGCGAAGCGACGAGGACGAAGCCAAGCGACGAGGACGACGCGAAGCAACGAGAAGGACGAACGACACGAACCAACCATGAATCCCTTCGTCCCGATCATACCAATATTCTACATCTACTACCGGAACAGGCACGGACGCGTACGGCGCAGAAGGTAAGTCAGACACCAACCACAAAACACATACAACACGTACACGACACATCACACACATACACTGGGAATCTGAATATACTTACACCAGCAGCACCATAGGGGCGGGATGCCCATCACCAATGCCACATATGCACACAGGGGCCTGAATGCGCGCCACCACCCCAACCCAGGGGGGCTGGATGCCAACCACCACAACCACCCTTAGCCAGGGGGTGCCAGATGCCCACCACCACTACCACCCTTAGCCAGGGGGCAGGATGCCTACCTCTACTACCACCCTTAGCCAGGGGGCAGGATGCCCACCACTACTACCACCCTCACCCAGGGGGGCAGGATGCCCACCACTACTACCACCCTTAGCCAGGGGGCAGGATGCCCACCACTACTACCACCCTCACCCAGGGGGGCAGGATGCCCACCACTACTACCACCCTCACCCAGGGGGGCAGGATGCCTACCACTACTACCACCCTTAGCCAGGGGGCAGGATGCCTACCACTACTACCACCCTTAGCCAGGGGGCAGGATGCCTACCTCTACTACCACCCTCACCCAGGGGGGCAGGATGCCCACCACTACTACCACCCTCACCCAGGGGGGCAGGATGCCCACCACTACTACCACCCTTAGCCAGGGGGCAGGATGCCTACCTCTACTACCACCCTTAGCCAGGGGGCAGGATGCCTACCTCTACTACCACCCTCACCCAGGGGGGCAGGATGCCCACCACTACTACCACCCTCACCCAGGGGGGCAGGATGCCCACCACTACTACCACCCTTAGCCAGGGGGCAGGATGCCTACCTCTACTACCACCCTTAGCCAGGGGGCAGGATGCCTACCTCTACTACCACCCTCACCCAGGGGGGCAGGATGCCCACCACTACTACCACCCTCACCCAGGGGGGCAGGATGCCCACCACTACTACCACCCTTAGCCAGGGGGCAGGATGCCCACCACTACTACCACCCTCACCCAGGGGGGCAGGATGCCTACCACTACTACCACCCTTAGCCAGGGGGCAGGATGCCCACCACTACTACCACCCTTAGCCAGGGGGGCTGGATGCCTACCACTACTACCACCCTCAACCAGGGGGGCAGGATGCCTACCACTACTACCACCCTTAGCCAGGGGGGCAGGATGCCTACCACTACTACCACCCTTAGCCAGGGGGGCAGGATGCCTACCTCTACTACCACCCTTAGCCAGGGGGCAGGATGCCCACCACTACTACCACCCTCACCCAGGGGGGCAGGATGCCCACCACTACTACCACCCTTAGCCAGGGGGCAGGATGCCCACCACTACTACCACCCTCACCCAGGGGGGCAGGATGCCCACCACTACTACCACCCTTAGCCAGGGGGCAGGATGCCCACCACTACTACCACCCTCACCCAGGGGGGCAGGATGCCCACCACTACTACCACCCTCACCCAGGGGGGCAGGATGCCTACCACTACTACCACCCTTAGCCAGGGGGGCAGGATGCCCACCACTACTACCACCCTTAGCCAGGGGGGCTGGATGCCTACCACTACTACCACCCTCAACCAGGGGGGCAGGATGCCTACCACTACTACCACCCTTAGCCAGGGGGGCAGGATGCCTACCACTACTACCACCCTTAGCCAGGGGGCTGGATGCCTACCACTACTACCACCCCCACTCATAGGATGGACAATGCATGACACAACAAGCACACCACAACCTAGGGAATGCAAGATTAAGACATCCCCCCACCACCATGACAAGCGTGTGAGCAGGCTGTGTCAAATGCCTACAACACCGAACATGACATTGAACATACAATGTGACCCCCTAGCACATGTGCCACACATATATGTGTGTGGCACCCACAATGCAAGCAGCCCATGACCATTGTGGCAATGGGGCCTAAACCCCCATCATCACAGTGACCAAAAGGCAAGTGTGGGGTCCATAGCTGAAGCACATTTTGACCATTGTGGCAATGGGGTCTAAACCCCCATCATCACAGTGACCAAAAGGCAAGTGTGGGGTCCATAGCTGAAGCACATTTTGACCATTGTGGCAATGGGGTCTAAACCCCCATCATCACAGTGACCAAAAGGGAAGTGTGGGGTCCATAGCTGAAGCACATTTTGACCATTGTGGCAATGGGGTCTACACCCTCATCATCACAGTGACCAAAAGGTAATTGTTGACAAAGAAAGAGCTGCAACTGCCAAACTGCATGGATCATTCCTGGTCACAGAACCAAAAACTCATCTGTGGCAAAGTAGTGTATGTGTCCCATTGCAACATAAATTGGGGGAGCCAAATACTGCAGTGCAAATGAGACATTCCTTTGGCCATGTGCAGACAAACAACACCCATGGGGGCTGAGACCGTCAACAGTCATCAATGACACAATGACAGAAGTGACCATCAGAATGCAGACCCACATATTTGCACCAATGGGCACACAAATGCAGATACCCTGTGGAGACAGCAGATGTGAGGTGAACAGATACCATACCATGGCAGCAATGGGACACACAAACCATGATCACTGTGCTGACCGATGACCTAGGAGTCCCAGGGACAGCAGGGGAAACACACCAAACAACATACAGCCAATGGCACACCCAAGATATGCCAATGCAGTGGTGCAGATGCACAAACACAAACAGGCAGACCAACACTGTCATCATACACAGCAGGTGAGGGGTGGGGGTGCCAGTGTCCCCAGGCAACAACACAACACATGAGGAGAGCTGAATACCAATCATACAGATGTGCATACACTGCCACACTAAGGTAACTCATGGATCCAAATCCCCTATGTGGGCAAGCAGGCATTGACAGGTGAGAGGGAGCACAAAACACACATGTCACACAGGCACGTAGGAACAACAACTGACACAGCAAGTCACAGACACACCACAGCACCACCCCCAGGGCCCCCACAATGTGGTGACCCTGGGCTGAAGAAAAATACCACTGTGATGACAAAGCTAAATGTCGTTCACACTGTGAACCACAGTCAGGTGTCCTGAGCAACAAACTACCATCACACCTACACAAGCACAAATCAATCAGCATGGCCAGTAAGCCAAGGCCAACATGGAGGCAGGGGACTAGCTGGGCAACGACTCTCATCTGCACACACTCAAGACCACACCCCTCGACCTCCAACAATGTGCAGCAGTGAAGTACACATGCACTGGTGACATTGCACATGCACCCATGACTATTCCAGGGTGGTGGGTGGGAACCAAGGTGTAGAAACACATCACACATGGACACTCAACAAGACTCCTGAATGTCTGACACACTGCACACTACGCTGTACATGGACATGACGGCAATACCACACCGACCAATGGGATCCCAGCCACAGTCACACACCAATGAAGAAGCCAAGGTCACCCACAAAGAACACACATAGACAACAACCAACATTGCAGCCCGGACCCTAAGGAGTGCCAGCAGTCACACACACAACGTGTCACAATCACTGAAAGATAACACAAACTGGAAATCACATGACAGGGGCAAACAACAAGTGCCAAAGGGAAACCTGACTGTGACCCATCTGCGTCAGCACACAAACTCTGCCCTGACAGCAAACACACCTATGGGTGACACCCTGATGACCAGTAATGTGCCATGCACCCACATCACAGAGAACACAGGGAGAAGACTTTGGGGGAACATAGCTCAAGTCAGCAAGCATCACAAACAGGTACAACACTAGGGATCACAGCATGCGCAGATGAATGGAAGTGAACACACAGACATGCACATACAACACACACCTTGGGCGCAGGCAATGTCACACGTGTACACACTGCCATGAGGGGACTCCACTCCTGTGTGAGGAAAGCTGTGCCATATGTTGCCTCAGTAGGGCCCCATCATGTCAGCTGAGCACTTGGTCACACAATCAACAATTAGCACCAAATGAGGGCTCCCATCACATCAGCCTGGTCATGGATGTGCCAACGGAATCATCAGCACAGATCCAACACACTTGTATAGCAATGTTGCACTGACTACACGGATGAGTCCCTCCCCATTGATGCCCAAACCTGCATGTCCACTGGAGATGGCAACACGGTCAGGGAAGTAGACAAATGCAACGATGGCAGGCACAACAGATGTGCAGGGGTGGAAGCCACAGATATGAAATTGCCAATGTAAGTAGGAAACCCATTGCCAAATACTGAACACATGACACCCTCAGATGCTGCTATTGATGACATGGATACACCACATGATAGGACACATTCCCCCTGGACCACATGGGTTCCTGCACAGTAACACTTCATAATCATGAGACCAGATATCACCATCACTGCAGCAAGGGCATGGTTAGCTGCACCAACAACATGTACATCTGAAGCATGAGCACTAGAGAAAAGAAAGTTGCTTTATTCAGCATATGTGTTGAGGCCAAACGAAGTCCTGAAAAAAGAGCAAAGGCCAATGGCCAGTCCATTGTCAAAGTTCAAACAGGGTGACACTGGCAGATGTCACCCTACGCATGCCTGCACAATACCAGGGACAATCCACTAGGAGGGGCAACCGGGGGCAGGCCAGGCACCGCAGGGACAGGATCAGGGCTCACCAGGGGGAGTCAGGGAAGGGGTGGTGGGTGCTGGAGAGCCACTGACAACTGCAGTGGAGGTGTCTGACATGGTGTGTGCCGGCACAACTGGGGGGCATGACACAGATGTCGTGGGTGCCGGCACAACTGCAGTGGACCCTGCAGATGGGGTGGACAGGTCCGCCACTGCAGTGCCCAAGTCAGACAGGGCGGTAGTGGACTCCACTGCAGTGCCTACCTCCAGGGGAGGAGAATGGGGAACAGGCAAGGTGGGTTGGACAGAGGGGGGACACCCTCACCACATCAGTGGCACAGACAAGCGCAGCGGGGGTGTGGTGCTGGGAGAGCAAGTGGCAGGGGGAGAAGGCCGGAGCATCTTGGGGATGGTATATCTGTGGGTGGGGGAACCTGGGGCAGGGTGTGGTGGGGGCACCTGTGCAGTGGGGGCCTGAGGGATGGAGGACGGAGACCTTGTGCCTGAGCTGCAGGGCGGTGGCGGGGTCTTGCTCTTAGCACTCCGGGGGGACTTGCGGGTGGGGGCCTCAGTCCGTCTGCGCCTGGGGGAGGGTGTCCGGGGGCGAGGGGCACTCTGCTCCGTGTGGGTGGGCTTCCTCTTCCCCCGGGATGCTGGAGCAGCTTCATCGGTGGGGAAGAGGCCGAGGTCACAGAGGAAGAGCTGCTGTGACTTTGGGGTTGCAGGTGAGGCAAGGGAGGGTGCTTTGGAGGGAGAGGGAACTGAGGACTGCGCAGTGCATGTGGATGCGTGTGTGTGTTCCAGGGCCCCATCCCCTGTGAGTCTGGCTTCAGTCCCCTGAATGTGCGTGCGTGTGCGTTTTGTCATTGGCGTGTGTGTCAGTGTGCTGGATGTGTGTGTGCTGGTGTGTGCCAGTGTGTGTGTGCCTGGGATGGGTAAGGTGCTGGGGAGTGTGGATGGAGCAGAGGCAGGAGGGGTGAGGGACCGTTTGAGGAGGGACACTGCTGCCGTCAGGGAGGAGTCCATGGACCTATTGCCCCTCTGTAGGTCAGACATGCCCGATGAGATGCCCTCCATGAACGACACCAGCTGAGTCAACAGCGCGGTGTGCGCATGGAGGACACTCAGCATGGCTGTCTGCCCTACATGGAGCTGGCGAAGGAGGTACACAGACTCCTCACTCAGGGCAGCAGGGGACACAGGGGCAGGGGGTGCGGTGCCTGGCCCAAAGGAGACACGCTCCCGGACATGGGAGCCTCCACGGACCTGGGGAATGGGAGCCGATGGGAGGGCGGTGGTGGTGCTGGTGGTGGCGGGGACAGCAACACTAGCTGGGGTGTGGTGGCTGCTGACACCCGCCTCCACAAGGGAGTCATCCTCCGAGTTGCTCTGGTCCTCAGCTGAGGTGGATGCTGCTGAGGACTCCTCGGTGTGGCTCCCCTCGCCCTCCGTGCCACTGGGTCCCTCCGACCACTCCTCGGCTGCTGACCCAGTCTGGCTCTCCGGCTCCTCCTGGTCCGTGGAGCTGTCCCCTTCCGTGGCCGTGGATGTATCTGCAAACAATGGGGAAACAGACAGACATCAGTCACCTGCACATAACGCACACACCACTGTGAGCACAGCACATCACAGAGCAAGCCCTGGCATCATTAGTTGTGCATTGCTAAAAGTGCACTAATTGAACAGGAGAAGTCAATTGTCAGTCTGATGCCAAGCATGGCACTCACATCCCACATGGCCTTGCACCCATCTGTCTGGTGTCTGTTGGATTGCAACACCCCAGTGTTGACACATGCACCAAGTACACAGTAGTTGGACAGTGCAGAGGACACGGTGTGGACACATCACAGCTGTTGCCACTGAGTCAGTACAGGTTTACGGATGTAAGGGATGCCCAGAGTCAAATAGGAAATGCATGTGATGCATACCAGCGACAGACACCATGATGCACCCATGTCCTGATAGCCAGCGCCACTATGGTGTGCATGTAGCACATGTCACTCCCCTGCAGGATCACCAATCAGTAGACACATGCCATGGCGGAGGCATGACTGCAAAGTCATACATCACTGTCTCAGTGATGTATGACTTTGCAGCCAGACAACAACACTCTGCACTGTGTCACAATAGTAGGTCATGG
The DNA here is from genome assembly GCA_963921515.1 of Calotriton arnoldi. Lineage (NCBI taxonomy): Eukaryota > Metazoa > Chordata > Amphibia > Caudata > Salamandridae > Calotriton > Calotriton arnoldi. The sequence continues at coordinate 1,241,534 of CAWUFW010005888.1, read as the reverse complement.
GGAATGCAAGTCCTGGAGCTGCACAAGTGCACATGTACATCCCCCCACAACACATCCTCTTAACCCTCATCTGTCCAGGTCATACCTATTGGACATATGGGAGACCTGTGACACTACCCTCGGAACCTGAGCCCCTCACACTCTGCTGTGCATGGGGAACAGCTGCCTGAACTTCACATTTACATGCCCCAGTCTGCATGGGCAGCTGATCAGACACCTATGTGTCACACAAGTATCGTCTCCTATGGTCACATCTCCAGTGGCATGCTGAGCCCCTACCAAGAAACTCCACAGCAGTCCTGGCGACTAATCCACAGCACACTGACACAGAGGCAGACACCTGAGGGGCAAATCACTGTGCACAATGTGTCCTCTGATACACGGGAGTGGGAGTACAGAGTGTATTGTATGGCCTGGAGTAGGCATGACTGTCCAGCCCCACATGAATGAGGGATGAGCCCTGGACTGTAGGCAGCTGGCTAAGTATGTGTGACACACGTCATATACATACTCCTGGGGCCCAAACATTGTTCCCACCCGCAGCATGGGTGTGTGCCAGGTACCCCAGCCACATGTGGTGGATCAGCTCAGCAATTGGACCACAGATCAAAGTAACACGCTGAATACATGTCAGAATACAGGCATTGTGTAAGCAATGGACCCACCCATGATGCCCACCACAGAGTCAGGGAAACAGATGCTGTCTCCCACCTTGAGTCAAGCAAACTGCAAGGACACAGTCCTAAGTGACAGAATTCCCTGCATGTAAGGGCCACACCTGGGTATCAGATGAGGAGTGGGCAGTGCACAATAGAGGGACATGGCTCCTGGACAACATGACTGCTGTACTGTGGCAGTTCAACCTGGCCCGAGGAGGGCACATAACATGTTAGACAGAGTACACAGTGCAGTCTTTGACTCACCCCCTCCTTGCTGCTCTCTGGCCTTCAGCTGCCCATCCAGGTCTGGAAAGACCACCGCCAGGATCCTGAGCATGTGGGGGTCAGGGTCCGTGTTCCGCCCCTCCTGCGAGGAGGCGACAGCTTCAGCTGGACCCGTGCAATCCTCCGGGTCCAGCCCCGAAGGTCCTGCCACCTCTTTTGGCAGTTGCGGATCCGGCGCTTGTAGACCCCCACGGACCGGACAGCCCGGACGATGTCCTTCCAGATCTCATGCTTCCGATGGGCAGAAGCCTGTCAGGATGACAAAGTGATAAGGACATTACTACACATGCAACATATCCGTGCATGACACAGTTGCATATACATGTCGCAATCACAGGGGCACATGGTGTACCCAGGCAGTGCACGGCTGCCCATGGACAGTTTTCCAGAAGTCACTACATGGTATCATAGCATGGGGAGTAAAACCCTGTTCAGAAGCACTGTCACTGCACCATACCTGTCCAGTGCAAGTCACTACACACTATGGGGGGTGACAACTACTCAGTGAGCCTGCTAGCCAGTGGTGTGCTGACTCTCAGCCTTGCTAGTCAGACAAAATGCACATTCAGAAAGGCAGTGCACAGAACACTCACCTGCTCCCCTGGTGTCCCATACAGCTTGCTGTACTGTGGAAGTAGGCTGTCCAGCAGGGCCTGGTTCTCTTCAAGGCTGAAGGCTGGGGCTCTCTCCACAGTACGTGCCATTGCAGGGTCCAGAGGGGCAGAGACAGCAGCAGTGCAGTGGCAGATGTCGTCCTGGAGCATGTAGTGCAGGCAAGTGGGCTCTCAGGGGAACATGCAGCAATATATATGTGCTGGAGAGGCAGATACTGTCCCTTGTGTCCAAAGTGATAGGTCCAAGTCGTTTGCATCTTCTGAATCTGGCCAATCCATGGAATAGCAGCACCAAAACACGCCCACAGCATCCTTCAAATCTTCAACTTCATGACATACATGATTTTGCAACATTGTTGTGGGTGACCAACTGATTTTCCAGCAACCGACTCGTTCGAATATTCGAAAACGCGTCCGTTGCCAGGCAAGCCCATTGTCAATGGGTGCGCACCGATCGGTCCATTGAGGTACAACGCGCACAGGGGTACAACGCGTACCCGCACACATTGAAAGCAATGGGCCGGCCGGAGGCACCGATCGGTCCATTGCTGTTCAACGCGCACAGGGGTACAACGCGTACCCGCACACATTGAAAGCAATGGGCCGGCCGGAGGCACCGATCGGTCCATTGCTGTTCAACGCGCACAGGGGTACAACGCGTACCCGCACACATTGAAAGCAATGGGCCGGCCGGAGGCACCGATCGGTCCATTGCTGTTCAACGCGCACAGGGGTACAACGCGTACCCGCACACATTGAAAGCAATGGGCCGGCCGGAGGCACCGATCGGTCCATTGCAGTACAACGCGCACAGGGGTACAACACGTACCCGCACACATTGAATGCAATGGGCCGGCCGGAGGCACCGATCGGTCCATTGCAGTACAACGCGCACAGGGGTACAACGCGTACCCGCACACATTGAATGCAATGGGCCGGCCGGAGGCACCGATCGGTCCATTGCTGTTCAACGCGCACAGGGGTACAACGCGTACCCGCACACATTGAATGCAATGGGCCGGCCGGAGGCACCGATCGGTCCATTGCAGTACAACGCATCACTGTACATGTGACTGGCATATGTCAGCATGCCTGTCTCAGATGGACATATGCCAGCCACAGATAGCTCCCAGGGAGTGAGGGGCACACCTACATCACGACAGCCTGTCCAAACCTTATCATAAGGCATGTAAGGCTGCATTTCCTATTGTGTGTATGTTGGTGTACATGTTGTCCTGTGGGTGTCACCTGTGGGCAGCCACCCCCAGGCTGTGCACGTGTTAATGGGGACAGGATCCTGGGTGTTACGTGTACGTGACCACTGTGATGTGCAACTGTTCATATCTGTGCATGTGCCATGGTCACATTTCACAGTGGTGTTTGTGTATGTCATGTCACATACCCCGTGAGTCCCATGTGGGACGGTATGTTTGAGCCAGGGTGTCCCAGTGGCACAATAGTGATGGCCCTCCACAGTCTTTGTGCATGTAGTGTTTACAATGTCTCTGATTTCATGTGCACAATGGGAGACAGTCTCCACATCCACGTTGTGTGTGCATGGACTCTGATGTTGTGCGTGTGTGTCACAGACGTCCATGGCTCTCCTGCCATGGCAAGTGTGGCCACTACCTGTGGGGGTCATGTTTGTTTTGTTGTGGTGTACACATGATACTCCAGGTGATGCCAGTGTCCATGTGGCATTACAGGGTCCCTGGGAATGTGCCTGTCGTTGAGCTGTGGTGCCTGGGGCACATCTGTCCTCACATGTCACTGGGGGGTGACTGTGACACAGCATCATGATATCCAATGGGCCAACCTGGGACAAATTGATGCCACCTGTAGGACCGTGTTGACAGATGTTGGCCATGTATGTACCATAAATGTCGTTCCGGTACTGCACACTTCATGTAGTTGTGCCTCATGATGATGTATGTTGGGATCTTGAGTGTGTTCAATGCCGCATATGTGGGGTGACTGACGATCTTGCTTACTTCTCCTCTGCACTGCAGGGCTCCTGCTGTCCATCGGCCATTCCCAGACCTGGCAACGATGGTGGAACGGGACAGCATCCGACGGTACCGCTTCACCAGGCAGCTGATTGAGGATTTTGCAGTGCAGTTGTCCCCACATTTGCAGCCTGGCCGGCCGTATCCTACAGCGCTGACCCCCAAGGTGAAGGTGATGGCAGCCCTACACTTCTTTGCCACCGGTACCTTCCAACATACTGTGGCGTCTGCTGGTGGGATGTCACAGACCATGTTCAGCCGTGTGCTCCGCGATGTTTTGGTGGCAATGTTGCTCTTCCTGAACCGGTACATCTATTTCCCTAGACTGCGACGACTCACTGACGTGAAGAGTGACTTTTATGCCCTGGGGAGGATGCCGCATGTAATTGGCTCCATTGATGGGACACATGTGGCTTTGGTACCACCACAGGCCCAGGAGCAGGCCTACAGGAACCGCAAGCACTACCACTCGGTCAATGCACTGGTGGTGTGTCTTGCAGACATGACCATCACACACGTGTGTGCCCGTTTCCCTGGTTCAGCACACGATGCCTTTGTGATGAGGAGTAGTCGCATCCCCAGGTTGATGGCACAGATGCAGAACCAGCGTGCCTGGCTTGTCGGTGTGTACTGACTTTGTGCCATTGTGTGTGATCTGATCTGTAGTATTCCGCCCACTTTTCCAAGTCAGCTGATGTGCACTTGTCTGTCCGTAGGTGACTCGGGATACCCCAACATGCCGTGGTTGCTGACACCCCTCAGGAACCCTGTGACACCTGCCCAGATGCGCTACAATGAGGCACATGGTCGGACCAGGAGAGTGATTGAGCGGACCTTTGGTCTCCTGAAGAGCCGCTTCCGCTGCCTGGACAAGACCGGAGGGTCCCTCCCATATGCCCCTGCGAAAGTGTGCAAGATTATCATCGTCTGCTGCATGCTCCACAACCTGGCAGTGCGGAAGGAGTTGCCTCTCATCCAGGATGACGATGACCAACATCCGCCACCTGTGGAGGATCCTGGCCTGGACCACGATGCCAGTGACGATGATGATGATGATGGTGATGGTGATGTCCGCACACAGCTCATCACCAACTTCTTTAGCTGAATGTGAGTATCCTGAGGTGTCATGTGAATGATGTGAGTTGGCATGATGTGTGGGTGGTGCTCTGGTGCTGTTGGAGTGTGTCCATGGGCTACTTGACAGGATGTGTGTTGCGATGTGTGGTGACAGGTGGGCTGTACTCCCCAACAGTGTTGACATGCTAACTTGGTTCTGGGTGGGTATCTTGTAACATGTATTGTGCATGAGTTTTGCTGTTCTGTCCTGTACTGCATTGCTTTTGACTGTGTGTCATTTCTGTCCTTCACAGGGTACTTTCAGATTCGTTTGGTCAACTGTGTCCACCGACGACGTGATTGCACATCCAGGCTGGTAGCTGTTGTGTCCCTACAGGTGATGTGCGCCACACCCATGGACTTCCTTCTGTCTACAGTTGTTGACTGTGTGCCCGCTACCAGGTGGGGTTACCTTGCATCTGTAGTGGTTACGGCATGTTGCTACTGTGTAATAAACCTGTGCTTCACTTAGTGATGTGCGTTGTCTGTGGTCACACATTTGACTGCCATTTGCTTACTGCACCTGTGGGCTACTTGACTACAACTGGGAATGGGTGTGGTGTCTGTGCATTGCACCGTCTTCCCTGGCAACATCAGTGTAGGCAATGAGTCAGATGGCCTAGGTGTGTATGTGTTGTGTAGCCCTGGTGGTGTGTCTCCCTCATATGTGTCACGTTGCCTGTACTCACATGCCTGTGTTGTCCTTGCTGTTGCAGTTCGCATACACTGTGTAATTTTGCAGTTCATCATCCCCATAACAGCACCCACGTTGGAATCACGACAGAGGCAAGTATGGTGTATTAGTGTGTTTATTGTGATAATAGTGCATAGGATGGATTGTGCTGTACATGAATCTTGCAATCCCAAGTTCCTAGATGAATAGAAAGTCCAGGTAGACAGGATCCCCAGTATCGGGGCCACAGTTGTCTGACACATTGTTCCAACTTGTACTCCCCATGCTATGTGTGGGAGTAGTGTTGCCATCAACAGGGTGAACAGTCTGTGCACAAAGGCGAAAATCCAGAACAGGTTCAGGCTTCCTGGGAGTTGCGCTTGGCCATCAGCCTCTCACTTTCCCCTCCTCGGACGACCCCTCTTCTTGGGGGGGGCCCTCAAGTGCAGGCTGCTGCGGTGCAGGGGACTCTCCGCCAGAGTCCTCCTCCCTCCCTGTGGCAGTTGCAGTTTGTTCGGTACCAGATGTTGTTGGCACACAGGGAGGTGTGGACTGGTTGCTGTTCATCTGGCGGAGGCATTGTAAAATGTCCCTGTGCACCGCCGTCATCTCATGTAGTACATCCCACTTGGACTCCACGCGGGTCATGTGGGAGTCCACACGTGACATGTGGGAGTCCACACGTGACATGTGTGACTCCACTTGGGACATGTGGGAGTCCAAGCGGGCATGATGGGCAGCCTGCTGCTGTTTGATGTCTCTGAGGAGCCCCACTACCTGGCTGAGCTCTCCGGTGCTGGACTGGTACGCATCAGCTATGCGTACCAGTTGTGGGTCTTCATGCACACCAGCAACGTCTGCAAGCAGCGACCTCTGTCTCCCACCCCTCCCACCACCCCTGCTGACATGTGCAGTGTGTGCAGTTGCACGCACAGATAACCCTGGTCCACCTTGGGGGTTGGTGGTGGTGGTGGTGTCCATGGCCCCAGGTTGGTCCAGGGTCACTGCGCTGGTGTTGTTCCTTATTCTGTCCATGTCGGCAGGGATGGTATTCGTGGTGACAGTCGTTGGAGGGGTGGGTGCAGGGGGTGCAGCTGGTGGACCTGCTGGTGCTGCAGCTGGTGGTCCTGCTGGTGCAGCATGTTGACTTGCACCGGATGTGCCAGGTTGTTCTTCATCGTCCGAGGAGGACAGAGGCTGTACGACGCCAGTGAGCTCGGCATCCTCTTGAGCCTGGGACTGGGACTCCTCAGCGTCTGCTGCTGTGTCCCTATCATCACCTGTTTTTGGGAGACACAAACAATGTATGTCATGTTTCTGCAGGCATCAGTGGTTGACACACCTGACAGTTGTGACTGTGCCTCGGGGTGCGGGCCTGTACATTGTATTGTCCTAAGTCGTCACAGTCAGGGGTTGATATTGGTGTGGCACATTGTCCTGCATTATTTGGGCATTTCTATGTATTCTCTGGGGTGTGAACATGGTCTGCATTGATTGTGTTTGGTTGTCAGCCAGACCTCCTTCCCACCCACCCACCCACCCAGTCAGTTATCCCACCATGGAACGTGCTTGCATTGCAGGGAGTGTAAGTTGTCTCTCAGGATGTCAGTCAGTGGTGTCCTGCTGTTTGTTGGTGCACAGTTGGCAGCAGGGCCTTGTGCTCCCCACAGCAGTAGCCAGTGTCAGCCATCTTGTGAGTCCTTCTCCACTCCCTGTGATGTGAGCATGGTTCAGGGTGGTGTTGATGGGACAGTTGTGGGGGTGAGCTATGTCTGTGACTACGACTCCCATCATGCTATTGCCTCCACCCCCTTCCCAGCATGCCCATGCTTCCTTCCTTTTGACTCTGCTTCCCTGTGGGGTGGGCTGGCTGTGCTGACAGGATGGCTGGGAGTGTTGTCCTGGCAGTTGTTTGGCTAAGAGTCCCAAGAGTGTCCCTGTGCTTCACACAACATAACCCAGGGTGGTGGTGCTTTGTGGGATCTTGTGTTAGGATGGAGGGCATTGCATTCTACCAGGTGGGTACTGTGGAGTTTGTGTTGGGGGGGTGAGGGGAGGTGCTGGTGACTATAGTCAGTGCTGCAAGTCCCCCTTCCCACCCAGCCAGCCAGATATCCCACCATGGAACGTGCTTGCATTGCAGGGAGTGGAAGTTGTCTCTCAGGATGTCAGTCAGTGGTGTCCTGCTGTTTGTTGGTGCACAGTTGCCAGCAGGGCCTTGTGCTCCCCACAGCAGTAGCCAGTGTCAGCCATCTTGTGAGTCCTTCTCCACTCCCTGTGATGTGAGCATGGTTCAGGGTGGTGTTGATGGGACAGTTGTGGGGGTGAGCTATGTCTGTGACTACGACTCCCATCATGCTATTGCCTCCACCCCCTTCCCAGCATGCCCATGCTTCCTTCCTTTTGACTCTGCTTCCCTGTGGGGTGGGCTGGCTGTGCTGACAGGATGGCTGGGAGTGTTGTCCTGGCAGTTGTTTGGCTAAGAGTCCCAAGAGTGTCCCTGTGCTTCACACAACATAACCCAGGGTGGTGGTGCTTTGTGGGATCTTGTGTTAGGATGGAGGGCATTGCATTCTACCAGGTGGGTACTGTGGAGTTTGTGTTGGGGGGGTGAGGGGAGGTGCTGGTGACTATAGTCAGTGCTGCAAGTCCCCCTTCCCACCCAGCCAGCCAGATATCCCACCATGGAACGTGCTTGCATTGCAGGGAGTGGAAGTTGTCTCTCAGGATGTCAGTCAGTGGTGTCCTGCTGTTTGTTGGTGCACAGTTGCCAGCAGGGCCTTGTGCTCCCCACAGCAGTAGCCAGTGTCAGCCATCTTGTGAGTCCTTCTCCACTCCCTGTGATGTGAGCATGGTTCAGGGTGGTGTTGATGGGACAGTTGTGGGGGTGAGCTATGTCTGTGACTACGACTCCCATCATGCTATTGCCTCCACCCCCTTCCCAGCATGCCCATGCTTCCTTCCTTTTGACTCTGCTTCCCTGTGGGGTGGGCTGGCTGTGCTGACAGGATGGCTGGGAGTGTTGTCCTGGCAGTTGTTTGGCTAAGAGTCCCAAGAGTGTCCCTGTGCTTCACACAACATAACCCAGGGTGGTGGTGCTTTGTGGGATCTTGTGTTAGGATGGAGGGCATTGCATTCTACCAGGTGGGTACTGTGGAGTTTGTGTTGGGGGGGGTGAGGGGAGGTGCTGGTGACTATAGTCAGTGCTGCAAGTCCCCCTTCCCACCCAGCCAGCCAGATATCCCACCATGGAACGTGCTTGCATTGCAGGGAGTGGAAGTTGTCTCTCAGGATGTCAGTCAGTGGTGTCCTGCTGTTTGTTGGTGCACAGTTGGCAGCAGGGCCTTGTGCTCCCCACAGCAGTAGCCAGTGTCAGCCATCTTGTGAGTCCTTCTCCACTCCCTGTGATGTGAGCATGGTTCAGGGTGGTGTTGATGGGACAGTTGTGGGGGTGAGCTATGTCTGTGACTACGACTCCCATCATGCTATTGCCTCCACCCCCTTCCCAGCATGCCCATGCTTCCTTCCTTTTGACTCTGCTTCCCTGTGGGGTGGGCTGGCTGTGCTGACAGGATGGCTGGGAGTGTTGTCCTGGCAGTTGTTTGGCTAAGAGTCCCAAGAGTGTCCCTGTGCTTCACACAACATAACCCAGGGTGGTGGTGCTTTGTGGGATCTTGTGTTAGGATGGAGGGCATTGCATTCTACCAGGTGGGTACTGTGGAGTTTGTGTTGGGGGGGTGAGGGGAGGTGCTGGTGACTATAGTCAGTGCTGCAAGTCCCCCTTCCCACCCAGCCAGCCAGATATCCCACCATGGAACGTGCTTGCATTGCAGGGAGTGGAAGTTGTCTCTCAGGATGTCAGTCAGTGGTGTCCTGCTGTTTGTTGGTGCACAGTTGCCAGCAGGGCCTTGTGCTCCCCACAGCAGTAGCCAGTGTCAGCCATCTTGTGAGTCCTTCTCCACTCCCTGTGATGTGAGCATGGTTCAGGGTGGTGTTGATGGGACAGTTGTGGGGGGGCAATATGTGTGACTGCGACTCCCATGATGCTATTGGCTACACTGACTTGGCCAGCATACACAGAATTCCTTCCTTTGAGTGGTCTTCACTGTGTGTTGGTGTTGTTGTGGTGGCTACATGTGTGGATGTGTGTGTTAGTTCTATTTGTGCCACTGCCTAGCTGTAGTTGTGGTTGTGTTTGTACATGTGTTGGCACAGTTGGATGTGACTTTTTTGATGGCATGTGTTGTGTTTATCTGACTGACATACACATTTTGGGATGATTCTGTTCTAGTTGCTGTGTAATTGCTATGTGTGCATGGTTTGACTCTCCCCTTGACAGTGATGTGTGTGTTTTGTGGCAGTTTATTGTGTACATTTGTTGTGTACTCACCAGGCTCTGGGATGTTCTCTAGTCCATATACGCTCACTGGCGGAAGGATGGCCCGCACCTTCTCCTCCCAGGGCCTGAGGTATATTGGCTTGGCAGGAGGGCCACTGCCGGTATGTTGGCTGTTGATGTAGTCTATCTTCAGCAGGTCCCGTACCCTCCTGCGCACGTCATACCACCTGTTCTGGATGTCCGTCTTTGTGCGCCGACATGATGATTGGGCGTTCACCCTGTTGATGATCCTCTCCCACATCTTGGTTTTCTGCGACATGGGGGTCTGTTGGACCAGAGTGCCAAACAGCTGTGGCTCCACCCTGAGGATCTCGTCTACCAGGACTTCCAATTCACAATCTAGGAACTTGGGATTCTTCTTGGGGGGCATGGTGATGGGTGGTGATGGTGAGTGATGTGTGTGTTGGTGTGCAGGTGAGGGTGTGTGAGTGTGTGTTTTGCTGGGTGTATGTGAGGTAGGTATTTGTTGGTGTGCTGATGGTGTGTGGCTTGTGTGAGGGGTGAGCTGTGGGTGTGTGGTTGCTTTCTCTTGGGTGCTGGCAGTGAAATGGCATTTGCAAAGGCTCATGGTAGTGATTTGTGTCCTTTATATAGGTGGAGTTGTGGGTGTGTCTTTGTTCTCTGTCCCCACCCCCCCAGTATTTATTGGCTTGGTAATTGCTTGTTTGGCCTTTTTTTGGTTGATTTTTCCTTTGTGCTGTTTGTGTATGTTGGAAACGTTCTTGTGACCGAGTCGGACCCTGCATTGGTCTCGTACGGTGTTTTCCGTTTCGTTCACGCTGTGTTTGTGCAGTTTTGTATGCTGCGTACGCGTCGGTCGCGGTGTATTGTGTTGCTTCGGCTCGGTTTTGTATGCGTGTCGGTCGTACGGCTTGTCCTCCGTCCGACTCGGTCGTGTTTTTCGCGCCTTGCATCGTACTTTGCGGGTTGGAGTTGGCGGGTACGATTCGGTCGGATTTGTTCCGGGTGCGTGTCGGTCGGTTGGATTCGCGTGTTTTTCCGGCCGGATTGCAATTTTCCGAGCGGCTTGGTCGGTCGGCTTGGTTTCCTGACGTGTCGGTCGGATTTATCGCGGCTTGCATCGTACTTGGCGTGTCGGGCGCCACTGGTACGTGTCGGTCGGTATTTTTTCCGGATCCGAGTCGGTCGGTGCTTTTTCCGGCCCGAATCGGAATCGACCCCTTAGTATGCACATTTAGACAGGAAAAAAATGAAACCGTTGTTATTTATGAGCAGCTGGCAGATACATGCAATACCCTCCAAAAAAGGGCAATAGCTGCAGCAGTATGTATGGTCGTATGGGGGATGTGTGTACTGTAAACCTATCCGCTAGACAGTACAGTGGAGCTGTAAAGAGTCGCTTGCAAAGATACAGTCAACGAGTAACAGTAGGGGTATTTTGGTTCAGAGATTGGAAGTGGAGTGTCACTTTGCGTAAATTTAGGGGTTTTAAGGATAATTATTACATTACAGATCAGTAGTGAGTATAAGAGGGAAGAATAAAATCCTCATTAATAATCAGTTTCTATGGTTCACGCTTAGCATACAGAACTCTTTCTTGTAACTTGTGAAATATGCATTTTGCTGGCATATCTGTTCTTTGTGGCATTATAAGCATAGGTTATTATAGTCTTGTTTTGACACAGTAAATACTCTTGCAGTATTACAGAGCCAAACGTACTTTTAATGTCTCAGTGATCAAATGTATACCAAATTAGGTTGCTCACAAGAAATTTAAACAAAAGATGCAAAATCCAAAACAATATATCATCAATTTCCCAACGTTCTCAATGCCTTGAGCCCCTCAAAATTTTATATCTGTCACACAAATGACCTGTGGTACTTCTGTTAACTTTTATTTCATTCCTTATTATAGTGAACACTGAAGTGACAGAATATTATATCTATATCTTCTAACACTGTAGACAGCTTGCAACTCGGGGGCCTAGCTATCAGTGTTTCAGCAGGTGCAGTGGCACCAGGGCCTAAGGGAGTTAGAGTCTCACTGAAAACCAATACTTGCTGAATTTTACTACCCAACTAACTGGCATTGGGGTCTATTTTCCTTGCTTACACCTGAGCCTATGGCTCCCTTGCTACTCCCCTTTTCTTACTATTATAGGGGCATATTTACGTTCCCTGGCGCATCCCTGCATATCAGCAGGGATGCGCCAGGGAAAATGCGTCACGCAAGTTTACCCTTGAGCCACGTCCGATGCGCCGCATTTACAATGCGGCGCATCGTGGCGCAAGGATAAGCAGATGCATGACGCATCTGCCGGCGGAAGGTTGGCGCAGTGCATAAGTTGTGTCGCAAGCGCGACGCAACTCCAGCACTGTTCCAACCTTCCCTATCCCTAACATGGTGCGTCAATCCTTACGCCTGCTTGAAGCAGGCGTAAGGATTTGACGCACCAGCGCCGAGAAGTGACTGCGTGAAATCTTGTAGATTTCACGCAGTCACTCTTCCGAGGCGTTCCTGCGCTGGAACGCCCCCCCCTGCGCCGGTACGCCCACATGAAACCTGACGCAGGTTTCATGTGGCGCAGGGGTTTACTACGTGACGCATCTCCCTAGATGCGTCACGTTGTAAATATAGCGCAACGCGGCGCATGGTTTGCGTCGCCGCTGCGTCACATGCGTGACGCAACGGCGGCGCAAAAGTGGCGCAAGGGGCTTGTAAATATGCCCCATAGTCTTTAAGGTATTTCCCGTAGTTTTGCTTTCTAATATATTCGGCTACGTTTCTTCGCTTTTAGTGAATATCTCAACATAATAGATTTCAACTTTTTCTTTGTCTCTCGCTCTGTCTCATACACTCACACGGGAGTGCACTCACGTAATGTATATATTTTGCTGTGGAAAAAATGTGTTTTGGACAGTTAAAGCAGTTTCTCAGATACTGTCTGTGAAAGCTAAAAAATAAAGAACTAAATATTACCTTGTTCCATTAAAAGATCAATTAAATCATTACTGAATGCTTGAAACGGTTCTACGGTAAAAGAAAACCAAACGTTGGCCGCATTTTATTTTAACTTCATTCAGCATGTCCCGTGATACAAGTCTAAATACTAAAAGGAACTCTATCCTCTTCACATAGTTCAGCTATTTTGGATAATACAATATCCAGAGGAATTAGGCCTGGGCAAATGTTCTGATTTGATGCTGTTTGAAGGCAGATCGGGTGAACGGTATCAGTAGGCTACCATAATCCACGGAATTTTATACATAAACAGTGGCCAGAATGCTCTTTGTCGAACAGATATAGAATGGTACATTTTTCATTTAATCTTCTTAGAAAGAAAGAGAAGGCAAAAAACGTAGGGGCATATTTACAAGACCCTACTTCGCCTTATTTACCAGGCAGCTTTAAGCCACTTAACGTGGCTTAAAGCTGCCTGGTAAATAAGGTCCCCTTTCACGCTAAACCTAGCGTGAAAGGGGTGGCCAATTGGTGTTTCAGTGGGCGTTCCACTGCTACACCCATTGATTTTGACGCTGCCCCATATTTACAAGGGCAGCATAAATATGGGGCAGTGCCAAAATTAAGACCAGGGAAAACCTAGTCTTGTAGTATGGGCAGGTGACAATGCAGCTCGCTCCTTGCCCCTGGCAGCCCTCCTGCTGTCTGTCCCAATGAAGTGAAGCAATACCATTGCCCACCAGTAGGGGCAGCAACACACCTGGCAGCTTGAAATGGGAGAGCCATGTTTTGGCATGCAGCGCTCCCTGGGCCAGTCTCGGATTTCCTACACAGCTGCCATCTCTGCTGCAGCACGGGACATGAGGAGCTTCCCACTACTACCTGCACTCTGAATTTTTCCGGTTGAGTGTGACCAGCTTGTTAGTTTGCATTTAATCTGCTGCCCTCCGATGTCAGCCATTCTGGGAGAAAGCATGAACCTGGAGCCTGTCACCAGGCCGATCTCACCCGCTGATTCTGTCCACTGCAGGCTAAGTGTGTGGGCCCACCGGAGCCTCTCCCTTTCTCTGAATGAGTGCTGGCATCCTGCCTCACTACTGGTTGTTGTGCCCATCCATTTCTCCTACCTTGGGGGCCTTGCTGGGGGTGTGCCCACTAGGCTCACATTTTGGTGTGAGTGCGTTGCTCCCCTCTTATTTCACCCATACCGATGTTGGTAGGCCCAGTCAGCCAACGGGCACCTCCGCAGGTAGGTTGGGGCATGGCATGCTGAAGGATGTGTTGTGGCAAAGCTGCGGTGGTACACTGGGTCCAGACCGCCTCATCGCCAATGTAGTGTCCTGTCCCCTAGGCCCACATGCTACTTGTAAGGACACCATGGACACTATTGTAAGGGGTGCATAACTGGCCCATGGCACGTGAGCCTGGCCCCTTTTATTAGCAGGGTCACCTGATTGGTAACGCCTGTGTTGGATGGGTGTGGGGTGGGTGTTAGAACTGCCCCTAGGGAGGAGCTATATCATTAAATGTTCAACAGGACACTGCAGCATCCTTGTCATCTGTGCTGCTTTATCTTTGGGCAGCAAGTTAAATTGATAAGGAAATTGAAAGAAGCTTATGTGAGTTTCATACGTTTGTTATTTTTCCCTTAGTGTGGTATTAAAAATTAGAGGTACCCTTGGCGTCAGCTTAGTACAGTGTAGGACACATAGGTGAAATGCTTTAACCCTTATTCTGAAGTGTCAGTCTAATTTATTTTTGAGTTTAGAATGTCCTTGTTTTTGTTTTTCACTCTATAAGTATTATATAAACAATGTGCAATTATTGTTTGTGTTTGTATTTGTATTTGTATTTGTATTTATTGAGTGCAACATTCATCCCAAGGGATATTATGGCGCTAGGAAGCGTATTCTGAAGAAAGTAGTGAAATGCCCGAGCATCGAGGAACAGAAAAGAAAAAAGGGGCTATGTTAAGGGGCAGCAGGTACCAAAACCTATATTCTGGGGAAAAGCCATGTTTTCAGCTTCTTCTTAAACGACGTATATTTGTTGTGTAATTTCTGTCAAGCATTGGTATTTTTCATAACTGAATGTTCTTTATTTTCTTTATATTCACATTCTGGCTTTTCTTGAAACCTATGGTTTACATGCAAATTGTGGTCTTCACATGGTGTTAGGTCTGACCAGCCCAGCCAGTCACACCTTGGATATGTTTTTTCTGATATCCAGATGCAATCTTCCATTCCTGTGTACTTCCTATCACCTGATCGGATCACACATACATTAGTTTCTCATTCCCAGGTCCCCATGACAGCCAGCCCGACTCCAATCATCAAGAGGCAATTAGGAGGGTTTTACAGAAAGTTGATGTAGAAAAACTGATTGTCTCAAAAACTAGCTGATCTTTCACAGAAAGACCCAAAAGTGGCTGTCAATCAGTTTGCTTCATTAGCGTCACACAATTTCGATCCAATGGCTCCTCTGAAGTTCAAGGTATTTGCGAACATTGTAAGCCAGCACTCTGGTTAAATCAGGAAATGGCTCTTCTCAGACACCAGCTCAGAGAGTGGAAAGATACTGGCAGAAACATTATGACCCTCTTCTTGAAACAATATAGGATTGCACATGGTTGTTACAAATGGATACGTTGTGTGTATTGTCTTACTCTAATAGAATTTAAGAAGGAAATAATTATCATGACACAGTTATTACTAGGGGTGGGGGGAACTCGTGGAGTTTTACTCTTAGGAATTCCACAGAGTTACATAAAAACTCTGTGAGAATCCGTGAAGATCCACGAGCAGCGGAATTTTGGCCCATCGCTCTGCTCGTGCTGATTTTTAGCACCAGGAGCTTGTTCCGCACTGTAAAATCAGTGCAAACTGCACCACCCGGCACTGCTTCTTTCTGCCACTCGAGTAGATTTTCTTTTTTTTTATAAAATCTTTTTTATTAAAGAAAGGACATACAAACACACAAAAAACAAATGCAATACGATACAAAAATCAAATATCACAAATAGTCACAATGAGACAGTGCAGTCAAATTATTGAATATCAGTGGGTCGATAGTGCAATTACATGTTGGCCGAGTACTCAGTATCCAAACTTCAAACATTGATGTCATCAAGTCCCGTTGAGGAGGAATCGGGGAAGGGAGTACAGAGCCGGCCCCTACTTTCATTCCACAGGCCCCATACTCTCGTCCATTTATTCGGGCAGCCCCTACTTTCATAAATCACTCTCTCTGCTAGCATACACCAGTCCATATCTGACTCCCATTCCGCATGTCGCAGTGGGGCCCCGCCCTTCCAAGTCCGTGCGATATTACGTTTCGCGACCATACATCCCAAGGAAACCCACAGCCTCCCCGCTCGAGACAAATCAGTGGCTTCCCAGATATTTAAAAGACAAAGCTGAGGGGAGAGATCAATAGACACTTTGCTTATCCGGGACATATCTGAAATAATCCTCTCCCAATACTTCCTAAGAACTGGACATTCCCACCACTGATGGATGTAAGTACCGATGTGGCCGCACCCCCGAGGGCAATCGGGGGAGACAAGAAGTCCCATCTTAACCAGCGACACACTAGTATAATATGCACGATGGAGTAATTTAAGTTGAATAAGTCTGAAGCGGGAGCAGATAGCCACCTCGCAAGGAGAGGCAAGGGCCTCCCGCCAATCATCATCTGGTATGTCCCCTATGTATGTCGCCCATTTTGAACGAGTTTTTTCCTGGGTGTCTGGCCTGTTATTCTGGATTTTGCGGTAGGTTAATGAGAAAGCTTTCTCCTGGAGATAGTCGTCCAAGAGTCTATCCTCTAGGGGTGCGGAGGATGGTAAATCAGTCCCCCTGGGAATCGCTCTGCGAAGAGCGTTGCGGGCTTGAAGATAGCGAAATGTCTCCCCTCCCTGCAACTGGTAGTCTCTCTGTAAGTCAGTGAATGTAGCCACCTCGCCCTCCCTCCACATATCTCCAACCCGAGATATGCCAATCAAGTCCCATTTATCGAACCCAGGCTGTTTAGACAGCATCCCCAATTGGCAAGAGTCAAGCAGCGGAGTAGCCTGCGTAATCCTATCTTTCCATCCAAGGGCAGCTGTTGCCTTGTTCCATAGTGTAATCGTGGTGGAGGTGGGGGTGAATCTGGGCGTCGAGTAGATTTTCTAATCAAGTGTCAGCTTTTGCAACGGGAATGGCAACTTTCTTAACGAGAGCAGTAGCAACCTGACCTGAACTGCACGCATTGAGAAATCTCACGGGGAGGTGGTCTTGTGCTCGTTTTTTCCCCGCCCGCCAACTTAACATTGGAGAGCCGTGCGAGAGAAAACCTCCATCACACGGCAGTTGCCAGAGTTTTTCCCGCACTCCAAGCAGAGCACTGTGTGGGCAAAACACTGCAAACCCTACAGGCAGAGCGGAGTTTACCACCCACCCCTAGCTATTACGTTCTCCTGAAGTTGTGCTCATCAAGTTAACTCCCATACCAGACTTGTGTAAAAGGGTCCCCAAGTTGTTCTTTAAAAAAGTACTACTGCTCAAGGCTTTACTCTCTTTACACATTTTGACGATATACACAAAGGAATGTGTAGAAAGTGACAAAATAAGACTTCCCCTATAAAATAATGCAAGGCCCAAAACCTTCCTTTTTAATACATATCTCGCCCTTAGGAAAGGTCCAGAGGGCAGGGTGCAGTGTATTTAAAAAGTTGGACATGTATCTTTAAGTTTTACATGTCCTGGTAGTGAAAAACTCTTACATTCGTTTTTCATTACAGCAAGGTCTGCCTCTACCATAGGATAATGTTGGGCTAACTTCTTACATTTAATAAGTGATAACTTTCAATTGGGAGCAGTTAGGAATGTCTGTGTAATTAAAAGCCCTCTTCAATGGTGAAGTTGTATTCTAAGTCACAATTCTGAAAAGCCACTTTTGGAAAATTTACATTTTCTTGTCCTAACTATTTGGTGCCTGCAGACTGTTTCCTGGGGCACATGGCTGAATGTAACTGGCAGTTCGTCGTTGTATATTGCTCCCAGACAGTGAGACAAAGGAGCCTAGGTGTTGGCAGGATGGGCTATCTCTGACTTGATGAGGGGGAGACGCTGTCTCGTTCCACACTTACACATCACAAAGGCTCTGCCTGAGCACACACAAAGTGTTTGACACTAGTCTATTTTGACCCCAGACAAGCTAGGGGCCAGGGCAGAGAGGCAGAAAAGTCTAAGCACCTCTAGGGGTGGAAAGCCCCAGAACCTTCTCCAACATCAAAGTGGGTACCAGGTATAAATATTGGACGCTCAGACCCAACTCTTTAGTACACCTCTGGGCCTGTGGAAGACTCAGAAAGACTGCTGTGCTCTTCTGTAAGAAGAACAGTTACTCGGTTGACCTGCTGCCTGAGAGAAAGGACTGGACCTGCATCTTGAATCCAGGACCACCAGAGTGACTCCAAGGGCTAGTTGGCTGGCCTCCTGATCAGAGCCTCTGGGACAGAAAAGGCTCCAACTACCTTGAACGCAGCACCTTGACTCTTTCTGCTGTGAGTCCTACCTCTCAAGTGGTGCCACCCCAGTACTGGACCCTTGGAAGTGGGCCTGACGGTGCTCTGCCAGCCTGGATCTGGTTCTGTGGTCAGGACCTACGCAGCGCGATTCATCGCCTCAAAGCCCCGCTTCGGAACCACCGCAGCATGATGAATCTCCAACACAAGATCTCACATCGCAGCCCACCATCTCCTCAGAGCCACCGCAACGTGAAGTGTCCTCGATGCAGTCTTTCACATCGCAAGCCCCTTGAAAACGGCATCCTCGATGAAGAGATAAGACTCCGCATCACAGCCCCGCAGATTCTTCTGAACCACCGGTGCGCGACACATCTTCGACACAGGACTGCATCACAAGCCCCTCATCAACGACATCCTCAAGGATGACACAGGATTTCATATTGCAGCTTTGCAGCTCCGCGGAACTGCCACTGCGCTAGGCATCATCAACACAGGATTGTGCAAAGCTTTGCAAACCAGGATTTAAGGTACTTTGTTCAGCGGGTATAATTTTGTCCCTGTATCCAGCACACACTCCATCGTGGTCGACCTGCACTTGTGACTTTGTCCCGGTCCGGCGTGACCAGATAACCACAGTTGGTACTTTGTGCTTCTATGCACTATTTTTACTTAAATCTTTAAAATTGCATATCTCCGTTTCTGCTGATTAGATTTTTGTTGCAATTTATTAAATTTACTCTATTTTTCTAAATTGGTGTGGGATTTTTCTTGTGTAGTGTTTTCACTTCATTACTGTTTGAAGTGCTGCATAAATGCTTTACACATTGCCTCTAAGTGAAGCCTGACCGTTTTGTGCCAAGCTACCAGAGGGTTAAGCACAGGTGAAATTGGGGTTTACTTCTGCGTCACCCTGACAGAGATTGTGGTTCCTGCTTCAGTAGGGTTTCACCCCCTCAATCAGTAACCCAATGTCTAACAATTACTATCATTAGAGGTTTTATTATCTACCAAACTAGTACATAACATATAAAGAATTATAGTAGCAAATATCACAGTTACAGTGGTTTAAGAAATAAACAGAATGTAAATATTATGAAAGCAGTGCTCACAAGGCCATGATATGTATCCGAGAATCCAGTTTTTTATCAGTCAATTATATTAGTGGAGACACAAGCTTCCTAGATGCAAACATGCATGTCTCTCTGTCTCACAGACCTAAGGACAGGTTATTTGTACTGTTTTCCAGAACAACCATGTGAGTTCCCACCCCCCTCGATTTGTAACACAATGTGTGTAGAATCACATTGAAAATCTCAGAGTCCTGCTTGTGAATTTCAATAGAGGAAAACACTAGGCCCAAGCTAACAAATACACCATATAAGAATATATGAATTAAAAGAACACTACCATAATATGCAAAGCATAAGCTTTGCTATAAATATATCAGCATATAGATGCAATAAACATTAGCAATGAAATATTGGGGGCATTAAGCCATGGGCATACGATGGGCAGGTGAACGGTGGGCACAATTGCAAATGTGTAAAGACACACAAGAGGATGTCTTTTTAGCCACTCAGCGGACTGTCAGTTTGTACTCATGTAGTTGTCTTAGGGAGCAAAGTTGGCTAAAGAAAGACAGGAATTATCCCTGTCAGCCCAAGCATCACAGCCAGTATCAACATTCTTGGTTGGTGCCGTCCATGGACAACATGCCACCATCTGTGAATGCCTTCAGTTCAGGGAACACATAGGCAAAGACATGAAAAGTATTCTCAAGACTTTGAAAGCATTATGAACACAAAATAAAAATGTCAGTGCCTATCTCAGAACAAGAGCTAATAATCTCTAGCACAGAATATCTGCCTGTGAGGAAAGCGGGGTTCGGGTTAGGGGCACAGAGGGAGGGGATGGGTAAGGGGAGGGGGGCGAGAGGTTCACTGGGTGGGGAGCTGTGGGTAAAAAATAAAAAAAAATGGGAACTCATCTCACATAATTTTGAAGAAGGTCTGCTCTGTCGGTATAAAACGTTTGCAAGCTAATGGCAGGTATTTCACTAAAAGATAAAAAGGTCACATTTATCTCTTGGAATGTGAACGGTCTAAGGTGCCCCGTAGGCAAAGATTGATTCTGAAGTATATTGAACTCTCTTCAGCTCAGATATGTATCATTCAGGAAACCCATCTTAGTTTCATAGAAAGTCGTGCAATATTTTCAAAAGTGTCTTGGATACAATGTTATTGCACTTCACAACAGACAATCAATAGTAGAGGTGTGGCAATTTTGGTTAAGCGTGGGATTAATTGCTTAATTAAATCAGTACAGACGGATCAGTCCGGGAGGTGGATAATAGCGCAGATGGACCTTGGAGGGTCGAAGTTAATATGTGTATCATTTTATGGACCTAATGTTGACGATCCGTCATATATATGTAAGTTACAATCTAAATTGCTATTGGTAACTCCTCCATTGATTATAGGTGGTGTCTTTAATGTCCTTATAGATCCATTAAAAGATAGATCTAATTTAAGTCATTACGTAGGGGCCCCCGAGTTCAGTCGTGCTTTAGTAAACATGTTTCACGACTTAGATCTGGTAGATGTTTGGAGGGCAAGGGAGGGAGACCTGCAGGGTTTTACATATAACAGCAAAAAATATGGTCACTCCTCTCGGATCGATTATATTTTAACAGATAGGCCTACCTTGGTCGGCTTATTAGAGATGTTAGTTTTACCAAGCCATCTCTCCGATCATGCTCCAATTCTTTTTTCCTATCTTAGTAAAACTCATCAATTTCTACCTAGATGGACTCTAAATAGAGCCATGCTCCTGGATTTGGAGATAATTCAGGCCATTAAGATATCATCTTTAGAATTCTTCTCTTTGAATATGGGTTCAACCTCTATGGATTTTATCTGGGATGCCTTTAAGGCTAACTTGCGGGGTAGGCTTCTTGGACTTATAGCTTTTAAAAAAAGGCCGAGGCTCGAGAGCTCCGTACCATGGAGGAGAGAATACTCCAGTTAGAGGACGAGAGGAATAAATTAAATCATGGTAGTCCAAGGAAGCTGTCCCAAGTTCAGGGTGACCTGGAATGTGCCAGGCAAGAATACAGGGGCAAATTAGATGCAAAATGTAAGGCACAATGGCTTATAAAGAGTATGCAAAATTTTGAATACGGGGAGAAGGCTGGTGCCCTTTTGGCTTGGAAAGCAAGAGTGGACCGCTCAAAAAATAATATCAATGAATTAATAATAAACAGTAATGGAGATAAGTCTTGTAATATTGAAGACTTGCAAGTGTGTCTGCTTTCCTGTTCTCAGACCTTTATAAAGAAGATTTAGTTCCGTCGATAGGCTATATACAATCTTGGCTGAAGAGTAAATCATTACTAACTCTCACAGTTGAAAGTCGGGACATTTTAGAGGCTTCCATTACGCTCGAAGAGATAAAAGATCAAATAAAAAAATATAAGAGCAAAAAGGCAGCAGGCACTGATGCACTTCCAAACGAAGTATATAAACTTCTAGTGGAAGAATTGACTCCAGCTTTGGGTGCCACTTTCGCCTCAGTATATTGTCTTTCTGGCAAAGTTCCCAAATCGTGGAAGGAGGCGACTATTGTTTTGATACTAAAACCAGGGAAAGATCCTTTGAAAGCTGATTCCTATCGTCCAATCTCCCTGCTGAATGCCGACTATAAGATCTTTATGGCATTTTGGCAGGGAGATTGGCTAAAATAGCACCAAATCTGGTTCATGCCGATCAGAAGGGTTTTATAGCGGGGAGGTACATCCAGGAACAGACACAATTGTTAATAGGTAACATCGACCTGGCCATTGGAAGATCTGATCCTCTGGCCATTGTGGCCCTGGACGCGGCCAAGGCTTTCGATAGGGTCTGTTGGGTGTATCTCTGGGAGGTATTAGAAGCAATGGGCTTTGGCCCTATCTTTATTCAAACCTTAAAGAATTGTTATCAAGGGGCCACTGCTAGGATTCTTCTGAACGGCATGTTAACCGCCAGTTTTAATATTCAGAGAGGAACAAGACAGGGCTGTCCCATCTCCCCTCTCTTGTTCGACCTCTATATAGAGCCTTTAGCCCAAGCTATCAGATTGGACGATTTAATTTACCCCTTCAAGTCTCAACAGTATAGCTGTAAGTTGGCTTTATATGCTGACGATTTGATTCTATATACTAACAACCCCGAGGCGACTATCCCTCGGGTTGAAGCCCTACTAATGGAGTTCGGTTCTTTCTCTGGTTACCTAGTTAATACCTTAAAGACCGAGGTGATGTGTTGGAACATTGACCAATGGAGGGGTTTAATCAGTAGTGACTTTAGGTATTTAGGTATCCATATTGTCAAAGATTTGGATAAAATCCCTTGATTAATTTGAATAAAATTACAAAGGAAATAGACCGACTCTTTAGTAGGTGGAGGAACCTTCCTTTGACTATTTACGGGAAGGTAAATTTGGTAAAGATGGTCATACTCCCTAAATTGACTTACCTGTTTAATGCGATCCCATTGGGGTTTCCAAGTAAGAACTTAAGTAAGGTTCAGAGCAAGATTGGGAGTTTTATATGGGGCGAGAAAGGCGCGAGGCTCTCTTGGAAAAAGCTGAGGCGTAAGCTAATTAAAGGGGCCTGGCTCTTCCGGATATTAGGTGGTATATGGTTGCGTTCCAATTTAAAGGTACTCGGATGTTGCTCTTAAAACCGGAGGAGTCAGCGTGGGGAAGATTGTTGGGGGAAATGGTTACAATGGAGGGTGGTGGAGGTGGAGTGGGTTTTCTGTATAAATTTGGGGCCCCAAAGTACTTTAAGCGAGTACGTCTCAAAGTTCTTAAGGCAGCCTTGGAAACATGGCATAAAGTGAAGTGTAGATGGGGGATTGGATATTATTCAGACTTCGCTCCAATATGGGACTCCCCGGTACCCCCCAATGCCTGCGGGATAGTTTGGCAGTACCTATTAAGAGGGCGGGCATTAATACTTGGTCGGAACTGTTAGACACAGAGGGGATCCATCCCTGGGAACTGCTCAAGGCCAAGATCGGTATGGGGTTCTCCAGGTTTAAGTATCTACAACTTGTTTCCTGGTTTGAAGCAGAAAAGGAGGAGGTTAGAGGTAACTGGGAAACTGAGTTTTCTCTCCAAACACCGCATCCAATAAAGAAGGAGATCTCTTTGTGGTATAACAAGTTTTTGGATGCGGAAGACCAGGAGATCCCATCACAGTCCTCAGTGTGGAATCACTCTCCTTTTGAATCAATCATCGATGACCTGTATGAGCCCTCCCTGAAAATATTATACAAATTTGTTAAACCAGCATGCCTAAAAAAGAATCACTTTTTTGTTATTAATAGGCTTTACTATACGCCAGCCAAAATAGCCAAGTTTGCCCTGCAATCTGTTCCTAAATGCCCCAGATGTATGACTTCCAAAGCTGATGATATCCATTTCTTTTTTGAGTGTCTTGAATTGAGAAAGTTTTGGAAAGAGGTGGGAGACGCTATATGTGGCATTTTTAAAGCGCCTGTTGAAGTCAACCTATCTCTAGTGTTTTTTGGCGACGATGGATCGTTCAGTCTGAATGCATCACAGCTACAGCGTGGACTGTTATTATACTTGATACTTCTCGCCCGGAGAGAGGTTTGTAAGAAATGGAAAGACCCCTACCCCCGAAGAGTGATGACTGGCTGAAGGCTGCTTTTGCTATGCTGCGCATTGACTTGGTTGGTGCAGGGAAAGCACGACTAATATCTGGCAGCCGCTTTGAGTTGGGGTCATAACCTGAGACTAATATAATCAGTCCTATGATTACACCAAGTCCCAACTAAATTTGGGCCGGTCTGGGCGACCTAAGCAAGTGCGGTAAGTCAAAGGGCGTCTAGACAGAAATATTGGCTTTGTAAAGATCCGCAGAAGCTTATTGGTGAGATGAGGACAAAAAAAAAAAAAAAAAAAAGAATATCTGCCTGACACTGCAGCAGGCACACTGTAGTAAGGCATTGCTTTGGAATTGGTCGGAGGAATTTGCGTTGGGTGACACCCCTAAAAACTACAATTGTACTCAGTATTTCAGAGACAAATTTGAGACTATATGAAGAACTAATTTTACAGCCAATCCTAATGAACATAAGCTTTGTGATATTCTCTTCCTGTTTTTGTAGCACGTAGAGACACATTGTGGTATTAAGGACCATTAATTATGGCTGTCCTTTATTCTAAAACTTAAGCCTGTAGCTGTCTGACCAATATTGTAACAAAGGACGCACACTAGCACATTTTGAACACATTTAAGGAAATGGTTATGTATATGTCTTCATTATTCAAACTACATGGTTTGCTCTTTGGTATGGACTGCGATGATAGCTCAGTGTATATATGTAGAAACTAAGAACAGATGTTCAAAAATTAGGAATTGTGATTTCCAAATTGAGATTCTTACTGAATCACCATTAGGAAATCACAATTCCTAATGTAAGAAACGTTTGTACTTTTTAATAGTGATTCCTAGTGGGTCGCAAATCGACCTACCTCATGGATATTATGAAGTAGGTCGCAGTTTGTGACCCATTAGGAATGATAGCCATCACAGGGACGGTGGTCTGCTGGGGTCAGCAGACCACCATGTCTATGATTGCTATTAAATAAAGCATTTTTTTAAATGCAGCCAGTTATCGTTAAAGAAAAACGGGATGAGTTTAAAAAAAAGAAAATTAAACGTTTATGTTTCATTTTTTAAGAGCAGGAAGTGGACACTTTGACCACTGCCTGCTCTTAAAAAATATTTTGCTTACATTCTGAAAGGGGATGGGGTCCCTAAGGGACCCCTTCCCATCTGCGAATTGGTTACCACCACTTGTAAACTGATGGTAAAGTATTACTGTTTTATGACCAGAATTTGATCGCAAAATAGTAATACATACCATACCAATTCAGTATTTGGAAGGTTCTGTGTCCTAAATTGTAATGCACAAAATGAACACTGAAACTTGAAATTAGCAATGCATTTTCCAAGAGAATGAGTGTGGCAAGGACTTGACACTTACTAGAAAGTGCGTCAATGCATTGTGACCACTCAGTGGTTACAAAGTATCACAATTTACAGATAATCCCAAATAGCATTCACAAATGAAAAGTGGTGCTCTATCAATCATTTCCCCTTTGCCTAGGTTCCACTGAGAAAGTATGTAATGGTTCCTAGGGAAGATGCCTGATGCCCTAAAGTCAACCTCACAGACCAACAACCACTCTAGTATTCAAACTCCGACCCTTGTAGGTAGGTAGATACCATCCTGGCTGATTTAACCACAATTGGCAGTTCTAACATAAATTTAAATTGGATTAAAGCAGGATCCAGAGTAGTGAAAAAAATATCACAGGATATATCCACAAGAATTACCTTTATTTATTGGGTGACCTGGATACAGTAAAAAACAAAAGTGATTTGGATATTGTATGAAATGCAATGATTCATCTATCCATCTGATTCAAGCCAACATAGTTCAGCCATTTTAAAAGCCCCTATGGGTAAATAGCCTTCTTCAGGGCTACTACACACCCTGCCTAGTTATAATACTCGTGCCATGTCACACATGAGGCCTTCTTCTTTTGTAGCAACTTGACATAGGGTGGATTCAGGCCTATGTGGTCAGAGCTGGGGGGTACACATTCATCAGGGATAAATGCAGCTGGTGTACCTACTGCTTCACTGCCTACCTGTCGTTGAATCATGTATATGGTTTGCATTCTTGAACATTAAATGGGCCTATCACTGAGTATGTTTTTCTGAATCGTTAGTCAGATCATTGGATATACAGCCACAGGCCATCATGCCTCTTCAGCACAGGTGCAAGTTCTGATGTTGCAGCTCTGCTCTACTCATGGATTTTAATGTAAGTTCAGTTTTTTGTTTTATATCACGTGCCAGATAAGTCTTCTTATGAGATCAGAGGAGGCTGTGCGAACGAACATTAGAGGTTTCACACTGTAGATCCACATACTTGGAGGAGAAGTTGCCTCTTGACTTGCGCTGCCTCCTTTGGAACTGGGGAGCTAGGATCAAATCCCACCCTTTTTTTCATAACTAAATTTATTAATTTTAAATACACACCAAGAAAGACTTAATCGTCACAAATGAATTCTCTTGGAGATCTAAATTCAATCACTACTGTCGTTCGTAACCTCTTTCAACATACATACACACCAGACTTTAAAGGAACCAAAAGAAACAATCCTTAATAATCAAATTTAATGTAAAAGGTATATAGCCTCTGTAGTGGTGCATTTGCAAGCAGGGACGTTTGACGGAGAGCAACGTGTTTCCTGGAAATATCGACAGACATATTGGAGGTGCTGTTGATGAAGCAAAGAAGCGGTAGGAAGGCTTGTTAGCCTCTGTTGGTACTACCCGCAACTTGAGCAAATCAATTTTAACTCACAGTAGAGGAATCCTCATTACATATAGATATTAAGTCGTTTTAACTAGATGCATTGATTTGTCACGACATATGCAAGTTGACGTGATGCCCACACAGGAGGCCTTTATCACACTAAAGAGCCTGTAAAGAACTGTAGGTAACACCCATGAGTGCCTTTTCCCACCGCTACATGTTCTGAACATACACTATAAGAAATGGATCTTTATTAATAATAGGCAAATACTGTTTATATCATTGGGAGGGATATATTCGTGTTGTCCTGAAGAAGGTGACTCAATGCTGTTTTATCCACCGAAACGCGTCGATGCTGTTTTGTTAAATTTGAGGAACAAAGTTTCACATGTTGAGAAACGTTTCAGACAATCTGTCACTCCAATTGATTCCTGCAAATTAACATTTTTTTATGACAAAAGTGTATGTCTTATGTGTTGTCTCTCCTGTTATGCAATTCTGCTATATTTGCACATGATTTTTTTTTATTGGGTTTTAGATTGATTTTAGTTGATGAATTTATGGAATATATATTTTATATATATATATATATATATTCACTGAAAAAACCATAGGTTTCAGGGGCGTTATAGTTAGTTGGACATTTGACTCGTAAAAAACCATAGAAATTCCCCCGTTATAGTTAGTTCAGCTAACTATAACTCGCGCGCCCGCAATGCACTGCTGATGACGTCACATATTACATCACTCATGACATGGTCAGTGACATCACTCATGACATCACTGATGACATCTCAAATGACATCACTGAGGACATCACTGATGACATCATCCTTGTGATAGAGTGGCAGACCTCCTCTCACCCTAATATAACCTTTGATACACACACTCAAAAATGCAAACTAACATTTTCAAAACAATGGACATACCAATACCAGTTACAACACACCTATTCAGTAATTCCAAGATCTACACACACATCCACTCATTCACCAACAGTCCCTATACAGTCACTCATACATGTACTCACTCATTATATGTACTCATACACCTATACATCCTGTTACACACCGCCACTCATCCATAGAGTTACTCACACACATAGTCACACATGCAAACAAAGTATCAAACATCCATTTACTTGCATATACAGTTATACACACACTACCACACTTACTTCTACAGAAACTTACACATACTTACTCTCTTAAACAATCACTTATAGAAACACCTACTTATTTGTACAGGAACTCTTCCAATCTCTCACTCTCACATATACTCACTTATATACACCTATACTCACATATACTAGTTTAAAACATATGTAGTTACTCATAAAGACACTATTGAGACAGTCATTCACTCACTAACACACCCATACACATACTCATCCACCTATACAGTCCTGCACACATGCTGTCTTCAACACATACAAACAGTGAGTCACTCATTCATGCATCTATGCACTAAGTAATACCCGCCACTGAACCATACAGACACTCAGACACTCATACTGATACTCAAAAAACCAACTAATAACCCATATAGACATTCATGTAGCTACTCACCAACCCATGCAGCCACTTATACACAAAGTGAGAGACTGATACAGATATTTTCATATTTAAACATTACTCACTAACCCATGTATTCACTAAGATACACTTAGTCAGTTATACAATCAATTTTACAAAAAAAATCATCCATTTAGACATTCATATACCCATTTATTCTTCCATCGACCTTGAGATATACATATATAAAACATATTTAATTTTCAGAAAAACACACATTCACTGGATGATGTCATCAGTGATGTCATTTGAGATGTCATGAGTGATGTCATGAGTGATGTCACTGACCATGTCATGAGTGATGTAATATGTGACGTCATCAGCAGTGCATTGCGGAGCGCACGAGTTATAGTTAGCTGAACTAACTATAACGGGGGAATTTCTATGGTTTTTTACGAGTCAAATGTCCAACTAACTATAACGCCCCTGAAACCTATGGTTTTTTCAGTGAATTTCTAAGGTTTTTTAAATGCTAATTTCTAACTATAACGTGCCTGAAACCTATGGTTTTTTCAGTGAATTTCTAAGGTTTTTTAAATGCTAATTTCTAATTATAACGTGCCTGAAACCTATGGTTTTTTCAGTGAATATATATATATATTTATTATACTATGTATACATGTGAAAATGTCTCGGTCCCCTGTTTGCCTCGGTGGCACGGAAAAAATGGGTGGAATTGACGTCAGCACGCCGACGAGGTCCTCTTATGGCTCCGATGACGTCATACGGTGTCGCGAGCGGAGCCGTGCTCGTTGACGTGGGAGTGTTAGGAAAGAATTTCCGTGGAATGCTGGTGCAGGGGATATTCACCTAAGTGTTCAGGCTAGTCCTTTGGGAGCAACTGTTTATGTTGCCACTCCAGAAACTGAAACCAGTGATCCGAGGGCAAAGGCCCTGCAGATGGCACACGAGGTGGGGTGCCCAGTCGTGTGCACCGGCGGGGCAGCGAAGTGACAAGCACCACAACCCACAAAAAAGGTAACGAGGGCACTGAATAACACAGGATCTTCTCTTTGTATCTGGCAGGAACAACGAAGTTAAAATGCCCTAGTACCAAAATGTAGAATTAGTGCTACAACGGTCTTCAAGAGGACCTGCGATGCCGCTTCTGCCTCCCGTACCCTGGAGGCGGCACATGGGTCACGCGGTACGGTCATACTGCGGTGGGACGCACACTCGTTGACCTCTCATGGCACTGCTCCACACTTCAGGGAGGACGCTTTCCATTAGCTATGTTTTCTGATGACATGTCGCGCCGGCCCCGTCCAACAACAGAACTCCTTTAGATCCAAACAGACTCTTCCACTCTCTCACCAGAAGTGAAACCAGGCCACGCGGACACTTTCACAATACAACAGCCGGGAATGCACTTTTCGGTAAAAAAACCACATTCCTTCCTCCTAATTAATCAAATAAACGTCTCACTGAAGAACAGGGGCCAGCTTCGATCGGTAAACAGCCGTTACAACGACTTTTTACTTTGCGATACCATTACAACGCATGCATTACCACGCATGCATTGTACATCACAAAGTCATTACTACGCATTTTTTAGAACGCATGGTCATTTACCACGCATGCCTTTACAACGAATTTTGTTGTAAAGGTATGTATGGTAAATGACCATGCGTTCTAAAAACATGTAGACGATCCATGTCGTTGTAAGGAAACAGAGGCTGTTCCGTTTCCTCACAACGACGTGCACCGCCCCTCAGAGATGACGTAAAGCAGGAACCATGAGGAGAGAGGAACCATGAGGAGTGAGAGGTAAGGGGAATTGGGCATGGGGTGGGGGTTTCTTTTCTAGGGTTTAGGGGTAGTGCAGTGGTGTTTGGGTGGTTTAGGGGTCGTGCTGGGGGTAGTGTTTTAGGGTTTAGGGTAGTGCAGTGGTGTTTGGGTAGTGTAGGGGGTCGTGCTGGGGGTAGTGTTTTAGGGTTTAGGGTAGTGCAGTAGTGTAGGGGGTCGCGCTGGGGGTAGTGTTTTAGGGTTTAGGGTAGTGCAGTGGTGTATGGGTCATATAGGGGGTCGTGCTGGGGTAGTGTTTTAGGGTTTAGGGTAGTGCAGTGGTGTTTGAGTAGTGTAGGGGTCATGCTGGTGGTAGTGTTTTATGGTTTAGGGTAGTGCAGTGGTGTTTGGGTAGTGTAGGGGGTCGTGCTGGGGGTAGATTTAGGGTTTAGGGTAGTGCAGTGGTGTTTGGGTAGTGTAGGGAGTCGTGCTGGGGGTAGTGTTTTAGGGTTTAGGGTAGTGCAGTGGTGTTTGTGTAGTGTAGGGGGTTGTGCTGGGGGTAGTGTTTTAGGGTTTATGTTAGTGCAGTGGTGTTTGGGTAGTGTAGGGGGTAGTGCTGGGGTAGTGTTTTAGGGTTTAGGGCAGTGCAGTGGTGTTTGTGTAGTGAAGGGGGTCATGCTGTGGGTAGTGTTTTAGGGTTTAGGGTAGTGCAGTCATGTTTGTGTAGTGTAGGGGGTCGTGTTTAAGGATATAGGGTAGTGCAGTGGTGTTTGGGTAGTGTAGGGGGTCATGCTGGGGTTAGTGTTTTTGGGTTTAGGGTAGTGCAGTGGTGTTTGGGTAGTATAGGGGGTCGTGCTGGGCGTAGTGTTTTAGGGTTTAGTGTAGTGCAGTGGTGTTTGGGTAGTGTAGGGAGTC
Source organism: Calotriton arnoldi (assembly GCA_963921515.1). NCBI lineage: Eukaryota > Metazoa > Chordata > Amphibia > Caudata > Salamandridae > Calotriton > Calotriton arnoldi. The sequence goes on along the minus strand of CAWUFW010005888.1, from coordinate 1,210,728 downwards.
GTGCTGGGGGTAGTGTTTTAGGGTTTAGGGTAGTGCAGTGGTGTTTGGGTAGTGTAGGGAGTCGTGCTGGTGGTAGTGTTTTAGGGTTTAGGGTAGTGCAGTTATGTTTGGGTAGTGTAGGGTGTCGTGCTGGGGGTAGTGTTTTAGGGTTTAGGGTAGTGCAGTGGTGTTTGGGTAGTGGAGGGGGTAGTGTTTTAGGGTTTAGGGTAGTGCGCCCAACCAGCCACAATATCCGTGGACAAAGGGGATCCTGACTCTTTGGAACGCTCCGTCAATTGAATAATTTGGGTCAAGGGCCCTACCACGTCCAAGACCTATCAATTCCTTTCTTGGGATCCCTCATATACTTGGAGAAAAAGGTACATAGTTTCTCATCAATTTCGGGCGTGTGTGCCACCTTCCCCTTCAGTGAGGGCCTGGGGCATTCTCCCTCATCCTATTCCTGACCTCCCTTTCAAGGGGTTGATGGATTTTCCCCACCACATACTCTGCCACTTTGGCGTCAGGTGTCCACTCTGCCGACCTAGGATGGTAAATTTGGGTAGGCTCGAACATGTCCGAGTGGACCCCGTCCCCAACCGGGGACTGAGAGGAGTGGGACTCTGGACGCCAGGGATGCCCCGAGTCCTTATCCTCATCGGAGGAGAAATCGTCCTCCGATACACCCTCTCCCTCTAAGGGAAACCCGCCGTCGGGGTCTACAATAGTGGTGACAGTGTCGCAATTTTCTCCGGGCCCCTCCTCCTCCCGGCAGGGTGCATGTTTTAGCGTTAGCGCACTCTTGAGGAAGGTCTCCGTAAGTTTATCAAATCCTTCCAAGTGACCCGCGTTATGCTTAACGGCCCTTTTATTCCCCATCTGGGAGCTACTTGGACCCGCCACTACCAGATCTGGGTCACTGAACACCCCAGGGATGCTTTTCGCCAGCTTATCAACCTGATCCCTAAGAGGAGCCAGCGCCCTAGAAATAGCCAGAGAGAGGGCTTGGTCCACTGCTGGAGGGAGAAGTTGGGGGGCCATTCCTCCTCCACTTCCTGGTAGGAGGAGTAAAAATGGTCTTCTGGAGAAGACATGATAGCAGAGGGTGTGAGCACAGAACAAATGCCCTTAAAATCCTTAAGACAGCCCCTCGCCGGTGCTCCAACAGCTGGGCTTTCCCGAAGCTGTTATAAGAATAGACTGAGGCGCAATACCAATTACCACCACCATGTGGCGGTGGTCACTAACGTGGCCGTGGGGAAATCACCGCGTAGCGGTGTCAAAATTAGGCGAGGGTTGGTCGGGAATCAAGCGGACACTAAAGGAGTGACCGGATTCCCAAACGCACGTAAAGACCAGCGGGAGCGCTCGACGGAGCTGCCTCGCTCGGACCAGACGCGCCTGACAGGATCTCACCGCGCGCAGAGCACACAGCGGGAGAAACTGCGAGGGGGAGAACGCCCTCAAGCAAGAGCCTGCTGCGCAGGGAATATGAAACAATACCAAGGCAATAATGCTAATAACGTGCACAAGAAACCGCTATACAAACAGCAACAACGTCAGATTAAGCCAAGAATGTAAGGAATGCACTTAACTGACGAGCAGTGAAGAAAGAGGAAGCGGAAGGGACGTCACGATATTATATACGATGGACTGTGATATGATTGGACTATAGTTGCCTTGGAGACTACCCCCTAATGGTTCATGGGTTGTGTAGTCTTTTGTTTAATGATTGTTGTGTTACGTTTTCTTTGAACTGCTATGCAAATAAAGTGAGGAAAGATATGCATAATCCTCGCCTCCGTCCTGCCATAGAATTCATTAAACTTTATTTGATCTGATTTAGAAACATAGATCATAAAAGTGTACATAAAAACAGTAAATCCTCTTTCCTAATACAATACAGTGAGAATTAATTAAAACCAGTAGGTAAAAACGGGTGTTACAAAGCCCGGTTCAGAGCAACTTCAGGTTAACAGAATCATAAAGTTCAATGTTTCGCAAGATCAATCTCATGTACTTCGTGCAAAATACGCAATAAGGGGCAAGTAAGATGGAACGCTCCAATACCTGACCAGTTTGCACTATATAAAACTGCAGAAAAACTAAAAATAGAAAGTGTTTTGCACACTTCTGTCATTGGGCTATATGTGGGCTACATCTGGGTGATATTTGTGCTACATTTGGCCTCTTTTTTCTCTGGTGGCCATCTTGGGAGACTTATTTGTTATGAAGTTTCCTAATTTCGTCATTTACTGCAGTCTCCTCAGTAGGAAATGCTTTCAGTTTTTTACTTTGATTCCATCAAGAAGGCATTCAGATGTGTCACACATTTGCCATAAATTCAGAATGTTAGCACTCTAGTTGTTCATTAGATCACTGTAGTAAAGCTACTGCTCACCAGGGAGTTAACTGGAAGTCTACTGCTGGTATTGAAAGTGATTGTTTCAGTCTGCATGTCAGAATTTTCTAATGAAATAGAAGAGGATTTGAGATCTCACTTAAAACATGCCCTAAATTTTCTTTCTGCAGCACTAACCATAATATCTATGGCAAAATGAACCCCCTCATTTTGTTCCTTTTTAAATTAAATGTTTTAAGTGTTACCAGTTTATTCCAATCAAGATGGCTTCAGGTGTGCCATACTTTTGTCATAAGTAAGACTGTTAGCGCTCTAGTTGTTCTTTAGAACACTCTGGGAAGCTGCAGTAGAACACAAAGGCATCAACTGACAGGCTGCTCCTGTTGAAATATAACAGGAAGATATTTGAGATCTCACTTAAAACGTCCTAATTTTTCTTTCTACAGCACTAACCATAATTTCTATGACACAATGAACCCCATCATTTTGTTCCTTTTTAAATTAAATGTTTTAAGTGTTACCAGTTTATTCCAATCAAGATGGCTTCAGGTGTGCCATACTTTTGTCATAAGTAAGGCTGTTAGCACTCTAGTTGTTCTTTAGAACACTCTGGGAAGCTGCAGTAGAACACAAAGGCATCAACTGACAGGCTGCTCCTGTTGAAATATAACAGGAAGATATTTGAGATCTCACTTAAAACATGTCCTAATTTCTATGACAAAATGAACCCCATCATTTTGTTCCTTTTTAAATTAAATGTTTTAAGTGTTACCAGTTTATTCCAATCAAGATGGCTTCAGGTGTACCATACTTTTGTCATAAGTAAGGCTGTTAGCACTCTAGTTGTTCTTTAGAACACTCTGGGAAGCTGCAGTAGAACACAAAGAAATCAACTGACAGTCTCTGCCCTTGTTGGATGTACATGTTTTACTGAGAATGTCAGACTTCATTCTATGTCAGTCCACGGAGGCTCTGATTATGCTTCTCTTTGCTTTACTGCAAAAACACAGCAGCCAATAATCAACTTTAAACTCAGCATACCCCGGAAGTACAACCCCCATACGGTATGCACCAATCACCATCAGTCCATTATTATAAGTATGTCGTAATGAACACATCACTTCCTCTTTCTTTGCTGCTGCAGCAGCGAGATAAGTACCTTTCAATTCTCTGTCTGGGGAACTTGGGGTATCTTTGTCTCAGATATAACGATAATTACACGTTTATTGGGGACGCCGCCTGGGCGTTTGTTATTAAGCGCGCGCTGTCGTTTGCGCTGTTGTTTTTTACTTACTGGTGCCGATTTTCGTCGTGCTCAGATCTTTCTTGGTCAGACTGTTTACATTGCTGGGCGCTCGGCGCGATCGTTGTTTTTTGTGCGAGTCCTGTTGGGCTGATTTCTGTGGAGCGGGAGTGGGACGCGCTTCGCGCGCTTAGGGGAGCAGTCCTCTGTCTATGCCCATGCTCTGCGCATGCGCGAAAAGCCGATACGATTAAAATTACCGATCGGCTCTTCGCGCATCAGCAAGAGATAGACTGCGATATCCCCAGTCCCTGTTTAACGCTGACCGGAGCGCTTCCGGACCAGGGCTCTGCCTTAGGGGAGATTTGGGGTGGCTCCCTCCACCATATAACAAATATTGGCACACTGAAGTGTTTTAGGGACAGAGTGTGCAGTGCTATAGGGACAGTTTTGTACAAGTGCCCACACATCTAGAACACCCCAGGGTTTCTCCCCCCCTAAAGCTCCTTCAGACCTCCTGTAACACGATGGCGTACTACGCCGAGGAGGAAGATCAGTGGGTGGAATTTAATGAGTACGCGGAATATGAGGAACCTGAAGAGCACCATATGGAGGAGCAATTGGTTGAAGCCCTGGCTACCCACGTCCAGGGCTCTGTAAATCGGGCATTGATTAAGGCCTTACAGCCATTTACCAAGCCATTGAAAAACTATGGCAAACGAAAGTTTGGTGCTTCGCAAGGAGAACCCTCAGGTCATAACTCAGCTGAGGTCCTTGCTCGAATGGCCCGTAATGTGCTGAATGACCATGGATACATGGGGTCCCCCAAATCTACTAAAACGTCAGCGACGCAAGCGGGGGACGCGGAGGAATCTTCGCCTACCGCGCCTGACACATCGGATTCGGATAAAGAATCGCAGGCCTCACGTCAGGCGACGAAACGGAAACGTAAGTCACACCACGTTGCAGACAAACCGGTCAGCAAAAACCTTTTGTTCGACCCCAGGAATATCATACACCCGAGATCCACAGAGTGGGTTCCTTGTGTCGAGGTGGCACACTATGTGCAAGAGAATCTTCGGAGAGGTTTTGAAAAGGAAGTCAGGGCTACCTTGCGCTCCGAATGTCCCAGACCATCTTTAATGGGAAAAGTGGCAGACACGCCGGAAATAGACCCGAACATGGCCACTTTTATGAAAAAGTTCGCCAAGGACCCCAAAAAAGGACTAGACCGAGCTTGGAGGGGCTGTCAGGATAATCTCCTTGACGTGATCGGACCCCTAACCAAGATATTGGATGCCGCGGTCACCGCTAAAGACTCTAACACTGCATTGGACCCCACGGAGGTTTTGGAGTGGGCGCAGCGCGCTACGTGTTTCCTAGGAAACGCGAACTGCGCCCTGTCGGCAGAGCGCAGAAGGTCCTTCCTTATGCGCATTGATCCACAACTCGCAGAAATGGCGAATACGGAACCAGGCACGCTTGCTAATGGCATGCTGTTCGGGGACAAATTTGTGAAGGAGATGGGGAAGTATGTGAATACATTCTCTGCCCTAGATAATGCGCAGGCTAACATCAGGAAAGTCTTTCATACTGGCCTTTTTAACAGGGCCGGGCGCTACAGGGGTCGAGCGACCGGCCGTGGCTCTAACCAGACCTCTCGAGGCTTCGAGCAACGCGGCAGAGGTGGTGGCCAACGGTCAAACTTCTATCCTTCCCGCAATCGCGGTGACAGAGGGCGACAACACAGAGGTTACAAAGGACAGAATAATTCCTCCAGAGATACCTCTTACTCAGGTAAGCTTAATGCACATTGGGGACACCAAGGTGGGAGGTCGGATTGCTTTGTTCCACCATATGTGGGAGATTCTCACACAAGACCCTTGGATCCTGCAAACAGTAAGAGGTTTTCAGATAGAGTTCTATGCCTCACCCCAGCAGAGCCGGATTCCTCCTCTCCTACATTTTTACCACACAGAGATGTCTTTCATAGACGACGAGGTTCGATCATTATTAAACAAAGGGGCAATCGTGTACACGACCCCTCATCCATTAGGGTTTGTAAGTACCATCTTTCTGGTGCCCAAAAAGGACAAAGGTTTCAGACTGGTACTCAATCTAAGGGAATTCAATTCCTGGGTAGTGTATCGCCATTTCAAAATGGAAGGCATACATTTATTGCGGGACATCCTATTGGAAAAAGATTGGATGGTGCGTCTGGATTTGAAAGACGCGTAGCTGGCGGTGCCAATATTTCCCCCTCACCGGCGGTTTCTTCAATTCCAATGGAGAGATCAGTGGTTCAAATTCTCAGCCATGCCCTTTGGCCTTTCATCCGCCCCTTGGTGTTTCACCAAGTTACTAAAGCCGGTGGTTCAGTACCTGAGAGAACGGGGGGTACGACTCATAATTTACTTGGACGATATTCTGGTTATGGCTCAGAATATGGACACGGTTCTTGTTCACCTGAACTGGACGGTACAACTCTTACAAGAGTTGGGATTCGTCATCAACGCGGACAAATCCATTCTGACCCCAACACAGTCGATGGAATTCTTGGGGTTTCAGGTAGACTCGATTGCGACTCAGTTATTGTTACCTTTGAGGAAAAGGGTAGCTATCAAGAAGGAGTTGAAGAGAGCGCTTGCCTCTCAGACTATATCCTTGAGGACGCTGGCCAGATTGGTGGGGCTTTTGGCTGCATCAATCCAGGCGATATTCCCAGGACCCTTACATTACAGGGCACTTCAGCGTTTGAAGATTCTACATTTACGCAAGGGTCTGAGTTATGCAGAGCAGATCTCGCTCACCAGCGAGGCACGGACCGAGATGACGTGGTGGTTGGAATATATGGATGCTTGGAATGGCAAGGCCATTTTTGCAGCCAGCCCAGAGATAGTCATAGAATCAGACGCCAGCAGATGGGGCTGGGGAGCCCGCTGCGGCTCAGTGGAGACTGGGGGTCGGTGGTCCCGGGAGGAGTTGGAGCTCCATATCAATTGCCTGGAACTTCTGGCGGGTTCGTTTGCAATTCGGACACTCTCCCCGCAACGAGCGAGTTGCTGTATTCTACTGCGGATGGACAATGTGTCAGCAGTACGATACATCAATCGTCTGGGGGGTACGAGGTCACGTCTTCTGGTAGAGATAGCCAAGGACCTTTGGCATTACTGCCTGGCCCATCACATATCGGTAACGGCGGAATACATTCCCGGGTCTTCCAATGTGGTAGCGGATTGGAACTCCCGATTTCTGAGGGATGCCAGCGATTGGAGACTGCTTCCCAGGGTGTTCAATCAGCTGAACGACAAATGGGGTCCGTGTTCAGTGGACCTATTTGCGTCCAGACTCAACGCACAACTTCCGCGGTTCTACAGTTGGCGACCAGATCCTCTGGCGATCAGCTCGGACGCATTCCTTCAGTCATGGACGACGGGCATTCTATATGCATTTCCACCTTTCGCCATGATTCCGAGGGTATTGGCGCAACTCCGACGACAGAAGGCGGAGGTGATACTAGTTACACCATGTTGGAAGGCGCAAGCATGGTTTCCGGTGGCACTAGCTTTGTCATGTGCGCTTCCGGTACAAGTACGGTCGTTTCCGGAGATCCTGGAGGACCCTCTGGGTCTGCCGCACCCACTTGTACTGCAGGGCCACTTATCTCTCATGGCGTGGAGACTTTCAGGCGACGATGGCAAGTGCCTGGAGTTTCACAAGAGACTCTGTTTTTCTTATCACAATCATGGGCACCTGCTACTCACAAACGATATGAGTCAGCTTGGCGCAGATGGGTTAGTTGGTGTTCTGCACGGCAGACAGATCCCGTGGGATCCGGTGTCCATCTCATAGTTAATTTCCTTTCGGAACTTGCCAGTTCGGGAATGGCATATCGAACGGTGAACAATTTCCGTTCTGCAATTTCGGCGGGACACCCGCATGTGGACGGTAAACCGGTGGGGAACACCCCTGGTGTGTAAAGTGGTAAGGGGTATCCGGTTGGTTAACCCCCGAAACCCAAATATTCGGTTTATGGGATGTCAATGTAGTTCTACGTTTCCTTAAAACTTGGCCGGCAAACGAGGGATTATCACGTAAACAATTGTCGGCAAAACTTACGATGCTATTGTGTCTGGTGTCCTGCAGGCGAGTCTCGGATGTGAGAGCTTTGGACATAGCAGGTAGAGTATTTACTCCTTCGGGAGTCTCTTTCACAATTTCTGGGAGGACAAAAACACATTCTAGATGTATTTCATATCCTGCTTTTCCTCATCATACCAAATTATGTGTGGTTCAATGTTTAAAATGCTATGAGGATGTTACTAGAGAGTTCAGAAATGACGTTGCAGGGCAATTGTTGATTTCACTTCAGAGACCTTTCCGCCCAGTCACTGCAAAAACTTTAGCTAGGTGGGTTACTTGGTTATTGAGACTTGCAGGTGTGGATACTACCATATTTGGTGCACATTCGGTTAGAGGAGCTATGGCTTCCAAAGCCTTTTGTACTGGCTCTCGATTACAAGATATTATGACGGCGGCGGATTGGTCTTCTGATTCAACGTTTAAGACATTTTATCATAAACCAATTGTGGATGTCACTTCGACGGTTATGGAGCAACTTTAAACTAGCATAATCAGAGCCTCCGTGGACTGACATAGAATAAAAAAATTCTAGCTGACAGCGACAAGAATTTTCAATTCTATTAAGGACACGGAGGCGAGGACTATCCCACCCAGGTAACATGATGGTATTCTATGTGATAGATGGTTTATTGCAAAATTTATGGAAAAGGATTCATGTATGTCTTGAAGATGATGTGGTTTATTTTCGCCCACCCGTTAATATTGGAAATATGATGATGTTAAGTAATGATTGTCATGATGATTATGAACCGTATATGGTTTATGAATGGAATATTACGACTGTTATTCTCTTTATAGGAGATCAAGGCAAGCAAACCTGAACGATCAGGATTATGTTGTTCAGCAGGAGAGTTGATCAAGTGGACATTGGCACAGGTGGCATCGACTCGGTTCCGGAGCTGTCATTCCGTGCTCAAGTTGGGATTCACGTCGATGAGGAAATCGGTGGTCCAGAGTTCAACAGTCAAGTTTGGGGACTGTGTTAAAGGTTGATGCAAAGAAAGAGGAAGTGATGTGTTCATTACGACATACTTATAATAATGGACTGATGGTGATTGGTGCATACCGTATGGGGGTTGTACTTCCGGGGTATGCTGAGTTTAAAGTTGTTTATTGGCTGCTGTGTTTTTGCAGTAAAGCAAAGAGAAGCATAATCCTCGCCTCCGTGTCCTTAATAGAATTGAAAATTCTTGTCGCGTCAGCTAGAAAAAAAATTATTCTCACATGACTGAGAAAGATAATGTGAATTTACAGAAAATATGCTCTCATTTTAGCTTCTGGAGCACCTTCCAAAACTGTATGGGACAAGGATGTGAAAATAGTTTTCTCTCAAACATGATTCATGATATCCCAGCAGAAGGTTTTTCACAGGGTAAAATCACCTTAGAACACACCACAATTCCTGAAATTAGTATGGTACCATCAACAAATGATTTCTAATGTAACTAAAGTCTGTTATCACCCTTTATAGTTCTCCTTTTGGTAACCATCAAAATCTTCGATTCACTACAATGCATTTCAATAGGGTACTATCATTTATATTGGTCCCAAGATGGCTGCCAGCAATTCCAGGATGAAGTGCTGACAGCCAATCAGATCTCATGATGACATGTGTGGTTAGGCTCCGCCCAGATATATATGTGTTTTCTTTTTCAAATTTCTCAGGAACTACTGAACGGATTTACACCATTTAACCAAAAGGCATGACTCTGAACCAAGGGCTACCTTTTTGCCAAATTTGGTGTAATTCCGTTCAGCAGTTCGGGCTGTAGCTGCGATGAAAGGTTCCTATGGAAAATTGCATGGGGAAAACATGTTTTGGGACCCCCCTTTTTTCTCGGCCCCCACTTGACGAATCACCCCGAGACTTTCAGGATAGGAGCGGACCGGAGCGCCCCACGAGTTTTGAAAATTTCGCGAAGATTCGTCAACCGGCGCCAAAGTTATTTCAAATAGAATGTTGCGGATTTCCTATGGAAAATAGGTCCTAACTATAACTATCTACTGGCGACCGCCAGTAGATAATATATATATATATATATATATATATATATATATATATATATACTTTTACATTAAATTTGATAATTAAGGATTGTTTCTTTTGGTTCTTTTGAAGTCTGGTGTGTATGTATGTATGATATTGAAAGAGGTTACGAACGACAATGGTGATTGAATTTAGATCTCCAAGTTAATTCATTTATGACGATTAAGGGGCCGATTCCGATCTCGGCCGGTAGGGCACCGAATCGGATTCGGCTGAACCGGATCCGATTCGGAGCCCTCTTTCCCGACCGATTCGTACGTGCGTCCGGCCGAACGAGTACGATGCGAGCGCACGCGAAATCGCCGACCGACTTGTTCGCGGGTCCGAAGCGCTCCGACCGACCCACACGGACACGACGCGCACCGCGCGATGGAGACGTTCCCCGGCCGGGCAAATACGATGCGCACCGCGAGCAGTCTGACCGACTCGCGCCGTCCGGCTCGAAAGAGCAGTCGGAGCCACACTTTGGGGGTCCGTGTCGGACCCCCCTGTATGCGTAGCCGCGCGAGTCGCACACAGGGGGGACCCATGGGTCCCCCCTACCTGTGCATGTACGCCGCGAGTCGCTTTGAGGCGTACCCGCTGTAGGGTGCACCCTTGTTCGCCTCGCACCCTTTGGGTCAATGGGAGCCCGCGTACGCGTTGTACGTCCGGCTCCCATTGACTCAATGGCAGTCCGACCGACTCGAGTCCGATTGCATGCGTGCGCATCGTACTCGTTCGGTCGGACTGCCAGAGTCCGATTCGGTCGAAAATCTCTCCGGGTCCGGCTCGGTCGGAGAGATTTCCGGCCTGAATTGGAATCGGCCCCTAAGTCTTTCATGGTACCCTGTCTCTTGGAGTAGTGGGGCCTCTCTCTTTTACATTTACATATATACACACCACAACAGCACATCAATGCACAAAATTCTGTCTCTTGCCATTAGGAATGCCACCCACCTCAGTCCCGCCCACCTGAAATGTCCCCAGCCCTCCCTCCTCAAGAGTGGTGGCCATTCGTTATGCCAGAAAAACTCTACCATTGTCCCAAGATGTTATCATGTTTTCATAAGCAGCCTCTGGCCCTGTACATTGGTTCCTCGATTTTAGCACACCAGTCCATGGCTGAGGACCATATAGAGATGCTGGGGGCTGAGGTTGTTTTCCATTTTCGAGCTATGTCTCTTAAGGCAAGAATTGTGTCATTTCCCACCAGTGTACGTTCAGCTCGAGAGAGACCCATATCCTCCTGTTTGCCCAGAAGGGCGACCCTCGAGGTGAGCTCCACAGGCTTCTCCATGACACTCGCCAGAGTTATTTCAGTAGTGCGCCAGTATGCTGCTATTGCGGGGCAGGAAACTACCATATGGAAGAAATTGGTGTCAGGTGAGATGCATCGAGGGCAATTAGGTGAAGTGCGTTTACCAGCTTTCCAGAGTCGTATGAGTGTAAGGTAGGTGATGTGTAGGTTGTTTTGTTGGATGAGCCTGAGGCGGGCCGGAATGTCTATAATACGAGGGGCCATTCGGGCGTCTCTCCAATCTGCACGTTCAAGTAGGCCAACACACCATTCCTATTTGTCCTTCTGTGTGACGAACATGGTGGGGGAGTTGTATACCAGTGCTTTGTAAATCTTGGAAATTACCCCTTTTCCTAATGGGCCCTGAAGGAGCCTGGCCTTAAGGGGGTTGAACTCTGGAAGGTCTATGGTGCCCTCCCAGTAGCAGGCAAGAGTTGTAGGTATTTGTGGGTTTTGGGTGGGGACAAGAGAGCCTGAGGATGAAGCTCCCGGAAGGTTTTCATAGTGGAGCCCTTCCAGAGATCTCCCAGCAGTGTAATGCCTATTCTGTCCCTTTTGACAAAGCCTTCCAGTCGTAACACCTGGCCCAGCCAAATCCCACACCATATAGGGGTCTGCTGTGAGTCTTTTCTTCCAGCCCACCATCTGTAGGGCTGCGCACCACGTCTGAACCACCACTTGAGTGGGTTCCGGGAGTCCTCAGTGTAATGTGCCTCCATGCAGTACATGCAGGATACTGGGGACCTCAGGGGAGGGGCCATTTACAGTCCGGCCCCAGAGGTGCAAGTCCGCCAGCCATTGGGGGCGGGGGTAGCACGAGCAGTTGACAGCAGCCTGTGGAAAATGGCCAGTTCTCTGTTGTTTCACGTTGTGGGCTGGACCCCTAGCGGCCTTCGGTGCAGTAGACAATGGCACCTGGGGTCTAAAAATTGGGAACTCAAGGGTCAGGCCCAGTGGGAGTGCAAGCTCAACCACACACATGCCATAGTGGGGGAGACAAGTAGTAAGCATCCCCAACGTCAATACTCATCTGAACAGAGGCCGCCGTAAGCAGGGCGTCAAGCCTGGTCAGGGCCCTTCCAGGTCTGTACATTCACTTTGTGGGGCAGCACAGTCAAGTTCAAACAGGATGTAAGCATCTGGGGTCTGAGGTAAAAGGGGGGGTCCAGCAGCTGACCCACTCCATGGCCCGGGTTGTAGGCCTCCACCTCTAGTCCCATGGCTCTCCCACCTAGCCCCACAAGACAGAGAGCGGGAACCGATGTCGCCAAGGCTGCCCACGCCGGACCCAGAAAGGGCTATGTGCAGATGCCAGGCCTCCGGGGGAAAGTGAGAAGCTGACGAGTCTCTGGGGATGGGCTCAGAGAGCCACCCACTCGCTAAGGCCCAGGTCGCCCCCGGTATGCCTAGAGTCCTCGGTGCCGTGGGTCGGCCCCCTCAGCAGCAGTGTCCCTCAGCAGTCGACCTACTCAGCAAGAACAATTGCTGGCAGGGCTGATGATCGGTCTCCTCTCCAGTGGTTCCGTGGAAAGTGAGCACTGCAGTGCCAATCGTATCTCATCACGGGCCATCGCTCCTCTGTGCCATCAGTTAGGACGGAGCTCTGATACACCCCGATCTCCGATGGCTCCCGCTGGATGGTGCCTAGATGTAGCTTGGAGGGAGAGGGCACGACGTCAAAGGAGAAGCTGCAATGTAATTCCTGTTGCGCTATATAAAACCACCAAATAAAAAAAAACCTTGAAGTTAAAGGATTGCTCTTCATCTGCAGCTTCTTTTCGATAATGGTGCCATGGGGGAAACTGAAAGTTGACATGTTACGCTGTTCAGCTACTCTTCCATTGCATATCTGTAATGCTCATTCCTCATTGCTTCCCCTCAGGAAAAGCAACTCATGGGTTTGAAATCGGAGCACATTTGTCTCAAAAAGGTAGATGATCGGACCTGCACAGAAACTCTTTTTCAGCAGGCCATTTGGCTTTGGAAACCCTAATGTTCAGATGTTGCCTCACTAAAACCACTTTCCTTCCTCCGGATCACACTGATATCTATTCTAACACAGTACTGCTTTGATAAACAGCTGTTTCTTTGGTATTATATGTATAGCAGCAGTTCAGTTCTGTATGTGACAGTTTACAAAACAAAAATTGGGAGAAAATAAGAAAGCGATTTAGAAAACAAATTGAGGGAATTTTGTTTTGCCATTGACATGGCTTGCAGACTAGCATTTTATAAGCTGGAGAATACTGTGCTCCGAAGAACGGTTCTACTAACATCATAAACCACGAGATCAAAGGCCGGAAGGCCGAGTGGTTTGTAGATACCACAGAACCCAATAATGGCAATATAAGACCGCATTACACATGTGACTTTTTATGTATTTTTTATATCACATGCTTATTTCGGGGTACTTAGCTCGAAATATCAGTTTTCTTCAAAATCTACCTTACAATGGCAATTGATTGGAGTTACAATGCTTAGGTTTTATTTACCTTTTATGATTCAAATGTTCATAATACAATGGGCAATTATGAGAAATTGGGTTGCTAGTTGACGGGGTGTGCGCCGTCTCAAGCAACAGTCACAATCATTGTCAGGGGAACCACAAAAAGTCACTAAATTAACCTGCGCTTAACCCTCTGGCAGTTTGGCACAAAGAAGTGAGGTGTGTAAAGTATTTATGCAGCACACAACCAGTAACAAAGTGAGCACGCAACACAAGGTAAATCCCACACCCCTTCAGAAAAATAGAGTAAAGTTAAAGAAATTATTTGGGACCAAAAAACAAAAATCTAACCAGTAGAACTGAAGATGTGCAATTTTAAAGATTTTACATCAAAGTAGTGCCAAAAGGCATCCAGTGCCAAATGAGGGTATCTGGTCATGCTGGACCGGGACAAAGTAACAACTTCAGGCCGACCACGAAGGGAGCACAGTCGGGCACAGGACCAAGTTTTGCCAGCTGAGGATTGTACCTTATGACCTTGGTGCGTGTTCTGCACGGCGTTGCTTTGCTAGGCATTTAGTCCTCTGACATAAATTCCGATGAAGCTATGCAACCGAGGATTTGCGGGGCTTTGCTTCACTCTGTGCCAGTTCCGAAGAGCTGTGTGGCGAGGCTTTGCAGGGCTGTGCATCACTCGCGTCGGTTCCGATGAAGCTGGCAGCTGTGTGGCGAGGCTTTGCACGGATTTGGTGGAATCTTCAGTTAGGCCTGGAGGAGCTCTCTCTGATGCCAGCCCAGGATCTGGAGAGGCACCACTTGTGGGTCAGGAACTCACTCCAGCATAGGCCAGCAGGCCTCAGGCAGGTCCAATTGCAGGTCTCAGCAGGTCAGCTGGGCAGGTGCAGGGAGGCCTCTGGAGCTCAGAACAGGAGGTCAGTCAGCTGACCCTTGGAGTCACTCAGACTGATATGAAGGGCGCAGGTCCAGTGCTCCTTCTCAGATGGCAGGGCAGGCCTCAGGCAGCATCATAGTCCCCTAGAAGCAGGGCAGTCCTTCTTCTGTAGTATCTACAGGTCCAGGAGTGTACTGAACGGTGGGTCTCAAGCACCTACTTTTATACCTAGTGCCCTCTTTAAAGTGGGAGACGTTTTCTCAGTGCCCCCCACCCCCACAGAAGTGTCTGGAAGTTCCTGCCTCCCTGTCCTGGTCGTAGTCTGCCTGGGGGCACGGTAGGCTAGTGGGAAGTTCTTTGTGACTGTGCAGGGGCAGTGCCTTTGAAGTGAAAAATTGGTAGGTTACAGCTCCACCCCGTATCCTGCCTTGGATGGCCCATCCTGCCAACACCCAGTTGCTCTATTGTGTGGCCGTCTGAGAGAAATACACAATGGCCAACTGCCAACCACACCTAGTCATGTGGCCCAGGATACAGGCTGCAGACACCAAATGGTTAGGACAAAAAATGCCAACTTTCTAAAAGTGGCGTTTTTCAGAATTATGACTTACAATCCGACTTTACAATTAAAGAGGGTTTAAATTACAATTTAGAGACCAAACTTGACATTTCTTCCTACTCCCAATCAAAGGTTATCACTTATTAAATGTAATAAGGTAACTCAATATTATTTATTTATTTGAAAAGTTTTATATAGCATGAACATGACCTGCAAGGGTATCAGAGTGCTGTACAAAGAAGCAGATAAGATTGGCAAGTAAAAGCATACATAATAAACTAAATTTAAGTTAACAAGCACTTGTACATATAGAGCAAACCAAACATGTGGTACATGTAAAGTAACAAAAATTGCAACATTGCATGAGAGACCCATGTTGTCGACAAGAAACAAAAGTTAGCTATGGTGTCGTCAGGTCGAGTGTTGCAACTGGTTATTCAGTAATAACCCTTTTTTCTTGAGTGAGGTGGGCGAAGGGTTTGATGTGATTTCAAGAGGAAGAGCGTTGGTGGGTTCTTTTTTTTATATTTGTGAGGTTTTAGCAAGAGAGTGTTAGAGCTTCTTAGGGCCCGATTCAGACCAGAAAGTTTGAGATTTGTGGCCAGGCAAACGGGGGTGTTGTAATGGAGACCCTTGTGCGTCAAGCAGGAGATCTTAAACTAAATCGTAGCTTGCAGTGATAGCCAATTGAGCAGTACTAAGTCAGGTGAGATGTGATCATATTTTCTTGAACCGGTGATGAGTCTGGCAGCAGAGTTCAGAGTAGCCCTTAAGGGGGGCAGTCTAGCTTTGGGTAACCCTGCCAAGGTCACAATTCAATATTACAATCAGGAGATAACTAGGGATTGGACTGCTAGTTGCAAGTCTGTTGAGTTGGTGATTAGCTA
This sequence comes from Calotriton arnoldi, assembly GCA_963921515.1. NCBI lineage: Eukaryota > Metazoa > Chordata > Amphibia > Caudata > Salamandridae > Calotriton > Calotriton arnoldi. The sequence continues at coordinate 1,194,891 of CAWUFW010005888.1, read as the reverse complement.
CCCTAGTTGTTGCACTGTTACATTCTTGCATATTCAAGTATTTGTCCAGAGTTATGCCTAACAATCTTGAGGCGTTAACAACAATTGAGATCCCTAAGTTGTTTGAGCCAGTCTTGAATGGATGCAGAGTGGTTGTGGGGGGCAATCAAGAGGAATTCCATCTTGAGAGTATTTAGCATAAGGTGATTGTGAGCTAACCATTGTTGGGTTTTCTGAAGTACACTGCTCAGAGTTTTGATGTGATCCGGTGAGGCAATTTTCATATACAGTTGGGTGTCATCAACGTATATGTGGTATTGTATGTTTGAACGGTTCAGAATATCAGTGAGGGGTTCCATGAACAAGTTGAAAAGCGTGGGAGAGAGTGCGAAACCTTGAGTAGATCTTGCAGTAGTGAAACACAAATGTAAGAGTTTTTTACTACCAGGACATGCAAAAGTTAAATGTACATGTCCCACTATTTTAATACACTGCATCCTGCCCTATGGGCTGATTTGGGCCTATCCTAGGGGTGACTTAAATTCATTAAAAAGGAAGGTTTAGGCCTAGCAAAAGGGCAGTTTAAAACTGCACACATAGGCTGCAATGGCAGGCCTGAGGCAGGTTTAAATAGCTACTAAAGTAGGTGGCACAATTATTATTTTTTTACGGAGTGTTATATAGCGCGAACTTGACCCGAAGGTATCGGGTATCAGAGCGCTTTACATAGCACCAGCTGCGTTACATGAGGACACACTCATTTGCTGGTAGGCACGGGGAGATTAAGTGATTTGCCCAGAATCACAGGCTGTTCAGCGTCATTGCCGAGACTCGAACCCAGTTCCCCAGATTCAAGTTCGACCGCCCTAGCCGTTAGGCCAACTCCTCTCCCCAATGAGCGCAGCAGGCCCACTAGTAGCATTTATTTTACAGGCTCTGGATACGTGTAGTACCCCTTGACTAGGGGCTTATAAGTAAATGAAATATGCCAACTGGATATAAGCAAATGTTACCATATTTTAACAAGAGAGCACAAGCACATTAGCACTAGTTGGCAGTGGTAAAGTGCACAGAGTCATAAGGCCAACAAAAATAAATTCAGTAAAAGTAGGAGGATGAAGGCAAAATGTTTAGGGGTTAACCTGCAGAAAGGGCCAGGTCCAACAATGGTGATACTTCCTAACAAACGATTATTTGACAGTATGACTGGTCTGCAGGGTGGGTTTGCTGAAGAGAATATTCTTTGCAATCAAATAAACCCTTGCCTTTGCAATCTATAAACATCTCATAATATATCTGATATAATTCAGCACAGTAATCTTTGTTTATCTTTTCATAAAAGGAATGGTCATTCAATTGTTTAATTGCTTCCTATACATTTCTTTCTTTAGACAATGCCACTAAATTTCCCCCTTTGTAAGAGGGTTTAATTAAGATGGTATTGTTGTTATTTGGTCTTCAGTTTGCTAAATGTTGTATATACATAACATGTAGTTTTCATATTTGGGTTTCAATTTCTCAATTGTATCAATTCCTAATATTACAGACGTTCAAATAGCTTAAAAGAACCATTGTGCATTTGTTGTATAAATTTTGATTTTGCTGTCAAACCACTTGTATCTGCCGGATCAGTTCTAATACAAATTCTGATTATCAAATCAGTAATTTGCGCATCACTTATATTTTCATAAATTTGCCTGATACCATGGACTGTAGTGTCAGTAGAATCTAATCCAATCAAGGTCTCCAAATTCCATAAATCACCATTTGTCAGATCAATATGTCCACTTTCATGTATAGGTTCCATTTAATCACCCACATGTTTAGTAAATGTATACATTTTATACCATTTTGACAATAGAAAAAAACTCTACGTGTTTGTCTACAAAATCAAATTTTCGATCAGGGCAAAAAGACAATCCCTTATCTACAGTATGCATTTCTGATCTGTCCAGTTCACAATCTGATAAATGAATTGCTATATTTATTTGTAACTCCATTGTGGGTTTTTCTTCTGACCCCTTTCTTTTGTTACCATCGGTCCAAGGCTGATTTCTTTTTTCCTCCTTGTTCTGCATTTTCGATTCCTCTTCCTCTCTCACCTCCATCCTTTGGAGAACCCTCTTTGTTTCTGATTTGGTTTTACGTGCTTTACAATCCTGAATTCGTCTGAAAAAGCCCCCCATGTCTTGGCTCTTTATAGTGATGTCATTTCTACATTTTCAGTTGAATCCATTTCAGAACTCGGCTCTGAACCTGTGTCAATCAATTCTTGACTGCTCCTGTAATCTAATTTTTGTCTCACTTCCTCATTCCTGATTAGGTCAGCATGTTTTTGAAAATGTTGATATACAACCATTCTTTGCATGTCTGTTGTGCATGTCACTGACTATGGTCATAACCATAACTATAGCTTGCAAATGTAAGTGTTTTTTGAGGTTTTAAGTCACAAACATAACTCCACTTTCACTGTGTTTTAGGGGAACATATATAAATATGGATAAATAGACAATGTAATGTTTAACAGTCACTTGAATCTTAGGTCTTCTGCACAGGTGAGAAAATTGCACCCCACCGTCTCAATAACAGCTCTCAACCTATTTTTTCCAGTGTTGGCAGTTGCTCCCGAAGAGAAAGGGGAAGGTTAGCGGTTTTAGGGAGACTGCACTGGAAATCACAGAGGGAACGCGCTAAAACTGATTGCAGGCGCTGAAACCAATTATATAGGGTAATGACCAAGGGCACATTTATGGATTTCCTAGATGTGGCAGGCAGGAAGAGACTGGGCACAAGTAGGCACTGTAAATGACATGGCACCATTGTCGAAAGTGTGACTACAGAGGCATGTCATCCCCTACCATGAAGAAGATCCTATCTGGTCATTTGTTTGTTTCTGATACTAGAGTGGTCCAGGCCAGGTAGTGACAGGACCCAAGCCTTTTTTTGATAGTTTTATCCCCTACCATGTGGCACAGAACATTCTCATAAGTGGTAATCCGAACAAATAAGCCACTGGTATAAGGCGAGTAGTCCCTTATATTGCATATTTGATGTGTTACGTGTTTTTCTGTGTCCTGAATAAATTAGTTAGGTAAACTAACTGACCTCATAAAATTGGAATTTCTGGGGCATAATAAGGTTAGTCCTGATGCTAGCCCAGGACCCCTTTAGTAATTAAAATAGAGCTGAAACATGTTGGTGATGCAGAGGGTGTACATTCATCATTCCCCATTAACACCCCCACTAATATGAATTTTCAACCATACCTGGAACACCACTAATACAGGGATACCTATGTGTTGCAAGGTATTTTTATTTCCTAGAAGAACCCAGCAGGAGATTATTCAAAGTGCTGCCGGAGAAATGATTGAGCCCATTCTTGTTCTTAGAGACTAGGATGAGACCCGATGATGAAGCATGCCACTGGATCACTGACATAATATCGACGCACCGAATATCGACCTACAACAATATTGAGTCCAGAATATCGATGGACAGAATATCGACATCCTATCTCTAGAAAGGTAAGTACAAAAATATCGAAACCAAAATATCGTTGTATAAAATATCGTTTTTTTTAAATGTCTTAAAAATGATGTACAATTAATTAAAAAAAATATATAATTAATAAAAACATAGGGGCCCATTAGGATGGCAGGCGGAAGCACCACCGCCGTGCTGGCGGATGCAAAAAGCACCAGTTACCGTCCGCCCGCCACAGCACACACGCCCGCCCAATTAGGATGCGAAAAGACAGCCAAACACCGCCCGTACGCCAGCGACGCCGTCCGCCATCAAAGTGCGCCCGTTCACGGAGCGGCGCGGCCCAATGGAGACAAAACGCCCGACGAAATCACGTACCGCCCGGCGTACAAATTACGATGCCAGAACCAAACAGTTCCTCCGGCTAAGAGACACCGCACGTGAAAGCAAGGTGGAAAACCGAACTCACAGTACGGATATCAAAGAGGCGGACCCCCCGAGCATGAATCCAGCACTGCAGGCCCTCCCCATGCTCTACCTGATGCAGCACCCAGGAGTCAACGCACCGCGGCGACGCAGGTAGGCAGACACACAACAGGGGCACGCAAACAGCGCACACAGTGCAAGGGCGGGAAAACTGTACATGGCCCCCACCCCGACACCCCTGCGTGGACACGACACATCCACCACTGCACCCACACATGCGCACAACGCAGAGGCCAACGGCAGCGCAATGCATGCGCCGCACACACAAACAACACAGGGTCACAACCAAACACCACACACACCAGCACCACCCAGAACGCACATGTCACGTGACAGCCCTGCCACAGTCATGTCCCCAACCGGCAATTCACTGTTGCCAACCTGACGTCACACAACTGACCCGAACATGTCAGTGACGTCATGCCACATTAGGACACACCCCTGTGTGCAAAACACGGCGAAGCACACAGCGGAGACAACATCACCCATCAGAATATGGACCCCGTCGGGAAAAGGTACACCAGTACCACACAGAAACACCGGTGCCACCCTGCACCCAATAACAAGACATGCAATACGTAACATCAAAGATACCGGGGACAGACAACAGGTGGGACCAATTATAACACAAGGCCCAACGTACAGCGGAAAAGCAGCCTGCTGCCCACACACGGGAGAGGAGACAGCACCGAATGACCTTCCATTCCCACTGTGAAACCACATCCCGACTAAACAAGCCAGAGAAAACAGTCATTGCACCAAACAAAGCCCAACACAGGCATGCAGAGGTAAGCGGCCACAGGGCAGATAGCACATAACACCAAAGAACATTCACAACGGAAAGAAGAAATGATAACACTCCCCCATGTGGTTCACATGCAAGTTATCTGGAAGGAGTCAGACACCACTGACCTTGACCATTCAGAGAAGCATGTGGGATGAGGGCCCGTGTCCTCCGCACAAGCCAACATAACACAAGTCCTGCCTCCCTATGACCATTACAGAATTCCCAGCAACATCGGAGGTTGCACTCTGCAGACTGCACAGACAGCCGGAGCACGCCACCACAGCGCCCTGCAGCAAAATGGCACTTGCACCACACCTACCCAACTACGCCGGACAGATCAAGCTGTACAAACATAACCTGATACAGATATTGGGATGTGACAATCTGGCCTTGCTGAACGTAAGTTACCGACTAACTTACCGCATCACATTGTTCAGCTGCGTCATCCCCGTCTTCTACTGTCGGAGGTGTCCCTTCTACTATCCTGTGGAGTTATGTCTCTCCAACCCGGCATGTCCAAGGGCGGACCTGCTACAACTATTCAACCCCCTGGACGCCCACGACAGGGCCTGTTCAGCCTATGGGGGCATGGCGTATGTGGCGACTATCGGACCCACCCTGCAATGGGACCACTGTGCCTCCACACGACGGATAATGGATTACAGTTACATCGAATGCCATCCAACATGTCCCATCATGCTCCTACAAGGGACGACTCACGACCAACACCTTGACAGCCACCATCCGCTACATTGGCTGGCAACCATGTCCACCACCAATGCCATGGAAGCCCTGCTGGAAGGTATTGCATTCCTGACAACCTGTCAATTCGTCGGGCCCCGTCGCCAGACCCCCAATTGAGCAATGATGTCCCACACCGTACCCATGCTTGGCTTACGCACGGACTAGGCAGTTACCAGTACAACTACTACACCATGCAACCTGCAACTGACACACAACAACAACTACACTGCCATGACATCTGATACTATTTGGGAAATGCACCCTGTACCTCATCACATCCAGTAACTCTGCATGAACAGGGGGAGGCAGAGGCATGGGATTTGTGTATGGCAACCACATGGACAGAACTGCACGTACAACCATGCCATGATATGGATCCTGCGCCCATGAACATATGCACCGGTCAGTGGACAGCAATCGTCCTGCTGTAGTATGTGAGAGCTGTCACCACACCTCCCTCTGAACGTCCGTGCCAGGACCTTTGCATGGACACCAAGTGCATCCACCAACAACATGAGCCCAGTGACTGTGACATGGCCAGTACCCACCACATCGCAACAACAAGTGGGACGCCTTTGCATGCACGTAAGCCCATGCCCTGATGTCATCTCTACGCACGTGTGTATGAGTAACCATAGCAGCAAACCTGTAACATGGAACTGAGATGCACTGTGCCCATGATGACAAGCGGACTGGTAGGCTAAATGTATACTGTCTGTGTCAGTCAGCAGCACCACAGTAATTAGCAAATGTACATTAGCACACCAACGGCTAAGCAGTTGTAACTCTGAAGCCCACATCCCACAGTCAACAACTAATCACTGTACCCCTACACCCTATGCTATGTGTAATCATGCTGAGTATATCCTCCACATGCACTTCGCTGCCAGTAGTGTTCACTATACTGCATCACAGAGGACATTAGTCCCAATACATGGCTTGAAGCAACAATGTGTCTCTGCTGATTCATTTCACAAGTACGAATGAGAGAGGATGAGAGTGTGTGAAGTACACGGCAGTCGTGAGATGACCATGTAGTCCACTGTCATTGGATGTCAACTTAAATGAGTAGCACAACTGTGGGAGACACACATGTGTCATGTGAAGCGGGAGTTACGCATGGCTCAGGTGGGTTTGGGTGACGGGTAGGTGCGCACATGCAATGTTGAAACACGCTGTGTTGGTAGGACTCAGGACCAGTACATTGGCGCACTCCTGGGAATCTGTAAAGACCACCTGTCTGGTGACGAATGTGAACTCGTGTGTGCACAACAGGCGGGCACACGAACAATGCCGCATCAAGTGTAGACGTCAGCCCACCCTCCGTGGACATGCCGGATACTGCTGCGCGTCCGCCAGGCCCTTGCCAAGGCACTCACATCCCCTGTCGACCTGGTGTATCCCCAACATTGTCCACTTGCACAGGCAATCCAGGGCACGGGATGGCAGTAGAGCATGGTGGGTGAGAGGTCATGGCGCGCTCATCCTTGTCACATCACGCAGGCAACACATCCACAATGTGTAGTATGGCACAAGTCAAATGGAAGTAGTGGGGGGACGCACACATCACAAGCAGCAGTGATGTCACGGAAGGTGGCTCGCACCATCCCACCCATTGACAATACACCCACACACGTTACATGCCATTGCAACAGAGAAGCCAGCGCGTGCACAAGCAGCTCCAAGCTCGCCCCAGAGAGGCCAAAGAGTGAATGTGTGGGGCCATGAGCACCAGTTGGACGCGGACTGGCCCGCTAGGGCAGCTACAGCCTCTGTGTGTTGCAGGTGGTGTATCCGGACTGCGGAGCCTGTCATGCATTGTCAATGTTGCCCGGGTCTCGAGTCGGGGCACCACGCATGTGGACGGCGTCACGCCACTAATTATACCGTGAGACAGACCACATGTACAAATGGACCCACACATACACTCCTTGGCCTCTCTGGGGCGAGCTTGGAGCTGCTTGTGCATGCGCTAGCTTCTCATGTGCAAATGCATATTGGTGTGAGCGAGGGGAGGCCATGAGGACAGTGTAAAAGATAACTGTTTGACTTCCAGTTAGTTTAAGGAATGCCCCTGATGTGGTCAGAAAAAGACATGTCTCGTGTGTATTGCAACTAGTAGATAAGCCGATGACCTACCCATGTCTTGCATGTAGCCCGCACCTAGCCCCGCACACCCGACACAGCGAAATGAGTACCAGCACCACATACTTCCCATTCGAAGCACTGACTGGGGTGACAACCATTGGACAGTCTTGTGTAGTCCACCCAAGCGTACATGTGGGCCCTCCATGAACCATGTCACCTGCGGCAAAGTGATGTCATGGGCAATGACGGAAGTGAGCAGAGCTGTCTGCCCCACGCACAGACGGTGCATCAGCTCAACAGACCCAGCACTGAGTGCAGCAGGGGTCACATGTGCAGGGGCAGTTGTGCCTGGTGTGAATGCACATGCACATAGACAGCACATCGAGCAATGTGTAGCCTGCCCACATCTACTGTCCATTGTCAGGCTGACCTAGAAAAAGATCACAAGGCAACACATCTGTGTGGGTGTACCCACTGTGACCAACACTGCGCAACCATCAGCGTACTCGCCCTGTGCATGGCCCACCCCGCAACGAAGGTCACATTCAGTGCCACTATCCCTCACACACATCCCTATCACGAGTCATGGTGTGTCCAATCGACAGTGCAGAGTAAGCGCTCATCCGGGGGTCCTGAACAGGAGACACATGTAACCCACTAGGCAGTCTGTGTCGGCACCTACTGGCATTGTGCAGTCAATGTGCAGGCCAGGCCTGCTGGGACTGAGAAGGGCAGCATGGCCCCAGCCTGACTTCCACACGACCGACAAGTGCACTGAGACCTGCATTGCCAATTGTCTGTGTCACTGGATGTCTGACATGAAGTTGCCATGTACCACCACTCGGGTGGGACAGACAGGTCAAAGCGCCCGAGAGCTCACATACCCATGCCACCTGCAGCCAGCATGGTGTGCAGTGCATGTCTGTACTCCACAGGCTCTGACTCATAGTGCTGAGGAGCAACAACATGTGTGTCCCCCACATGCACACCCACACCCACTGCAGTTGTCTCTCACACACAACTTTCGCAAGGAATAGCCATGTGCAGTGTGCGTGGAGCACGGAATCCAGGTTCTCCAGCTCCTCGCTGGTGAGTGGACCTGGACATGTCCTCAGCGTCATCCACGTGTAGGTGTAGTGGTGGCAGCAGCAGCTGTCGTCGAGGGGTGCCAGGCTGCAGTGCCAGGTTGCTGTGGTCATGCCTGTCCCACTCACACACACATATTACCCCCTGGGGCCGTTTCAGTGGGTACAAGCTGCTGCGATTCGTGTACCATGTCTGGCAGCTGCAATTGCAGACGTTGGCCTGCTCCCAGCTGGCCATGGACGCCTACCTCCACAGTGGAACACGCAGGGTGCAACCGCGAGGGTCATTGGAGTTGGCCGTAAGGGCCTGGCCCATGCCGGGTACAGTCCTCTGATGCCATGTGCACCACACAGTATAATGTGCGCAATGCATCTGCAGGTGTGGCCATGATTTGCGTGTGGGTGCAGGTCCACAATGGACAGGGCCACAACATGCCGTGTGCATTGGCAGGGACGGCCAGTGCTCAGCCTCCACATGTATGTAGGAACATCATCATGTACACATTGGCATGGGAGCATGGGATATGCATATGCACACACATGCCATCTTTCACTATGTACATCTGCCACTTGGCACGTGCAATGTTACGTGTCACTTGTGATGTGTAGTTGCAAGCACACAGCCGTGTCGGCATGGGGCTGTCAATGTGTACACCTGTCAATGTTTCTGGAGGTGTGTTCCGTACAGTGCTGTACTTACGGTGCAGTAGGGACATCAATGACTGTCTCATATCCCCTCGTGCCACCGGTCCCACTTGTTTTGGCCGCTCAGCCTGTGTCCATAGCATTGTTGGTGTGTGCCCTACACACCCAGCCTCGGAAGCAGTGTGATGCACAGCAGCTAGTCATGTTGCTGTGGTGTTGCAGCTTACCGAATATGCAGTCTGTTGCCTTCAGCATGCCTTACAAGTTGTTAAGGCCTAGATCCCCATGTGCATGCTCATAGAAATGGGGTGTGTCACTGCCCATTGCTATTGGTAGGGGACCTGTGTAAGTGTATTGTGGCTGTGCTGTCCCTACTTGTCAGCCGTTCTGTCATTCAATTGCCTGCTCAGTCATTTATGTTCTGTGTATGTGAATATGCCATGTGGCGTGTTGCTTTGACATGTGTTCACTTCCATCTTTCCTAGGCGGAGACCAAACATTCATCGCCCCCCTACCAATTGCTGTCAGACATGGTGGATGTTGAGGTCATCCGCAAATATCGTCTGGACCAACCCACCCTGCATCGTCTATGTGTCTTGTTGGAACCCCACCTCCGTCCTCGCAGGGTGTATCCAACAGCATTCACCCCCACGGCTAAGGTGATGGCTGCACTGCATTTCTTCGCCACTGGGTCATTCCAGCACACAGTGGGCAGTGGAGGTGGGATGTCCCAACCCATGTTCAGCATGGTGCTCAGGGATGTACTGTCAGCCATGATGCTGTACAGGAACAGATACATCCGCTTCCCCAGGGCTCGTGAATTGGCGGCAGTGAAGGGTGCATTCTATGCTCTTGGACGAATCCCCCACGTCGTTGGTGCAATAGACTGCACCCATGTTGGCCTTGTTGCACCACAGGCCACCGAGCACCTCTACCGCAACCGGAAGCACACGCACTCCCTGAATGTGCAAGTGGTGTGCCTTGCGGACATGGTGTTGTGTACTTCATAGGGTGTCCTTAAAACGGGCTTTCTAGAATCATGACCATATATAGGCACAATCCAACCTGCCCTTATATAGGCATAGAATCCCAGACCTTATTTAGGCATAAACTATGCATACCAAATACAGGCATGGCTTCCGACATCCGTCCACCCTAGCGTCTCAACGAGTCCATGAACAAACAGACCCTCTGGCTGCGGGAGTTTCCCTTGCCCAGGACTATTGATTTCTTCAAGGTCTCATACATTATGCATGAACCTCTTATTCCCTAAGGGATTCATTCATGACGTCTTTCGCTACCCAACTCACGTCAATGCTAACATTTTCAGGTATAAATATACCTTCCCAAACCCCTGTAAATCAGAGGAGACCTCGACTTCAGAGGAGCCCGATTCCCGGCCAGACGCACTGAGAAGACACTGCCCTTCCTGCACGCAGAGAGTCCAGCTTCCAGTGATCTAACTTCCCTTGCGGGGTGTTGGAGTTCGAGTCCGGATAGAGATTCCTACCTCTCTCATTCTTCAGGTATGGAGCAGACTAGAACCTAGAGGGACTCTTGGCATAATAGACTCTTGGCATGCTAGGCGTAACTTACTCTTAGTATACTCTAGTCAGGAATACAGCACCTACTTCTACTTCTCCCTACACCTAGGACAGGTTAGGCACACTGGGTAGAACTAGGCTAGAAACGCATCGTATGAGTACTCGCATTTTTAGGTTGTGTCATTTTATGTAAATGCATATATGCTAAAAAGATAATGCTGACGCAGTATTATTTATTTTTACTGCTCACCTTGTACATTATTTATCTCGCATACTGTCTTGTGATCGTAACAGCACATATAACTTACAACAGAAACAAGACTGTTCAATAAATCCTTTATTGAAACGCCCGTCTGGTTATTTCTGTGTAACTCTGAGAATAACTGAAACATGTACAACTGAGCTGAGTGAAATGGTTATCTATTGTTTCTACGACTCTGGGACACATCCTGATTCTGTAAGGGAAACACAGTGGTCATGTTTTGCGGCAGCCAGAAACTAATCCCTTCTTGTCGTCAAGAAGTTTCTAGTGGCCTCTGAGCTAGCTGGCACAAGTAATTAAGTTTAATATACTCGATAGGGACATACTGACCTTAGTCCTATGTCAAACCTATAGGATATATTATTCCAATGCGCAGAGCCTATAAGGGAAATAGGAGCTACACTACATGGCGCCCAACGTTTGGTAAGGCAGTAATTCAACGTTAGATACTGAGTAACTCAGCTGTGCATATATTCTTTTCTCTCTCAGAGACCCCTACCCATGTACTCCAAAAGACGTCTGGAGTGGGCAGGGATAGTATCCGCCACGGCTACATAGGGCAGTACCCTATATATTAGCTGTTTGGTTTGCTCAACGTTGAAGGATACAGTGTTCCACAATATTGTGCACCTTATCTTTGTTTCCTTGAAATTTGTTTCCATATTTTCAAGCAGAAAAATGTCAGGCACTGACAATGACGCCGGAAACGGTGTAACTGCGGCTGATCCAGCCCAACCAGCGTTATTTAACAATACAGGTTTAAATGAAGCCGAAGAGGGTGTCATAGACATTCCTCCTAACTTAAGAAGAGCCATTACTCTAAAACTTATAAAACATGGCCTATCTCCGAGAGGAGGTAGAGCAGTTTTCGTGATTGAGGCACATGAATCCTTTCAGACAGAGGTATTCTATTCATGGGTAATTCTTCCTGAATCCAATCCAGTAACACACTTGTTTCACTTCTACAAAGAAGATGAAGCACCAGAGGAATACATTCCTTTCGAGGATATTGAGATTCCATTAACATACCAGGAGCATCAGCTCTGGTTTAAAGGCGCCCTAAAACACAATAAAAATATAACCAGGCTCGGTCCACTAGGTAGACCAGGAGCAACATGGCCGATTCTAGCCGGCTACGCACCTCATCCAGACATCGAAATAATGTCAGACGAGGAAATACTTAATCAACTCACAGAGTTAATAAAAATCTACAGACAATTGGTTCAATATGTCATGCGGACTTTCACAGTCCAACCACCATTAACAATTACAAATCATACTCCTCCACAGGGGAGTACACTAAAAATTACACCACAGACTCTATACGCAGTCATGGGTAAAATGCCCACTAAGCGGGAGAAAATTCCATTTTGGATAGCTCAAAAAATTACTCAAATTCAAGCAGTATTTCCAAATACTAGCCCACATGAGAAACACAGAATCCTAACCATCAGTTTACCAATGGGGATCACACCACAACTGGAAGACTGCACCACTTGGGGCTCAGTCTTTGCTGCCATCTACACTAAAACACACGGCATTCCGTCAATTGCGGTAATACCAGATGTCCTAAAACAAATTCAAAACGAATATGGAGCAGAGCCTGCTTTAAATTTAGGTATGAAATTACTGAAAAATGTTGAACAGGTCTCAACGATAATATTATCTAATATTAAAGGGGAGGCAGCAGCAGTGGCGATCCAACAAAAACTAAGGGAATTTGATGTTTCAGAACATCAGACAGAGCTACCCAGAATTATAGAGCAATCTTATGCAGAATTAGACAGAGATAGTTTGGGTGGGAGACCAGCTAAAACAAAACTATCGGAAAGTCCTGAAAAGGACTCAATTAAACAAACTCCTACATCTTCTAAAAAGAAGTGGGAATCTAACAAACAAAATTCAAACGAGAAAGGTTCTCAATCCCGAGGTAGGTCTCCTCAAAAGGAGCCTCTGAAAGGAGGTACAACCTCAGGAATAGGGATCATTTGAGAAAACCTGATAGGTATCAAGACACTGATACACGTTCCTCTCGTCCCTTTCAGGTCTCATCACAGACTTCGGAAAGAAGAGGACGAACAGAACATAGAGAAGAACGCGTGAAATCGAAAGACGACAAGCACGCAACAAAAATTAAAGCTAAACCTCAATTCTCCAAAAAGAAAGTAGCAGGTCTGAAGATAAGACATGCCGAGAATAATGAGATCGCAACTCAAGAACGGAGAATGGGCTCAGACAATGCTGGACAGTGCAGCAGAAGTCACAATAGCTTGCCAGAACCTGATGGAACTTCTGGAGATAGTGGACTTGAATGAGTACATTACAGTAGAGACTGTAGACACCAGGGTTAGTACTCCACAAAGGTTATATGAAATAACACTCCGGATGGAGGGAGACAAACCTAGACAGGTTAAAGCACTTTTTTGGGAAAGACTATCAAAGGGTTATGACATACTTCTAGCAGAAAAAGACTGGCCACCACAATTTGTCAGGGAGTGCCCACACGGCGAGGACATGATTATGCCTGCCTTCTCCAATCACATTCCAATTCACTTAAAATATACATAGGCCAGAAAATGGGCAGTGGCCCAGGCTCCAGCATTATATAAAAATCATGTAGGATGGGATGAGGACTCCCTCACCATAAAATACATCTGAAACATGAACCTACTGCTCAGAGGCAGTATCCAATTAAGCAAGAAGCTAAAAAACAGGTCAGGGAGATTTTAAATCAACTTGAATACCAAGGGGTGATTGAAACTAGCACCTCATCTATGAACAATCCTTTGTTTCCTGTCTCCAAACCAGACAATACATATCGTCTAGTTTTGGACTACAGACATTTAAACACTTGTTCTAAAACTTTTGCAGTACAAAATGCACATAGCACAGCATTAATGAATAACATTGTGCGTAAAAAATACAAAACAACATTAGACATCTCAAACGGTTTCTTTTGTCAAAATATAGCACCTGAAAGTAGGTACTTAACGGCATTCTCCATAATGGGGACCCAGCGTCACTTTTGTCGACTCCCACAAGGGTTCAAGAACAGCCCGGGGTTATTCTCAGCAAGAGTAACGGAGTTACTACAAATTTATGACAACGAGGCATTGTCCTATGTTGATGATATTTATCTGACAGACGATGACTTAGAAAAACACTTGAACAGGGTGAGCACCATTATATTGGGATTCGCCTCTGAGGGCTACAAGTTCAACTTTAAAAAGTCCCGAATTGCCCATCTCAATGTCCTATTTTTGGGATATGAGCTTTCAAGTGAAGGCAAGAGCTTGGCAGCTAACTTTCTAGAGAAGTGTGCGCTGCTCCAACCTCCAAAAACGCTAAAAAATTTACAATCAATACTGGGATTCCTAAATTTTGGTAGAACATACATTCTAAACTATGCAGAAAGGGTTAAACCTCTCTACGCATTAATCAAACCTGATTTTTCAATCAAAAACTGGACACAGGAACACACAGAAATCTTGCGTTCACTCCAAGCTAATATGTTAGCAACAAACCACTTACAAACACGCGTAAGTCAAAGAAATTTGGTGATTCGAATAATTTCGGGTCAATGTGGATTCACTTACTTAACCTTTAACGAGGGTGAGAAAGTACCAATTGCATACAAATCCCATTTGTACACACAAGCGGAAATGCGCTTCAGTTCAACTGAAAAAATTCTGACAGCAGTTCAAACAGCTGTAGCAAAAGAAAGAGCCTTAGCCCAAGGGAAACGCATAATTGTCGTTACCCCAGTACCGGCTTTAGAAGCGGTCACAAAGCGAGCATTCCGAATGCTAAAGCTTTACATCCGAGATGGATACAGTGGGTTAATTCTCTTGCTGCAACTGATGTTGAATATGTATTTGATCCAGATTTAAAAACACAGGCATTTCTCCAATATGAACAAGAATGTCCTCTGCCCACTGAGATTCTGCCTCTCGATCAGTATGAATTCGTAATTTACACTGACGGATCCGCACAACCCGCAACAGGGAGTAAGCAAGCTTACAGTGCAGCGTGTGCTATCGTTAAAGGTCGCATGCGAAATGGCATCTTCAGACCTATGGTCACAAAAACTCAGTCACTAGGTGATTGTACAGCTCAGCGAGCTGAACTACAGGCATTCAAACTGGCACTTGAGAGTACGGATCGAGAATTCCTCACACTGATAGTGTGCGATTCCTAATACTGTGTTCAGTCGTATAATGATTATATACGAACCTGGCTTGAAAATGGTTTTAAAGATGCGAAAGGTGGCACAATAAAGCACAAATTGCTTTGGGAACAAGTAGTTCTGTTGAAAAACGAACTACCAAAGGCTCACGTGATTCACACACTGAGTCATCAGCGTGATGGCGTTCACGTTGCAGGGAATTCATTGGCTGATGAAGCCGCGAAGGGGGCTGTGCAAACGGCTTCCGTAGCTGCGATCACTCGTTCAAAAACAAAAATAGACGGTGAGATAATGTTAGCTGTCAATGCTTCAAGCAAAGGCAGCAGTGCAGCGTTACCAAAAAGTTTCCACTCAAGTACTCTTATGTAATTGATGCGAATAACGTTCCTTTTGCTCGAATCCCTGGAGTGGGGGATAGGGTAATTCCAAACATGGAACGAAGAGCAGCCTTGATTTATGAAACACATTTGGGGAGGGTCTGTCACATCAAGGGATCTCAAAAACAATTTTGACATTAAAAGAGATGTACTGGTGGCCTGGAATGAATACACAAATTCACATATTCATCAACAACTGCTTAGACTGTAAATTACAGCAAGAGAGCCACCAGACACCATGCAGCGAATGCGGCAGCCCAGTGCAGACCCCACTGTTAGACAGCATTAGGCTATCTAATCGCCAGCGTCCTACTGGACAAAGGCATTCCCGCAAATACTAAATCTAGGTTCCTATGGTTATGGCCTCAGTGCTCAGCTGACGCTCGAACTGTTATAAAAGATTTGCGAGTCTTTATCGGCACATACGCAATAGGCACGTTTCATTCTGACCAGGGTCCTGCGTTTAGCTCTAGGGCTTACAAGGAGGCCATGGCCAGTCTGGGCGTTGCATTGCGGTACTCCTCTCCATTCCATCCTGAGGGAAATTCTGTTGTGGAAAGGAAAAACCGGGACATAAAGCAGTCTATAACAGCTAGGGTTATGGCTCGGGTGATGGGTGGGTCAAACACCTCATTAGCGTTCAGCGCGCTATCAATAACTTGCCAAGAAGTTCTCTAGGGGGAGTCACTCCATATGAGGTCCTATTTGGGACAAGAATGTGGGTTCCAGACTTAGAACACGTAGGCACAGTGGTGGACAAAAAAGAATTTGATATCAAAGATCGTTTGGCTGTTTTACAGGAACTTAACAAGTTAAGAACGAAACAAAGCAACGTATCCTTACAGCCAACCACCACTGGGGAAAAATCGGCGGTCCCAGCAAGGCCTGTCTGGATTCCAAAAGTTGGGGATCTAGTTAGAGAAAAAATCGCGGACAAGAAGGAATTTGGACCTTCTTACAGACAACCGGTACCTGTTCTAGCTGTTCAAGGAACAAGGACAGTACTTCTGCCGCCCCTTGCTGGAAGAAAGGAGAAAAGATTTGTGTCAATCGACCTGATCAAACCACAACATGTGGCCAATACTAAGCAGTAGGCCTCGTGGACTCCGACCTAGTAGCAGACGCACTCCTCTCGCTACTATTCAAGAGGTTCAGACTGAAAGACTGATCACGATCGAGAATTCAGCTGTAACAAATGAAGGACTATGCAACCAAGCTATGGAACTCATCCCTCTTGACAACCAAATAACAGTTCGTCCAAATACACCTGTCTACACCAACGTGACACGTGAAGAACTGGTTCCTGTGATTTCAACGAATCCTGATGCAATTCCAACAATTGACAGAACTGCTTCTGGCTATTTCATTGACTTTGATACGTTCTCAGTGGATCCAAGCGAACCTGAAACGACGCCAGCATCATCAAAACTCATGCAGCAAGTACAAGACATTTTGTTCACTTTCTGAAAAAGACTTATCTGGTTTCTCCATGGATTGAACTCTGGATTACATCTGGACTTTTTGTTTTCCTGCTCTGGCTAGCTTTGGTAACAACAGTAAGCATGCTTATAAGTGGCAGATACATCCATGTGAACATTGAAGGAAAAGACATAAATGTGCTTTTGAAACCACATAAATCTTCCCATCGTGAAGCAAGAGACTTGTCATCAGTGAACATCACAGCTGTTCCTATACAGGATGGTATAGTGTGGGACAAAACAGATTATGAAATCTTCGGTCCAAGTGAACAATTGAACATTCCACATTTATTTAAAATTTCACTAAGTGATTTGATAACGTCCAGTACCTATTCAGATGATTGGGACTTAGAGACTGTTCAAAATATAATGTTTGATCTAGAAAAATCTGCTGCATTTTCTAAAAATGAATATTTAGAGGGTACAAATGATTACGAAGAAATGTATTGTTACAACCACTATGGTCATCATTATTTGCACAAAACTGCATATCCAAGAAATGTGTTTATGTTTAATCAATGGGAACATTGTCCTACACCACCACATGGTAGTTCAAAAACTTTTGCTAGTAAATTTCCATATTTTTCAGGTTATAATACATCTGATCCAGAAATGTTTTACTGTAAAAATGTAAACAAAACAGGACTGAAAATTATGTTAACAAATACGAAACAGATTTACTCTGAAGCATTTATTGCCCAACTGTCTACTCAGGGTTTCGACTTATGGAAAGACACAATTGAGACAAAAACTGTCTGGGGTAGTAAAGATTGGCAAGTGCAGGGTATAGAAGCTTTATTTAGAGCCTGTATAATCCCTGAACAAATAATGTTTTTGAATGACACCGTCCAACAGACATCTTGTCTTGGGTTAGCCAAGATAAAAGAGATGAAATCACCTTCTGTGCCAACACCTGCCAGTGATAATAATACAAAGGCAGTGGTGACAGTTGACAATATACTACAACTCAACAGAACTCATCCAAATTGGAAGAAATGGTTGATCTGGCCCGCAGACACAAACAACTGTCAGGAAAGGTTCTTGATCAAAACTCAGGGCTTTGCACTTCATAGGCCAGACCCAAGATATGTCCAAAGACAACATCCGGGGGTAGTAACAACATACAGTGTAGGAAAATTATACCTCGATTGGTTGCATAAATCTACACTACAGGATGTGAAGCAACACTTAACCTTACTTGCACACGACGCAGATCTTAGGGAATTCTTGCTTGGACCAAGAAAACCGCGTCAAAAACGTTTCATATATGCCGGCATCTACGCTGCTTATAACGAAGCATGGAAAGTGTCACAGATAGAGGCTGCAGAACGTATACGTGAACTTGATTGTATTAATTTAGAGAAAACACTCTCTGTAGTCGACAATGGGTTAACAACTTTGTCCTCCAGAATTTATTCATTGGATGGCATTGTATCCTCTGCTATCGACATTCTAGAACAAGATTTGGCTATGTTACAACAAGGTCAGTCTCAATTACGTTCTATAGTGTTATTGACATGGACGCTGCAATCTTTGCGAGCGGGCTATGTGCCTTGGCGTTTCATCAACACGTCGTCTCTGTTTGCAGAATACAATCTAACTGATAAACAGATCGAATTGGCACAAAGAGGAGCAAAGTATACAGTGCTGAGCATTGAAAAAATTGACAAATTACCATTCACAGTGGCAGAAAAACCAGCTACAGAATGGCTTATTCATGGCAAAATAACATTACCTGTGACAACTTTTCAGTTCCAGTATTGTGTCAGACAGATGCAAGCAGGCAAATATGAAAGGTTGGGTAAGGAATACATTAAGACATCTTGGAATTTACCGTATACACATAAATGTTGGAGTGGGGATCGTGAAGTGTTTCTTAGCGGTACTAACTGTGAACATGCACTAACCGGTTCACTCATATGTCAGGACATTATTTTGCACGGAGCTTGTAATGGTTCTGCGGCAAACCTGTCTTGCCATCAGCACGGTTCTCCAGCTGCTGTGATTAATCCAACTTTTGGACAACTTTCGAATGGGAGTTACCTCATGTTGAATGATCGGAGCTGCTGTGGAATGTTGCCCGGCATCCCATATCTAGTAACGGTCAACTCCAGGGTCACTTGCTGTATGCAAGTATTGTTTCCCCCAATAGACACCGTCAGGGAGTCGCCTTTGTGACCTTCACTTAACGTCTCTTTTATAAGATTTGATACTTTAAGCAGAATGAAAGCCATGCTTTTACAGCAAACAGTGCCTTTGACCTCGGCCAAAGAAACCTATGATCTACAAATTGCAAGGACTTCGGCTGAGATACAGACTTTAATACGTACAAACTGCCCTATACATTTCGTAGAAATGATATCACGTATCTTCAACATGTCAGATACAACAGGAATTGTACATGTATTTAAGAGCATTTGCACCGGTCTCTTAGCACCGTTCCAGGCAATACTTGGAATCATTCCGAACTTTGCACATTCGGTGTTTGGTGGCATACCATTAATTCTAGCCCTTGTTGCGGGAATTCTATTCATCTGTCTGCTATTACGCTATGGCCAGCCTCTTCGCAGAAATAACTCCGAGCGAAATGGAGAAAGTTCTCCTTGAAAGAAAGTGCCGTGAGCGAATAGTACAGCTATTGGGCATGACTCGTCTACGGGACCTTAATACCACTTGGTTCCTGTCATTCCGACCAATCTGGCATGATTGCATCTTACCTGTTCTACGATGCCTGCTATGCGGTGAAGAATGCGTGTTGGACGCTTGTCTAACATATCCATCAGCTGCACCAAAGGACGTCGATACTTTGCTGGTCCCGATAACGGTCCATGCTTCGTGTTGTCCCCAGAGGCTCCCAATTCTGATGTCAGCATTCATTGAGATCTCACAGTCGCCTCCTGCTGCTGCTGAGGTACGAGAAACAACTCCAGGCACACAGGTAACAACGGACGCAAACATTGCTGCAGCAGCCTATGCTGAGGGCGATGCTTCCCATCTTTGTGCGGTCAATCTCTTACATAGGGTGTTCGAACTTACACCAGCGACAGTGGATGATGTTTTGTCTATTGAAATAGATGATCTAATGTTTACACCAGACCCGTGAACTGACTCTGTTTGGCATATTCTGTTCCAGTACAACAGCAACAATTTGGCCTTCATTTTTCAAAGACTTGGAACATTACCAAATTTGAACTTTGGTCCCATTTTTTTTTTTCTCGAACGAAAATGGCAATCCAATCTGCTTAAAGTAAAACTAGCCTTATAATACAGACTTGGCAGTACTTCCAGGGGCACTTAGTCATCTTGTGTGTCTAACTCAGTTCATTTGATTTTCATGACAGGGAATGATTTTGTTTTGAAACAACCTTGCATTTATTCTCGTCATATGTAAATATTGCTTTTATATTTCGTTCCGATTGCATTTACTTCACTCTTTTTGCAGGAAATGAAAAGCACTGCTTAATAATGTACAGCATCCTTTGCATTTTAATGTATCTTTTAAGGCTTTTTAGGATATATTTTAATATGCGGTACTCCATTTTAATGTTTAGCATTTTAAATGTTTAGCATTTTAGTATTGTTGTATACACAAAAGAGGAGTGGGTGTTGTGTACTTCATAGGGTGTCCTTAAAACGGGCTTTCTAGAATCATGACCATATATAGGCACAATCCAACCTGCCCTTATATAGGCATAGAATCCCAGACCTTATTTAGGCATAAACTATGCATACCAAATACAGGCATGGCTTCTGACATCCGTCCACCCTAGCGTCTCAACGAGTCCATGAACAAACAGACCCTCTGGCTGCGGGAGTTTCCCTTGCCCAGGACTATTGATTTCTTCAAGGTCTCATACATTATGCATGAACCTCTTATTCCCTAAGGGATTCATTCATGACGTCTTTCGCTACCCAACTCACGTCAATGCTAACATTTTCAGGTATAAATATACCTTCCCAAACCCCTGTAAATCAGAGGAGACCTCGACTTCAGAGGAGCCCGATTCCCGGCAAGACGCACTGAGAAGACACTGCCCTTCCTGCACGCAGAGAATCCAGCTTCCAGTGATCTAACTTCCCTTGCGGGGTGTTGGAGTTCGAGTCCGGATAGAGATTCCTACCTCTCTCATTCTTCAGGTATGGAGCAGACTAGAACCTAGAGGGACTCTTGGCATAATAGACTCTTGGCATGCTAGGCGTAACTTACTCTTAGTATACTCTAGTCAGGAATACAGCACCTACTTCTACTTCTCCCTACACCTAGGACAGGTTAGGCACACTGGGTAGAACTAGGCTAGAAACGCATCGTATGAGTACTCGCATTTTTAGGTTGTGTCATTTTATGTAAATGCATATATGCTAAAAAGATAATGCTGACGCAGTATTATTTATTTTTACTGCTCACCTTGTACATTATTTATCTCGCATACTGTCTTGTGATCGTAACAGCACATATAACTTACAACAGAAACAAGACTGTTCAATAAATCCTTTATTGAAACGCCCGTCTGGTTATTTCTGTGTAACTCTGAGAATAACTGAAACATGTACAACTGAGCTGAGTGAAATGGTTATCTATTGTTTCTACGACTCTGGGACACATCCTGATTCTGTAAGGGAAACACAGTGGTCATGTTTTGCGGCAGCCAGAAACTAATCCCTTCTTGTTGTCAAGAAGTTTCTAGTGGCCTCTGAGCTAGCTGGCACAAGTAATTAAGTTTAATATACTCGATAGGGACATACTGACCTTAGTCCTATGTCAAACCTATAGGATATATTATTCCAATGCGCAGAGCCTATAAGGGAAATAGGAGCTACACTACAATGGTGATCACACACGTGTGTGCGAAATTCCCAGGATCGGCCCATGACGCGCACATCATGCGTAACAGCATCCTACCACGTCTGATGACCAATCTGCAACCGGACCGTGGCTGGATTGTTGGTGAGTATGTGGAGTAGTGTAGCGTGCTGGCTGTGCGATGCTGTCTTGTGTCCAGTTGGAATTGCAACGGTTCACTGTGTCCCTCACACCCAGGTGACTCTGCTTACCCGAATGGACCCTGGCTGCTCAGCCCATTACGACGTCCTGGGAGCCCAGCAGATGTACGCTACAATGAGGCACATGGGAGGACCAGACGTGTGGTTGAGCGGACCTTTGGCCTCCTCAAGTCCAGGTTCAGATGCCTGGACCGCACCGGAGGTGCACTGGCATACTCCCCACAGAAGGTGTGCCAGATAATTGTGGCTTGCTGCATGCTGCACAATCTGGCGATCCGCAAGCAGATCCCCCTAATTGTGGATGACGGAGATCAACCAGGGCCCCAGCCTGCAGACCTGGACAGCTCCAGTGAAGAGGACAGTGGAGAGGATGAAGCTGTGAATGTGCGTCAGCAGCTCATCGCCCGCTACTTCACTTGACGGTGAGTGACCATGTACGACGGCTGATGTAGCTGTAGTTGTGCAGGTGTATGTGTGCTCTGTTACGGGGGCCTTTTGTTCACTGAGTGCTGCGTGTCAATGGTCCATGTCCAGGTTGGTATGCCACTGACAGGTGCTGTAGCATTGTGCCCTGTTGCTCTGTGAGATGTGTGTGCATTGCTTGTAGTTGGTGACAAGTACTGTGTGATGAGTGTGTGACACACTCATTGAATGTACTCTTGTTCTGTTTTTCACCCCTAGGTCCCTGCAGCCTCTCCTGTCCCATCGACATGCCACACAGCAGATGCATTTCTGCTCATGGTGGCGATTGCACATCGTGGAATAAACCCAGGACACATTAAGCCGATTGTGATCAAGGTGTATTTATTAACAGCGGTGACATGTGATTGTGTGCAAGGTGATGACAAATGTGGTGCATGCTGTGACAATGAGTTGACGGTCATGGCTGCGTGATGGTCAAGGTGTACCCATGGAGTTCTATGTCCACAGTCCAACAGACACATGCCATTCACATGGCAGTGTGGGGTAGGATCGTATTACATGTCAATGCAGTAGGTGGTCAAGGTGGCTGGCTGACTCACTGGCGTTTGGTGCGGGCGAAGTCCTCTCTGGACACCTGTTTCCTCTTTGGACGGCCCCTTCCACGTTTGGTAGGGGGTGTTGATGTTCCGCTGGTGGTGGCTGAGGAGTGCTCACTCGCTGTGGACGCAGGGGAACGCGAGGCTGCACGAGCCTGCGCCACAGCAGGTGGTGGCGGAGGTGGTGTTGCTGGCCTTGCTTGTGCCCTCCCCCCAACACCAGCTGGCCCATGAGGGCCGCGATTTGGCCATATGGGCGTCCATGGACCTCAACACCGCAAGGACCTCCCGCGTGTCGCTTGCCGACCTGGCCCATTCGCCTTGGGCCTCTTCATAGGCCCCAAGGACTCTGTCGATTGGCGGCAGGGCTTGGCTCCCAGGCACAGTTGGCGTTGGCCTGACCCTGCTCCTCCTACCAGTACTGCTGCCACCGACCTGCCCACTAGCCACATTGCTCACCACGGTCCTCGCTCTGGCTCCCAGGGTGGAGCCCGACGGCCGTGCCGACCCTTGCACAGGGGCTGTGGCGAGGGATGGCGTGGTGGTGGTGGTTGCGGCGGTGGTGGTGGTTGCGGCGGTGGTGGTGGCCGCAACGGCCGTGGCAGCAGGGGTCTGTGACTGGTCAGCAGCCCTGGGTGATGGGTTGGTAGGCAGGAGGGGCCCTGGGGAGCGGTTGTGCCCTGCCACTCCAGATGGGCCTGCTGGGTGGTCCGTGTCCGGAGAGGTGTCCAGCTCCTCTACATCCGTGAGTCCGGGTCGGGGGCTTGCGGACTGGCTGTGCTGGCTGCTGTCACCCTCTCCAGCATCCAGCAGTTTGGCACCTGTGGGGAGGATGAGATGGGTCATTGTGTTGCACCTAGCAAAGTATGTATTGGTTGGCTGACATTCACAGTTCGTGCACTGTCGTGCACAGGTTTCCCAGTGGCGTGTGTGTGGATGTACGATGTGTGTATGCGTGGGCTAGGCAATGGGTCTGTGTGATGTGGACATGTGGCATGGGACGGATTAGCAATGCCGATGGGTGTGTGTTGCTATGCTCCTACATTTTGTGGCTCGTGTGTATGCGTGCTCCAGGACCATCGGCGATGTTGGGTTGAACGATGGTTTAGGGGGAGGGATGGTACGCTTAGGTACGCTGATGCCAGAAGGGGGTACAGCCCCTAAACGCTCTTGGGTTGAGATATGCTTTTGGGGTACATGCTGTGGGTGATGGGTGCAGAACGTGATATGTGTTCTGGCAACGTGACAGTGCATGGACAAAGGTGTGTGTCTGTCTCACATGGCCGGAATATCTGCTGACTGTTATCATTCATGGACATCACATTGGTAGCAATGTTGTGAGTTCGTGCTTGTTGTGTGCCACACGTCGTATTGAAGATGGGCCAATTCCTTTGTGTGCACGCTGCCCTGGTACATGTGCATCAGTGCTGTGCTCTTGGGGTGTTGACTATGTTATGTGTGTCGTTATTCGCAGTGTGACGTGCACTTCGGTCACTGCAGGCACTTGATTTGTCATGGGCAGGTATCTTTGCATGTCTACTGTATGAGGGCCAGCTGTTCGGATGTCATACCTATCATGACATTGTGGCTGTGAGATGAGATGGATGATATGTTGAATGTGCATTGTGTGCCTGTGTGTTTCATGGGTCCGGTTGTCTTTGTGTGCAATATTGTGGTTCCAAGCTGTTACTTCTAGTACGGTCTGTCTTACGTGGGCGTTGTTGTACGATGTGTGGGTGACAGGCAGTGAGGACTACATGGACAGGACTTCGATGGTGTTGCTGATGTGTGTGATGGGTGGCACAGTACCTGCCGTGTGGGTCTGTGCTCCAGTGGGACTTGTACATGCAGACGTGGCTCCTTAGGTGTTGCTGTATCTGTGATAGGTCATGTGAGGTTTGACTCTGTCGAACATGTCCGTGTGCACATTGGTCTCATGATTGTGACTGGGAGCAGTGCTGCGTGTTCCTCTGCTATGTGTCATGTCCCATGTGTCAGTCGTAGTACAGTCCTCATGCCTACAGACGCCCCGCCCTGTACAGTTTCCCACCTACAGGTTGTTTCTGAGTGCGCAATGCAATGGATGCCACATGGTACTGGGAGGGAGGGGTGCTCCACCTTGCTGGTCTGTGGTAGTGGGGGCCTGGTGGGTGTTTAACTTCAGCTGTCCCCCCTCCGACTCACTGTCTTTGTGTTCCGGCTACTTACCTGTTAATTGTCGGTCAGTGCAGCTATGGCGGACACATGGATATGGGGTGTGCTCCACCTTGCTGGTCTGTGGTAGTGGGGGCCTGGTGGGTGTTTAACTTCAGCTGTCCCCCTCCGACTCACTGTCTTTGTGTTCCGGCTACTTACCTGTTGATTGTCTGTCAGTGCAGCTATGGCGGACACATGGATGTGGGTGTGGGGAGTGCTCATTCTGGCGCATCTGGAGTACAAGGGGACCTGGTGGTAGTTGCGGTGCTGGCTGACTGTACACATGCCCCCATGGTTTTGTTAGTTGGTAGCTTTGGGCTGAGTGTGTATGAGTGTCTGTTGCATGTGTGGGTGATGTCTTGTGTATTGTGTACTGGACATGGGGGTGTTTGTCCCTAGGAGCTATGGCATGGTGGTGGTGCATGTGAGTACATAGCGGTGTACTGGTATACGTTTGTTTGTACTTACCAGCCTCCACTCCCCCTGGTAATCCGGTGAGGATCTCCGGATGTATGATGACTCGCACCTTCTCCTCCCATGCCTTGAAGGTCTTGAATAGCGCGGGATTCCCTCCGCCAGTCCTGGCAGCCAGCTCTCGATTTTTGCTCTCCTTCTTCTTGACCACGCTTTTGAGGTCGTTCCACCTTTTGTTAATTTCTCCTCTGTTGCGTGGAACGTTCCCGACTGCATTGACCTGGTCTACGATCCTGCTCCACAACCGGTTTCTGGTGGATAGTGGTGTCTGTTTGACCTGGTTGCCATAGATTTGTGGGTGCACCTTGACGATCTCGTCGACCATGACCGTCAGCTCGGTGGAAGTGAACTTGGGCATTCTGTGTGATGCCATGGTGTGTGTTTTGGTGTTTGTGGTGCTGGTGCGGTGTGTGGTGTGTGATGTGCAGGGGGTTTGTGGGTCAGGTGTTTGGTGGTGGTGGTGATGGGTGTGATAGGTGCGTGTCTGTGGTGTGCTGCTGTCCTTTCTGTCTCGCTGTGTTGTGTGCTTTCGTCCTCAGTTTGTAATGTTGCAGGGGGTTGTGGTCTGTGGAGGGGCTGGTTTTGTACTTACCTATGTGGGTGTGTCATGATGGTCTGTTGTTTTCAGGTGTGTTGTGGCTGGTGTTCTGGGATTTGTAGTTGATTTGTATGTCCAGGGGGGGGGGGTGTTTCAGGGATGTGTACTGTGTTTTTTTTTTTTTGCGTGGGTTGCTGTGTGGACTTGTTAGCCATGTTGTATGTGTTTGTTTTCGTCAGTGGATGGTTTCTGTGCATGGAGATGGCCGCCAGGGCTTCCGCCGTGTCCATTTTCGTCACTGTTGTGGCGGTGTTTCGGTCGTCAGGGCGGGTGGTTTTGGCTTTTCGTGCGTCTTTCCGTCCGTGGCGGGCGGATGGACTTGGACTCGGACATGGGCGGGCGGTTTTTTCTGTTTATTTTCCGCCTCCGGCGGTTTTCGGTTCGCGGCATCGTAATTGCTCGGTCGGTATTCAGAGGGTGTAGGCGGGCGGATTTTCGCCACTGTGGTTGGTGGCGGATTATTATCCGCCCGACATCGTAATGGACACCATAGTTACAATTATTTAAAATACTTAAAAATGATAAACAATAAATGTAATATATAAAAAAATAAAACATACATATTTAAAAAAATTATATATAAATTTACTTAAAAATATTAATAAATAATTATTTTATTTTATTATAAAATGTCAGAAACATACTAAAAAGTATAAATACATATATATATATATACATAAAGCTGTAATATAAATATAAAAATAAATTATATATATAATAAATTAAAATATTAAAATTTATATTTATTTCTAAAAAAATATTTTACACTACATTAACTATAACAATAGGAAAATGTTGGATAGCGTAGGGAAAAAAATTACTATTCCCACTCCAAAAACTGCAACAGTAGGGAAAGTTTTGGATAGCGGAAGGGAATAATTTACTATTCCCACTCCAGCAAATGCAACAGTAGGGAAAGTGTTGGATAGCGGAAGGGAATAATTTACTATTCCCACTCCACAAAGTGAAACAGTAGTGAAAGTGTTGGATAGCGGAGTGGTTAAAATGACTATTCCCACTCCAGTTATTGCAACAGTAGAGAAAGTGTTGGATACCGTAGGGTAAAAATTACTATTCCCACTCCAGCAAATGCAACAGTAGGGTAAGTGTTGGATAGCGGATGGGTAAAAATTACTATTCCCACTCCACTGAGTACAACAGTAGGGAAAGTGTTGGATAGCGGAGGGGAATAATTTAGTATTCCCACTCATACAAAATAATTGCCATTAATTAACAAATAATTAATTTCTCAAAAATAATTAACCTCCCACCATATTCCCCTATAAACAACAACACCAACATTATAAAATATTACACAATTAACATAATTAAATATCAATTAATTAATTAACAACAATTAACAAGCAAATTAAAAACCATCAAAAATAAATTAGATCACAGAATTAACACTTTAAAATAACTTTAAATAAATATTATATATAAAAATATAAAAAAATGTATTACAATTAAATTACTTCCCACCCTACTCCCCTATCAACCCACAACGCACACCTAAAAAAATTACACAATTAACATATTTACCAATTAATTAATAATAATTAATATCTCATTAATAACTTATTAATATTTTTTAGCACAATTAAAAATATAAAATATTAATTACATACGTATTAATTAATACAATTATTAATTAATTAATTATAATTAAATTATTTCCCACCCTACTCCCCTATAAAACCACAACCCACACCTAAAAAAATTACACATTTACCATATTTACCTATTAATTATTATTAATCAATTAACATTTAATTAATAACCAATTAATTAACA
The DNA here is from genome assembly GCA_963921515.1 of Calotriton arnoldi. NCBI lineage: Eukaryota > Metazoa > Chordata > Amphibia > Caudata > Salamandridae > Calotriton > Calotriton arnoldi. The sequence goes on along the minus strand of CAWUFW010005888.1, from coordinate 1,166,665 downwards.
CAATTAACATTATAAATTATTAAATATATTAATATTAATTAATACATTTATTAATTAATTAATTTCAATTAAATTACTTCCCACCCTATTCCCCTATAAACCCACAACCCGCTATGGAACTAAAACGCAATATTTATTTATTTTAAAAATTAATAACTTTAAAAAAATTATTAATTAATATATTATAATTAAATTACTTCCCACCCTATTCCCCTATAAACCCACAACCCGCTACGGAACGAAAATATGCAAAAAAAAATTAACATGAAATTAATTATTTATAAAAAATTCAAACATACATTAAAAAAATAACCTATACTTGTAACACATATACTAACATAAAAAACACTATAAAAAAAATCGATATTATTAACAACGATATTTTGACTTACGATATTACTAACTTCGATATTAAGTAAAACGATATTCTTACCTGCATGTCGATATTCTTGTAGTCGATATTCTTGCAGGTCGATATTCTGTCATATCGAAATTTAAACATCGATATTATAGCATATCGATATTTACAACTCGATATTATGTCTGCGTACCTAGCCATGGGTCATATTAAGAGCTCTGGGAAAGTTCAATTTAAACGAGGGCATACTGAGGGGTGATCATGTAGAAGACACTTGGCTTTCAGGATTTGCTCTTGATTTGATTCTTCTATCCTCTGATGGCTTCTATTTGAACTCCCATCACAGACCTTTCCTTCAATTGCATTTGTCATTCTTGACTCTCCTCATACTTCTCATTTCATTCTTTGGCTTCCTTTCCTCTCTACTGCCTTCTTTGCTTATAGTACTTTCATCCTACCTTATATTCGTCAAACCTAGTGACCAAACACCATTGGATGGCTCAGTTTACTTGCTGCGCACAACAGTGAAAATATATCTCAGAAATAAAAAAATAAAAAAATACATTTTCTTATTATGAGAATATGCTTCTCTGTTGCAGAGGAGTATGTGTCAGGAGTTACTCGTGCTTTGGAGCAGACAATGAAGGGGTGCTGCTCCCCAAGATTTGTTAAGATTGTAATACAGAGCCGGTGTGACACTATGGGGCCGATTCCGATCTCGGCCAGTAGGGCACCGAATCGGATTCGGCTTTACCGGATCCGATTCGGAGGCCTATTTTCCGACCGATTCGTGCATGCGTCCGGGCGAGCGAGTGCGATGTGAGCGTACGCGAAATCGCCGACCGACTCGTTCGCGGGTCCGAACCGCTCCGACCGACTCGCACGGACACGACTCGCACCGCGCAATGGAGACGTTTCCCGACCAAGCCAGTACGATGAGCGCCTCGAACAGTCCGACCGACTCGCGCCATCCGGCTCCAAAGAGCAGTCGGAGCCGGACTTCGGGGGTCCGTGTTGGACCCCCCTGCACGGGTAGCCGCGCGAGTCGCACAGAGGGGGGACCCATGGGTCCCCCCTACACGTGCATGTAAGGCGCGACCCGCATCGACGCGAACCCGCTGTAGGGGGCGCCCTTGTTCGCGTCGTGCCCATTGAGTCAATGGGAGCCCGTGTACGCGTTGTACGACCTGCTCCCATTGACTTCAATGGGAGTCTGACCGAATCGAGTCCGATAGCATACGTACGCATCGTACTCGTTCGGTCGGGCTGCTAGAGTCCGATTCGGTCGGAAATCTCTCCGGGTCCGGCTCGGTCGGAGAGATTTCCTGCCCGAATCGGAATCGGCCCCTGTGTGTTCACTGAAAAAAAAGTGAAAGTGGAGTTATTGTGAATTAAAACCGAAAAATGACTCAAATTCACAAGACATGGTCATGAGTGCAATTCATAACTCGCTCAACAGACATGCAGAGAATGGCCATATCTTAACATTTACAAAACAATTGACCTAATTATGAGTGCGCACAAGAGACCAAAAAATGAGGTTACAGGAGCAGTCCACAACTGATACAGGTTCAGTGGTGAGTTTTGTAATGTATTCAACTAAAAACGTGAAAATGACACAGGAAAAAAGACCAACATCGAGGGTGTCTTTCTTAGACAAATTCAGGATTCTAAGACAAGAACAACCAGTTCAGAAACACAGAGGTTGCACCAATAGGAGGGGATGAATGTGAAAGAAGAATCAAATTTGCAAAACAAGGAGGAAAAAAAAATCTGCCTTACGCATCGGGGTGGGGGGTGACAAAAGAAAGGTGTCAGAAGGAGAATCCATAATGTAGTCCCAAATAAAAAGAGTAATTAATTTATCAAATCATGAACTGAACAAATAAGAAAAGTCATTGTCGATAAGGGATTCTGTTAGAACTTCATGTGCAATCTATACTTTGTCACGTGGCACTCTTTAACCATATGCAACCTGTAAATACTTCACAAAAATGTTACCTAGTAAATAACCTACAGTTATCAACTTAGGAGGGAGAGAAAGGAGGATTATAGGATACATCCTCACATTTAAACTCGGCACTATACACAAGGCTTCTTACACACTCTGGGGCATATGTGGAAGGACTGGCGATAACTATCGCTAACGCTAGTTAGCGGCAGTTTTGTGATCGCCGCTTACCGCTGAAAACTATCGCCATGTTAGCGGCGTATTTACAAGCCGTCGCTACATGGCGATAATATCAGGGATCTGCGGTGAAAACTGCAGCTAACATTAGCGCGATGGCGATAGGAATTCCGGCGTTAGCGGGCGAAAACTACCGATAGGCCCATTAGCGGCAAAAAAAACTCACGTTAGTCAGCCCCACGTGAGTTTTTTTTGCCTCTAATGCAAAAAATAGCCTATCTGCAACTTCCAATAGAAAATAGGCATAAAAACCAAAAAAATGCAGAATGTAGCAGCCAGGGCCAAGTGCAGCACACATCAACAACCCCTGCAAGCAACCCAACATCCAGGATGACCAGGATGAGAGCCTGGATGCCTCGCTGGACATGCGCCTGGAGCCTGGATGCCTCGCTGGACCTGCGCCTGGAGCCTGGATGCCTCGCTGGACCTGCGTCTGGAGCCTGGATGCCTCGCTGGACCTGCGTCTGGAGCCTGGAGTGGGATGCGGAGGAGCTGTGGAGTCGATGAGCCGTGGCAGTAGACATCGAGGCGCGACGATCGCCCGTACCTGGTGGTGAAGTCTGGCAGGTCGCATGGAGACACGTTGCTGACCTGTGTGAGAAGACCGCCTTGCGCCCCTTGGAGCTGTTAATGGTAGAGGCGCTCCTGCGCACCAACGTAGAGAGGTCTGCATCGCATACTACGATCCACCACTACACCGGGGTGCACGGAGGGGATTACCAACGGTGGGTGCCGCCTCTCTGCATCACAGGCCGGATGATGTTGGGCTGGCCGGACGCTGTGGACGGTGAGGCCCCTGAGCTGCGCCGAACTTGTGTGGCGGGAGCGCTGCAACTTCACGCCTAAGGGGGCCCTGCTGCATCAGCTGCATCAGGAGGTTCACCAGCAGACTTGGCGGCGACTGCTGTACCCAGACTTGTGAATTCACACCTGGCTGAGGCTCCTGCTGGCTGAGTCATAAATTTGGGGAGAGTGCAGCGGATTGCGCCACAGTGTCAATGTCCAGGTAAGGAGAAGGTGGGACACGAAGCGCAGGAGGCCCGGGGGTCGAGTCGCCTAGGCCTAGCACACGTAGATGACGCACCCTCAGTGGCGGCTCATCCGCTATGGTGGAAGAGCGTCGCCCCACTGCTTTCAAGCGATGCAAGAAGAGGAAAATTCATCACATTATGATAACTTCCTGATGTAATCGTGCTATGTTTCCTTTGCGGGCGGGAGGGTGGGTAGGGCTGCTCCACTCACGGAGCAGGGCAGGGGCGGATTGGCATGCCCACTCAAGTGCGCAATGACTGTTTGGTCGGCCCGCTCAGGCCGCCCAAAGCAGTCATGCGCACTTCCCTGTTCACAATGCAGGCTGCATTACAGCCTGCATGGAGAACATGCCCACCCCTCCAGCCCCTGGCTGCATGCCTTGTCCCGGCGCCAATGACCAATCCCAACGCCGCATTGCAGCGTTGTGATTGGCTCAGGGGAAGGAGCCTGGCTGCCTACTTACTGTTCCTGGAAGCAGACTCAGGAGAGCAGGAGCAACGAAGACACGGAAACCGGCATCGAGGTAAGATTTCCCTCATTTAAATATTTACAACACCTGCTCACACACACACCCCCACGTCCACGCCCCATCCAGTGTTCTTTCCGGCCTTTCCCCCCTCCCAGCTGTCCAGTCCCCCCCGCAGCCCTTCTCAATGGCGGCCGATGTGCGGCCATGCGCAGCGGGCGTACCACTGGTGTGCCAAAGGTAGATGAAGTTACAACGCATACCATTATATCGCATTCCATTACAATGCATACTAATACTAGGCATATTGCAACAGTAGGGAAGGTGTTGCATAGCGGAGATGTAAAAATTACTATTCCCACTTCAGTGAGTACAACCCTAAAACTAACCATTGCACCCCCAAGCAAACCGTGGACCCTAAAATTCATCTGTGAGCCCCCAAAACACACTATAAAAATCATATTTGATCCAAATGCACACCCCAAATTTCATATTTGACCCAAATGCACACCCCAAATTTCATAATTGACCCCAAAACACACCAGAATTTTTATAATTGACCCCAAAACACACCCGAATTTTAAGAATTGACCCCAAAGCACACCCCAAATTTAGTCTCCAACACACGAAACCCATACCCACCCTAAAACTTAAAAATACCCCATTACTGACCTCACAATACGTTGTAATGGAATGCGATGTAAAGGCACCTGCGTGGTTGCAGTAGCGTTGTAAAGGCATTACGATGTAATGCCTGCGTTGTAATGGACGTCTCCCGTGCCAAAGGCAAGCCCGTCTGCGTCCGTCTGCCCCTGGACCGCGCTCAGCACCAAGGACCCTTCCTCTCGGACACTCCACCGCTATGGCACCAGCACCCTCCTCGCCATCAACACTGGACACCACATCGCCTGCCAGGACCAACTTCTGCTCCAGACCGGACATCGCCATCGCCATCACTGACGGCTACTGAATCACCCGCAAGGACCACCCCGACCCTCCAGGATGAGGCATTGCCATCACCTACAGAAGCACACTCCAACTGACCGCGTACTCTAATGACCCAACGGTGACCATGGAGCACCTCAACTCCCAGATCCGGACCAACCCCAAGCCCATCCTCTGCGGCACCCTCATCTGCAGGCCCCCCGGGCCATGGCCCCCCATTCTCCGATACCATTGTAGACCTCCTTGCACCCCAGGCTCTCCCATCCACCGACGACATCCTACTCGGTGAACTCAAGTTCCACCTGGACAACCCCAGTGACCAGAACACCACCCCCTCCTGGGGAAGCTCACCAACATCAGACTCAAGCAGCTAGTCACCGCAGCAAGCCACATAGCAGGACACATGGTCAAGCACGTCTCCTCCGCCAGCTGGAACTTCAACTACAGCCACACCACCGGACTTTCCTGGACCGACCATCATTGTATACATCACGTCTTCACCATGCCCACCGTACACCACCGCCATCATCGCCCCCCCTCGCTGCTGGATCAAGGCCACCGAAGAACGTCTCGTCAACTCCCTCAGCACCACCACTCCGCTAACGCTTACAGATGATGACACCGCAGTGCGCAACCGCCACCGATGGATCTCCAACTGCGCGACACCCTGGCACCCCTCAAGAATGGACCAGGCAAAACTAGCACCACATAGCGCCGTATGTGCAAAGTGACACATGTAGGCATATGCGTGACCTTGTGAAGCCCTGTGCCACATCATACCTGCATCAGGTATGATGTACGCAAGGTGTGCGTTCCCACGCGACAATGCCTCCTAGGAGTGGCACAGTGAAATCCCTCAGATTTCACTGCGACTATTGTAGGACGGCACTGCGTCAGTACCTTACGCCCGCCTGATGGCAGGCATAAGGGTGATGCAGTGCCACAGGGATAGGCTGGCCCCATGCATTGCTGGAGTTGCGTCATGCTTGTGACACAACAGCAGCAATGTGTGACATTAGCGCAGACAGATACGTCAGGATTCCAGACGTATCTGTCATTACTTGCGTCATGGAGCGCTGTCCAGTGAAAACAGCGCATCCATGGAGTCGCAAGAAGGGCGTAGTGAGAAGTGTTGCGACACTATCTTGTCGCAGCGCTGCAACACTTTTCATGAGTGAGGCCCAGGAATGCGCACTTTCTTATTGATGGTGCGCATTACTTCCCTGTAGTTTTGTCGCAGGGCAGTGCAGCAACATTGCTTGCAGCGCTGTCCAGCACCAAAACCTGCTGACATGAGGCCCCAAGTGTTATCTCCATTTTTAAGACCAGCTATTTTCTGGTCTTAAGTCCCAGCCGCTAACGGGCTTTAGCGGCTGTTTTTTTAACGTATCGCGGGTCCGGACGATCATTACAAATATTGCGAAGTGGGGTTAGCGTGCGTGTTTGCACGGGAACGCCTACCTTGCACATCATTAGCGATAGTTATCGCTAACATAGTTGGCGATGCTGGAGAAATCTGTCGCTAACGGCTGTTACCGACAGCTTTTTAATAGGGCGATAAAAATATCGCTGCATTAGCGGCAGAAAAGTGCCGCTAACGCGGCGTTAACTCCTTGAACATATGCCCCTATATTGCCTTGAGCTAGCAGCCCCTTTCTTTGCCTCAATACAGCAAGTGTTGTTTGATATGTGTGAGGAGTGCTTGACCATATTGAAAAATTGTATTCGTTTTTGTTAAACCCTCATCCAATCTATTAGTGGCATGGGTACGCAGACATAATATCGAGTTGTAAATATCGATATGCTATAATATTGATGTTTAAATTTCGATATGACAGAATATCGACCTGCAAGAATATCGACTACAAGAATATCGACATGCAGGTAAGAAATATCGTTTTACTTAATATCGAAGTTAGTAATATCGCAAGTCAAAATATCGTTGTTAATAATATCGAGGAAAAAAATTCTTGTTTTTTATGTTAGTAATGTGTTACAAGTATAGGTTATTTTTTTAATGTATGTAATTAATTTCATGTTAAAATCTTTTTGCGTATTTCGTTCCGTAGCGGGTTGTGGGTTTATAGGGGAATAGGGTGGGAAGTAATTTAATTATAATATATTAATTAATAATATTTTAAAAGTTATTAATTTTTAAAATAAATAAATATTGCATTTTAGTTCCTTAACGGGTTGTGGGTTTATAGGGGAATAGGGTGGGAAGTAATTTAATTGAAATTAATTAATTAATAAATTTATTAATTAATATTAATGTATTTAATAATTTATAATGTTAATTAATTGGTTATTAATTAAATTTTAATTGATTATTAATTAATAATAATTAATAGGTAAATATGGTAAATGTGTAATTTTTTTAGGTGTGGGTTGTGGTTTTATAGGGGAGTAGGGTGGGAAGTAATTTAATTATAATTAATTAATTAATAATTTTATTAATTACTATTTATGTAATTAATATTTTATATTGTTAATTGTGCCATTTTTTTATTAATTAGGTATTAATTAGATATTAATTATTAATAATTAATTGGTAAATATGGTAATTGTGTAATTTATTTTGGTGTGGGTTGTGGGTTGATCGGGGCGTAGGGTGGGAAGTAATTTAATTTTAATACATTTTTTAATATTTTTGTATATAATATTTATTTAAAGTTATTTTAAAGTGTTAATTGTGTGATCTAATTTATTTTTTATGGTTTTTAATTTGCTTGTTAATTGTTATTAATTAATTAGTTAATTGATATTTAATTATGTTAACTGTGTAATATTTTATAATGTTGGTGTTATTGTTTATAGGGGAATATGGTGAGAGGTTAATTATTTTTGAGAAATTAATTATTTGTTAATTAATGGCAATTATTTTGCAGGAGTGGGAATACTAAATTATTCCCCTCCGCTATCCAACACTTTCCCTACTGTTGCATTTGCTGGAGTGGGAATAGTAAATTATTCCCTTATGCTAACCAACATTTACCCTACTGTTACACTTGGTGGAGTGGGAATAGTAAATTATTCCCACTCGCTATCCAACACTTTCACTACTGTTGCATTCGCTGGAGTGGGAATAGTAATTTGTACACACCTGCTATCCAACACTTTCCCTACTGTTGCACTCACTGGAGTGGTAATAGTAATTTTACCAACCCGCTATCCAACACTTTCCCTACTGTTGCATTTGCTGGAGTGGGAATAGTAAATTATTCACCTACGCTATCCAACATTTTCCCTACTGTTACACTTGGTGGAGTGGGAATAGAAAATTATTCCCACCCGCTATCCAACACTTTCCCTACTGTTGCACTCACTGGAGTGGGAATAGTAATTTTTACCCCCCGCTATCCAACACTTTCCCTACTGTTGCACTCACTGGAGTAGGAATAGTAATTTTTAGTACTAAAAATATTAAGAAGTTATTAATGAGATATTAATTATTAATAATTAATTGGTAAATATGTTAATTGTGTAATTTTTTAGGTGTGGGTTGTGGGTTGATAGGGAGTAGGGTGGGAAGTAATTTAATTGTAATACATTTTTTAATATTTTTATATATAATATTTATTTAAAGTTATTTTAAAGTGTTAATTCTGTGATCTAATTTATTTTTGATGGATTTTAATTTGCTTGTTAATTGTTATTAATTAATTAATTAATTGATATTTAATTATGTTGTGTAATATTTTATAATGTTGGTGTTGTTGTTTATAGGGGAATATGGTGGGAGGTTAATTATTTTTGAGAAATTAATTATTTGTTAATTAATGGCAATTATTTTGCAGGAGTGGGAATACTAAATTATTCCCCTCCGCTATCCAACACTTTCCCTACTGTTGCATTTGCTGGAGTGGGAATAGTAAATTATTCCCCTACGCTATCCAACATTTACCCTACTGTTACACTTGGTGGAGTGGGAATAGTAAATTATTCCCTTCCGCTATCCAACACTTTCCCTACTATTGCACTTGCTGGAGTGAAAATAGTAAATTATTCCCCTCCGTTATCCAAAACTTTCCCTACTGTTGCAGTTTTTGGAGTGGGAATAGTAATTTTATTCCCTACGCTATCCAACATTTTCCTATTGTTATAGTTAATGTAGTGTAAAATATTTTTTTAGAAATAAATATTAATTTTAATATTTTTATTTATTATATATATAATTTTTTTTATATTTATATTATAGCTTTATGTATATATATATATATATATATATATATATATATCTCGAACAAGAGCTCCTTCCGGAAACACAGGGACCCTAGAGAAGTGGACCTCTCTGGTGACTTTGAACAGGTGGTCATGTGGCTTCGCTACATTGATGACTTGTTCATTGTTTGGAGGGGTTCGGAGCCTGGAGCCAGAGAGTTCATTGACAAACTCAACACTAATGCACGTAACATCAGATTGTCTGGCAATATTAGCAACACAGAGGCGGAATATCTGGATGTCAAACTTGTGATCAAAGACAATAAGATCCATACCACACTTTTCCGCAAATTGACAGCTGGGAACAGCATTCTTCATGCCCTCAGCAGCCATCCAGAGACGCTCAAGTGGAGCATTCCCTTTGGAGAATTGCTGAGGGCTAAAAGAAATTGCAACACGTGTGAAACTTTTGCATTAGAGAGCAGCACTATGCTTAATAGATTCAGGGAAAGAGGTTATCCCAATTGGGTATTGAAGAAAGCCAAGGATAAAGTTGACCTTATTAGTAGAGACGAAACCTTGAAGGACAAAACGTCTCCAGAGGACGAGACAGAAAATGATAACACTAGGATCATACTCACATACCATTCAGACGTCGATAATATCAGACGGATTCTTACAAAAAATTGGGACACCTTGAAGAATGACAACACCATAGGAAAAGATATACAAGACAGACCCAGTATCACATACAGGAGGAGTAAGAACCTTAGGGACATGCTTGTCCATAGTGATGTCACTAGGCACATGACCAACAGCGAACACAATCTACAGGGATTTTTCCCTGTGGACACTGTAAAGCTTGCAAACACAGCATGTTCCGTAAAGAGTATGTAATAGGGACTCAGAGAAGGTTATCACACAATTTCTCACCTGCAGTACCAAATATGTGATATATGTATTAGAATGTCCCTGTAAACTATGGTATATTGGCAGCACCACCCTTATGGCCAAAAACGTATCCTAGAACACATGCGGGCAATAACTAACAGAGATCCTAAATATCCAGTTGCCCGCCATTTTGAAACTAAGCATTTTTCTGACTCCTCAATTCTCAGTTATTTTATCTTGGAGCAGATTAGCAACAACCCCAGAGGAGGAGATAGAACACTCTGGGCAGAAAGAATCCAAGTATATAATAGACTATCAGACCAAGATCCCGGGGGTTGAATCAAGATGAGGAATTAGCCATTCACCTCAAAATGGAATAGGATGTTTCTGTCTTACTTTTCTTTTTCTTTTTCTTTTTCTTTTCGTCTTCTTCTTTTTCTTCTCTTTTTTCCTTTTTCTTCTCTTTTCTTTTTCTCGTTTCTCTAGACAGTGGTACCCCTGCTGTCAATTAGTCTTATATTGTCTCATTTTGAACAGTTTCTTAACTCCTTTTTTCAGTAGTGCATTTGGAACCATGTATATTCTGACCCTTGGTGGGGTCTACCATTTTAACATTTGTTTTTGTTTGTTTCTTTTGCAGGAGGAAAGGAGGGGGCCCACATGATTGGATATCACGAGCACGGGCCACCCAACCTTTTCTTCGATTTTCACTTCATTTGATCATCATCTCACATGGTAAACTGTCTTCAGTTCTGTATAGCGTGGAACTCACATGTTGTTGTTCTGTTTGCGTTAAGGTTTCAATCTGTATTGGGCCAATTTAGCTTGTTTCCATCACTCTTTTGGGACAATACAGGCATTTGCCTGTTCAACTATGGGGGTTTCACTAGTGTAACCGGTTTGGATTTGCCCATCATATTCCTGGTGTATCTCTATGTCTTTTAGGGTTTTTACTCTCTACAACTTGGGTGCATATTATCTTTGTCACCTGACGTGTAGATCATCAGGACGCAGGCATAGTTTGGCTCACAACCACTGTACAGTTTTTTGCCCACTGGGGCATTATTCTTTGGCTCATTTTTAACGTACAGATCGTTGCCCACTGGGGCATCTTCTTGTGGGTGATTTACTTTTACCATGTAGGTCGCTGCCCACTGGGTCGGCATGTCAATTGTCAATTTTGGAGTAGGGCGCACATGTTTTTTCAAGATGGAACCTATGGCTCTTATTCATGCACTGTGCAGTATATTTGTTACTTCTTGCCAGCGTTGATATTTTTGATATTTTTATATCTACAAAATGCAGGTGTGTTGCCCTCTCCTTTGTACTTTACTTTGACCCCAATGTGCTTGTGCATGCGTATATGGTAGGTTCACCACCACAAGATGGCCGCCATGCACTCTATGTACAGATTGGACCATGTGAAGGGTGTTTTTCACTCAGTTGTCATTTGATGTACATTTGTTAATTTTGGACAACATCGTTATTTCCTTATCCAACATGATCTAACATGATGTAATTTTGCATTTCTATGTTGATATTAACGGGTGTTGCCTTTCATCATGCACCTCATTTTGACCCCATTCGTACTCTATTTGGCTATCTGCACTTGCATGTGTATATTGTAATTTTACTACTACAAGATGGCCGCCATGTATTCTATGTACAGACACTTCCTGTCTACAGAACCATGTGACGTTTTTATTTCTATTTAAGCTTTTCATTGGGTGTGCACCTTACACGTGACCAAGACTGCGGCTGCAGTCGAAACGCGTCGTGTAATAAACGCTTTGCCAAGTTACTGAGTCGTGGATTCTGGTTTCCTGAGAGCACACATACTTTTGGATTTTCATATGATATATATATATATATGTATTTATACTTTTTATTATGTTTCTGACATTTTATAATAAAATAAAATAATTATTTATTAATATTTTTAAGTTCATATATATATAATTTTTTAAAACATGTATGTTTTTTTTTATATATTACATTTATTGTTTATCATTTTTAACTATTTTAAATAATTGTAACTATGTTTTTATTAATTATATTTATACAACGATGTTTTCTACAACGATATTTTGGTTTCGATATTTTTGTACTTACCTTTGTAGAGATAGGATGTAGATATTCTGTCCATCGATATTCTGGACTCGATATTGTTGTACGTCGATATTCGGTCCGTCGATATTATGTCAGTGATCCCCATGGCTAGTATCAGCAGTTCATCATTTACTGTTTTTTTTTACTTTGCATTGCTAGCATTTGTAGTTGTGCATTTGTAATGAGACACCAAAACCGCTAGTACTAGAATGCACTGTAAAAACCAGAACTGAGTAATCAACTCATACCTGATATGTACCAACGAGAGAGATCGGCATTTTCAGATTTCAGATCCAACACTAGTGTGTACAAATACCCCAATATATCCAAACATCTTTCTGAAAAACATGACTACGAAATACTAACACATTAACACTGGTCTTAAAATAGAGCCGAAAAGGGTTCTATATTTTACAAGTATAGATCAAGTTGAGAAATCTACCTACACAACATCCCCTTATACAACTCCCATTTAGTATTCTTTATATGTGAGTACCTTTTGAGATGCTGCTCCCGTGAATGATGCTAAATTTTCTATAGTGATAGGTATTTATTTATTTGTATGCAGTTCTATATAATGCAAACCAGACCCAGGTGGGGTTAGGGAGCTTTATATCATTTACATTAAATATGATATACAATTGAGACAACGGGGTATCAAGTTCAAGGTGTCATTAGTGGGAGAAAGGGAGAAATTCCCCTGTTGTAAAGATGTCTGATGGAATATGAAAGTGGAACAGAAGAAACATAGGTCAAAGTGTCATATTCAGCTGGAGAGAAGTGGAAGCAAACAGTCATGTGTATCCTCAAAGCTAGTCATTATTTACACTGTACATTCTTTCTTGCTTTCTTGGCTTCCATAGACGACAAACTAGGGGTACCTGAAAGGAGATTAGTCTATAAGTAGTGAAGTATGAGAAAGGATTTAAGTTCTTTCTTGATGATAGCATGAAACTGGTTAGCTCTTAGAGCTAGCAGGATAGGGTTCGATATCTCCGGTGCACTGCCTGAGATAGATTGATTTAGCCCATGGAATTTTTTGAAAAGTGGGGTTTTGAGGTGAAAAGAATCTGAGCTTCTGAATTCTCAGGATCCACCCAAACACATTGGTTTGCAGAGTAAGTAGTTTGGTGGCCCTCTGTGTAGAGCCTTGCAAACGAGTTTAAATAGGCTTCTAGCTTCAATGGAGAGCCAATTAAAAGTGATTGATATGAGAGAGATCTGGTCATATTTCTTGGAGCCTAGGCAGGCAGTGGAGATGACTGCTGCTTTTTGAGATGCAATGTGTATTTTTGGGATTGCTGGTCAGAATGCCATCACCATACTCAAGTTTTGTGAGTACTAGAGATTGAACTATAGTTCCGAAATCTTCTTCTGGAATGACGAGTTTGACTTTTCGGGGGAGTTTGATTTGGTGTTGTACACTCCTTTCTAGGGCACTGATTTATTCATGCAGATTTAGGTTTATGTCCAGAGTGAAACCCAGGGACTCAACAATGATTGTCTTACCGTCATGTAAGTTTGATGCATTTAACCATGTTTGCATTGGACTGATGCTATGATGAGGTGGGATCAAAAGGAATCAGTCCTTGTGTTCAGTTTAAGGTGTCGCTGTGTCATCCATGGTTGCCACTCCTTCTTGTTCTTCCCAGTGCTGCTGTGTCATCAGGGAAGGAAACCTTTATGTATACTTGCTTGTTGTTGGCATATAAGTTAAAAGAAATGTCAATTTACGTAGGAGAATGGTCAGTGGTTAGATGTATAAGTTGAAAAGGCTAGAGGAGAGAATGGAGCCTTGGAAAACTCCTTGTTCAAGGAGTGAACGGGCTGAGATATCTTTTGTCCGTTTTATACGTTAAGAAAAATTGGAGACGTTGCTGCACTTTATGCCCACTCGTTGCAAGTGGGACGCCTGCTGGATACCATGCAGGAGGCCCTCAACGTTTTGGTGCCCAAGCCGGGAGGGGATCACTCTGAAGTGGGAGCATATAGACCTTTATTAATGTTAAACATCGACTACAAGATACTGAGCACAGTCTTGGTGGGGAGGCTGCATGACCACCTCTCTGCACTGGTTCACCATGACCAGAATGGCTTCATTTCACAGCGAACACCTCATACAATATCCGCAGATTATTTAGTCTCATGGATGAGACACCAGAAGAGTATGCCCGTGGTACCATGGCCTTTTCTGTAGACTTGTGCAAGGCCTTTGACACGCTAGGCTGGTCCTCCTTGCAGGAGGTGATGCGGAGGACGAACTTGAGACCTCGTTTGTGCTGGTTGGTTGCCTTTCTTTCCTTTTTTTTTTTTTTATTATTTTTTTTTTATTTTTACGCCATAAATGCAATTCAATACACTGAAGACGAGCACATCAGGAAATTACATTGACAAATTTCTAACAGAAATAAACATAAAAAGGGAGAACAAGGGGGTACAAAAGTTAATTATAAGTTCAAATACATCATTCTAAATACTAAGGGGTCGATTCCGATTCGGGCCGGAAAAAGCACCGACCGACTCGGATCCGGAAAAAATACCGACCGACACGTACCAGTGGCGCCCGACACGCCAAGTACGATGCAAGCCGCGATAAATCCGACCGACACGTCAGGAAACCAAGCCGACCGACCGAGCCGCTCGGAAAATAGCAATCCGGCCGGAAAAACACGCGAATCCAACCGACCGACACGCACCCGGAACAAATCCGACCGAATCGTACCCGCCAACTCCAACCCGCAAAGTACGATGCAAGGCGCGAAAAACACGACCGAGTCGGACGGAGGACAAGCCGTACGACCGACACGCATACAAAACCGAGCCGAAGCAATACAATACACCGCGACCGACGCGTACGCAGCATACAAAACTGCACAAACACAGCGTGAACGAAACGGAAAACACCGTACGAGACCAATGCAGGGTCCGACTCGGATCACAAGAACGTTTCCAACATACACAAACAGCACAAAGGAAAAATCAACCAAAAAAAGGCCAAACAAGCAATTACCAAGCCAATAAATACTGGGGGGGTGGGGACAGAGAACAAAGACACACCCACAACTCCACCTATATAAAGGACACAAATCACTACCATGAGCCTTTGCAAATGCCATTTCACTGCCAGCACCCAAGAGAAAGCAACCACACACCCACAGCTCATCCCTCACACAAGCCACACACCATCAGCACACCAACAAATACCTACCTCACATACACCCAGCAAAACACACACTCACACACCCTCACCTGCACACCAACACACACATCACTCACCATCACCACCCATCACCATGCCCCCAAGAAGAATCCCAAGTTCCTAGATTGTGAATTGGAAGTCCTGGTAGACGAGATCCTCAGGGTGGAGCCACAGCTGTTTGGCACTCTGGTCCAACAGACCCCCATGTCGCAGAAAACCAAGATGTGGGAGAGGATCATCAACAGGGTGAACGCACAATCATCATGTCGGCGCACAAAGACGGACATCCAGAACAGGTGGTATGACGTGCGCAGGAGGGTACGGGACCTGCTGAAGATAGACTACAGCAACAGCCAACAGACCGGCAGTGGCCCTCCTGCCAAGCCAATATACCTCAGGCCCTGGGAGGAGAAGGTGCGGGCCATCCTTCCGCCAGTGAGCGTATATGGACTAGAGAACATCCCAGAGCCTGGTGAGTACACAACAAATGTACACAATAAACTGCCACAAAACACACACATCACTGTCAAGGGGAGAGTCAAACCATGCACACATAGCAATTACACAGCAACTAGAACAGAATCATCCCAAAATGTGTATGTCAGTCAGATAAACACAACACATGCCATCAAAAAAGTCACATCCAACTGTGCCAACACATGTACAAACACAACCACAACTACAGCTAGGCAGTGGCACAAATAGAACTAACAAACACATCCACACATGTAGCCACCACAACAACACCAACACACAGTGAAGACCACTCAAAGGAAGGAATTCTGTGTATGCTGGCCAAGTCAGTGTAGCCAATAGCATCATGGGAGTCGCAGTCACACATATTGCCCGCCCCAAAACTGTCCCATCAACACCACCATGAACCATGCGCACATCACAGGGAGTGGAGAAGGACTCACAAGATGGCTGACACTGGCTACTGCTGTGGGGAGCACAAGGCCCTGCTGCCAACTGTGCACCAACAAACAGCAGGACACCACTGACTGACATCCTGAGAGACAACTTCCACTCCCTGCAATGCAAGCACGTTCCATGGTGGGATATCTGGCTGGCTGGGTGGGAAGGGGGACTTGCAGCACTGACTATAGTCACCAGCACCTCCCCTCACACCCCCCCAACACAAACTCCACAGTACCCACCTGGTAGAATGCAATGCCCTCCATCCTAACACAAGATCCCACAAAGCACCACCACCCTGGGTTATGTTGTGTGAAGCACAGGGACACTCTTGGGACTCTTAGCCAAACAACTGCCAGGACAACACTCCCAGCCATCCTGTCAGCACAGCCAGCCCACCCCACAGGGAAGCAGAGTCAAAAGGAAGGAAGCATGGGCATGCTGGGAAGGGGGTGGAGGCAATAGCATGATGGGAGACGTAGTCACAGACATAGCTCACCCCCACAACTGTCCCATCAACACCACCCTGAACCATGCTCACATCACAGGGAGTGGAGAAGGACTCACAAGATGGCTGACACTGGCTACTGCTGTGGGGAGCACAAGGCCCTGCTGCCAACTGTGCACCAACAAACAGCAGGACACCACTGACTGACATCCTGAGAGACAACTTCCACTCCCTGCAATGCAAGCACGTTCCATGGTGGGCTATCTGGCTGGCTGGGTGGGAAGGGGGACTTGCAGCACTGACTATAGTCACCAGCACCTCCCCTCACACACCCCCCAACACAAACTCCACAGTACCCACCTGGTAGAATGCAATGCCCTCCATCCTAACACAAGATCCCACAAAGCACCACCACCCTGGGTTATGTTGTGTGAAGCACAGGGACACTCTTGGGACTCTTAGCCAAACAACTGCCAGGACAACACTCCCAGCCATCCTGTCAGCACAGCCAGCCCACCCCACAGGGAAGCAGAGTCAAAAGGAAGGAAGCATGGGCATGCTGGGAAGGGGGTGGAGGCAATAGCATGATGGGAGACGTAGTCACAGACATAGCTCACCCCCACAACTGTCCCATCAACACCACCCTGAACCATGCTCACATCACAGGGAGTGGAGAAGGACTCACAAGATGGCTGACACTGGCTACTGCTGTGGGGAGCACAAGGCCCTGCTGCCAACTGTGCACCAACAAACAGCAGGACACCACTGACTGACATCCTGAGAGACAACTTCCACTCCCTGCAATGCAAGCACGTTCCATGGTGGGCTATCTGGCTGGCTGGGTGGGAAGGGGGACTTGCAGCACTGACTATAGTCACCAGCACCTCCCCTCACACCCCCCAACACAAACTCCACAGTACCCACCTGGTAGAATGCAATGCCCTCCATCCTAACACAAGATCCCACAAAGCACCACCACCCTGGGTTATGTTGTGTGAAGCACAGGGACACTCTTGGGACTCTTAGCCAAACAACTGCCAGGACAACACTCCCAGCCATCCTGTCAGCACAGCCAGCCCACCCCACAGGGAAGCAGAGTCAAAAGGAAGGAAGCATGGGCATGCTGGGAAGGGGGTGGAGGCAATAGCATGATGGGAGACGTAGTCACAGACATAGCTCACCCCCACAACTGTCCCATCAACACCACCCTGAACCATGCTCACATCACAGGGAGTGGAGAAGGACTCACAAGATGGCTGACACTGGCTACTGCTGTGGGGAGCACAAGGCCCTGCTGCCAACTGTGCACCAACAAACAGCAGGACACCACTGACTGACATCCTGAGAGACAACTTCCACTCCCTGCAATGCAAGCACGTTCCATGGTGGGCTATCTGGCTGGCTGGGTGGGAAGGGGGACTTGCAGCACTGACTATAGTCACCAGCACCTCCCCTCACACCCCCCCAACACAAACTCCACAGTACCCACCTGGTAGAATGCAATGCCCTCCATCCTAACACAAGATCCCACAAAGCACCACCACCCTGGGTTATGTTGTGTGAAGCACAGGGACACTCTTGGGACTCTTAGCCAAACAACTGCCAGGACAACACTCCCAGCCATCCTGTCAGCACAGCCAGCCCACCCCACAGGGAAGCAGAGTCAAAAGGAAGGAAGCATGGGCATGCTGGGAAGGGGGTGGAGGCAATAGCATGATGGGAGACGTAGTCACAGACATAGCTCACCCCCACAACTGTCCCATCAACACCACCCTGAACCATGCTCACATCACAGGGAGTGGAGAAGGACTCACAAGATGGCTGACACTGGCTACTGCTGTGGGGAGCACAAGGCCCTGCTGCCAACTGTGCACCAACAAACAGCAGGACACCACTGACTGACATCCTGAGAGACAACTTCCACTCCCTGCAATGCAAGCACGTTCCATGGTGGGCTATCTGGCTGGCTGGGTGGGAAGGGGGACTTGCAGCACTGACTATAGTCACCAGCACCTCCCCTCACACCCCCCAACACAAACTCCACAGTACCCACCTGGTAGAATGCAATGCCCTCCATCCTAACACAAGATCCCACAAAGCACCACCACCCTGGGTTATGTTGTGTGAAGCACAGGGACACTCTTGGGACTCTTAGCCAAACAACTGCCAGGACAACACTCCCAGCCATCCTGTCAGCACAGCCAGCCCACCCCACAGGGAAGCAGAGTCAAAAGGAAGGAAGCATGGGCATGCTGGGAAGGGGGTGGAGGCAATAGCATGATGGGAGACGTAGTCACAGACATAGCTCACCCCCACAACTGTCCCATCAACACCACCCTGAACCATGCTCACATCACAGGGAGTGGAGAAGGACTCACAAGATGGCTGACACTGGCTACTGCTGTGGGGAGCACAAGGCCCTGCTGCCAACTGTGCACCAACAAACAGCAGGACACCACTGACTGACATCCTGAGAGACAACTTACACTCCCTGCAATGCAAGCACGTTCCATGGTGGGATAACTGACTGGGTGGGTGGGTGGGTGGGAAGGAGGTCTGGCTGTCAACCAAACACAATCAATGCAGACCATGTTCACACCCCAGAGAATACATAGAAATGCCCAAATAATGCAGGACAATGTGCCACACCAATATCAACCCCTGACTGTGACAACTTAGGACAATACAATGTACAGGCCCGCACCCCGAGGCACAGTCACAACTGTCAGGTGTGTCAACCACTGATGCCTGCAGAAACATGACATACATTGTTTGTGTCTCCCAAAAACAGGTGATGATAGGGACACAGCAGCAGACGCTGAGGAGTCCCAGTCCCAGGCTCAAGAGGATGCCGAGCTCACTGGCGTCGTACAGCCTCTGTCCTCCTCGGACGATGAAGAACAACCTGGCACATCCGGTGCAAGTCAACATGCTGCACCAGCAGGACCACCAGCTGCAGCACCAGCAGGTCCACCAGCTGCACCCCTGCACCCACCCCTCCAACGACTGTCACCACGAATACCATCCCTGCCGACATGGACAGAATAAGGAACAACACCAGCGCAGTGACCCTGGACCAACCTGGGGCCATGGACACCACCACCACCACCAACCCCCAAGGTGGACCAGGGTTATCTGTGCGTGCAACTGCACACACTGCACATGTCAGCAGGGGTGGTGGGAGGGGTGGGAGACAGAGGTCGCTGCTTGCAGACGTTGCTGGTGTGCATGAAGACCCACAACTGGTACGCATAGCTGATGCGTACCAGTCCAGCACCGGAGAGCTCAGCCAGGTAGTGGGGCTCCTCAGAGACATTAAACAGCAGCAGGCTGCCCATCATGCCCGCTTGGACTCCCACATGTCCCAAGTGGAGTCACACATGTCACGTGTGGACTCCCACATGTCACGTGTGGACTCCCACATGACCCGCGTGGAGTCCAAGTGGGATGTACTACATGAGATGACGGCGGTGCACAGGGACATTTTACAATGCCTCCGCCAGATGAACAGCAACCAGTCCACACCTCCCTGTGTGCCAACAACATCTGGTACCGAACAAACTGCAACTGCCACAGGGAGGGAGGAGGACTCTGGCGGAGAGTCCCCTGCACCGCAGCAGCCTGCACTTGAGGGCCCCCCCAAGAAGAGGGGTCGTCCGAGGAGGGGAAAGTGAGAGGCTGATGGCCAAGCGCAACTCCCAGGAAGCCTGAACCTGTTCTGGATTTTCGCCTTTGTGCACAGACTGTTCACCCTGTTGATGGCAACACTACTCCCACACATTGCATGGGGAGTATAAGTTGGAACAATGTGTCAGACAACAGTGGCCCCGATACTGGGGATCCTGTCTACCTGGACTTTCTATTCATCTAGGAACTTGGGATTGCAAGATTCATGTACAGCACAATCCATCCTATGCACTATTATCACAATAAACACACTAATACACCATACTTGCCTCTGTCGTGATTCCAACGTGGGTGCTGTTATGGGGATGATGAACTGCAAAATTACACAGTGTATGCGAACTGCAACAGCAAGGACAACACAGGCATGTGAGTACAGGCAACGTGACACATATGAGGGAGACACACCACCAGGGCTACACAACACATACACACCTAGGCCATCTGACTCATTGCCTACACTGATGTTGCCAGGGAAGACGGTGCAATGCACAGACACCACACCCATTCCCAGTTGTAGTCAAGTAGCCCACAGGTGCAGTAAGCAAATGGCAGTCAAATGTGTGACCACAGACAACGCACATCACTAAGTGAAGCACAGGTTTATTACACAGTAGCAACATGCCGTAACCACTACAGATGCAAGGTAACCCCACCTGGTAGCGGGCACACAGTCAACAACTGTAGACAGAAGGAAGTCCATGGGTGTGGCGCACATCACCTGTAGGGACACAACAGCTACCAGCCTGGATGTGCAATCACGTCGTCGGTGGACACAGTTGACCAAACGAATCTGAAAGTACCCTGTGAAGGACAGAAATGACACACAGTCAAAAGCAATGCAGTACAGGACAGAACAGCAAAACTCATGCACAATACATGTTACAAGATACCCACCCAGAACCAAGTTAGCATGTCAACACTGTTGGGGAGTACAGCCCACCTGTCACCACACATCGCAACACACATCCTGTCAAGTAGCCCATGGACACACTCCAACAGCACCAGAGCACCACCCACACATCATGCCAACTCACATCATTCACATGACACCTCAGGATACTCACATTCAGCTAAAGAAGTTGGTGATGAGCTGTGTGCGGACATCACCATCACCATCATCATCATCATCGTCACTGGCATCGTGGTCCAGGCCAGGATCCTCCACAGGTGGCGGATGTTGGTCATCGTCATCCTGGATGAGAGGCAACTCCTTCCGCACTGCCAGGTTGTGGAGCATGCAGCAGACGATGATAATCTTGCACACTTTCGCAGGGGCATATGGGAGGGACCCTCCGGTCTTGTCCAGGCAGCGGAAGCGGCTCTTCAGGAGACCAAAGGTCCGCTCAATCACTCTCCTGGTCCGACCATGTGCCTCATTGTAGCGCATCTGGGCAGGTGTCACAGGGTTCCTGAGGGGTGTCAGCAACCACGGCATGTTGGGGTATCCCGAGTCACCTACGGACAGACAAGTGCACATCAGCTGACTTGGAAAAGTGGGCGGAATACTACAGATCAGATCACACACAATGGCACAAAGTCAGTACACACCGACAAGCCAGGCACGCTGGTTCTGCATCTGTGCCATCAACCTGGGGATGCGACTACTCCTCATCACAAAGGCATCGTGTGCTGAACCAGGGAAACGGGCACACACGTGTGTGATGGTCATGTCTGCAAGACACACCACCAGTGCATTGACCGAGTGGTAGTGCTTGCGGTTCCTGTAGGCCTGCTCCTGGGCCTGTGGTGGTACCAAAGCCACATGTGTCCCATCAATGGAGCCAATGACATGCGGCATCCTCCCCAGGGCATAAAAGTCACTCTTCACGTCAGTGAGTCGTCGCAGTCTAGGGAAATAGATGTACCGGTTCAGGAAGAGCAACATTGCCGCCAAAACATCGCGGAGCACACGGCTGAACATGGTCTGTGACATCCCACCAGCAGACGCCACAGTATGTTGGAAGGTACCGGTGGCAAAGAAGTGTAGGGCTGCCATCACCTTCACCTTGGGGGTCAGCGCTGTAGGATACGGCCGGCCAGGCTGCAAATGTGGGGACAACTGCACTGCCAAATCCTCAATCAGCTGCCTGGTGAAGCGGTACCGTCGGATGCTGTCCCGTTCCACCATCGTTGCCAGGTCTGGGAATGGCCGATGGACAGCAGGAGCCCTGCAGTGCAGAGGAGAAGTAAGCAAGATCGTCAGTCACCCCACATATGCGGCATTGAACACACTCAAGATCCCAACATACATCATCATGAGGCACAACTACATGAAGTGTGCAGTACCGGAACGACATTTATGGTACATACATGGCCAACATCTGTCAACACGGTCCTACAGGTGGCATCAATTTGTCCCAGGTTGGCCCATTGGATATCATGATGCTGTGTCACAGTCACCCCCAGTGACATGTGAGGACAGATGTGCCCCAGGCACCACAGCTCAACGACAGGCACATTCCCAGGGACCCTGTAATGCCACATGGACACTGGCATCACCTGGAGTATCATGTGTACACCACAACAAAACAAACATGACCCCCACAGGTAGTGGCCACACTTGCCATGGCAGGAGAGCCATGGACGTCTGTGACACACACGCACAACATCAGAGTCCATGCACACACAACGTGGATGTGGAGACTGTCTCCCATTGTGCACATGAAATCAGAGACATTGTAAACACTACATGCACAAAGACTGTGGAGGGCCATCACTATTGTGCCACTGGGACACCCTGGCTCAAACATACCGTCCCACATGGGACTCACGGGGTATGTGACATGACATACACAAACACCACTGTGAAATGTGACCATGGCACATGCACAGATATGAACAGTTGCACATCACAGTGGTCACGTACACGTAACACCCAGGATCCTGTCCCCATGAACACGTGCACAGCCTGGGGGTGGCTGCCCACAGGTGACACCCACAGGACAACATGTACACCAACATACACACAATAGGAAATGCAGCCTTACATGCCTTATGATAAGGTTTGGACAGGCTGTCGTGATGTAGGTGTGCCCCTCACTCCCTGGGAGCTATCTGTGGCTGGCATATGTCCATCTGAGACAGGCATGCTGACATATGCCAGTCACATGTACAGTGATGCGTTGTACTGCAATGGACCGATCGGTGCCTCCGGCCGGCCCATTGCATTCAATGTGTGCGGGTACAGCGTTGTACCCCTGTGCGCGTTGAACAGCAATGGACCGATCGGTGCCTCCGGCCGGCCCATTGCATTCAATGTGTGCGGGTACGCGTTGTACCCCTGTGCGCGTTGTACTGCAATGGACCGATCGGTGCCTCCGGCGGCCCATTGCATTCAATGTGTGCGGTGCACGCGTTGTACCCTGTGCGCGTTGAACAGCAATGGACCGATCGGTGCCTCCGGCCGGCCCATTGCATTCAATGTGTGCGGAGTACGCGTTGTACCCCTGTGCGCGTTGAACAGCAATGGACCGATCGGTGCCTCCGGCCGGCCCATTGCATTCAATGTGTGCGGGTACGCGTTGTACCCCTGTGCGCGTTGAACAGCAATGGACCGATCGGTGCCTCCGGCCGGCCCATTGCATTCAATGTGTGCGAGTGCAGCGTTGTACCCCTGTGCGCGTTGAACAGCAATGGACCGATCGGTGCCTCCGGCCGGCCCATTGCATTCAATGTGTGCGGTACGCGTTGTACCCCTGTGCGCGTTGAACAGCAATGGACCGATCGGTGCCTCCGGCCGGCCCATTGCATTCAATGTGTGCGAGTGCAGCGTTGTACCCCTGTGCGCGTTGAACAGCAATGGACCGATCGGTGCCTCCGGCCGGCCCATTGCATTCAATGTGTGCGGTGCAGCGTTGTACCCTGTGCGCGTTGAACAGCAATGGACCGATCGGTGCCTCCGGCCGGCCCATTGCATTCAATGTGTGCGGGTACGCGTTGTACCCCTGTGCGCGTTGAACAGCAATGGACCGATCGGTGCCTCCGGCCGGCCCATTGCATTCAATGTGTGCGGGTACGCGTTGTACCCCTGTGCGCGTTGAACAGCAATGGACCGATCGGTGCCTCCGGCCGGCCCATTGCATTCAATGTGTGCGGGTACGCGTTGTACCCCTGTGCGCGTTGTACTGCAATGGACCGATCGGTGCCTCCGGCCGGCCCATTGCATTCAATGTGTGCGGGTACGCGTTGTACCCTGTGCGCGTTGTACTGCAATGGACCGATCGGTGCCTCCGGCCGGCCCATTGCATTCAATGTGTGCGGGTACGCGTTGTACCCCTGTGCGCGTTGTACTGCAATGGACCGATCGGTGCCTCCGGCCGGCCCATTGCTTTCAATGTGTGCGGGTACGCGTTGTACCCCTGTGCGCGTTGAACAGCAATGGACCGATCGGTGCGCACCCATTGACAATGGGCTTGCCTGGCAACGGACGCGTTTTTGAATATTCGAACGAGTCGGTTGCTGGAAAATCAGTTGGTCACCCACAACAATGTTGCAAAATAATGTATGTCATGAAGTTGAAGATTTGAAGGATGCTGTGGGCGTGTTTTGGTGCTGCTATTCCATGGATTGGCCAGATTCAGAAGATGCAAACGACTTGGACCTATCACTTTGGACACAAGGGACAGTATCTGCCTCTCCAGCACATATATATTGCTGCATGTTCCCCTGAGAGCCCACTTGCCTGCACTACATGCTCCAGGACGACATCTGCCACTGCACTGCTGCTGTCTCTGCCCCTCTGGACCCTGCAATGGCACGTACTGTGGAGAGAGCCCCAGCCTTCAGCCTTGAAGAGAACCAGGCCCTGCTGGACAGCCTACTTCCACAGTACAGCAAGCTGTATGGGACACCAGGGGAGCAGGTGAGTGTTCTGTGCACTGCCTTTCTGAATGTGCATTTTGTCTGACTAGCAAGGCTGAGAGTCAGCACACCACTGGCTAGCAGGCTCACTGAGTAGTTGTCACCCCCATAGTGTGTAGTGACTTGCACTGGACAGGTATGGTGCAGTGACAGTGCTTCTGAACAGGGTTTTACTCCCCATGCTATGATACCATGTAGTGACTTCTGGAAAACTGTCCATGGGCAGCCGTGCACTGCCTGGGTACACCATGTGCCCCTGTGATTGCGACATGTATATGCAACTGTGTCATGCACGGATATGTTGCATGTGTAGTAATGTCCTTATCACTTTGTCATCCTGACAGGCTTCTGCCCATCGGAAGCATGAGATCTGGAAGGACATCGTCCGGGCTGTCCGGTCCGTGGGGGTCTACAAGCGCCGGATCCGCAACTGCCAAAAGAGGTGGCAGGACCTTCGGGGCTGGACCCGGAGGATTGCACGGGTCCAGCTGAAGCTGTCGCCTCCTCGCAGGAGGGGCGGAACACGGACCCTGACCCCCCACATGCTCAGGATCCTGGCGGTGGTCTTTCCAGACCTGGATGGGCAGCTGAAGGCCAGAGAGCAGCAAGGAGGGGTGAGTCAAAGACTGCACTGTGTACTCTGTCTAACATGTTATGTGCCCTCCTCGGGCCAGGTTGAACTGCCACAGTACAGCAGTCATGTTGTCCAGGAGCCATGTCCCTCTATTGTGCACTGCCCACTCCTCATCTGATACCCAGGTGTGGCCCTTACATGCAGGGAATTCTGTCACTTAGGACTGTGTCCTTGCAGTTTGCTTGACTCAAGGTGGGAGACAGCATCTGTTTCCCTGACTCTGTGGTGGGCATCATGGGTGGGTCCATTGCTTACACAATGCCTGTATTCTGACATGTAGGGTAGTGTCACAGGTCTCCCATATGTCCAATAGGTATGACCTGGACAGATGAGGGTTAAGAGGATGTGTAGTGGGGGGATGTACATGTGCACTTGTGCAGCTCCAGGACTTGCATTCCCCATGACCTACTATTGTGACACAGTGCAGAGTGTTGTTGTCTGGCTGCAAAGTCATACATCACTGAGACAGTGATGTATGACTTTGCAGTCATGCCTCCGCCATGGCATGTGTCTACTGATTGGTGATCCTGCAGGGGAGTGACATGTGCTACATGCACACCATAGTGGCGCTGGCTATCAGGACATGGGTGCATCATGGTGTCTGTCGCTGGTATGCATCACATGCATTTCCTATTTGACTCTGGGCATCCCTTACATCCGTAAACCTGTACTGACTCAGTGGCAAGAGCTGTGATGTGTCCACACCGTGTCCTCTGCACTGTCCAACTACTGTGTACTTGGTGCATGTGTCAACACTGGGGTGTTGCAATCCAACAGACACCAGACAGATGGGTGCAAGGCCATGTGGGATGTGAGTGCCATGCTTGGCATCAGACTGACAATTGACTTCTCCTGTTCAATTAGTGCACTTTTAGCAATGTACAACTAATGATGCCAGGGCTTGCTCTGGGATGTGCTGTGCTCACAGTGGTGTGTGCGTTATGTGCAGGTGACTGATGTCTGTCTGTTTCCCCATTGTTTGCAGATACATCCACGGCCACGGAAGGGGACAGCTCCACGGACCAGGAGGAGCCGGAGAGCCAGACTGGGTCAGCAGCCGAGGAGTGGTCGGAGGGACCCAGTGGCACGGAGGGCGAGGGAGCCACACCGAGGAGTCCTCAGCAGCATCCACCTCAGCTGAGGACCAGAGCAACTCGGAGGATGACTCCCTTGTGGAGGCGGGTGTCAGCAGCCACCACACCCCAGCTAGTGTTGCTGTCCCCGCCACCACCAGCACCACCACCGCCCTCCCATCGGCTCCCATTCCCCAGGTCCGTGGAGGCTCCCATGTCCGGGAGCGTGTCTCCTTTGGGCCAGGCACCGCACCCCCTGCCCCTGTGTCCCCTGCTGCCCTGAGTGAGGAGTCTGTGTACCTCCTTCGCCAGCTCCATGTAGGGCAGACAGCCATGCTGAGTGTCCTCCATGCGCACACCGCGCTGTTGACTCAGCTGGTGTCGTTCATGGAGGGCATCTCATCGGGCATGTCTGACCTACAGAGGGGCAATAGGTCCATGGACTCCTCCCTGACGGCAGCAGTGTCCCTCCTCAAACGGTCCCTCACCCCTCCTGCCTCTGCTCCATCCACACTCCCCAGCACCTTACCCATCCCAGGCACACACACACTGGCACACACCAGCACACACACATCCAGCACACTGACACACACGCCAATGACAAAACGCACACGCAAGCACATTCAGGGGACTGAAGCCAGACTCACAGGGGATGGGGCCCTGGAACACACACACGCATCCACATGCACTGCACAGTCCTCAGTTCCCTCTCCCTCCAAAGCACCCTCCCTTGCCTCACCTGCAACCCCAAAGTCACAGCAGCTCTTCCTCTGTGACCTCGGCCTCTTCCCCACCGATGAAGCTGCTCCAGCATCCCGGGGGAAGAGGAAGCCCACCCACACGGAGCAGAGTGCCCCTCGCCCCCGGACACCCTCCCCCAGGCGCAGACGGACTGAGGCCCCCACCCGCAAGTCCCCCGGAGTGCTAAGAGCAAGACCCCGCCACCGCCCTGCAGCTCAGGCACAAGGTCTCCGTCCTCCATCCCTCAGGCCCCCACTGCACAGGTGCCCCCACCACACCCTGCCCCAGGTTCCCCCACCCACAGATATACCATCCCCAAGATGCTCCGGCCTTCTCCCCTGCCACTTGCTCTCCCAGCACCACACCCCCGCTGCGCTTGTCTGTGCCACTGATGTGGTGAGGGTGTCCTCCCCCTCTGTCCAACCCACCTTGCCTGTTCCCCATTCTCCTCCCCTGGAGGTAGGCACTGCAGTGGAGTCCACTACCGCCCTGTCTGACTTGGGCACTGCAGTGGCGGACCTGTCCACCCCATCTGCAGGGTCCACTGCAGTTGTGCCGGCACCCACGACATCTGTGTCATGCCCCCAGTTGTGCCGGCACACACCATGTCAGACACCTCCACTGCAGTTGTCAGTGGCTCTCCAGCACCCACCACCCCTTCCCTGACTCCCCTGGTGAGCCCTGATCCTGTCCCTGCGGTGCCTGGCCTGCCCCCGGTTGCCCCTCCTAGTGGATTGTCCCTGGTATTGTGCAGGCATGCGTAGGGTGACATCTGCCAGTGTCACCCTGTTTGAACTTTGACAATGGACTGGCCATTGGCCTTTGCTCTTTTTCAGGACTTCGTTTGGCCTCAACACATATGCTGAATAAAGCAACTTTCTTTTCTCTAGTGCTCATGCTTCAGATGTACATGTTGTTGGTGCAGCTAACCATGCCCTTGCTGCAGTGATGGTGATATCTGGTCTCATGATTATGAAGTGTTACTGTGCAGGAACCCATGTGGTCCAGGGGAATGTGTCCTATCATGTGGTGTATCCATGTCATCAATAGCAGCATCTGAGGGTGTCATGTGTTCAGTATTTGGCAATGGGTTTCCTACTTACATTGGCAATTTCACATCTGTGGCTTCCACCCCTGCACATCTGTTGTGCCTGCCATCGTTGCATTTGTCTACTTCCCTGACCGTGTTGCCATCTCCAGTGGACATGCAGGTTTGGGCATCAATGGGGAGGGACTCATCCGTGTAGTCAGTGCAACATTGCTATACAAGTGTGTTGGATCTGTGCTGATGATTCCGTTGGCACATCCATGACCAGGCTGATGTGATGGGAGCCCTCATTTGGTGCTAATTGTTGATTGTGTGACCAAGTGCTCAGCTGACATGATGGGGCCCTACTGAGGCAACATATGGCACAGCTTTCCTCACACAGGAGTGGAGTCCCCTCATGGCAGTGTGTACACGTGTGACATTGCCTGCGCCCAAGGTGTGTGTTGTATGTGCATGTCTGTGTGTTCACTTCCATTCATCTGCGCATGCTGTGATCCCTAGTGTTGTACCTGTTTGTGATGCTTGCTGACTTGAGCTATGTTCCCCCAAAGTCTTCTCCCTGTGTTCTCTGTGATGTGGGTGCATGGCACATTACTGGTCATCAGGGTGTCACCCATAGGTGTGTTTGCTGTCAGGGCAGAGTTTGTGTGCTGACGCAGATGGGTCACAGTCAGGTTTCCCTTTGGCACTTGTTGTTTGCCCCTGTCATGTGATTTCCAGTTTGTGTTATCTTTCAGTGATTGTGACACGTTGTGTGTGTGACTGCTGGCACTCCTTAGGGTCCGGGCTGCAATGTTGGTTGTTGTCTATGTGTGTTCTTTGTGGGTGACCTTGGTTTCTTCATTGGTGTGTGACTGTGGCTGGGATCCCATTGGTCGGTGTGGTATTGCCGTCATGTCCATGTACAGCGTAGTGTGCAGTGTGTCAGACATTCAGGAGTCTTGTTGAGTGTCCATGTGTGATGTGTTTCTACACCTTGGTTCCCACCCACCACCCTGGAATAGTAATGGGTGCATGTGCAATGTCACCAGTGCATGTGTACTTCACTGCTGCACATTGTTGGAGGTCGAGGGTGTGGTGTTGAGTGTGTGCAGATGAGAGTTGTTGCCCGGCTAGTCCCCTGCCTCCATGTTGGCCTTGGCTTACTGGCCATGCTGATTGATTTGTGCTTGTGTAGGTGTGATGGTAGTTAGTTGCTCAGGACACCTGACTGTGGTTCACAGTGTGAACGACATTTAGCTTTGTCATCACAGTGGTATTTTCTTCAGCCCAGGGTCACCACATTGTGGGGGCCCTGGGGGTGGTGCTGTGGTGTGTCTGTGACTTGCTGTGTTAGTTGTTGTTCCTACGTGCCTGTGTGACATGTGTGTTTTGTGCTCCCTCTCACCTGTCAATGCCTGCTTGCCCACATAGGGGATTTGGATCCATGAGTTACCTTAGTGTGGCAGTGTATGCACATCTGTATGATTGGTATTCAGCTCTCCTCATGTGTTGTGTTGTTGCCTGGGGACAATGGCACCCCCACCCCTCACCTGCTGTGTATGATGACAGTGTTGGTCTGCCTGTTTGTGTTTGTGCATCTGCACCACTGCATTGGCATATCTTGGGTGTGCCATTGGCTGTATGTTGTTTGGTGTGTTTCCCCTGCTGTCCCTGGGACTCCTAGGTCATCGGTCAGCACAGTGATCATGGTTTGTGTGTCCCATTGCTGCCATGGTATGGTATCTGTTCACCTCACATCTGCTGTCTCCACAGGGTATCTGCATTTGTGTGCCCATTGGTGCAAATATGTGGTTCTGCATTCTGATGGTCACTTCTGTCATTGTGTCATTGATGACTGTTGACGGTCTCAGCCACCATGGGTGTTGTTTGTCTGCACATGGCCAAAGGAATGTTTCATTTGCACTGCAGTATTTGGCTCCCCCAATTTATGTTGCAATGGGACACATACACTACTTTGCCACAGATGAGTTTTTGGTTCT
This sequence comes from Calotriton arnoldi, assembly GCA_963921515.1. NCBI lineage: Eukaryota > Metazoa > Chordata > Amphibia > Caudata > Salamandridae > Calotriton > Calotriton arnoldi. Next base: position 1,135,928 of record CAWUFW010005888.1, on the reverse strand, counting down.
GTGACCAGGAATGATCCATGCAGTTTGGCAGTTGCAGCTCTTTCTTTGTCAACAATTACCTTTTGGTCACTGTGATGATGAGGGTGTAGACCCCATTGCCACAATGTTCAAAATGTGCTTCAGCTATGGACCCCACACTTACCTTTTGGTCACTGTGATGATGGGGGTTTAGGCCCCATTGCCACAATGGTCAAAATGTGCTTCAGCTATGGACCCCACACTTGCCTTTTGGTCACTGTGATGATGGGGGTTTAGGCCCCATTGCCACAATGGTCATGGGCTGCTTGCATTGTGGGTGCCACACACATATATGTGTGGCACATGTGCTAGGGGGTCACATTGTATGTTCAATGTCATGTTCGGTGTTGTAGGCATTTGACACAGCCTGCTCACACGCTTGTCATGGTGGTGGGGGATGTCTTAATCTTGCATTCCCTAGGTTGTGGTGTGCTTGTTGTGTCATGCATTGTCCATCCTATGAGTGGGGGTGGTAGTAGTGGTAGGCATCCAGCCCCCCTGGCTAAGGGTGGTGGTAGGCATCCAGCCCCCCTGGCTAAGGGTGGTAGTAGTGGTGGGCATCCTGCCCCCTGGCTAAGGGTGGTAGTGGTGGGCATCTGGCACCCCCTGGCTAAGGGTGGTGGTAGGCATCCAGCCCCCCTGGCTAAGGGTGGTAGTAGTGGTGGGCATCCTGCCCCCCTGGGTGAGGGTGGTAGTAGTGGTAGGCATCCTGCCCCCTGGTTGAGGGTGGTAGTAGTGGTAGGCATCCAGCCCCCCTGGCTAAGGGTGGTAGTAGTGGTGGGCATCCTGCCCCCTGGCTAAGGGTGGTAGTAGTGGTAGGCATCCTGCCCCCTGGTTGAGGGTGGTAGTAGTGGTAGGCATCCAGCCCCCTGGCTAAGGGTGGTAGTAGTGGTGGGCATCCTGCCCCCCTGGGTGAGGGTGGTAGTAGTGGTAGGCATCCTGCCCCCTGGCTAAGGGTGGTAGTAGTGGTGGGCATCCTGCCCCCCTGGGTGAGGGTGGTAGTAGTGGTAGGCATCCTGCCCCCTGGCTAAGGGTGGTAGTAGTGGTGGGCATCCTGCCCCCTGGGTGAGGGTGGTAGTAGTGGTAGGCATCCAGCCCCCCTGGTTGAGGGTGGTAGTAGTGGTAGGCATCCAGCCCCCCTGGCTAAGGGTGGTGGTAGGCATCCAGCCCCCTGGCTAAGGGTGGTAGTAGTGGTGGGCATCCTGCCCCCTGGCTAAGGGTGGTAGTGGTGGGCATCTGGCACCCCCTGGCTAAGGGTGGTAGTAGTGGTGGGCATCCTGCCCCCTGGCTAAGGGTGGTAGTGGTGGGCATCTGGCACCCCCTGGCTAAGGGTGGTAGTAGTGGTGGGCATCCTGCCCCCTGGGTGAGGGTGGTAGTAGTGGTAGGCATCCAGCCCCCTGGTTGAGGGTGGTAGTAGTGGTAGGCATCCAGCCCCCTGGCTAAGGGTGGTGGTAGGCATCCAGCCCCCTGGTTGAGGGTGGTAGTAGTGGTGGGCATCCTGCCCCCTGGCTAAGGGTGGTAGTAGTGGTGGGCATCCTGCCCCCTGGGTGAGGGTGGTAGTAGTGGTAGGCATCCTGCCCCCTGGCTAAGGGTGGTAGTAGTGGTGGGCATCCTGCCCCCTGGCTAAGGGTGGTAGTAGTGGTGGGCATCCTGCCCCCCTGGGTGAGGGTGGTAGTAGTGGTAGGCATCCTGCCCCCTGGTTGAGGGTGGTAGTAGTGGTAGGCATCCAGCCCCCCTGGCTAAGGGTGGTAGTAGTGGTGGGCATCCTGCCCCCTGGGTGAGGGTGGTAGTAGTGGTAGGCATCCTGCCCCCTGGTTGAGGGTGGTTGTGGTGGTTGGCATCCAGCCCCCCTGGGTTGGGGTGGTGGCGCGCATTCAGGCCCCTGTGTGCATATGTGGCATTGGTGATGGGCATCCCGCCCCTATGGTGCTGCTGTTGCTGGTGTAAGTATATTCAGATTCCCAGTGTATGTGTGTGATGTGTCGTGTACGTGTTGTATGTGTTTTGTGGTTGGTGTCTGACTTACCTTCTGCGCCGTACGCGTCCGTGCCTGTTCCGGTAGTAGATGTAGAATATTGGTATGATCGGGACGAAGGGATTCATGGTTGGTTCGTGTCGTTCGTCCTTCTCGTTGCTTCGCGTCGTCCTCGTCGCTTGGCTACGTCCTCGTCGCTTCGCGTCGTCCTCGTCGGTGCTGTGTTCGTCTCGTAGCCGTGGATCGTGTTGTGGCGCGATTCGGAGCTTATGTGCGCCTCTCCCGGATGCTTTGACGTGCCGTGCGTAGCGACGGGTTCGGCGCGTACGGAAGCGCATCGTACTTGTCCGGCCGGACGGGGCTGCATTTTCCTTCCGTGCGACTCGATTCGGCGTTTCCGGATTCGCCTCGGTCGGAGAACAGGACCTGGTTTGGGTGAGTACGGCTCGGCCGGGATTTTTGCTGTTGTGCGCATCGTACTTGCTCGTTCGGTGTACTGTACGGATCGGTCGGGAAACTGGCTTTCGCATGGCTTTTTTCCCGACCGAATAGTATTGGGTGCGCCTCCGACCGAGATCGGAATCGGCCCCCTAGTCTCCAGCGCCATGAAACCAATTGGTGAACGAGCGCTCTATAAGTCACAATTAAGATAAGATAAGAAGACTGCAAAACTGACAGCATTGAATGTGCTCAGCATTAATACATCTAACTCTGAGGAATTTCTTCCAAATTCAGCATTCTACCTTGCCCTTTTGATTTTGAGCACCAGAAAGGTAAAAACTTTAGCTGGTGTGACCCAATTGGCCTACCTGACCTTGACTCCTTTGTTGTTTAGGCTAAAATTATTCATTGTCATAGGTCACACTCAACTGTTCCTCTCTGCTTTGGGATTTAACACATTTTGACTTATTCCATAGCTCCAGGTCTTATCTAGTTTTGGTTGTTTTTGTATCTTATTTATTATGGATTTTTTTTTCTTTTTTTCGATTTGTTGGGAAATGTTACTTTGATTTTGTTCATGTCTTTAATTTTGTTTGGCACTGCTTGTACTTAGCACACATTACTTGGGTGAAAAAGCATGTTGCTTATGCCACAGGTATTATGGTTTAATTAGTGGTTGATTCACTTAGGACTGTGTTGTGACCCAACTTTAATGTGTTTATTAAGTTATGAGTGGTATGGAAAACAGACTGAGAACTTGGTGACACGCTATCTTAGGCCTTAAACACTCATTTTTTTAAACAGTCCTCTTGCTTCTCTGCATGCTATTTTGAAAGGAAAACGCTAACTACAATTTCCATAAAATATAAAAGAGAACTCGGGTTAACTAATTTGCGGACAATAAGCAGCCAAAGGTCTGAACTTTTTTCAAATTATCTCTGCATGTTATTCAAAAGGAAAAAATCTCACTAAAAATAGAGTATACTAAAGAAGATCGCTGAGGTGGAGTAATCTGCTGATAACGAGCAGCATCCATTTTTCAGTTGTGACCCTGCACCCTGTCCTCATTTCATACAGCAAAGTTCACATCTGTTGCTTGGAATGATATTTTAAAAGAGAGTTTCATGATCTGCTTGTTTTAATTCATGCACTGATTGAGCCGATTGTATGATGGAACAACTACCACATGAACAACTACAGTCTAAACCACTACTCCTCAACCACTACTTAGTCTAAACCACTAAAGTTTTAACAACTACTATTTTTTACAACTACTATGCCTTTACCATGATTGCCTTTACCCCATTAATGTATCTATTTTCCAGGTACGTATAAACCCATATGCGTGTGTATATATATATATATATATATATATATATATATATATATATATATATATAATGGGTTTGTATGTACCTGTAAATTTCGTGGTAAAGGCATGCATGCTAAAGACATATGTGTTGTAAAAATTAATATTGATAAGTATTAACACTATATACACACACATATATATACATGGCCGACTAAGAATAAACATTTCCTGCACAGAAACGTGGTCCGTGTCTGCTTTCCGTTTCCAGGATTGGTGAAAGCATTTGGAAGCAGTACGAGAGGATATATATATATATATATATATATATATATATATATATATATATATATATATATATATGTATATATATATATGTATGTATGTATGTATATATACATACACACACAACCCTATACTCACTTTTAATGTTATAAATTTCCTTTCCACCCAAAAACCTACACCCACCCAAAACCTTAAAAATTCCCTTTCCACCCAAAAACCTATACCCACCCTGAACCCTAAAAATTCCCTTTCCACCCAAACACGCACACCCACCCTAAACCCTGTAAATACCCTTGCAATCCCAAAAACCCATACCTACCTTAAACCCTAAAATTACCCTTGCCACCCAAAAACCCACACCCAACCTAAAATTACCCTTGTTACCCAAAAACTCTTACCCACCCTTAACCCTAAAAATACACTTGCCGCCCAAAACCCATACCCACCCTAAAATTACCCTTGCCACCCAAAACCCATACCCACCCAAAACCTAAAATTACCCTTGCCACCCAAAAACCCACACCCACCCTAAACCCTAAAAATCCCTTCCCACCCCAAAACCCATAACCACCCTAAACCCTAAAAATACCCTTGCAATCCCAAAAACCCATACCCACCCGAAATCCTAAAATTACCCTTGCCACCCAAAAACCATGCCCACCCTAAACCCTCAAATTACCCTTTCACCCAAAAACCCATACCCACCCTTAACCCTAAAAATACACTTGCCACCCAAAAACCCATACCCACCCTAAAATTACCCTTGCCACCCAAAAACCCATTCCCACCCAAAATGTAAAAAATGCCCTTGCCACCCAAAACCTACACCCACCATAAACCCTAAAAATACCCTTGCCACCCAAAAACTCATACTCATGATACACTTGCCACTATATATATATATATATATATCAGTCATAAACAATCCAAGAGTGCCATCTACTGGTCTCAGAAGGTAAATTTAAACAACATACATTAATTAGTAAGATTGCATAAATAAACTTAGAAAATGTAAAACAGTTAATTATTTTTACAAAATGTTACACTCCATGAAAAAAACAAATCAGACAGACAACTTACTATAACAAAAGAAACAACTAATCTCTTCATGCAGGTCGTTGTTTAGACAGGTCGTTGTTTAGACAGGTCGTTGTTTAGACTAGGTAGTTGTAAATGCAGTAGTGGTTGAGGGATCGTGGTTCAGGCCCCTCGTTGTTAAAGAGTAGTGGTCAAGGTCGTTTCCCGATTGAGCCTCCTCAAATAGCACGAGAGTGAGTTAAAAGTGCAAACCAATAAATAGCATTCATAACTTTTATCAAATGTGCATATAGAATAATTCACTACCATCTGGGTTTGCTAATTGTAGAGAATGTTAGATGTTGGTGTCTAAATTAAGGTTTGCACCCAGTGTTGAAAAAGTTGCCAGAGTAATATAGATGAATACCCACAGAGGGAAATGTACATGCGCTTCAAGAATTTGACCACATCCTTACATTAATAAATGAAAACGAACCGTCCACAAGATCTTACACCGCTCTCTGATTAGCTTCATCAATGAAGTTTGGCCCTCAATGATGTGTCTTAATGTGAGTTGGTTCTGATTGTGAGACACAGGGGCGATACGACTAAAGTGTTTGCTTGTCATTATCACGCGCTCACGCTGAAGGGTGTCAATGTGGCTGGAGCGATCGACCTCGAAGCTGGGGAACCGGGTTCGAGTCTCAGTGCCGCTCAACATCCTGTGATTCTGGGCAAATCATTTAATCTCCTGTGCCTAACAAAATGTATGTGCCCATCTGTAAGACAACTGGTGCTCATGTAAAGCGCTCTGATATCTTCGGGTCGAGTTTGCGCTATATGAAAGTCCAAATAAATAAATAAATAATAATGTGAAGTGACTAAAAAGAAAGCTGACTGATGTATATGTCCAACAGTGGAAACCCTCCTGCAGATGTTTGTCAGTGCCAATAATCTTATGTGATATGTGCTAAATTAGCTTACTGATGTTGATGGGCATCGATGCAAGCTGGCTGGAGTTGACAGATACCAATGTGAGTTGTTGTCTTATGTTGACTAGCATCATTATGAGCGGGATTATTTATCAATTCTGTAAATTTGAGTTGGAACATGTTGATGAGCGCAACTTGCCAGTTGTCACTTTTTCATATACAATATATTGTTTTCATTACAATAATTAACTCTAATTGGAAACTGCAAGAGAAGGTCAAACATAATAGTTTAAATACAAACAAAATGCTATAGGTGATAAAACCTCTATTGGCAGCACAAATGAAAACAAATTACCGCCAAAATCAGAAGAAACATCAAGAGGTGATACCAGCAAAGGGAGCAACGCAGTTCTACAGCATATGTTGTATGTGTATCATTCTTCTAAAATCGCGGTAAAAGTAACTACAAATGGGTGACGACAAAGGTAAAAGTCACCCAGAATGACAAAGTACCACACTAAGCAATTGGATGATTGCACGTTGTGCAGTTCAATCAAAAAGTAATGTCAATTCAGGCAGTTGAAATTTGTTTTCATTTTTACGTAACTGCAAAGAACCCTATTTAGTTAATTATATTGTAAAATCTCCAATTGTAATTTTCTGTTTACTTCAGGCGGAGCCTATTTCCCCAAAAACTTGAATTACCTAAATTTTCAAGTGAACAAGAGTTCTCTGCATTTTGAAAACAAAACAGGCCTATAAGTGTTTACATTTTCATCTAAGCCCTGAAAGTCTTTTGCCTTGTGTAGATGTGGCATTGATGGTTGGGTCATTTTGATATACATCAATGTGTGTTGATTCATTATAATAAATGTCAAGACATGTGAGTTGGCTTATTTTGTTGACTGTCAGTGTAGATTTGTTCATGAATTGTGAACAAATATGAGTTGTTTGGAGTGTGGCAGTGTGTGTGACAGTGCGCCTCTTCATTACTTATCACCTTCTTTGTTTTTCTTTCAGAATTTTGTTAACTCTTCTGAAGGAATTCCCGGATGAGATTGGTGACAGGTAACCAAGAGGTGGACTGGATTTACAATGGCAGAAGGTGCCTCAGAAATACAATAGTGTGGAGAATAAACTATCGCTAAGATCTTTGAAGAGGGTCTGAAACAAAAAGCTGGCATCTATCCTTACTGGGAGAAAGAAGAGGCTGCAGACCAAATGGGAATTGGAGGAGAAGAGAAGATCAAAACACCAGCAGGAAAGGAATAACCCTGCAGACTGGAGACCAGGAACTGATGCTTTATATTGGTCATGGGGAAGTAGCGACAAATAAAAGACAAAGGATGAATTCATACATTAGATTCAGTTTGCAGCACCACTGGATGTCGCTTCTGAAAGAGTTGAGGTACCGTGCCCCCTGCTGTTGGAATAGAGGTTGGGTCACAGCATCAGGCAAGGGATCCCAGTCTTGTGTGGAAGGATTAGAGGCAACATGAGTCTGTGGGTACTGTGGCTGACACGCTTTCCCCTACCGTTTTTAGCATCCGCATATTCTACTCAGGGCAACAGACTTCTTACTCACAGACAGTTTCCTTTTGATTTTCCCCTAAATAAATCGTGTGGCTAAAGAGGGCAAGATTGTGGGAAACTTTACAACCAATGCCAAGGTATGCTCGGTACCAAACCACTAAATACTCCTAATATCACATTCCCATAAAAGCAGAGGTGGACACGCCTACAGTCTGAAGAATCTATGGAACTATCATGTAGTTCATCTGTCCACAGAATCAAGAGCACCCATTACTTAGTGGGACTTCCCTTCTGACCATCCACCTACATCAGCTAAAATATATTAATTTCAAAAGGAAAATGGGAAAAATTGACAAGTTTCAAAGTTTCAATGTGGATGATGTATTTTGTTCAGATCATCCTAAGTATAACTATAGTATTTGAAATTAAGAGCCATTCATGTACAATGCGGCTTTTGACTTCTCTAGGCAATGAATGGTGTTTGGATAATAAACTAGGGGTGTGCAAAATTTGCATAATTTGCTTCTGCGTAATTGCGCAAAATTTCAGGAAAATTACATGAACTTATATATAATTACGCAAAATGAAAACCCATCATTTAGCACTAAATTTTAGGGCAAAATGGGTCCTTGTGTCAATTTGTGACATAGGGATCCCTTTCTAGCTAAAATAACATCAAACATAATGGTAAATACCCAGAAATATGTAAATTATGCTGGTGTAATTTAAATGTTGCCTAGGCCTAAAAAACACGATAATGTTGGCAGCAACAGAACTCAGTGCTAGCAGACAAAGATCATGGCAAACAATGGAATCAACATATCCATCTTCTTAATTCCAGTAGAGTATATTAAAACCTTTCTTCCTTATATAAGTCTCACTTTGACAAGAATCATCACAGCCACCACAGCATAAATTAGGCAGAATAACCCAGCTGAAAGTATATGAAGGAGGACATATTTGCACTTAATTACAGTGGCAAAGATTCATCACACATTGTAACCCCTTGCTGAATCATATGCTACCTAAACTGGGCGAAATTTAATTCACACTGGCGTAATTTCAGGAATTTCACATTATGCCTATTTCACGAAAATCATTAAATGACACCATTAAGCCACCTCATGTAATTACCCGCCATTAACGGTGAAAATTTACCACGTACACACCGGAACAACAGAACGCATGCAACGGCCTTTCACTGTGATTTTATTTTAATATGTCCTTGTCCCAAAAAGAGACACAAGGACACATTTTGCACACAAATATATATAGCAAAAGGATGGATTTGCATTCCACATAATTATGTTTAATTTTTCCGTAACTGTGTGTACTTCCATGACAGCAAAATAAGAGAATTGTGCACACCCCTGACACTGCAAGTAAACCATGTCCTAAATATTGGCTGACAAAAATATAATGACAAATATAATTTACAAAAATATCTCTCCATTTTAGATAATAGAAAATCTACGATGCAACATTCAGTTAAACAATATTTAGACCATGCTGTTTATGTCAGATGATGGTTTTTGTTATCAATATTCTGACATGCACCCCACCAAATTAATCCAAAAATAAACAAGGAATCAAAACTGAAACAGGACTGTGCTCAGACAGGATTAATAACCTTGCAAAAAACATGGTTAATCTATGACAAAACAAATATGTGAGAATGTGATGAATCTTGGCTTGGAATTATGTCCATTTGCTGGGATTGCATATCAAACTGAATCACAGAGAAGCTCCCATTGAATGACCATTTAGGCTCACAAACTTTGGGAGCATACAGAGGAGCACTGACCCTCACCGGCATGTACAATATGCATTTACCATGCTTGCATTCTGAGATAGAACCTTTAGGGGAAAGGAACCCACCACATGATCCTGCAATAATATTGAGTAGTAACTCGGTGCCCACAACCAAACTGAATCCTCTTGGTGCTTAATATTAGACATTTTGTTTTTCTCCTTCCGCATATTTTGCCTGCAGATTGAGTGTCTCTGCAGTTGGCACACAATAAGATAAACTACCTGTATTTTTAATGTTTGTCAGTCTATTGAATGCTCCAACATACACAGAAGAGCATTCCGTAAAGGAATGTGGAACCTAAAAAGTCTTTCTTGTCATATATTTGCTCTGCAAATCTTACATTCCTATGTATAATCTTTAATTTCAAATCAGACTGAATGCAGAGGCCATATAAGGGAAAGAAATAAGATATCAGGTGTCTCTAATTTGTCTTCCTACATGAGTGATAAGTGGCAGAATGGAGCCAGGGAATGGAGCAGTAGATGGAAGACAGATTCATTAGCAGAATTCTGGTTCTGTCGTCTGCCAGAACCACAAAGGAGCTTGCTTTGTGGAGAGTGGAGCAAAGAGAGATGAACAACACGTGCATATCTGTAGTACAGTTGGGGAAAATGGGGAGCATAGATGTGCAGGCACGAAAGAGAAAGACAAAGGATTGGTGGGGGTAAAGGGGTCTGTTTCATGGGATAAGGAAATTGAAAAAGAGGACAATTGCTGTTTTTCCTTGTAAGAAAAAGAGAAGGTTGAGCACAGATATGAAGATAGAAAGAGTGTCAGACATCTCAGTACTTTGGAGGTTCCTGATGGTCAGTGTAGTTTCCTCCTAGTCTGCACCTCTATCTGTCACTATCCTATCCATCAATGTTGGATTTCCTTTATCAGCAGTCTTGTACTGCCAGATGTGCCAGCTTAAAATGACTAGTGTGTGGGGCTTTTTTTGGTCCCTTCATGACTTATTGGAAAAAATACATCTGCTGACACACTGGCACCTTAAAGCTGGCCATCTTGGCAGTGCTGGACTGCCAGACTGCCCAAAAGGGCGGCCCAACACTACTATACATCCCAGCATCTGATATGATAGAGCAAGTGTTTAATGTATTTTTTGACACCTCTCCTACCATTCATCTGCTTATTCTCTGGTGCTCTCTATTGTCATTTACGTCACATCTCCGATGCATTGCTTTTCAGTGTTGGTGGGTGGCATGAGGACTACACAATGACAAAACTGTCCTCTGGTGTTCACTTTGCGGGGTATCCTATACTTCCCTTTTTGCAGGATCTTCTGCCAGCAAAGAAAAAAATGTCATCAGTGGGGTGAAAAAGCGGGAAAGGGTAATAGCAAAGCAAAAGTGGACACATTCCTAAACCCCATTGTATTGCCATCTTTGGATACTGGGATGTGACAGAGCTATCTTCCCAGTTAGAGAAAGATTTATAAGGTACATGCTAATAGGCCTAGAGAGAGCAAAACAAAACTGGGCTATAATGCATTTTACTTCATGTCTTGGCACACAGGTGTCCAATGTAGGACCAATGGAGATAGATCCATGGAAATCTTTCAGAATAGTCACAGAAAATAAACGTAAATACAAATGTATGTTTACATGGTGATTATCTTGATTATATGGCCCCTACCTTGTCTCCCTCACATTAAGGCAAGGTAGCAATACAATAATAAGAATTCAGGAATAACACCTAATTGGCATGTTGGACTTCAGTCCAACCCACTCATTAACATCCACAAAACTAAATGTCTCAAGGTGTTCCATCTATTGAAGCTTCCCGTCTGTCAATGCTGTAGAGCCTCTGGCGCACAGGCGGCCACACTTTACACCCGTGCACTGACATGGCCTTATTTTCGCTCTCCATGCAAATACCATAGCTAAAATATTGAGGGTGGTAAGTGCATATAGGTAAGTATAGACTTACTAGTCTTAACTCCACATCTAATTTGCTAAAAGATATATGTATATTCACAAGGTACACACATGTAGATATAGGTATAGAACATCTATTCATACTTACCTGTTGATATTTTGGCTACGATATTAAGGTATCTCGACATAACCTACTTGATATTCTGCACCCACATCACATTTTTGTTCATCTTTACCCAGACTGGTATTTTGAGATATATATATATATATATATATATATATATATATATATATATATATATATATATATATATATATATTCACTGAAAAAAACCATAGGTTTCAGGGACGTTATAGTTACAAATTAGCATTTAAAAAACCTTTGAAATTCACTGAAAAAACCATAGGTTTTAGGGACAGTTATAGTTAGTTGGACATTGCACTCATACAAAACCCGTGAAATTCCCCCGTTATAGTTAGTCCAGCTAACTATAACTCGCGCCCCGCAATGCACTGCTGATGACGTCACATATTACATCACTCATGACATGGTCAGTGACATCACTGATGACATCACTGATGACATCTCAAATGACATCACTGATGACATCATCCAGTGACTGTGTGTTTCTGTAAAGTTTAAATATTTTTAATATATATAGGAAAAGACGTATTGAAGAATGAGTGGGTGTGTAAGTGTCTGTATGGATGATTTAGTAGGTGCGTGACTGACTCTATAAGTGAGTGATTTAACGTATCTTACTGAATGCATGGGTTAGTGACTAAACTGGGTGAATGTCTGTATCCGTCTGTCTGTTGCTGTGTAAGTGGCTGCATGTGTTTGTGAATAGCTACATGAGTGTCTATATGAGTTATTGAATGCTTGTCTGAGTATCTGTATGGGTGCCTGAGTGTTTGTGTGGGAGGGGTGTGTGCAACTCTGTACATAGATGTGTGAGTGGGTGATTCACTGGGTGCATGATTTCAAGAGTGCATCTGTGATGGACTGCTTGGGTGGGTGAGTGTGTGTAAGAGTGTGTTAGTGAGTGAATGTATGTCCCAGTGGTACATGTGTGAGTAACTACGTATGTGAAAGGCAGTATATATGTGTGTTGGAGTATATAAATACCTATAAGCGAGAGTGTGTGATTGTGATAGTGACTGTATGGATGAGTGTGTGCTTGTATCAGAGATTGTATAAGAGCGTAAGAATGTGCTAGTATTTGTATGAGTAAGTGAGCTGGTGTGTGTATAACTGTATAGGTGAGTAAATGGGTGTGTGCTTAATTTTTTGCATGACTGACTAGGTGTGTGAGTACCTATATGGATGAGTGGCGGTGTGTGAGTGTTTATATAGGTGTATGAGTGCATATAATAGTCCTGTACTGAGTGACTATAAGTATGAGTGACTGTACGGGTGAGTGAGTAGATGTGTGTGTGTAGACCTAAGAATCAGTGAGTGTGTATATAGTAATTGGTGTTGGAGTGTCTATGGTTTTGACAATGGCAGTCTGTAATTTACAGTGGGTGTATCAAAAGTTATATTAGGGTGTGAGAAGATGCATCAAATTATCACATGGATGATGTCATTTGAGATGTCATCAGTGATGTCATCAGTGATGTCACTGACCATGTCATGAGTGATGTAATATGTGACGTCATCAGCAGTGCATTGCGGGGCGCGAGTTATAGTTACCTGAACTAACTATAATGGGGAATTTCACGGGTTTTGTACGAGTGCAATGTCCAACTAACTATAACTGTCCCTAAAACCTATGGTTTTTCAGTGAATTTGTAAGGTTTTTTAAATGCTAATTTCTAACTATAACGTGCCTGAAACCTATGGTTTTTTCAGTGAATTTCAAAGGTTTTTTAAATGCTAATTCCTAACTATAACATGTCTGAAACCTATGGTTTTTTTCAGTGAATTTCAAAGGTTTTGTAAATGACAATTTTTAAATGTATTAATTGTTATATTTATTTTTTGATACTGATTTACTACATTTTTTTAAACTATTTATTTTTAGATATTTTATTTTTAAATACATTGTAATTACATTATACATTACATTACAAAATATACTTTCTCAGAATGAATTACTTTAGTTTAAATACTTTGCAAATAGGCAATAGACTTTTAAGTACAGTAGTTACAGTTGTTGCAATGGGCAACACAATTTCAAACACAATGCAAAATTGAGCTCAATGTGAATTTCAAGTTAAATGCAATTAGTTACTTTATGGATTACTTTTCTAACCACAGGACTGGATCCTAGATTCAGTCCTGGGACATCTCCTGTAAACAGTTGAGTAAAAGCGTTTTGGTTACAGTAGTGATTTTTAAGGAATATTATTGTATTTTAAAAGTTGACAGTTAGAAACTTTTTCACATAGAATCACCAATGCTATCCTATGGGAGAAAATTCACTTAGCAGGTAAGTAGTGTTATCGTTACTTTTTCTTACTCAGTGGTGGATCTTGGATCCAGCACTGGTGCATCTCCTGTAAACAGTTGAAAGAATGCGTTTAAGTCATACAGGTGATTTTTAAGGAATATTTGTAGTTTGTGAAAATTGACACTTTAAACTTTTCTGCTGAAAACCAGACAATGGATTCCTATGGAAGGAAATACAAGTTACTGGTAAATACGGTTAGAATTACTTTTCAGGGTCAGTGCTGGGCTAAAAGATGCAGCACTGGGTTCTCTCCTGATAACAGGTGAGTAAATTGGAATTCGTAGTTCGGCTGATTTTAGAGGAATATTATAAAGTTCCAAAACTCCACACTTAGAAGAATTTCCAAGTGAAACCAGTCAATGTTAGCCTATGGAAGGAAATTCAAGTTACTGGTAAGTACGGTTAAAATTACTTTTCAGGATCAGTACTGGGCTCAAAGATGCAGCACTGAGGTCTCTCCTGATAACAGGTGAGTAAATCGGAATTCGTAGTTCGGCTGATTTTAGAGGAATATTTGCACAATGGTGAAGGGAGGGGGCGGAGCCTGAGGTGACATCTGTGCAAACGCGCCCCGTGGCGCGGTTTAAGTTGGGGGATTAAGTCCCCTTGAATCATGAGGGTCCCTGGGGTCCAACTAGCCCACCCTGTACCTCCAGTATGCGCCAGGGAGCTGCGTTGCAGAGAGGTGTTCAGAGGCCACGCCCCTTTTGCACCTCTCTGCAACGCAGCTCTGTGGCGCTTTCTGGACGTACCTGGTGGGCTAGTTGGCCCCAGGGACCCTCAGGATTGAAGGGGATTTCATTCCCCATCTTAAAATGCGCCACGGGGCCTGTTTGCACACATGTCACCTGAAGCCCGCCCTCCCTTCACCACTGTGCAAACGCACCCCGTGGCGCGTTTTAAGTTGGGGGATTAAGTCCCCTTGAATCCTGAGGGTCCCTGGAGTCGAACTAGCCCACCATGTACCTCCAAAAGCGCCACAGAGCTGCGTTGCAGAGAGGTGTATAAATGGGCGTGGCCTCTGTACACCTCTCTGCAACACAGCCCCTGGCGCATACTGGAGGTTCCTGGTGGGCTAGTTGGCCCCAGGGACCCCCAGTATTCAAGGGGAATTACTTCCCCTTCTTAAAACGCAGCCAGGGAGCGCGTTTGCACACTGCTGCAGGGAGGGGGTGGGGCCTCCCGGCACAATGCTGTTTTTTTTTTTTTTAAACGGGAAGGGGGCCACGTGGCCCCCCTTCCCTGGGCCTCTATTGGCCCCGGGGACCCCATCCCCCGGGCATGCCCTCTTTTTAAAAAAATATTTGGAGGTGGGCTGCGTGGCCCCCTCCTCAGGCCATTTAAGGCCCCGGGGACCCCATCCCCCGGGCCTGCCTTGCCCTTTTTATTTTTATTTTTTAATTGGGGAGGGGGCTCCGAGGCCCCCTCCCGGGCCACTTATGGCCCCGGGGACCCCATCCCCTGGGGCCTGGCCTCTCGTTGGAGACTGTGGGGGTCCCCAATGCCCCCACAGTCCCAGCCGGCTCCCCGCCTCCTGCGGGAGCCGGCATTGCTTTTCCACATGGGGAGCAGCTAACATGCTGCTCCCCGTGTGAAAAGCAATTGGGTTGCATTTTGAAAGAGAGCAGGTTTCCTGCTCTCTCTTTCAAAATGCAAACCAAGTTTGCTATGACAGGACGGGAGCCGCAATGCTCCGTCCTGTCATAGCAAACTACAGTGTCCCGGGGGTAGGCACCCCGGGACACTGCAGGAGCCGGCCCTGGGGGTGGTGGTCCCCAGGGCCATCACTGGCTCCAGGAGGGGGCCGCGCGGCCCCCTCCCAACTTGTTCAAAGCCCCGGGGAGGTGGTGGTCCCCGGGGCTCTGGGGGTCTGTAACGGACCCCCATATTTAAATCTTTAGTGCCCCGGGGAGGTGGCGGTCCCGGGCGTGTGGAGGCTGGAGCCCCCACACAGGTTTTTAAATAAAAAAAAACAGCCCCGGGGGTGGCGGTCCCCGGGGCAGCGGAAGGGCGCACAGCCCTCCCGCCATCATTTTTTATAAAGCCCCGGGGGTGGCGGTCCCCGGGGCTTGGGGGCCTTAGAGGTCCCCCATAAACAATAAACCCACCCCCGCATGCCCCCGGGACTTGGGCCACCCGGGGCAAATTTGCACCGAAGCGCGGGAGACCGCGCTTCGATTTCTTTTTCGGCAGGATCCGCGTACCCTGAGCGCATCCTGCCGATTTTTATATAAATGCTTTTTCTGCCCAGGGGTCCTTGTGGGACCCCTGAGCAGACCTAGGGGGTCAGGGTGTTTCTACCCTGCCCCCTTTGTGCGTTTGCGCACTTGTTTCTTTTTTTTTTCTCGGCAAGATTCGCGCACCCCGCGCGATCTGCTTTTTTTAATAAATGCTTTTTTCTGCCCAGGGGTCCTCGTGGGACCCCTGAGCAGACCTAGGGGTCAGGGTGTTTCTACCCTGCCCCCTTTCGCTTGCGCACTTGTTTCTGTCCCTCGGTTCTACCGAGTGACAAAATGGCTGCCAACACTTCCTGATTTGGAGTGTTGACAGCCAATTAGCATGCAGCTCGTGATCGGGAGGGTGCGCGAATCCGACGCGGCCATAGATATATATGTGATTTTCCTTTTGATTTTCACAGGAACTACTGAACGGATTTACACCATTTAACAAAAGGGTTCTTTCTGAACCAAGAACTACCTCTTTGCCAAATTTGGTGTAATTCCGTTCAGCAGTTCGGGCTGTAGCCGTGGCTAAAGTTTCCTATGGGAAAATGAATGGGGAAAACACGTTTTGGGACCCCCTTTTTCTCGGCCCCTGCTTGACGAATCACCCCGAAACTTTCAGGGTAGGAGCGGACCGGAGCGGGCCATAAAGTTTGAAAATTTTGCGAAGATTCGTCAACCGACGCAAGAGTTATTTCAAATAGAATGTCGCGGATTTCTATGGAAAATAGGTCCTAACTATAACTATCTACTGGCGACCGCCAGTAGATAATGTATATATATATATATATATGTATATATATATATATGATATATATATATATATATATATATATATATATATATATATATATATATATATATATATATATATATATATATATATATATATATATATATATATATATATATATATATATATATATATATATAGACAAAAACTCCGTCATCCACCATGGAATCCTCCCACAAACGGAGCACGGACCACAGAATAGTGCAAAACAGTTTATTGTTGCTCTCCGACCTCTACAGCCATGACGCGTTTCAGCCCGTCAAGGGCCTTGATCACATGACACGCTCTGTCAGGTGGGTAGTACTTTTATAACATTTTTTTCATAACATTTTTTTCTTTGCTTAACCTGTGTTGTCTTAAAGTGACAAGTGACTATAGTTTAAAATACATGGAAATGAACAACAGACTTTAATTATATATTATGGGCTTTGAGACGCAATCTCGCAATTTTATCTTCATAGATATTTTACATGCAGGTATAATACCTTGACGTGTTGCATCCTCAAATTGGCCTTTAAATATATTTTTAAAACTGTCTTAAAACTGTACCGAAAATTTGTAAAAGCACTTAAAACTGATAGTAAAATATCGGGAAATAATAGACCAATATAAACTTTTTACATTTAAAGCATACTGGTCTAAATACCTTAACGCTAGTATACATAGTTGATGACTAATCAGAAAAGTGCAAAATACGCAAATACAGTACATTTGATGTAAACATTTCATGTAAACCTGTTACTTTTAAAGTGCTTGGTGCTAGTGCAATACCATTGTTGGTATTTAAAAAACCTTAAAAATGCCTGAGTAGAAAAGGGAAAACTACCTAACCTTGTGTATAAAATTTTTTGGGTGATTTCCGGTGGCAGTAAAAATTGAATAAAAAAGTTGTTGACATAATGACAGTTGTGTATTTGGATACTGATATTGTTTAAGAAAGCATGTCTTGACTGTGACTCTTTGGTTATTCATGAAATTACAGACAGGTGTACAGTTCTTCAGTGGCATTAAGACCGTTAGGCTGTTTGGTATCAAGATTGATTATGTAATTTGACTCCAAATGTCTGAGCATTTTTCTCTGTCCCCCCCCTCTCTTGTTGAGAGGAACAGAGTCTATTAGATAATAGCTCAAGCCTTTTGGGTCTGCATCATGTGTCTCACTGAAGTGTCTGGCAACAGGATAGGCCTGGTCTCTGTTCTTTATAGCTCTAATGTGCTGGAGTACCCTTTTGTGTCCTTGTAGTATAGTACTACCAATATAACGTAACCCGCAAGGGCACTCCAGCACATAGACGACATAATAAGACTTGCAGCTGAGGAATTTGTTAATAGGTATTTCCTTATCATTGAAAGGGGTTCTGTATGCCATTCTATTACTGCCATATTGGCAGGCCTTACATATTTTACATTTGAAAAACCCCTTTCTTTGCGTCAGCCACGTATTTTTGTTTGGGGCCCCCGGGTCATTTTGGACCACAATGTCTCTCAGAGATGTGGCCCTACTGTAAGTGATGGCTGGCTTGTTAGAAAAAAGATGACCAATTGTAGGGTCGCTGAGAACCAGGGGCCAGTTTTTGGTTATGATCTTTCTAACCTCTTTTTCCTGTTTTTTGTATTGGAGGATGAATCTGAAGGTATCACCTTCGCTGGATCTGCCTGTGTCTAATGTTAGATCTGGGCCTCCCTCTGTTTCTTTTTCTTTTCTGAGCAATGTTTCCCTGGTTTTAAGCCTACTTTTTTGTATTGCTGCGTCAATGCATTTTGCTGTATATCCCCTTTCTAGGAATCTTAATTTGCTGTTTTTTTTAGCCATATTGAGATCTTCCTGGCAGCTGCAAATCCGTCTTAGTCGAAGCATCTCCCCATAGGGGATACTGTGGATGAGATGCTTAGGGTGTGCACTGCCAGCATGCAAAACTGCATTTCCGGCTGTAGGTTTTCTATGTAGTTTTGTCTCCAGTTTACCATCCTTTATATAAACCTCTACGTCTAAGAAATTGACACTTCTGTTGCTTGTGGAGGCCGTGAAATGCAGGTTTAGTTGGTTGCTGTTAAGCCCCTCAATAAAATGCTCTGCTTCAGTAGCTGACCCATTACAAAGAGGTCATCAATGTACCTCCACCAGACCTTTACATTATTCGTTACAAAAGGTATATGATCTCGGAGGACCAGTTCCTCCCACCATCCCATGTGTAAACACGCATAGCTGGGGGAGAAGCTGGCCCCCATGGCTACCCTTTGCAATTGCTGGTACACATTGTTTTGGAATAAAAACAAATTGTTGCACAAACAGAATTCAACCATTTTTAAAAGCATTGTACTGTGCAGTGCATATTCGGGTCCTCTTTTAGCAAGGTAGTATTCGAGCGCTCTTAGACCATCTTTGTGGTTTATAGAAGTGTAAAGGGATGTCACGTCCAAAGTTATTAACAGATATTCTGTTTGCCAGGTGAAATTCATCAATTTCTCTAGAAAGTCACTAGTGTCTTTAATGTAGGAAGTCAACTTGTGAACATGTTCCTCTAAGTAATAGTCTATATATCTCGAGGTGTTTTCCAGTAGACTTTTGCGGGCAGAGATTATAGGCCTCCCTGGTGGAAGTAGGGCATTCTTATGAATTTTGGGTATAAAATATAGAATTGGTACTACTGGCTTATCATTTTTCATATACTGGAATTCGTCCTGGGTTAGCAATCCTGCATTCTTCCATCCAATTAGCTTCATGTTGAAATCATAAGGGGGCATATTAGCAAGACCCACGTTAAAATTATCGCCGTTTTAGCGGCAGGAAACTGCCGCTAAAACGGCGATAATGGGCTTGCTAATATGCGTTATAGAATTCCAATAGAAGCCCAGGTTAGATGTCCTGCACATCTAACCTGGGCTTCTATTGGAATTCTATAACGCATATTAGCAAGCCCATTATCGCCGTTTTAGCGGCAGTTTCCTGCCGCTAAAACGGCGATAATTTTAACGTGGGTCTTGCTAATATGCCCCAAGTTGTTTTTCGAAGAGCTGGATGGTCACTGCGGCGGTAGCAATCTTTATCTTTAAGTTGCTTCATAGCCTCATTGATGTAGTCAGTCTTCTTCCATAGATCTACATTCCCGCCTTTGTCTGCGTTGCGGATGACAATCTCTGAATTCTTTTTTAGTTTATTCATAAGTAAATGAAATTGCATTTCTCGTTTGTTAATTTTGAGTTCAGTAGAATTCTGTATTTTATAATTCAATTTTTTAATTCCGTTCACCACATTCTCATGAAAGATATCGATCGAGTCTTTAATCATGATGGGATTAAAAGTGGAACGGGGTTTGAATGGTGTTTTCAATTTTATTTGCAGGTCTGTATTACTCCGCCTTTCATCTTTTGCAGGAATAACGTTGAACATACTGTTCTCATTCGCTAACTCTTGTATGTCTTCAAGTAAAGGCAAATCCCACGGTGTCAGGTTGAAAGGAAGTTCTTCCAGGGCATTTGGTTCATTTAGTGAGACCTTAGTTGTTACAGCTTCCATTCTGTGACTGCCTCGCTCAAGATTTTGTTGAAAAAAGTGTTTCTTTAATTTTAATTTTCTTACGCTTTTGTAGATATCAAATCTAGTTTTAGCATAATTGAATGAACTTTCCGGGCAATAAGAGAGACCCAAAGACAGGAGTTGTTGTTCCGCCTTATTGAGAACGACGTCTGTAAGGTTTATTACCGTTGGGTTGACATTACGTTTTTGTTGCCTTAACGTCTCCAATTTCTCCTCTTTTGTTTCCTCTGCTGCGTTCCGCTGTTTGTACCCTCGCTTCCTGGCCCGCCGTCTTATATATATATATATATATATATATATATATATATAGTAACATTGCACCTACAATATTGGCTTTGTCAATGGCTGGTAGTTGCAAAAGATTTTTAAAAAAGCAGCAACAATAGCTCCGTTGCATATAATATTGAAAATGCTTCTGTTCTGAAACGATGAGACTGAAAGTAAAGTAACGAGTCTCTTTGAAGTTACATCAAAGGCAGTGAAGGACAATACTGCTGCAGAATTAAGATTTTTTTTTTCACCGAGGGTGAGGGCGAAAATGGAGAGCCCGATAGGGACCCATGTCAGCGCCTGCTTTTTAGAACTACCCTGCCCACTTTAAGCCCGGTCTTTACCGGTGCAGGTCACCATTTAATTTATGTTTAGAAAGTTGGTCCCTAACCGTTTTTCATTATTTACATTATTACTTTGAAGACGTGTCATTTTTAGAGCATCTTATTTTAAATGATTAACATAATTATCTTACAGGTAGAAATGGGACTAGAAATGTGAATTTCCTGATAATACTTTAAACAAAAGGAATATTAGAGACACATTGCAAGCCAAAAGGTAACCTAGCTTTAAAATGGTTGCACGAGTTGCTGATACATGGAACTTCTCTTATTTGCCGCCTCAGGAGATTCCGCCTTCGATAATAGGGCAGTTTGTCATCTAAGGTTGTCAAAGGCACAGAAAAGCATATCAAGCTCGTGAAATGGCGGGTCCCGCTAGCTCAAGGAACAACAGCGACCTCCGCCATTGTACATCCTCGGCCGTGACAAATTAATGTAAGTGCTAGTTGACATCAACCAGGCAATTAGCCGCGGTTCTTTCTTTCCTCTCAAAGTTCACGTTTGAAATTCTTTGTTTTTAGAATAGTTTTGTTTTGGCAAATGTACAAGAACCGGTCATTAGTTCTGTCATGTGCTCGTGTGTACCTCTCTGCATCTGGAAGACGTTGGTTAACAATTCTCAGCAGCCCTGTGTGCAATAATTAACATCCAGGCTATTCTTCACGTGGAAACGGAGTTAATAAAACTGCAAGTTTCGAAAAAAGCATGGTATCCTTGCGGACCGACTTAGAAGAAAAATGCCCAATTAAATCACTTTTATCTGACTGTTGCGTGTTACAGCAGGCTCTACGCTGCCCAAGGTGTTCATTTATGCACATTGCATCACTTAACCATTCTCGGTGAATCACTGGGTGGCAATCAGGACTGACGTATGGTACCAGAGAGAGTAGGAAACAGTTGGAAAGAACCACCTAAAAATGAAACTCTATGGCCCACAGTACAACTACCTCATTAATTGCGGTGCAGTAGTTTCACACTTTGAATTAGTGATGCTGCAGGTATTACTAACTAAGGAACACAGACTTACTTGTAGACTCCTGGGGGCACATGCATCAAGCTAATTACCGGTCGCAAACGGGCCGATTCGCAGAATCGGCCCATTTGCGACCGGTAATTAGCCATTTGGGATGCATCAAGCCCAAAGGCATTTGCAAAATAAGTAATCGCAAAATTTGCGATTACCTATTTTGCGAATGCAGTTAGGGAATCGCAATTTGCGATTCCCTAAATGCAATAAAAGAAGCAATCTCAGATTGCGACTTTGCATTAAGGAATAGCAAATTACCATCAACTTCAAGTTGATGGTAATTTGTAATTCCTTAGAAAAATGCACAAAACTGCATTTTTCTAAGTGCCATGTGGCGCACACCCATACCCTTGGGGCATGTGTGTGCGCCACATGTGCACACATGCCAATTTTGGGGGGGCATCAGGGTGGCCTTTTGGCCCCCTAGCACCCTTGAAATTGCATGCGTAATTTGCGATTACCTTTTTGGTAATCGCAAATTGCGAATGGTTTCCCATTCATTCCTATGGGCCTCTGGGCCCATAGGAATGAATGGGAAGGCATTCCCTATTAGCGAATCGCTAATAGGGAATGTGTAGGAATCGCGATTCCTACATGCATAAGGAATTGCGATTCCAAAATAGCGATTCCTTAATAATCGCTATTAAGGAATCGCAATTCCTTATGTTGATGTATGTGCCCCTAATTGTTTAAAAAAAAAAATCACTGTCACCTCAATTATTTCTGCACGTTATTCATGAATTCTGGGCATTATTCAGGGAAAAAAATCCTCCAAGATCTGATCTGGAGAATTAGACCCGGTATTACTTGTGGTAACTTTACATGCGGTAATAGCACATGGAAAATACTATCTGCCTTATGAAACTCATTTGGGTAGAAACTACTGTCTCTGCCCAAATTAGTATGAAGAGGCAATATCTACTATTGGGGGCGTGTCCTCTGTAAAAATAGTACCAATGGGACTCAATATTGAGGACAGAATATTGAAAATATCACTGACAGGTAAGTAAGCCTGGATTTTCTATACCAAACTCCACATATATGTACTTACACGGTACATATATCTTAAAGATATGTAGATGTGGATTTAAATATAGCAAATCTATACCACTCTATATACACATACTTTTGATTATTTGGCCCTTGAAATTCTGTTCTCAATATTTTTGCACCACAATGTTGTTGGTGTCAATATTCAGTAGTACAACCACAATTGAGCTAAGGCACAAATCCATGCAGGTAATTTCCATAAACACAAAGACTTTTGTTGGAAATAAGCAATCATGGGACCTTATCCTCCTGGCTGAATACTCTTCGCTTTGTTAAAGAAAATTACCATATTACACTAAATAACCACTCCCGCACCCAAAAAATGATTAAGGGAAATCTCATAAGAAGTCTAGACAAAAGCAAATATTCTGCACTCCAACCAGAAATAAATATGCGAAGCCCAGGGACCAGATCTTGATAATGCCATTACCATGATACAATGTGCAATGTTTGATATGTATTTATGTCTTATATGCGTGGGGGCCAGATTGAATATGATCTAAACAGAGTGTATTTCCCTACTTTAATTCTACTTTATTTTCTTTTTTTCTTCTTTTTTTTTCTCTTTCACTAGCTTTACATTTGAGCAGTTTCCTTCGGTGGTACTTAGAATGGTTAAGAAATGCTGAGTGGTTTTGGAGTTGAAGGATCTTCTGTCACTCTTCTTAGTGAGAGGAAGTGCGAATCCAGCTGCAATGCCATAACAGTATTAAGAGTTTGGTTGGGGCCACTTAATGGCCGGGGGGGGGGCGGGGTTGGCAGACAATTCCCCTTTTGGGTATTACATGGGAATGGAGGGGGTGTTAAAGTGATGAAGGGACACAAGAGCTAGGCATTAGAAAAAGGGCAGTGCATATGATACAGATGAGGGTAGTTTGGTGTATGCAATTCCCTTTTTTCAGTTTTTGTTTTCTTTGCTTTTTTACAATAAGGGAGAGCAACAACAAAAGAAGAATTGTCTGCAGCAGGTACAGAAAACGTGCACTCTGTAATTTGTTTTTCGAATAGTATCTTCATATGCTTTCGGAATGATTATAATGGATGTCGCAATTAAGATAGTAACATGCAGGGTGAATGGTATATTGAATGGGCGGAAATATTGCTTGATTATGAATTGGTGGACCTCTTTTCAAATCAATGCATTTTATTTTTTCCAGGAAACATATTTAAAATCAAGCAATCAGAAATTAACGATTCCTAGATATTTTTCTCACACTTTTTTCTTTCTTTAGGGGCAGTAGGGAGATGGATGGGAATTTTTCTTTCTTCCAATAGTGATTGGTAAATAGAGGAAATAAAGAGAAATTAAAGGGGCAGGTGGATCTGGTTTAAAGTGTCAGTAAGAGGTTTCCATTTAAGTTTTGTCACCTAGTATGGGCCAATTGAGGATGAGATAGAGGCTCTATATCAACTTTGAGGCTTCAATGAATGCCGAGGGGCGATAATTTTGCTGAGGATTTCAATTTTATACAAAATTTAAAGCTAGACCCTTCTAAAAAAGCGGAAGAGGCAATTAAACCCCAAAACTACAGCACTACTGCTCTGGCTTCAGCAAGAATAAGTCTTTATTGACCCATGGGATTAGATCACCCAGTATTTGACATTACACGTGTTTTTCACGAAAATGTTATTTTGCATCACAAATAGATTTTTGTTTTTAATTTTCCGAATTTTGAGAAAAGGAGCAACTAGTATTTGACAGAAGTCTTTTTCAGGCCAGTCAATAGTTTTGCTAAAAGTTGAAATAGATGTTTGTATTAGGTATATACCTGCAATACAATTTGATAAGCTACTTCTGGCAGATCAGACTTGGAAACAAGAAACCCGATTATTAATTAGTGAATTTTTTCAAACCAACGTTTATCCTTCACCAAATTTTTATGTGTGGGAAGTATTCAACACAAAAACATCCATATAATCCGTGGTCTCTTCTGCTAACTATTTATCCCAATATATGAATCATTAATATAGAGTACTGTGCTCAATATTTTAAACTTGAGTATCACTAAAAAGAATATAGATAGTTATAAGATGAAATAACCCTTCAGGATTATTGGAATCCCATCACACACCGAAGTGAGCATTTATCATCATACTCAACAAGAAGCAATTTTTTTACAAACAAACCATCCAGTGATGCCTTACTTCTATTGCTTGCCTAAAATACATAAATCACAACGACCACCACCGGGCAGGCCTATAATATCTGGCATTGGCTCCATTTTGGAGCCTATATCCACCTTTGTAGATCATTTTCTACGATCAATAGTCAAGAAAATGCCAACTTACTTACAAGACACGAAAGATGTGTTACGCTTACTACCAACAGTTGAATTTGACACGGAGCAGGACTATTTAGTCTCCTTCAATGTCGAATCTTTATATACGTCAATTCCGCAAGATGAAACTCTGGACACCATCTCTACGATACTAATGGATACAGGTGTGGACTCCATAACACCGGTCCATTTTATAATGTCATGTGCACAAGTAGCTATGAAAGACAATTTATTCAAATTTGAAGATACCATCTACTTGCAGGTCTCTGGGACCAGTATGGGCAGTGTTTTTGCGCCAAGTCTGGCGAATTTATATGTCCACTCATTTGAACAACAGCATGTTCTTACTTTGAACAATCCTTTTTTCGAGTCAATTCGCTTATGGAAGCGTTATATTGATGACGTGCTGGTGGTATGGCGAGGCAATCTTGATTCCATAATGAAATTTCAAGAATGGTTAAATACAAGGAATGATTTCCTTAGATTTACAGTTGAAGTAGATAAAAACAGAATAGCATTTTTGGATCTGTCAATTTTCACAACTCCAACTGGTCTAGAGAGTGAATTATATCGGAAACCAATGGCCCGGAATTCCTTGCTACGCTTTGATAGCCAACATCCCAAATCTCTGCGAGAAAATTTGCCATATGGCCAGTTCCTCCGAATTCGGAGGAACTGTTCCACAATGGATAAATATAGAGAGCATTCAGAAAGCTTAGTGGAACAACTAAAAGAAAAGAAATATCCCAAAAAATTAATTAAACGAGCACAGAAGCGAGCCTCCAATAATAATCGAGAGGCACTACTTGAACCTCCAGTGGAAAAACCGCCTCTAGGTCGCCTCACGTTTGTTAATACTTTCAGCTCTTTGACGAATGGCATACAAAAATGTGTCAGAAAACATTGGCGAATTTTGAATAGCTGTACAGACAAAATACCCCTGCCACTGTTCTCGCTGAAAAGAGGTACAAATCTGCGAGACAAATTAGTCCATACTCGACCAGCGGGCCGGATACAACGTGTGGTTGGCACATTGTGGGATCTTCTCGCAGTACAAGGACATTTTCCTTGTGGGTCCTGTGCCATCTGCCCTCAAACGAAACAATCGAAATCCATAGATATTGGGACTAATAGACCATGGATTCAAAAAAGCTTCACTAACTGTAATAGTGAAAATCTAATATATTTGATTACTTGTCCATGCAAGTCCCAATACGTGGGAATGACCACTCGGAAAGTGAAGTTGCGTATGTTGGAGCATAAAAGTACGTTCAGATGTAAGAAAACAACAACCAAGTTTACAAGACACTTTGTTGATCAAGCTCATAACGCAGAAGATTTTGTCTGGACAGTACTAGAAAAACCTTATATTCCTTCACATATTAGTGATGTATCCAACTTTCTATTTCTACGAGAGCAGAAATGGGTATACAAACTTTCTAGTGACACATTGGGCTTGAATGACGCGATACCTTGGGTTTCGCTACATAGATAGAGATGTCAGTAACAGATAAGAGACATATGGACTATCGTTTGTGGTTAAACAAGTGCAACTACACAATATACCATATCATATTTGAGAGTGGTTCCATGTCAAATAAAATGTTTGGATTAATACAGATAAACTTAACGATTGTGCTATTTATGCTGATTGGGAGTAAATCCAGTTCCTTGGCATTGATTGAACAGTTTAGTTATTTTAATAATAACTTATCATTGTATTGTTCTTTGCACCGAATCTGATATTCATAAGGAAGGTAAGAAGCTTAGAACTACCACTTCCTAGGCAAGTGACGTCATGTTGTAGTCCATAGTGACGAGGTACATCACGCCGCTTAGGCAACCTATGCCACTGCTAAATGATCGTTAACTTAGTCGATTGTGTCTTTGCATGAGCAGGATCACAAGATTAAATAGATCATTAGTTGTTCATATTGTTAGGATGGAGAAGTGACGCCGAATGAATTGTAGAAAACTATAAAACTACATTTCCCATCTGCGCTGACGCAAATGTGTAGTCTTGCATGACGTGATCAAAATGTGTAGCCTATTAATGCAAATGCGCTGACGAAAAAACTACAGTTCCCATCAACGTTGACGTAAATGTGTAGTCCTGCATGATGCGATCGAATCGCAACACATTAACATCAACACATTTCACCTGCAAGACGTGCACAATATAAAAGAGCCTTGGTTGTCCTGGTCTCGTTACCTCCATTCCTAGCTCAGTCAGAGCACGAGGCAACGACGGACAGGTAAGGCTTGACTAAGAAATCCTTTGTTAAGACTTAGTCGCAGTGCGGTTTGAGAGTCTTTGATCGTTTATGTAAGGATGCATGGCGATAAGTGAACTGTTGATAGGCTCAAGAAGATCGTGAGAGTTCCCTTCACTTGATCTTTAAGTTATCCGTCCAGTAATTTCTGGTTAGATTATTTTTTGCAAGTTACAGAGGGGCAAGGTTCAATTATTATAAGCATATGTAGTTAACTATGCATGACGATTGCATTTGCCATAGACCCGAATAGAAACGCAATTTGATTTTACCGTTTTAGCGGTTCCTGCCTTAGATACGAGCAGAAGTGGAATATGTGCGATCACTTGTGTGTCAAAAGTGGCAGTTAGATAAAAAACAGCAAAGATTTTTTAACATCATTTAAAACGGGTTTCAAATTGGCCCCATGCAATTTAGTATTGATTTATAGAGGTGGAGTTTTTTGTGAAAGTCCACCCTATATGACAGTATAAAGCGCAGTTATGAGTGAGACTGTGTATGATGGCTGCACATCAATGTGTTCTTTCCTGAGCGTGCCATTGAGCGATAATGGGTTTTTTACTCAATGTGTATACTTATAAGATACACTTTCTCAGACATATAATGTAAGAGAGATTATGTGATCCATGTGACTATGACATATGGCGATATACCAAGTATTTTCTAAATAAAACCTCCCCCCCCCCCTTTTTTTCATTTTGGGTTCTGGGTCTATGCCTGGTAGAGCGGGGCCTCTCTGACTGGAGTTGGTGCCGGGTGAGGTGAGGCCAAGTCCTCGTATTCTACGGGTGAGAATTTGTGTCTATATATTAGATATATATATATTTTTTGATCTATGAGCTGACTTAGTGATGTGAATTATTTGATTATGTTTTCACTACTAATGTTATCCTTTGTGCTTTACAGATGCCCTACACA
Organism: Calotriton arnoldi; assembly: GCA_963921515.1. Taxonomy (NCBI): domain Eukaryota; kingdom Metazoa; phylum Chordata; class Amphibia; order Caudata; family Salamandridae; genus Calotriton; species Calotriton arnoldi. The sequence continues at coordinate 1,107,561 of CAWUFW010005888.1, read as the reverse complement.
TCTGGTAGATACAGAGGATCAGTATAAGATATCAGAGGTTGTATCAAATCCAACCTGTATGTATGTATAAACTATGTTTTAATTTTCTCACACTTTGGAGCAATGCAGTAGCAAATAAATTTATGGTGAGGTCCTGAAGAAAGCCGTGGACCAGATGTCCAATTGGCTGAAACATGTCGACCGTTTTGAAGCAGTAATTTGTTTGAACTGCTATAATATTCCCCCTCTTTTTCACTGGTTTTAATTAGGATTGCATTAGATATTGGTGTGAAGATCAAGTTCTTTTTCTTTTGCAAATCCTATTTTAATCACGTACTCTATTTCTTGCACTGCACTCTTTCTACTGGAGATTATTCTGGGGGTCAGATACAATCTCTAACCTTCTTTTATGTTCTCCTTTTCTTCTGAAAGACCTAAGAAAGGAGACAATCTATCCAGTATTCCTCGATGGTCAAGAGGATAGATGGAAGGTTGGCTGGGAACCCAAATGATGATAAATGCTCACTTCGGTGTGTGATGGGATTCCAATAATCCTGAAGGGTTATTTCATCTTATAACTATCTATATTCTTTTTAGTGACACTCAAGTTTAAAATATTGAGCACAGTACTCTATATTAATGATTCATATATTGGGATAAATAGTTAGCAGAAGAGACCACGGATTATATGGATGTTTTTGTGATTAATGGAATAGGGGATTTAATCCGTTTAAGGTCTATAAATTTCCCTCGGACCCTTTTTTCGTTGTTTGTTTGTTCTTGGGAAATATTCAAGGCATGTTTTAGGAGGATGATTTCTTATAAGTTGAATGCATATAAACATTGCTTGGGGAAAATTCAGTAATTACAAAAGTAGGAGACTCTGCAGCGAAACAACTGAGGCACAGAACATAAAGAAAATTCTGGCTAAAGCGCATCAGAACCTTAGTGATTTTTTATGGAAGAAGAAATATGCAATGAAAAAAGCTTTCAACAGAAAATATGAAGAGAGTCAGTCGATAGGTAAACTCCTTCATGGTATTACAAAAGCAGAAGTCCATACATATGGTAGTCAACACCGAGACAAAAGAAGACGTCACTCAGACCGAAGATATTAATCAGGGTTTCTTCAGCAGTATAAAAAGTTGTATCAGATTTCTCAGGGAATTGTGGAGCAATTTCTTAGATCAATTTACATGCCTAAACTTGCTGAATGCCAAAAAAATCTAATAGTATAGGTTACTACTGAAGAGGTAGAAACTTTGCTTGTGTCACTGGACAATGCAAAAGAATGTGGGAGAGAATGAATCCCAAAAGAGGTGTATGAGTTCTTTTCAGAATTACACCTTTTTTATTGGATCAAGTTTTGTTGGAATCCCAATACCTTCTTCCTTCATAGAGGCTATAGAAGTAAGCTTTGTGAAAAAGGATAAGCCACATCAAAATGTGAACTCCCATCAACAAATTAGTTTGTTGAACTTGGATTACAAACTATTTGCAAACGTTTTTATCAAAATGAATGACACCCATTGCCCAAAATATTATTCATAAAGACCAGAATGGGAATTTACCATCAAAATCTATTTCTGCAAACAAAAGCTATTTGGCCAAGGCAATTGATTTTCCATCAATTAATAAAGAGGAAGCAGCAATTGCAATGAACAGTTGGGATGCCCTATTTTCGATTCTTGCAAAGCTCTGTTTAGATCAGATTCAATCTGGCCCCCACGCATATAAGACATAAATACATATCAAACATTGCACATTTTATCATGCTAATGGCATTATCAAGATCTGGTCCCTGGGCGTCTCATATCATATCAGCTTATATTAGCCTTATCATTCTGACTGTTCTCGAATCTAAATAAAAAATGCTTGTGCCTCAATCACAGATGAAAAGATGTGAATCTGCTCTTTAAATACTTTCAGTTTCGATTGCTGGCATAGGGATGCCTGGCCCCCCTAGCCCTAAAGTGTTCCAATAAACCTAAAAAGTGTCTTCTATGATGCACAGCAGCAATTGACATATTTGAAAAGACTCAATTCTTTTCCATTGGAGGTTGAAAAGACTTCTGTTGAATTGCTTCTAAAAGGATTTGTTCCTTAATGCTATAATCTGCAAAATGCACAAGGATTGTACGTGGATTTCATATTTGGCATCCTCTGGCTGTGAACACTGTGTGCTCTCATAAATGATAAATACTTAGGAAAACCAGGCAAAATATGTGACTTAATCAAGTTTACAAAAAATTGGAATGGTCGGCTTTGCCCCTCTTGAGCTTCGCTCCCATCTATGATACCAACAAAGAGGAGATTGGACCACCGAAAATGATTTTCCAAGTCTTCAATTTTATTTAATAGAATGTCAGTGTGTTTCTAAATTGCCATTGTCACTTTATTCTGTGAAACCAACCGATCCTCAAGATCTGACATGCTTTGCTCAATTTCCTGAACTTGTGCTGATATCTGAGCAAGGTTCTCATCTATTTTATCTAATTTCGCATGGATAGAGGAAATGATTTCAGTTTGAGTTCTTTCATATCTCTAATCTCTTTCAGGATGATTTCTAGTCTCAGTTACCCTCAGTATGCTGTGCTAGCTCAGAGAGAGCCATAAGGTGCTTGGAATTTGAATTACAGCCATAAATCGAATCAGACTCCAGAGCAAGATTGGATGAAATTGTAATATTTGTAAACTGACTTGTGTATTTGGATTAATACCTTTGCATCCAATTCCCACTTGATTTAAGGTTGTATCTATTCTGACAGCACCTTCCTTAACAACCTCCAGTTTTTGTATTTTTTCAAAAAGTGGATAGTTTTAGAACCCTGCATTATGAGTAATATCTCCATCCTGTTCTTCCTATCTTATCAAACAGTCCGCATGCCCCATCACATTATCCATGTAAGTACACATGCTTCCTCCCCTAAATCTGGTATGATTGGTTTACATCTGTTTGGCATATTTGATTTACGTGTAAGTCCCTTGTAAAGTGGTATACCATATACCCAGGGCCTGTACATTAAATGCTACTAGTGGGCCTGCAGCACTGATTGTGCCACCCTCAGAAGTAGCCTTTCAAACCTGTCTCAGGCCTGCCACTGTAGGGCATGTGTGTGCAGTTTACTGCCACTCCACCATGGCATTTAAAACTACTTGCCAAGCCTTAAACTCCCCTTTTATTACACATAGGTCACCCTAAGGTAGGCCCTAGGTAGCCCAATGGGCAGGGTGTTGCTTAAGTAAAAGGTAGGATTTGTACCTTTATGTTTTGCATGTACTAGCAATGAGAAACAGCCTATTTCGTTTTTCACTACTGTGAGGCCTACTCCTCTGATAGGCTAGTATTGGAATTCCCTTATATACTTTTAAGTGGTAATTCCTCATCACAAAGGAGTAGCTTTGTCATGTTTAGGATAGTAGTGGTAACTCCTACTTACTGGTGAAGTTGGATTTTCAAATTACTATTTTAGAAATGCCACTTTTAGAAAGCTACAATGCTTATAACTCTTTGTACATGACAGCCTGTCTCCGATACATGTGTGGGCTGGGCAACAGCTACACTTTGCGCATTACCTTTAGACAGCCGCATCACAGGAAAGGCTGGGTGTGACAAGGGATACATATGCATTCATCTGCATACTGATAGCCTTCCTGGGCAGGAAGGGGAAGAGGTGGCTCACACTTATATCTGAATAGGTTGTGTCCTGCCCCCATACGAAGGGCTGATTTACCCCCTACTGATAGTCTGGACCCAATGCTGGGCTGAAAAGGATCCTTGTGCACTTCAGAGAGTTCCTTTTAAGCCACCCCCTACATCAAATGTGTGACAGAAACAGGGGTTCCTGTGGAAAAATACTTATTAATATTAATAATATTATGCACAATCGCAATGATTATGGGTTATGTGGATGTCAGAAAGAAAGGAGACCCAGAACACTTCCGTTTGTGTTTATAATGGATTTTTGTATTTATAAAGAATATACAAATATATACATAAAGCAAACAGTTTCAAGTAGTGCTTAGTGTCCCCAGTGTGAATGGAACCAAAAAACAAAAACTAGTGATTTTGTGACATATAAATAAAACTTGGTTTCCATCATTTTGAAAGGCGACCATCTATAATTTTATATTAGTCACAGCCATGTATACAATAATCATAGCTGTTCACAATGGTTCGCTTAACACAGTTGTCGACTGACGTTTCGACCCTACAAAGGATATAGGGTCTCTTCAGGACCTATGGATATAGGGACATCTAAAAGTCAAAGAAAAATAATAATAAGGTCACCACAGATGTTGGAAGTGACTACCGTATTTGTAAAGAATGAAAAGACTGTATTGTACCTGAAATAATCGGTTTGCGCAGCCACGTGAAAAATGTGAAACACCGGTCAAGTGAAAGAAGAGAAATAAAAGAATACTACACTGGACCCAGCCGGGTACTACACGAATGAGGAAAGAAAAGAAGATAGAATTAGTAAAGAGAAAAGCGTTGTAGTGCTTTCTACTAGGGCAACTCATTTAACGTTCCTTACCCCAGTGTGAGAAAACGGGGTGAAGGGCTGGCAACCACGGATAAGCACAGCAGGGCAATTGCTATTGTATGAAAGCAGGACTTCTTCTCGAACTGTAACACAAGAAATGTGGTCTACTGCATATGGTGTCCTTGTGGCTTGCCATATATTGGGCAGACACAACAGCTAATCAAGGCCAGAATTGGACAACACAGAAGCCGTATACGACGGTCAGTGCTGAATGCACCTCTAGTGGCACACTTCTCTGAATACAACCACACGGCAGATGACATTAAATGGCAGGTCATCGACAAAGCCAACATACCGGCCAGAGGCGGAGACCTCACCCAAATTCTACAACGGCTTGAGTGCCGTTGGATTGAGAGGACGAATTCCATAGTCCATGGTTTAAATTCCGCGGAGGAATGGCGTGGATTTGTTACAACACTGTCTCAATGCTGATTAGATCTTTCCAGTAATTTAAATACTGTGTTTCCTCTAATAAGGCTGTCTCTCTGTTCTCATACTAGTTTCCATAGAGTTAAATTACATTCAATAACCTCCCTAAACTGTGCTAATGAGTAACATTTATGTTCAATTATCATGAATCTGTTTAGGTGTTTGCATTCTGCTCACATGTCACAGGAGATCGTCTTTCCGGCTATACTATGCCCTCTTTACTAGAAGTACACAGGTAATGGGGGACATGATTAGACATTCATAGCGATTAGTCACCAATGTTCCCTGTTTTATTAACACGTTGACTGTCGCAATACCATGAACAATTACTTTTGGAATGTAATGTCAATGAGTGCACTATCGTTATTCAGTTCCCTGATTGAGCAATGTACTGTTTCCCAAATCTGAATTAATACCTTACTGTCGTCCTTTCTCTAAGGTATGTAATTGTAATCATGAATGTTTTAAGTTGCTTTAGGATCTACATTAGGTATCATTTTGTATTTAATCTCAATGTATTCCTGTACTGCACCAGCGCTATTATGCGCCGTTTCAAATGTTTTCCTATATACAAACACCAAGTACATGATCCGGCTGTTTCTATTTTGCTAGATTCTTTTTAGAATGAGATTTTATGCCATTTGGGTAATTAATTAATTTATTAGTGCTTTGCGCAACACGCCAAAAGATGATTCATTCTCTTCTTTCTCTTTCCACTATTTAACTATTTCTTTTTTTTCTCTTTCCACCTTTCAACCACCGGTCTTTTATCTCTTTCTATCGGAGCACCTATCATCGAACCACATCTGCTGGCGGCAATCACTAGTGATGCCTGCCGTGATGGCCGGTTCAAACAGGCCCACTGAGTATTTAATCCCGCTGCAACCACAAGCTCACTGTCATTGCACCAGAGCAGGCGCCCTGTGAGGTCCCAGCATAGCTTTCTAAATTCCGCTGATTCATTCAGAAGGTAAGCGATCCCCTGATCCCTGACCTAGGCCATCTACAGTTATAGATTCAGCATGCTCAGTCCTTCCTTTTTTTTCGGGTTTAGTGTGCTTTTTCAGATATTGCTATAGAGGCATGCTCTAAGGTTAAAGTGACTCGTTCATTTATTTTTACATTTACCTATGTTTCACCCGAGTCTTTAATAACTGTTAAATCGTGGCACTTGCGTAGTGCCTTTATAATCATCACACAGTGTGCTTTAGTGCGAAACTACTTTCAACAATGTGTGCTTCACTGCGCCATTTGCTGTTTATACACGCCCATAGACCTTCCTTTACAGGTTTTGACATTTGTCAATTGCAGATTACATCCTGAACAGATGGGACGATTGGGTACCCATGTTCAAGCTAACATTACATTAATTGGAGCATTAGCCCAGCATACATCATTGGCCCTGCCTTGGTAAGCTCCCTTTCACTGAAAGGGTTTCACCATCTGCATTTACCTACTATTACAGGCCCATTTACTAATTACATCTGTCTTTACTTTTCAGAGAGAAATCTCACACCTAATTTAATTCACAGGAAGTCCTGCTTTCATACAATAGCAATTGCCCTGCTGTGCTTATCCGTGGTTGCCAGCCCTTCACCCCGTTTTCTCACACTGGGGTAAGGAACGTTAAATGAGTTGCCCTAGTAGAAAGCACTACAACGCTTTTCTCTTTACTAATTCTATCTTCTTTTCTTTCCTCACTCGTGTAGTACCCGGCTGGGTCCAGTGTGAGTATTCTTTTATTTCTCTTCTTTCACTTGACCGGTGTTTCACATTTTTCACATGGCTGCGCTAAACCGATTATTTCAGGTACAATACAGTCTTTTCATTCTTTACAAATACGGTAGTCACTTCCAAAATCTGTGGTGACCTTATTATTATTTTCTTTGACTTTTAGATGTCCCTATATCCATAGGTCCTGAAGAGACCCTATATCCTTTGTAGAGTCGAAACGTCGTCAACAACTGTGTTAAGCGAACCATTGTGAACAGCTATGATTATTGTATACATGGCTGTGACTAATATAAAATTATAGATGGTCGCCTTTCAAAATGTTGGAAACCAAGTTTTATTTATATGTCACAAAATCACTAGTTTTTGTTTTTGGTTCCATTCACACTGGGGACACTAAGCACTACTTGAAACTGTTTGCTTTATGTTTATATTTGTATATTCTTTATAAATACAAAAATCCATTATAAACACAAACGGAAGTGTTCTGGGTCTCCTTTCTTTCTGACATCCACATAACCCATAATCATTGCGATTGTGCATAATATTATTAATATTAATAAGTATTTTTCCACAGGAACCCCTGTTTCTGTCACACATAATTTACCCTGGTTCCTAGTGAGTAGGGTGTCCCTTGTTTTTGCTTGCAACCCCCTACATCAAAGGCATTTTTGGGTATAAGTACCGCTGCTCTGTCGCCATTTAATCAGACATTGCGTGGGACTTATAACCAGAAGCTGGAGACTCTACATCTGCACATTGCCAGGAGGACTGCTGTGCTGCCAGGAGGGACTGCCATATTTGCTGCCTGCCTTGCTGTGTTGGCCTGCTGCTTGCTGAGTACTGGGCTGCAGGAGGGACTACCACTTTGCAACTTGCCTTGATGTGCTGGCCTGCAGCCTGCTGCCTTCTTCTATGCCCCACCATGAGTGTTCTCCAAGGGCTTGTTGGCTTGCCCCCTGTTCTTGGGAAATCTCAGGGCCATCAAAGATTCCTCCTGCCTGCCCGTGTGTGTGACTCTGCAGCTGGTAAATCCGGCAGCGGGGCTTTGGCAAGATCAGCTCATGGCTAATCCACTGTTCACCTGAGGAATACTGCAGCATTGGTGTTTCTATTAGGACGGGTGTCCTGAAGCGTTAAACCTATACCCCAGCACTGAAGAGTAACTTTGGCCTGATCCCCTGTGTGCAGGGAAGGATTATTGAGAACTGATGTGTTTTCCAGGGACCGACATGTCCATGTCCTGACTCGCGCCACACAGGCAGTGGGTGCCGAGCTTACAGCGCTCCACCTAGGACCGGCGTGTCTCCCCCTGTGACTCGTGCTGCAAAGTGGATGCGTGCTGAGTCCCTGAGCTGCATTCTTTCCAAGACGCACTGCCAAGGCGATGCAGAAACTCCTGCCAGTATCAGCGCACTTCAATATGCTCCCAGGGGATGGAACCCCATGTGGTGTGGCTGCACTCATCGCTCCTCAGCGGCCTGGAGGGAGGAGCCTGTCCAGGCTAGAGATCACCACATCCCTATTACTAGTGGACCGCCGAGTCTGCCCTGATCAACTAAGCACAGCCAGCGTGGCCTTAACCTCGAGGCCAACCAGGGGAAAAGGCACTGTGATACGCTTTGTGGACCCGCAAGGTCTGTGTACCTGCCTGCATGTTCACATGAAAAGATTGTCTTACTTGTGATTGGAGCCTTACTTGCTCTGGGCAGACCCTCCGTGGAGGTCCAGGAGTGAAGCATGTTTCCCACAACAGTCTCAAGGGGCCATGCAGAGACTTCCTCATCACTGACTAGGAAGAAATTCTATCAGTACGCCTCCACACTAGGAGATCTCTTCTTGGTGGACTTTGCTTCAGAGTAACCATGAAGAGCCTAATAGGAGCAAAGGTGCTCCTGTGCCCTGTTTTCCTGATGCAATTATTGCGATATTATTGCAATTTATGAGATTTTCTCTAATACTGCATAACTTGCAAAGTACTTATGAAATTCATGTTGTTTTAATCTTGTTTTGCACATAATATAGAAATCTATTTTTATAACTGCATGTGTAGTCTCTTTTTGTGGTGTAGTCATGGTGTTACTGTGTATGAGTGTGTTGCGCAAATGCTTTGAACATTTCCTCTGCGGAAAAGCCTGCCTGCTCTGTGCCAAGCTACCATAGGGTGACCACAGGTTATCTTTGGTGTGTATCAGCTGTACCCTGACTAGAGAGGTGGGCTCTGCCCAGCTTGGGTGCATACCTTCGCCAACCAGAAACCCCATTTGCCAGGGACCTGGCACTAGTAGCAGGTCCTCATGCCAGCTCCCCCTTGACAGTTCTCCTGTGCAGCTTACCCCAGTCTGCTACCTGCTGCCCTCTATTTGTGCCTCCTCTGCTCGTTCCTTGCTCTGTTTTACCTTTTCTGCTTGTTTTTTGCCCCCGTTTTGCCTTTTTCTGCACGTTTTTCTATGTTTTGCCTTTTTTTGCTTGTTTTTCTGCCCTCTGTTTTGCCTTTCTGTTCCTTTTTCTGACCTCCATTTTGACTTTTCAGCTCATTTTCTGTCTTCTGTTTTGCCCTCTTTGGACTTTTCTGCCCCCTGTTTCACCTTTTCTGCTCATTTTTTGCCTACGTTTCACCTTTTCTGCTCATTTCTGTTCATTTTTCTGCCCTGTTTGGGTTTTTCTGCTCGTTTTATCTGTCCTCTGTTTTGCCCTCTTCTGTTCTGTTTTGCCTTTTCTGCTGATTTTTCAGTCTTCTGTTTTGCCTTTTCTGACTGTTTTTCTTCCCTCTGTTCTGCCCTTTCTGCTCGCTCACTTTTCTGCCCTCTGTTTTGCCTTTTCTGCTCGTTCCTTCTCTCATTCTGCTGTTTCCTCAAGACTTGGCATTTTGACAGAGACCTCGCACTTCAAGTGCCCAGATACCCCCATGCTGATTGAGTACTGATTTTTAACAATATTTAAGCAATAGAAGATATCAGCAGTTGTTAACACGCTTTCAGACTCATGTTCCTGTGAAGGTATATCTTTGAGTGACGGGTTTGACTCTGTGCTGAGTGAGCTACTGTTCCTATACTGCTCCATTGTCAGATCGGTTCTTAAAAAAATTCCTTCTGTGCTGCTGCTTTTATGATAGTTTTTTTCTAGTAAAAGTTGCACCTATATTCAGCACCGCCTACTCTTCTGACTAAATGCAGATCAAGAAGAATTGCCATTGCAAGGAGGCCCTCTGGAATGATGAAACCTCATTGGCCTAATTAGCTGGGTGCTGTTGCGATGTAACAGGATAGCACCCACTTCACCCTAACATACAAGCTGAGGAAAGCAAGACAATCACGTCACAGTAGACTCCCACCCCAAATCCTTGAGGTCAAGAACTCATTCACCTATGGACTCTCAACTTCACTGAATATTTGTGTGTCATGGCTAGTCAGGCAGCACCACATATGCCTGCTTCACTTATGGCATCCTTTACTTGTGGGATCAGTCAATCCAATTACTAGGCAGAAGGAGGGTGGGTCAGCACGGCGTCATATTGCCTGCAATTACAGGCAGTTCTTTATGGTCCATCACCACTACAGGGGTTAATGGTGAACGCTTTGTTGCTTTTGCAGTCCTTTCCGCACTGGCTGAGCAAAATGCCAAGACCCATGACGAGTTGACCTGGGTTCGGAAGACTTCAAGAATTCTGAGGTCACCTCCCCCAACCAGAATCCAGCAGATAGAGATAACAGACTAGGGGATCACAATAATTATTCCCAGGAGCCATCCACTGATGCTATTTATGCCTCCACAGGCATCAACATGGCATCGCCATTGAGCTGGTGCACTCCTTCCCGCTGACACAGAAGTGGTGCAGAGGGTCCTCCGGAAGACAAAATAGCAGCTGGTTATGTGGGATTTGGGCCACCAATCAGCTTTTAGCATCCTTTTCTTTTGAAAATAAGAAAAAAACACCATACAGGCAAAGGATGTGCAAAGCAGGCTCTGGAAAATAGCTGCCGGTAGGCACCCCATGACATGTTGTTTGCAGAGCCTCAACATAGGGCAAACCCTCACTGTGCAAATCAAATACTGTGCACAGAGAGGGTTGTGCAATTACAATGGCTTGGGAGCAGGCCCTGGATAATGGCATGAACCAGCAGCCAACGCTTACTGTGCACAGTAGCTGCTCACTGAGCCCGAGTGTAGGCCAAGTCCTGCAGTCTATAACTTCTAGGAATGGCCTAAGGCTGTCAGCTCAAAGTGGGTTGGTCGATGAGCTTGGAAGAGGGGCAGGGGCTTGTCAATTATGTAAATTATTTTTTTTTTAAACTCGAAAGTCATAAAAAACAGTTAAAAACTGAGTTGTGGTTCTGATTTAAACTCATAAAAGCAACAAAATTCACCAGTTATGGTTAGCCATGCGCACAATACATGCAGTCTCCCACTGCCCGCCACGCTAAATACTCCACTATGCCAATGGCATTGAAAAATAAAAAAATAAAAACAACAAATATATATATATGTCCGAACACCTTAGTTGTAATTTTGATTCATATTTCACAGTTACCTATTATGTAATATATATATATATATATATATATATATATATATATATATATATATATATATATATATATATATATATATATATATATATATATAACAATCCTGCTCCAACAAAGAAGAAGGCACGTACTCGAGGATGTAGGTATAGGGCTTCTTTATTTTCTCGGGTCTCCCTCTACCCCGTGGCTAGAGAGACGCGTTTCGGCTGCACAGCAGCCTTTATCAATCTATATATATATATATTGTTCATAAAAAGTTCCCGCAAGGATACTGGCCACATCCACCAGTGGGTGAAGGTGCAGGGCAGAAGGTGCGAGTCCTGCTCACAATACAGGAAGAAGTGAACCTCGTAAATCAACAGGATAAACAGCCCGCACGCAGTGTGTCAGTTTCAATCGATTTAATAGCTACGCGTTTCAACCCAAATGATCTTCGTCATGGCCTTCACCTTGGGTTGAAACGTGCAGCCATTAAATCCATTGAAACTGACACGCTGTGTGCGTCCTGTTTATCTTGTTGATTTATGAGGTTGACTTCTTCCTGGAGATATGTATATGTATATATCTATATATATATACACACATATACACGTCTATATACATACGAATATATATATATATATATATATATATATTTATATTTATATATATATACACACACAAACACATATATTCACTAAAAAAAAACACAGGTTACATGAACATTATAGTTAGGGTCAGATTTTACTCATACAAAACCAGAGAAATTCAGCCATTATAGTTAGAGGAGTTAACTATAACTCACACCCCCGCAATGCACCGCTTATCAACTGTCATATTAAATCACTCATGACATGCAATATATATGACATGTCTGCATCCAACTACTTTTCCATGTGTGCCCCACAAGTGACCACGATCCAATTCATACCAAAAAAAGTGTACCCATTTGTGAACACACTTTATAACATCCATGACTTAAACTGCTTAACATCAGCCTGCTATAACACCCGGTATGTGTCATATCACACCACGTGTGGTCACAGAAAAGTCGGTAAAATCACATTAAAATCAACTCACTTCCCAAACATGGTGAATGCAGTTACATATTTCACTGCCAAAGAAAATCCAATCACGGAGTATACATGAGTAATGGGTTCAGAAGTACCCACTTAAATCTGGGAACATAAAGTACATGTAAAAGTCCCTTAGCTCTGGTGTCAAATGCTAGTGATGTAAAATGCTCAAGAACTCCTGAACGTAACTCACACTTATTTTAGAAAAGGTCCTTTTTCCACATTAAAGGTGCATCTGCGTATTCGTATTTCACGGCAATGTTTTAACTGGGCACTTTAAGTATCACTCGGAGATTTGAGACAGTTTGAAAAGCTGATTTTAATTTCAATTTGACAGCATGAAAATATTAAACTTTTTGTTAGGGTCTTACAGTTTTTTTAAATGCATTGTGCTACCCAATATAATTAATTTTTGGGAGTAGGACCCTGACCTCCGGTCTGGTGCCAACTCTCCCCCCAGCAGCTCCGCAGTGCCGTCGCCACAGTAGCAGTAGCGAGACCTCCTCCCTTGAGGGTTCCCTCCTGCTACCAGTCTCCTGCCCTGCGCTGTACCAGCCTTAGCCAGCCAGCCAGCTGGGACACGGTATTTCCTTGCCCCGCTTGGTGACGCTGCTCCGATTATTTAATCAATTATTTTATTGTACCCTGACCGCATTTTTGGCATTTTCGGCTGGTTTTTCCTGCCGCTGCTGCCCCTGCGGCCCCTCCCCCCTGGACAGCCCCCGCATCCCGTTCCCGCCTCCCAGCACCTCGTCCCGCCCCCCTCACCTATTTTATGGCGGCCGCTGCGGGGGAGCACGAGTAGGACCCTGACCTCCGGTCTGGTGCCAACACTCCCCCCAGCAGCTCTGCAGTGCCGTCGCCGCAGTAGCAGTAGCGAGACCTCCTCCTTTGAGGGTTCTTACCTGCTACCAGTCTCCTGCCCTGCGCTGTTCCAGCCTCAGCCTGCCAGCCAGCTGGGACACGGTATTTTCCTGCCCCGCTTGGTGACTCTGCTCCGATTATTTAATTAATTATTTTTATTGTACCCTGACCTCATTTTTGGCTGGTTTTTCCCACTGCTGCTGCCCCTGTGGCCCCTCCCCCCTGGAGAGCCCCCGCTCCCGCCTCCCAGCACCTCATCCCACCCCCTCCCCTATTTTAAGGCAGCCGAAGGCGCGCCTAAGGCAAGCCCGTCCGCGACCTGACCGTGACCAGCGCCAGGGACCCTGCATCTCGGGCTACCCACCGCTACAACACAGCTGCCCTCCACGCACTCAACCCCGGAAGACTCAGACTGCCAACAGGCCATGCCAAATACGACCCACGGCCAGTTCTCCTGCCTCCACTGCCGCCAGACCTTCACCACCAACTCGGCCTCCAACACCCCCGAAGCAAACACCGGCGACGCCCTAAGATGCATCCTCCTCAACGTGCGCTCCGTGCACAAACACGCCATGGAAATCTGGAACCTACTCGACTCCCTTTCACCAGACATCGCCTTCCTCACGGAGACCTGGACCAACGCCTCCTCTGGCCCCAACATCAACACCGCCATCCCAGAAGGATACAAGATCCAGAGGAAGGACCGCCCACAACCACCAAGGAGGGGGCCTCGCAATCGCCCACAAGAGCACCCTCCACCTCACCACCTCCAGCGAAACTCTCCCCTCTGCCGAACACCTACACTTCCAGATCCAGACCAGCCCCAACTCCACGCTCTGCGGAACTCTCGTCTACAGACCCCCTGGCCCCTTTCGCCACCACCATCCCCAACCTCATCGCACCCCACGCCATAGCCTCAATGAACTACATACTCATCGGAGACCTGAACTTTCACCTCGACAACCCCAGCGACCCCAACTTCACCGCCCTTTGTGACAACCTCGCCAACAACGAACTCAAATAACTCATCACCACACCGACCCACAGAGCAGGTCACACCCTCGACCCCATATTCGCAGCAGGAAACAGAGTCCACTTCAGCCACACAACAGACCCCCCCATGGACCGCCCACCAATGCGTACACTTCACCGTCGACAAACCCAAAGCATCCATACCACCCCCACTCCCACCACGAAGGAACTGGAGCAAGGTCACCGACGAGCAACTCAACTCCACCCTCACCCGAGACAACCACACCTCGGCATCCGATGCCAACGTCGCAGCCAGAGAACTCCACACTTGGATCTCCAACTGCGCAGACGAGCTCGCCCCGCTACGCAACACCGACAAACAGCGCCCCATGAAAGTCGCCTTGTTCACCACCGATCTCCAAGAAGCCAGACGCACCTGCAGACTCCTGGAGAAAAACTGGAGAAACACCAAGACCCCCGAAAACTACATCACCTACAAAGACGCCATGACTGACTACCACAACTAAATCAGAACCACCAAAAGGGCCTTCATCCACAACAAAATCCTCGCCAACTCCACCAACTCGAAGGAACTCTTCACGGTCATTCAAGAATTCACCAACCCCCGCAGCAAAGCCGCAGACATCACCCCGTCCCAAGACCTCTGCGACAAGCTTGGAACCTACTTCCACCTCAAGATCAAAAACTTATACGACAACTTTGTCAACCATCCACCAGACGCCACATCCGGCCCGCCCCCCAGACACACCAGCCAGCCCACCATCTACACCTGGACGCCAATCACGGCAGAAGACACTGCCTTGACCATGAAAGGCATCCACTCAGGGGCCCCCACAGACCCCCGCCCCCCACACTTGTACCACAGTGCCGCCACCACCATCGCAACGCACCATCAACGCCACCTTCAAAACAGGCACCTTCCCAGATGACTGGAAACACGCAGAAGTCAGGCCCCTGCTCAAGAAGCCCACAGCTGACCCCACTGACCTCAAGAACTACCGGCCCATCTCGCTCCTCTCCTTCGCAGCCAAAATCGCAGAGAAAATAGTCAACAGGGAATTGACACGATTCATCGAAAACAAAGCCGTCCTCGACCCATCTCAATCCGGATTTCGAAGCAACCAAAGCACCGAGACCACCCTACTCACCGCCACAGACGAGATCCGCACCCTCCTGGACCAAGGACACTCCGCAGCCCTCATCCTACTCGACCTATCAGCAGCCTTCGACACCGTCTCCCACTGCACACTCGTCGCCGGATTACACGACGCCGGCATTTAAGGAACAGCCCTAGACTGGATCCGATCATTCCTCACCGGAAGAAGACTGCCACCCTTCCCCTCCGAACCCACGGATATCACCTGCGGAGTCCCACAGGGGTCTTCACTGAGCCCGACCCTCTTCAACGTCTACGTGGCCCCCCTTGCCGCCATCGTCCGACAACACGGCCTCAACATCGTATCATACGCTGAAGACACCCAACTCATCCTCTCCCTCACCAAAGACCCCACCACCGCCAAACTCAACTTCCAGAAAGGGATGCAGGATGTCACACTCTGGATGACCAACAGCTGCCTAAAACACAACACTGAGAAAACAGAAGTCCTCGTCCTTGGAACCACCCCCTCAGCATGGGACAACACCTGGTGGCCGACCGCCTTCGAAAACCCACCGACCCCCGCGGACCATGCCAAAAACCTCGGCATCGTACTCGACTCATCACTCACCATGAACCGACAGGTCAACGCCATCACCTCCAGCTGCTTCAACACCCTCCGCACCCTCCGAAAGACTTTCAAGTGGATACCCCCTGAGTCAAGGAAGACAATCACCCATGCACTCATCACCAGCAGACTGGACTACGGAAACGCGCTCTACGCCGGCATAAACAATTCCCTACTCCGCAAACTCCAGACGATTCAGAACACCGCCGCTAGACTCGTCCTCGGCATCCCCCGGCACGAACACATCAGCCAACACCTAGACTCCACTGGCTCCCCGTGGAGAAAAGAATCACCTTCAAGATCCTCGCCCATGCCTACAAATGCCTGCACAACACCGGACCCGAATACCTCAACAACAGAATCAACTTCCACGTACCCAAAAGGAAACTCAGATCTTCCAACCTCGCACTGGCTGAAACCCCTCGCATCCACAGAGCCAGAGCAGGCGGAAGATCCTTCTCCCACATTGCAGCCAAGACCTGGAACGAGCTCCCTGCAGACATCAGACGCGCCCCTTCCCTGAACACCTTCAGGAAGACTCTCAAGACCTGGCTCTTCGGCTAAACAGATCTGCTGATTCCCCGCCCCCCCCCCCAGCGCCTTGAGACCCCCACGGGTGAGTAGCGCGCTTGAAATACCCTGATTGATTGATTGATTGATCATTTTGTGTTCTGTTTTCTCTGTCCGGATTTAGGGCCAGATGTATCAAGCGAATCACTGACAAAATATCGATGGACAAAATATTGTGTTCCCAAAATATCGGGACATAAATATCGATGTCAAACATATCGACATCCTATCTACATAATGGTAAGTACTAAAATATTTTTTTTTAAATAGTTGTTAAAAATATCAAAGTTAAAAATATCGTTTTTTTGTATACAAAATAATGTAAAATAAATTAAATAATACATATAACTCAAAATAAAATATTTAGAATTATTAACAAATGTTAACAATTATAAGTAATAAATGTAATGTAAAAATAAATTAAACATACATATATATAATGTAATATATATATTTACTTATTAATTACTAAATAATTATTTTAATAAAATCTAAAATGTTAGAAAAATATCAAAAATTATAAATACATATATATATATACATACACCTGTAACATAAATAAAAACCAAAAAATATACATACAATAAATTGAATTATTAAAATATTTATTAATTTTTAAAACTACATTTTACACTACATTAACTGCAACAGTAGGTAAAGTGTTGGATAGCGGAGGGGAATAAATTACTATTCCCACTCCAGCAAGTGCAACAGTAGGGAAGGTGTTGGATAGCGGAGGGGTAAAAATTACTATTCCCACTCCAGCGAGTTCAACAGTAGGGAAAGTGTTGGATAGCGGAGGGGAATAAATTACTATTCCCACTCCAATGAATGCAACAGTAGGGAAAGTGTTGGATAGCGGAGGGGTAAAAACTACTATTCCCACTCCAGCAAGTGCAACAGTAGGGAAAGTGTTGGATAGCGGAGGGGAATAATTTACTATTCCCACTCCAATAAATGCAACATTAGAGAAAGTGTTGGATATCGTAGGGGTAAAATTACTATTCCCACTCCAGCAAGTGCAACAGTAGGGATGGTGTTGGATAGCGAAGGGAAATAATTTACTATTCCCAATCCAGCGAGTGCAACAGTAGGGGGAGTGTAGGATAGCGGAGGGGTAAAAATTACTATTCCCACTCCAGCGAGTGCAACAGTAGGGAAAGTGTTGGATAGCAGAGGGGAATAATTTACTATTCCCACTCCAGCAAGTGCAAGAGCAGGGAAAGTGTTGGATAGCGGAGGGGTAAAAATTACTATTCCCACTCCAGCAAGTGCAAGAGCAGGGAAAGTGTTGGATAGCGGAGGGGTAAAAATTACTATTCCCACTCCAGCAAGTGCAACAGTAGGGAAGGTGTTGGATAGCGGAGGGGTAAAAATTACAATTCCCACTCCAGCAAGTGCAACAGTAGGGAAGGTGTTGGATAGCGGAGGGGTAAAAATTACTATTCCCACTCCAGCGAGTTCAACAGTAGGGAAAGTGTTGGATAGCGGAGGGGAATAAATTACTATTCCCACTCCAATGAATGCAACAGTAGGGAAAGTGTTGGATAGCGGAAGGGATAAAACCAAAGATTACAGCTATTGAGCCAAAAACCACAAACAAAATAAAAACAAAACAATTACCAAAAATATTTATAAATTAATAAATGAATATTAATGATTAACTATTGATTAATTTATTTAAACTAAATTACTTTCCACCCTCTACCCCAATAAACACCAAAACACACACCTAAAAATATTTACACAATTTCCATAACCAATTTTGCATTCATAAATTAATAACAATAAACAACAAATCATTAATTAATTTTAAAAAAAATCTTCCCAACATTTACAACTATAAACCCCACAACTCACACATCAAAAGTATTCCACAATTACCATATTCAATTTTTAATTAATTAATGAGCATTAACAAATAATTAATTAATTCAAATAATTTACCTACCACCATATTCCCCTATAAAATAACACCAGCAATGTTCTAAAACATGACACAATTAAGTAACAATTAATAACAACAAACAAAATAAAAACAATTATTAATACATTAATTCACACAATAAACACTATAAAATAACATTAAATAAATATTATATTAAAAATACTAAAAATGTATTCAAATTAAATTACTTCCCACCCTACTCCCCTATCAACCCACAACCAGCTCCTAAAAAAATTACACAATTAACACAATTACCAATTAATTAATAATAATTAACAACTAAAGTAATTAATAAATAATTAAAAATGAATTAATTACCACATTTAACAATAAAAAATAATAAATACATACATATTATATTAATAAAAAATATTAATTAATTAATTAAAATTAAATTACTTCCCACCCTACTCCCCTATCAACCCACAACCAGCTCCTAAAAAAATTACACAATTAACACAATTACCAATTAATTAATAATTACCAACCAATTAATTAATAATAAATTAATTACCACAAATAACAATATAAAATATTAAATACATAAATATTAATTAATAAAAATTATTAATTAATTAATTATAATTAAATTACTTCCCACCCTATTCCCCTATAAACAAACAACCCGCTACGGAACTAAAACGCAAAATTCACTTAAAATAAAATTAATAACTTCTAAAAATAATTCATACATTTATTATAATTAAATTACTTCCCACCCTATTCCCCTATAAACCCACAACCCGCTACGGAATAAAACGCAAAATTCACTTAAAATCAAATTAATAACTTCAAAAAATGTAATACATATATTAAAAAACAAATGCAATGCTTAGACAAAAAAATAGAACACATACATTTAAAATACATACTAAAATACATAACACTAACTAAAAAAACTATATTTTTAACTATATATTTTTTCTAACGATATTAATGACTTCAATATTGTTAAAAACGATATTACTTACCTTAGACTCGATATTCTGTACCACGATATTCTGACAGTCGATATTTTTGTATCCCGATATTTTGCACTCGATATTAGTGCAGGTCGAGAATAATAACTCGATATTCTGACTGTTTACCGTATCAAGCTATTTTGGGTTCGCAAACGGTACGAATCGCACAATTCGGCCATTTGTGAACGCAAAATGGACTAATCCTATGTATGAAAGCTTTCGCAAAAAATGCGAATGCAAATTTTGCGAATCCAGATTTAGCGAATACCAAATTGCAAATTCGCAATTTGGGACTCTCAAATTGCGAATTCACAATTTGGGAATCGCAGGCCAATGTATGAAACATTCGCAAATTGGGATTTACCCAAAAATCACGATTTTGCACTTGCAAATTACCACCAACTCAAGTCAGGTGGTAACCAGGTGCAAACTATTTAAACAGGCCCAGAGGGCCTCAGAATCTTCCATAGTGGCAGTGCTGTATGTCATATCGAGGAGGATGTGGATTCAAGCAGCAGCACAGAGAAGGGGGAGGAGACAGGAACGCATTTACAGAGTGCGCATAACCCTGTTTCAGCAGACAGAGGAAGAAATCCATGACAAATATAGATTAGACCCAGCAACAATACTAGACCTGATCGCTGACCTACATCCAATACTGGAGCATCAGACCCGCAGGACCCAAGCCATTCCCACACATGTGCAGGTCCTATGTTCACTGCACCTACTAGCATCAGGGAGCTTCCAGGGGGTGATAGCTGCAGCAGGAGGGGTGCCCCAAAGTTGCGTTTCACTCTTCCTGAATGCTTTTTTGGATGCAATGGTACAGAGGATACACCATTACATCAGATTCCCCACTACACAACAGGCATTGCAGCAGACCAAATTGGATTACTACCAGATAGCACAATTTTCACATGTAATTGGGTGCATTGATGGGACACATGTAGCCATCTGTCCCCCCTCAGATAATGAGTATGTGTTTAGCAACAGGCAATCCTTTCATTCACTCAACATCCAGGTCATTTGTAATGCCTCACACATAATAACTGACAAAGACCAAATATCCTGGTAGTACATACGATTCATTCATATTCAGACACAGTGGAATATACACACGTCTCACTGGGGGTGAATTGGCGAAGGAAACCTGGCTAGGTAAATGCATGTTACTCACTCTAATAGACTCCTTAGATCTGTAGAAATAGGACAGTGATTAACCATATGCCTTTCATCCTGTAGGTGACAGTGCATATGCTGTGCGCTTCTTCATACTCACACCATACCTCAATCCTGCAACTCAGACTGAAAGGAAATACAATGCTGCACACAAGTCAACGTGCAATCTCATAGAGGGGACATTCAGCCTACTGAAGAATAGGTACCGCTGTCTACACAAAAGTGGAGGTGCACCTCAGTATAGGCCAGAGATCTGTTGCAAAATTGTGGTCACTTGTGCCATGCTGCACAACCTAGCAACAACCAGTGGCATACCATTGGACCTCACAGATTCGGAGTCTGATGAAGAGGATGAACCACGCCCACCTCACAGAGCAGCAGGTGGTGTAGGTGCAGCAGATAGCAGACAGAGACATGATGAAATAACACGCAACTATTTCTAGGTGAGGAATGATGAGACAAAGCACCTCGTGAGTGTTGATCAACTGTGTTTTTATTCACAGTAACATCAGGTAAACTGTGTGCACACAGCCATCAACTCCTTACTTGTGTGTGGCTTTTGTAGGTCAACATGGCATATATACAGACCATGGACAACATTCAGCACTTTTCGTCGTATTACCTCACCCATTTGCATGCCTCGGTCGCACCACTGACTACTTCTTACGGCCACGCACAGCACTAGAGCAGTCAATGTTTACACTGGCCTCTCTTGATGAGGCCTCGGATGCTGTACCTTGCCTTGCACTCCGCCGTCTGGGCTCAGTCACCGGTGGAGTAATGCTGCTGCGGATGGAGGCCTCCTCACTATCCCCTGCACCCAGTATACCTGTGCCAGCTATAGTGGCTGTCTGTAGCTGTTCAACAGCTGTGGTGACCTGCACCAATACCCTGGCAACATCATGACTGCAGTGGGCCATTTCCACTTGCATGGACACAGTGCGTCTGGACAAGACAGCTGTGGCATTGCACAGAAGGTTAACTTCCTTTGTGTAACCATACAAACGGTTAAATAGGTGGTGCTTTTCGCAGCGTTTGGAGGCATGCTCCCTCTGCATGGTGGTACAGAGCTCTTTAATTGCTGCTCTCATGTCCTTAAGACTGTCTGCATTTGCCCTATGGCCCTCTGCCACTGTGTTGTTCATCTCCCTGATGCCGTCCTTAATGTCAGACACACCAGCTGCCTTTGCATTGAGCGCATGCTTTTTAATTGCAGCCGCTGCACCTTCACCATAGTGCCCTCCAGCCCAGCACAGACCGAGGATTCCTCTCCTTCCTCAGCGGCACCGTGTGCTCTTTCTCTGCGTCTCCTGCGATTGGTGTTGCTACGCTGCACGGGAGACTGATCACTTTGACGCTGTGCCTGCTCATCGAGCCTGGACTGTGGCTGATCTTGGATGTCTTCCCCTTCTGCCTCCAACTCCTGTAGGGGAGCCACAGTGTACCTGCGTGGTCTTGGTGCAGGTGTTGGTGGTGTTGTGGTGTCTGACGCTTCTTCCCCTGCCTTTTCCTGGATCTCAGCTGGCTCATCTATCGGTGTGTCTTCACCCTGTGGCGCAGGTTCCTCTGTGAATATAACAAAGCTACTTATTGTGTGTCCTGCTTTCTGATATGTGGAAATAAAATGTACTTGAGTTGGTATACCTAAATGGTGTGTTTAATTTGTTTATTTACTGGTGTGTCTCAACTGTGGATATGTTTCTCAGTATCATTGCTTTACTATCTTATGTGTCGGACTGCATCTCCCGTGATGCATTGCTGGGTGATAACAAAATTGTGGACTGGAGTGGCATTCTTACTTTTTAATTAAGTAGTTTCTAAGTGGGGTGTTTTGTGAGTAATGGGGAAGGGGTATTTTAGCATGCATCCTACCTTGGCTGGTGTTGGTTGTGGCGGAGCTGTCGATGTCTGCTATGCCACTGATGGATTTCGGCTGTAGGATGGACTCCACCAAGTCCTCAAGGGGTGTGGACTCCGGCTGTGCTGATGGTCCTCCACCGGTCTTCCTGGCATCTGAAAGCCTGCTTGCCACCTTCTCTTTTGCCCTTGAGCGCAAGTCGTACCAGCGCTTCCGTAGATCTTCCTTGGAGCGCTGTGTGACCCCTATGGCATTTACTTTGGCTTGGATGTCCAGCCAGATCTTCCTCTTTTCTGACTCGTGGATGTGTAGGGATTTATTCCCAAACAGTTGCTCATGGCTCTTCACCATTTCCTCAATGAGGACCTCCAATTCTTTTTCACTAAATCTTTGCTTCCTCTTGCCTCCTGCAGCCTCCTTTGCCTTCTCCTGTGAGGCCATGATGTGTATTTGTGCCTGTCTCTGCACTTCTGATGTTCTCCTGAGGGGTGTGCTCCTGCTCTCAGCCTCTACCACAGCCTCAGGCACTCAGACACAGCATGGGCAGACACACTTCCTGCTTGTGATGTCATCAAACTGCATCGGAATAGCAGATTTGCTATTTTGCGATTTTTTTAATTTGCGAATTTGCTATTACAGAATCGCTAATTGGGAATCTGTAATTGCGAATATTACCGAATCGCATTTTTTTTGTGATTTTTTTCTTCATTGCATTTTGCGATTCACAAAAAGCGATTTGTTAAAAATCGCTATTTTGGAATCGCAAAATGCTTTTTGATACATCTGGCCCTTAATTTCTATTTCTGCTTTTCCTGCACGTTTTTTATGATTCCCCATTGTGTACTAAGGCCTGCATTTTTCCTTCGGTCCCCACGTGCTTCTGATAAATGGACCAACCCTTCACCCGGAAAAAACTCCTTTGGCCAAATGAGTGAGAACAAGCAGAGTTCGGGTATCTTAGCGGGACACGGAAATAAGGTTTTGAATTGAGAGGGAATATGGGAAAAGCACTCAGACAGAAATGTCATGTGTCTTCTTCGGCCATTATATTGGCTCTTCCAGGCAGGGGCCCACACATGACTCCAGGCTGATATGTTTGCAAGGTTCTAATTAAGATTAACCGTATATTTGAATCCTGGTAACAGCATCTGCAAATATCAAATTGAAATGTTTAAGTCATTTATGGAAATTAACTTACGAGAAAGGATTTGGGCAATCATGTTTCTATGTTCTAATATTGTTAAATGGTAATATTTTTACTTTAATTCAGTCATCCAGCCGTCCCTGGCATAATAATGGTCCATCGCATAGCAGGATTTATTAACATAATTGGGTCCCTTCATTCGTAGTGACAGCACTGGCACAATAGTGCCCATATGTTATGTATCGCTGCTATTCTTGTGTAATTCTGACTCCCTCTGGCTCAGTGGTAGTAAGATGTATACCCCTAGTATTTTATGATGGTGAAAAATGTGCATGAAATGCAGATTCTGTCCATTTGGGACAGTAGTAAGTTTGTGCTGTGTGAAAATGACAAGCTGATACTTATAGATAAAAAGTTTTATGTAAAAACGAAAATCTGCTGCTTTGGTGGAAAAATACTGATTTTCATAAAAATGCCAGATGTTTTTAATAGAAATTGATCTTATTTATTAAAAATGAAAACAAAACCATTATAAATCAGTGGGCTTTTCAGAAGCTTGAACGCTGATATTTCAGACCAAATTAATGCACTTCAGAAATATATTTACAGCTGTTTTCATTGGAGTTTTTCAGCCTCAACTATTCATTTTGACTCTCAGACATGGGTATAAATAAGAATCGACTTGAAATAGGTAGGATGGAAAATGGAGTTGAAAAATGATGTATACTTTTTGGGAAAATGAAAAGTCAAGTGACACTACGTAGTTAGATTATTTTAACTGACATATACATATAGCCATGAAACCTTCAGGCAAATTTAGAAAGAATTTCAAATGTTTTGCTGCACGTTGGTCATAGTTGTCTTGGAACAGTGAGCCCCAAAACTTCAGGGAGGATATGCCTTGCCTGACACACCACTAAATTACTGGATTATTTCACTACTTCCCATCAGTGCTTATTTGTAAAGGAATAAGTACTGGTGAACAATGTTTTACTCAGAAACCCCTAGATGGTGCTACAGAATGTCAGGGGTGCCAACGACCAAAGCTGCCTAGTCCGTATTCCACCTCATGACTTTTATTCAAACAAGTCACTCTCTGACCCTTTATCATACTCTTACAGGTTTTTCTTTATCCCTGCTTTACCAGTTTTTCTGTCTTCCTCTTCCTACTTTCCTCATTTTGTATTTTTCTTTGGATTGCTCTGGGTCAAAGTCTGTAAGAAATTGGGTTGTTGGTTGACTGGGGTGTGAGCCCTGGTCAAGCAACAACCACAGTCCTTGTCAGGGTAAGGCACAACAAACCCCAAATTGACCTGTGTTCAACTCCTGGTAGCTTGGCACAGAGCAGTCAGGCTTAACTTAGAGGCAATGTGTTACACTTCAAACAGTAACACAATAAAAGCACACCCTAAAAGGAGTCCACCACAGAGTTAGACAAATAAAATATTTTTTAATAAATAAAACAAGACCAAAATGACAAAAATCCAATTAGTCTAACCAGATATATTGATTTTCTAAATTTTTAAAGAAAATATTGCCAAAAGGCATAAATCGGCAACTGTGGATATCTGGTCGCGCAGGACCTGGACAAAGTCACATGTTCAGGCCGGCCACGATGGATATGGGACTGGCTGCAGGGACTCATTTAGGCGTGCTTAACAAACGTACTTTCAATCCTGGTTTGAGGAGCGTTTCGTGGATCCACGTCGAAGATGTATTGGTTTGGAGATGCGGTGAGGCTGCTGTGCAAGGTCCTGTTGAATCAATGCCGATCTAGTCGACAGGTCTTGTGATGTGAGTCCGGTGTCAGGGATGCAATGCGCAGTCGGGCGATGCTTCGGTTACGAAGAGCTGTGATACAGAGTCCAGCATCGTCGAGGCTGTTGTTGATGTGAGATGTAAGAGCCTTTGCTGGGGAAGTGTTGCGCAGTGGCGGTTCTGAAAGTGATGCAGGAGGTGGTGGGGATACGAGCCTCTGTTACAGGTCCAATCCATTCAGCCGCGGCAATGAGTCGGTTCTGCTCAGGTTTGCTCCGCACAGCAGAGGAGATGAGTCAGTTCCACTGGCAGAGTATCCACAGGTCCAGAAGTGTACTGAAGTGGTGGTCTCTGAGGGCCTTCTTTTATACCCTGGTGCCCTGGTTTACAGAAAGTGGGAAAGCTTCTAGACAGTGGCTTTTCAGTGCAAGGAATTCCCTGCCTACCCTGCCCTGGCTCCAAGCTTGCTGAAGTTACAATGCAGGGTTGTTAGGCCCTTTGCTTGGAAACAGGACACAGCCTATTCAGGTGTAAGTGAGGCTGCGTCCAGCTCCTCCCTCCCATCCTGCCAATGATGGCCCATCCAGATGTCTCATCCAGTCACACCTAAGCTCCCATTGTGTGTGGCTGTCTAGGAGGGATAGACAAAGCCCAACTGCCAACTACACCATCATGTGACCAGAGAGGCTAAGGCAAGAAAATGCCAACTTTCTAAAAGTGGCATTTTCAGAATTGTAGTTTAAAATCTGACTTAGGATTTTAAATTAGGATTCCAGAGAAACCAAACATGTACTTGTTTTCTCTTCCCATTTGGAAATTACAGGGAATTACACTTATAAAATGTAAAAAAGCAACTCCATTGTAAAACTTCCAGGTGAAATTCAACAGACACCTCGCCATACCTGACTGAAAGCACCTGTTGTCAACTATATACTAGACAATAACTTTATTGGGGGGGGTGCAATACTCCAAATGCCCCCCCTGAAGCTACATCCCTGGGTCGGGCAGTGCATTCAGCTACTACTCAGAGTGGGTGGTGCAGTTCACTGACAAGGCCAGCATCAGGAAAGCTTTTCTCAAGCATAGTACAGCATATTGCAATGGTGCACCAAGCTAGTTGTTGTCAGCGTGATACATGGGAACAACTGTATGTAACAATGTAATCTGATATTAGTAACTGTTGTCTTGAATGTACTAAATATTCTTTTAGTCTTTAAAAACATTTTGCATTAACCTTTGAAATACTGATGCTACAGTCACCACGCCGAATGAGGCAACAACTTAACCCTATCAGGGAAAGTCCAGTAATCAGTATAGAAAGTAAAACAAAGATCAAAAAATTGGAAGGACTAAAGACCTAAACCTATAGAAGCCATAACGAGAGAACAAGTTCCCCCAAAGAAGGATCTATGGACAGTACTCTACAGTTCTAGGACAAATCCTGGCACAATTATCCATGGAAAAACAGACTGACTAGGAACTAGCCAGATGAACCGTGAAAACCCAGCTAGTAAATGGAAAGAAAACACCTCAATCCTTTTGTGGAACGTGACAGGCATCTCCAAAGAGCAGGCAATATTGACTTTCTGAAATTCCTAACATCTTATGACATTAATCATTCTAAATGTGCATTAGAACTTGAAAAAAATTAAGAAATAGTGGAAGTTTAATGATATTTTGCAGGGCAGATAAATGTATTGCTACTAAAGCATGGGACAATATCCATTGCAATTTGCAAACTTGCGACTTCAAACTGTTGGACAACACCACACTAAGGATAATAAATATCTAAACGCAACAGAGTGAGATGGGTGCATTTATGCACCTTCTATGCTGCACTAAGGAAACAATGACTAAACTGTGCCAGTCAAACCTACATACTTGGAAAGCCAACAGTAAAACACAACTTTATCAACCCTGATGCAAAGAGCATACTCCTGGCTCTTTTCTGCACAAACGAGAGTCTTGTTTCAGCTCATAACATGTATGAAAACGCTGACTCCAATGTGCCGACATATAATGCCAGCACAGCCCAATTTGTAATTGACTACAATCTGATAAGGGCAATGATCTGGCCCAGATATGAAAATCTGAATATCCATCGGAAGCTAGTAAGCGATCATAATGCACTAATCTTGGACATTAACAGCAATGTATCATCAAAGATCAGAAGTCAAAAATATGAACAACCACATTGGACCTGGGAGGGCAAGTGAGAATGAGATGAAATCGCAACCTTGATATAAACGTGGAGGGATGGAAATGAAAACCAACTATTGTCAATATGCAAGAGCATATATTGAAAGGTCCTGCTGAGAATGAAAGTATTCCTGTATGGCACATTATTGAAAACATAAACTTCAAAGATTCATGAAAATGTACTGCCATCAAATGATCAGAAACTAAAAAATACCCAAAGGGATGGTTTGATGAGGAATGTACAGAAATAAAGATAAATTAGGGCTGTAAGATCCAGCTACAAATCCCAAATTAAGAAGAAGAAAAATGATACTTTGAATACAAAGTGGCACAAACTCAAAAAAACAGCTTTTGCTAAGGATCCACATGCCTTCTGGCAAGAATCTGTAGAAAGTCTAGGTGCCAGGAAAACTATTTAGAACCAAACATTATCGAAAAAGCCTGGATAACCCATTTCTCCACAATTTTTAATGCCACAGTTGTCCATGCACAAGATAAATGCATACAGATTGAAGAACATGAAAGAATAAGCACAGTTGGTGACGATATATGGACCATGATCCTCACCAAAGTGAAGAAAGCAATAATTGTCTTACAAAGTGGAAAAGCCCCACTCCCCAATTTGATATCACCAGATGATCCAGTTTGGTGGGCTGAAATACTCAAAATATTTTTTTCAGAAACTGTAAGACATTCACAGATAGTAACTAAATTAACCTGCCCTTAATCCTCAGATAGCTTGGCACAAAAGCAGTCAGATTTAATGTAGAGGCAATGTGCAAAGTATCTATGCAGCTCACAAACAGTAATAAAGTGACAAAACACAACACAAGAATGATCCCAAACCAAGTTAGAAAAAAAGAACACATTTCAAAAAATAAAATGATACTAGAACAACAAAAATTAAATCAGTAAAACCGGAGATATTGATTTTTTAAGTTTTAAGTAAAAATGGCACCAAACGCACAAAGTGCCAACTTTGGTTATCTTGTCATGCCGGACTGGGGACAAAGTAACAAGTTCAAGCTGAATTCAACGGAGTGTGGGATGGACACAAGTGCCAAGTCAGTCCACTGATACGTGTACTTTATGCCCTTGATGTGAGTCTTGGCATCGCTTGTTCCAGTCAGGAACTGCGCAATGCTGCAATGCATAGTCCTGCTTTGAGGTGTGTCAGGCTGTCTCGGTTCCAAGCAGGGGCTGAGGTGCAAGGTTCTGCATCAAGTTGCATAGGATTTGATGGAACCCACAGTTAGGCAAAGAGGTGCACATTCTGATGCCAACCAAGGATCTAGAGGGCACCTCTTAGGGACCAGGACTCTGTAGGCTGAGACCAGCAGCTGGCTCAGGCAGGCCCGTTGCAGGTTCAGTGAATCAGGTCAGCTGGGCAGTTGAAGAGAGGCCTCTAAAGCTTGTTGTCTCCCTGTAAATCACACAGGAGATCAGCCAACTGACTCTTGGAGTAACTCTAGTTAGCCTATGATAAAGGCAAGCAGCTCATGTCTTCCTTCTCAGAAAGCTAGGCAGGGCAGTGCTCCTTCTGTAACTTCCTCAGGTCCACAAGTGTTCTAAAGAGTGACTATGGAGTATGATTATGTATACCTGGTGCCAGCATTTGTTTGGGGGGTTTCTGTCCTACCCCCACATCTGGTTCTGGAAAGTTCTTGCCCTTCCCATGTAAAGGCTTCACCTTTTTTGGGGGTGACAAAAAGCAGGGCAGGGCAGGCCTGGTGCCAGGATTCTTTGTGTAGGAGGCAAATCCCTTTGAGGTTTAAGTGTGGATGGGTACAGTCATCCTGTCCACACCTAAGACACCTTTGTGTTACTGTCTAGAAGCAATATACACTCACCAACAGCTGAGCCATTCACAGCCATGTGATCCAGGACACTGGCAGAAGGCACAAATGGTTGTGACAAGAAAATGCCAACTTTAAAAAAAAGTGGCATTTTCAGAATTGTGACTTAAAATCCAATTTTACCCCTACAGAAGATTTTACATTACAATTCATTTGAGAGTGAAAATCTTATCTCTATCTGCTCTCAATCCAACATTAGCACCTATTAAAATTAATAAACATAATAAGGTGTTAGTCAATTGGATAGTTAGGCAGTACAACAGTGAAAAATGACTTTTAAATTTAAACTTGCACTACAGGCTGCAGTGGCAAGTCTGCGACATTGTGCCACCTACTAAAGCAGCCTTTTAAAACATGAGTGCTGCATGCCCACTAGTGCATTTAATTTACAGGCACTTGGTACATGTAATGCCATTTACTAGGGACTTACGAGTAAATCAAAAGTGCCAATTAGGTGTAAGCCAATTTAACCATGCTTACAGGAGAGAGCACAATTACTTTAGCACTGGTTGGGTGGTAGAGTGCACAGATAACTAAATCAGTAAAACAGGAGGAGTGAAGGCAAACTGTTTGAGGGACTATTACGCCAGGGACGTCAGGTCTAATAGATATCATCAGTAAAAACTGGTGTCCAACCACCTGGAAAAACAGCATAATTTTACCAATATACAAGAAGGGCAGATAAAGGACCCCATTTCGTAGAGTTCAATTAATCTAATTGTCATTGATTGTAAGACTTTTTTCAAAACTCATCCTTGAGGCCTTATATGAGTGGGTCACCACTGAGAGTATCTTCTATCCCATACAAGGAGGTTATAGACCGATATTCACTTTTCTGCATATTATCCATAGATGTAGCACAGCAATAAAATTGCCCCCATTTGTGGCTTATTTAATTTCTCTTCCGCCTTTGATTTGGTCCCACGTTACCACCTCTGGGAACAACTGTCAAAACTCACAATCGACCCAGCCCCCTCTCTAATCAAACTGCTGTGCAGTGGAACAACATCACAAGTGAGATGAAATCAAGAAGGTCTAATCAGCAAGAAAATCCTTATCAGAATGGAATAAAGCAAGGCTCTCTCTTGGCACACCGGCTGTTTTCTCTTTACATCAATGATCTGTATTAGGTAGTCCGAAGCGTCACAGATGACATTCTGGTAAAAAATGGCTTCAAAGTATCAGCTTTTAAGCAGATGACTCGGTTCTGATTTCCTAGATCCCCAAAATCCTTCAGACACACCTCAAAGCCATGGAAAAATACTGCAAAGTAAATAACCTAAAAATTAGCACAAAGTGAGCTGAATGTAAGTGTTTCATATAGGATATGAAACACTTCCTGCTGAACTGCAATTTGTAAAATTCCATAAGATCAAATACAGTCAATAAGATTTTGTGTAGAGGGAAGCTCAACCATCCAGGCAAACATTTTTTTTTACCTCCTAAAGTATCCTACGTGATCTCTGGAGCCACGCGACAAAAGACAAATTGGATTAAACCGGAGGTAAAGTTGGGACACCCTGTCGAAACTTCAGCAAAAGTAAATCTCTCTAAGTGATCTTTCTCTGCAAGGAACAATTCAGGATAAAGCAGAAAGTCAGCACAAACATACTAGTTCACTACAAAGAGCATTATGAGACAAAGTAGAAATCTGGAGGACTGTATTAAAAACCAGGCTGAAAAAATATGGACCTGAAATAATGTACCTAATGTTTTTAACAGTTTCAACTGCTTCTTTCCTTTTTAATAGTTCATTTTTATTTTTATTTCTATGTATGTACAATGCTTTGTGTGAAAGGCGGCTATGGTTCGCATTGGTGGCAAAAAATACCTTTAATACATTAAAAAAATGTCACTAGGAACCAATGATTTAAGTATACGCAAATAAATAATATACACCAAACATACTTTCCCCCCAAAGCATAAAGCTATGGGGTCTATTACGATGACAAAAGTCCGCCCGCCACCGTAACGGTAAACGGGACCGACCGCCAGTGGTGCGGCGGTCCCGCTGTGCCCATTAGGATGCGACCGCCACCATGGCGGTCACATCCCACATATTTAACATTGTGGCGGGCGGTGCTGTAAGCAGCACCTGCTACAATGTTAAATATGCATGTTGTGCATTGGCATGCACGACGTGACAGGCACCGCGCGGTGCCTGCCACCTTGTGCGTGACAATGAAGGGGGGTACCATAGGTACCCCCCATGTGCAGCCACCCACCCCCCCACCACCCTGGGGGCCCGCAACGGGCCCCCAAAGTGTGTACCGCATGCCTTTCCATGGCGGAGTCTCCACCATGGAAAGGCATAACCACCACAGGCATACTAATATGGATGGCGGTAAGGCACCGCCACCATATTGTGTGCCTTTTCCGCCCGGCCGGCAATCCGACCGGCGGAAAAGCGGCGGACGGACTTTCCGTCTGCCGGGTACCCCCGTCATAGTAATATGGCGGGGGGGTAAATTGTGTTGTGATGGCGTGCGGATCGCCACCACCCGCCACCGCTGGCCGGGCGGTGGCGATCCGCACGACATCCTAATAGACCCCTTTGTTTCCTCATGCCGTAAATGTCAAAAATTCGCAGGCAGATTTCTATCAAATGGGATGGGCTTGTCCTTGGGCCCAAATTTTCTGATTAAAGGTGCTGGGGCATATTGCTGCTATTAGTGAAAGAGTGGTGCTGCACGATCCATCAGTGTCTCTTCTGGGCCTGTTGTCATGTCCTAAATTGTCTGGGGGAGGGTTCTCGTTTTTTGGACTTAGCCACTAAAAGGAACACTGAGATGGGTTTGAAAGTGCATGCTGCCCAAGTGCATGACTAATGGCTCAAAGATGTACAAAAATGTTTGCATGGCTGAATGTCATGCCCTGCGGACAGTGAGATGGTGCGGGCCCTCTCTTGAATTATTGAACAGCTGGGAAGACATACTACAGAATGTGGAGGCTAAATTGGACATTATGCCACTGTGGTCAGCTGGTTGTGCCTGGGGCTCACACTAACACCTTTTTTAGGTCGAGCATTTCATACCTCTTGTATATACTTTAGTATATAATTATATGTGTATGTACTTTGGGGGCTCTGGAGATCAGCCCTAGGACTTGTCTGCTTCTGCTTTGGGACTTTTTTTCTATTCAACTGCCTCTATTTAACGGTCTTGATAGAAAACGACCAGTAGAGGTCAGTAGAATACCAGAATTGCTTTCTGCTTGTTCAACTGCTTCTATTTAACTGTCTTGATAGAATACGACCAGTAGAGGTCAGTAAAATACCTGAATTGCTTTCTGCTGAGGGACTTTCTTTTTTTTATTTTTCTGGCAACTGCCTCTATTTAACTTTCTTGATAGAAAATGACCAGCAGAGGTCAGTAAAATATCAGAATCACTTTAGCATTCTCTAGATTCCAGTCCATAGAAATTGTCTTCCACAAGCACCCTTAGACAATAATAATTTTTTTCAAATCTTGTATTTTCAGTGATATGACCATTGAAGGCCCTGATTTTATATTAAAATCAGAGCTTTGGACTATACCATTTCCCACTGAAAGGCAATATTTCTCTCTATGTGTTCCCATACCTGGCGTGTCAAGCAGTTTGGTGCTTTCTTTCCCTCCATGTTAAAGAACAGTAGATGTTTCAGCACCCAGGCTAATGTGCTGCATAGCTCAATATATATAAGGTCCCAAAGGTGAGACCGATTGCATTGCAAATGCTTGTTATAGTTTGAAGACAAGTTAATACTTTATTCGACTGGATTGTACCCACTAAGGGGATCATTGAAGGTCTTCTTGTACTACTAGTTTGGGTTGTTATCCCCCCACTGCCTCCAAAAATATGATTGATAAATTATTTGACATTCCATTGCCAGTGGAAATCTTTTTCTTTCACAAACATATGTTAATCTGAGTTTTTGGGAGGGAGTTTATTATTTCACACTTATGCTTCTTTTAATTAAGAGACTACTTTATTCGAGCCTGTACCCCTTTAGCTGCTAATACCTCGGCAACACTGTTCAACCGATTTATGTATGAAACTCCAGTGAACTCTGAATGCTGCTTGTCTTTACACAGGTTGTGGGTGTAATGTGATTATAGGTGTAAAATGAATGAGGAGTAGTTAAAAAAATATATAAGCTGCATATCATTGGAATATATTGACAATGCATTCTTTCCCATGCAGCCTTCTCAATGAAACCACCATATTTATCATAAAGGGGGTGGCACCAGTACGAAAACGATTCGCGGGCTCACAGCGACACTGAAACATGCGAAAATGGACATGGTGTCTACACCAGCACGTTTACTTGAGTATGCATCTGTCAATGTATTGTTACCATGGAGGAAACACCCACGACAACAGCCTGAAAATGCTTCTACTATTAGTAAATAATAGCCGCAGGAGATTTCAATTATGCCAGTATATGCTTGGGCAATTTCCCACATTTCTCAGAACTTTTACACGAAACTCGCCAAAATAACACCAATATGCAACTTGGAGTAATTAGAGTCAGTTGACAAAAAAAAAAAATCCTCCTTTAGTGAGAGAACCAGAAAAATGTGAACGAATAAAATGAGAGTGGCTCTTGTTCGCAGCACTTGTTTTTTTGTGCTTGTCTTAGTGTGAAGTGAGCCTCGCATCCAATTTTGACTCAAGGTCACATTTTGCACTCAAATATAGCTAAGAATTCCAGATTTGAACGTAAGGGAATTACATTGATTTTTTCTGAAATCTCAGGTAATTACACAAAAGAAAACTATGCGAATGTCACACCCTCGTCGATGTAGGAAAATAATGGTATCCTTTTCTCAACTGAATAATCTTTACTTTATTATTTTTAATACATTATAGACATTGAGTTACAAAGGTAAAACATGTATGGATTGAAACTGTTTATAATTCAGGGTACATTACATGGCATTATTGGACCCTATGTTAACTAACCCAGACTTTAAACTTGGAACCCCTTGTTTAGAACATATCAGAGCTTGGCTTATGGCTACAAACCGGAATAACCTCTGTGAGGTTGTTTTCACTCGAACAGAGATCAGAGAGGCAGAGCTGATGAGAACAATATCATTAGAAGTGCACACCATGTCATGGAGCGGTATTCCACCAGTCCCACAACACTTTGTTTTGACATCAAACACCGACTTTGATCATCCACAGAATGACAGCAAGTTGGCATCTTCAGCTCTGGAGCTACCTTGGGGGCAAATGACTGCCAGTCAAAATAATTTATACCGAGTAGATTATTTGATTTTCAAAGGACGGCAGCCAGATCAATGGACGCTTTTATACATCAAGGACCTAAAAGTGGATCGTTTAGGAATATTGATTGGTCTTTTTGATCTATATATTTGTGTAAAAAAAAAAAAAAGTATGCGCTATAGATCTAATTTAGACGTTATTCGTCATTAAAAAAGCAATGCGTGTCCGCCATGTATTATTTTTCAGACCATCAAAATATTGGAAGGGTTATATTTTTTACTGATTTTTAATGCAGAAAACACTCAACCATTCTGCTGACCAATTAAATATTACAACAATAATAGTTATTGCTATAAAAACCACCTCCGGTACTAATGCCATTTTTGCAGCAGTGTTTGGACTCAGCACTGTAATTGACAGCTGTCCATTAACCCAGAGGTCCTCACATTATCTGCCTCAGAAAAACGAACTGCTTCAGATGCAATCTAGGATTCAAGCTTTCAACCTGTAGGCCACACTTTAAATTCTTTCTGTAGTCATCTATTTTTTTATTGGTATACATATTGCATCTAGGTCATAGTACTTCATAATGCAGACAGGCGCAGCTGGCACAGGTAAGAGCAGTGGGGCGGAAGATAACAGTTGACGGAATAGGTAAAATTAAATAAAAAACAATATATAAAACCACTTACCTTGCGCTCGCCGCATTGCCAACTTGGCGAGTAGTTGGCGAAGTAATTTAATGTTACCTATCATGTCGTCTGTCGACTTCAACACCGCTCTAACCTGTGCCAGCCACACCTGAATGCAGATACAGATGGAGAGGTGATGCCACTAAGCTATCTTGCCATGTTTATGTATCTAGTTTAGAACAGATATCCTCGAATGGATGCCCAAGGTGGAGAGGAGTCTCTCTCAATACAATGGAGTTCCCAATTTGGAATGCACTCTAATTCACAAGTGTAAAATTATCCAAAGTTTTTCGAAAGGCTGAAGTGCAAATCCTGTTTTCGACTAATTCACCCTTTCAATCAAACAATCAGGGGTTTATAAAGCGCGCTACTCATCCGTGAGGGTCTCAAGGCGCTGGGGGGGGGGGGTGCAGCTCCGGATCAGTCGAAGAGCCAGGTCTTGAGGCTCTTCCTGAAGGTGTGCAGAGTGGGGGACCATCTGATGTTGACTGGGAGCTCGTTCCAGGTCTTTGATGCGACGTAGGAGAAGGCTCTTACGCCTGCTCTGGTTCTGCGGATGTGTGGGGTCTCTGCCAGGGCGAGGTGAGCGTTGCGGAGGTTCCTTTTGGGTATGTGGAAGGAGACTCTTTCGTTGAGGTATTTGGGTCCGATGTTGTGGAGTGATTTGTAGGCCTGGGTGAGTAGTTTGAAGGTTACTCTCTTCTTGATGGGGAGCCAGTGGAGGTCTCGTAGGTGCTGGGTCATGTACTCGTGTCGTGGGGTTCCGAGGACGAGTCTGGCTGCGGTGTTCTGGATGGTTTGGAGCTTGTGTTGCAGGGTTTTGTTGAGTCCGGCGTAGAAGGCGTTACCGTAGTCCAGTCTGCTGCTTATGAGTGCGTGGGTGACGGTCTTTCTGCATTCGGGGGGGATCCACTTGAAGGTCTTGCGGAGGATGTGGAGGGAGTTGAAGCAGGTGGAGGCGACGGCGTTGATCTTTGGTGTTGACCCTTTCGTGGAGCAATAAAGCAATTTGGTGCTCTAGGTATGCTCAAGTGACGTGAACATACCTTAGTAGCAAATTGCTTACATTGAGAAAGTTTAGCAAATCACAAAAGCTAATTTTGGTCTTCCTCTCATCATCAACATTAAACTTAATTCTACCAGAAAACATTTCAAAACGGAAAAGTGTGCCCTATGTGTAAAGGGCCCCTGGTAGGCAGAAGCAATGAAAGCATTCTACAGTTGATAAATGCGCCAGCCATCTGTTATCCAGAGGGCAAAGTGAGCATTGTAAAAGGCAAAATGTGTCACACATGATCTGGTGCCTATGATATAAATTGTTGATCTCTGTGCCAGTTTTCCATCATAGTGCCCCATACCATCAAGCAGATTTAGTGGGATTTCTGAACTGTTTTTTTTCATCTCTAGGATTTCCCTTAGCAACAGTTAGAGTTATAAATAGCGCCATCATTCTGCGCCTGGGATCAGCGGTATTAATTTCTGCGATCTGACCTTTGTTATGGTACGGCATTACATAAAGTCTCCTCAATGGTTCGCCTCATTATCACAACATTCAGCGCCATTATCCAAATGATTGGTATCATTACCTTCCTTCATGTGCCTACACTGCGAGAAGTATCCTTTACGTATATGCCTTTTATGTATACTTTGAAACCTGTCATGGATCCAAGTCTCTTTTCTAAAGCGGAGCAATTATACCACCTCAACAGGAAACCTTTGTTGCTTCAGTTTAAGCGCTCAGAACAAGGTGGGCTAGAACATTTCTGCACTTGATCAATTGAGCTTTATTAATGGCCCTGTGGAGTCTAGTCGTGCATGTTCTACAACCGGTGTGGTGCCTCTAATGTTTGTGGTCTGTGTAAAGCCTGCATCGATATGTCACTTTTACTCAATTATTTTAATAGCCTGCTGGACAATAAAAAGAAGTCTCGCTGCAGTACTGCAAATATTTTTCTGCTTCGCTCCATGGTGTGCCATGCGGAGTGTAGTAGACTTGTCCAACCTCCTGGAGTGCTGAGGGCTAATCTTGGGCAGAACCGGTCTGCCGGTCTGCCGGTAAGGGCAGAGGTACTTAACGTAGCATTAACTTTCTCTTATATGGCAATAGTGAAAGAAAGGACATGTAATGCTCCTATATGTAAGGTGCCTGTTGATCCACATATCTTTGCAAATTGTAGCCCAATATCCATCCTGGAGAATGCCAAAGTATTTATCAATTTTTATTTTATATGGAACGACATGTTCAAGGCAAATTTGAGAAATGCTTCTCAGGGCAACCATTGCATGGACAGGACAAACCCTGCTGTAGGACAAGGCTGTCTCAGGCCTCAACAATATGAAGGAGGGGGTGGGGTGCTGAGGGAGGGGGTGATGGGCACCAGAAGGAAGCAGGGGAATTGGGGGAGGAGCATCTATTTACTCACTAAAGGGTACTTCTTTTATTTGAAAGAGGGGAACATCTACAACTCGGGGGGTAAAAAACTTCAACTTGGTTTCATTTTGGTGTGGCAGTGGGGAAGTTTTATTATAATCATATATCATTAACTTCTCAAAATTAAACCACCCTAGGCCGCATGAACATATGTTTACTAGGTGCGTTGACTTAATGCACCTCGGGTTTTACAGTGATGACAAAAGCAATCTCAAATTTAGTTTCAAAGTTTACAAAGTAGTGAATTTTAAATTATTTAGTTAATGGCAATGCCCCCACTCCTTCGGTGGATTCTGTAGACCAGGAGGTTGTTGTGCTGGAATTGGGCAGGTGCATGGTAATGGTTGCCACTGGCGAGCTAAACACGGTGGTTCTAAGTTTGAGCACACCAATGCAGTGCTTCAGTGTGCTGTGCTGGTGTTGTCTTGACTACATAGTGTATAATCACAGTCTACCCCGACATCCCTTTGTCCTACAGTATATGTGCAGAAATCTGAACAACTGGCCATTTGCATGCGGTATGTGCCAGTGTGAACACGTGCATTGAGGCATATTAGCGGTAGAGCAGATAGCATCATACTACTCACATTGTTATTGTTAACCAGCACTTATACAGAGCACAATTTGACATTAGTAAGCCATTAGAGCACCTTTTGGTAGTCTGGGGTACAACTTTTCAAACGTTTCCACTACAGACTCGTGTCTCATTGCTCCCCTATACCATAGTCGACAGCTTCTCACATACTACATTTACTCAATCAAATCAATCGAAAAATAGTTTAGTGGTTAATTAAAACCATAAACAACCATAACCAGTGGTTATTCAACAGAATTAGGCACACCATTGTATTCTGCCTATTTCATTTAAACAGAGCGGTTGAGGAGCAAAATTCACTCCCTCATGTAACTCCTCTTGATGTTATAAAATCCAGGATAAAACGTGGCAGAAACACAATGGCATCATTCAAAGAATAGCAATAAGCCTATGTGGGGCAGAGTAGGAGGCGGCGTTAACCTAGCTTAAAGACAGCCCCCTAGCAACCTGTCCCAAACTAAGGTGCGAGCCTGCACCCAACTTTACACTGGGAGCGACAGTGTAAAAGTGGAATTGCCGTTTTATAAAAATCCATAAAAATGACAATCAGGGGGGTCAATGCATATAAAATTCAAACACAGGATGAAGGTTTAGACATAGGGGTCGATTCCGATCTCGGTCGGAAGCGCACCTAACAGTATTCATCCGGAAAAAATACAAGCCGAACGCGTGTTTCTCGACCGATTCGAACACTCGTCCGAACGAACAAGTACGATGCGCATAACAGCCCAGATTCCGAGCGAGCCGTACTCACCCATTTCAGCTCCTGTTCCCCGCCCGAGCCGGATCCGTAAACGCCGATTCGAGTCGCACGGAACCAAATACACAGCACCTTCCGGCCGGGCGAGTACGATGCGCCTTCCGTACGCGCCGAACCCGTCGCTACATCCGGCACGTTTGAGCATCCGGGAGAGCCGTACATAAGCTCCGATTCGCGCCACAAGAAGATCCACGGCTACGAGACGAACAAGCCAGCGACGAGTACGAGTCGAAGACACGCGAAACCCGAACGAGACGACCCAAACATGAATCCCATCGGGCAGGTCCTACCTATACTCTACATCTATTACCGGGACAGGCACGGACGCGTACGGTGCAGACGGTAAGTCAAACACCAACAACACAAACAAACGACACGTACCCGAAATATGTCAAACACACATAGGGATGCACAAAGGACGTACACCAGCAACAGCATAACCATAGGGGTGGGATGGCCATCACCAATGCCATACACACCCATAGGGGGATGGATGCCTACCACTACCACCACCCCTACTCAGGGGGGCCTGGATGCCTGTCACTACTACCATCCCCACTCATAGGGGGATGGATGCCTACCACTAACACCACCCCTACTCAGGGGGGCTGGATGCCTACCACTACCACCACCCCTACTCAGGGGGGCCTGGATGCCTGTCACTACTACCATCGCCACCCTTAGGGGGATGAATGCCTGCCACTACCACCACCCCTACTCAGGGGGCCTGGATGCCTGTCACTACTACCATCCCCACTCATAGGGGGATGGATGCCTACCACTACCACCACCCCTACTCAGGGGGCCTGGATGCCTACCACTACCACCACCCCTACTCATGGGGGCCTGGATGCCTGTCACAACTACCATCCCCACTCATAGGGGGATGGATGCCTACCACTACCACCACCCCTACTCTGGGGGCCTGGATGCCTGTCACTACTACCATCCCCACTCATAGGGGGATGGATGCCTACCAATAACACCACCCTACCACCACCCCTACTCAGGGGGGGCTGGATGCCTGTCACGACTACCATCCCCACTCATAGGGGGATGGATGCCTACCACTACCACCACCCCTACTCATGGGGGGCTGGATGCCTACCACTACCACCACCCCTACTCATGGGGGCCTGGATGCCTGCCACTACCACCACCCCTACTCAGGGGGGCCTGGATGCCTGTCACTACTACCATCCCCACTCATAGGGGGATGGATGCCTACCACTACCTCCACCCCTACTCAGGGGGCCTGGATGCCTGTCACTACTACCATCCCCACTCATAGGGGGATGGATGCCTACCACTACCACCACCCCTACTCATGGGGGCCTGGATGCCTACCACTACCACCACCCCTACTCATGGGGGCCTGGATGCCTGCCACTACCACCACCCCTACTCAGGGGGGCCTGGATGCCTGTCACTACTACCATCCCCACTCATGGGGAGATGGATGCCTACCACTAACACCACCCTACCACCACCCCTACTCAGTGGGGGCTGGATGCCTGTCACTAACACCACCCCTACTCAGGGGGGCCTGGAGGCCTACCACTACCACCACCCCTACTCAGGGGGGCCTGGATACCTATCACTACTACCATCCCCACCCTTAGGGGGATGGATGCCTGCCACTACCAACACCCCTACTCAGGGGGGCCTGGATGCCTGTCACTACTACCATCCCCACTCATAGGGGGATGGATGCCTACCACTACCACCACCCCTACTCAGGGGGGCCTGGATGCCTACCACTACCCCTACTCATGGGGGCCTGGATGCCTGTCACTACTACCATCCCCACTCATAGGGGGATGGATGCCTACCACTACCACCACCCCTACTCAGGGGGCCTGGATGCCTGTCACTACTACCATCCCCACTCATAGGGGGATGGATGCCTACCACTAACACCACCCTACCACCACCACCCCTACTCAGGGGGGGCCGGATGCCTGTCACGACTACCATCCCCACTCATAGGGGGATGGATGCCTACCACTACCACCACCCCTACTCATGGGGGGCTGGATGCCTACCACTACCACCACCCCCTACTCATGGGGGCCAGGATGCCTGCCACTACCACCACCCCTACTCAGGGGGGCCTGGATGCCTGTCACTACTACCATCCCCACTCATGGGGGGATGGATGCCTACCACTAACACCACCCTACCACCACCCCTACTCAGGGGGGGCTGGATGCCTGTCACAACTACCATCCCCACTCATAGGGGGATGGATGCCTACCACTACCACCACCCCTACTCAGGGGGGGCTGGATGCCTGTCACGACTACCATCCCCACTCATAGGGGGATGGATGCCTACCACTACCACCACCCCTACTCATGGGGGGCTGGATGCCTACCACTACCACCAACCCCTACTC
This sequence comes from Calotriton arnoldi, assembly GCA_963921515.1. Lineage (NCBI taxonomy): Eukaryota > Metazoa > Chordata > Amphibia > Caudata > Salamandridae > Calotriton > Calotriton arnoldi. The sequence continues at coordinate 1,066,149 of CAWUFW010005888.1, read as the reverse complement.
ATGGGGGCCTGGATGCCTGCCACTACCACCACCCCTACTCAGGGGGGCCTGGATGCCTGTCACTACTACCATCCCCACTCATGGGGGGATGGATGCCTACCACTAACACCACCCTACCATCACCCCTACTCAGGGGGGGCTGGATGCCTGTCACAACTACCATCCCCACTCATAGGGGGATGGATGCCTACCACTACCACCACCCCTACTCATGGCAGCCTGGATGCCTGCCACTACCACCACCCCTACTCATGGGGGCCTGGATGCCTGTCACTACTACCATCCCCACTCATAGGGGGATGGATGCCTACCACTACCACCACCCCTACTCAGGGGGGCCTGGATGCCTGTCACTACTACCATCCCCACTCATAGGGGGATGGATGCCTACCACTACCACCACCCCTACTCATGGGGGCCTGGATGCCTACCACTACCACCACCCCTACTCATGGGGGCCTGGATGCCTGCCACTACACCACCCCTACTCAGGGGGGCCTGGATGCCTGTCACTACTACCATCCCCACTCATGGGGGGATGGATGCCTACCACTAACACCACCCAACCACCACCCCTACTCAGGGGGGCCTGGATGCCTGTCACTACCATCCCCACTCATAGGGGGATGGATGCCTACCACTAACACCACCCCTACTCAGGGGGGCCTGGATGCCTACCACTACCACCACCCCTACTCAGTGGGGGCTGGATGCCTGTCACTACTACCATCCCCACTCATAGGGGGATGGATGCCTACCACTACCACCACCCCTACTCATGGGGGCTGGATGCCTGTCACTACTACCATCCCCACTCATGGGGGATGGATGCCTACCACTAACACCACCCTACCACCACCCCTACTCAGGGGGCTGGATGCCTGTCACTACTACCATCCCCACTCATAGGGGGATGGATGCCTACCACTACCACCACCCCTACTCATGGGGGCTGGATGCCTACCACTACCATCACCCCTACTCATGGGGGGCTGGATGCCTACCACTACCACCCCCCTACTCATGGGGGCCTGGATGCCTGCCACTACCACCACCCCTACTCATGGGGGGCTGGATGCCTGTCACTACTACCATCCCCACTCATAGGGGGCTGGATGCCTACCACTACCACCACCCCTACTCATGGGGGGCTGGATGCCTGCCACTACCACCACCCCTACTCAGGGGGGCCTGGATGCCTGTCACTACTACCATCCCCACTCATAGGGGGATGGATGCCTACCACCACCACCACCCCTACTCATGGGGGCCTGGATGCCTACCACTACCACCACCCCTACTCATGGGGGCCTGGATGCCTGCCACTACCACCACCCCTACTCAGGGGGGCCTGGATGCCTGTCACTACTACCATCCCCACTCATAGGGGGCTGGATGCCTACCACTACCACCACCCCTACTCATGGGGGCTGGATGCCTGCCACTACCACCACCCCTACTCAGGGGGCCTGGATGCCTGTCACTACTACCATCCCCACTCATAGGGGGATGGATGCCTACCACCACCACCACCCCTACTCATGGGGGCCTGGATGCCTACCACTACCACCACCCCTACTCAGGGGGCCTGGATGCCTGCCACTACCACCACCCCTACTCAGGGGGCCTGGATGCCTGTCACTACTACCATCCCCACTCATAGGGGGCTGGATGCCTACCACTACCACCACCCCTACTCATGGGGGGCTGGATGCCTACCACCACCACCACCCCTACTCATAGGACGGGTAATGCATGACACAACCATCATACTCCCACATAAGGAATGTCTGAAAATTACATCTCCCCCAACACCATGACAAGCGTGTGTAGTCTGTGTCAAATGCCTACAACACTGAACATGACATTGAACATACAATGTGACCCCATCACATGTGTCACACATAAATGTGTGTGGCCTCCACAATGCAAGCCGACCATGACCACTGTGGTAATGGGTTCGAACACCTCATCACCACAGTGACCAAAAGGTAAGTGTGGGGTCCATAGCTGAAGCACATTTTGAACAGTGTGGCAATGGGGCCTAAAGCCCCATAACCACAGTGACCAAAAGGTAAGTGGGGGGTCCATAGCTGAAGCACATTTTGAACAGTGTGGCAATGGGGTCTAAAGCCCCATCACCACAGTGACCAAAAGGTAAGTGTAGTCATGGTAAAAGCTGCCAAAGCCAAACTGCATGTATGATTCCTGGTCACACAACAACAAACACATCAGTGGCATAGTAGTGCTTGTGTCACATAGCAACATAGATTGGGTGAGACAAACAGTGCAGTGCCAATGAAACATCGTTTTGGCCATGTGCATACAAACATCACCCATGGGGGCTCACATTGTCAACATTCACAAATAACACAATGACAGAAGTGACCATCATAATGCAGACCCACATATCTGCACCAATGGACACACAAATGTAGATATCCTGTGGAGACTGTAGATGTCAGGTGAACAAATACCATACCATGGCAGCAATGGGACATACAAACCATGATTATTGTGCTGACTGATGACCTAGGAGTCCCAGGGACAGCAGGGGAAAGCCACCAAACAACATACAGCCAATGGCACACTCAAGATATGCCAATGCAGTGGTGCAAATGCACAAACACAAACAGGCAGACTCACACTGCATATCAAACACAACTGGTGATGGGGGTGTGTGCCAGTGTCCCCAGGTAACCACACAACACATGAGGAGGCCTGAATTCCAATTACACAGATGTGTATACAGTGCCATACAAAAGTAACTCATGGATTGGATTCCCTATGTGGGCAAACAGGCATTGTTAGATGAGAGGGAGCCCAAATTACACATGTCACACAAGCTTGTAGGAACAGCAACTAACACAGCAAGAGACAGACCCACCACAGCACTACCCCCAGGGACCCCACATTGTGGTGACACTAGCCTGCATGATAATCCCACTGTGATGACAAAGGTAGATGTCATTCACACTGTGAACCACAGCCATGTGTCCTGAGCAACAAACTACCATCACACCTACACAAGCACAAATCAATCAAAATGGCCTGCCAGCCAAGGCCAATATGGAGGTAGGGGTCTAGCTGTGCAACAACTCACATTTGCACACACTCAACACCACACACCTTGATCTCCACCAATGTGCAGCAGTGAAGCTCACATGGACTGGTGACATTGCACATGCACCCACGACAATCCCAGGGGTGGTGGTGGGAACTAAGGTGCAGAAACCCATCACACATGGCCAGTCAACAAGACTCGTGAATGTCTGACACACTGCACCGTACGCGGTACATGGGCATGACTTGAAATCCACCCCAATCAATGGGATCCCGGCCATAGTCACACACTAATGAAGAAGCCAAGGTGACCCACAAAGAACACACGTAGACAACTTCCAACATTGCAGCTCTGACCCTGAGGAGTGGCAGCAGTCACACACACAACGTGTCACAATCACTGAAAGCTAGCAGAAACTGTAAATTACATGACCTGTGTAACCAACAAGTGCCAAGGGGAATCCTGACTGTGTCCCATCTGTGTTTGCCCACATCCCCAGCCCTGACAACAAAGGCAACTAGGGATGACAACCTGATGAACATTAGTTTGCCATGCACCCACATCCCGGAGAAACCAGGTCCAAGATGCTGGATGAACACAGAACAACTCAGCAAGCATCACAAACAGGAACATCCGTAGGGACACAGCCTGTGTAGGTAAAGGGAAGGGAACACGCACAGACATGCTTACACAACACGGGCCCAGGCAATGTCACAGGATTACACACTGCCATGAGGGCACTCCACTCCTGTGGAAGGTCCGCTGTGCCAAACCTTGTCTGTGCACGACTCAAACATGTCAGCAGAACACTCGGCCAGTGAGTCAACAACTACAACACACTGAAGGCTCTGCTCACATCAGCCTGGGTACGGGAGTGTCACGTCAGTCATCTGCATACACCCAAAACACGCGTCAAGCAAGTTGCACTGTATACACAGATGAGTCCTTCAACATTGATGTGCTAAACTGCATGTCCAGTGGAGATGGGCACACAGTCAGGGAAATAGAAACATTGAACAGTGGTAAGCCCACCAGATGTGCATCAGTGTAAGACAAAGATGTTAATTAACAAATGCAAAACGTACATCCCTGTGTCAAATGCTGAACATTACACCCTCAGACTGCAGCAAAGGATGCTATAGATCCAGACTACATCAGGACACATATCCCATGGACCACATGGAGTCCATCACAGCAACACTTCATTTACCTGATCTGAACACTATTACAACTGCAAATGCATGATGATACTCATCTACATCATGTACATCAAAAGAAAAACCACAAGTAAACAAAAAGAGGCTTTATTCAGCAAATGTCAAACAAAAATTTTAAGTCCAAAATAAACTAAGGCCAATGGCCAGTCCAAATACACAGTCCCAACAGGGTGATATGTGACAACTTGTCACCCACTGCTTGCCTGCACTGGTACGGACAGGGGACATCCCCCTTGGAGGGGCATACAAGGGGCAGGCCAGGCACCGCAGGGACAGGATCAGGGGATGCCAGAGTGAGGCAGTGAAGGGGTGGTGGGTGCAGGAGTGTCACCGGCAATTGCAGTGGAGGTGTCTGACTCAGGGGGCCGGCACCACTGTAGGGCACAAGTCAGATGTTGTGGGTGCTGCAACCACTGCAGTGGGCCGGTCAGATGGAGTGGACTGGGTCCCCACTGCAGTGCCCGAGTCAGACGGGGTGGTTGTGAACTCCACTGCAGTGCATGACTCCAAGGGAGTGGAAGGGGGGCAGATGAGGTGGGCAGGACAGAGGGGGGACCCGGTCTCCACACCAGTGGCACAAACAGGCAGAGCGTCTGGTTTGGGGGTGGAAGAGCAAGTGGCAGGGGGAGGGCCTAAGCAGTTTGGGGATGCGGTATCGGTGTGTGGGGGAACCTGGGGCAGGGTGTGGCGGTGGAACCTGTGGAGTGGTGGCCTGGGGGATGGAGGAGAGAGACTGGGTGGTGGAGCTGCGTGGTGGTGGTGGTGGGGTCTTGCCCTTCCTGGTCCGGGGGACTTCCGAATGGGGTCCTCAGTCTGCCTGCGCCTGGGGGAGGTTGTCCGGGGGCGAGGGGCACTCCCCTCGGTGTGGGTGGACTTCCTCTTCCCCCGGTATGCTGGATCAGCAGGATCGGAGGGGAAGAGGCCGAGGTCACAGAGGAAGAGCTGCTGTGTAGGTGGGGTTGCAGGTGAGGCAAGGGAAGGGGTCTTGGAGGGAGAGGATTTGGAGGACTGCGGAGTGACTGTGGATGCCTGTGTGTGTCTGTTCCCCATCCCCTGTGTGTGTGGTATCAGTCCGCTGAGGATGCTTGTGTGCACGTCTTGCCTTTCTTTTGGGTGTGTCTGTGCTGCTCGTGTCTGTGTGTTTGGGTGATTGTTCAGGTGTGCATGTGCTTTGGACAGGTAGGGTGCCAGGAAGTGTGGATGGGGCAGAGGTAGGAGGGGTGAGGGACTGTTGGAGGAGGGACACTGCTGCCGTCAGGGAGGATTCCATGGACTTATTGCTCCTCTGTAGGGCAGACATACCCGCCGAGATGCCATCCATGAACGACACCAGCTGTGTCAACAGAGTGGTGTGTGCATGGAGGACACTCAGCATTGCTGTCTGCCCTACATGGAGCTGCTGAAGTAGGTACACAGACTCCTCACTCAGGGCAGCAGGGGACACAGGGGCAGGGGGTGCGGTGCCTGGCACGAAGGAGACACGCTCCCAAACACAGGAGCCTCCACGGACCTCTGGAATCGGAGCCAATGGGAGGGCGGTGGTGGTGGTGGTGGTGGTGGCGGGGCCAGACAGACTAGCTGGGGTGTGGTGGCTACTGACACCCGCCTCCACAAGGGAGTCATCCTCCGAGCTGCTGTGGTCCTCAGCTGAGGTGGATGGTGCTGAGGTCTCCTCGGTGTGGCTCCCCTCGCCCTCCGTGCCACTGGGTCCCTCCGACCGCTCGTCGGCTGCTGACCCAGTCTGGCTCTGCAGCTCCTCCTGGTCCGTGGAGCTGTCCCCTCCTGTGGTCGTGGATGTATCTGCAAACAATTAGGGAAACAGACAAACATCAGTCACCTGCACTGACCGCACACACCACAGTAAGTACAGCACATTACAGAGCAAGCCCTGGCATCCTTAGTTGAACATTGCCAAAAGTCCTCACACAGATTCGGAGAAGCCAATTGTCAGTCTGATGGTCAACCATGGAACTCACACCCCTCCTGCCCTTGCACCCATCTGTCTGGTGCCTGTCTGATGGTAATACCCCGATGTGGACACATGCACCACCTACACAGTTGTTGGACATTGCAGAGAACACGGTGAAGTATGTGAACATGCACACATCACATCTCTTGCCACTGAGTCAGTGCAGGTGTCCGGATAAAGGGATGGCCAGAGTCTAAATAGAAATGCATGTGATGCATACCAGCACCAGACACCATGATGCACCCATGTCCGGATAGTCAATGCCACAATGGGGTGCATGTTGCACATGTCACTCCCCTGCAGGATCACTCTTAGGAAGTTTAATGCCATGACACAGGCATGCGTGCAAAGTCATACATCACTGTCTCCAGTCACATGGCCATGGCAGCCAGCCAACAACAGTCTGCACTGTGTCACAATCCTAGGACATTGGGAATGCAAGTTATGTAAATGACAAGTGCACATGTCCATCCCCCACAAACCACATCATATGAACTCGTATTTGTCCACGTCATACCAATTGGACATATGGGAGACATGAAACACAACTCTCAGAACCTGAGCACCTCACAGTGTGCTGTGAATGAAAAACAGCTGCCTGAAAGTCACAGTCGCATACACCTGTGTGCACAGTCAAGTGATCAAACACCTATAAGTCACAGAAGTATCGTCTCTCATGGTCACATCTCAGATGGCATGCTGAGCCCTAACCGATAAACATACCAGTAGTCCTGACAACGAAGCCACAGCACAATGACACAGAGGCAGACACCTGAGGGAACATTTCACTGATAACAACATGTCAGCTGATACACGGGAGTGGGAGTACAGAGTGTATTGTATGCCCTGGAGTAGGCATGACTGTCCAGCTCCACCTGTAAGAGGGATGAGCCCTGGACAGTAGGCAGGTGGCTAAGCATGTGTGACACACATGACATACATACTCCTGAGGCCCAAACATTGTTCCCACCCGCAGCATGGGGGTGTGCCAAATACCCCAGGGACAAGTGGTGATTCAGATCAGCAAGTGGACCACATATCAAAGTTACACCCAGATTACATTTCATGACTTAGGCATTGTGTGAGCAATCGACCCACCCATGAAGCCCACCACAAAGTCATGGGAACAAAAGCTGTCCCCCACCTTGAGCAAAGCAAAATGCAAGGACCCTGTACCCAAGTGACACAATTTCCTGACCGTAAGGACCACACCTGCGCATCAGATGAGGAGTGGGCATGTCACAATTGAGGGACATGGGTCCTGGACCACAAGACTGATTTTAACCAGGCCAGAGGAGGGCACATAGCATGTCAGACAGAGTTCGCAGTGCAGTCATGGACTCACCCCCTCCTTGCTGCTGTCTGTCCTTCAGCTGCCCATCCAGGTCAGGGAAGACCACCGCCAGGATCTGGAGCATGTGGGGGGTCAGGGTCCGGTGTCCGCCCCTCCTGCGAGGAGGAGACAGCTTCAGCTGGACCCTTGCGATCCTCCGGGTCCAGCCACGAAGGTCCTGCCACATCTTCTGGCAGTTGCGGATCCGGCGCTTATAGACCCCCACGGATCTTACTGCCCGGGCGATGGTCAGCCAGATTTCCTGCTTACGGTGGGCATCAACCTGTGAGGATGACAAAGTGAAAAGGCCATTACTACACATGCAACATATCCATGCATCACACGGTCGGATATACATGTCTCAATCACAGGGGCATATGATGTACACAGGCAGTGCAACGATGGCTATGAACAGTTTGCCAGCAGTTACTACATGGTATCATTGCATGGGAAGTAAACCTTGTTGGAATGCACGGTTACTGCACTGTACCTGTTCAGTGCATGTGACTACACACTTTGGGGGGTGAGAATTACTCAGTGAGCATGCTTGCCAGTGGTGTGCACACTGGAAGTCTTGCTAGTCAGACAACATGCACAATTAGTAAGGCAGTGGACAGCACACTCACCTGCTCCCCTGGTGTCCCATACAGCTTGCTGTACTGTGGAAGGAGGTTGTCCAGCAGGGCCTGGTTCTCCTCAAGGCTGAAGGCTGGGGCTCTATCCACAGTACGTGCCATTGCAGTAGCCAGAGGATGCAGAGACAGCAGCAGTGTTGGTGGCAGATGTCGTCCTGGAGCATGTAGTGCAGGCAAGTGAGCCCTCAGGGGAACAGCCAGCATTATATGTGTGCTGCAGAGGCAGATACTGTCCCATGTGTCCAAGGTGATAGGTCCAAGTCGTTTGCATCTTCTGAATCTGACCAATCCATGGAATAGCAGCACTAATACACGCCCACAGCATCCTTCAAAACTTCAACTTCATGACACCCATGAATTTGCAACATTGTTGTGGCTGGCCAACTGAATTCACTGCATCAGACTCGTTGAAGCTTCGAAAACGCGTCCGTTGCCATGCCAGTCCCCAGCCAATGCGTGCGCACCGTTCGGTCCATTGCTGTACAATGCGTATTCCAGGATACAACGCGTACCCGCTCACAATAGATGCAATGGGCCGTGCGGGCACACCGATCGGTCCATTGCTGTACAACGCGTACCCGCTCACAACAGATGCAATGGGCCGTGCGGGCACACCGCTCGGTCCATTGCTGTACAACGCGTACCCGCTCACAACAGATGCAATGGGCCGTGCAGGCACACCGATCGGTCCATTGCTGTACAACACGTACCCGCTCACAACAGATGCAATGGGCCGTGCGGGCACACTGATCGGTCCATTGCTGTACAACGCGTATTCCGGGATACAACGCGTACCCGCTCACAACAGATGCAATGGGCCGTGCGGGCACACCGATCGGTCCATTGCTGTACAACGCGTATTCTGGGATACAACGCGTACCCACTCACAACAGATGCAATGGGCCGTGCGGGCACACCGCTCGGTCCATTGTTGTACAACGCGTACCCGCTCACAACAGATGCAATGGGCCGTGCGGGCACACCGATCGGTCCATTGCTGTACAACGCGTCCCTGTACAGGTCACACGCATATGTCACCATGCTTGTCACTGGTGAACGTATGCCATCCACATATACTTTCCAGGGACTCAGGGGCACACCTACAACACCACACCCAGTCCACACTGTATCTAAGGCATGTAAGGCTGCATTACCTTTTCTGTGTATGGGGGTAAACATGTGGTTTTTGGGGTGGCACTTGGGGGCAGCCACACCCAGGCTGTGCACGTGTTCATGGGGACAGGATCCTTTGTGTGTTGTGCACCTGACCACTGTGATGTGCAACTGTTCATTTTGGAGCATGTGGCATGGTCACATTTCCAGGATGTGTATGTGTATGACATGTCACATACCTCCAGGCTCACATGTGGGAAGGCATGTACGTCACAGTGTGACCCATTGCCACAATAGTGATGGCCCTCCACAGTCTGTGTGCATGTTGTGTTTCCGATGTCTGACTCCATGTGCACAATGGGAGACAGTCTCCACATCCACGTTGTTTGTGCATGGACTTTGATGTTGTGTGTGTGTGTGTGTGTGTCACAGACGTCCATGTCCGTCCTGCAGAGGCAACAGGGGCCACTACCTGTGGGAGTCATGTTTGTTTTTCTGACGTGTACATGATACGCCATGTCATGCCAGTGTCCATGTGGCAAGACAGGGTCCCTGGGAATATACCTGTCAATGAGCTGTGATGCCTGTGGCACATCTGTCCAGACATGTCACTGTGGTGTGTGTGTGGAACGTGACAGCAGTAAATGGGTACTGTGACACAGCCTAATCGTTTCCCATAGCACACCCTGGAACCTGTTATCAACACATGTTGAACTGAGATGTTAGATGATGTCCATGTAGGTGCCATATATGTCCAAACAGAACGGCACACACATCAAGTACTTGTGTCTCGTAATGATGTATCATGTGAAATTGAGTATGGTGAATGGCACATATGTGGGGTGACTGACAATCTTTCTTTTCTTCACCTATGCACTGCAGTGCTCCAGCTGTCCATAGACCATTCCCTGACCTGGCAACGATGGTGGAACGTGACAGCATCCGACGGTACCGCTTCACCAGGCAGCTGATTGTGGATTTGGCAGTGCGCTTGACCCCACATTTGCAACCTGGCCGGCCGTACCCTACAGCGCTGACCCCCAAGGTGAAGGTGATTGCAGCCCTACACTTTGCCACCGGTACCTTTCAACACACTGTGGCGACTGCTGGTGGGATGTCACAGACTATGTTCAGCCGTGTGCTACGCGATGTTTTGGAGGCAATGTTGAGATGCCTGAACCAGTACATCTATTTCCCAACACGTCAACAACTCACTGACGTCAAGAGTGACTTCTATGCCCTGGGGAGGATGCCACATGTCATTGGCTCCATTGATGGGACACATGTGGCTTTGGTACCACCACAGGCACATGAGCAGGCATACCGGAACCGTAAACATTACCATTCGATCAATGCTCTGGTGGTATGTCTTGCAGATATGACCATCACACATGTGTGTGCCCGTTTCCCCGGTTCTGCACACGATGCCTACGTGATGAGGAGTAGTCGCATCCTGAGGATGATGTTACAGATGCAAAACCAGCGTGCCTGGCTTGTCGGTGTGTACTGACTTTGTACCATTGTGTGTGTTCTGCTATGTTGTATTCCGCCCACTTTTCCAACTCAGCTAATGTGCAATTGTCTGTCTGTAGGTGACTCCGGATACCCCAACATGCTGTGGTTGCTGACAACCCTCAGGAACCCTGTGACACCAGCCCAGATGCGCTACAATGAGGCACATGGTTGGACCAGGAGAGTGATCGAGCGGACCTTTGGTCTCCTGAAGAGCCGCTTCCGCTGCCTGGACAAGACAGGAGGGGCCCTCCCATATGCCCCAGCAAAGGTGTGCAAGATTGTCATTGTCTGCTGCATGCTACACAACCTGGCAGTGCGGAAGGAGTTGCCTCTCATCCTGGATGACGATGACCAACGTCCACCACCTGTAGAGGATCCGGCCTGGTCCACGATGCCAGTGATGATGATGAGGGTGATGTCCGCACACAGCTCATCAACAACTTCTTCAGCTGAATGTGAGTATCCAGAGATGTCATGTCAATAATGTGAGTTTGCATGATATGTGTGGGTGGTGCTCTGGTGCTGTTTGAGTGTGGCCATGTGCTACTTGACTGGATGCGTGCAGTGATGTGTTCTTGCAGGTAGTCTGTACTGCCCAACAGTGTTGACATGCTAACTTTGTTTTGTGTAGTTATCTTGTGACATGTATTGGGCATGAGTATTGCAGTTCTGTGCTGTTCTTCAGTGGTTTTGACTGTGTGTCATGTCTGACCTTCACAGGGTGCTTACAGAGTTGTTTGGTCAACTTGGATCCCCCGACTCCATGATTCCGCTTTCAGGGTGGCAGCAGTCGTTTCCCTACAGGTGATGTGCCACACACCCCTGGACTTTCTATCTTCTGCACTTTTTGACTTTGTGGCCACAGCCACGTGGGATTACCTTGCATTTGTAGTGGAAACAACATGTTGCAAATGTGTAATAAACCTGTGCTTCACTTTGGGATGTGCGTTGTCTGTGGTCACACATCTGACTGACATTTGCTTGCTGCACCTGTGGGCTAGTTGACACAGACTGTGAATAGGTGTGGTGTCTGTGCATTCCACAGTATTTCCTGGCAACATCAGTGTAGGCGAAGAGTCCGATGGCCCTGGTGTCTCTGTGTTGTGTAGCCCTAGTGGTGTGTCTCCCTCATATGTGTCACGTCACCATGACTCACATGACGGTGTTGTACTTGCTGTAGCAGTTAGCATACACAGTGTAATTTAGCAGATCATCATCCCCATGACAGTAACCACGTTGGAATCACAACAGAGGCAAGTATGGTGTAGTAGTGATTTTATTTACAGACATGTGTGAGTATAGTGCACAGGATGGTGGGTGCTGTACATTGGGATTGTGATCCGAAGTTCCCAGATGAGTTGGAAGTCTTGGTAGCAGAAATGTCCTGAGTGAAGTCCACAGTCATCTGATACATTAGTCCAACTTAGACTCCCCATGTCATGTGGGAGAGTTGTGTTGCATTCTACAGGGTGAACAGTTTGCACACAAAGGAGACTTTCCAGAACAGGTGTTGGCTTCCTGGGGGATGTACATGGCCATCAACCTCTCAGTTTTCCTTCCTCGAACGACCCCTCTTCTTTGGGGGGGGACCCTCACGTGCAGGCTGCTGCGGTGCAGGGGACTCTCCGCCAGAGTCCTCCTCCCGCCCTGTGGCAGTTGCAGTTGTTGCAGCACCAGATGTTGTGGGCACACAGGGAGGTGTGGCCATGTTGGTGCTAATCTGGCAGAGGCATGTCAATATGTCCCTATGCACCGCTGTCAGTTCTTGCCATGTGTCCCACTTGGACTCCATGCGAGACATGTGTGTCTCCACACGGGACATGTGTGAGTTCAAGCGGGCATGATGGGCAGCCTGCTGCTGTTGGATGTCCTTGAGGATCCCCACTACCTGGCTGACCTCTCCGGTGCTATTCTGGTACGCATCAGCAATGCGTGCCAGTTGTGGGTCATCATGCAGTCCAGACCCCTCTGCAAACAGCGACCTCTGCCTACCACCCCTCCCACCACCCCTGGCGACACGTGCGGGACCTGCGGTGGCATGCCCAGGTGACCCTAGGCCCCCTTGGGGGTTGTTACTGGGGTCGTTGTCCGTTGCTCGACGTTGGGCCAGGGTCCCTGTGCTGTTGTCATTGGTGGTCCTTGGTCTGTCCGTTGGCAGTTGTTGGAGGGGTGGGTGCAGGGGGTGCAGATGTTGGTCCTGCTGGTGCTGCATGATGACTCGCACCGGAGGGGCCAGGTAGGTCTTCGCCATCCGAGGAGTGCAGAGGCTGTTCCACACCAGTGAGCTCAGTGTCCCCCGGATCCTGGGACAGGGACTCCTCCTCGCCTGCTGCTGTGTCCCCATCATCACCTGTTTTTGGAAGAGACACACAATGTATGTTATATTTCGACATGCATCAATGGTTCACACACCTGACAGTTGTGACTGTACCTCTGGATGCGGCCTGTACATTGCATTGTCCTAAGTTGTAACAGTAAGAGGTTGATATTGGTGTAGCACATTGTCCTGCAAACCTGAGACTTTTCAATGTGAATGTTGAGGTGTGTGCATGGCCAGCATTGGTTGTATTTGGTGGACATCCGGCCCTCCTTCTCCCCCAGCCCAGTTATCCCACCATGAAGCATGCCACCCTTACAGTGTGTTCAGGTTGACTCTCAGGATGTCATTCAGTGGTGTCCTGCTGTTGGTTGGTGCACAGGTCCCAGCAGGGCCTGGTACTCCCCACAACAGAGCACCATTGTCAGACATCTTTGATATGGCTTTTCACTCCCTGTGAGGTGTGCATGCTTCAGTGCTAGCTTGCTGGGCCATGTGGGTGGGGGATGTTGAGCTGTGACTACCACTCCCATCATGCTATTGCCTACACCCCCTTCCCAGCATGCCCATACTTCCTTCCTTTTGACTCTGCTTCCCTGTGGGGTAGTGTGCCTGTGCTGACAGGATGGCTGACAGTGTTGTCCTGGCGGTTGTTTGGCTACACATCCCAAAAGTGTCCCTGTGCTTCACACAGCATAACCCAGTGTGGTAAATCTTTGTGGGATATTTAATTAGAGTGTGAGGCAATGCATTCTCCCAGGTGAGTTGTGTGGAGTTTGTGTTAAGGGGGTGTGTGAGAAAAGCTGCTGGTGACTATGGTCAGAGCTGTCAGTCCTCCTTCCCACCCAGCCAGATATCCCACCATGGAACGTGCTTCCATTGCAGGGAGTGCAAGTTGGCTTTCAGGATGTCAGTCAGTGTTGTCCTGCACTTGGTTGGTGCACAGTTCCCAGCAGGGGCTTGTGCTCCCCACAGCAGTACCCAGTGTCGGCCATCTTGTCAGTTCTTTTTCACTCCCTGTGATGTGAGCATGGTTCAGGGTGGTGTTGATGGGCCAATTGTGAGGGTGACCAATATCTGTGACTACAACTCCCATCATGCTATTGGCTACACTGACTTCACCAGCATACACAGAATTCTTTCCTTTGAGTGAGCTTCCCTGTGAGGTGGTGTTCTAGTGGTGGCAAAATATCTGACTGTGTTTGTTGGTTATATTTGTGCCACTGCCTTGCTGTATTTGTTGTTAGGTTTGTACATGTCATGACACAGTTACATGTCACTATGAGATGGCAGGTATTGTGTTTGTCTGACTAGCATTCACATGTTGGGATGATTATCTTTTGGTTGCTGTGGATTTGCTAAGGGTGCATGGTTTGACTATCCCCTTGACAGTGATGTGTGTGTATTGTCACACCATATTGTGTATATTAGTTGTGTACTCACCAGGCTCTGGGATGTTTGTTAGTCCATATACGCTCACTGGTGGTAGGATGGCTCGCACCTTCTCCTCCCAGGGCCTGAGGTATACTGGTTTGGCAGGAGGGCCACTGCCGGTGTGCTGACTCAGGAGGTAATCCTTCTTCAGTAGGTCCCTGACCCTCCTGCGCACATCATACCACCAGTTCTGGATGTCTTCCTTTGTGCGCAAACATGGTGATTGTGCGTTCACCCTGTTGACGATCCTCTCCCACATCTTGGTTTTCTGCGCCATGGGGGTCTGTTGGACCAATGTGCCAAACAACTGTGGCTCTACCCTCAGGATCTCGTCTACCAGGACTTCCAATTCACTATCTAGGAACTTTGGATACTTCTTTGGGGGCATGGTGGTGGGTGGTGGTGGTGATTGATGTGTGTGTGAGTGTGCAAGTGAGGGTGGGTGAGTGTTGGTTTTGCTGGGTGTGTGTGAGGGTACTATTTGTTGAGGTGCTAATGGTGTGTGGCTTGTGTGATGGATGAGCTGTGAGTGTGTCTGTGGTTGCTGTCTGATGGTGTTCTGTGCTGGCAGGTCAGTGGAATTTGCAAAGGATCATGGTAGGGATTTGTGGCCTTTATATAGGTGGAGTTGGGGGTGTGTCCTTGTTCCATTTTTCCCCCCCACTGTATTTATTGGCTTTGTGATTGCTTGTTTGGCCCTTTTTTTGTATTTTTTCCTTTGTATTTTTTGTGCATGTAGGAGACGTTCTTCTGACCGAGTAGGACGCTGCAGTTGTCTCGTGCGATCTTCTCCGACTCGTTCCCGCTGTGTTTCAGCTAGGTTTCATGTGCGGCATACGAGTCGGTCGCGGAGTTTTGTGTTGTTTCGGCTGGCTTTTGTATGCGTGTCGGTCGTACGGCTTGAGCTCCGTGCGAGTCGGTCTGGTTTTGCACGCATTGCATCGTACTGCGTGGGTCGGAGTTCGCAGGTACGTTTCGTTCGGGTTGATTCCTGGTGCGTGTCGGTTGGTTCGAATCGCGTGGTTTCCCGGCCGGATAGCTTGTTTCCGTCCGGGTCGGTCGTTCGTTTTGTGTTCCGTACGAGTCGGTCGTGATTCACATGCATTTCATCGTACTACGCGGGTCGGACGGACTAAATTCCCGTACCGAGTCGGTCAGTACATTTTCCGGCCCGAATCGGAATCGGCCCCTCAGTCTACATAGCATAACCAAAAGTTTGAGTGCCGTCTTATAAAAAACAATCAGGTGGTCATTACATATAGGATTTAAGCCTAAGATACAAGTCTAGACTTGATCTGCATAGCATAGACAAGGGCATCAAGAGAAATAGAGCAAAGTACTAAAGGAACTGAGTAAAAATATAGGATGGTGGGCAGCTGCCCTTTTTGCCCAAGGGACGAATTACACCCCATGACCACTGGGAAAGTAAACCAACACACGAGAGTAACAAAAAAACATGATTGAGCCAGGAGAGAGAACAGCATTGACCCGACTAAAAGACGAACCCCAGGCAACTTCTCCTAATGCAAGGATATACAGGCATCCACATTATAAAAGGGGGAGCATTGGAAAGGTGCAAGTGCAGACATAGCCCAAACGGTGTTCCTTGTAAGGGAAGTGCCTGCAATATTGAACAGAGGAGCGTGAATATTATCAAGGGGTCAACCAACACCAGTGGGCACGCATAGTATGGACAATAAAGAATGTAAGAGGTGGAAAATCAGGGATTCAATAAAAGAGACCCAACAGACCCTATTGAGGAAGGTACAGGACTCAGCACTTGTCGCTTAGAACGCTCGCTGCAAACTCTCCTCGTGGTCCTGTGCAGTGGCTGCTATCTTCTTCTTAAAGATATCAAGGAATGGAACTGTGTGAATGTTCAACATGAGGTTCCAAGGGCATTACTACATTTACTCAATTATTGATCATTCTTAAGAAATGTCTTAGGAAATATGGTCCTGTTATGGCATCAGCTTCACACCGACCACTCAGAGCTTATTTCAAACTGAATAGCATCCTGGGAAAATATTATGAAGCAGCATGTGTGTGCTAAATTTTAACACAACCTTCTGCTGAAGTAACCTGTAAAATGTTACAAATATTTTAAATTAGCACACTGCAACCCTTATATAGAATTATATGCAAGTTACCCCAGTTTGTACAGGATCTTTATATTTCAACAGTAAAATCATGTTATTTAATATTTGCAGATTGTGGAATAATCATGAAAAACATAATGTCAAAAATAAGCAATTTTAGTGATAACTTTTTACCCATGCACTAAAATAATGAGATTATTATTCATGCTTCAAAATTATGCATGCCCAGTGAAGCACAGAGAACATGACCAGGAATATTTGAAACAAACTGTCAAAAAGGGTTACCAGTTTGGGAGGAGTTGATGCACAATCTTGTTATCTCAACACAAAATTCTGAGAGCATCTTTACTAAACACCTAAAAGCTACAGCACATGTAACAGACAATCTCCACGTGAATGCATGGTAAGTTCAAGCAGTACCATCAGTTTTAAAGTAAAGGACATAAGACTATTCAATACAATTCCCATAGGAGGAGTGGAACTGAGATATTTTTAAAGCTTTTAAGCGAAAAGCACTCGAAAATGTAAGCGCCATAGAAAATAAAAATGTAAATTTTGTCAGGATCTATACACAATTTCAGGGTGAAAATGGAGTGGAGGTTGGAAACACCTAGGAGATAGTCCTGCTCAAAGTTTTTACCTATGGACTTAGGGCCTGATTAAGAGTTTGGCGGTCCATTGGACTGCCAATCCCGTAGTGGCGGTCCCTGAAACACCAGACTGGTGGTCCACGTGCCGTATTACGAATACAGCGGTGTCACTGAGACAGGACCAGTGCTACCGCCGGGATCCTGGATCCCGTGGCAGTGGCACAGCAGTCATAGGCTATAATATGCTGGCAGTGCAGCTGCCATGCCGCCAAGCATATTATGAGCTTACTTACCGCCACAGTTCTCATGACGGAGAGCCTGCATTAAAAACTGTGGCGGTGAGGAAACTGAGGGGTCTCCACAGGGTCCTCTGGTGCCTCAGGGCCATGGGGATTCATGCACGCCCAGTTCCTGCACGGCATGGACTCAACAGTCTATGCCATGCAGGAATTGCTTTGGTGTTCCCATTGCAGTGCCTTTCTAAGGCTCGCTGCCTGGGACCGCCAAAGCACTGCCTGCAAGACCAGGAGAAAACTCCTAATCTGGCTGGCGGTGTCAGTACGGCTTTGGTGGTGTGGGAACGGGGCGGCCCGCTCCCACACCGGCAAAGTCTTAATTAGGCCCTTAGTCTCTGAAATGAAAGTTAAAATCTTCCAGCAGACAAAGCTGTAAGCTGTAGCCAGCAGGGCTGCACAAGCGTGGACAAGTTTACCACAAGGAGCCACAACCAGTTTTCAGAATATCAAACAGCTCTGAGTGGTACAAACTTGTTTTTCTTGCCCACCTTAGATTCAACCTTCCTGGGCAAGCTTCATTACCCCGGCCCAGTCCTCCAAGATTGAAAAATTAGCTTAGGCCCATTATGTCCAACTGCAGTGAAAGCTCCTTCTGGTCAATTCTGCGGCCCCTAGCTCCTCACGTCAAGAATCTAGGCACCAGATCTGCTTCAGGGTCCAGTCCTCTATGGTCAGATAGGTCTTCTGGAAGTAAAAAGCCCTTCTGCTTTTTGCAACTCTGAAGCTGGGAAATGGGAGGCCTTCCATGGGACCTTTGGGGAACAGTTCCAGCCCATGTTTGCCAGCAGGACCCACGAGTCTTTGAGTGTAAGTCCTTACGCGCGTCCTCTTCTTCCAGCAGGGTCCTCTTCAGGTGGACTTTTTTCAGCTTAGTGGAATAGTCTGAGGAGGTAGTAGTTGAGTTACACGATTTATGTTGTGCACTAGCCAACAAATGGAGGAATTCTGCAAACCCAATTCTAACTATTATCTTGCATCTCCCATCCAAAGCCTTTTGTAGCAGTTTCTCTGTACATTGTATACATTATGTATGAGACCACCTGGAGGAAAGAAGATTTTTCTAATTATGCTCTAAAAGTCTTTTGTCTCCGACTGTTTGAAAACAACTACACATGGGCTGTGAGGCTCTGGCGTATAGTGTACCAATAGTATCCCACTTGCCTAATTGTTTTGCATTAGTCGCTTCAACAATAGATTCTTGATGGGGATTTCTACTAAAAAAGGTTCTAACCGCTCACCAACAATTTGAGGCATGCATCATCCATGGTGGTTGCTTCCCAGCAAGCACCATCGTCATGCTCAACAGGTTCACCCAGAGCCCTTGTAGACTTTTGTGGTCTAGGCCCCAATGCTCAATTGATTAATATTGTATCAGGGTAGTAAAAAAATTAAATGTGCTTATTCTTTCATTTATTCAACAATAAATGCTACACTGTACAAGATTGAAAATTAAAGTGTGAAATATGGTAGGTATTATGTAACCTTTCTCACAGTCTTGCAGGTCAACATGTTACAGCCCTATTAAGGTGAGCAACTCTTACATGGGATTTCTTTAGGACCAAATTGAGTGAGTACCTACCTTCGTCACTGCTATGACTATCTATGCCTCCTTGTTATAGTGGATCACCAAGCAGAGGCTGGAAGTTCATACAGTAGGTGTAATCACACTGAACACATGCACCAAGCACCTGCAATGTTTGGTACAGGGCAGAAACTCTGATCTACTTGCTAGTCTCATGAAGCATACGAGTCAGAGTGGCTGGAACTCTAATATGAATGACAAGGTGGGCAATATCCTTACTATTTTATGTTTTGTATAGTTTACAATTTATTTTTAAGGTCCTTTTTGCATTTTTTATATTAATACATTTGATGTTGTGAATTTAAAATATGCTTACTAATTTATATTTAAAGTAATAGACCAAGTGTGTTTAAGATGATTTTAATGCCAGTAAGATTTTAATATTTGTTATTTGCTTTATGTTTATGAAGATGGATGCTAATTATGTTTTCTATTTTGTAGGATTGTGAAAATTAAATCCTATTTTTATAAAGTCTTAAGGTTTTCTATGCTGATTAGGTTGAAATGATATGAACAAAAAACACTGCTTCAAAGTTCAACATTTCCTTTCTGTTCTTCAGTGTGAATTGGGAATAATAAATCTGACCCCTTCAGTCCAACACTTTCCCTACTCATTCTCATACTGGAGAGTGAATAGCACATTAGATTTTTCTGCATTATTTTTGATCATTTTATGTTTAAATGGAGTTATAACAGCATGTTTGATATTTATATGGATTTTATTTTTAATGTTTATTGGATCGTAGTTAGAATTGTAAATATGTTTCTCCTTGCATATAAGTTGTATCTATTGTTCTTAATATTTCCTAGATGTTTATTTATATTCATATAATAAATATTTGTAAAATATTTTTTTGATTTTTATCATTTTGCATCTGTTTTACTATTTTTAGATATTTTAAAATTTCATTTTTAAGTATATTCTATTGATTTAACATTTTTATTTTACATGATTATATTTTCAGTGTTTTATTGTTTGACAAATATTAGGTTTATTAATTTAGGTTTTATTTTGTATTTTTAATAGCCCTTTAATGTTGGTATATTTTTAATGAATGTTTACATTTATTTTTATGCTAATCTTTCATACTATTTAAAGTTATTATACATCTTTGCATTTTCATTTGATATGTATTTTAAAATTATTTTTAAATCAATTTATATTTTTTTAATTATTCTAATGTTAAATACCATTAAAGATATACTTCCCTATTTGATGCAATACTTTTTCCACTATGTTGTTGTAGTCAAAATATGTATGTAAAGTTGATATTTTTTCCTCACTATTGAGCTCTGTTTATTGCAATATTGTTGACCTTGATATTCTGTCATAGAATCTTGTTTTCTTGGAAATATGTTCCTTGAGGTTAAGCTCACTGTTCAGAAACCATCCATGTGACTTGGCACTGGATAAAAGCTGAATTTAAAATGCATCCATTTCCATGTTGTTGAGTGAGGTTTGGATTAGATGTTGCTAGTTGTTATTTGCTAATTGTAGGAATTCTGGTTTGCTTTGGTTGAGCTTCAAGTAGTCACTGCATATCCAGTTCTGGATGAAGTACAGGCAGTGTTTGAGGCATTGTATTTCCAGAGTCTATATTTTCAAGAAGAGTTATAATTTGTATATTGATGAATTTTGATGCCGTTAATGGTGAGTGGAGCCCACAGGGGCTGCAAGTAGAGGATAAAAATGAGATGATTGGGGAAAATATGAAACACTTGGGGACAACACAAATAATAGATATGTATTGTTTTGAGACCTACTCAGACATGCATCAACCAGAGTACTACCAAAATGGAGGGATGGTTGCAATCATGACAATTTGTGAGACAATTTTTGGTTTTGATTTGTTCTAGTGCATTGCGTACTTTTGTGTATGTTCCATTCTAGATTTGGCACATCTAAGAATGGGAATAACACTTTGATTCTTGAGCTGTGACAGTCAAAGGATCATATTCATGTTCTGGAGGTTTGTTATTTCTGCAGAAGGAATACTATAGCATAGTTTTACGATTCTTAACTTCACAACCACATAAGTTGCAATTCAATCAATCAATATTGGGTTTGTATAACCTGGCTAATCACCCATGAGGATATCAAGGAGCTGAGAGTCATGCTGAGGGGGGGCTCAGTCAAACAGCCAGGGCTTGAGTCATTTTCTGAATTCCAGCAGAGAGGAAGAGGTCCATAGGTGAAGTGGGAGGTCGTTCCAGGAATTTGCAGCGAGATAGGAGGAGGAGCGTCCTCCACTGTTGCTGCGGCGAATGTGGGGTGTGTGAGGGGAGGTGGACGTTCAGTTGGTGGTTGATGTCCTTTTCAAGGACTTTGGCGGGAAAGGGCAGCAGAGAGATGGGGCGGTAGTTCTTGAGTTCATTGGGGTCAGCGGATGGTTTCTTGAGTAGGGGCTTAATTTCTGCATGTTTCCATTCTTCGGGGAATGTGGCTGGGCAATGGATGTGTTAATGATGATGGTGAGCTAACTGCTGATCATCTTACTCCCGAGGGGGCATGGGTCCATCTGAATGGACGGAGTTCATGATGGCTGTGGTGTCTTGCACGGTGAGCTGGTCTCGGTGGTGGTCGTGTTTCTCATTCATGGGGGCGAGATGCCTGAGGATGTCGGTGGGTTGGGGCTAGATGACTGAGGATGTTGGTGGGTTGGGGATATATATATATATATATATATATATATATATATATATATATATATATATATATATATATATATATATATATATATACATATTGTTGATTTTTTGCAGTTTTATATGGTACAAACTCAGACCGAGGACACTGGAGTGACTTACATGAGTTCCAAATTATATTACTTAAGGTCAGATTCATTTTTTTAAGGCACATGGAGATTGAGTGATTTATCTAGAATCACAGGATATTGGGCCAACGCCAGGCCTCAAGAATGGTTCCTCAAGTTCCAAAGTCAGCAGCTCTGGCCATAGGTCCCACCTCCTCCATATTGAACATACATATTTGTGGACTACAGTAAATCTATACTCACAAATCTGAACTTCTAATTATCAACATATTGGGTCTGTTGAAAGTATAGAAACAGCCATTACAGAAAATGCTCAAAAGTAAAATAAAATAAAAAAAAGCTTTTCTGTAGAATCATAGTTTGCAATTGAAAGAAAGTCCAGGGTACAAGTGTTGACAAATTAGAGCTTACAGATTTATACTCTTTCACAGAAAAATACACTTCAAAAAAGTTACTATCTACGTTTTTGGGGTGCACAGTTGGTATTAAAGGAACCCACATTCCAAGTCACGAAGCATGTCCAGTGCTAATATACTTAGCTAAAATAAAATATACATTTTAGAAACGGGTAATAGGGGAGGTTGAATTGATTTCCTACTCTTGCGAAGTCAGGGAATTTAATACCTCACTAAGAAATTGCCAAGTTCAGCTGAATTCCCAGCCCAGTTTGGAAAGGATAGCATGCTGTAGGCAAATTCTTCTATTCTGTCATTCAGTGCCATAACTCTGAATGGTAAAGAAAAAGGTAAAAGTTTAAAAAACGAAAAGGTTGCCAACTTGCGAGTTACAGAAATTTGCACATCTGCAATTGCTACTACTGGTTAGCTCCATAGGGCTGAGATGTCCTTGCCAATTTAGTCTCTGGCCTGTTTATTATGCTAGGTTGGGATAGTGTGTGTTTTTTAAAGGGACCCGTTTGAGAAGCACAGACTGTCTTATCAGCTGACTGGAAGGGTGCTCCTGTCTTTTCTTTGCTTTCTGTGCTGAGAACATATGTCAGCAGTGCAGAAGAGTGCAATACAGATAAGGTACCACTTGCCACTGATGTTCATGAAATGACCAGTGCTTAATTTGAGCCTGTGACTGCCGGTGCTCTGCACTAGCTCTTAATTGTCAACATCGGCGCTTGTGAAAGTCTGCTACAAGGTGGCGCTGTCTGGCTAATTTAGAGATGACGACAACAGTAAATTGTTAATTCAATATACATTAAAAGCCATTCTTATAGCTTTGGGGGCCTGGAATAGTCCAAATTGATGGTTAGTAGTTGTGTTGTTGTTATCACTGGCAGCATAGCAGGGGCAATCTATGGTGCAAACTGCAGTGGCCTCCTGACGAGAGCCCTGGCGCTTTTTGTTTTCTATTTTTTTTGTTTGTTTACTAATTAAGCACTGGAAATGACAGGTATTGTACAACTGCAGACTATACATACTGTTTCAAAGTTCAAAACAGAACACATGAGAGAATGCTGTCATGGAAAACCTGGCTGGAATATTAAAGAATTCAGGGCCGGAATTACAAAGAAAAGTTCTATCTAAAGCTTCACTCCTGCCCGAGCGAGGAATGTGTCAAAAACATGTCCATGCTGACAATATTGTGTTTTACAAAATGGCCCAAACATTAACAGGTTATATCAGTTGGGTAGAAATTCTGCAGACATCAGCAATAAAGAAAACTCCAGTCAATCCCTGCTGTTGTCCATTGGTGTTATCATACTATTGTCAGTCCCTGCTTATTTGTTTCGGCAGAGACAAAGTAATTTGGCCTCAATTGTGCTCATATACTTTTTTAATGGAGAGGTAAGGGGGAAAAGCCTGGTAGAATTTGCTTTTGTTTTATTTATCTATTTGTTTGCTTTATAATTTTTAGTGACTTTTTTTATTACAACTCAAAACACTCAAACAGTGACTCGGAAGTGTATGTAGTCAAACAAAGAGAAAAAACCTAGTCATTGATCCAGTCTCAGACCACTAGTGTAACGAAACTTGAGGGGGGCCCCTGCAAAGTACATGCACGTGCCCCACTCTGGACTCAGTCAGGAGCTGTCACGCCAGGGTACTGTGCTGAGGGGGCCGCCTGGAGCTCGGGGCCCCCCGCACCACAGGGGCTGCGGGGGTCTTTGTTACGCCACTGTCTCAGACGCTGATTGCTTATATTTAGAAATAGGTGTTCCGTTTTGTGGTCCCAACTGAAGTCAGTCTTTAAAAGGAGGGCCAGAAGAAGCAGTTCAATAGTAAAGGGCCTTGGCCATGACGAGCTCTCGCTCCAGTAGGTTTGTAATACATTTTTCATAGAAACAGTGATTTTGGAAGGCCAACCCTAGGACCCGGTCAGCTGATCAAAGGGCAACAGTTTAGCCAGGCTTCCCAGTCACAGACATGCGGATCACAAAGTACAACAAGTGTTTTGATTCAACTCTATGCTTGCTCAGCAGTCAGTGCAGTGACTTCATTGCAAGGCTGATGTAGTTAGGTAATTTGTAGCCAAGGATGAGTTGAGAATCCTCATTTTGTGCTCATAAATGCTTTATATGGATTTCCTTGGGAGTCAATTTTAACACTTATGGCAGTGCTCAAACTGAGAGCTAGCCAGTTAGAGGACCAAGGCTATCCTCTGAGTAGCAATCGTAATGGTAAGATCCCACTGACCAGGCAGTGGTGGAAGAATAGTTTTACATGCTCCCAAACTTGACGGATTGCAGCTCCGCTCCAAATATATGACCATAAGGTGGAAGGCTCCGCCTTGTATGGGGCTGAACTCTGGGGGTTTGACAACTTAGAGGGCCTTGTACTAACTGAGAACAAGTTTTTAAGATCTCTTTGTTCTTTCCCCCAGAGTACTCTGCTCCTTCCACTAAGGTTAGACATGGGCAGAACAACTATAGTGGAAAAAGCAAGGCTTCGCCCCTTCTTTTCTGGTTGCGCCTAAAACAAACTCCTGAGCTTGCCCACTATGCAGTCGCTCTTGAAGTCTACAAACTTGACCGCTTCAAAAAAATTGGTTGGTTCACCAAAGTCCAGACACTGTTCTCAGCTATAGGCCTGGGGAACCTGTTTGAAGCCCCGGACTCTAGCTCACTGCCTAGTAGAGAATTGGTCAAGACCCAATATTGGAACTGGGTGGCGCAGACAACTGCCACCCGTTCGTCCGGAGGCATTCTCACACTAGAATTCTTAGAATTTAAGGTGTTTTGTTCATATGAGCAATATATGGAGGTTATTACGATGCCCATATGATACGAAACTTTACATCCAATTTAGATTTGGCTCCCTCCCAGTAAATTCCTTCACAGTGGCGTGGCAGCGGCCCTCTGCCGCAACACAACATTGCCCAGGTTGCCCCGGTACTGATGAGACAATCAAACACATTATTTTCGCTTGTCCAATGTAAGAAATCCCCGAGAATCAAATGGCTAGCCCCTGTCTGTAGGCTGCTGGGAACACGATGCCACCGAGAATTATTATGCATTTTAAAATCCGATTCCAGGCCATCAGTTGTTTGTGCAGTGGCTACATTTTTGGGAAAAATGTGGATTATAAGAAGGTACGCAATTAAGAACAGTCAAGGTGTGCCCTCAGAACCTTTACTTCTTGTTTAGCTTGATTTTAGCTACATTTAATGCTTACTAATCTAGGAGCTTGCTGACTTGTTCTTACAGCATTGTGATTATACAATGGGTCCTTTATGCAACCAAATTGGGGTCTCATTTTAATGGCATCATGTTTTTTTGTCTTTTTTTATTCTTTTATCATTCTCTCCCACTTCTTAGCTGTTGTTTTAAATTTCTACATTCAGTAGGCACATTCCAATTTGGCAATGGTTGCTGTGTATACTAAGAACCACCGTCATACACCCAACATTGAATCTTTGCACTGTAAGCACTCACAATTTTACGTGATCTAATTGGGGTCTTAACCCATCAGCACTATGTCTTTTATTCTCTTACTTTTAACTGTTATTTTAACTTCTACATCAAACTGGTATATTTTGATATGTCAGTTGTTGCTATGTCTACAATGAATTACTGCCATGTATGTAATATGAATCACTGTACTGTATGCATTTGCACTTTTATGGTCGTAATGACCGAATAAAGTTTTGTGACTGACTGACTGGCTACTTTTTCAATTTAGCTTTTACGTAATGCCATGAGCACCAGTAAACAATTCTTTTGTTACACTTTCAATAGGATGTAAAGGATGGTCAAAGCTGGACAGCTATCAGCTCGAAATGGGAGCATTTCTAGAAAACGTTTTGAATTTAGCTGTAGTGGAACCATACATTTTTCTGTTATTCCATACCACTCATTTTCAATTTTCCTAAACTTACTAAATTATTTTTCCCAAAAAGGACACTTCTGCAGTTCTTCAGTGGATGCATTGAAACTAATGACCAAATGGCCATGAGACTTTGTCATGGTTAACCCATACTCCAGGCAAAGCATGGTTGGTACTAAGAATACTCATCCTCCCTTATTAATCAGATGTTTTAGGCACCTCTCAAAATGATCTTTAATGTTTTTTTTAGCTCCTAAGAATTTAAGGTATTTTCCCTGGTCTTCAGTAGTCATGTTATGTCAATTATTATAGCGCACTAATCGCCTGTGAGGGTATCCAGGCGCTTGAGCATGTGTGTAGGCATGTGGTCCCCATAACTTTATTCGAAGAGCCAGGTCTTCAGGTTCTTGCAGAACTGTAGGAAAGTCATTTTTTTGCCCTGATCACTTCCCCTTTTTTGAGCTGACGCTGGTGGTTTCTGACTCTGAAAGTGCCCTGGGTTCTGTTAACCGGTCCTAGGGCTAATGTGCTGTCCTCTAAAGGAATATGATAATTGGTCAAATTCTAATTGGCAAAGACAACCTTCCTGTAAGTCCCTAGTATATGGTTGGGCATATAGGTTTAGAGACACCAGTAGACTTAGTGCACCTGTGTGTGCACTGCTGTGGTGTCTGGTGTCATTGTAAAGCCAGGCCTGCCCTACAGGCAGATTTTAAAATAAAACTTTGTCCAAATTCGACTTTGGAATTAAAAGTACATCCAAAGTCCAAAACTACCTTATTATGACTTATAAGTCACCCCTAAAGTCTGCCCTAGGTGCTCCAGGGGTAGGGTGCCTTGCTATAAAAAACAAAGACAATATCAAATATGTTTTATATGCCCTGGTATGGAAAAATAGCCAAAGTTGACTTTTATGGAAATATGGGAGTGCTGCAGGAGCTAGTCAGATTACTGCCTGGAACATCAAAAGAAGGACTGCCTTGCTGGACCCTAGGACTGCACCACAGAAGGGTTGAACCTAGAAGGACTGCACCTGCTGCACTCTCAAAGCTCCACAAAGAAAAAACTGTGTTTGACTCAAAGGTAAGGGAGTGGACTCCCTGATCAGCAACAGGTACACCAGAGCTGCAAGATGTCACCTGCCAAGCCAAGACAGAATCCCCCCAGCTGACCAGTTGGAACTGCATTTATCCTGGACAGTGCAGGTACATTGTGGGAAATTGAGTCCTCGCCTCCATGAGGCAATCCCAAGTCTCTGAACCACTGGCTGGTGCTACTGGAGCCTTATTTTTGCCAAAGGAACTCAGAACCAATGAGATCTCAAAGTCTGCAAACTTTCTGCAAATTTTTACAGAAAAGCTCCAGGAGGAGACCAGCTCGACATAGGAAGTCAAGCCACCGCCATCAGCGACTCGCAAATCAGCCTGGCCGCAGTGGTTTGTCGCGCTGAAAGCTCTGGATCTCCTCACTGTTGAAGACAAAGATTTCCAGAGGCTCACCGAGGCATCGTGCTGCAGCAGGTCGCTGTCGTCGAATCAAACTCTCGATATGAGAAACCCAAGCACTAAGTCTTTTTCTTGGAGCTTATCAAGCAAAATCTCTAAGAAATAGACTAAGTCAGAAGGCAAACATTTGACCGGGATCTAGCCCTCAACATATCCGCACCCCAGTCCATTGCAGTCGGCCTAACACTTTGGCTTTGTCACGATATACTGTGACCATATGGATGCGAGTGGTGCTTTATGCTTTTCGGCGCTAGAATGTACTTTTTTAATTAATCCTTAAAAATTCATCTCTCTGGTTCTCTATATTGGATTTTTGTTGTTTGGTGTCACTTTAAAGATAAAACTATTCTCTATTTTTCTAAAGTGGTGTTGACTTTTATTGTGTTGTGTCTTTTACTTAATTACTGTTTTGGTGGCGTTAAATGCTTCAAACATACCTGCTCCCTAAATTAAGCCTGACTGCTCATTTGCTACTCTACCAAGGGTTGAGCAAGGATTCATTTACTGAGACATGACTGGACCTATTAGTGATTGCGGTATTACTACTAGTTGACTGTGGTGCATACCCCCAATTACTAATAACCCACTTTCCTAGAGATGTGTCATGGGAGGTCGAACATGAGTCTTGTAGCAGCATTCTGGGTGGTCTGAAGTTTGTGTAGAATCTTCTTGGAGATTGTGGAGTAGAATGCATTGCCATAGAGTCTACTTGTGATGAGTGCTTTCATGATGGTGAGTCAGGTGTTCAAGTATGTTTTACAGTTGTAATATTAGTGTTGGAGGGATATTCCACAAATAATTTTGCATTAGCACCTACGTAAAAAATTACACATTTAAAGTGAAGATCCATGACCTCGAAGGGATCCCATTGAATGGTAACTAAGTGAGCGCAGAGTGTTTTTGTGAAGGTCTACTGAAAACTTTTTCAGTTTTGAAATGTCCCCCTTTGTATTTCTACATGAAAATCGTGACTTGTACATGAATGTAGGACACCCACACGGTATATCACCAGAATATTGAGTTCTATATATGGTGTCACAAAAATAGAGCCAGAAAATCGATTACAAAAATATCATGAAGGTAAATACAGAGGGGCAGATTTACAAGCCCCTTGCGCCACTTTAGCGCCGCCGTTGCGTCACTTCTGTGACGCAACGGCGGCGTAAAGCCAGCGCCATGCTGCGGGGTATTTACAACGTGACGCATCTAGGGAGATGCGTCACGTAGTAAGCCCTGCGCCACATGAAACCTGCGTCAGGTTTCATGTGGGCGTTCCGGAGCAGGGGGCGTTCGGCGCAGGAACGCCTCGCAAAGTGGCTGAGTGAAATCTACAAGATTTCACTCAGTCACTTTTCCGACGCCGCTGCGACGAATCCTTACGCCTGCTTCAAGCAGGCGTAAGGAGTGGCGCACCACGTTAGGTATGGGCGGCCCACGAGCATTGCTGGAGTTGCGTCGCGCTTGCGACACGACTCCAGCAATGCGCCGCCCTTGTGCCACAGGATGCGACACGCATCGGCCTTTCCTTGCGCCACGGTGCGCCGCATTGTAAATGCGGCGCTTCCGTGGTGGCGCAAGGAGAGAATTGCGTGTCGCAACTATTCTGGCGCATCCCTGCTGATTTGCAGGGATGCGCCAGAAGTTGTAAATCTGCCCCCATGTATGCAGATGTGGAGTTAAGATTCATAAATTAATACTTACCTATCCCTTTGACTTTCTGACTATGGCATTTTTACAGAGCAATATTTTGGGGTAAATATTCTGACATACAACCCAGACATACCCACGTCTATACATTAACAAAAAGAGTCTGCATTTGGTACCTTCTAGAAAGCAGCGATCTTCTGCTACACAATCATATTGTGCACAGGAAAGCTCTACTAAATAAACTTACAGAATATCTTACAATAATTGTCATTATGCATAGAAGACCTTTCCAGAAGGTAAACGTGCAGAAACAAGCTGTTAAGGGTGAGGCATTTCGTGAATCGTCTCCTAAGGCAAAACCTGCAAACCTCCCAAAACTTAGCAGGTGGCAAAAAACAACCCTGCACACATCTATTGTTATGATTCAGCTATGTGGTCTGGTTATTAAATGCCTGATGGGCCTGAAATCAGGTGGCACAAGTGAAGAGGAAACAGACCAACATTTCTTTGAATATGTGTCAAATAATTGTGATTCCATTCGAGGTTAACCAGCTCAGGTTTGGAAATGAGGGGAAAGGTTTTTACTGCACAACCTCGTGCAAGACTTGCAAACTAGCCATGAACTTTGGATTTTATCCAGGCGTCATGTCCCATTTTGCAAGAGGTCTGGCATTCGTGTGCTGTGAAATTAGGAGTTGCACTAATCATTAAACAATTTTGTACATCTCCCGTGCTCATTTATCATGTGTTGACAATGGTGCGTTTATTTCTGACAGATGCTCATGGCCTCAATTTCAGCTGACCTTCAAAATCTCATAGTTAGCATTTTTCCAGGGCTCCTAATGGAGCTGCACACTTTTTAAATCGGGCTGAACTCATTATTAGTGAGACTAATAATGCATTGAGCGAGGAGTGCTGTGCCAGGGGTTCAGTGCCAATGCGTCAGCAGGCCATGGAGGGGATTTAGATTTCATGACACTGTGAATACTGCTTCTGAAAAATTGTCCCCTTCATTGGTCTGATGATTCTCCTCTCCTTCTCTTCTCTCCTTGCCTCCACTCCACTCCCTCCCACCTCACTCTCCCTAATAAGCCCATATTCAGCCATACACAGCATTTAAAGTTAAATTAAGTTTTCTATGCTACTCACAGATTTAAATAGAGTTTGATTGTTCTGTTTCTTTACACAATTTACCACTTTGCCAACTCACACGGTGCCACAGTGTGCGACATGATTTCAGCTCCCTTCACACGAATGAACTGAAAACCACTGTAAACAATGGATTTTCAGCTCGTTTTAAGAGGCTGTTAGCAGCTGATGTCCATAAAAGGAGTGAAAATACCCCAGGACATCAGCGATAGCCTCAGTGACCCTTTGTTTATTGTTTTTTTTGGAGGTGGTGGGGGGCTTGGTGAGAAGCAGAGTGCCTCTTAGTTAGCTCTCGGCACCAGGACCTGCCCCTGCAAAAGCCCCAACCCTCCTCACACAGTGAAAATATTTTGTAAGTTGGCAGGTATGCTTTTACGCGAAGTTGACAATTTTGAAAACCTTCTTGGTTCAGACTTTAATTAGGTCATAAGACTGAAAATGGACCACTTTGCAACTGTTTGTCTGGAATGCCACACACTGGAAAGCCAAGTAAGTTCCACAAAATTGTTACTTACCACAATTTGCAAAGCTAATTATGCTCAGAAGGAGCAAAGGATTTTGACGCCCAGGATTCTGACTCAGATATTACAGTTCATTTAGGAATGGATGAAGGTACATAGGGGCAAACTCTTGTCCAGAAGCAGAGCTCTTGCCCTTCTCAGAACAATGTGTGATTTGTTAATAAGACTGCTCCAACCGAAATCTCTTAGTATTTTCAATATCGCACTTTGCGGAAGGGAAAGCGTAGACAGCATCATCACCATTATCATTGTATCAATAACATGCTTGGTCACCTTGAGGATTACAAGAGGTGCCAAGTATTTCGCACCACGTTAGAAAAAATGTGCTATCAGTAGTTTCAAATCTTCAACTTTGATAATCAGGAACTTGGATGTTCCCTCATTCAGGCTCAAGTAGTGAGTTCCTGGAGTCAACACTGTGCTGAATTAAACTAATGCCCTGCATGACATTTACTTTGAACACAACCTTATGAAACACACTAGAGAAAGCACCAACTGTGGATCATCAGTGTGGTTGGGAAATTGTACTTATTAAATGCAAAGTAGGCTATGTAGTGATTACAGAGATATTCAGCAATAGTGGGGACATTCAGGATCCCTGTGGTACTCCAAAGTGGATCCTATTAGGAAGGACGGCATTTACACACCATAATCTTAACATTCCTATTTTCTAGAGCAGATTGGAACAATGTTACTACAGTCTCTAACATCTACACCACATCCTTTATAACTTGAATCAGCACACTGTGGTCGAAAGTACTTAAGTTCGCCAGAATGTCCAGATACGTCAGGAGAGCTTGATCTCATTAGTGAATGATCTTACAAATGACTGTCTGCACATACAGCAATTTTGACTCTGTTCCTCTCCCACATCCTGGTTCCAATCCCCATAAACCCATTTAATTACCAGATTCAATATGAGATTTAAGTTGTAATGTAGGAGCATTCTTATTTCACTCCTTAGGAAGAGCAAATTTGTGATAGGTTGATAGCTCAGGGGGTCATTGAAGTCTAACGGGGCCTTTTTCACAAGAGGGTTACATATGCTTCCATATCTTCTGATTGTATCTTAACTTTGTAGAGACAGATTTTGAGCCAGAACTGTAAAGCCCTCTTTTGCCATCACAGAGAGTATAAAAAGCTCCCAAATATGTTGTCAAGCTCACTCCAATCACAACGTTAATAATACCACCTTGATTAATTTCAATAAAGGCAAATTGTGAGAAGTCACAAAAAGACATTGCTTTTCCTAGACTCTGTCCAAAATTTCTCTTGATGCTTCCACTCCCGTACCCAATCTTTACTCTAATATTTAGGAATTTATCATGGAAATAATCCTGTAGAGTCCTCTACCATTCACTAGTGTTTTGTATAACCTTTTTACATTGTTCAGTGATTGCTAAGAGTTCAGGCGTTCTGAATACTATTGTTGGAGCATCCTTAGTGGGTTCAATTTTACCATCTAACTTTTTCTTCTTGCTCTTATGAATGGCTTTCAGTTACTCGTTGTTTAGGGCTTACTGTTTATCCCACTGTTTCTTTGTGCCATTTGTACTCTGATCTTTTTACTTCGCTCTTCTATTCCCTGTAAATCTTATGTTAACCACACATGAAAGTTAAACCATTCTTTACATCTGCCCATTATGATGGGAACTACTTTGCTGACATAGCTTTTAAGAGTCTTACAATATGGGGTTGAAATTTAATGCGGATAACTCCATCCATATGAGGATGGAGATTATCTAAAACTCTCTGTCTTAAGCTTCTTACCATTGTGATATTCCATCAGTTTATTGGCGTGAGTAGGATTCTTATATGGTGAGGTGGCCAACAAAAAGAGAACATCACCATAGACAGTCCAATGCAAGAAGTTATGTCTCTGGCCTGCTCCGAGGGATTGTATGTAGCCAATCAAGGATGTCACCTTTAATGTGTGTAGGGTTTTTTTCCTTTACAGTTTGAAGCCTAGTTCTAGAAATCTGCTTTAGACTTCAGTGGCCAGCTTGTCTATGGGCTCTGCAAACCATCAATTAAAGTATTCCACAATGAGTTTATAGGAGTGGGCTGCTGATAGAATAAGATATTTGTCTAGCAGTTCAGCAGCAAAGGAATCTGGGATTTAGCAATGACCCATATATCAACACAACGCTTCAGGATTTAATAAGTCTAATAGTAAGTGGATGTGGAATCCTTAGGTTCAAAATTATTGCCCTCATCACCTTTCCTGTTCAATCTGTCAACTCTCAAAATGTCATAGTTATCTGTGAAAGCAATCCTCATATTGGTACTTGAAATTTCACCAATCCTAGTTTCCTTTGTGAAAAGAATGCCAAGCTTACTTTCCGCAAAAAAGACACACAATTTGTAACATATGCTCTGATGGAATGCACATTTAAGACTGACAGCTCAACTATGCTATGGCAGTGAGCACTTTTGAAGTAAGCTTAGGTTTGCAATATCTAGACTTATATTACCTTGGCCTATTTTTATGTAATACCAGTATCCTAAACTTTAGAGTAGAAGAAATTATATACTTTGGGATTAAACATGATAAAGGTATCATAAATATTGTGTGTATCAAAAGGTACAGGCAAGAAAGCTATGGGTGTAAGTGTGCCCCAGCGTCCAAGGCAATTGGCCTGAAGCTGCTTGGGCCCTTATCACAAGTTTAGAGCTAAATTCTGCTCCCTAACAAATGGGACTTTTCACAGTGATCAGAATTGTGCGTTCTGTGTTAATAATCACATTTTTACAGTTTCAAGCCTTGTGAAATTTTTTTTGGGGGGGGGAGGGTTGACAGGTCCACAACACATTGCAAACCATTTTGTGTAGAAACGGATTCTGCAAATTATGCCTTATTTTCAAGCTGGAAATTCAGAATAGGATATATTTACCACACCTGTTAAATATCTCACCCTGGACTAACGGTCTTCACTACTAGTGGTAAATACCCCACCCCATTTTGCCTAAATTTATGCCTATGAGTTTGGTCAGTGAGGAATGTTGTGTTTGTACTTATTGTTGAGCAAAAGATGCCTGTCAAAAAGATGCCCATTTTGCATGAGGTGCATGATGGGATATGGCTTGGGTAAATATGTGAATTGGTCTATTTATGTTTTGGAATTTCCATATTGGCATTTGCAGCAAGGACTAATGTGCATGCAGTTAGAAGAGAGAGGGAGAGGCAGAGAGAGCGACAACCTATATTAAGACAATGGCCTGGTTTTTTTTTTGCATCTTGTCCTCCCATAGAAATACAACCAGTGTTACTTTAAAATGATCCATAAAAAATGCAATGACTTGCACCATAAAATAAATATGCATTTGCAGAATTGAAGATCCGTGGGGCATAGTAAACAACACTCCAGATGGGTTGGATCACGCCCAAATGTCAATGTTCAAAAATAATCCGGCAGAGTTATGGCTCCATAGAAATGGTAGGCTTTGTGTCCTTCGACGAAACACGTTTTTAAATACTTCTATTCAGCTCGTGAGGGGCACACTGTACGAGCTTGAAATAACAGTTCCCCAGAGAGCACAATGTTTCGTACATTTAGCGCCTGGCTCAGCTATCCAATTTGAGAAAGCTTGACCCCTCCCCCCCTCCATCCCAATCCTTTTGCTGAAGTCAAGGTTTTAGCCTCCAGCGTGTCTACAAAAGTAGGTTGTACGGTATGTAATCCTTCTGACAACAAATATATTGTTCTATTCAGAAGAAAAATCCTCTGCTGAGAAAAAAAATGGATTCCAATAGCTGTGCCTATTTTATAACAACCTATTGTGCTGTCTCTGTACAGGACTTCCCATCAACAATTCTCGCATCACGACTAAATGTATAAAGAACAATATATCTCGCTGGAACCTATGTTCTTTGAAGCAACACTGAACACACAAACTACAAAATATACACATCATGTACCTCAAGCCAATAATGCCATTTATTTTTGAGTGGACAGTTATTTGGGGCCGAATTGTGGTATTTAACGTGCCAAGCTTTTTTTTCTTGCTTTTTAGGGTTTATTATATTTATCAATTAATCAAAGAGCATTTGTAATGTGCAACACTTTCATGCCTAGGGGTAGCTGGGTGCTGTGTCTCCATCGAAGAGCCAGGTCTCGAGTCCAGGCGCGACCGGCACAGGTAAGAGCGGCGGGGTGGGGGAGGGGAAGTCGACAGACGACAGGATAGGTAAAATTAAATAAAAAATTATTAAAACCAGTTACCTTGCGCTCACCGCATCACCGAGACGGCGATGCGATGAGCGCAAGGTAAATGGTTTTATTGATTTTTTAATTTAATTTTACCTATCTTGTCTGCCGACTCCCCACCACCCTGCTCCACCCCCCAACCCTGCCCCACCCCACCGCTCTTACCTGTGCCAGCCATGTCTGCTTGAGTTTCTTCCTGAAGTCTGCTAGCGAGGGGGCTGTACGGAGATGGGGGATGTTGTTCCAGGTATTGGCAGTGATGTAGGAGAAGGAGCCGTGACGGATGTGGGGGTGTGTGCGAGGGCAAGGGAAGAGGAGCGCAGGTGTCTAGTGGGTTGGTGGATGTTCAGGTTGATGGTTGAGGTAGGCAGGTCCTAGGTCATGGTGGGCTTTGTAGGCATGCAAGAGGATTTTGAATTGACATTTTTTTGGGATTGGGAGCCAGTGGAGGTCTCCCCATCCAAAGAATTTATTCATTTTATATGTTTCTGTATCACACACATACACAGAGGCTTCATGGAAGTGAAATTCAAAGTATTGCTGACCTGTGAGTACCAGTAGATAACGCTGGTAATTAGGAAAGAGCTAGGTCTTCACTCATGTTTATAATTTTATTCTACAGTTGAGTTGTTTGTACTGAAAAAGTTCTACCTTCCCTTCTCACACCCTTCAACTAAATTCCCAACTATTCATTTACTGTCTCCCCCTGATAATTACATTCTCCCTTTTACCCTGGTCAGTTTCTTGCAAAGTGTCACTTTTTTCAGTGGTAAGGACCTTTCTATTGCTAGAATACTTACCTTGTACATATGTTAGTAAATAGCCATTATTTTGCTTTCTTTGATATTTTTATGAATTTATAAGCCTTTAGTTAATGGTTTTGGATTGTACAGTTTTACACATTTTGGTTAAGATCATTCTTTGTCTATTTGGTAACTATTTGTAGAGCGTCTAATCAATTCATGAATCCTGAAAATATTGATGTGTGGCAGAGATTTGCGGATGAAATGCATGGCACCTATTGTCTTTCACTGATCAGGACCAGCAGATCTCTGGTGGAATTTCACCAACCAATTGCAAATGTTTTCTACTGGACCCAATTCCTGGCCTATGGTTTTTGGGGGTTTTAGTAAACTTTTATCATTAAAGGACAGAGCAGGAACACATCACAGTGAAGTGCACCCTTCCACATTGCACACCAAAGAACAGCACACGCAACAGAAGGCCACGCGATAAGCCTCTAACAGAAACCATTTGAACTTTAATATTACATCTAGCTCCACCAAAGTCACAGGCACCAACCAGTAGTGAACAGTGCCATTCAGGTACAAAGTGTGAGGGTGTGTTCTACATGTTCTGATCACATCCACAGTAGCGTGGTGGCACATCCCAAGATCAAATATTAAAGTGTAACTTCTGATCTAGTGCAGGATGACCCAAGAAAGTCAATAAAGGCAGATAGAAACTAAAAGAGTGCCAAAACCAAAAAGGTAGTAAGGTTGAATTCGGTATAAACATCTACTGGGTGTACACAATTGTCTCAGCCTCACTTTGAGGTCCTACCTACATAGGTCTTCATCATCAGGGACAGTTGCACTGAGGCACAACACAACCTATGAGCATACACTCAGAGCCACACAAACTGAAAGTCAATCAAGCACTACCCAATTTGTGAAAAACTCAATGTAGTATGTAATGTAAGATGATGGAGCAACTCAGGATCAAATCCAAACATCTGTGACTTTCAGTAAAGCAGAGAATGATAACGAAGGATCAAGAGAGGCATACAACCGGAACTGCAACCCGGTCCGCAAGCACCATGACAGAATGGTGAACTTTTTTTGCATTGGGTTCACATGAGGATTAATCACGTGTGTGGTAGATGCTTGCACAAATTAGCATGAGTGCCCTTATTAGCTACACAAGATCACCTCAGATTCATATGAAGAGCCTGCTCAGAAATTTCTCCATCATTATCGATGGAGTGACTGGGGCATAATATAGTTCCCCATTCTTGGGTGGCACTGTGCACCACACTTACTAGAAAGCAAAACGGTAATCCATCAATGTTCAATATATAAAATTACACTTGTAAATGCAGAACACTACTGAAGTGCAAAATCAAAGCTTTTGTTGCCATTTTGAGGACTGTTTTTACGGCAAGTGCTTTTTACTCAGCTGTCTCATCCAAGCATATGCATTTCTACTGATGTGAACACCCACTATTGTTATGGAGCTCGGAATGGGTACCTGGTGCAACTTCCAGAGTAACCCATTAGGACCTATAACGGTACCACAGTGTATTGCTCATCATGAAACGCTGTGCAGCATCCTCAGCTCTAAGGAGGCCAAAAAGGAACCTATTCATTAAAATTGCTTGATGGTAGGCAAGTCCCTTTTCTTGGTGCCTCTCTGTGGCCAAACAAAAAACTTAAGTCTAGTTACAACCCTTACTGTCCTTACGCGGACAGATTTCTTGCCTGCTTTGAGCCCCAGGGGGGCCTGTAGTATTTAAGTGGACATGGGGTCTCTAGAATCTACGCTGGCTTTGACTACCTGGAATGCATGGTGTCAAATTGTATGTAGGTGTTTCTTATGTTTAATCAAAGGCTTGGAGAAACTACCCCGCTGTACTTTTCACTTGTGTGCAATTCAAAGACACTGGTCTTACAGGATCCAATCAGTGATCTGATGTTGGTGGGATATGTTTTTGAGGAGGTGAGTGGCCTTCACCAATGGCTGATTCTCCTCCCACT
The DNA here is from genome assembly GCA_963921515.1 of Calotriton arnoldi. Lineage (NCBI taxonomy): Eukaryota > Metazoa > Chordata > Amphibia > Caudata > Salamandridae > Calotriton > Calotriton arnoldi. The sequence continues at coordinate 1,028,151 of CAWUFW010005888.1, read as the reverse complement.
GTACTTTGTGGTACCGTCATGCCTATGTCTGCAACGTGCATCTTATTTGGTAGATGCGAGTAGTAGACATTGTTATGCCTGCTACTATCCATGCCTCCAAAATATGTGCCTTTTTTGTTATTTTTCAAAATTACATTTCTGCGCTGCACTAGCACCACGAACTGCTTCATTGCAACACAACACAAACACGCCCAAAGGCATTCACCAAAATGCAAGAAATCTGTTAGCATTAGACTTAAATAATTCAACATTAGCCAGTAGTGCAAACTACATGCAGGTGGAGCAAAAGTAACTTCATCCTCGGACCCCGCATTATGCTGCTTTTCAAATAGGAGTCAATATGCAAAGGAGGTTGATGGGGCTTTCTTTGTCAAATGCTGTTACCACCCTCGCCTACATCAGGCCCCATGTCACAAATGCAGGCCCTTCAGATGGTGTTTTCTGGGGAGCCCCGAAGTGTCTTTCTGTTGTGCATAACCACCCTAAGCTTCAGACCATTCTCATTTCCCTGTCACCGGTGGTTTGTTGGTGAGTAAACTAAACGCGCCTCTGGAGAACCACAGTCACAACAAATACGTATTATTAAACCGTAGGTCTCCGGCGAGCTTTATGGAGAGCAAAATACATACATTTATTCATCTACACTCTGTCATACTTCACTTGTGATACAATTTTCTTGTTATTTCCATGGTCAGGAAGGACGGCACTTTACTCTTTCAAGATTTAAAGACTTTTCCAGAATAAAAGCATTTGATTGGGTAAAATGGCCACTGATACATTTGTGAGCCACGCTATTGCATGGAGTTTGGGAGCACGAGGCCAAAGGATGTTTTAGATGTTGACAAACCTTCTACTACCGAAGAAACCATGTAGTTATTAGAGTGCATGTAGTCAGGCGCCCACATCTGTGTTGGCGCCACAGTGGATATGCCTACAGTTGTCCCAAGGTAGCATTGGCCTTGTTAATATGGACACCTGGAATGCCCTCCAGATAAAATGAAAGGTGACCAGGGCTCCCTGCTTGTTTTTTCCTGGTTGCATATTTTATGCAATGCATCATGCTAAACGCGTGAGCAGTTTAATGTACTGAATGATGAGGGTATCCATAGTAAATAACAAGAAACTGACTACTGCCTAAAAAATACATGATTTCATTCTTTAAAATGCTCTATTACTTACCGGTAATCTTCATTACTCCGGGTCCCGTTGTCCTCGTCCCATTCATTAACATATTGGAGATAACCATCTCCCGACAGAAAAAAAGAGCAGAGGCATGCTGGGACCCTAATACTGCCCCTCCCACCGGGAGTACATAAGCAGTACTTACCCAGCATCCCGTCTGTACAACCAAGCCCAGACAGGAAGGCCGGCCGCCCGGGAGGAAGGGTGAGGCGTATGAATGGGACGAGGACAACGGGACCCGGAGTAATGAAGATTACCGGTAGAGAATAGAGCATTACCCCCAGGTCCCTTATGTCCTCGTCCCATTCATTAACATATTGGAGAATACCAAAGCAGAAAACCTGCCTTCCGAACCCACAAGCGCACCCAGGAAACCACACCAAACGCAGCAACCCAAGAGAGCACCGAGAAGGAGGGAAGGGGGGACCGCAGGAAACAACCGGCCAGCAACCCAGAACAGGACAGCAGGGTCAAAACAAGGACCGGAGACATCCAAGAAAAAAACAGAAGGCCAAGGCCACAAAAAGGAGCCCGCCAACCAGAGAAACAGGGGACAGGGCAACCAGGCCAAAAGGACACGGCCAAGGGACCCACTGGACAAGCCCGCGCAGCCCAGAACCCCCAGGAAGGCACACAGGACCCGGCAGCCGCACAGACACCGAGCAAACCCCGACCGCCCCGGAGAAGGACAAAGAAAGAAGCCCAGCCCAGGCAACAGGGCGCAGGCCCAAGCACCCAGACCAACGGGGAAGGAGGAAGGCACAGGCCAGAAACCGGCCCACCCCACCAAACCGAAAGACCCGGCCCCCAGAGAGCACAGAGGGGAAAGCCAATGAAACCCCGCAGAGGAGGCCAGGACCGGGGAGGAAAACCAGCACCACCAGGGCCACCAAACGACAACCACCAAGCACCCAGCCCAGAGGGAGGAGCCCCAGCAAGAGCCCGGGAGCAGAACAGGAGCCAGACCCCAACCAAACCGAAAAGGACAGGGAAGGAGACAAAGACCCGAAACTCCAGGAGGCCAAAAGCCCCACAGGGAAGAAGACCGCCAACCGAACAGGGCGGCCAAAAAACCCAGAACAGTCGGAGCAGAGGAGGGAACCCGGAACCAAACAGGTACCGCAACACAGAGGGCAGACAACAACAGAAGCCAACAAGGCGGAGGACCGCACAGGCACCCAACACCCAGGCCAAGCACTCAGCAAGGGCCGGAGCAACGGAAAAGGCCCCAGGGCGCACAGCACCCAGACCACAAACACACCAGGCCCGACCCCAGCCAACGCCGAAGAGGAGCCAAGAGATAGCAAAAACCAGGGCAACACACGCCCAAGGAACCAGGAAGCCAGCACCGGAGCCAAGCAACCCACCGAGGCAGGAGGACCCACAGGCCCAACCAGCCCCTGGAAGGAGCCCACGCAGAGCCCAGGGCAAAGGAAAGGGCAGGGAGGCCGACAGAGACCCCCAGCACACCACCGCCGGACCAAACAGAAGGACGGAAGAAAAACAAACACAGGAAACCGCCAAAACGGAACCCGGAGGAAGCAAAGAAGGCAGAGGGCCAAGCAGCAGCAGAACCCGGACAACCTGCAGCCAGGAGGGAGGACCCCACAGGCAAGAAGAACCCCACAGAACCGCACCCCAACCAAAGAGGGGGGGCACCAAAACAGACACACCGGAAACAGAGCCCGGAGAAGCAAGGTAAAAACAGGAGCGAGCCAGGACACCGGAACCAGGAAGAACCAGGAACGCCCAGCAAAACACACCCCGGAGCCCAGCAAGACAAGGAGGCCCAGCCAGAGGCCACGCCGAACCAGCAGGAAGCCGGCAGACCAGGAGCACAGGAGGCAACCCCGGACACGGCAACCCAGAAGCACCCAACACCAGGACCCCACACAGGACCGGACAAGGGAACCAGAGGCGAACCAAGCCCGTGAAGAGAACCGCCGGCAGGAGCAGGCCCAGAAGTACCCACCAGGACACGGCCAGAAACCAAGAGCGCGCCCCGCCAGGACCCACAGAGAGAGCCCAGGCAAGGACCCAAGTCCGAAAAAAAGGGCGACCAACAGACGCCCAAAACCAGCAGAAGCCGGAAAGCCCCAGCAGACCAAAAGAGGGGAAAAAACAGGCTCCAAGCCAAGGACACAGCAGCGAAAGAGAGCCAGGCCCAACCAGCAGAGGCACGAACCCCAGGGACCCAGAACGCGAACCGCCACTGGTAACACACCCGGGGGGACGCAAAGGAAAGGGAGAGCAGGGCCCAACCCCACCAGTACGAGAAGCCGACAGCCACAGGCACCCCCAACCAGGAACAAACCAGGCCCGACCAATCAGAACCACAGAGACCAGGCAAGAGCAGGCTCGCTGGCGGAATCAGGAGGGGCGACCAGGACCCACCGAAAGAAGCCAAAGGCAAGCCCAGGAAACAGAGCAGGGGTGCCGCAGAAGCAGCGGAACACAAGGCCACACCAAGGAAACCCCAGAAGCCAGGAACAGCCAGCGCCAGAGCCAGGAGCAACCAAAGACAACAGCACCCAGCGCGGAAGAGGCAAGAAGCAGAAGAGAGCACACAGCCATCCCCCCACAAAGCAACCCAAGCACACAGGAGGGCCCGGAACACACACCGGAAGCTCCAGACAGGTGCAAGGAGAACACAACAGCCGCAAAGGAGGCAGCAACAGAGAAAAAAGCCCCCCAGCAACCACCAACCCCGAACCCCAGTGAGGCCAGACCCCAGAAAGGAAGGGGACACCGCACTCCAACGCCCGAAGAGAGGCCGCAGAAGCCAGGAAGCGGAGGCACCCAAAAGAGAGCCGAACCGCCCAACGGGGACAGGACGAAAGAAGAGAACCCACGGCACAGCCAAGCAGGGCACACAACCCAGCCGAACCGGACGCCAGCAGAGGAACAGAGCCTGCAGCACAGGCAAGAACCCCCGGGAAGGGAGAGCCGACCCAGGGACCCAGCTCACTCAAGGCCAGATTACAGCACCTGCACCAACAACACCCCGAGGAGCAGGACTGCGTAGGAACATCAGAAAAGCGGGCAGACCCCGGCAGGACCAGGATCCCAAGAGAGGGCAAGCACAAGCGAGCCCACGGCCAAGAGAGGACCACGAACCCCAGCCACACCACCCAGGGAGGCCACGCACCGCAGAGGCAAAGCGGCGACGAGCAACAAAGCCCACAGGCACCCAGCGGAGCACAACACAGGACCCCAGGAGGGAAAAAGCGCTGAGCGGACAGGCCGGCACAGTCCCGCTGCAAGCGGCAGCGGAGGTGCGGCACCAGCCCCGGCCACCCGAGGCAGCCCGGGAGCAGGAGGCCGCCGAGGCAGAGAGCCAGGCCGGCGACCAGGCCCCCGCAGGGGAGACAAGCCCAAAAAGACAGCACACACGGTGAACCAAAACACCGGCAGCACTGCACACCTCAGCACGCCAGCCCAGCCACCAGGAACACCCAGGAGGGCAGGACCCAAGGACGAGGAACAGCCCAAACTGGCAAGAACCCCAGCCCCGCAGACAAACCCACGAGGGCTTCGTGAAGCGCTCTGACACCTACGGGTAAAGTCCGCGCAATATAAAATCGCAGAAATAAAGAAACAAAGAAAGAAAGAAGGGCAGAAGCGGGGATGCAGCGCACCAGCAGAGAGCATGCCACGCAAGCAGGAGGCCCCAGGAACAATCCCCGGCAACACCAGGAGCCACCGCCGCCCAACAGGGCCACGCCCAGAAGGCTAACCCTCCAAAAACGGAACAGGGGTGGGCGGACCGGCACCACACACAAAAAAAGAGGCGCCACCGGGCCAGGAACCAGGACCGAGCCACACACCACCGGGCACCCGGCACCCCCCCCCAGCCCAGCAGGAGAGAGGGGGAGCAAGCGAGATGAGCAAGCAGGAAGCACCCAAAAGGACGGCGGCGCCCAGCAGCCAACAGCCAAGAGGCAGCGGCAGAATGCACGCCTCACATGCAGGAGGCACCAAAAACCACCACCAGGAGGAACGGGAGCCCGGCAGCAGAAGGCCAGCAACAGCAATCAAGGAAGGCAGGCAGCAGCTACAGAAGATCAAGAAATACACCGCTGTAGCCCAGATATGCTACAGAGGAAGACATCCTGACGCCCCATCAATGAGAAAGCGAAGCAGCCCTGTCTTGCCACAAAATGTACATGACTACACAGGATACCAGTGCATACACGAACATAAACACTGAGCCCCCGTGCGCACCCTGGGAACGGAACACCACCTCTCACTGGGGCCCGTACAGAGTGTGGCGGACACGGGGAAAAGGCTGGAAGAAAACCAACCCTCGCAGCACCCAGAGGCAGCAGCCAGAAGTAGCGCAACACTGCCGTAGGCGTCACACCCAGCAGCTGCTGTGGGACTCGGTCACCCAGCAACCTACCGGGCCGAAGGAGGAGCCAGGAGCCGCGCTCCATCAAAATCACAGAAACAGACCTGCAGCACGGGCATCCTGAAACAGCCCCCAGCAACGAGCACACCCGCAGGAGAAAAGGCAAGAAGAACCAGGAATGCAAAAAAACGCTACGCGGGACTCACCCGGGGCAGGGGCCGGACACCACCAGCAGCAAGGCCCCCACCCCAACAGCGGGAAGGCATGGCACACAGCAAACGCGGCACGTCTCCCAACCAGTTGAGCCTCAGGAAGACGTGCACGCGACCCGGAAGCACCCGGGAGGCGCACCAGGCGCAAAGGGCCCGCAGGCCAGGCAGCTCACCGGCCATCACCGTCATGACCCCCAGCAAGCCCGGCAGGCCAGGGGACAGACCAGGAAACCCCCCGCCCGCACAGCCAGGCAGCCGGGCGGGGGGAGGAAGAAAAGAACGCCACACCAGCCCAGCAGGAGCAGCGAAACAGCACACAACGTCCATTCGGTCGAAAGACAGAAAAAAAGAACAGACGGGATGCTGGGTAAGTACTGCTTATGTACTCCCGGTGGGAGGGGCAGTATTAGGGTCCCAGCATGCCTCTGCTCTTTTTTTCTGTCGGGAGATGGTTATCTCCAATATGTTAATGAATGGGACTAGGACATAAGGGACCTGGGGGTAATACACCGAGTATGAGATGCCAGCCACGTGCCAAATTTAGAAGCACATTCAAAAAGTGAAGGTGTTATATGTATGTGCTGTAAAATGGCATACACACAGAGAAGCTAAACTTCAGAGGAATATTTTTAATAAAATATTTGTGATTAAACAACCATGTTTTAATAACTGAAGCACATTTCGAGAGAAATATGCGGCCATCTCTGGAAATAAATACCAGATGTTTCCATGCTCATTCTGTGTGAATCCTGTGTCGCATCAATGCAACACTTAATCTTATAAGCTGATTACCTGCAGGGGTTTTCGGAAACACTGATGGTGGCCACATAATGCCTTCGTGGGATCCACAAATCTTGTCAATTAATAGGAGGAGAGCAGGGCAAACATCGTTTTCAGATTTCAATCTTAGATTACAAGAAAAACAGCACGGAAGAGTGAATTGCAGGATTCAGCAGAACACTCCGAAAAAACAGAACAAAAAATATAGTGAAAAATGGGATTGACATTTAATCAGGACTGCTGCTGATAATGACTGAAGATTTGGTGAATGGGCATACTGATGGTTTATTATAAAGCTAAATATTTTCAAAAACTATGAAATTTAATCCCAGTAGAGTAAAAAATGTCATACTTCATAAATTCTCCACTTAAACATTGAAGTTTTAAGACCACAACTAGCAAATTGTTATGTATGCCAAGACACAATTTCTATTACCAGAGAGATGCTTGATTTGGCTTGAACCCTAACATTATTTTGATAGTTCTGCATGTTTTCACTACAACATTGAAAATAGTAAAGATACTTACAAAGGCAGCAATACACGCAGGTAATACTTTACAGTTAATAAATTAAAGTGAGAGCACTAACAGAGGCACAGGGATATACAGGGGTCCCATGCATGCATACCTAAAGGTAGCACACTGAGCAATAACACAATTTTGGCAGTACAGCATTTACCCCAATACCATAGTAATTATATAACTGTAAAGGAAGTACTGGATGGTTTACTAGAAGTTGCATTTAGACTCCTGTAAATGGATTTACAACAACTTGACATACATAATGGGCATGGCCCATCAAACATATGAGGGCACTATAACTTTCAGGCAGTCTCTTCCCTCTGTCCCAGAATACCAGGTGCAAATATTTTAAATGAGGTTGATGATTCTCACTTTGCACTTTAATTGGTTGTTTCTCTACCAGACATTTGGGGAGGTAATACGTTCTTTATGAGTGTAATCCCAGGTAAATAATGTGACTGTTGAAATATGTCCTTCTAATGAGATGGGGCACACATTGTTAATACCCACCCCAATTCTGCTACTCGTATATTAATAATTATCCTAGAGATGACTTCCATCACTTCCTAATGCTTCCCTAAATAGAATAGAAAAGGTGAGTACTTCTTTACCTGCTGACCTATTCTGTTGCCATTGGCTGTATTGCTGGAGTGTTCTAGTGTTTGATTGTTGTGCTGTCAATTTTTCATTATGTACCTACTGGAGGCTGTTTTTATTGTGCTCAGCAGATTTCCCCAATGTTTTCTGGTGCAGTTTCCACAGAGCTTTCTTCAGCTGGGTCCTAGATCATATTGGTTTGGCCATCTAGTGTGACAGGGTGTGGGGTGAGTTGGAGTATTTGCCTGCAAGTGTGTGTGTGTGTGTGTGTGTGTGCGCGCGTGTGTGTGTGTGTGTGGTGCCTTGTTGGGGGTGTGTGTGTTACTTGTGGAAGATGGAGACATTGTGAGTCTCTTGTGCTATGTAGTTTGGTATTGTGAGGTAGGTGTCTGGGAGCATTGTGTAGGAGTGTTTTTGAGAGGACAGATTTTGAGTTGGAGTATGGTCAAGGGAGTTTTGATGCATGGTTAAACTTTCTGTTTTGTTTTGTGTGGCACTTTAATTTGTAGACTTGGGGATGACACGGAATCTCTTTGTCAAGGTACGCCAGTGTGTTCCGTGTCCTGGATGTCATGTGACCCAGCATCATGAGCTGCATACCTAACTGTATACAAAAAAAAGTGATGGATGCAATTCTTGAATGAGTCTAGGCCACTGGTAATTACCTATGGCTGCATCCCAGTTCATCGTTATTTTGCACATCATGCCACCTCAGTTTGGAACCAGCCATCTGCAAATCAGTCTGTACCCTGCTCCACTGGGAACAGTCCAGCCCGAACTGCCAGGCCTTCCTTGTACCAGAAAATTAGCAACCTAGGACCGATGTTGCCATAGTTAGGGCTCATGAACCAGGTATTGCTTGGTTCAAGTGACAATGTGCACAGGACCCATGTCTGGGCATACCCGTCCCATTAATCTACACACTAAAGTATGCAAAAATTAATGGAAGGAATGCTAGAATTAATCTCACTCACTGGTAATTACTCAGACCGCATTCCCAGTCCATCATTATTTTGCACACCATGCCACCTCACTTTGGACCCAGCCAAATGCAATTCAATCTTGACCCTGCTCCGATGGGAACAGTGCAAACATCTCTCAACTTATGGTAGAGGCTGTTTGGGTGCATCTTTCCCCATTTACTCCGATAGCATGCATTGAACATCGTGAGGAACTTCGTAACAGCTACTTTACAACTATTGCCCATTTTATGTACTTCTACTGTCTCCCACTTCTTTGTCGCGGACGTGAAAATGTATGTGTTAGCACATTAAATCAAAATGTATTGCCTTTGCCAATGCTTTTTTGTCTTGAAACCAGCACAAAATCAGCAAATGGAGTGTGAAAGAATCGTCATGGGAAATAATGGAAACGTCAAAAAGGTAACAAACTAAATTAAATTATACATTATTTATCACATATTACATTGTTTTATATTTTTTCTCCTTTAAATAAATTTCCCTCTGGCCAAATTTCTGAAAGATTTACCATAGGACAATGCAACATTTCACCTTTATTTTCCAAAGAGTCAGTCCTCCTTTCAGAGCTCTGTGAACCTAAAATACAATCACATTATAGTGCTGGGTCTCGAATTCAGGTGCAGTAATTTTCACCCGTCAGCTGAAAAAACAGACAACAGAGCACTTTCGGCCAAGGAAAAACGCATTAGATTTATCAAATCTTACAGCCCACTGTAGATCAATGCTTTACGGTGAATTGTTTTAGTATCTCCTTGAAGATCCGTCAGATTTTTTTTTTTATGTAACAAGAAAAGCCTTGAATACCAACCACCCTTGTGAACTTCTCGCACAGTGGGTGTTGCACTGACTTTTCCTTAAGTAGATTTTAAAGTTATATGACATTTCCACAGCCAGTGGTTCTTTTTTCGCCACGCTGTACCTACGAACAAAAAAGTGGCATTTTCAATGCCCCGAGGAAAGTGGCATTATTCATCATAAACCTCTGGCGTCCGCCTATATTTCACTGCTTTTCGTTTAGCTGCAGCCTAGGTGAAAATGAAAAATTGACAGGCTCCGGTGTCTATCTTTGCTCTGCAGTCCTTGGGCATAAAACAGTACATCTACCTGTCAGATGCGAGCCAAAGGGGAAGTGCTGCAGTGTGTTCCCCTCACAGAATTCACCGAGACAAGCTGGCTCCAGACACGAGGGAAAGTGCCCGGTGGTGTTTTCCATTCTTGAATGGTGCAAAATCAATAGAAGCTAAAGAGGCTTTGAATTTTAAATTGGGGCAAAGTAAATGGCTCCTAAGAGACGTATTTCATTTTTAACAGGGCCAAACAAATGAAGTCTTAAATTGTTCTCAATTTTCAATTGCAGCAGACTCCATCAAGGATGCAACCATTTTATTTTCATATCGAAGCCAATTTAAGAGTCCTTCTGGGCCTTCTTTAGACGAGGGTGGTAATGGACGTCCGCCAAAGGTCGGTGAGTGTCTCGACATCTCACTTCTGACTCCTTTAGAGCCGGCTCGTGCGGATCTTCTTTCTCTAAAATTAAAATACTCTAAAAATCTGGTGGAAGGCCACTCCCAAGAAGCAGAAAAGGTACTGGAGCAATTAACAATCACGTGCATGATGCTCCAGAAAGAGATTTGGGACAAAGCCTATCAAAGATGGCGGACAAAACAGATTCTTTGTTTTGAAAACAGTGAAGGGATGGGTCGAATTTTATCTTTTCAGAGTAGAGCTAGACAACGCAAGATTGCAATTATAAGTATTCGGGATGCGACAGGTCGGGTCCGGTCAGGTCCTGCGGACATCCTATCTGCATTTCAGGAATATTATGTTGCTCTTTATCATGGGGAGAGTCCTCCCTCACTAGCAGTTCTTAAGGAACATTTGAAGGCAATGACCTTAACCTGTTTCTCTACTACTGAATGGAAGATGCTTGAATCTCCCATCACGGTAGTAGAGATCAGGAAAGTGTTGTCCCAATTAGGCCCAGAAAAAGCCTCGGGTCCTGATTCTATTCCTTTTGGATTTTATAAAACTTTTACAGCTCTTCTCGTGCCTGGACTGGAAGAGCTGGTTAAGTCTCCAACTTTTTTTACACTTGGTACCCCCGTCTTGGGGGGGAAGGATATATCTTGATCTTCATAAAGAAGGGTAGATACCTTTCAATTGTGGATCGTATCACCCGATTTCTTCAATAAATACAGATGCAAAAGTCCATACTCACATTTTAGCCAATCATTTGTCCTGTCATCGCTACTTTAGTTGATGATAGGCAGCATGAATTTATTCAGGGACGGGACACTACTGCTCATATTAATATGGCTATTTCTGTTTTGAACATCACGGAAATACAGGGAGGGCCAGAGGGACTGATTCTGCTTGACGCCAAGAAGGTGTTGACAGGGTCTCATGGAGCTTTTCTCTGGTTGGTCCTTGCAAAAATGGGGCTCGGGCAAAAGTTTATAACTGCCATCAAAACACTTTATACTTCATTAGCAGCCCAAATTGTTAGTAAGGGGCAAATATCGGACAGTGTCATGCATCAACAGGGCACTAGACAGGTATGCGCAATTGTCCCCCTTATTAATTGTGCTATATTTGGAACGATTTATTCAGAGACTTAAGACCGCCAGTCAGCTGTACAGTAATTAGTTCAGGGTTAAGGTAATGGCTTATGACATTACCATCCTCTTGTCAACTTCAACCTAAGCACTTATTGGTATTGAGGTGGCAGATGCTGATTCTGTTATAGTTTCTGGGTATAAATGGAACATCTATAAAACTCAAGTTGAAATTAGCTCTGCTATAGGTTCTGCAAATTTCCGCCATGTCAGGGAAGTGAACACTTATTTACGGGTTCATATTACCCCCTGCGTGAGGGACATGGTCAATCTTAACTATGAGAGTCTCTATCATGAATCCTTGAGACTATCCAGAAATGGGATAAGTTCCATCTGCGGGTGATGTATTTTGATTAAAATGGTTATTTTGCCCTGGTTTGTGTATATGTTTCGGACTACACCATTATATCTTCCCAAACAGTTTTTTTTAATACAGTTGAGAACAGCTAGCAGGGATTTATATGGAGATATAAAAAAAGCTGTTGCGCAATATGGTATCTACAGCTACCTCGTGATATGGGCCGTATAACCCTTCCCTCACTGTGGTTGTATTTTCTTTCCTCGTTTAGGTGCCAACTGCTGTCTGTCAAGGGTGAGGTCCATTGGCAGCTATCTTATTTGTTTTGCAAGTACCTTATTCCCAATTGTACTTCGTTGACTATGCAGGGTTTGATTGATACAGTCTACTTCAAATGTTCTAGATTTAAGATGTTGGCTGTCTATCACAGGATCTGAACTTCAATCAAAACATATTGTTGTACCTCATCTTTTAATCAGTATAATTTCGGAAACACTAATTCTCCATTGTTTCTGCATGAGGGTTATTCACAATTTTGTCATCAGATTGGTTTTAACAAACTTGCCCAATTGTTCTCTAAAGGGGTATTCCTTTCTTTCTAGTCACTTCAGGGCCTTCACGGCACATACCGGCTTGGTTTCTTTAGATATCTGCAGCGTAGAGATTTTGTCGCCCATTTACTGGCTAATGATATCTCTATGTGTCCCAATCTATTTTTGGAGAAGTTTGTTCTCTAATAAACAACATCTCAAATAGTTAGCGAACAAATGGACTAAGAATTTACGCTTGATGGTGACCGAGGGGATTTCGGGATCATTGTTCAGCTGACCCAAGGCATACTTAATGTCTCACGATTTAAGGATAATCTTTTTTAAGACCCTATATGATACATATTATACTCCCCACAGATTGTTCAAAATGGTCCTTTGGGCAACCTCTGACTGCTTTTGGTGCTCGGTGCTAGGGGCACATGCTACTCATATTTTCAACACTTGCTCCTCTTTCTCTTCATTTTGGGCTTCAGTGTTTAATAAGTTAAATAATTTATTTCAATGGGAAGCTGATTATGATCCAAAGCTCATTATGTTGGGCCATTCAAGCTCTATCCCGTGTAAACGGGTTTTGATTTACCCTTATGTAGTCACAGTGGCTAGAGTGTGCATTGCTAGGGCCTGGCTGCAGATAGAACCTCCTGATTCTAGGACTCGATGGTAGGAGTTTATTTTTGCCAGTGGCTTGGAATTTATGATCATTCATCATAATCCAAAAAGGCAAAAATTGAAAAAGTTGTGGGCTCTAGTCAGTGTGGGTTTTGCTCCTTGTATGCCCAGCTAGCTACCGGGGATTTTTAAATAATTTGGAAATAGTTTAAATTGGATCACTTAAGATTTTTTCAGTTGTATATAGACTATGGTGGCATGACATTGCACTAGCTGTTTTTTTATTTTTATTCTATGTCTCTATCACTGTTACTGAAATGAAAGGCTATTAGTGTATTGCTTGTTGCATTTTTGTCTTTTGATACTTTTCCAAGAAAAAGAAAAAGAAGAAAGCAAAATAGAACCAGAGCCGGCATCGGCTCCATCACTGGGGACACCCTGTCTCTGTTAGAAGTAGCAGGAATGGTGGCAAACGGACTACCGAATTAAGGGAAACTCCTCTGATGCCAGGCGCTTCCAAACATAAAATACTTTTAAATACCCCCCACTTGCTGAGTGATAAGTCCTTGTATGTGTGTGTGTGGGGGGGCACTATCAATAGTTGCATGGTTCCTGGAAGTAGACCCCAATTTCTGACTATAGGGGTCACTCTTTTTCTCTCTGACTGCTCCCCGTTGCATACAGGGGATGTGCACTGGGGAAATATCAGAAAAGATGGTTGATTTGCCTAATTCTAAAGGCCCAGCATGGCAAATGTGGGGCAATGCTGGCTCATCAATAGAAGCAGGCTGTTGGCCTGACAACTAATGTGTAAAACAATCCATAAAATTGTTCTCTATGTCTTAGCACTGGGAGGGCCTTTTGAGTAGCCATGCCCTTTACAAATCCTCATTAATAGAATAGAATGTCTCCATTCTTGAGTGCACTAAATCAATGATGATTAATGATGTCCACTGTTATTTTGTACTCCTGACATCCATTCAGTAATTGCTTACGTAAAGCATTTTTTGAACAAATGTATTTCGGAGAACTTACCATGTCACTTACGGCGCTAGTGTAGAATTCGATGCAGCTTTCGTAGGATCGCAGTTTTGTACATATTGTGACAAAATTGTTGCTGGTACTTCTTGCATTAAACATTAACTTACGAAGGAATGCACACAAAAACCTCCTGGCTCAGTCAGAAACAATTGCTTACAGGGGATTTGGGGCTTTTAATTTTGATGTAACGTGTTGAAATTTTATTGAATAGGTATATTTATACCTACAGCCATCACATAGATAGATTTAGTTGCAGATGTATATAAGGAAAATGTGTCTTTTACAGTTGATACTTGGTTTCTACGATAGGTATGTCCAATCAGCAACTCCTTTTTGAAATTCTTTGACTTTCTATATGTATGCAATCACCCATGTATGTAGCCCCTGTTGCATGTCGACAACTAGGTGAAGGTTGCACTTACTCTGTGCCTGTAAGCTGGATTGAGCATGTAGCTGATGCATGTAGAGAAGATTCAGGATGAGAGTCCTGATTCGCTGTGATGTCATGGAAGAACATTGGATATGCACACATAAGGCAGCCGAAAGATGAAGGAAGAGTTTTGAAGCTGGAGGTTGATAGTCTGGTTGGGCATAGACTGATGTCCTAGTCAGTGGGAAGTGGCAGATATCTCAAGAGAGGGAGTTAGGTTTATGAATCATTAGAGCTCATAGTGGTTTCTATATTTGTCACTATTAAGAACAGATAATGGAATAGATTTCCCTGTGTAAAATTAGCACCTTTGAGTTTCAGAAGGCCCACCTCCTCCGGCTCTGGAAGAGGGTTCCAGACACTAACTGTACAGGAGAGGCCTGCCGCCGTCTATGAAAAAGGTAGATTTAGGGGTGGAGGCAAACCTTAGAATAACAGGATCCAAGTGAACACCTGGCTTACACATATTTCGAGATATTTTAGGGACTGTTTGACAATTGACTGTCAACTGGAACAGGGATGAGTGATGCATATGAATCCTCATTGAAAGCGTCAACTTCCTCGCACATGCCTTTCTTGCTGTTATGGGGCATTTTGCAATGACATTAGTGCAACCAAATGTGATATAATTCATTACATTCAGGAACTTAATTTAACACTTAGAGGTATGAATAACCCCTGAGCAACCAATGTCCAAAAAGAGGCTAGTACAAAATAGAGTGTTCTTTCTTCATCTCTTATTTCTTCTTCACATGAATTCAGATATCTTCAAATGAATCACGTAACCACTTGAGTTGATCTTGTAGCCAACACAGTCTAAGGAGTTTTGTTGCAAAAGTACTGTTGATGGCCAGCCAAGTTGGCTCACTAAGACTGTTATTCTATTATGGCAAATGCCAGGTATATATTCTTTGGGTTATTCCTAACCTTGGACATCAGTATGTGACAAATGTAGGAAAGTAGGCTTTTACACTCAATATTTGTAAGGACATTAACTTCAACAGATGTATCTGAAGGACTAGAGTGTTTTTGCCACCTAAACAAAGGTGGAGGGTCAGCCCAACATCTCATTACTTTTTTCAGCATCCTAAGAATACTGGGGGATTTATGTTGCCTGAAGCAGACTGCAGGATCGGAGTGATACATGACACACTGGATTTCTACAATTATTCACAATTCTATGCATTCCATAATGTAGCTACTTTACATCCATTGAAATTTCTTTCAAAGACATTCCATTGAGGCATCACTGTTTCTGTCAATATTGTTGTCATAATGTCTAGAATCAAAATAGTTCTCAGTTCTTATTCTTCAGGCCATTCTTTGCCTTGCACTTTGTTGAGATTACAACTGTCTTCACTCGCTTACTTCTCAAGGGTCTTGAAAGTCATCTTAATTTAAATTTTTTAATGCTAGACATCCATATTATCAATATAACTGATTCTTGGACTATCTATTTAAACACCCTTGTATTTGACAGCATCAAGGCCCCCTTCTTTGTTGTATTTTTGTTTCTGCTAGACTCATACCTTTGATAATTTTCAGTTAATTCAATGCTCTAGTTACATCTTTCTACTGCGGAAAATTGTGAATCTTTTTTTCAACTAGACAGAAAACAAAAATCCATTTTCCATCCTTCCTCTGCTTAATCCTGCCTATTTTGTGGTTTTCTTTGTCTCTTTACACTTTCTCTGATTTTTTTATTCAGTTTTTCACAACCAAAGGATATTGGTATGGGCTCGCATCTTCAGTATTCAAATAGCATCCATCACCCAGCATGTCATCAACACATCATAAATATACTGTTTGCAGATATTACCTCCATTCACTTTTTCATTCAATTTTATCTATAAACACACAATTTAGTGGATTTTAATCACACTTGATCAGTTATTTTGGACCACCTTTAATCCAATATCGCTATCTCTCATTTGTTTTAATTAATGTTTGATCTTCTCTCATTTCCTCAAAGATTCCTTTAGGAAATGGTTACCAGTAACACACTATCAGACCATAACTTATCTATTGACATTATTAATATACAAGGACCAGACCGCTAACAAAACTACATTTTATGAATGACTATGAAATAGGATTTTCTTTTAGATTTGACTTCGCTGGTAGCTATGTAGTCCCACTCAAATGTTAGGATGTTACTCTTCTTGACTTAAAATTGGGTGATTATATACCTCGCCAAATGTGGGCCTTTATTTTAAAGACTGATCATTTACAAATTGCTGTATCACACTGAGACACTGCCTCTAACAGTCAATCTTAGAAGCTCAACTGCACCGTTCAAAGGCTCACCATCCAAGCGACCCACTTGGAATGTGAGCAACTGGTATTATCTGTTCTGCATATGCGGTTTTAATGATACAATGAAGTTCTAATCATGTGAAGGAAAGTACACTACCCAAATATCTTTACTCGAATAGGTTTCAATAATAGACAATTAATTGTAGAAATAGACTATTACCAGAATAGAAACATTACACAATCATAAACGAAGTCAACAACAATATCATCTGATACTCCAAGACACTGTCATGATTACAATTAGACCTACTAAAGTATGTCAACGGCCACACTAAAGCATTCCTTTCTGGGGCTCCTCTTCAAAAATGTAACTTTCTCAAAATAAAGAAGAGTCTTCACCATACTCCAATTTCCTCATGTAGATCAAACTCATCTGACTTTTGAAATGTCTCTTGCTTTTGTTTGGAAGCAGCGATGCCCACCATTAATTCTACATCCACAGTAAATATCTGCAAATATTTTCAACTTAATTGCAGAGTTGGCTCCATTAAAAGTCAAGCATGCCTTAGTATCAACAAGATTTTAAAAAATATTCTGGAATCCCGACTCGCACGTCATTTTTTGGCATGCACCACCTATCAAATAAACACAAGAATTGATCAAAGGGAACAACCTATTGGACAAGCACTAATTGAAGCTTCGGACGAAAAATAGTTACAAGGCAAATCAACATGATATCTTAGAATACAATCTAAAATCTCTAGGGAATGTTAAGCCTACAGTCCTAATGCTAGTTGAACAATAATTATGCTTAAAAATAGTAAACCATAACTCTTTGTTAAATTAAGGATTGTTTCAATCAATGTTACAGGCCCACTTTGCTTGAGCTCCCTTATTTGAAATGACTCACAAAAGGTCACACAAGATGAAGATAGGCCCCTATCACTTGGCACAGCAGAGAACCCCACTCTCCTGGGGTTGTTCTATTATAGAATGTTCAACATAAAACGCAAGTTCTCCTATGTCAACCAACAATTTTTATTGGCTAATTATCCTCTATGAGTATTCTTCAACATGTCACTTAATGTCAGCAATGGAATGCAAACAAGGTTGTGTGGTATGGAACAATCATCCATCCTTTACTCCATCCATCCAGATGCATTTTTGGCACCCAGCCCTGCGTCAGGGGTTAAATTCTAAAGAAACACATATGACACTATCATGAGAAAACCATACTATCATAAATCCATGGTCACTAACCACCTGTGGGTGTAGTGGGCGATTAGTAAAGCTAATTCAGTGATGCCTTAACAGTTAAGGTGAACCAGTTTAAGGTGACCATGAGTGTAGACTTTCACAGAGGTGCATATAAAACATCAATCCAAGAGAAAAGAATAAAAAAGAAAAAAACCTCAGTGTACATCAAATGGAAAAAAGTGCCAAAATCAAGCAACATGCTGTTTCTAATAAATCAAGAGTGCACATCTCGACAATAACTGAGAATCGTTCTCAACAGTGTAAAAGTGTAAAAATCAGTGCGAGAACCGAACCAAGCATATCACCCGATGCTGTACTCCTTAGTACAACATGCAATTCAAATAAGAGGACGAACTCTTCAAAATCCGTTAATAATCGTGCCCGCTTCACACCAGATACATGCTGGTGTCTAGTGCATCATCATCTATATGGCCACGTTGAGTATATAACAGTTAAATCCACCCATTTTACATGTTCGGGAGCAAACATGCAGGGAAATATTAACGCGTGAAGCGCGTGTGCATGAAACTCAATCTCTCACTTTGGAATTCAAGAAAGTTGTAACGCGTGAGACGTGCGCATAGACCCGCTTTACATTTCCGTAATCATATTCAGCAGCAAACATGCAGGGAGATTGTAACGCCAGAAGAGCGTGCGCTTAAAACTCAAACTATTGTGCTTACATTAAAAAAAGTTATGACGTGTGAGACGTGTGTACTATTACCCGGCTTTTCCCGAACTAACACTTTTACCCCTGTATGCGCAAAAAATAAGCATGCAACATTACTCATGTAGCAGATACTTACAGGGCAGGATTTCAAACTTCTCACATAATGACATCGTCCCGAGTGTGCAACGACTCAGAACGTTAGACCAGCGTTTAATGAAGTAAGGCAACAGTAACAAAGGACTAAAGACGGTATGACATGGAAAAACCGACTGAAAGCGGGGGCCATCTTAGAACGTGTCAGTATGAATGAATACATAAAAACCCACTGCAATATGGACTAATTGATACCCCGAGGTGCCCCCAAATATGCATAATAATGTGCTCAACAATTATAATCAGAAAAACATTCAAAATTAGACCAAACGAAATTAAAAGAGTTCTGAAAAAAATTGTCAAAGTGGGAATACATGAAAAAAGAAACGTGTCTGTATTGTAACCCAAGGCGATATTAGCCATTAGCCCATTAAAAGGAAAAACGTCCAAATGTATGCAATGATCAACAGAGATCAATCAAAATTAACAGACAGCAATATATTAAAGATAGCACAAAAACTCTATTCTGTCATTGAGCCCATGGGGCTTCAAAGCATCCAGGCGCTTGATCCAAAAATTCTCCCTCTTAAGCAGACAGTTGCTCTTGTCCTTGCCTTCTTTTTTCTCGATGATTTCCAAAGCCAAAAATTTGAGTTGACTAATGTTATGGCCATTGTCCACAAAGTGGCTGGCAACCACAGATTTTATATTTCTGGTTCGAATGTTACTTTTGTGCTCGTTGACTCTTGTTTTAATCTTTCTTTTGGTCTTACCTATGTATACCAACCCGCAGGGGCATTTCAATAGATATATAAAAAAAATTGTGTCACAATTTGCAGAGACCTTAAGGTGAACCTTAGTTCCTTTTCTTGGATGCGTAATCCAGGTGCCTTTGATGATGTTGCAATTATTGCAATTATAACAAGGGATCGTCCCTTTGTGACCAGTCTTCTGGATCTTCTCCCCCTTCTGAGTATTTCTTTGATATTTTTTCCTCTTTGATACGCAAAAATGGGTGTATCAGTGAAAATTCCTCTAAAATCAGGCACCGTTGTAAGTATGGACCAATGTTGGATGATCAATTTCTTAAAATGACCACTCTTAGTAGAACATTTAGACACCACAACCATGCGTTTATGATTCTTTTTTGATTAGTTGAAAGCAACTCATTCCTAGGTTTTGACATACTGCGTATTTTAGCTTGTTCTAATACTTTTTTAGGGTATCCACGTTCTTCAAATCTTTTCAACAAGGTCTCCATCTGTTTGTTAGATGTGTCTGGATCAGATACTATCCTTTTAACTATCAATAGTTGAGAGTATGGAAGAAGATTTTTCAAAGATTTCTGATGGAAGCTGTTATAGTGTAACATATTATTTCTGTCAGTGGTTTTTCTGAAAATGTTGGTTTCAAGCTTATTGTTGATTTTGGTAACTTGTACATCCAAAAAGGTGATTCTGTTCTCATCAATCCTGTAGGTAATTTGAATACTGTCATTTTTTTCGTTCAATGCTGATAAGGCCATAGAGAGGTCTGTGCAAGATCCCTTCCACTGAATAAAAATGTCATCAATGTACCTCAAAAATAGCGTGGCATGAGTTTTTCATGTTGTGGTGGCCAGTATATTGTCTTCCTCAAATTTACTCAAACAAATTGGCATACGCCGGTGCGGCACAATTGCCCCTGGAAGTTCCTGTGAGCTGTAAAAACCACTGATCTTTCCATTTGAAGTAGCTTTGATAGAAAGTGAAATTCAAAAGTTCCATGAGAAACATTTGGAAATCCGGATCCATGTTTGAGTTGAGTAATAATTGTTCAATGGCTTCTATCCCCAATATGTGGGGAATCAATGTGTACCACGATTTCACATCAATCGTGCATAAAAGTATAGAATCACCCTCAGAGAACGAAACCTCATTGATTTTCGACAAGAATTCAGTAGTGTCCTTAATGTATGTACTCATTCTTAAGACGAATGGTTGAAGATGTTTGTCTAGAAAC
The DNA here is from genome assembly GCA_963921515.1 of Calotriton arnoldi. Classification (NCBI taxonomy): domain Eukaryota; kingdom Metazoa; phylum Chordata; class Amphibia; order Caudata; family Salamandridae; genus Calotriton; species Calotriton arnoldi. The sequence continues at coordinate 1,007,706 of CAWUFW010005888.1, read as the reverse complement.
TTCCCAATAGGTTCATCAAGGATCCCTCGAGTGGACACTATGGGTCTGAATGGTGGATTTTGTAGACATTTATGTACTTTGGGTAGCATGTACATGTGTGGACTTTTTGGATTGTTTTGAGTGAGAAATTTGCTCACCTTCTCAGTGATGGTACAGTTATTAACTGCCCTTTCAAATATGATCTTCAACAACTCCAAGAATTGTTCAGTAGGATTGTAATCCAACCTGGCATATGTCTCAGTATCCGATACATGAGCCTCAACCTGTTCTTCATAGAATGCAGTGTCCATTACAACCAATGAACCACCCTTGTCCACTTTCTGGCACATGATTTGGGATTATCGGCTATTCTCTTCAAAACCCCGAATTCCTTGTTAGTTAGATTTCTATGTTTAGATTTCTTGTAAAAGTTCAGTTTCAGGATGTCATATTTAACTAAACTTTCAAAGATGTCCAGGCTTTTATGGCTGACAGGGGCCAGAAAACTACTTTTAGGTTTAAGGCCCTTCAGTAAATCGTCTTCTTCTTTGTCACGTTGTTCTGCTATGTTTTCAAAGAAATTTCTAAGGCGTAAGTTGCGCATCAATTTGAACAAGCTAACTTCTAATTCCAAGCTATTAGTTTGACATGTGGGAACGAACAAGGTGCTTTTTTGAAGGGTTCTAATTCCGATGGAGCTAAATTCATGCAAAGAGATGTTAATCACAAGGTTCCTCTGCTCTACGTTTTCTTTCCCTTGGTTCTCTTCCCTGTGACTGGTATGCTCCTTGTCTCTGAGTTCTCTTTTTTCTTTTCCCATCCTGGATCATCTGTCTCCCTGGCCTGTCTCTAAAAAAGAGACACCAGAAGTTTGGGGTTGTTCAACCATCGCCTGTGAAGACTGTTGTTCTGTTGGTCTCCTGCTACTTTGACTGGCGGCTTCACTGTCTGAAGAAGATATTTCAGTCTCCGTGTTTTGGGTGTATGGTCGGTTTTGTCTTCTTTTGGCATATATCTCTGCCAAACTATACACTTCACCCAACTTATAGTCGGTAGTGTCTCGTTTAAATTTACGGATCTTCCTATCATTGATCTCCTGTGTATATTTAGTAAGCTGAACGTTAATATCCTCCAACGTTTTAGACCAGTCTTCAGCAGCCATGGTGTTGGTCAATTCAGTTTTAATGTGTGTAATTTCCTTCGATACGTCCTCTAAGATTCTTGACAACTCTTCGATTATCAGAAGGATTAAATCCAGAGAACATTTATTTAGTATTGCGTACCAATGTTCTACAAATTTGGGGATGTTTTTGCATAGGAACGGTTTTAAAGGGATTCGTAATCCTCTCGGAATTTTCTGTTCTCTGTGGTATTTTATAAGAGTGCTCGCATGCAAACGTTGATTGAACTCTTTTTTAGATAGGTACAATAATCGTTTTGATGTTATATTCCTTATTTCGGATGTTGAATGATGGTGTGGTTTCCTCATGTATTAAGACGTAAATTCTTGCCGCTTCATCTTCAGCGAAACCAAATGTGTCAGCTTTTAAATCCGTAAGATTAGATATCTCCTCATACGCCATGATGTATGTAAGTTGAATTGTGTGCAGAAGTCACCCACTGGGCATCCCTTTTTTCTGTGTTGTTCAATGCCAAACTGAGCAGTACTAGATATTATCAGATGCCTTGACCTCAGCTTTCAGATGTACTCCTTTCAGGTAACACCAAAACCACTGGATTTTGCTCAGAACATTTGTAAATTCCTTGGTCTGCTTAACACAAATAACCCAATTGCTCAAGAACTGCACCCAGCAGCTCAATATAACACAAAACATCTCTGAATTCTCCAACTTTCCCTAGGTGACACTCAGTTGAACCAGACTTCTCTAAATATACAATGATAATCCCATCTAATTGCATCTCTGAGCTTCCGGCAATCCCAACCATAGCAGTCCGAGTAATATACAACCATCACACACGAATACTTTTTTTGTAGTCAACAATACCCTAGACTATGCCGGAAAGATTTTTCTGCAGAATACCAAATATCAGCATATCACCAAAGGTCTTCTAACACCTGGTTGCTATCAGTTCTCAACATCGCGTGTCACACAGTGCAAATACCTATAGTATGCGATTTACTACCACTTGTTGAAAAAAGTAGAATCATAACCGCTGCAATTCCAAATAAAGAACAGTCCCTCCCTTATGTATCTCACATGTGCTCCCCGAATAATGCACTGGCTTTTATGTTCTTGGTCCCTCTGACTTCTGCTTGCCACCCTACCATTCCTTTCCCCTTTACTCATCTTACTCTCCCCTTCCCACACTTCCTTGCCTAGTCCATGTCTTGAAGCAGCTCCTTGAAATCCAAATGAGTGTTACAAATGTTCAGTAAATAAGGAAATACATTTAAATTCAAAGACATTCCTCTGGTTTCAGAATGTCAGACTGTGCTGGAAGATGCATAGTAATTTAGTAAGCTGCATAAATAACAGCTGTAGTCAAGAAGCATAAAACCTTGAAACTTATTTTTGTGCTTGTTTAACCTTTACAAATTGCTTAATATTTTGAAGGAAAGGCATAGTTTCAAAGAGGCAAAATGCACATTATCTTGTTGCAGCAAATAAAAGAGTCCATTAAAGATGACATGCAGAATTTTGCCATGACATGTTACTTATATTAAAAAGAAATATTAGGTGGGGTTAGGTTTTTTTGTATTTCGCTTGTATATTTACTGAGGTCTACACATGTGAAAAGGTATTTGAAATGCAAAGTCGAAATTGGACACATTTGTTTATACTGAGCGAAAATAAAAAAATATTAGAAATATTGTACTCAGCAATGATGAAGGTGCAGAGGCAACAAATGCTTTGCTGTTTGAATAGTAAGAGGAAGACACCTTTGAGGTCTTGAGGAGTTGTGCCAAAGGGCGGATTGGAATGGAGGTGGCAAACAACAAAGGGATACACCCCCATCCTTGGCTCATGGACCAGGAAGGGTCCATATGGCGCCCACTATTTACATGGGTGGTTTTCCATGATGAGCTTCTTGCTGCATCAAGTTCCGATTTAGTGAAATTTCAAATATTGGATACATTTGATGGCATAACTTTTGGCTGTGAAGGGGATGCAGTGAAATAGGGCTGATAAGTATAAGGATCAAATGCTGACTGCAGCTCAGAGGTGTTTGGGTGTGGTCAAAAGGTTGCGCCAACAGACCTGGAGACAGCTTATGTGTCCCCATTCGGGATGGGGAGATGGAGAGGGCAGGTAGGGACTTCTGTGCCCCAACCATAGTGGTGGAGGTCGTTTTCCACTGCTGTCCTACTGTCTGTCCTACAATGGCTCTGCAACGTTGGCCAGCTACACACTTGACTCTCATGGTTGTGAGGGCAAGCAGTCAAAAGCTTTTCTGACGGTACCAACGGGGGGGGTGGGGGCAAAGCCCAGAACGCAAGAGCCAACATACACATAATAACGTAATTTACAGCCCACTGGTTATCTTTTACGGAAAACAAAGCACTTTAATCATACATCAAAACTAAATACTATGCATAGCAATGATAATGTACACCCATTTCTCCCTAGTGCCTCTTTTCTTCCCGCTAGGGCTGAGTTTCTGTCTCTACAGTTCTCAACGCTAAATAGAGTAAAAAAGGATTAGACATAAGTGCAGATAATTCAAAGCAGTCTCACTTATTATCATAGCAACTTGGTTCAATGTCCTTTTCATACCTTGGTTAAAAAGTGTTAAGCAGCATGGAGGTCTTGTCCATGCACACCAGTCTCTCTCTCCGTATACAAGCTCTGCATTTACCTGTTGTTGGTTGCACTGCAGAGCAGGCTGTAAGACGGGCAAGGGACACACTCCCATCCCCATTTTGTTGCAGAGGCCACAGCGACAGCCTTGATACAATCAGCGTTTGTGAATTAGGTCTGTGCAAGTTTGAGCAGGTCTGTGTTGTCACATCAATCTTGGGCACCAGCGATTCTCATGGCTAACCCACTGGCATAACGAAACTTGAGGGGGCCCTCCTGCAAGATACTTGGAGGGGCCCTCTCTGGACTCATTCGGGAGCTGGTCGGCCAGAGTACTGTGCTGAGGGGGCCCCCTGGAGCTTGGGGGCCCCCCACACATGGGGGGATGCGGGGCCTGTGTTACACCACTGTACTAACGGCAGGAGAGTGATTGAAAGGATCAGTTGCAGGGTCAGTCAAATTTCTACATGATGATGTGTGTGCGTGGCAGTTGTGGCCTTGATGACTATCCTGGCTTCCTTTTTTTGACATCGACAGGAGTTTTGTTTTCCCTTCTGGCAGAGGCAGAACCAGTATCTCAAGCTCGTACTAGGCTGCCTGGCAAGGCAGAAATCATCACTCTAGTGCAAAAGTGATACAACTCATTCTGGAACTGTGTAGAGAGACTGATGGATCCCATTTGCCCAACAGGTATCTCATAGCTCATTCCTTCTTCATCATCTTCCTTTGGGTGCTCTACACACCACGAACACGGTGGACCACTCCTGGACAGTCTTCCCTCCAGCAAAACCAGACACATTCTTTACTTTTCAAGCAGGCAGGCTTTAAAGTTCTTTGGACAAATGCTCATCTTCCGGAAGAAAGTGCACATTTTGGGTGATTTCTTCTCACCTCTGGGACACTGGCTGTGAGGGAGGCATCAGTCCTGTTGTCCATATCCGAGTAATGTGGAGCACTCCCTTCCTTGTTCAATAACAACTTGGGGCTGAAACAAAGTGGGTTTATTTGGATCCCATTTTTATACAAATTGTTCAGAAGAGGGATGTGGATCCACTGTCAAGGATTTAGGAACCAGCTTTGATCAGACCTCATTTACACACTACCCTCCAGACACAGCCTTTGTGCAAAGTGAGTTTTCTGACACCATGGATCAATGGGGCTGGCTAAAAGCAGAAGTACCGAAATTATGGGACAAAGTATAAGTTATTTACACCTAGTTGTCAACAGCATTTTGGCAGGAGTAATGAGACAGATGAAATGGCAGGTACTGCCTAGTAACATCTTCACTATGAACAACAGAAAATAGCAGTCCTACCTCTCACCTCTACCATCCACCAAATGGCAGCACTCAGAAAGAACTAATAATCAGTTCTTTGCTAAAAGGGACTTTGTGCAATCTCTAAAGTGTGGACCAATCTCCATCCTCCCCACTTCAGTGGCTAAGCCTCCACACTCCAGCAGCAGAAATGTGGGCAATAAACTTGTACTGTCTGGTGGTAGCTACTCGGACCCTTCATCTAGTGTCATAAGAAACCAGGGACATCCAGAATGGATTTCACTGGTCCAAATACTCAGAATCCTACATCAATACATGCGCTACGCTGTGTCCTGGCCAAATTTCACCAATCACCGTGTGGCAGAATTTTTCTCCTGTGTGCATAAAATGCTAAGTTGTTGAGCGCAAGGGAGATTTGGATTCCCCAGCATGATTTTCAGTCGCTAGGAGGACATCCAGTGAGATTTTTCCAACACGGGTGGTCGTGACCATTCTCTGTCAGAAGGCTGCCGCTCGAGAATCTACTCGAGCTGCAGCACAATCACCTTGAATAGCTGCACCCTCTTGCATGTCGCATGGTGCCATGGAATTCTGCCAATGGGCAGAAAATATGCAACTCACTCTGCAATTCACTGCTGGTAGCACGAGCAGCACTGAAAATCAGCACAAAAGGCACTACGCGTTGGGAAAAAGCGCGGGCCATTTGTGTTGATTTTGCTGCTGCTCGAGTGGAAAATCTACTTGAGTGGCAACAAATTTACTCTAACAGTGGCCCTCTGGCCACTTCCGAATGCTTGTGACCACCCGCGTTAGAAAATCATGCTAGGGGACGCTAAATCTTGCTTGCCTGCTTATATATTCTGGAGCCTTGCAGGAGAAAATTCCACCACATGATGATTAGCAGAATTTGGCCAGAACTCCAAGTTAAAGAGTAATGCGGAGTAGCCAAAATTCTACCAATTCTGAACAGAACATAAAACTCAGCCCACCCCTAGTTACGATAATCCTCAGTTTTAAAACTCAATACTGGTTCTCATTCCAATTACTTCAATTTAAGTTTACTCTTCAGCCCAACAATCCGCAGGTCTGCAATGAATTTGGTAAACTTCCATCTTGTCTACTAAACAATAAAAGACCATTTTCATCTCTATGCTAGAACAGTGAATCCTGATCCGTGGTTTTATGAAAAATGTGTTAATATGTGTGTCTACAACATACCTAGTGGGCACTGCAACACAGGGCAAAAGATCACATCCCATACTGACCAGTGGTGGCTGCTATATACACAAAGTGGAGGGGTGGGGGGAGGGTGAATGCGTGACAGAGCGCGGGACAAAGCGCGGGAGGGAGCACTGGAGAAGGCGCAGGGGAGGGGGAAGGAAACATAATAAGAAAAAGAAAAATTAAAAAAGGTTAAGCTTACCTGCTGCTGCTGGCTGACTCCCGTCACACCTTGGTGCTGGGACTTCATTGTCCCAGCAGACACTGCTGGCTAGTCACAGAATTCCTGTCCAATCCCCGTGCTACAGAGCAGTGTGGGGATTGGCCTGAGCTGGCTAGAAAGACGCCCTGCTTAGACCAGGGAGATTGTGGGGTTTCTCTAACTCGGCTGTTCAGTACATCCGGGTTAGAGAAACCCAAGTGCGCATGTGAGTTTTGGTCAGCCTGAGACGGCCGGCCAAACACACATGAGCACTTAGGGAGTGCACTAGCACTCCTCCTCCCCCCTCCCATGCCTCAGCCCCGCCCCACCCTGCACACGCTGGCTGAAAACAATACTGAAATATCATTTTATTTTTTTGCTGCTGGCTCTGAGCCAGTGGGGCAACGCTCCTTCGCCATTGCGGAGGAGCCACCCTTGATACTGACCCAAGCCAAGGGCTGGCCATGCAGTTTAAAGGAGACAGAACGATTTTCCTGTCTGAAAACCAGGTGAGGAGAGTCCTGCACGGATAACGAATTCTCTCTACAGGTGGAATTTATATATAGCAGTTAAAGGAGGCCGCATCGCTCAAGCATCAGCAATACAATAAAGTAACAAAATAGGTAAGTGTTCAACAAATTTCATGACACATTGATGTGACTAACACACTGGCCTTGGGCATTTGATGGACACAGATTAAGCCCCACAAATGTGTTGTTTTAGAGACCACAGTTCCCAATTGCGACTGGGATCTGCAAGCAATGGGAGAGATAGGCAACAATGTCATTTTCATTACAACACCCTGGACTAATTCAAAGCTGTCGGAGATGAATGGGAAAGTAAGTGGAGATTCCAATGCAGTTCTCTCAGAATGGGCACACTCAGACAAAACATTTCTCCGGTGCCTAATTTGTATGAGCCATCCAATGTGCACACATTCATCTCATTATGCAAATGGAGAAATTCCTTTTGCCAATTCTGTGTTTGCTAAATGAATACTCAGAGTGGAATCACTTTAAACAAACATCCTGCATAATTTGCAGAGCCCTATCTTGTTGGAGAAGAGGTTTCCAAAATAGTTATGGGAACCAGTCAGTAAAGTTTCAGCTTCTTCCAGAAACAAAATATCTACATTTCCAAAATAATATTTATTTAATAATGTGTGCCTCCACAACATGGTAATGTGGCCACCTAAAGGGCCACCTGTAATGTTCGTTGTAAAGATGGGGTAAGGACACCCAATCCAAATTGTGCATGACTAGATTTAATTAAACATTACGATATATTTATATATATATATATATATATATATATATATATATATATATATATATATATATATAAAGAAAACATGCAGTATGCTGGCGTTCTGCCAGAACACTGGTGGTGCACGGCAAAACTGCGTCACCGCTGGGGCTGTAAATATCACCCAAATGCTTCCCCAAATAAAATAGAGAGGCAGCCGGCACTCACATCACAGCAGGTACAAGACCAACAGAGAGACGCGTTTCTGCAAGATTAGCACAGTGCCATCCACACCGAGATAAAAATGGACAAAGTCTTTTGCCATTTCTACAGCAAAGAGGTTTTAAGCATAGGAGTAGCACATGTTGGCTTGGTTGGGATTTTACCAGTTCAAAGCTGTAATACTGTCCTGCAGTGGTAAAAGTCTTTTGTCATTTTACAGCTCGGCATGGGTAGCACTGTGCTAGTTCTATGCTTAAACACTTTGCTGTAGAAATGGCAAAAGACTTTGTCCCTTTCTATCTCGACGTGGATGGCACTGTGCTAATCCTAAGATTAAAGACTTTGATATAAAAGCAGACATTTGAGGTGAGCAAATTTAGAGGGTCGCTGGTGTTCAGAGTGCCCTATACAGTAGCTGCTTTCCACCTAAACTTGAGCACTACCCTGAGTTCTCTGCTTCTTTTATGCATAATTTATACGTCACCCTAAGTCTGAAAGGGCATAGTTTTGACTTATACTGGGTGCTCCCTTGTGTCTGGACAAAGCTATACCTCTCTGAAGATCTCTAATGAGAGCAAAACACGTGTCAGGGGGTTGCTTTTATTTATTTCAGGTTGGCTTGGTTGGTATTTTACCAGTTCAAAGCTGTGGTACTGTGCCTGGAGTGGTAAAAGGCTTTTATCATTTTACAGCTCGGCATGGATGGCACTGTGCTAGTCCTATGCTTAAAAACTTTGCTGTAGAAATGGCAAAAGACTTTGGGCCCCATGCATCAAACTAAAAACCGGTCGCAAACAGGCAGATTCTCAGAATCTGCTCCTTTGCGACCAGTATTTTTGCATTTGGGATGCATCATCCCAAATGCAAAACTCGCAAATTGCGATTCCTTAAATGCAATGCTAGAAGCAATTTAAAATAGCGATTTCGCTATTAGGGCTAGCAAATTACCGAAAAATAACACTGGTCGGTAATTTACAAAATCTTTGAAAAATGCACTAAAGTGCATTTTTCAAAGTTACATGTTACACACACACATGCCCTTGGGGCATGTGTGTGCGCAACATGGGTGCACATTACAATTTCAGGGGTGCAACAGGGTGTCCTTTTGGCGCCCTTGCAATTGCATGCACAATTTGCGAGTACCTATTTGGTACTCGCAAATTGCGCATGCAATTCCCATTCATTCCTATGGGCCTCTAGGCCCATAGGAATGAATGGAAAGGCATTCCTTATTTGCAACTCGCAATTTGCGAGTCGCAACTAAGGAATGTTTGGGAATCGCTATTTTTTTAGCGATTCCTACATGCATAGGCTTTTGCGATTCCTTAATTGCGATTCCTTAATAATCGCAATTAAGGAATCGCAAAAGCCTTCCTTGATGCATGTGCCAGTTTGTCCCTTTCTATCTCAGCGTGGATGGCACTGTGCTAATCCTACACTTAAAGACTTTGACAGAAAAGCAGACATTTGAGGCGAGTAAATTTCGAGTGTCGCCGGTGTTGAGGGTGCTCTATCCAGGAGCTGCTCTCCACCCAAACTTGAGAACTACCCAGAGTTCTCCGTTTTTTTTGTGCATAGTTTATGCTTCACTCCAAGCCTGAAAGGGCATTGTATACACACACACGTGTATACATACACATATATACTTACATATACATATACATATATACACACACACACACCCACATATATATATATACACTCACACACACCCACATATATATCTACACCCACACATATGCACACACACACATATATATATATATACACACACACACACACACATATATATATATATATATATATATATATATATATATATATACACGTGAAAGCCTCTGAAGAGAAAGCTGAGGAGCTTTCGAAACGCAGCAGGCAAACCTACACGAAGGCTGTTAATGGCTGTAAGCGATATCCGTCCATACCATGGAAAGAGAGTTCTCTTTGCTGCTGATGGCCGAGTGCGACTCAACTGATGGACACATCTTGGAGCTGAATATATATATATACACACACACACAGATATATATATATACATATATATATACACACATATATATATATACACACACATATATATATATATACACACATCTATATATATAAACACATATATATATACACACATATATATATACACACATATATATATACACATATATATATATCCATGCAAATAGCAAGAATCACGGATACAGACAGCATTACCATAACTTAATGCAACCTAAAATAACAGGTATTCATTTCTTGAGTTTTTTTACATAGTTATTTTTTTACATTTTTTAAAAGGACAAGTCCAAAACTAAAGTGCAGCAGAGAGCAAAACCAGAAAGGCAGACCTCAGCTTAAGTTTAAAACAAGGTGACACTTAGCCATCGATAAACGTTTGCAGTTCTATATAGCGCCAACTCAGTCCATGAGTAGTAAAGCGATTTACACGGGCCCCAGATTAGGTTACTTCTTTTTAATTATTTTTTTTAGACACAATGAAATTAAGCCATTTGCCCTGAATCACAGAAGGTTTACCTGAGGTCGGGACCGAAATCTGGTTCCTCAATTCCTAGGTCGGCCATATCGCCTTCCTATGACGCAACGCTCATGATTCAGACGTTATTCTTTTATTGGGATGCTGCTGCTGTAATATTTGAGTGTGTTGCAAAGACATCAGTCATGCTGTGTTTTTAGATACGAATCGAAGCACAGCAAAGCACCCTGTCCGTGTGTCAGTTTCAAGCAGAAACAAAGTGTGGGCCCGGTGTTCAGCCGCGGGTCCGTTCACACCGACACTGGATACTCAGACATATGGTCTCCGGACTTCCGCGCTCTTCCAGACATAAACCAATTTAACAGCATGAGACTGTAACCACCATATTACTTTATCTTGCTTTAATGGAGACATTTGGAGAACGGGCGAGCACTTCGATATGTTTTTGTGAACAATTGACACATCTTTCTTTATTCTTCAAAATGACAGTCTGCTGAACAGGCAATTCTAAAAAAAGAAAACAGCATAAAGTGAACAAACGTCTCTAAAAGATGCTTATGTACTTTTAGGTGAGTGTACAGCCGCTTGAAACCTAATAATCAGCAGCTGTTAGAAAAGTAGGGGTTTGTGAAAACTCCCATTTCACAAATTCATATGTATCTTTTAAAACTTAGCGAGTTTCAAGAAATGGAAAAAGGACAGAGGCTTAGCAAAAAAGCACGGTAGTTTGATATGCTCACACTACAGCCATTAACTCTACAGCCATGCAGTGCCAGCAGGCGCGCAACGCCCATTGGGCTCGAAGGGCTTCAGCCCCCCTCTCCCTCCCCTCCCCTCCCCTCCTTGTGTGTGTCAGCCCGGCTGAGACAGCTTCCCGACACACACAGCCACACCTGAGTACTTCACAGGTCATTAAAAGACCATGTACTTGCTAACGAGGCTTTGTTGTGTTTTCACCCCTTCTTGGAGCCCCTGCATCTCCACTCTGCATATTGCTGGAAGAATCGGCCCCCCCCCCGAAATTTTTGGTAGCCCCCCCCCGAAATTTGGCTCTAGTTGCACCTCTGAGTGCCAGTCCCGTCCCCGGAAGTGCCACGTTCCGGTCTAAATGCAGCCCTTAGGGTTAGCAGGTAAATTGCTCCCCTGTGACTATTATCACACACCTCGTCCCACAGATGACCTGCCTTCCAGGAGGACACCTCACCTGCGGGAGGCAAGTAGCTTAAAAATCAAATGAGCTCAAATCAGGTTAAGTCAAGAGTATTACTGATTTCACGGATAACGTTTAAAGCTTTACCTGCCACTAGATGAAAGGAAACAGATGAGATTCAGGCAATGGCATTCATCCTAGCGTTAGTCAAACTACTACATCTACTAGGATGTCCATATTATAAACTAATTTAGTTTATAATGTGGACCTCCTAGTAGATGGCTGAGGCAAGCTATGAAAGTGGCCACGGAAACTGACAGCGCTTTTCAGTCTAGGAGTCTCGTTGGCAGAGTCCCACTCCTCCCGAATAGGATTGTCTTCCCAAGGATGTTTCTGGGGTCTCATGAAAGGCGTGTGGATCTTTGTCAGCACACACATTGACCTACTCTACTGGGCAGAGGCTCATGATCCAATAGGTATCCAGGCGGTGAACATCTCACTTGCGTCTCTGCTGCTATTCACGACTCTGCGGTCTGGTGCTCTCCAGACAGTCTGCGATGCTGGTGGGACACCTCTGCCTTGTCTGGAACTATGGGGGACCCAGACTCTAATGATGCCCCCAGAGGCAGACCCATCCAGTGTTTGTGCCCGGTTTTAGCTTACAGGAGATTAGAGGGCGACCTCCTTCTGCTGGTCCTCTAGCAGGTGAGTCATGTGGGAGCAGAGGTCGCCACAGGTTGGTGTTGGTGCTCCTGCAGCATCTGACTACCAACATATTGTAAGTTGCTTTGGCTTCGTTATTTTGGGCTACGGCCTGTTCTATCCTACCTCAAAGAAATCAAAAAAGCAGTATTTTTTACAGTATATTTATGCCAGGGAGATGGCCTAGTACGGATGCGATGGGACCTGTGACCCAAATTATCCTTACTAGGATCACCATGTTCTCAGCATCGTTAGTGGCAGAGAGACCTCAACAGGATTGGTGAGAGCTCTCTGGCAATAGGCAAATTATATCTACTGAAGGGGCAGGCTATACTTCTAGGTGTCCTCACCCTGCCAAGGAACTATTTCATGATCTACCCTTTTTAGGTCTCGCCTACACTGCGCGCATGCGCTGCATAGGAGGACCTTTAGCCGTCGCTCTGGTCATTTTCAGGCACACACTCGTGCTTGTGGCAGCATCCACCTTGCGGGAGCGAGCAGGGGCGCGCCACAAGCACGAGTGCAGTGCCTAAAAATGAGCAGACTGCGCGCGCACGCACGCAGCACTCCCGGGCTCTCTCTCTCTCTCCTCTCGCTTTCTCTCTCTCTCTTTCTCTCTGTCTCTCCCGCTCTCTCTTTCTCTCTCTCGCTCGCTCCCCCTCTCTCGCTCTCTCTGTGTTGTGCCAGCTGGACCCAAATATAAGAGATCTCCCTCGCCCCATGTAGGTTGCTACTATGAACTCAGAGCAGACAGTTTGCAAGTGCCACTAAATGTGTCCCACTCCCAGTGTTGGCAAATTACGCTAGGACAAAGTCAGCATAATTCCTTGTGACTGGCATGGATCCGGCTCAACAATAACTGCCAGATGCGGGATCCGGATGCATCTCTCCCTTTTCCTGCATTAGTTAGATTCGATGCCAACGCGTTTATTTCTGTATCGCCTTATGCAAAGTGCTAACTCATACATGACAAACACTACATGTGAACATTTGGGCCAATACATTAAACAGCAATACAAGGGTTAGGAAGCCAACCTTACTGTCACAACGGATAATATCACATGGATTCTTAACTCGAAGAAGACATTCTAAAGCGTAACTAAAGCTCCCAAAACATAGACTGGCATTCGTGTAGGGAGCTATTACAAGATACTGCACAGGAGCAGAAAAACGTTAAGCACTTTAATTTACACTGAGGCGCAGGAAGAAAAACGAACAAGCATTGGCATAGCCAACAGGTCTCGCCTTTGGGACCTTATAAGTGTTTAGCCATGCAACACTTGATGTTGTTGCACCAAGGATATTGTGCTGGATAACAAAACACTTATAAGGTCCCAAAGGCGAGACCTATTGGCTATGCCAATGCTTGTTTTGTATTGGTAATAATGTTCAAGCCTACCTCTCCTATACTTTACAATGCAGTTTTGTTTGTTCTTATGTATTGTAATTATTCTTATAATACATTTTAATAATTTCGGATCTTTTCTGTCCTATGTAAAAATGCAAAAATAAACATATTCCTAATAGAGGGTTAATTCAGAAAAGAGTAATTTTCATAGGTCAACTGTCTTTTCTCGGAATTCAGAAAAACTCCACAGTCTGGGTACATAAATCTGCAAACATCCATCAGTTACCACTTCTGTTTCAGATGAGACTTACATTTTTGTTCATTTTTCTCCATTTAGGAAACATTTCTCCAAGAGGAGAAATATATTTGCACTACTCCTTATTAATTTACAGGCCCTGGGCACAGGTAACGCCACTTTATTAGGGACTTACCAGTGAATTAAATATGTCAATTGAGTATAAGCGAATGTTACCATGTTTTAGGGAACGAGCACAAGCCCTTTAGCACTGGTTAGCAAGGGTGTAGTGCACAGAGTCCTAAGGCCAGCAAAAACGAATTCAGCAATAACAGGAGGGCTGACGGCATAATGTCAGGGGACAACCACGCCAAGGATGCCAGGTCTAACACATGTCCCACCAGCTGAAAGTGGGGAGAACTACCCAACCCCTTTAGCAGTTCTCTTCACTAAAGTGGAAGAATCTGGAGAGACCATCAGCATTGGTGGGGTCTGTTCCAGGACGGCGTTCCACTGTAAAGAACATTCCCTGTAGGGAGACGGATCACCTCAACAGTTTGATATTCTAACACCTCATCTGCATTAACCATATGAGGGGTCTGTGGTCTCTATGAACCCGGAAGTGAGCACCAAACAGCTATGTTCTTAGCTTTTTCAGTGCCCAGACCGCTGCTGCGGCTTTCCTCTCTTATGCACTCCACCTCTGTTCCTGGGGAAGTAACCTACTGATGACAGCTGCAGGTTGTTCCAGGCCCTCTTTATTAAGCTGCGAGAGCACGGCCCCGGTGCCATGCTCTCAGACAGGGGCATTGAACATGGGTACCGTGAACATGGCCTCTTTCAGGGTGTCAAAAGTGTTCTGGCAAACCTCTGTCCAGATCACCTGATGTAGCTGCTTCTTAGAAGTCAGTTTTGTCAAGGGTGCAACAATGGAGCCATACCCCTTGATGAATCTCTTGTAATAACCAGGGAGGCCTAGGAAGGCTCTCACTTCTGTCTGGGTCTTGTGGGGCTCCCATGGCAGGATGGTCTCAATCTTAGCCCAGAGGGGCTGCACCTTGCCTCCTCCCGCTTTCTGTCTCAAATAGGCCACTGAACCCTGCCCTATCTGGCACTTAACTGGCCTGAATAGTCAGGCATGCTCTTTAGAGAGCCTGAAGCACTTTTCGGAGGTGGCACCAGTGGTCCTCCCAGGTAGAACTAAACACCTCAATGTCGTCTAAGTATGCTCCACTGAAGTTCACCAGCCCAGTCAGGACCAGGTTGACCAACCTCTGAAAGGTGGCAGGGGGATTCTGCAACCCAATGGGCATCACTAGGAACTGGAATTGGCCTTCTGGGGTAGAGAACGAAGACTTCTCTTTAGCCCCCTCAGTCAAGGCAATCTGCCAGTACCCAGATGTTAAGTTAAATGTACTGGGGAACTTGCCAATTCCTAGCCAATCAATGAGGTCCTCAGCTTAGGGTTTGGAATGCGCATGTCTTTGTAACTGGAGTGAACACCCGGTAGTACATGCAGAACTGGAGTTCAGGGGTGGCACCTGGAGGGGCAGCCTTGGGGAGCAGCACCACTGGGTTGGACAAAGGGCTGTTTGAGGGCTCCATAACCCCTAACTCCAGCATGCTGGAGACCTCCTCCTTAATGCTGGCTGTCACCTTGTCAGACAGCCTGTAAATTTTGTTTTTCACAGTTGGGCGGTCCCCAGTGTCAATATCATGGGTACACCATGTAGTGAGTCCTGGAGTAAGGAAGAATAAAGATGCAAACTTCCACAACAACTGGCAGCAGTCTCTTTGTTTTTCTAAGGTCAGTGTAGCGGAGAGGTTGACACCCTCCACTGACCAATCCTGCATCCGTGAACAGCAGCATGGTTAACTGAGACCTTGCTAAGTGGGGTTTGAGGCGATTGACATGCAAAACCCTTAATTTTTCTAGGGAGTCTTGAGGTGACCTCACTCTTGCACTCTTTCACCTGATAGTGCCCAGACCAGTGGTCTTGTAGGGCCGTTGGCTCCACAGGCTCCATCATCCTCACTTTTTGGCCAGATGAAACTCTACCAGAGTGGCATTCTAGTCATACTACTGTTTCATGACCTCCTGGCTGACTTCTAGATTTGCATTAACTTTCTTGCAGAAGCGCTTCATATGGGTACGGAGTGCCAGCATGTAGCTGACCCCTTCAAGGGGGGGCCTTCCTGGGAGCTTGCTCCTACTCTTCCTTGACCAGACTTAGAGGTCCAAACACCAGGTGCCCATAGAGGAGCTCAAAGGAGCGGAAGCCAACCCCTTTCTGGGCCCCTGCCAATGCGCAAACAGGCATGCAAGAAGATGTCCCACTTCCGCCTCAAGAGTTCTGACATGCCCATGATCATGCCTTTGAGGGTCTTGTAAGTCTTTAGTACACCTCTGGACCTGTGGAAGACTCAGGACTGCTGTGCTGCTCTTCAAGAGGGACTGCTACTGTGTCGCCCTACTGCCTGATTGTAAGGACTGGACCTGCATTGTTAGCCCAAGACTACCTGACTGATTACATAGGCTAGTTGGCTGACCTCCTAATCAGAGCCTTAAGGACTGACAAGGCTCCAGCCACCTTGAACCTAGCACCTGGACTCTGTCTTCTCTGAGTCCTACCCCCCAAGTGGTGCCACCCCAGTCCCGAACCTTTGGAAGTGGTCCTGAAGGTGCTCTGCCAGCCCACCCGTGGTCGTGTGAAGCAAAACCAATGCAGCATGATGCATCTCCTCACAGCCACATCTTAACCACTGCAGCACGACGCAACCCCGATGCTCGACCTTGCATCGCAGCTCGCAGTCCTCAGAACCACTGCTGCTTAACACATCATTACGCAGGCCTTCGCGTCACATGCCCCTCTTCGCAGTGCCGCAGCTCCCCAGACACACTGCTGCACAACGCATCCTCGATGCAGGATCTCGCAACGCTCCGCAAACCAGGATTTAAGATACTTTTGTATAGTGGGACTAACTTGGTCCCTGTAGCCGACCCACGCTCCAAAACAGTCGGCCTGAACTTGTGACTTTGTCCCAATCTGGTGCAACAAGATAATCACAGTTGGCACTTTGCACTTTTAAGCTCTGTTTTTACTTTAAACTTTGAAACAGCTGATTGGATTTTTGTTGTTTTAGTCTCAAATAGTTTATGACATTTTAGTCTGTTTTTCTACATTGGTGTTAGATTTTTATTGTGTTGTGTTTTTACTTTATTACTGTTTGAAGTGCTGAATAAATACTTTACACATTGTCTCTGGGTTAAGCCTGACTTCTTTGTGTCAAGCTACCAGTGGGTTAAGCACAGGCTAATTTGTGGTCTGCTTGTGACTTTACTCTGACAGAAATTGTGTATTTTGCTTAAGTAGAATCTCACACCCCCAACCAGTAACCCAATTTCCTACTAGAACCTTGGATCATTTATAATTGCTCGGCTTCCCAAATTCTCATTCACAGACAAGGGTGTTTTACCTAGCCTTATACTATCCTTATTGGTAGATATCTCATATCAAAGCTCCACTCACCTTTTGCCTATTCACCTACAATTCATCGCTCTCACTCATACACTATCCAACTCAAAAGCAGCTTTTCTCTTCTTCCCTCTCACCCTTTCCTCACTCATAGTTAGTACATCCCACTCATCTAGTCTTTCATTTATCGAGTCACTCATATATCCATCATTCATGTTACTGGTCCTTACACTCAGTCATCTAATCATCCTTTGATGCACTCACTCATCTAGCCAACCATTTATTTCTTTTCACACTCTGCCTACCACCCATCCACATAATCAAACATGACAAGCAGCACTTTCATTTAAAATATTCAGACCTATTGGCTTTGCCAAGTCTTGTTTTTTTAAATCTACTTTGCAAATTGCACAAAATATTGGCTGTGTGCATCTTTTGGAAAAAGAATATAGCTTCAACAGTTTCATTTAACACAATGCGACACATATCTAAGAGACGATTAGCAATTTCTTAACTAGCACTCCATTTCCATAAATGACTCTTGAAATACACATGGGATCCATATGACTGGCAATTGAATTCAGCGTGTCCTATGTAATCACGCCAAACACCACATTTATTCTTAATTATAAGGCACTCCCAATGTTCTCCACTTAGCTGTCCAATTATTACAAATTAACATACTTCCATTAAATAAAAGATCTTGTTAAATTCATTTGGCATTCACAAATCTCATGATAAATTTGCATTGGTTGATGAAGTTCTTATTCATTTTGAATTATGTTCAAGGTACTTGCAAATTAAGTTTATTGTCTTTCTGGGTTTTAAGTAGTAACGCTTTCTTTTTTCCTATCAGAATAAAATGAGAAAGCATTTTGCAAGTTAGGTCTTACATTTCAGTACTATTTAAACATATAACTTGGCTGATTTTTGCCAGTTCAATTGAAAATAGAACAAGCATTGGCAATGCCAATAGGTCTTTATTTACATGAATGTTGTGTGGTAATGTGAAGTATTACAAGTAAATAGCAAGGGAATACATTTATATTTGTGTGCAAGCAAAGAGCTGTAGAAAAATATTGGTGCAGGTTCAAAGGCCAGCTGAAAGTAGCAGTGTCAAGCCAGACCTAAAAATCCATGTAGGCTAATGACTACCCTGCTCCCACCTGTGCTGCTGCAAGAGAAAAACAAATTATCTAGTTATCTAAGAGAGATTAATAGCATTCCAATGTCATGTGTCTGCCTCAGAAAGTTCAAAGCTAGGCAGCTGGACAAATTAACAAAACGATCACAGGTGCATGGGGGGGAGCCCTTTTTTGTGGAAGCATACAACTTCTGACCAATCAAAACATATACTTCTGGCTCCCAACATGTAGGCAGAGCCAAAGCCCATCTCTAGTGGTGTCAAATAATTGTCTGGCGACAGCTGCGCCGTTAAGCTGGATCATAAAAATTACTAAAAACTTGTTATGTTGGTACCAAATTACATTGAATTTGCAGAGAAATTTATAATAGTAAACAAATATATCGGATGAACGTGATTGCAATGTTTTTTTCATTTATGATTTTTTCTGGGTCTTGGAAATTAAATGTGCAAAGAAACTGGTGCAGTAACATTGCATTAATCTGAATAGTGCATTTTTAAACAATCAGAAAAAAATGGTTGAATGCACCTATGTGGACATCTCTTCATCGGTTTCTCTCAAGCGGTCTACATAGTGCCAACACTTGTAATTTCACTGTACTTAATTCCCTGGTGGATACTTGTTGATGACTATTCTTTGAAGTTCTCGCCATCTTTGCCCAAGATCATGCCCTGTGTTTGTTCTTTTCAGAATCCTGTTGATTGGCCTGACAATTAATTAGTAGAGTGTGGGCTGAGTTTTTCTGCCTCTGTTCTTTTTCTCATGTCTCTGGTTTCCAAACATTAGGGGGCATATTAGCAAGAAGAGGCGATAATCATCGCTAACCCTGCTTAGCGTGATTTTTTTTATCGCCGGCTATCGCTGGAATATATCGCCACGCTAACGCTGTATTAGCAACGATTAGCGCTATGGCGATGAATATTCCAGCGATAGCGGGGGAAATGGGCCAACATCGCTGAAAAAACAGCGATGTTGCATGGAGAAGGGAGAATACCTTGCTGATACGACCCTGTGGTCGTATCAGCATAATCCACCCCCATGTTAGGTATGGCTAACACCTGCTAATTGCAGGTGTTAAATAAATGGCGATGACCTCGGTTAGCGCGACTTTTCACGTCGCTAACTGGGGCCATGGCCACCTTGCTAATAGGCGATAGGCCTGTTAGCGAGTGTTTCCCAGGTTTGTTCGTCGGGAACGCCCACTTTGCATGTCATTAGCGATAAATATCGCTGACATGCAAAGCGGTAAAAACGGGCGCTAATGCCCGCAAACTGTCGCTAACTGCTGTTAGAGACAGTTTGCTGATAGGGCGATATAAATATCGCCGCTTTAGCGGCAAAAAGTGCCGCTAAAGCGGCGATAGTGCCCTTGCTAATATGCCCCTAGATTTGTGTGAGCTCCAAAACAGTCGTCCAGAACTTGCGACTTTGATAGAATCTGGTGCAACAAGATAACCACAGATGGAGCTTTGTGCTTTTAGGCTCTGTTTTCACTTAAAAGTTTGAAATTGTGAGTGGATTGTTGTTGCTTTAGTCTCAAATAGCTTATGAAATTTTACATTATTTTTTCAAAATTGGTGTGAGATTTTTATTGTTCATTTAGTAACCATATGGTTCACTCTGGCAAAGATTGTACTTATTCTTTGAAGTGGGTTCTCACCCCCTTCAACAAATAATACAATTTATTACAGTGTGAGTGAGTGTACTTAATAACAAATTGTCTTGCTAGGATACAACACAGGTCACCGAGACAGCTCTGCTCAACCCCAGGCACAAGCAGCAGACCTTTACCTGAGAATATGTGATGGTTCACGCGTACCATACAACGTTAAAGTCTAGAAAACACCACAAACTATTCCCAAATTAATATAAAATTTAAGAAAAATGTAATAATCAATCTACACAAAAATGATTAAAATGAAATTAGGGGAACATGTGCCAAGAATGGCATGGCAGCTACTGTTAGTCTTTGTGTATTACCAAATACCAGTGGGTGTTCCAAAACAAAAACAGAGTACCAGCAAACGTATCTGCCTAAGAGAGGCAAGGAGTTGAGGGACTGAGTCAGTTATCTTTCTCGTTGGAAAAATCCTAGGCAATATTGTTGGTGCTATTCTGTGAAACTCCAGTCACCTCCAAGCGTGAGACACAACTCTCTGCCCCGGCTTCCTGCTAGATCTCAGAGTTCCAATTTCGTGAACATGCTGGCGAAATTACTCCTCATCTTTCCCAAAGTTCCCAGGTCTCCACTGAATGCTCACAGCATCCCAGGGCAACTTGTTCCCGCACGGTGGATATAGAACATATTCAGATTGTGAGTCCTGAGAAAGTACACAGGGCCAGCCAACCGACCCTTGAAGAGTACTTTGAGTAACTGAGTGCAAAGTGGAAAGCAGTTCAAAGCTCAGTCCTCTTCACAGGCTGACAGCAGGTATCAAGAAGACCTTCTCTTCTAGTGGCTTCCAATGTCCAGGAAGGTTCGGGTAAGCGGATTGTGAGGTGCATTTTCATCTAGTGCACTAGCCAATGAATTGCACCTTCAGTAGGCCCAATCAAATCAATGCAGTTTTCCCACTAGACATTCTGCTTTTGCAAACCCCGTTTCACTCAACTTTAAACTGTTACAGAAGGGGATTTTTTAAAGATGATAGAAGTCAGCTTTCCTTTCCAGAGTCCCTCCCAGGTTCATCCCTATTAAATGAGGAACCACCTTCTATTCCTGAAATGTGAACAACTTTCTCCCTAATAGAAGCAGTGAAGAGTATCTGAGAGGACTCTCCTTGTGAAAAACAGCCTCCAGATTAGGCAACCCTGCTAACTTTACCTTGCAGGCTAGGCCTCCGCCTGGGCCCTTTGTGATGTCATCTGCTCACTTTCACTCATAAATGGCAGATCCCAGATAAGCATTCAGTGATTTAACTTTGCAAGTCTTCCTGCCTTTAGAAGGTGTCTGTGTCCTGGCAGAGCACCTTTTGACACCCTATCAAAATACTAATCACTGTCAATGGGGGTAAGGGAAATCAGCAGGACCGGTTTATTACAAATTTACTTTTATTTCCAAGCAGGCCTCCATAGACAAATACCACTTTACCTACACAGTGAAAACTGAATTTTAAATCTTTTCACAGAAGGGACATACTTTTCTTTAGTAAATAGGATGTCCCACTTTTATGCATCATACACCGGGGCCTGTGGGATAACGGGCACATTCAGAGGCAACTTATCTAAGGTAGGGAAGTAGATTTTGCTCATGGCATAATGCTTCTTTTCTGATGTGTGTTAGAGTAGGATTATAATCTGCAGCCATTGAGGACACAATGTGGTACTTTCTTCAGTCATACATGTGGATGGTGTACAAAACTGTGCAGCCCACGTGTGGCATTTAACTTCTAGGACATTGTTGCATTTTCTGCACCAACTTACCACTTCATTTACTGGAAACTTAAATATGCAAATTGAGTATAGAGTTGAAGAGATAGAATACATGCACTGTAGCACTGAATGCAGTGTCAACCGAGCACAGTGTCAAAACACCAGTAAAAGCTGGTACATAAAAGGCGACAATCTAGAGAGACCACACAGAAGCGGAAACAATGCTACATTGATCACTTTATCAAATTCCACTAGATGTTCAGTTAGAGTAATTCCTGCAGAGTTCCAATAATTATCCAACTAGTTTGCTTACTATGCGGTTACATATCAGCTGGTCAAAGTGGATTAATCCCTCTGTGTAATGTAAAGACCTGTTTAGTCCATCAGAACTCTGGGAATCATTGTGTTAACCACTGTTGCTTGCTGTAATTCTAAGTCCAGTGAATGTCTAAGATGGGTCATGGGAATAGTACATTTGGGTTATTGATGTATGTGAAGGGTGGAATTGTGTAGGTTGGTGCTGATAGCAGTGGCGGCTGCCTCTGTCTGGGAGGGGGTTATGATATAAAAAATAAAAATGTACTTACCTTCTTCGCCGCCGCTGCACGTCTCTCCTGTAGTCCTCGTAGAGCACCGGAAGCACCCAGTCTCCCGGACTCTATCAGCCAATCACAACGCTGCAAGAGCAGTGTCGTGATTGGTCTGAGTGGCTGAAATGGCTACTCAGGCAGTAACTGGGCCGCACAGCCCCAGGGAGAACATGCACGCAAAGAGGGCCGACCAAGCCATCATGTGCACTTAGGGAGGGGCTGTAAACCACACCTGCTCCCTCTGACGTGGCGGAGCCCGACCGCGCCCCACCTAACCTGGTTGGAGTCGGAGTCCCGCTAAGAAAAAATAAAAAATGTACTTCTTATTATCATTTTATTTTTATTTTGCACTGCTCATCGAGCAGTGGAGGGACGATCCTCTGCCTTAGCGGTGGAGCCGCCAGTGGCTGATAGCCAAATTGTCTGTGTGCTGCTGGATGCTTATAGCTGTTAGTCACCATTTTCTTTCATAAATTGTCTTTAACTTCATTACTCACCTTGGTCCTCAGCTATCACTGGACAGGTGGCATATTACAGCTGTTGACTGACTCTAGAAAAGATAGTATTTCCTTCCACACTTGTCAGAATGCAAAAAAGTTTACATATTACAATCAGAGATTTGTAAACTCTAAATCACTGAAATGCACGTTAGGCTAAAGGGTACTGCTATTTTTAATTAAATTATAGAATCACTGAACAATAAACTAGGAACCAAAATTAAGTAGTTCATACTAAATTGGTAAAACTGCCTGAAGGAGTTTGTTCGAATAAGCTAAACAATTTTAATTGTTTGACTAAATTGGATTATTATGAATACTGTAGTAAAAATGCCAGAGGAAAAGTTGATTAGAGTTCAAAAAATATTAATAAGCAGCTCTAATATTTACGAAAATGAAGCAGAGCATGAACTATGTAGGCTGGAGGAAATTTAAACATTTCTCTTGATTTAGTTCATAATTGAAGTACGTAAATCTTTCCTGAAGTGGTGCTTTACGAGAGGATAAGCGAGTCAATTGAAAGAAAATAAACAGAGGACGGCTTGTATTCAAACAGCCAATCTGATTAGGGCTGCTTCTGGAGCTGGAGACAGAACAATGATAGAATAATTTCTAACATTTGGAGAAACAATTTTTCATCTCTGACCACAATTCTCTCAGCTTATCGCTCTGAAAACAACTGCTTGGACTTTCATGTTTTCAGAAATAATTACTTAGTGCCTTTCAGTGGAATGCAATTGAGAGTCAGGAGGAATCACTTTCATGTTTCCTCAAAATTAATGTAAAAGAAGTGAAATCAGTTAAATGCATTTTATCCGCCAGACAACTTTTTTTTGCAATACAGAGATTGAAACTTAAGAAATGTTGGGGCATATTATCAAGGGCCTTATCTCCGCTTTTTTGGCTTTAAAAGCCAAAAAAGCGGAGATAATGTTTTCGCCCTATTAACAAGAGGGTGATAACATGCATTAGCGCATGTTAGCACCCTTTACCCGACGCCTCCCTCTGCATCTCAAATGAGATGCAAAGTGGGCGTCACTGGGCAGAACATCCTTATAAATATCGCTGATGTGCACATCGCGATATTTACAAGGAAGCCCAGGCATTTTGCAGACGTTAGTTTTTGCCGAAAACCGCGGTTTTCGCTAAAAACTAACGTCTGCAAAAATGCTGACTTACCTATACTTTGTATTGGAGGTGGATTATGCTGATACGACCACAGGGTCATATCAGCAAGGTTATCGCCGTTTTCCATGGAACATCGCTGGAAAACCAGCGATGTTCCATGGAAAACAAGCTATCGCAGGAATAATTATCGCCATTGCGCTATGCGTGGTTAATACAGCGCTAGCATGGCGATAATTATCTGCGGTAGCCGGCGATAACAATTCTCACGCTGAGAACGGCCAGCGATAATTATCGCTGGCCGTTGATAATATGCCCCGTTATTTCTTTGTGAATCTACACTTTCCAAGACACCTGAAACAAACTTTAGTAAAGTTTAATTTTGAGACTGGTCAATACGATTTTAAAATTAGAGTGAGGCCTCGGGAAGTTTTTAGTTTCTTTGAACCAATCAGTGCTGCTAATCTCGGAGACTGGGGAACAGCAGGGGTGTCGCTAGACTGTAAAAGGAAGCGTTTTCAGTGAGTCTCTGTTGTGTTGCATGTGCTTGTCTGCTCTTATTTGCAAAGGTATGCATACTTCAGCCCAGCAGATTCCAGCCTCTCAGATTCAGTAACTGAGGTGAGAGTCTTAATTGGTGCTTAGGGTTTATGGAAACACTTTATGTGGTCCCAGAGTCATCATGCCAGTGTCATCATGTAAACTTAGTAAAAGTGAACCTCGAGGATGAACTTTGTCCACACTGTCCAAATATAATCAAGGTAAAACTTCTGCCTGATCACCAGCAGCTGCAGGCGAAGCCAGATTATTTCCAACTTCTACAAACTACAATTGTTGTAAGGTTTTCAGTTAATGTGATTACAGGAAGGGCTCAGTTGGCTACTGACTAAAGAGCAGGCAATGCACAAATCCCCCAAATGACTGGCCTTTGAGCTTTGTTCAAGTCATGACTTAACAGCTGCTCACCACTCCAGCTTTGATAGAAGCATCACCGACATCCAACCAAGTGACAGATGTACTAAGAATTGATTCTCAAAAATAGCATGAAAATAGTGCACCAACTTTTTTGCAAATTGATTTCGATTTAGCAAACTGACCAATGTACTAATAGGTCAGTTTGCCAAATTCTCCATTCGGAGTGGGTCACAATTCGACTTACCAACTTACCTCATGAATAAAGAGGTAGGTAGAAAAATTGAGAATCACCCCAATGAGTTCAGATGGTGGCCAGCTAGATTATGCAGACTACCATGTCTGGGATCACCTTTAAATAAAGCAAGCATTTTTTTTAAATGCAACCGGTTTTCATTACCTGAAGTGTCCGGTGAAGTCAGAAGATTCTTGCTGTCCTTGACAAATTCCAAAGTGACCCATGGAGTGGTAGGCAGGAAAGAACAGCCTTGCATCATTACAGTGTAACTTCAAACCATTTTCTCAAGACAGAGTGGCACTCACCCTCAAGCTGGCTAGAGGAACCACACAGCACCTTTTACACTGGACCCATTAGGTCTGCATTATTTTAAAGACCAGCTGCATAACATAAATGGTAGTCAGAAATTATACCTCAAAATACTTAATCAAGAAACCAGGGCTGGCTTTAGCGTTGGAGGCGCCCAGTGCAACAATGTGTGTTGGCGCCCCCCCAATGACCAACTCCACCATTGATTCCCTCATCACCACCTTTTAACAGTGCCCCTCAAGTCTCCATAACCACTCTCTCTCTCAGGTGCATTTAATTAGTTTTATAGTGCCACTCATACCAGTGTAGGGTGTCAGAGAACTTTGCATCACACACACATTACACAGAGACAATCATTTGTGTGTAAATCAGTGTATAGGAAATGTTACATAAGCTAGAGAACTACAAGGTGGAGTGACATGTCATCCCTACTTGTAGGCAGTATAGTTTAAGAGTGCTTAATCTCGAGAAGCACAAACTCAGAATTAAAAACAGAACACCAAGGTTGGGGGTTCTCTTTAATAATAAGAATCAATTTCTACCCAAATGAACCCTTTTTGCAACATTAGGATAATGAAAGACTAGGGTAAACATCATAGCACTCTAATCTTGAACTTGCAGTTTGCATGCAGTTCTTTGATGGCAGTTAATAGCTCACTGTTCTACATTAGGATTTTAACTAATAAACTGGAAGTAACAAAAGGATGTCTCTGACAAAAGCAGTAACCCACTGACCTATTTACATTATATGCGCTTTGTAATCTGCATGGTTCTTTGCAGCAGGCATTTCAAACTTCTGTGCTACTTTATGTGTCAAAACTTCCACTAGACAAAACTCCATCTCTCTACCGGAAGAACAACAATCACTGAAGTTATCTTGAGCTTTTTATTGTTGCTTGGAAATTGCTGGAGGCAAGGAATGCGGCTGTTAGAAATGGGAGTCTCTAGTTGGCAGTGGCTTGCACCCTGTCCAAGTAGGGACCCTTGGGTCTAGTCAGGATAAGGGAGTTACACACTCTAAATAACTCCTGCTCACCTCCTTGGTGGCTTGGCACAAGAAGACAGGCTTATCACAAAGGCAATGAGTAAAGTATTATTTGTAAAGCAAACACAAGGAGATGATGAACGGAGTGCTGAAACTTTTCAAACACTCACCCCCAGTCACAGATCTGGGTTGAATCCATCATCGTTCTTTAGCTCACCTCGCCACCCCAGTTCAGACACAGCCATATGCAAATCAGTCTTGACCCCGTTCCTCATGGGAATAGCCCAGCCCGAACTGCCAAGCCAGGTCTTCCCTGGACCCGGAAACAAACATCCTGGGACCGGTTTCAGGGTAACACCCCTCATCAGCCGGGCTAGCTTGAAACCAGTGGCAAAGTGAGCCAGGGACCCACGTTTTGGCATACCCTGCAATTGTATTTTTTGCATTACTTAAGTGCAAAATGCGTCCTCATGTCAAAAATTGATGTAAGGGAACATATTGTGCTATTATATAGCAATAAATAAAGGATTTGCATACACACCCCTAAATTCAGCATGCCAGTACTTAATCCTTAGAAATAACATTAAAAGATAAGATGAATCACATTAATTTTAGGGTGAAAACGTCAAAGATACCTTGAGGTACACTACAGTGTATTGTTGCTGACTTATACATATCATTATAAAGCAAAATATGACAAAAATATATATATATATTGATGAGTCTCTCTCAAATCACCAATGACAGATGAGACGAAAAATATCAGAAAGTGTAACAAAAGGAAAACATTTGACAAGAAAATCAGTGCGAACAAGCCAGGAGAACGAAAAATAGTAAGGATGAAGGAGCATATAGGAAAAATAAGGGAAATATTGATCAATATAAAGGTACAAATAAGGGGAATAAGAATTAATCAGCAATGTTTCCTTTACCAAGGGAGTTATTCAGTGATTTCTCTTTTCATCCATCTATAATTTTATGTTATGTACGGACTGCAAAGGCATCTGCCCCTGATGTCAACTGCTACAAAAAATGCTTGACCCTCGGTCACGCATTCCCACCACCTTCTTGCCTTTCTCCATGTCCGCATGGACAGGCTCCCTGAGAGCTATGTCATAACAGCCTGAAAGGCCTTTATTATATAGCAAGAGTGGCAAATAAAAGGCTCCTTTCTGTAAGTCATTTGCTCTCTTTCTGTTAAGACTGATCAGACTCTAGAAGGTAATGCCATTCTCCTTAAATAGCCAACATTTTGTAAACCATCTGATAGTGACTAGAACCTGCACTATAAACGTGGTGTGCATATTTACAAATCTTTTATATGAACCCTGGCAGCATGGAACCTGGAATATTAAGGTAAGAAACATTGAGAAGGGGGCGTGGCTTGGCGCCCAACGGAGATGGCAGCACACGGGTGAAGCTCCCCGGTGTGTCTCTGAGGAACTGCACTTCTAGACTAAACGGGGACTAACGGAGGGCAAATACAAGTGGCGGAAGATGGAAGGAGCACCATGGGACCCTTGCAACACTTGAATGTCACCAGCAAGTAACTCTTTTTTTGCATTTTCTGCTAATTTTCGGCCGCGATTTATCGCGGCCGCCATTTTGAATTTTTTACCGCGATCGCGGCATTCCTGCACTTCAGGCTGGACCCTCATTAAGTACTTTATACCATTCCATAACGCCTAGAAGATGTTTGACACCTCTTCACTTCAATGGGGTAAAAGTTTATAGGAAAACGTCAAGAATTGCAGGAAGTTTGCGATTTTTTATGTTTGGCGGCCATTTTAGGTCTTTATGAGGAGCCCTCACAGAAAATAATCTTCCTTATTTCGCTCTACTGAATGGTGGCAATTGCGGAGTGATTATTCACTAATGGCATTGATTATGTTCTGACGCATCCAGTTTACCTCGGTTTGGGTTACAGCGCATGTTTTCTCCTCAGAGCACCGAGGTATGAAGCTGTGTGAGGGCGCTAAGGCTGACTGAGGATTTATGAGAGATCTATTTGGCGGCCATTTTAGCTTTTCTGAGTGAGCTCGCATTGGAGTTATTTTTTCTCCTCCTATACTGCTGAATAGGAGTGGGAGTCTGGGGTTAGCGTTTTATGGGTGGAACAAAAGGAGTCCGACCCTCTCCACCCAAAAGGCATATCTTCATAAAAAACTCAAAAATTTTCTCTGAGTTCTCTAAGTTTGAAGACTCTCTATCATCTTCGCACCAGTACTCTCAAGCAAATATGGATTCATCCTCTGGAACCGCTGGAAAATCTCTCACTAAACGGCTTAAAAAGGACCCTCCTTCACCACCCAAGTCCGCCTCGCCTGTTTCGATGGAACTATTACTTGAGGAAATTAGGGCCCTTCGACCTTTCATGGAAGAGACTAACATCAAACTGCAAACCCTAACAGATAATTGGTCTCAATTAGACGCGAGAGTCTCCTCAGTCGAAAATACTGTTTCCTCTCTGAAAGAGACATGCACAACTGTCTCTCAATTACACTCCGATGTCTCCATACTCCAGAAACAGGTGGAAGATCTTGGAAACCGCAACAGACGGAACAATCTGCGTATCTACGGCCTGGAAGAAGGAGTTGAGGGTTCAGATCCGCCCACGTTCTTTAAGTCATTTCTCCCTAAACTACTCCGCATGCCAGAGGGAACCCAACTCAACATTCAGCGGGCCCACAGATTGGGACGGGCTTCATCTCACACTAGTCCCTCACAGAGACCGAGAGGAGTTATCTTATATTTCTTGGAGTATACGGATTTGATGAAAGTGCTCGCAGCGGTTAAAACTTCTACGAGAATTGTCTGGTCAGGATCGCCTTTATTTTTTGCACAAGATTATTCTAAAGCCACTGCTGACAGACGTAAGGCTTTCCTCAACATGAGAGCTGATCTACGTTCCATGGGAGCCAGATATGGCCTGTTCCACCCGTGTCTCTTCAAGGTTACCTATAACAACAAGACAACGTCGTATGAAGACCCGTTACGTTTGCAAAGTTTCATCAATTCCTATAAAACGACTGTTATGGACTCTTCTGGGCCTTCGTCCTCATTCAACATTTGATTCTTTAATAGGTTGTTTAAGGTTGCTTTAGATCCGGTTTTCTTTGGCATAATATCTTGTTAACTCACAGGTGTTTTTTCTTAGTTTTGGATATTATTGCTACTGTTCTCATGAAGTAATACTGTTTAATGAGTTATGGATCATTATTACTGATCTCCTCCTCGCATTGGAATGTTCTAATATTTGTTTCATGTGTTTGTCCCAATGCTTTTCTCAATCCCTATTTGGTATTGTCCCCACAGATTATTACCTTTGTATTGTGGTTTCTCCCCGACCCTCTGTTCCGTTGATCCTGGGTGTGTTGCCTGCTTCATGTGGCTCCATCCCCCCCGTGTATACCTGAGTCTTCTTCGTAAGTATGGTATTTTCATACATCCTCTTAGATATATTGTTTGTTTTGTCTTTTGTTTTCTGTCTCTTTTCTGTAGTTTCTATTCTTTCGTCAATTTACGTCTCTTCTTTTTTTTTCAACTTTTCTTGCCTTCCTATAATCACTATTCTTTTAGTCAGTACAATTGCAAATATCTTGACTCTTATGATATCCCTTTACCTCTCTACTTGGACTTTCTTTTTTCATATCCTGTCACTTGATTCCCTTTTCTTATTCTGGTTATTGGTCTTATCTATTATGCTTTGCTATGAAACTAAATCAATTAATTCCTTCCTGTTTTATCTCTCTTACTTTGAATACTGCTTATATAATGAATTGGACTTATGTGCTACATTATTATTACAACCTGTTCTTAAGTGCTTATGTCATTAAAACTGATTACATGGAACGTTAGGGGATTAAACTCTCCCATCAAGAGGCAGAGAATTTTGAGCCATTTAGCCAAATTAGACGCAGATGTTGTATTCCTGCAAGAAACTCACCTCTCAGATGTTGAGTCATTGAAGTTGAAGAGAGGTTGGGTGGGGAGGTTTTCTATTCCCCTGGAGATGGCAAGCGAAATGGAGTAATGATACTTTGTCGCAAATCCCTTTCACTTTCATTTGTGTCCCAAGAATCCGATCTGGATGGCAGATGGTTGAATGTCAAATTATCTTTGAAGGGCGTTACAATATCTCTTCTAAATGTCTATGCTCCTACGTGTGGTGAATCCTCTTTTTGGCATACAATGGCTAAGCGAATTACTCACTGTATGGAGGACAATTTTATTTTAGCTGGAGATTGTAACCAGACTTTTGACCCATTTATCGACAGAAATTCCAAAGTCTCCTTTGTTCCCAACAAGTCACATAAATCTTTTGTTCATGCTATAAATCAACATAAACTCTTGGACGCTTGGCGTCTTTGCAACCCGACCACTAGAGAGTATACTTTTTATTCCCCAGCTCACCAAACTCAATCAAGAATTGACTATATATTTGTCTCGCATAACATCTCACAAACACTTACGCATGCAGAGATTGGTCCCATCTTATTATCAGATCACGCCCCAATCTCGATTGGTATTGATATTCTACCTAAGGATTCGGGCCCCAAGAGATGGCGTTTTAACAATGCTCTCCTTCTGGACCCAAAGTTTACTGCCTCATTCCCTAACTTCTTCAAAGAGTTTTTGAATTGAATCAAACCCAATTCATGCCCTTTTCCACTCTATGGGATGCATTCAAGGCCTCGGCGAGGGGTTTCATAATTAGCTATGTTGCAAAGAAACGGAAAACTTCCCGTAAGCTCACTAAAGATCTGCTTCAGGATATTAAAAGATTGGAACACTCATTTTACACCTCACACTCGAAGGAGTGTCTCACAACTCTCATAAAAGCCAAAATGCAATTTAATAAGAAATCAACGGAGGACGCTTCATTATATCTGTTGAAATCCAGTGCAAAATTTTATGGGGGCAAAAATAAGGCAGGGAAAATATTGGCTAATTACTTAAAAGTTAAACATAATAGACTAAATATTGAATCTATCTATGATGAACGTTCAGATTTAAAATTTAAAGACGCTGAAATACTGAATGAGTTCTCCACCTTTTACAAATCACTATATACTTCCGCAACACAGCCCTCTGAGCAATCATTATCGCACTTCTTCTCTGATATTCAAAATCCCCAATACACGTTGCCGGACTTATCATCTCTGGAGTTAGACCTAACTCACCAAGAACTATTAATTGTTCTTCAACATCTCAAAAAAGACAAAGCACCGGGACCAGATGGCTTCACCGTAGAATTTTATCAACATTTTTCTAAACTCATAATGCCCAAGTTACATTCTCTAATCGATGCCTTCACCACACTAGGTAGCTCACTGGGTTCTTTTTCGGAAGCACATATTTGCCTTATACCAAAAGAGGGCAAGGACTCTAAATATTGTAAAAATTACAGACCCATATCCTTGGTCAACATTGATTATAAAATTTTCTCCAAAGCATTAGCATTACGTTTAGATTCCTATTTACCTGATTTATTGGGAAAAGAACAATCTGGTTTCGTTAAGGGTAGGTTCATAACTGACAATACGAGACTCCTCTTTAATGTCTTATCTAAATCTTCCCACTTAAAACAATCCCTTGTGGCAATAGCTCTGGATGCTGAAAAGGCGTTTGATAGAGTTGAGTGGACTTATTTATTTTATACTCTTAAACAGTTCGGCTTTGGCCCTAAATTTATATCCCTCATCTCTCTCCTCTACTCTAATCCAAGTGCGGCTGTGTGCGCCAACGGCTTAATTTCCCCATATTTTGAGCTGGGGAGAGGAGTGCGTCAGGGCTGCCCTCTTTCCCCCTTCCTTTTTAATTTGGCCTTGGAACCTTTTCTCTCTAAACTACGTCAAAATCCAAATTTACATGGTTTTCAAACATTGAACTCCCATATTAAACTTGCAGCCTACGCTGACGATATTTTGCTTTTTATGTCCAAACCAAGTGACTCAATTCCTGCCTTTTTGGCAGAGGTACAAGCCTACTCTAATATCTCCGGTTATAAGTTAAACAACGATAAATGTGAGATTTTACCCCTGACTAAGTTTACTTTTAAATCAGACTTTATGACTTCCATTTTACTTGGAGCCCGAATCATATTAAATATCTCGGATTACATGTTACTTCCTCAATATCAGACACAGTGTCATTGTGCATGAATAAATGTATACAAAAAATCTCAGACTTAACTGCCAAGTGGCACCCCTCTATTTGTCCTGGTGGGGTCGTCTGGATACCATAAAGATGATGCTGTCCCCCATAATTTTATATACTGTTTCCAACATTCCAGTTCCTATTCCCGCAAAAATTTTTAAAAAGATCAATTCATCTCTATCCTCCTTCCTATGGAATAATAAGAGAGCCCGAATGTCTCTATTTAAATTAATTCGACCTAAAGTAGAAGGGGGTTAACTTTCCAGATTTTCAAGCATATCAGAAGGCATTCCTTTTACGTCAAGCCTCTCGTTGGTTGCTTGACCCCACGGAAGATTGTCCTCTATGGACTACAGTTGAACGTCTTTTCTTAACCCCTTCTCTTTTCATGAATATCTTTCTTTTTCACGCAAACCACAGGCCTTGTCCACCCCCATAATCAAACTGACCTCTAAACTTTTGGAACCTGCATTCACTCCCACACATAACATTATAGATTCATTCCTCAATTCAACAATTTGGCATAACAAAAATCTGACCATCCGTAATAAACCATTTTATTGGAAGACTTGGCGACTGAAAGGTCTAATTTGGATACATCAATTATTTACACACATGGACTTTCTATCTTTCCCCTCACTCAGTCAAATATTTAACCTACCTACCACCTACATTCATAAATATAATTTACTTAAGAAGGCAGTGACAGATAGATACACTCATCTCTTGGGCACGTCCATTGCTCCAATTGTTTTGGATCCTCCTTCACAACTTCACACGTTGTTAAAAACCATGCCCAAAGCTTCCACTTTATATAGTTTTTTGCAGGGCAAGGATAGCGTTAGGCAGAAGTCTAAAACAGAGGAGGCATGGGAACAGGATTTCATGGTATCTTGGCCAGTGTCTTTGTGGAATAAATTATGGCTCAAATTACGTAAATCATCTAGAGCAGCTAACATAACACAAACGCTTTTTTTGTATATAATAGACTTTTTCTCACACCAGCTATCTTAAGTAAAAGTTTTGCGACCACATCAGATGTTTGTTGGACATGTTCTACTCCGAACGCTAATTTATTTCATATGTTATTCTCTTGTCCAAATGTATACAATTTCTGGAAGCAGGTATGGTCTCAAATTAACCTAATTTTTGGAGCTAAATTTGCTTTTTCTTTGACCCATGTTTTCTTGGGAAGTCTCTCACCTTGCTGGGAGAAGGTTACTCACAATGTTAAAATTATTGATTTATTATTAGCAGTCGCATTTCAGCAGATCACTGTAAATTGGAAGGATTTCACAAAAATCTCTTATAAGGCATGATGGTATGCTGTTTGCCATAATCATAGATTGGACACCTCCTTTGTTTACCCAATACATATGGCAGCGAAACGTATAGATTTGTGGTCACCTGTTACAATATATCTTGATACATGTGCCAAGCGATATTACCAACTGCAACCATCTCAGCAAGAGGTCCTAAAACCTCCTTGATCCCCTCAATTGTTCCTAGAATATTTGTTATTCCATTTTTCTTAATGATTTTTTTTTTTTATTGTATCATTTTTCCTTATTCAATCATAAGTCTGAGTCATTTATCATTATTGTAGCAAACTTTATTGTAATGACAGGAATTTAATGCTTTGAACTCTGTACTGACACTTTTATCTATATCAATAAAATTTTCTTTTTGAACTGAAAAAGAAACATTGAGAAACATAGATACCTTATTTAGTAAATGATAGGTTAATTCATAGCTAGGCTTGCTCTTCAAAAATCCCTTTTTGTGCATCTGTGTACATAACTGCTTTTGCATTCCCTTAAAATGCATAGGTGCTGGTATGTGCATGGTTGCATACATGTCTATTATCAGTGTGCATGAACATCTGTATATCTGCTGGTCTGTGTGCATAGATGAATGTGCGTGTCTTGTCCATTGGTGCTGTTTTATTGTGCATACTTTTATGCATGTTAGAACGCATCCAAATAACATTCTTATTGATTGATATATTTCTTTCTCTGTAACTAGGGTGTGTGGGTGTGAGAGAGAGAGAGCGCATCGAGGCGTGCTAATATGTTTTGTACCTCTGTGGGAATTCAGCATACATAACAAAATATTGTCAGGGTCAGTCCTTGCTTTGTATGAGGCTATAGAAAATTAAATGTTCTCCATCTTTTTCATTCTGAGATATGGCATTTCTTCAGAATATTCTCTAAATGTTTTAACAACATGCGTATGAGCTATTCCATGATTTTTCAGAAAAGGGTTCATTCTGTATGGTACAATGTGATGGTTTAATTTAGATTAAATACACTTAACCTTTCATGATAGCCTGGAATGTCTCCAGTTCGTGTCAGTAGAAGTAATGGCACGAGTATTAATCCCACATGGTTGTAAAGAGAATGGTTTAAAACTCTTCAAATTAATCTGCAACATCCATATCAAATTCCAAATGTAAAGGAGATCTAAATGGGATGTAATCTCCGTTCTTTTAAGATTTACACAATATTCAATGAATTCATTAGATCCTTCCCTTACTGAGATAACACTAGCTTGTGCTTGCCACCATTTATTTCTTTGTTAGAGTAAGGTAAGCTACTAATTGCTTTTAGGAATAGGTCCCTTTTTTGTTTTCCTTTGTTTCTCGTACTCAGAATGAGATTGTCCGAGTGAAATTGGAAGATATACCCTGAAGGGTGTATTTAAATAATTAAAAATGTCTCCTGTACTTAAGTTTTTTTCTACCCTCTCTGTTTTGCACCTCTCGCTCTCTATCTTCCATAACATAAATTTACCCAAGGACAACTAACCCTTCCCACCCCCATTTCAATCCTCACAAGCATCTCATCCTTTAAGAACCATTTTCATTACAGCTTTGCAGTCCAATAAAATTAAAACTAAGGCTAATTAAAAGAAACTAGCTTTTATCTTATTTAAGACAGGGGCCAATGACGTCAAAGAATCTCATGACGTCAGTATCAAAATGAAACCCTTTTAAATGGGTTTCTAGTCTCCAGATGTTTTGTCATTGAGTATGGGAAGACAAAAGTGATGCTGTAGAGTTTAATGTCCCTGCCGGTAATTAAACAGCTCAAAGTGAAAAGTAGGCAGTGTGCTGAAATCCAGCTACTACAAGGCCATTTAAGGGAGAAAGAGTCTGTACAGTTACAGCCGGGTAGGACCACTCACAATTTTACGCATGCGCTGATTATTTATTTGGTGGTCACAAATTCCAGTTACAGCAAGGATAACTCATGCTTCAGTCCAAGCCTGAGAAACTGTGTAGTATTAATATGGATGTTAGTTACAACTTTTGTTTACAGCAATTATAAACAGTAGAGTGCTATGAAATACTTTGCTAAAATAAGATCGTATTTAATACTTTGTTTTTTAGAAGACTCGTGTTTCTATTACAAAGGGTGCTTTAAACCAGGGCTTTAAGTGGGCCGGGTCTGTTCGGGTCTCAGACCCGGTAGTAATTAAAAACGGACATTGAAACGGGTTGCTATAGAGCTCTAATGTTATGCCCTTAACATGAATGGCAAAAACAACTGATAGATTTCTGAAACACAAATGTAAAACGCATTAAAATAATCCATGCCAGCAATTTACTTCTTGTTTATAGTGCACGTTTTACTTAATCTTGCATTCTCGAAGTGTGTTAAGTATTTTCAGGGTGTTTTTTTTTTCTTCGTGTAGCATATTACTCTTGTAAAGTGCATGCTTGAGCTGAGGTGCTTCCCCGTGTTTATAACAGGGACGATTAATAGCACTGGAGCTGAGGCTGAATTCAGTGAGTTTTTCACAGTGCCCATCAGTGAGTGATAAAGGGGCTCACAATACATGTGGTTTCCAAACCTTGGTCTCTCTGCAGGGCGCACAGGCCTCCGTTATGTGTAATTCAGTCTCTGAATTACAGAGTTGAAATACTTTCACTATTCTTTATTCACAAAACAACTACTGTTGTTACTTATTTATCTTAAACAGTTAACAACCACTGACAAAGCCATTCCTAGCTGGCTTTTGATGCACATCGGTAGTTTGTTATATATCTGAATGTAATAACAGAGAGCTCAGAAAGAAACCAAAATACTATTGGATGGCTCCCTAAAGGAACTGCAGAAATTTCATTTACCTGCTTAACCCATGCCCTTAATTACATGGCCATGCCCCATTTAGAGACCTCCCGCAAACTTTTTTTTCATTATACCTAAAGCCCTGTTTTAAACTATTTATTCAGAAATAGTTTTAGGCACTATTTTCCCTCTCTTGCAACCTGCGGATAGGGCAGAATTTACTGGGTGATTCGACCTGGCTGGTGTGCCGATGAATGTTGCAGAGACGAATCATCTCCAGCAGTGCCCCCGTCCTTTCACATTCTGTGCTCTACATTTTAGTCCGTCATGGAGGACACTCCATGAACTCCAGCATGTATTTCGACAGAGAACAAACTGTAGTCTAGTATGACAGCGTGACGTGGGGCAAAACATCATAGGTGCACATTCACACCTGTTTGAATGTTTAGTGGTGGCTGCTACTTAATAGTACGGGTGGGGCAGGGGGAGAAAAAAAATTCAGTAAGCTGCCGGCCGCCGCCTCTCCTCTGTCCTTCTGTCCGTGATGCACGGAAGCAGGAAGCACAAAGAGTCCCAGACTCCCCTAGCAAATGACAACGCTGCTGTCACCAGCATGACAGCAGCGTCCTGATTGGCCTGAGCGGCCTGGTTAGCTGCTCCGACAGGGATCCTGGGACAGTTCTCCACTCGGCTGTACAACACAGCCGGGTGGAGAAATGCTAAAGTGCGCATGACAGTTTGGCCGGCCCAAGACGGCCGGCCAAACAGTCATGCGCATTAATGGTGCATCAACCACTTAATCCCCGTGACACAGCCCAGCCCCACCCAGTATTAAAACCAAACTGGCGCAGTACGGAAAAGTAAAATGATAATAACATTGCATTAAGGAGCCACCACTGGGAATGTTTTATTTTGAGATGGATATTGTTGAAATGTAATCCCCGTATGGCTTTCTTTCATGACAGATGTCCTAAGATTAGGGAAAATCTATTTTTGCTTAAGATGTCATACTCTTAAGAAATTAATAAAATGATCTATGACAAGGTGCTATTTTGATGAATATTTGATTAATCTGTTTTCACTGCCTCCTTTCAGCTCCACCAGTAACTCCTTGTTTATGATTTCCTTACATCTAACGCTACTTTCAGTGTATCAGATGCTGTCATCCCTCAAATTAAACTGTACTTATTGCATGATTTAAAAAACTTGTTATTGCCTCTTGTACAGACGCATATTGGAATCAAATTCTAAAACGAAAGTATCATAATCGGTTACTTCTCAAGACAATGAGCAATAAAGTGGTCTACTGAATGTGTCCAAGAGAGAGGTGTGAATGCAGCAGACGGGATAAAGGCCTTCCCATCCATAAATAACAGCCCGTGTATTCTGCATCACTAAATAAGTATTGGTCTTGCCTTTGTGGCTTATTGTCTCAGCCAATCGTTTTTTTAGCCGAGCTGCACAGCATCCCTGTCTGTGTTAGACTGACTGTAAATTTAGATAGTCCTCAGACCCTGTGACTGTAACTGTATTACCCGCTGCATTGTTTAATTAAACAAACTGTTTCTGTTTTACCAAATGCCCCTTGTCTCTTATTTTTTCAAGGTATTTCATGTTCAAGCAACATGTTTCGCATGTACCAGGATGGTGGGTAGCTCAATGTTGAGCTCTGCAGTTCCAGTTTCAATTCAATGGGAACTTACGAGAGTGTGCTGATTCTCCTCCCATTCAACAACTTAGTTTGTTCCTGGTGGTGTAAAGAGACATAAGCATGATTTTGAAGCTTCTATTATATCTAATTGGTGTTCCCATAGTTAATTAGGCAGACTTTCCCTGACTCATAATGGGAACAGATCTCTTGCAAGGCACTTTCCTAAGAGCAAAGCTTCATGCTGAACAATCCTTGTATTTTCCGGACCTTCTACCGAAGTTCGATTCTATGCTGACACTTTCTATGCTTCCTGGATAGAAATCCCCTTTTAGCAATTCTATCCTCTATCGATGTTCAGAAAAGAAAAGGAAAGTTTCTTTATGGAACACCTATTTGCGACAATTTGCTTTATTCCTGCTGTGGCTGTTACCATTCTGTATCGCATATTATTACGGCTCAATCCATTGAACCATTTCAGTCTGCAAATAATATTATTGCATCTTGTGAACTTATTTTTTTCTGATTGTATACTGGATTGATCAATATTCTAAAATAATCCCATTTAATACTAAGTATTGATTAGTGGTTCTTATTGTAGAGTCATATTGGTTTCACAAATTGGAAATGTATTTCTGATGTTGTATCCCTTACAGCGCTTTAAGTCAACTAACAAAGGTTCATATGACCAATGGGAAATATATTTGATGATTTTACAAAAAGATTAGGGTGTAAGTACCAGCACACCATCACAACGCATGCCCTGTCTAATAAGCGTGACCTAGAAAGGCAGGGATAAGCTTTTGTCACAAGGCAATTACACAGTGGCGGAAGGTATTCAACAGCGTTAGGGGATGTGCCACGGGGGGGGTTAGGAGGGGTTGAGGGAATGAAAAAAATAAAAATAAACCATTACCTGTCTTCTGCCTCTCCCGACTCCTCCTCTTGGTCCTCTTCGCCCGCTTCCAGGGCAGGAAGCATCCGGCTCCCACCCTCCCGATAGCCAATCACAATGCTGCACTGCAGCGTTGTGATTGGTCTGTGTGCCGTGGATCGCCGCTCAGCCAGAGATTGAGAGGCTGGGCATGTTCTCAATGCAGGCTGTAATGCAGCCTGCATGGAGAACATACAAAGTGCGCATGACTATTTGACCGGCCTGAAAATGGCCGGCCAAAGCGTCATGTGCACTTGGAGTTGGCAAACCACTGCTCCCCTGCCCTGCTCTGTGAGCAGAGCAGCCCCGTCCATACCAAACTGAGCAAGGGGAAAAATAAAATGATAATAACAATGAGTTATTATAATTTTAATTTTTCATTTTGACCTGGTCAGTGGGGCGACGCTCCTCTGCCTTAGCGGAGGAGCCGCCACTGCAATTGCAATACATGGGCAGTGATCAGGCAAAAAAAATGCTTAACATAGATGAATTAAATGCTCCCACGTGCAGTCTTATTGAATTCTCCAGATTTGTACTGCAGGATCTGCATAGTACATGCCAAGCCAGAACAGGAATTTAGCACGTACTCTGCTTACACTGCAGTACCTCCACCTATTACTGGGCCCAGTGTAGCTCACAAACTGTTCCTTACTGAAAGAGTAAGATCTTGTACCAATGCATATATGTGCGATGATGGTCCCTATGCCTCTACATAGTGCTCTGGCTATCCATAGATTGACCTTGCCCATTTCATATTGTGCTTGCCCAAACCCTTCCATTTGCAGGCAGGTGGGTTATTAGTAGGTGGAGGTAGGTACCTCCTTGCTCAACCCTTGCTAGGTTGGCAAATGACAAGTCAGGTTTAACTTATGAGACAGGTGTGTAAAGCATTTAATATCACCAAAACAATAAACAATTAAAAGACACAGCACAAATATCCAACACCAATTTATGAAAATAGAGAACACTTTCACCTTTCAAATGACACCAAAAGACAACATTATAATATAGGGAACAGGAGATATTAATTTTTAAAGATTAAATTAAAAAAAATTGCATTCTAGCACCCAAAAACTAAAAGCACCACTCACTGCTATCTGGGCGCGCTGGACCGGGACAAAGTAAAAAATTCAGGCTGACTGCGACAGAGTGCAGGTCGTATATGATGAGGGCTAGGTCCCAGTCAAGATTTTATCTTTGCACTTAGTCACTTTTTTGGAGCTTTTCTCTCTTTGACTGGCTCGTTGGCAGGTCCTCGGGTCTTTTGGATCCGATGCTCGGTTCGTCAACAGCGGTTTGCTTCAGCACAATGCCTCAGTGGTTCTATGGAGGTCTTTGTCCTCGATGTTGATGACGGGGAGCTCTGGAGCTTTCAGAGGGACAAACCAGCAGGATCAGGCCGATTCTCGAGGAGACGATGGAGGCTTGACTCTCTATCTCAAGGAGGTCTTCTCCTGGAGCTTTTTATCAAACTTTGGCAAAAAGTTCCCAAACTTTCAGATCTTCTTCTGAAAGGTTTTTTTTGGGTCAGAAAGTGTCCAGCAGCACCGGCCAAGGGTTCAGAAGCTCTGGTTTGCCTCTTGGAGTCTGGGACTCGATCTTCTACAATGCACCTGGTCAGTCCAGGCAAAGCCGGGTGAAGCTGGTCAGCTGGAGTAGTCTTTTCAGTGCATGTTGCAGGTGACTCCTTCAAGCAATTTTCCACTTGTTGCCGCTCAGGGAGTCCCCTCCTTGGCCTTTAAGATAGGCACAGTCCTTTCTTGTGTGGAGCCTTGAGAGTGCAACAGGTGGAGTCCTTCTGAGTGCAAGTCTTATATGATGCAGTCCAAGGGTTCAGCAGGACAGTCCTTCTCCAGATGTTTCAGGCAGGGATCTGAGGGGCTCCTGCAGATCTTCCATATTTCCTCATTCTGGGCTAGAAAGAGGGGGGACCCAAATCCATAGATAGCTAACCTTTCCCTTTACTCCCAGCCCCTCTCCTAATCAAATTAGGGTGGCTACCATCTGGTCGGGGAGCAAGGAAGCGGAGGCTAGCCTGGGTCCTGTGACATCTGTTCTTCTACCTTTAAAGTCCAGTTTATCTCCCCTGCCCCCTTCCTGTCCCTGGCTTCTCCAGGAAGCAAATCGCCTCCCACCAAATGGCTGTATGTCAGCTCCAGGCCTCTTCACGTCTACTCAAGGGGAAGCTTGGTGAGGCTGTCAGAGGTTGGCTAATAAGAAGAGGATGCTAAGGTGCTGTTTTATGTTAATTTCAGGATAGTACGTTCTAGAACTTCTTTCTTATAATAGTTATAATAAATCTAACATTGGCAAGTTGTTGGATTTCTGGTAACTATTATTTTGATGCTTTGAATCATGTTACTAGCTGATTACAATCAAAAGTTAGACTCTATTAAAGTTTAATAAAGCCTTCCCACGTTAAACTATGGTGCTAGCAGCACTCCAATGAGGAAAAAATAAAATGACTGGCAGTTTTTCCCCCACCAGGGCATATAAAAACTTTTATAATGCCTCTGCTTTTTGTAAGGAGGCACCCTACCCTGGGGGCAGCTAGGGCAGGCCTTAGGGGTTGCCATATGTAATAAAAAAATTGTATTTTTGGACTTTGGAAGTACTTTTAATTCCAAAGTAAATGTTGGACACAGTTTTTTTTTTTTTTTTAAACAGCCTGCAAAGCAGGCCTGGCTTTAAATGGCACCAGACACCACAGCAGTGCACACTTAATGCATGAAGTCCACGGGGGCCACTAAACCTACATGCCCTACCATATACCAGGGACTTACAGGTAGGTTGTCTTGGCCAATTATAATTATACCAATTACTATATAACTTTTAAGGACAGAGCACTGGCCCAGGGCCTGGTTAGCAGAACCCAGAGCACTTTCAGAGTCAGAAACCACTAGTATCAGTCAAACAATTTGGGTGATAAGGGCAAAAAAGATGACATTCCTACACCAATAATCCATTCATGCACTCATCCAGTCATCTAGTCAGCCTCAATTCCTCCATCCAACACTCACTCATTTACACTTGTACTCAGTCACTTATCCGTTCACTGACCATTCAATGCTCCTTCTTTCAAACGGCTCCTCTCACTGCCTCAGCCTACCCTCAGCTCTGATACACTGCTTTTCCCCCTACATGCATACATCAATTCATTTAGCATTGAATCATGCACTCACTCTTCATCCATGCACTCACTCATTAGACCATTCACCCATGCTAACAATGAAGAACTTTGACTTATGACCTAGTCCTACTGGCAATGCCAACATTTGGTTGATGCATGGACAGGTAACAGCCAAGAGAATGTTTCCAGAATACGAGCTAGAAAGTGGAGTTTTCCTCACATTCAGGTCAGAAGGTGTAGACAACTCTTACACTGTAAAACAATGCTTGGAGACACTTGAAGTGAGTATAGGGATTCAAATCAAGCTATGTAAACAGACTGCTTTCCTGACCCTTTGATGATTTTGTCTGTTATATGTACCATTGGTGATATTCCTATAATAATTGATGTTCTGGTCCTGGTGTTATTGCATTAGAAAATATGCCAGAGATAAGGTTTATTCAATGTGGGACTAATTAAATTGCCAGGTTTTAACTGGTTCGAAATCATTTTCAGACTGAGTCACAAAGACAATCATAGCTTTGTTTGGGCCTATTGTGTTATTTGAAGAAGCTGTGTCTTAAGTGGCATGTGGTACTGGTGCACTTCAGTCCTTACTAGAAAAATCAGTAACCAGTATAAACATGCACATTGTTATTTGTCATTTACAGAGCACTAAGTCTGCCATTGTTCTAGCACTGCAGCACATGTGTTAATCCAGGAATCTCTTTACAGGTTGTTCTGGGGTTTCCATCACAGACTGGAGTCGCTTTGTGGAGATGTGTGGTTAGAGAAGAGAAGGGGTGTGCCACTGTTAAATAACTGTGCAGATTTGTAGGGTGAGGAAGTACCATGTTGCTTTAAGGTCTTATCCGTGGCCCATTGCCAGGCAGAGGTGCTAGGCAGCTACTGCACGCTTATGCTGTTGGGTGCCCTGGTAACCACTGCACATTTAATCAATGCTGGGTGCATATAAAAGTTTCTATCAATGCTTCACCAGAAGGTGTGTGGTACACCTTGAAGAACAGTGTTGTGCACACGATAACCTTTG
This sequence comes from Calotriton arnoldi, assembly GCA_963921515.1. Classification (NCBI taxonomy): domain Eukaryota; kingdom Metazoa; phylum Chordata; class Amphibia; order Caudata; family Salamandridae; genus Calotriton; species Calotriton arnoldi. The sequence goes on along the minus strand of CAWUFW010005888.1, from coordinate 964,257 downwards.
GCTGTGACCTCCATTATGGACTCCACAGAGACTGTGATAAGATAGTATTGCACCTGATATTGCTGATATCAGAAGCATTGGTAATTCCCAGTTGCAGTATTACCGCAGTTTGGGAAGTCATTCTTTTAGGTTCAATGGAATGGTAAATAAAATGGAGAAATCAGTGTTAGCATGTTTTTATGCAATTCCAGTCCTTTTACCAGAGACAAAACCCTCCAGGAGATGGAGAATTTGTACCCAGAAACCAATGCAACAGAACTATATGTGGAAATACTGTGTGCCTCATTAGGCTAATGTGTTTTAATGCTCCTATTGTCTTCCACGTCAGCATTATGAGCAAGCTCACAAGGTGATCCAATGAGGTTCACCTATGCTGCGCAGGGGCGGCTCCTCCACTAGGGCGGAGGAGCGTCACATCACTGCTTTCTCGCAGAGCGAGAAGCAGAAACATAGAATGGTAAAACTACCATTTTATGTTTCTCCTTTTCGCACTGCGAGAAAGCAGAAGTGTTTGGTTGGAGGCGGGTGGGTGGGTCTGCTCTAGGGCAGGGGAGGAGTGGCTTCCCACTGCTGAGGCCGCTACCTGGTCGGCCCTCTGGGGCCGACCAAACCAGTCATGTGCACTCTGCCTTTTCTCCATGTAGGCTGCATGCAACCTACATGAAGAAAATGGCCTCCCCATAGGCGCCTGGCTGGGCGCCGTCCCGACCAATCACAACACTGCCATTGCAGCGTTGTGATTGGCTTAGGGGAGGGGAGGGAGGCTGCCTGCTTCCTGTTTCTGCAGTTGGCAGGAAAGCAGGAGCAGACCGAGCAGTGAAGATACGAGACCCAGGAAAGGTAAGTTTTAATTTTTTTTAAATTATTTAAACCTTCCTCCCCGTGTGACCCCCCCTTCGCTCGCGACTACTCGCATGCCCCCACCACCCCACGCAACTCCGCACCCGCCCCCAACACCCCTGAGCCATGCCTGCTGCGACTGATGTGTGTGTGGTGGGGGTACAGTGTTATGTTTAATGTGTACTGTGGAATGTCTTGGGGGAGGGGCTTATTCCCAAAGGCATACTTCACAATAGCTATCAATCATACTGTATAAAGCACATGAATCAGTGGCATAGCTTGACCTTTGCAACCCCCCCACCACCCCACCTCCGTGGCGGTCCCTGCATTTGCCGCCCCGCGGCCGCATTGAAGAGTGAAGGGGGGGTTTGCTGGCTTGTGCTGGTAAGCGCGGGGGGAGTCCACCACTCCCAAAACTCGTGCCGACAGGGGTGGACCGCCCCCCCACCCGCTTGCTATGCCACTGGCACGAATCATCTCTTGCACAACCACTCACCGTGTAGCAAGGGTTAAATATAACATGCACACGTCCCATGCAACCAGCCCTGCCAAATATCATGCATCTAGCGTTAGACTAACGCATTTCAGTGTGGTGGTCCGCATCACCGCACTGAAACGCTAAGTCACGCATAATAGCGCCTTCTGATCTGTCAAGGAGCGCTAGTAATCACTATAACAAAGCACTTAAACTGGATTGGCAGCGTGCTGCGCCAGAGGGTGTTCCGGCTCAGAGTCCGCAGCTCTAGCAGCTGCTAATCTGGTTATAATCACGTAATAATATTATATAAGGATGATCACCTTCCCCGTCACAGTGCAGCGCGGCACCATATTTCAATGCATTCACTGACTAGATGAATCTGTGTGTCCAATCGCGGAGAGAATAAGCCTGGTGGGGTTTGTGACACACAACAGTCTGCGGCGGACTTGACATCACGTCCTGCTGCCACCCGCGGCAGCGCGATGAGCAGCCAGTTAATGAATAAAGTTTTGGCGATGGCTGTGCTGCTCGACGTACCGCGTTAAGGTAACTCTGCAGACCGGGTCGGCGGCCCCGGATTAATACAGGTAGTGTGCTGTTGACATTTGTGTCAACAAGTTTGATTTAAGTTTGCTGCCCTAGCCTCCTCCAGGCACAGGTGCAGTGAGTGCAGGTCTGTGCACTCAACATTTGCTGACTTTTGTTCCACCTCTCTCTACAGAGACCAGATCGAGAAACTAGCACGCATGCCGTCTCTTTCTGCAGCACTAACTCGATTGTGTGCCAGCTTTGGCCCCAAAGCACCATCTGTCATGTTCCACTCCACCCCTTAGAGAGACTTGTGTGGCACTTTCCGTTAATGCAGAGGTGCAAAATGATATGAACCTGTAACGCATGTATGACACCTGTCTGTCTTTAATGCAGGGGGACGTGTCAATCTTTTCTTTGTGAGGGCTCTTTATGAGGAAACTGGCATGTTGTGTAACCGTGGGCGGAGAGCTCCGCTCCGCCCGCGGAGTGTGCGGAGTTGTGCCTACTTCGCGTTCCGCGGAGAACGTGGAGTAGGCACAACTCGGCACACTCTGTGGCGGAGCGGAGTTGCCCAGCCCCCGCCTCCACCCCCCCTAGGAAGAATTACATAAAATATACATTAAAGGTAAAAAAAATAAACACTTACCTTGACTGCGGCGTCCCTGGGCTGCCGTCTTCCTCTTCCTCGGTTTCACGATGATCTGCGCATGCGCACACGCTCATGCATGCGCATTTCTCGCGAGAAATGCGCATGCGCAGATCATCGTGAAACCGAGGAAGAGGAGGACGGCAGCCCGGGGACGCCGCAGTCAAGGTAAGTGTTTATTTTTTTTTACCTTTAATGTATATTTAATGTAATTCTTCCTAGGGGGGTGGAGGCGGGCGGCAGAGCGGAGTTTCCACGGAGTTGGTCCCCAACTCCGTGGACCTCCGCGTAGTGCCGCTCCGCCAGCTCCGCCCAGGCTTAATGTTGTGTGCCACCCCTCAGAAATGCCGAAATTAGCTTTTGTGTTAAATGTCCATAATTCAGAGACTGTCAGTGCAAAGATCCCAATGTGTTCTACCTGTGCTTTAGTCAGCATTTGGCATGTGTTCCACCTTATTCTTAATTCAAATGTGGGGGAGTTTGCAGGAGGTGTTTTCTATTGTATGTGTTTTCCAGTACAGTAGATTTTGTTTATGGTATGCAGTGGTAATAACTCATTGTCTGTCCACATTTTATTATCATAATACTAGTGTTTTTCAAGTGCAGGGCATTATACTAATATACCTGAAATGCGTGGTGAATGTGGCAAGTTGGCAGTCATTGCAGGGTTGAAAGGTATCGATGAAAGGCTTTTCAGATTTTCTGTGGGTGCCGGTGAACTTGATGAGCGAACTGGAGGGGTTTCAATCAATGAGCAGCTGCTAGAGGCCGACATGATTGATGTCTTAGTGCGGCGATAGAGGAATGTGCAGCAAGCAGGAGCTCCGCCCCAAAGTAAGTGTGAGACGTCATGGGACACCAGATGGAAAAAAGTAAAATTCATAACATTCGTGGCAGCGTTTAACAGCATTAAGCTTTTAATTGTAAAGACCAGTATTAATGCCACGTTGCACTCTAAATGGCAAATATTCTGTATGCGTCAGCGTACAGAGAAGAATTCTAAATGAAGCCTGAGTGTATTATATTGTAATGCTGAGAGGGACAACAAAGTCCATTGTGGGGCTCTGCTTCCACCTGCTGCATGAATGAAGGGGGAGGGCAACATTCTATGAGGCAAGTTGGTTTGTATTGAAAATAAATGCTAGCCACCAGAGTGGCACTGTGAGGCCGAAAGCTGCAGCCACAGTTTACAGCATTTCTGCCAGTGAGCTCACTGGCCCATCTGCCCAAGAACACTGGCCAAAGACGCGCTCTGCCTCAGTCTGACACTGCAGGGAGAACTTACTTGTGGTGGCACAGGTGAGTCCACAAGAGGGTGCTCACTGAAGGTAACTGCAATGAGAGCAATGTCTGAGTTTGGGAGAGGGGTCAAGATTCTTTTTTAACTTAATTGCTCAAAAGGGTCTGATTTCTATTATTAGGTCGAGCATTCGAGACCTCTTGTATCTACTTTAGTATATACTTATTATATACTTATATGTGTATGTACTTTGTGGGCTCTGGAGATCAGCCCTAGGACTGTCTGCTTCCGCTTAGGGACTTTTTCTTCTGTTCAACTGCCTCTATTTAACTGTCTTGATAGAAAACGACCAGCAGAGGTCAGTAAAATACCAGAATTGCTTTCTGCTGAGGTACTTTCTTTTTTTTAATTTTTCTGGCAACTGCCTCTATTTAACCTTCTTAATAGAAAATGACCAGCAGAGGTCAGTAAAATACCAGAATCACTTTAGCATTCTCTAGATTCCAGTCCATAGATATCGTCTTCCACGAGCACCCGTAGACAATAATATTTTTTTCAAATCTTGTATTTTCAGTGATATGACCACCGAAGGCCCTGCTTTTATATTAAAATCAGAGCTTTGGACTATACCATTTCCCACTGAAAGGCAATATTTCTCTCCATGTGTTCCCATACCTGGCGTGTCACGCAGTTTGGTGCTTACTTTCCCTCCATGTTAAAGAACAGTAGATGTTTCAGCAGCCAGGCTAACGTGCTGCATAGCTAAATACATATAAGGCTCCACAGTCGAGACCGATTGCATTGCAAATGCTTGTTTATGTCTTTCCGTGCGCTTCATTATTTTTTTTAACTTGCAAGAAAGTGTCACTCTAAGTGTCACACATTTTGCAGAGTGCTGGAGCAAGATCAGCATTTTGTCCAGTAACAGTTTTCACAAAAGAACATGAACCACGCCTATTCGCAGAACTAGGGGGCATATTAGCAAGAACCTCGTTAAAATTATCGCCGTTTTAGCGGCAGGAAACTGCAGCTAAAACGGCGATAATGGGCTTGGTAATATGCGCTATAGAATTCCAATAGAAGCCCAGGTTAGATGTGCAGGACATCTAACCTGGGCTTCTATTGGAATTCGATAACGCATATTAGCAAGCCCATTATCGCCGTTTTAGCGGCAGTTTCCTGCCGCTAAAACAGCGATAATTTTAACGAGGTTCTTGCTAATATGCCCCCATATTTTATGAGGAATAGCTGGGAGTTACTGCTTTTTACTAGGTTAGTGCCCTTCAATTTCTGGTGCTTTGCAGCAGTTGTAAGATCTTATTAGTTTCTCTTAGCTCAAATGGGTGTAATTTCTGATATTTATATACGATTCCCTCGTCTTCATTTTGCTCGCCAGAAAGTGTCACTCATAGTCGTTGAATGTCACTCCTAATTGCACTGAAATTATGAAAATGTCACACAGAAGCAATCTGATTCCTTGGCAGCTATGCGCAACACAGTGCAGTTTGGGTTGAGCTGGTTTCAGGAAAAACGTGACTCTGCTTCAATGTTTGTGGAAAGGAAACCAAGGCAGTGTCCAGTAATAAACTCGCACATTTTGCTTTTCGAATTTCTCTTCCAAAACTGTCAACAACGCTCTCATCAGTGCGTGGGCTGAATTGGCCGTTGCGGGGTCGAACCGAAGCCCATTTGTGAAATTATGTGCTAACTAAGGAACGGGTTGTGGGCGCCCAGTGAATCCACGCGGGTCCATTTCCTTTCACAGCGCTGTCTCGCAGCTCGCTGTCTGGTAATGGCGCGCAGATGGCGGGGTGGTGCCGCGCGCTGTAAAGGCCATATTATTTCTAGCAGTTATTATTATTTACAGCGGCTCCTTCGTGTTTTACATAATCTTCTTTGCAAATTAGATGAGTGCTCTATGCAGACACAGCCAGCCCTCCCATCACGTGCGCGCGTGTTTTTTGGAGCAGGCCAGACAGCAAGCGTTGCTTTCACGCGCATCCAAACATTTGTTTTACTTTGGTGTGGAAAATCGTCCACACATTGCTGGGTTACAGATAGTGTCTTTTGGTTGTGCTCACCCACGCTGCTGTGTGGGCGTACACAGGCCTCAGGGGACTGAACAACACCTGGTGCCGAGTGGTGTATTCCACAGACATCTGGTGCACGCACACAGACAACAAACGCCTTCAGTGCGTGAATCCCAACAGGTTGCGTCTGTTGCCTCTAATTCCTAGGAACGCTCTGGTTTATATGGAGAGTTTTATCTCTGATAGGGGTAAAATGTATTTCAGTCTCGGCCGGCGCACTCTTCCCCACACATGGATCTGTGTGTGTATGAATGGGTGAGTGAATTATTGCGCAAGGCTGGTTCTGGCCGCAGAAGAGGTTCTAGCTCGGCCCTTCGTCCTATCAGGCTGCCGAGCCAAATATCCCTACCTTTGCTATATCCTCCCTCCCCAAGGCAAATTGAAAAACAAAATCAGTTCAGCTTCATGTGAAGCGCAGCCTGTTCATTGCTGCAAAATGTAATAAACCCAAACCGAAAGGTGTGTGTTTCTGTGTTAAACGTCTTCCACTGAGAAAATACTTTAAATGCAGCAAGTGTACGTTTATTTGTGTGTTGAACTTCTTCCACTGAGAAAATACTTTAAATGCAGCAAGTGTAAGTTTATCTACAGACTAATCTGAAAACTAATCTCTGGTGAAAATGTCATTATGCTGGCATAATCTCAGATAATTTCCAGAATTTCGCATTATGCGAATTTCCAGAAATTACGCTATTAAACTACATTGTGTAATTTTCAAGCCCACTCAGGTAAAAATCCTAGCTTTGATGGAAGGGCAAAGGAACAAAATTCGGCACTTGGGTATCTGGTGCAAAACACACCGCCAATTCCAAAATGAACATAAAGATGCATTTCACACTAAAGTTAGTGCCAAATGACAGATTTGTATTTCGCTTAATTTTTCCAAAAATTCACATAATTACAGAAAAGGAAATTGTACTGATTTAACACTCCACTACTGAAAACATACTCCATAGTCTTCTGGGACCTTTTCTTTTATTCCTTTTAGTGACATGCTGAGCAACTCTATTGCGCCTGTAGAGTGCTCCCTGATGCTTAATTGTGTTCATCAGAGAACAACATCTATGCACTTCTAATCCCTGCAGCTTGCAAAATGAATCTATATCCATGTTCTAAAAATGAATGGTTTGTTGTTGGTCACCTATCAAGATTAAATCCTACTTGGTTTAGCTCTCATTTTCGAGGAAGATTTTTCGGGGGGGGGGGGTATTACCCCCCTTACCCTTAGAAACTTTCTGTCACAGAGTTTTTGACATGCCAGTCTTAGAGTGGTCTTCCCCCAAACCTTCTGCCTAACTCCTCCATTTTTTTGCTGATCTCATTTTTTGTTGGACTTAGGGCTCTGTGCCCTTTGCCACTGCTAACCTGTGCTATCATGTGTGTGCTCACTCCTTAAAACATGGTAAAAATGGCTTCCACTAAATTGGCACATTTAATTCACTTACAAGTCCCTAGTAAAGTGGTACTACATGTACCCAGGGCCTGTAAATTTAATGTTACTAGTGGGTGTGCACCGCTTGTTGTGCCACCCATTTAAGTAGCCCTTTTAAACATGTCTCAGGTCTGCTATTGCAGCCTGTGTGCACAGTTCTTATCTACTATTTTGACCTGGCAAGCTACAGCTCTTGCTGGGCCTAAACTTTCCTTTTTAATACATATACGTCACATACAAATTGCCCCTAGGGTAGGCCCTACCAGCCACCAGGGCAGGGTGCAGTGTATTTAAAAAGTTGGACATGTACATTTAACTTTTACATGTCCTGGTAATGAAAAAAGTCTTAAATTCTACTTTCACTACTGCAAGGCCTAACTCCCCTGTAGTATAACATTGGGTTAACATATTACATTTGATAAGTGATAACTTTCAATTGGGAAGAGGTAAGAATGTCAAGTTTGGTGTATAAAGAATTGTAATTTAAAGTCCTCTTTAATGGTAAAGTCAGATTTTAAGTCACAATTCTGAAAATACAACTTTTAGAAAGTTGGCATTTTCTTGTCTCAACTATTTGGTGTCTGCTGCCTGTATCCTGGGTCACATGACTGGCAGTTGGTCTTTATGTATTGCTCCCAGACAGTGAGAAAAAGGAGCATAGGTGTTGGCTGGATGGACCAACTCTGACTTGATGAGGGGAAGGAGTTATCACCTACCACACTTGCACATCACAGAGTATCTGCCTGAGCATGCACACAAAGGGATTGAAACTAGTCTTTGTGACCTCAGACAAGCTGGGGCCAGGGCAGGGCGCAGGAAATTCCAAACACCTGTGGGGGGTGGAAACCTCCAAAACCTTCTCCTACTTTAAAGTGGACACCAGGTATAAATAATGGACTCTCAGACCCAACTGTTCAGTACACCTCAGGCCCTGTGGAAGACTCAGAAGGACTGTGTGCTGCGCTACTTGAAGGACTGTTACTCTGTTGCTCTGCTGTGTGATGCCTGAGTGAAAGAATTGGATCTGCATCTGGATCCCAGGACCACCAGAGTGTCTCCAAGAACTAGTTGGCTGGCCTCCTGATCAGAGCCTCAGGGATGGAAAAGGCTTCAACCACCTTTAACCCTGCACCTGGACTCATTCTGCTGGGAGTCTTGCAACCCCCCCCCCCTACCCCCACCCTCCCAAGTGGTGCCATCCCAGTTCTGGACCATTGCAAGTGGGCCTGAAGGTGCTCTGCCAGCCCAGCTGCGGTCCTGTGAGCAGAACCAATACAGTGTGACATCTCCTCACAGTCGCGCCAGAACCATTTTCGTCCCAGAGCTCAGTTTTCCAATTCGGCCCCTCCAATGAGCGAGATTATAGAGCCTGACCTCCTACCTTATAGCTTCCCGTCCAGGTCTTGACTCCTGTTTAGGAGACTGGCACCTCTCCTGAGTCTGTGGTCTTCTTTAGTATCAACCCCAGCGCCCCAAGGCAGAGTGTGATCCCTGCATGCATTCCATAAGTCCAGTAGGTGGCTTCCTTGCCACTTGTAAGACGTGTGCCAGGAGTCAGTGGTCATCTCCTTCTGGAGGTCAAACACTTGCAGGATCAGTCCACAGAAGATGCAGGGGAGCCCTACATGGTCCCCTCCAACAGGTCTATCCCTCTACTGTCTCATAGAGGGTGTATGAAAGCCAGCACTACCGGCCCTGTGGAAACAATACGCAGTCCCTGGGAGCCAACTAAAGTCAGAAGACCTTAAATCCATCCTTGTAGTAGGAGGAGTCAAGCTTCTTCTGTCTTGTAGCTGTGCATTCCTCCTGTATTGCTTCTCTCGGGTTCAGACTACTCTGAAATGTCTCTCCCTTGTGCAGGGATTTTAAGATGGAGGTGGAACATTTCAGAAATGATGGTGCCTGTGCTGAATCCTATTGCGAGTGTGGCATCTCAATACTCCTTCCCAAACCCTACTACACAGCATTTTAGGAATTTTGAAGATGATGCTATCAAATGGTCAGTTGAAAGGCCTTCTCTGACAGCCTAAACCCTGTCTCTAAATACCACAGCTGCCTGGGACCTTCCCCTCAAATCCTCAAAGAGGAGCCCCTCCTCTCACTGTCTCCGGATGTCTGTTTGTCTACCCTCCTTTGTTTCAGCGGGATAGAGTATTTCCCAGGCCAGATGTAGTGTGAAATGTAATTAGCCCGTGCACATTCCATTCCCATAGGAAATGCATGAAGGGGTCACCCTGTGACAGGCCACCGGTGAGTATGCAGATACCGTGCTGAGGTAGACCATAGTCCACACCCTCAACCCACGTGTGGGAGCATGCATGTATGCACTTGTTCACGTGTCATCAGTCCAGAGTCTTTTCCCCTAGCTGAGCCTCTGGTGGCTTGCACTCTCAATCTGTTTCAGTAGGGCTTACAGGGAGTGCGACTCGCTCAAAGCAGAAGTGCATAAACCATGAAAGTGAAACATCCGGGGGCGTTTAATGGGGCTTGATCATTATTTATTATGCGATTTCTGTATGTTGCAAATCAGTGCTACAGAATGCTGCCTGTGCTTATTTCGTTTTTCAAATACCACTACGCACAAGGAACATTGTTTGGTGTAAAAGAGAACAGAAATAATGCCCAGTGTCGAATCACGGACTCTAATCCTAGTACCCACTTAACTGAGTGCTGCGATCTTTAGCTAATCCCTTGACTTCACTGCAACATTTAGGATGATCTAATAGTGATTAGTTCAGAATGCACATTACAGAATGAACTCATTGGTATATGGTTTTATTCGATTAGCATTATCTGTTGGACTGCATTTGGTGGGGGTGGGAGGTCTTCATAAATCTATTTTTATTTTTTTAATTTCTTACTATTAATAAACGTTGCTTGGTGCTGTAAAATGATCAAACCTACTGCACAATTGTTTTAAAATTAACTTTTTTATTTCAAAAAGTTACTATAATTTAAAACGTTTCCAGTTTCATAATTTATGTGGCAATTATTTTATTGTTCCAGCTCTGAGATTTGGCTCTTATGTTCCCTGGGATTTTTGTTTTTGCAATTCAAAATGTCACTCTTATTAGTTCTTCTTTACCACATTTCTTCCAGAATGAGGGGGGCCAAAGTATCTTCAGTAATGGAAAAGCCACCTTATCCACCAGGCATATGCAGAAAAGTCTGTATTCGTGATTTGCTTTGACGGATTGTACGACTTGATAACTTCACCTCAAGACTCATGTTGTGAATCCAGGGAGTGAACTGAGGGAGTTGCCTGTCAGTCAGTCAAGAATTACTTTATTTTGTCTACATAAGACCATAAAAGTGAATAGTAGAACTAAAACATACATTACATAAAATATCTTGACAGTATCCAGTCAACAACTAAAATAATAAAAGACAAAAGAAGGAAAGTACTGATTTAAAAGGTAGTGCAACCACAAATAACAAATCTTCCATTGTCAACCCTGCACACTAATTATGTCGGCAATAACTTTGATATCAAAGTTCATCTGAGTAAACCATATTGCAAGTAGTTACTCTGTCGATTGTTTTTTTTAAGTTAAAAATGAGTTACTAACCAAAGCAGTTGCCTGTCGTTGCCATCACTATGCTTAAACAACAGCTGTAATAATAAATATAACAGATGAATAACAGACACCTGCCTTGCTGATACCATCTACACATACTCAAAGACTTTTACAAACAACCAATTGTATAAAAAACTTTTATACACATATGGAGTTCAGTTTGTCTACGGGAATTCTACTTCACATGAACTCTAAAGTTAGTGACTCCTCGTCATGTCAATAACAAGAATATCAATAGAATTTATTTTTACTGTAGGAAGTACTAAAAGGCCTGACATTTCATCCACCTCCTGTAGCTTTCTTAATCAGAAAGAAACAGAATAGAGCTGCAGAATTAAAAAAGTAATTGATAAAGAATTTGATCTGTGAGCTGTCAGCTGCTGCCTAATATGTGACGGTTTGTCTGTAAAACTTTAGATTTAGGAGTAGCAAAACATTTCAGATAACTTTTGTACCGACTGAGAATAATTAAGGAATGATGCATCTTTGCAAAGCTGTTGAAACTGGACAACTCCATGTTTTTATCAGCAGGGCCACTCAACCAATGTATGGAAATAAACAAAAAAGACTTCCACTGCAGGATGATAGAACTTGAAGGGCTTTAAACCTCTGTTTTTTCAAGATGAAGAAACGTCAAATTTACATATTATTCAAACCAGCATTAACCAAGCTGGTCATTGCAGTGCTTGTATAGTAAAAAGTTCTTCACAAGCGTCCTAACATGTCACACAAAGACCATTCACAACATGATCCCCCCCTCACACCTGACAGAACTGGTACAGTAAGGCGAGCAGCACTGTAAGATGCGCACACTCAGTGTTAGACCTGACATACTTGGCGTGGTATTTCCATACAAACTATTTTCTTCCACTTCCATATTTCTACTGAATTTGTTTTGTTGGCTTTGGGGCTGTGTGCACTTTATCCCTGCTAACCAGTGTGTGTTTGCTCTCACCTATAAACATCGTAAAATTGGCCTACACCTAATTGGCACATTAAATTTACTTATGAGTTCCCAGTAAATGGTACCCAGGACCTGTACATTAAATGCTACTCATGGTCTGAAGCACTCATTGTGCCACCCACTAAAGTAGCACTGTAAAATATGTCTAGGCCTGTCACTGCAGCCTTATAGTGCAGTTTTCAACTGCCATTTTACAGCACAAAATAAACCTTATGCCAGGCTTAAACCTTCCATATTAATACTTCTATTTCACCCTTAAGGTAGTCCATAAAGGCTCATAGGGCAGGTTGCATGGTATTTTAAAAGTAGGATTCAAATTTTACAAGTCCTGACAGCGAAAGATTCGCAAAGTCATTTTTCACCCCACTGAGGCTATCTCTCCTATAGACACTGGGTTATCTTATTACACCTAATAAGTGATAACTTCAGTTTGGGAACAAATAGAGAAATGCAGCTTACACTCATTTGAATCGTAATTTAGCATCTTCTTTAATGGCAAAGTTGGATTTTAAGTTACTATTTTGAAACTGCCACTTTTAGAAAGTTGACATTTTTCTGCCTAAATGATATGCGCCTTTCTGCCAGTGTCCAGGGTCGCATGACTGAATGGCTCTCCAGTGGTGAGTTGTGTATTCCTTCCAGACATCGGGCCAAAAGGGCCTTGGTGTGTGGCAGGGTGTTCCTCTCCTGAGCAGGATGTCATGGGAGGTTGTACTCAGCCTTCCTGAACATCAAAGGTTAATATTAGGGTTGTGCCCATCCATAACGACTTCTAAGGCTGCCTACCCTGCCACTGATAAATGCAGCTCACACCTAGGTCTGCTTGTTCTTGAAAACCCTAGGCAGTTTGAAGCCAAACCCAGGAAAGGGAGACAATTAGACAAAGGGGACTTCCCTCATTTAAAGGCTGGCACTAGCTATAAGAATAGCACCTTCAGAACCTCTCATGAGAACACTCCTGGATCTGTGGAAGATTCAGATGAAAGATTGCCCTGCTGTCTGAAAAAGGAAGACTGGACCAGCTTGCCTTGAACCCAGGATCTCCAGAAGTGACTCCAAGGGTCAGTTGGCAGACCTCCTGAGTGGGCTACAGGGACACAACAAGCTTTCAGAGGCCTCCCTGCAACAGACCAGCACCACCTGGACCTGCCTGAGGCCTGCTGCTGGCCTCCCCTGGAGTGAACCCTGACCCACCATGTCCTGGCCACTTGATTGGCATCAAAGTGTACTTCTCCTGCCTCAAAACAGACCTCCAGGTAAATATCCAGAACACCAATGTGAAGTTCCAGTAGCAACCTACTCCTCATGCCGACAGACTCCTCCTACCCCCCCACCAACACAAAGCTCCAACTGAGACTACTTGCGAGGACAGAGACTAAAAGGAGATAAACACTTAACCGAGATGCACCCATTACTTGTTTCTGACAAGTGGCCCATCACAGTTGGCCTGCACTTATGACTTTAACCTGGTCCAGTGCGACCAGAAACCCACGAGTGGCGCATTGTGCTTTTTGGCACTATTTTTCACTTAGAACTGATTTTATTGGCTGGATATGTGTCATTTTGGTGTCACTTTATTAACATTTTCTCTATTTTTGTAAATTGGTTGGGGATTTCTCTTGAGTTGTGTTTACACTTTATTACTGTTTAAGAGTTGCATAAATACCTTACACATTGCCTCTAAGTTAAGCCTGACTGCTTTTATGGCAAGTTAACAGATGGTTAAGTACAGGTTAATTTAATTACTTTTGTGGTTTACCCCGACAAGATCAGTATTTATTGCTTGAGTGGGGCTCTCACCCCCTCAACTAATAACCACATTTCTTACACCCACAGTGATTCCCACCTCCCAGGCACAGCAGTGCAAGATTCCCTCACGGAATACAATGTATATCACAGCACTATGCAGTAAAATGCTTCTTCAAAGAGAATTGGAATTTCTCAGGCAGCAGCCACTTGTAAAGAATAGGAAACACATGAGGTGAATCCATATAAGTGTAATTCACACAGAACAATTAATGCCTTGCAATACCAGCTTACCTCAAATACAGGCACAATTAGGCAATCAGCAGAGCAAGGCAGACAAACATCTGCAAGCCTATCTCTTTGGGTAGCATCTGTGTGAAAATGTCCTTCATACTGACACCAGTACAGCATGAGCAGCAGGAAAAGCTTCCTGCCACAAAATGCAGCCACAGCATGGCCATCAGTAATGCAAGGTTCATGCAAACACACAGAGTGGAAGAAATTCTGATCTAATATGTAATTTCTTGGCTACATCAGCCGGAAACCAATGTTCTTATCAACACTCATGTCATTCATGGAAAGTTATACTTTATTGCTACGATCAATGAGTACTGCTTGTAAACTTGAAAGCTCAGTAATCAACAGCATATAAAAGCAGTGTCTGTCGAGCTACTGCAAGCACAAAAAAGTGAAGGTAGCAGATGCTAGTTGGCCGAGCCGAGCCAGGATGGAGTGTGATTCTGGAGTTTTGAAATGAAGGACAACATCAAAGTCCCTTTGAAGAGCACTAGCTGAACCTTTGATTTTTAAGATGCTTGTTGCTGATGTTGAACAGTATTGGCTAAAACAACAAAAAGTGAAAAACAACTTGCCCCAATGCATCACCACACATGTGCATGTGTGGTCATGTGAGGAGATCCTGTTTTTTTAATATTTTTACCATTCACGATAGCAGACACCTATCTTGAAGCGGTAAATAAAAACAACCGAAACGCTCCTCAAAAGAGAGTAGAGAGAAAGGAGCAGGTTAGAAGCAAATTGCAGCTGCCTTACCCACTATATTAAAGAAAAAAAATTTAAAGAAAAAAATGGGACCAGTTGGGCAAGCAGCGGAGCACTAGAAGGAGCAACAGTGAGCAAGGAGGAGTGAGAGAGTAATGGAGGAGCTGAGGGAGTAGAAAAAAAAGCTGATTGGGAAAGGTGAAAGAATAGATGAGCTCGGGGAACAACAAACCAGTGGAGTGGGAATATAGGGAAGGGGAAGCAGCTCAAGGAGGAGAGAGAGAAAGGGCAATGGAACACATGTATGCTTAAAGAAAAAGGTAGTTCCCTGATGTCAGCCAGGGGTAGATACCGGTCATTCAGTCAAAAGGATGTTCACGAAGCAAAGCTCCAGGGAAGGGAAAACAAAGCCTTCACATTCAAACAAGTGTAGATCGGTTCCATTGAACTTCTATTTAAACATGAATGCAACAGACCCTACAATACAATGTTTAAAAAAAAACAATGAAAGAAATTTCTGTTGCTTTACAACAGTCATCACCCATGCACACATGGTGTCAACCTGCCATGTGGCCAATTTTGAAGAATTGGAAGAAACTATAAGAAGAAATCAGACATTTAAAAAAAAAATGAAGCCGGCATCCAGACTACCAAACATCTAGATAGGGGAATTGCGAAATGCTTGGTCCATCATGATATGAAAAAATTAGACTTTACTCAAACCTAAAGATGGGAATAAGAATATGGATAGAATTATCTGTATTCACACTTCCTCCACACTGCGCAACAAAATAAAGAAAATAATATGCTCTAATTGGCGTTTATTGAAGGACATGAACCCATTGTCCCCACAATTTACATTCAATGATCCAGTAGAAAAGACACACAGGGAAACCAAGAGTATAAATTCAACATGTTTTTGTATGAATTACCACCAACTATAAGTCACTTTAAACATGGGGTCTTTCAGACATGTAATTACACCAAGAACACTAAATATTTGAGTTTGTCGGTTTAAAATATGACTTAGAATCTTTGTAACTGTGCCACCAAAAATGGGAGAAATATATATATATTCACTGACAAAACCAAAGGTTACAGGTATGTTATAGTTAGGTTCAGATTTTACACACACAAAACCATAGAAATTCAGCAGTTAAACTTATCACAAGTAACTATAACTTGTGCCCTAAGGTAACTATAACTTGCGCCCACCATGCACAGTTTTCTCATCAATAATTTCACTGCAAATGTTGCAGTGATATTATCAATGATGTCATAGAAGATGTCATGAGTGACGTAATATGTGGGGTAATTAGCAGTGCATGGCGAGGGCGCGAGTTATAATTACCTTATAGCACGAGTTATAGTTACTTGAGATAACTATAACTGCTGAATTTCTATGGTTTTGTGTGTGTAAAATCTGAACCCAACTATAATGTCCATGCAACTTTTTTTCAGTGAATTTCTATGTTTATTTAATGCTATTTTGTAACTATAATGTCCATGCAACCTGGGTGTGTGAGTGGTTGTGTGGGTATGTAAGTGTGTGAGTGGGTGTGTGTGTGTGTGTGGTGGGGGTGTGAGTGCATGTTTGACTGGCTGTGTGGGCCTGTGAGTGGATATGGGTGTGGCTGTGTAGGTGTGTGAGTGGTTGTGTGGGTGTGTAAGTGGGTGTGTGAGTGGGTGTGTGAAAGCTGTGTGGGTCTGTGAGTGGGTGTGTGAGTGGTTATGTAAGTGGGGGTGTGGGGGTGTGAGTGAGTGTGAGTAGGTGTGTGGATCTGTGAGTGAGTGTATAGTCTTTTAAAAAGTTGGAATCCACCTGAATCTGGGAGGATCTGGGGAGGATCTGCGTACCCTCGTGTCATAATTAAAAAGGATTGTGTACAATTTCATACACATGAGGGGTCCCTCACAGACCCCTCCATTAGTCCCATAGGGTCAGAGTACCTCTACCCTGGCCCATTCTATCACTTTTTAACTATATTTTCCCCACTGGGAACTAAGCCCCAATGAACAAAATGGTGGCCACAACTTTCCTCTCAGGTTGCAGCCAGTCAATCATGGCATTGCTGTTGGCGCGTAGATTTGCAAATCCAAGGAAGATCCGCAGAGGATCTGCGTCCCTAGATATACAAATTTGGATTTCAGTTAATGTCTCACAAACTACTGAATGGAATTACAACAAATAACAAAAAAATCGTTCTTTCTGGATCAAGAGCTAACTTTATGCTAAATTTGGTGTAAAACCGTCCAGTGTTACAGGCTGTAGTCGTGTCTGAAATCTCTATTGGAAAAACACTTTTTTTGACCCCCTACTTTTTCTCGTCCCCCGCTTGACGGATCGCCTCAAAACTTTCCATGCAGAACAGGAATCACCGGTGCACTTTTTTATGGAAAAGTTTGTGAAGATTCATCTAATGGTGCCAAAGATATAGGCAAGTCAAAAAATGCTTTTCCTATGGAAATAGGTCCTAACTATAACTACCTACTGGCAACTGCCAGTAGGTAAAAAAAAAAAAAAAAAAGAAGAATTTTATGTATACTTATATATACCTTTGACCACGTCAAATGTTGAAGAAATGCAACATTAAAGCCAAATTCAGAGCAAAATTCCCACTGGCACTTTGGTTGAACGCTGTCACCCTCAACCATAAGCCAGAAGACATTGCATGGCAGGTTATGGAGGTTGTCAAGAAAGATTCCACAAGAGGAAAGATGAGCAATTTACTTTCCACATGTGAATGTAGATGATGGCTAGACCCAATATGACCAACAGTGGGCGTAACAAAGTTTATGAGCTTATGAAAGTGGTTTTGCTTCCTTAATATATTTTAGTTGCTTCTAATGTTTATGATTCTCTGAAAAGATTCCAAAATGAGTGTTTTTCATGTATTAAACAAGTGTCCCTAAATGGAGCAACTCGTTTATGTTCTCCTACTCCATATCATCTTCTTGGCTATGTTAACCATCACTTTTGGTGCGAGCTAAACATGCTTGAAATTGCTCTTATGTATTGGCAATGTGGGGTGTACATGCCATCTTACAAGGGACATGACTCCTGATTGTACTTATTCTCTCCAAGAGACTCCTGATATTTTGATTGCAATCTGGGTAAGAATCATCCATCATACAGACTGTTACTCAAACACAAAACTGGTCCTTCTTTATTATAGCTAATCTTATACTCTGTAGACCATTACTCCGGCAGTGCATAGCACATTCCCCTGTACACTACAGTGAGCAGTTGGGGATTTTTAATTCATTCTTTGTAGCTCCCATCCCAAACCAGTTTCTACTACACCCAGATTTATTATAGTATGTCTCTCATCTATATCCGCTCATTTTAGCAGTATACACATATACTGCCTGAATTCCTATGTTCTCTTTTGCTATCTACTTGATCTTTTGAACAAGTTTTGGTCTTTGGGACAACATTTTACCTTTTCAGGATAATCAATCAATCAATCAATCACAGAATTTGTAGAGCGCACTACTTACCCGTGAGGGTCTCAAGGCGCTGGGGAGAGGGGGGGGGTTGCTGCTACTGGTCGAACAGCCAGGTCTTGAGTAGCCTCCTGAAGGTCAGCAGGTCTTGGGTCTGTCGTAGGCTTAGTGGAAGGGTGTTCCAGGTCTTGGCGGCGAGGTGTGAGAAGGATCTGCCGCCGGTGGTTGTTCTTCGAATGCGAGGGACGGTGGCGAGGAGAGGTTGGCGGAGCGGAGCTGGCGGTTGGGGACGTAGAAGAAGAGTCGTCTGTTGAGGTAGGCTGGGCCAGTCTTGTGGAGTGCCTTGTGTGCGTGGATGAGGAGTTTGAAGGAGATTCTCCTGTCGACGGGGAGCCAGTGCAGGTTCCTCAGGTGGGGGGTGATGTGGCTGTGGCGTGGTACGTCGAGGATCAGGCGTGCGGAGGCATTTTGTATGCGTTGCAGTTGCTTGATTAGCTTGGCCGGGGCTCCCGCGTAGAGGGCGTTCCCATAGTCAAGTCTGCTACTGACGAGGGCCTGGGTGACTGTTCTTCTTGTGTCTGTCGGGATCCACCTGTAGATCTTGCGAAGCATGCGGAGGGTGTTGAAGCAGGAGGAGGAGACTGCGTTGACTTGCTTGGCCATGGAGAGCGTTGAGTTGAGGATGACTCACAGGTTGCGTGCGTGGTCGGTGGGTGTCGGGGCTGCTCCCAGTGTCGTAGGCCACCAGGAGTCGTCCCAGGCTGAGGGGTTGGAGCCGAGGATGAGGACCTCTGTCTTTTCCGTGTTCAGCTTTAGTCGGCTGATCTTCATCCAATCGGCGACGGCCTTCATTCCTTCATGGAGGTTGGATTTGGCGGCGAGGGTCCTTGGTGAGGAGAGGATCAGTTGAGTGTCGTCGGCGTAGGAGATTATGTTGAGGTCGTGCTGTCTGGCGATGCGTGCGAGCGGGGCCATGTAGATGTTGAACAGTGTTGGGCTGAGGGATGATCCCTGGGGTACGCCGCAGATGATCTCGGAGGCTTCGGATCGGAATGGTGGGAGGCGGACTCTCTGGGTTCTGCCGGCGAGGAAGGAGGTGGCCCATTCCAGGGCCTTGTCTCGGATCCCTGCGTCGTGGAGGCGTGCGCGTAGAGTGCGGTGGCAGACAGTGTCGAAGGCGGCAGAGAGGTCCAGCAGGATGAGGGCTGCGGTCTCACCGTTGTCCAGCAGGGTCCTGAAGTCGTCGGTGGCGGCGATGAGGGCAGTCTCCGTGCTGTGGTTGCTGCGGAACCCTGATTGGGATGGGTCCAGGATGCTGTTTTCTTCGAGGTATCGGGTTAGCTGTTTGTTGACGATCTTCTCGATGACCTTGGCTGGGAACGGAAGCAGGGAGATGGGCCGGAAGTTCTTGAGGTCTCTCGGGTCCGCCTTGGGTTTTTTGAGTAGGGCGTTGATCTCTGCGTGTTTCCAGCTCTATGGGAAGGTCGCGGTCTCGAAGGAGAGATTGATAGCATTGCACAGGTGGGGTGCGATGGAGCTGCTGGCTTTGTTGAAGATGTGGTGCGGAAAAGGGTCTTACGGGGAGCCGGAGTGTATTGTGCTCATGGTCTTGATGGTGTCATCGATGTTCACGCTGGCCCAGGCTGGCAAGGGGTCGTGGTCGATGGTGTGCGGCGGGTCTGGTGCATCGTTCTTAGTTGGGGCTGTCTGGGTGTTGAAGCTGTCGTGGATGTCGGTGATCTTGCGGTGGAAGAAGGTGGCGAGGGAATCGCACAGGGCTTGCGACGGCGGGATGTCGTTGGTGTTGGAGCTGGGGTTGGAGAGTTCCTTCACGATGTTGAAGAGCTCCTTGCTGTTGTGTGCGCTGTTGTCGAGGCGGTCTTTGAAGGAGATTCTCTTGGCGGACCTGATAAGGTGGTGGTGGTTGCGGATGGCGTCTTTGTGGGCTGCGTGGCTGTCCGGTGTCTTATCACTGTGCCATTTCTTCTCTAGTTTCCGATCTCATTATCTGGTCTTTCCATGATAGGACCTGCTGAGAGATGAAAACAATAGCCCAGTCTCTCGCGGACGACCATATTTTTGGTCATGCGCATGCATTTTTGTATGCGTGCTCACGGAGGATGCACACTAGTAATCCAGCTACCATTCGTGATTTATTGCGGTGATTTCATGTGCCTCCTTGCACATGTTTTATTAAGTGCACCATGCCAGCGGAGTTTCTTCTCCATTAGCTGGTTCCATTATCTATTTATACATACACTATTTACTCACCATAGAATTTTTATACATGTGGATGGGCATATTGAGTGCACTAGTGTGTCATTTTTACCAGTCAATTTATGAATGACTGTTATTGAGAACTAATATTTTGTCCCCATTTTTATACTAACAAATTTGCTAATATTTGAGGTTTCTGTCCCAACCTGTTTAGGATTGCTTGCCATTGTTAACAAGGGTCATCTAAGGCAGCTGAAATAGATATTATTCACAAAATGATTCATTCTTCCGGTTACTATGAGTTCCTTTGGTCACTCTTGACAAACATCTGTGTTCTGGCACTTATGGAGTTCTTTGTTTATTTAGTTGACAGTGGCTACAGACACATCTTTTGCAGTGGACACAACTCGCATAATTTGCTGCAGCGTAATTACATTAAATTACATCAAAATTACACACGATTTAGCTGAATTAGGTAAGGAGTGTAACTCTGAATTTAGAGCTATTTTCTTAGGTCAAAATGCATCCTCACATCCAAAATGGACCAAAGGATGCATTTTGCTTCAGGAAAATAATACTAAATGCAACAAAATTTGGGAACAGCAGCAGCCACTCGCGCTCTACCTGCACCCTTGGGGTAGGCATTTTTGCTCCAAATTACTCTAAATTACGTGAGTAGGCATAGTCGCATACTTTTTGGTACTTTTCCTTCACAACAGGAACACAAAATTACCAAAATTATCCCAATTACTCTATAGTCATTAACATTTCACCCAGGCCTCCTACTGATGAGACCAGGTGATTGATTCATTAGTGTTGAAATGTAGACTAATTTCCCCAATGTTGATCTCACATTTTTGCTTTATTCCTTATTACTGTGCACTCTGTCTGCACTGTATTCTGGATGTCTACAAGCATATGTCGAATAACTATATTAAAAAAGATGCATTTTGTGATTTAACCTTGTTCTTTGTATAAAACTTCAATCCAAATTGTTCGGGACTCACGGGTGGTGGCCCAATCTTTAAAATCATTCTATAATTTCATCAATATGCAATATTTAAGGGGCCTCTGTCTTTAGATCGAGCCTAGACAGCGCTTGCGCTGTCTAGAAGATCTGTTGTATGCACTTTGTGTGATCTGGAGATCAGCCCTAGGACTTGTCTGCTTTCTCCTTTGCTTAGGGACTTTTTTTTCTGTTCAACTGCCTCTATTTAACTGTCTTGATAGAAAATGACCAGTAAAGGTCAGTAAAATACCAGAATTGCTTCCTGCTTGTTAAACTGCCTCTAATTAAGTGTCTTGATAGAAAACGACCAGTAGAGGTAAGTAAAATACCAGAATTGCTTTCTACTTAGGGACTTTCTTTTTTTATTTTTCTGGCAACTGCCTCTATTTAACTTTTTTGATAGAAAACGACCAGCAGAGGTCAGTACAATACCAGAATCACTTTAGCATTCCCTATATTCCAGGCCATAGAAACTTGCATTCAACGAGCACCAGTCGACAATTTTCTTTTCAAATCTTGTATTTTCAGTGATATGACCACCAAAGGGGCTGATTTTATATTAAAAACAGAGCTTTGGACAGTGCAATTTCCCGCTGGTAGGCAGTATTTCTCTCCATGTGTTCCCATAGCTGGCGTGTTCCGCAGTTTGGGGCTTACTTTCCTTCCATGTTAAAGAACAGTAGATGTTTCAGCACCCAGCCTAATGTGCTGCAGAGCTAAATACATATAAGGTCCCAAAGGCGAGACCGATTGCATTGCAAATGCTTGTTTTATACTTTAAATTCTCCACGACCCTCTTTAACGTGTGACGTTAGGCTTGTGAAGCTGCTTTTATGATGGACTAAAGCCTGAAGTTGCCTTACAGCGGACAAAAATGTCACTTAATTTTATTGCAACTTCAGTGTTTTCCCTAGCTGGCTGGCCCTTTTGGGGCATGGCCAAGAATGCTTTGAGTATGATTTTTCATGTAAAGGCCCATTGACGACAGAAATGAGCATTTCAATTGGCTTCAACTGATTAAAGCCTTCGACTCATTAACTTTTGTCCTTTTCACATATCTCTTGTTACAAGTCACTTTTACATATTTGAAATTAGGAGATTGGCATTTGATATGGGTATTTAAAATCCTGATTGTGCTGATCTTCTAGACATTAACTGATGGGCATATATTTTGCATTACCGTGGGGTTAACATACAGAGGAGCAAATACACAATTTAACCCATCATATACTAGACTGAGCTTTACTCAAAGAATATGAAATAGATTTGGCGATCTGAGTGCATAGACCATGACAAGTTTCCTGCTTTTCTATGCAAATATCTCCAGCCCGCAATTATAGTCACAACCTTGGTCACGAAGATTACCTAATTGACTACTTTCAGAGTTCCTTGCCTTAAGAGGCAACACTATGACCTGGGTAGCGTCCCTATGTTGGACTCCTTCTCTCCACCACATTTCTGCTAGTGTTTGGTTTCTGTATGTTCTGAAAACTTGGTTATTTTCTCCCTATTTCAAATCTGTTTTCTGGTGTCCAATATTCTTGACTTGCTGACACCTTTGGACCCTTCGGGCTAAATGTGTACTTTAAATAACGCCTATCAACGCATGAAATGGTCCCTTCTTCACCAAGAACAGTAATTTATAAGGATTTGTTGCATGGCTCGTGTTACAGCTAAATCACGAGGGTAAATTCATATATACTTCAATGGCTGCATCAGAAACACTGTTTCCTGTGTCATTCAGCTATTTTCCCAGTTGTAAATACCAGTATGTATTGAATAGCTACTATTATGCCTAACTCCACACTCACAACATGGATGTCTACTAGAACAAAAATAATTGATAATAACCTGTGATGAAAGGATCTACCTTTTTGTTGAACAAACAAATACAAGCTGAAATAGAAATTGCAACTCCTTATGAAAGCGCATCAGATGTCAAAAAAGTAAATAGGCTATTCATTTTTGTACAAATACAATTTGAGCATAATTATTAAAACAAGCATTTGCAATGCAAGAGGTCTCGCATTTGCGTGAGTTTAAGCTATTAGCATTGTAAATGAAAATGCCTTTAATTTAGGTTTTAAAAACCAAAACATAAATAAAAGACAGTGTCATTTACAATGCCAATAGCTCAAACTCGTGTAAATGCGAGACCTATTGCCTTGCAAATGCTTGTTCTCCCAGTCTTGACTCTGAAATCTCTACTATGCCATCAGCGAAAATACAGTCTCAGTTTGAACTACACTTAAATGTGCCTAGCAGAGTGCCTGGCAGCATGTAACTGCCTTCCCCAGAAGCGAATAGGTGATCAGACATGCCAGGCTCCTGCATAAAGACATCTACCCGGACCGTCATCCCCCCCTCTATGGCCAGACAGTGGGAAATGAGCTGTGCCAAGAAGAGGCATCTGCGCGCGACTTTCCCCCTCGGCTACATTTGCCACAAGATGGCCAGCCATGCTGGAGGTGGCAATGACAGTCAGCTTGACTGCTTACCGGTGGTGGGATAACACAGCTGTCGAACCTTGAGGGAAATAATAATGGCCAATAAAACCTTAGCGTCGGGGTGACCTCTTAACTCTTCTGTAAGCCAAGCGTCCCAGGAGGCAGGACCCCATGTTTATTTACATGAAAAACTATGTGGGGAAAAAAGTTGATGCGGGCGCCGTGATCATGCGTGGCTCCCGCGAATATTAAATTAAGCGGGCGCCATGATGAAGAGCGGCGCCCGTGCATAAAAATATTTGCAATGCCATTGTCCCGGCTGCTTAAAAGTGAAAGTGCGCATGGCACGCTGAATGTGAGCAAAGCAGATCGTCGTGCCAGAAGTAGGAGAAACTCAAAGAAAATAGTGCTTCCAAGTCTAAATAACACGTATCGTGTGACAACCGAAGTAAAGGGGCCAGTAGCCATGGGAGGTTACAAATGAAGACAAGGCGGTACTAAGGAGGGACTAAGAAGCCTATTAAGGAATCAGAAGCCAGCATTTACGAAGGACAAAGACACAAGCCAATGAAAAATATGGGCGAGGAGTGGGCGGGGCTTCTCTTCCACACTGTACTACAACAGATCGCCAGAGTAGTGCTTTCGCGCTGGCTCAGGCTCGACCTAAAAAGGGTAGTCATTCAATTTGTCTGCCACGAGAAAATCAAAACTATTAGGTGATTGACAAAGCCAGTTTTGCATGAAGAGGGGCCTCTAAATTCTGAACTTGCAAGAGGAGTATCAGAGATGCAGTCAGGAAATGCAATGAAAATGTCCAGAAACCCAGCAAGGTCAGAACAATTACACAGGAATCTCTGTAAAGTAACCCCATTTACAAGCCATACACAGATGTATCTTATGTAGAGCAGATTCTGCACATGTTGGGTGGGTAAAATCAGGTTTGGCTTTAGGTTTAATGGTGCAGCCGACACCTAGATGTGTTAATTCAGATCGTCATTAGGAACCTCCATATATCCATTGGCGTTCTCTAAACAGTTGCAAATCTCCATAATGTGTGGAATCACCTATGCATTTGTGGATTTAGAACTATTTGAAGATTTGGAGCCTTTGTTGGTCAAATAAAGAGTTCCAAAGCTACAAGAAATAGAACTAAATGTGAAGAAATATTTATTCTTCAGTTTCTCAATGACACCTGGGTTTCCCAATGTACAGTATTCATTTTTTCTAGTTCAAATTATTGTGAGTGATTTGAAATGGAAGGTCCAGTCTGAGAACAAATTGGATTCGTATTAGGTATTGGTTTCACTCCCCATTATATGTTCAATTAAATAGCATCAATACAACTTCTTTCTAATGGTCCTTTGACATATGCAAATTTCAATGGACAAAGAGTGACATCTCACACTCCGATTTAGGCCCGGTTGTGCACATAAACCTTGATAGCTTCTCTCTCTTATGCCCTGCACTAAGTCGCTTGATGTCCACGTAGCCAAGATATCTTGGGACTAATTGGGTCTTCTGCACAGAACCCTGTCCCCAAGCACTTTGGTCATGCTCAGACTCTTGTCCTGTCTCAGTCATGCAGTGTCATGCTCATTGCAATTTCAGACATGACCCTGATCATGCTGAAGGTCATTCTTCATTCTATTGCCTCCTTGGTCTTTCTGCTATCTCTGAAGCATCCAATTTAAATACCAATGCCAGCGGCACAAGGCCATTCTTTCAGTTGAACCAAATGCGCTTGTCGACTAAAGCCATATCTCCAGAAACCTCCTTACAGCTTGCAGATCAAAACTCAATGGTAATTTTTTTGCAGCCTCAATTGGGTCAGACCCACGCTCTATAAATTCCCGTAATAAATAAAATATGATCGTTTTTCTAAAAGTGCAACTCCTATTTGGATATGTTGGATAAAAAAGGAAGAAATATGTTCACTTTCACTCTAACGATTACACCCCCTTTCCCCAAATCAAATAACCACATTTCCTTATATCAGTCGGCCTAAGTACCTCAAAGAATCACTCTTAATGCTTGTTCACAAAAGTCAGCGTATTCACACTTAGCCACGAAATTGGCTTAACATTTGCAACCTCATATTCTGGTGATGTAGTTATTGCTAGAACATTATGTATGAATATCTGGCCTGATCCAGCCAACATGGATTGTTCGACTGTAACAGGAAAATGGTTAGAGACAGATTTTTCATCACAGCACAAGACTGCGACCTGAAGGTCAAAAACGTCATTTTTTAAAGTTCCTCATTAGTTTGTGTGTTATATCAAGTTTGCAATTTAATGATGCTCGGCTCTCGATGTTGGCAAAATGCTAAATTGGGAAATACAGTGAAAGCAAATATGTGATTTGCTGTTTGAAAATATAGTAGTTCTTCTTGGAGAAATCTTAACATTCATTCACCAGATGTTCTGGTATCAAAAATTGCACAGATACTGGGGAACTGCTACGCAGCTGCTCTTGGGTTACACACTGGGACACTTTTTTTTTTTTTTTTTTACACCAAGCATTGCAGCAACCTAGCGAGAAAACATATCTTCTAAGATTGGCCTGCTGCTGCTGTTTTCTCTTGTGCTTCTGCACTTAAAGGCTTCCTTGTACAATGCATAGCCACAGCGTGGTGTCTAGCACGGGACTGCTATTGAAAGCATACCCTGCTTGTACAAATTCCTGTGTCTAGATGTGTTCCAAGAGAGTAGCCAAAAAAATCAAATACCCCCCACTTTGAATCAAAGCTCTTATGGCACCAAACAGGGGAAGCAAGTTATTGCGACCCTCCCAAGAAGAGCTTGCTTGTTTCCCCCCACCCAAGCATCTATCAATTCATCCTTTCATCCTTCCATCCACCTGCTTTCTTCCATTTCACCTTTGCATTCTGTCTTCCATTCAATCTTTCATACATCATTTAGTCTGTCATCATTCCATCCATCCATCCGTATGCCTATCCACATCCAAACCTATCCATCCATCTACAATCCAATCCATCCATCTATCCATCCACCCTTTCACTCAGTCATCCATTCTTTCACTTATCCATCCATCCAACCTTTTACTCCGTCCAACCATCCTTTCACTTGATCCATCCATCTGCCTATCCATCCACTTATCCAACCATTTACCCTTTCACTCATCCATTCATTCTTTCACTCACTCATCCATCCATTCTTTCACTCACTCACTCATCCAGCCATCCTTTCTTTCATCATCCACCCATCCTTTCACCCATCTTTTCAGTCATCCATCCACCCTTTCACTCATCCATCCATTCACCATTTCACTCCATCCATCCTCCCTCCCTTTCACTTATCCATCCATCCATCTATCCATCATTCTTTCCATCCATTAACCATTCCATCCATCCATCCATCTACTCCATCCACCATTCACTCATCCATCATTCATTTCATCCATCCATCCATCATTCCACCCATCCACCCACCCTTTTACTCATTTATCCATTTATCCATTCACCCTTTCACTCATCCATCTATCCACCCATTCACCCTTTCACTCCTCCATCCATCCTCCCTCCCTTTCACTCATTTATTCGTATATCCATCCTTTCACTCATCCAGCCACTATCCAATCCATCCATCCACCATACATTCCATACATCCACCCATCCATCTATCCATCATTCTTTCCATCCATTAACCATTCCATCCATCCATCTACTCCATCCACCATTCACTCCATCCATCATTCATTTCATCCATCCATCATTCCACCCATCCACCCACCCTTTTACTCATTTATCCATTTATCCATTTACCCTTTCACTCATCCATCTATCCACCCATTCACCCTTTCACTCCTCCATCCATCCTCGCTCCCTTTCACTCATTCATTCGTAAATCCATCCTTTCACTCATCCATCCACTATCCAATCCATCCATCCACTATTCCATCCATCCACCCATCCATCTATCCATCTATCCACCCATCATTCATTCCACCCATCCACCATTCATTCCATCCAACCATTCATCCATCCATCATCCATCCTTTTACTCATCCATTCATTCATTCACCCTTTCACTCATCCATCCATTCACCCTTTCACTCATCCATCCATTCACCCTTTCACTCCATCCATCCTCCCTCCTTTTCACTCATCCAACCTTATATCCATCCTTTCACTCACCCATGCATCCATCCACCATCCAATCCATCCACCATTCATTCCATCCCCACCCACCATTTATTCCATCGATCCATCGACCCTGACCCCTCCCACCCTTTAACATTAATTGTGAGCCCTTATCTGCCGAGCTGCAGACAGAAGAGGCCCATCAATAACCCCACCCCTGCTGTAGCTGTGAAAGCAGTGGGTTGACGATGCCCATGATGTGTTCTGTGTATTTCAGCACACAGGCAATGCATTGGTTTTTTTGAGGAATGAAAATATTTATGCTTGTTAGCGTCTGCTTATTTGAGACCGTCTGATGTGGCTATCTCGGTAGATCAGGCTTTGCATTAAAACCTACGGGTGTTTGTGGGGATCTTCCCAAGTAAAACTAACAACCCAGAAACACTCCCTTGACACAAAGTGAAGCATGCAGTTTAATGAAGTTTTTGTGCTGGAAGATGGACACCTTCCCAGTGCAAAATGCTTTTTGCACTGGAAAGTAAAGACCAGTGTGTTACTTTGCATCAGTCTGTGACAGCACAATGATTTAGTATATCTGGGCCATATTGTAATGGTGTTGGAGGAGTTTTGAACTTACATAAGAGGAGGAGAAAAGTGTTGAGGATTTGATGAAGTGAAAAAAAGAATGATTGGAGGGGGGGGGGCAAAAGTAAGGCCAGGAGGAGAGACTAGACTGGGAGATATATTTACATTGAGGATAGCAAGTAATTGCATTCTGAGAGTGGGGTGTTTAAGGCAGAGGAGGGGAGACAAGACAGCCTCTCTCGTTTCTCCCAATAAATAAGGTGAAATGTTCTTGAATGGATTACCAGCCACCTGCTCTCAATGTTTAAGTACATTGGAACAGTGGTCCCAGTGGACAATAAGTGAACACACAAAATATATCAATCAAAGACAAATATTCAAAAGACACATAATATAGTTAGCAACCAGTGTTATTTAATCACACTGTGCATACATTAGTTTGTAATATCACTAAATCTATACAAAGTGCCCCTAGAGAAGAGAAGGGAGAAAGGGAAGTGAGGTGTTGGAGATTTAAAGGGAGGATAAGGAAGTGAGTAGGAAGTGCAAATCACAGAATATGTTGTTTAAAAAAACACAAAGGCTCATATCTTAAGCCAAACGATTCGCAATGTATCAAAACAGTAAATAGCCATGATTCGTAACAATAACACAGTGATGAATCGCTGTTGGTCAAGCTGGCTAGTAAGACAGATGTCGACGTTTCGACCCCTAAACAAGTAGGTTATTATATCCCTTACGACAGGGTCTTCATCAGGACAGGGGTGGAGGGAGAGGGGGGGGGGTTGTTCCATGAGAAAGCCTCCACTGAATGTTGGAGGAGGAGTATGGGCGCGTAGGCTCCAAGTTGGCGAGAGCGAAGGCATATGAAATTCAATCCATAGGAAACCTCAGCTGGACCTTGTATTATGTCTGGTCCTGGAAGATTTGGGAAGTCGGGCTGGAATGCTCCATGTTGAATCACATTCGCTGCTCGTAAAACAAAACGTCTCCGTCCTGCTCTCAATGTTTAAGGCTGATATACATCCAGTCATGTCTCAGCCACTGACAGAAAGAGGTGCCCAGCACAGACAAAAGCTGCCCTGGGGGAAAGATGTCACTCTAGCTTTTACTGCATTGTACGTTTGAATGCATGTTCAAAGTGCCAACAAGAGAGGTCCAAATCAGATACTGAATTCCACTCAGACAATTGTGCATTTTGTACAGCCAGAATTTTACAAAGGAATATTTCCTTTATTTTTGTTGTTGCATATTTTTCTTGAGGTCATACCCTGTGCTCCCCTGTGTTCTCCCCTATCATACAAACCAAGTAATCCATATCTACCTACACTCCTCCCCTCTCCGTCTAACTCGGTCTACCCATTTCCCTCAGTCTTCCATGTGACAGACCGCAATCCATACAAATTGCCCTTTAATTCGGGGACTGGCACTTTCACATTCCAGTTGCTTTAAACAAGGCTTATTTTACAGCCACATAGCCTAGAATGAAACATGAATGTCTACTGCCTATCAACTATAGACACCGAATAAAGAGTAGCATTGCGCTTGTACTGAAGAGCAGCTTGCGAGACTTCTTAGTTTCTGTTTTTTTGTTATAAACGCCTTTATTAAACACATTTTCCACCATTTACAACAGGGAATAAACCTTCCCCATAAAATATAACAGCAGAGTTTCAATAAAACATGTCAGGTAACAAACCCCCCCCCCCCAAAAATGCAGAGAATTGCAAAAAGAACTCAAAACAAGACACTCCCAACTAGTTTCCTGTACTCCGCCCCCCCCCCCACCCCCACTAAGAAATCTAAACTAAACACACAACGGATAGGAGAGAAAAAAAGAAGAGAAGCACACAACATGACAGAGACATCCCATCCAGAGTATGACCACAGCCCACAATACTATGGTAATACTCCTGTGTACATCTTATCTGGTTCAGAAAAAAAGTAAAGGGCTCAGTATCTCCCAACACTCTCGCCAGGTCTGTGAAATGGATCCCAAATCTGATCATAAATATGTAGTTGATAATTCATCCTATAAATGATGTGCTCACACTCCACCAACCTGGCCATCTCCTTCAGCCACTCCACACACTTGTGTCGGACACACTGCCGATCGCCAGTGCCTCAAAATGCTAAATTTGGCCATTGCTAATGATGTCACCACCCATC
Source organism: Calotriton arnoldi (assembly GCA_963921515.1). Taxonomy (NCBI): domain Eukaryota; kingdom Metazoa; phylum Chordata; class Amphibia; order Caudata; family Salamandridae; genus Calotriton; species Calotriton arnoldi. The sequence continues at coordinate 933,734 of CAWUFW010005888.1, read as the reverse complement.
TCTGGCAGTGTTTAGAGGGGACATTGCTGCCTGACATATCGTGTAATAGTACTAGGCATTTTGAAGGGGCAACTCCCATCTCCTCCCCCCAACCCCAAAGCTTGCCAAATTGTACACCAGTAAGAGACAAGTTTAGGACAATCCCACAATATGTGGGACATATCACACAGTCCTCCGTTTCACACCTCCAGCAATTGGAGTCCAACAAAAGATGTGCTTTATGCAATTTCAACGGCAACCAATACCAACTGCACAGGGTTTTAAAATATGCAAATTTTAACTGTGATTCACGTAGGAGTGTGTCATGGGATTCCAGCAACTTCAACCATTTTTTAGGTGTGTATGTCTCTCCCACAATGTATTCCCAATTGTGTCTTGTCTTATCCAAAGTGCGATTAGAAAATACATCTTGCACGAGTAAATTATAAAGTCCTGAAAGAGCACCCCTTCTCTGTCCTGGAGATAAAGAACCAAGGGTGATTCAATTAGAGGAACCAACTTGTCCACCCTATCTTGAGGACAATTTCTCAGCTGCTATTGCTACCTATAGCCCTGATGTAGACCAAACTCCAGACATAAATCCTCAAATGATTTAAAAGAATTGTCTTGCTCAAGGAGGTGTCCTAACTTGAGGTTACTGCCGCTCTGCCAAGAACTCCAGTTGAGATCCTTACTTTGAATCCTAAAGGCCACATTATGCCAGATGGGTTCCTGCAAGTTTATCCAGGAATCCACCCGCAGAGTTCTTGGTTTCATCATTTATGTTAAGGGACATCATTCTAGATTTTTATCTTTGACTTCCATGAAAGAAAGACTAAAATTGCCTCTCCCTAGACATTACTACTGTTGGATGTCCTACAGCTTTATGGGATTCATACTGAACGAAATACTCATACAGCTATTAATGGTCGTTGACAGTCAGACAAGCAGTATATTGATGGGTATGATGCTTTAAACAGGTTCAAGACAATGCAGGACTTTGGCAGGATTTAAGACGAGAGAACTGGTCAACCGCGTCAAAGCAAATGTAGAGGTTACGTCATTTAAACACCACTAAAAAGCATTCCAATTTTCAGTTTGCTAAAAATCGCAAACAGCATAGTTACAAAGAAAAAGGGTGGAGAAAAAGTGGATGAAATATCTTTACCAGTGCCATAAAGTATGTGGTTTCTAACCTGAAAAACAGCTACCTCATTCGAGAGCCTGGATTTTGCCAAAGGATCTCGGTTATTAATGCAGTCACCTATGCAGTCCCATGTGATTTATTAAGTTAAAATTAAATATTTTCCATCTAATCCTGGGGACCCTCTTGAAGTTCGTTTTGTTCATGCCTAGTCAATGATGTCCTGTCCTTGCGGTCACGGATCACGCAATGACGTTTGACGCACAGCCTATGGTTGTGTCTCAAACGGCTGCTATCTAATGGGTTGTGTTTAAGCTGTTTTTCATTGCCTCTTTGCTGCTTTCTTAGACTACAGTAGGAGGAGCAAAAGATCCTAGGGAGAATTTTATTATGAGAGGGCGCGAGTTTTCAAAGCCCTGTCAGCACCGTGGTTGGAATTCAGATTTATGCAGAGTTTACTGCAGGTAAGTCAACTTCAGGAGGAAAAACCAGCCAGAATTTTAAAAGGTAAAAGAGTTTTTTATTTACTATGGCATGCAGACTTTAGTGTGACAAACACCAAAATCTGCACATTATTCCTAAAAGCGGGGAATAGGTGAAATTTATCACACCAGAAATTCAGGGCTTAGGGGAATCTGATTTTATCAGGTGGAATACATTATACCTTACCTCAGGGCATTGATAATCAGGGCCTTGGATGGAGCTGTACAGGAGATGAATTGGACACTCAGGATATATATACCTTCATGTATCCTCCAGCGAGCTGTTGTGATGAGTGTGACTTGTCGCAGAGTTTACAGATAAACACCTTGCCTGACATGCAAGAAAGCGCAGGTCCTTCACTCACGAACCCGGGTTGCAGCCCTCAGCCTTGCATTTGAAGCTCTTCCCATCCATATGCGTCTTTGGTGGATCTCAAAGTTCTCTGAATGGACAAACATTTTGCTGCAGACAGGGAATGGTTTGTGGAACGGCTTTTCTCCCATATGTACTTCTAAGGGGGGAGGTGTGGCATAGCGGCCAGAGTGGCTGACTTCTGAGCGCGGGACTCACGGTTCGATCTCCGGCGCTGGTGGCAGCTCAGGATCATGTGTCTCTGGGCAATAGCTCACTCAATCTCCCCAAAGGTCCGCAGCGTCTTGAAACCTTAACGGGTGATATGTTTGCGCTTTACAAATATGGATTATTATTATTATTAAATGATGTTGGCCATTTTGTATTTTGCCTTGAAGCAATTGCCAGCCAAGGGCATTTCTCCTGGCAGCAGATGATGCTATCTTTCATACCCTGACATGCTCCACAATCTTGTAGGTGATGTATGCTGCTGAAAGTCACCTCACAGGCCTTCTAAGGTTGGCTCTACTTCTCTATCCACTTGCATTGTACTTCAGGAGCTCCTGTAGGTATCAAAAGAAGGTGCCAGGCTTGTGGTGGTGGTGGTGTGTGGCAATGCCAATTTCAGGACGTTCTAGTAGTAATGAGCTCATAAGATCTTTAATATTTTTTCAGGATAGGGAAGTATTGTTACACCGAGACTGTGGTCGTTATGTATATAGTTGCCTTTTGTAATACGTTTTCCAAATACATTAACTTGGTGCCATATTTATCATTTGTAATTTAATTATTAATAGAAGTGTCAAGTGCTGAACAATGTTTATGGAAAATTTTGATTTTTAGAAATAACTGTCTACAGCTTTTAATTATAACTATTTTAGCATTAAACATTTAGTTTTCTGAACAAACACAGCTGCCAAAAATGATTGCTTCCCATCCTCTGAACAGCATAAAATGAAAAGAAATTTACAGCCAGCTGGATGCAATTTTAAACTACTTTGACCAGAGACAGCAACTATATTTTCTCTCTCTCTCTCTCTCTCTCTCTCTCTCTCTCTCTCTCTCTCTCTCTATATATATATATATATATATATATATATACACAGATATATATATATATATATATATAGATATATATATATACATATATAAAACAAAGTTTAAAGAGGTGTGTCACTTATGTGCTGAAATGAGACAATAACAGATGTTAAGAAAACAAATTCACTGAAATATGCCTGTTACAGTATAGTCAACAAATTAGAACCTGCAAACCACCATGCACTGCTTGCCACAAGACATATTACATCAGTCATGACATATGTACCCAACCATCCACGTGCGTAAATTCTCCTTTAACCTTTTTTTGGAGGGTAGAGGTTGATGGTGGGGGAGGACTGCAGTACTCATTGGTAATTTGAACTAGGGTGCTCTTTAAATTTCATGAATAATGTTGTTACTGATGTCATTTAACATGCCAATGAGTGATGTTTTTGTGACCCTCAAAAACAGGCTTTTACTACAATGCATTTCAATGAGGACCATGTTCCAGAGTCCTGTAATGGCTGCCACAACATGTTGTCCTTGGGGTGGCCTGCCAATCGGGGGGGGGGGCACACACTGACCCTCCCCACATGCCCCTGGGGGTCTCTGTGGTCTCACCTTGACCATTATATATTTTTGTAATTCATTTTCAGGACTCAAAACCTATGTCCCTGAGTCCTATAATAGCTGCCACAAAATGTTGCTCATGTTGAGGCCAGCCAATTAGGATTTACCAAACTCTTTTAAGCCGGCCAGAGAGAACATATCTTGACATCAATGGTATAGATATCAGTAACCTTTTCCTGGAAGTTCACAACATGAGCACCTCTTTAAACAAACATTTCTTGAAAACTAGTTAACAGATTTACACCAAATAACGACAAGCACACTTTCTAAACAAAGTTCTAAGTTTGTGCAGAAGTTGATGTAATTCTATTCAGCTATTTTGTCTGTATCAGAGAGCAAAATAAAAATGGGAAATTGATGTTTTGGGAACATCCCTTTTTCTTAGCCTCTGCTTGATGGATCATTGCCAAGCTTTCCATACATTAGCCAAACTGGCATGGTATTAAGAAAACAAAAATGACTTTCCTATGGAATCGCTGACCCAACTGTAACTACTCTGGAGCTATCACTGCCAGAGGAAAAAAACACACATGCACATTATATATATATATATATATATATATACACACACACATATACATATATACACACATATACACACACATACACACATGCACACACATATACATATATATACACACACACCAGATCATACAGTCTATATACTTCATTATTTTAACAGAAACTTAGCATAGTAGATAATGGACAGTTGTTTTGAGGTCTGCAAATAGAGTACAATTGCAGCATCATTGGCTTGCATGTTGAGTAAACATAATGCGTATTAACATTTGACGTGGCCTCATGAGATGTGTCTTGCCCAGCCCAGACATATGCACTGGAATTGAGCACTGCCATATGAGAATGAAAGTGCTACTGTATTTAACACAGATGGTTTACACCAGCTGTAGGAATGACTTGAGAAAAAGTGACAGCAAAAGCTTGCATACTGAATAAATTCAACGTTGTCTCTGGGGAAATAACACCATCAGCTATTTATAGAAGGTACACAAACTTGACTAGGAACACCAGTTAGAAGATAAAGAAAAACAAAACTGTCAATCACTGTAAAAGTAATGCACATATTTAAACATGCACATTTTAATTATCCCATCATTGGCTATTTGCAATATATTCCCCGAGGATTCAGCAACGGATACCTTGGATGTAATAACTTGTATCCACATTTAGATAAATGTAGTTAGCTTAAAAATCTGGCATGGATTCTGCCCTCCGAGACTGACATTGGAGAACCATAGGAGAGGAACACAATAGGCCTGGACTCGCGCCACCAGGCTCCAGGTATTTTACCGGGCGGCTGGCAGAGTGGGCACCGGTTTCACTGTTGGTGGGGTCCAGTTTTGTTGCTAGGGATGAACTGGCCGTATTTCATGACTTCAGCACTGCAGTCTCTTAAAAATAAACAATACAAAACAAATGGTTTAAAAGTCTACTTAAAAAGCATTTGTTTTACATTTGGGTGATTCCCGTCTCCTGCAGGGTAACCACGAGCAGTGCTAATCTTCAGTGCTTGGGACGGGGGTCTGCTGTTTCTTGGCTGAGTAAGTCCAGTTCATACATGATAAAGACTATTCAAAATTCAAAACAATGCATTTCTTTATAATGCGATCTTTGCAACTCATTTCAATTTAGTATATTAAATGATTTCATTGCATTGAATGGTAATTGTTAGAAGTGACTGATTCTAAACATGAACTTAAAAACATTCATACCCCTACTGCCCTGGAGATAACGCTATTATTGAACCAAGAGGAAGGTGGTCCTTTGTCCCTTATATGTGGCCTAGGATGTTACTATAGATGGAGTAATATTATAGTCTTGATTTTGTACAACACACATTCTGAACTAATGTATTTGAAAGTGCTCTCCTTTGATGAAGGAAAAGGAGGCACTGTGAAAAAAGGAATTGACTAGGATCACACAATGTGGTCAAGTGGAAGCCAGTATTGATGCAAGGGTTTTGTGCAATTCAGCCATACACAATGATCTTATTCTCTCTCTTGTTTTAGATCACAGCTTAATGTTCTGAGTTTAATTCTCTGAGGTGCTAAATCAGTGCAATGGGTTAAATCCATCCAGGATTGATGGTAATAGTGTTTGTGAAGGGTGATGTTCTATTAAGGAAGCTAAAATGATAATCAGAACACCCACCCTTAGCCAGTGCATTAATATCATTTACTCAACATAGCTAAAGGTCTTTATTCTTGGTCATCCATTCTTTAATTCATTCATCCACCTTTTCCTCACCATCCAAATATTCATTCATTGAGCTTGAGCCAAGCAGTCCAGGCTCCAATCTCCATTCATATATTCAACGATTGAATAACGTCCTGTAATATAAAACATGTTCTAAAATGCACCATATCTGCTATTTCTTTCAAACATTTCTTGGGGGAAGAACCCCTACCAACCCGCTTGGAGCTGTCAGGCTCTCCTGCTACATGCAGTATGGGGGCTGGTCTAACAACATTTGGCAGGGATGCTTTTGCTGCTCAGTCCGGCCATGAATCATAAGAATGATTGTGTATTCAATTTTAGACTTTGTGAAGTGAATGGATATTTCAGAGATTTGGAGAGTATCAATATAATGGAATATATGGAAATAAAAGAAAATAATGGTTGTTACCTGCAGATCAGCAAAATCCTAATATGTGAGCGAAATGTCTGAATTTTGTTTTTTGAGATTGGGAAAGATCAATGCAGTGAATAAAAAGATGCATTGACACAAGTGATGGACTTTTATCAAGTGGGAACCCAACAATACTGTTAAAAGAAATGTTAATAGGATTTTGGACTTTTTGAGATAGCTTATGTAGGCAATTAGGCACTCAGTAAACCCACCAAATGTCTTGAAAAGAATAAGATTGATGAGAAATATCAAGAGTAAAAAAAAAAACGATAGAAAGAAAAGTCTAAAAAATATATATAAAAAAGAAAACAATAATTGATGGCAGTGCTTGGCCAGGCTTAAGATGTGTGGCTTGTGCTAGAGCTTCCACTTACTACATAACCTTATTACAGATGTGGCACAAGAATCTAAAAGCATCTTTGATTTCCCACTGAATTACATTTTTGGCACTCCTCATGTGGTCTTACAATTAGAGGGACTCAGGAGGGTGGTCGGGGGGCTACACTGAAGTCGGGCCTAGCATAGCGAAGGCAGGCCTGGTATATGCAGAGGTGGACCCAGTTGCTGCAGAGATGGCAATTATGGAAGTGCTCAACATCCAGACACTCACTGGGGGATCAGCCTGACCATGGCGCAGGGAATGCAGCATGACCACACCCACCTTCCAGCTGATGGAAAAACAAGGAGAACCTCCTCCTGTGCCTTGGGGAGGTCTGTATGCATGGCCCTGAATAAGACCGACATTGGGCTGAACAGAGAGTCCTCAGTATGTAGACAGACTGCTGGGTGTGCCTCTGATTGCACCAGAGTATCTGAAGGGTGCAGAACTATCGCTGGAAGGGTTTAGAGACCCGGGAAGAACAGGTACAACTCACAAATCTTCAGTTTTCTGATATTGATGCTAAATTGGGCATCTCCCATCTAATGGCCAGAGGGGCTAACATACATCCCCTCTTGGAACACCCAATGATACAAAGGAGCTCCATGTGCTCCTTCACACATCCGAAACAGGCACAGTCAGTGGGTGGCATCATCTGATGCATCATTCTCACATGGGGCCTAAATGCTACAAAATCACAATAAGCAACACTTGGGCCGCATCCCACATTGTACTTGAGTGTGACAGAACTGTGTCACCTCAAATCCGACCACCACGCCATCTACAAAATACAAGCCACAAGTCACATATTTCAGGTAGAAATTTGAAACATGAAAGTTACCAAACACAGGACATGATGACCTGGCCCTCTCCTGAAAATAGTGGCTGTTTATATCACGGTAAAGCTACCACATGTTAAAATGTAAAACTTCACAACTACTCTTGTTCACTGAGGCAGTGAGGAGAAAAACCCAAGCACAATCTGAGTGAGATGGCTGAGGTTACACTTGATACATTTCTTCACGTCTGGCATACCCCATGCCCAGACGTGGGTCCCTTGCTCACTTTGCCACTGGATTCAAGCAAACCTGGCTGATGACGGCTGGAATGCCAGAAACCGGTCCTAGGATGCTTGTTTCCGGTCCAGGGAAGACATGGCTTGGCAGTTCGGGCTGGACTGTTCCCATGAGGCACAGGGTCAGACTGATTTGCATATGGCCATGTCTGAACTGGGGTGGTGGAGTGAGCTAAAGAATGATGATGGATTAAACCCAGATCAGTTGACTGGGGGTGAGTGTTTGATTGGCTCAAACGTTCCGTCCATCATCCCCTTTTGTATCGCTTTGTTCGCCCTAAGTTGGCGGGGGTATGCCCAGACGTGGGTCCCTTGCTCACTTTGCCACTGGATTCAAGCAAGCCTGGCTGATGACGGCTGGAATGCCAGAAACCGGTCCTAGGATGCTTGTTTCCGGTCCAGGGACGACATGGTTTGGCAGTTCGGGCTGGACTGTTCCCATGAGGCACAGGGTCAGACTGATTTGCATATGGCCATGTCTGAACTGGGGTGGTGGAGTGAGCTAAAGAATGATGATGGATTAAACCCAGATCAGTTGACTGGGGGTGAGTGTTTGATTGGCTCAAACGTTCCGTCCATCATCCCCTTTTGTATCGCTTTGTTCGCCCTAAGTTGGCGGGGGTATGCCCAGACGTGGGTCCCTTGCTCACTTTGCCACTGGATTCAAGCAAGCCTGGCTGATGACGGCTGGAATGCCAGAAACCGGTCCTAGGATGCTTGTTTCCGGTCCAGGGAAGACATGGCTTGGCAGTTCGGGCTGGACTGTTCCCATGAGGCACAGGGTCAGACTGATTTGCATATGGCCATGTCTGAACTGGGGTGGTGGAGTGAGCTAAAGAATGATGATGGATTAAACCCAGATCAGTTGACTGGGGGTGAGTGTTTGATAGGCTCAAACGTTCCGTCCATCATCCCCTTTTGTATCTTATAGGAGCTAAGCCCCTGCATCATAAAGTATCTCATGTAAAATAAATGCTCTGTAGAATACAGCTCTGCTTCACCCACTTTAAACAAGCATTTGCAATGCAATCAGTCTCGCCTTTGGGACCTTATATGTATTTAGCTATGCAGCACATTAGCCTGGGTGCTGAAATATCTACTGTTCTTTAACAAGGAGGGAAAGTAAGCACCAAACTGGGTGACACGCCAGGTATGGGAACACATGGAGAGAAATATTGCCTTTCAGCTGGAAATGGTATAGTCCAAAGCTCTGTTTTTAATATAAAATCAGGGCCTTCAGTGGTCATATCACTGAAAATACAAGATTTGAAAAAAATATTGTCTACGGGTGCTCGTGGAAGACAATTTCTATGGACTGGAATCTAGAGAATGCTAAAGTGATTCTGGCATTTTACTGACCTCTGCTGGTCGTTTGCTATCAAGAAAGTTAAATAGAGGCAGTTGCCAGAAAAATCTAAAAAGGAAAGTCCCTAAGCAGAAAGCAATTCTGGTATTTTACTGACCTTTAATGGTCGTTTTCAATCAAGACAGTTAAATAGAGGCAGTTTAACAGAAAAAAAGTCCCTAAGCGGAAGCAGTCAAGTCCTAGGGCTGATCGCCAGAGCCCACAAAGTACATACACATATAAGTATATACTAATATAAGTATATACTAAAGTATATACAAGAGGTCTCGAATGCTCGACCTAAAAACGATGAAATGAGCAATCACATTTTCCTCATCACTTCAATAACACTTGCATGAACTCTTGCGTTTTGATACTGACAGAGCTGACGTCCTTTCAGCGTCCAACCTTAGTATATTGGACTCCCTGCTTTGCTTGTAATTAAGGAAATTACAGGACTGTGTAGGTTTTCGACTCCCCCTCCCTTTAGATCTATTACACAAATGCTGAAGTTATATAGTTTGTGCATCCACCTTCCTCAGATGGACAGATTGCTAAGAATTTCACTGTCCCGTCTGTAGATCGATAAAGTAATCCGAAAGTGAGGACTCTAGCATGAAGTGTCATTACCTACTCCTGAGAGTAGTGTTACAGGCAGCAGCAGCTCCTCCGCTAAGGCGGAGGAGCGTCGCCCCGCTGCTCGTTGAGCAGTGGAAAATAAAAATAACTTGTTATAACAAGAAGTTATTGTCATTTTATTTTCCTTTGCGACTCCGGGCAGGGCGGGTTGGGGCTGGCTTACCACAGAGGGAGCAGGAGTGGTTTGCACTCCCTCCCTACATGCGCATGACGCTTTGACCAGCCCTTTAGGGCTGGCCAAACAGTCATGCGTAGTTGGCATGTTCACCATTGCGCCGTGTTGCACCGCCCCGTAGAGAACATGCCCAGCCTCTCCAGGCACTGCCTGAGCAGCCAAACAGGCCACTCAAACCAATCGCGACACTGCTCCTGCAGCGTCGTGATTGGCTGGCAGAGTTGGTAGCCTGGATGCTTCTGGTGCAGGCAGTAGCCAGGAAGAATATGGAGGAGAGGGGTGCAGCGGATGCGGCTACAAAGCAGATAAGTTTATTTTTATTGTTTTTCATCCCACATCTCCCCACCACCCCCATTCAGCAGCAGCCGCCACTGGTTGCAGGACTGCAAATCTGTGTCTGGCGCACAGGACTGTATCATAAACAGCTGCGTTGGCTCATGCAGAGCTGTGCCAGAGTCTGTCTTTATGTATGTACTGTAGACAGTGTAAATACAGAGAGCCTTGTTTTTGAGAGAGCATGTAGTAGACTAAAAAAGGAAACCTTGAGTTTACAGCATCCTGTTCACAACACTAAGCAAGTGAGACACTGTCAGTTATCCAACAGTTGGCCATTGATTTAGCTCATTAGAAGAGCAGCTGGTTGGCCTCAGCCAACCAGATCCCTTCAATACTTCATGCAGCCTAGCCTATAAGTGAGGCTTCTGGAGGGTTGCCAGTAATAAATCCAATCACACACCAAGTAATTTGCTAATTTCCACTCACCTAAATTCATCAGCCAGAGATTAATGGAAGATGCCCTCTCAATCAAAGCATCTTTATTTATGCATGCGCTCTGCTTTGTTTTAGCAGATGAAAAACTCTTGTGAGCTCCAGTTTTTCATCTGCATGCTCTTGGAATACATATAAAATGCAATGAAGGGACCCTTAAATTGTACGCATTGATGAATATCCACAAATTTTGCATTCGGAGCACCTTCCTAATCAGTCGATTTTGATTAGAAAAGTTAAGCCTCCCATTTCCTAAGTCTCACATATGGCTAAAAGTTAGCAGGTATTTTTCAGGGCCTAATCAAATATTTTCCAAACTCCCCAGAACAGGGACACAAATTTACAGCAAAAACTGAAACATCTACTCATAAAAAGTAAAGATTTCCTAGACTAGAGGGTCAAATTTTAATGTAAAGTAAATGCAGGAAAAAAATGGAAATTAGGTGTAGTAATCCTAGTGTTGACAAGAATTTCTGGACGTTTGTAAGAGAAAAACTTCCTAACTTTACACCCCCACTCAAAACGTGAAAAGCCAATAAACTTTGGGCCGGCTTTACAAAGGTAAATTCCGTTGTAACTATAAGTTTGTGACTGAATGTACCTCCTTTATGCCTTCCAAGAATCCATGGAGTGATTCATGGCGGAGGTAAATGCATGTTTGAGTGCAGATTTTTATGCCACAGGTGCAGTAAATGCAAAAAGAACAATTGATGGACAGAATGCAGAACAATGTCATACATTCACCCCAGTACAGAGATCTGGGCCTAAATCCATTGTTTTTTTGCTCACCATGCCATTCCAGTTTGGACACAGCCATATGCAAATCAGTCTTGACCCTGCGCCCAATGGGAACAGTCCAGCCCGAACTGCCAGGCCAGGTCCTCCCTGGACTGGAGACAAGCATCCTAGGACCGGTTTCGGGCTTTCAGCCCTCATCAGCCAGGATAGCTTGACTCCAGTGGCATGGAGAGCAAGGGACCCACGTCTGGGCATACCCGTCCCACTCGGGGTGACAAATGCAAAAAGAACAATTGATGGACAGAATGCAGAACAATGGTATACATTCACCCCAGTACAGAGATCTGGACCTAAATCCATCGTTTTTTTGCTCACCATGCCATTCCAGTTTGGACTCAGCCATATGCAAATCAGTCTTGACCCTGCGCCCAATGGGAACAGTCCAGCCCGAACTGCCAGGCCAGGTCCTCCCTGGACTGGAAACAAGCATCCTAGGACCGGTTTCGGGCTTTCAGCCCTCATCAGCCAGGATAGCTTGACTCCAGTGGCATGGAGAGCAAGGGACCCACGTCTGGGCATACCCGTCCCACTCGGGGTGACAAATGCAAAAGAACAATTGATGGACAGAATGCAGAACAATGTCATACATTCACCCCAGTACAGAGATCTGGGCCTAAATCCATCGTTTTTTTGCTCACCATGCCATTCCAGTTTGGACCCAGCCATATGCAAATCAGTCTTGACCCTGTGCCCAATGGGAACAGTCCAGCCCGAACTGCCAGGACAGGTCCTCCCTGGACTGGAAACAAGCATCCTAGGACTGGTTTCGGGCTTTCAGCCCTCATCAGCCTGAATGTTTTGATTTGTTCTGCATTCCGTCCATCAATTGTGTGTCTTTTGCTTTCTCGCCCACAGGTGCAGTAAAAGCTGCACTCAGATCCCACTCATGGGATGAAAAGGGGAGTTTAAATGTGGGGTTTGCCTTGGAAGTTTGGGAAGACCCATAAACATGGATATTTGTGGAAATTCACAAACTCCACGCAGACATGTTTCCACCTTGGAGATGCTCAGAGATTTTCTATAGCCATGGACTGGGCTAGCTCCCATTCTAGGGCAGGAAAGGGGACGGATCATACTAGATTTGGTGGGAATGACGGTCTCCATGGGGGAAAATAATTTCCCTGCAGAAGCTTCTTATTTAAAAAATGTATGCGTCTCCAAGGGGCCACCATACCGCCTGTGCAGACTTCACACTTATGGAGTACCCTGCAAACCCTTGGAAAGAGGCACCTGACATTCCCAGCATATCTTGAAGCCTTCGCCTGGCGCAGCTTTCCAGATGTGCTGCTGGATATGATGGTGAATATTATGAAGTATTACATCTGCCCCTAAACAGACATATCAACCGGCCCTCCATTGACTTCTGTATTCAAGTTAAAATTGGTTATGGCCATCTTCTTTGCAAATTAGTTCAAGGTACTGTCGACAAGCAAAAAAGCAATGGCTTTTATATTTGACTATTTCAAAACTGCATGGAAAAAAGCACAAAAAAAGTCATTGTTTTAAGAATTACAAAAGTGACCCGCTTTCATTCCCAGTCCCACCAAGATTGAAAGAGTCACTGGATTAAGGGCTACCAAACTATTTAAATATTAGTCTTTAAAAGTGTAAGTGCAGACTGGTCAACCATCTCTCATAGGCTGGCTTGGAAATGCTACTAAATCTGGGAATTTGGCTACATTTCAATATTGTTAAAGGAGACAAATCTCCGTCACCTTTAAATAAGGATTAGGAAATCCAACAGGTCTTGCTTTCATGTGCTGACGCGTGCAAGCACAGGCATGGAATGATGTGCACTGCCCATGTTATGTCGGTGTAGTCTTCGGGGCCGATTGTGGCTGTGCCCTTTTTTTCACTCCACAATTGTCCCTTTGTTCTAGATTTGGTGGCCATAATATAGTCAAACGGAAAAGGTATTGGCTTCCGAGAAGCCATTTCAGCAAGTGACAGCAGCAGTATGCAGCTGTGGGAGTGCACACAGTGTACAGAGACAATACAGAAGTGACTTGTCGAACATGGTGTAAGAGGTGTGGATCAGCATAACCTCATACATGCCTGCTGGCATGGTGAGGTGCCAAATACCCCGATGCAACATCAGCATGTGTGTGCAAAACGTTTAGGAGTACAACTCATTTACATGCAAACGGACAAATAGGTGTAAAATCAACCCGTGCAGAGGGCTGGCTTGTGGCATCATATTTATAAGTAATATACATCGTGAAGCATCATAATTAGGTGAAAGATTATCCTATGTTATTTGCTTTATCAATTGGGTGCTTACATATTTCTGTAGTTTATATTGCAATTTACAACCACTGTAAGAAACAGTGGTTGCTGGTTACCGATTTAATAGTAGTCAACTTTTCTTCCTCAGAAGGCTTAAAGCTTAGTTGGACCTGCAAGCACTTAACTCGCTGAGCCTTCTGATCTGCACTCGATTGCTTGTTACTAGACGAAACGTGGGAAATGTCTGAACTGCTCCAATCGAAATGCCCCTTACAGAAGCAAGTGAGAGTAGTTTACCTATTGGCGTTCTTGTATGTAAGGGCACCCAAACTAAAGATGATATAATGAAGACTCAATGATAATTGGGGAGAGGATGTGGCCTCAGGGCCAGAGCTGCCGACTTGGAGCTGGGGAACGAAGTTCAAGATTTGGCTTGGGCTCAGCATCCTGTGATTCCGGGCAAATCACTTAATCTCTCAGTGCCTACCAAAAATGAATGTGTCCTTGTGTTATGTAACTGGTGCTCATGTAAAGCGCTCAAATACCTTCGGGTCGAGTTCGCGCTATATAAATCTGCAAAACAAAAATGGCCAAGGGCTTGAAAAGATGGAATCAGAACTTCCAGACATTGTCCGCTGCAGAGATGGGAATTAATACTGCTAATCATGTCTAACGGTGAGGTCTTGATCCAAGCATTGGGTGGTGGGTCACCAGCGTCCAATCAGAAAGCATATAATCATCTTGGCAGCCATCTTGAATTATGTTGAGCCCCAACACGAACTCTCTGAGGATTCTAATCACAACAAGGCAAAAAGTACATTACTGCATAAAATAGAATTGATTTAAAGGAGTTCATAAGCTGCTCTGATTGCAGCACTTGGAAACTGCCATCAATATCCCGTCATTCACTGTATCCGAAATACCATCAAGTATTCCACCTATTGCTAAAATATTCCAACATAGGCCTCTTTAAGCAGGATAACAAAAAGGCAGCTGACTCTGCGTTCTTGAAGTGCACAAGGGGTCGTGAAGCTCATGGATTTGGGGTTGTTATGAATTTAGGAAAGCGCACCATCCATCAACCAACAAAAGGGTCAGCCATTAATTAGGCTGCAAATTAAATCTTTCCTGCAGGTCAGCACACCCTTCACTGTGACATTTAAATCACTGGCACTGTAGTTTCTATTTTGATATGCACTGAATATCACAGAAAAGCTTTCAGTTAATTGCCTTCATTTTTCACGCGTGCCTTTTGATTTATAGTCAATTAGAACTTGCCACAAAAAGCCACGAGTCGTGCATGTTTAGCATAAACGTGATTAACGAAGCAGGATTGCACTTCCAAACCTGATGTGACAGATTATGAGCTCGGTGTCTCCGTGACCTGATGGAGTGGTGTCGCCCCTGGCAATCAGCCAGACGCGGTTCATATTTAGGAAGCACTCGAGGGAAAAATCAGAGGCCACAGGCAATATAATAGACACCTTCAACTTAAACACCGTCATTAGAAGGGGGCCTCATCAGCACTGGATCAGGAAGTTGGTGATCTTGGTCAAATGCAAGAAGACTGCTGAGGGGCCAGGTCACAGGTTACTTCACATGCTTATTACTTCAGACGTAATAACACATTTTTTAAATGAATAATGCTTAACATGGAAGCTATTATCCGGACAAGTCAAAGCATGCTCAAATGCTAAGATGTGAATCTCAATGATGAAGTTCTGCTATTTATACTCCTTTAAGAACGTTGTGTTTTCTGGTCGTTTTTCTTCACCCCTGTCTTTTGAAATTGCATCTTTGATCAGCAGTCAGTACAATACATTGTGTCAGTCTTAGTGCTTTAAATGAGCCGGTACTCACCGGTACTGAGTACCGGCCCTTAATAACTTTCTCCTTTTGAGTTCAGATCTTTTCCTGGACTGAGGACAGTGCCAGTACTCATATGCGCAACAGGGCAGCTTCGGTGCAATTGATGAGGCTGGCATAGAAGCATTTAGCTGAGCGCCAGTGTAGTCCGACGGACCGCAGTGACAGTGTCGGATTGGTACGGTGTGCACTCGGGCAATGGGACGGTATTGGAGATGTAGCTGTGGGCTGCTTTTTTGGGCAGCATGATGGCCGATTTGGGCTCTGTCTGTGTTGTTCAGGCGCCGCCAGCGGCCCAGCGGGGGCCTGAGCGGCCTTTCTGGAGGCAGATGGGCCTCTATTACCTCCCCTTTACCAATTGGTTTGGAGGTGTCATTCCCAGTCTCTTGCTGGGCCGGCCCATTAATGTATGCAGACCACTGTGAACTGATCCGTGAACTAAGAGTCCTAGCAACATTTGCATTTTTTAAAATCTCAGTGAAGTTACGAAACCTGGCCTCTCTTGGAGCACCCCTCCCCCTTCTTATCATAATACTTAAAACACTTTAGAAGTGTCTTGCGAAAAGGCCCAGTCCGTAAATGTGGGCCACTTTTTTTATGGGGTGGCAGGGCCTATCTTTTATCCCAACCCAACCCTGCGCAGTGATACACTCATCTTATCTCCCTCTCTCCCCTTGCAGATGCCCCCGACTATCTGGTCATTAGTAGTACCAAAATGGCAAGCATCTTGCATTTCCTGCAGCCAGCAAAGATGTTGGAAGCACATATGCTCAAGATAAAGCAATATGCACCTATCCATTATCAACACAGCCCTGTAGGTGCGCGTTGCGTTTTCTACTGACCCCTACTAACACGTCAGTCGCACAGCCTGTAGTCTGAATTATTGGAGCTCCAAGCTTGACTCTGTAATGGAATGGGCGCCACAGCTGGCCCAGTTCCTGCAGTTCCTGCACCATGAATGCAGGCTGCCCGGGGTCCACGAAGGAGACCCACTAAGAGGGCGGCCGCCTTAGTGCCACAGGAGGGCACAGGAGGCAGCCTCCCAGCGTTTGGGACCCTCGGGTCCAGTGTGCCGCGTCACTTCCGGGGAGGGGGCGAGGTACATATACCTCTCCCCGCCCCTTGGGCGCCCTCTTGGCCCATTCCCCTGACGCCGTTTGACGTGCGCCGAGTTCGCCGGGAGCTGTTTCGCGCAGTGAGTTAACGATCCACCTCCCCTCCCCCCTAAGAAACCCCTTAATGAGCTGGGGGTGAAGCCCGGCCATCGCCGAGGCTGTGGTACGATTGGAGGGGTTTGGGCAGCTCCCGGTGGGCTCAGGCCAGCAAGCTAGGCGTGTTGTGGGGGCAGCCCTGGCCAGGAGGCGCCCCGTGGACGAGATGGGCAGTTTGTGCAGCCAGACTAGCGCTGCTGAGCGACGGGGGGCCAGGAGCATTATCGTAAGTTTGGGGGAGGGCGTTCGGAACCCCGCCCTCACCTCCGGTAGCCTTGGTCATTCAGGGCCTGTTCCGCCTGTTTGCTAGGCAGAGAGCCGGCCTGCCTCACCCCGGCGTGGCACTTCCACGCCAGCCGCACTACCCATCGACATGAAGGCTTGGTCGTTGCAGGGGGGGGGGGCATCCGCGTGGTTCCCCCGCGGCGGCTGGGTGGGGGCCAGAGCTTGGGGAGTAGCCATGAGGCCGAATTGGCACAGAGGATCGGAGCCTTAAGGCTTGACGGTGCTCGTGTTCTGCGCACCAATATCTCCGGTGAGAGGAGGGGGTCCGGCGTCTCCAATGCCGACGTGGGTGCCGGAAACCAGGGCGTGTGCTGCGGGGTCGCGTTCACATCCGGTGAGGCGGGCCAAACCATTGTTACTCCCAGTGCCGGAATGCCAAAGTATTACGGTGCTCGTGTGCATCGCACCAATACTTCAGGTCTAGGAGGCTGGGGTCCGGCGGCTAGACCACCGACCTGGGCCTCATACCAGGTCTCGAGTCTCGGGGTCAGGTCCACATACGGGGAGTCGGGGCTAATGACTTAATCCCCCCCGTGTCTGCATGTGTGTGTAAATACGGTGATTAAGGAAAGTGCGCCATGAGCTGTGGGTCAAGTTCGCGCTATAAGAACATGCAACAGCAGCAACATCTAAGTCGATATATGCAGTCGGGGCTAACCACATAATCGCTAGGCATGTGAATGTAAATGCGGTGCTCAGGGAAAGCACACCAACAGCTGCGGGTCGAGTCCGCCCGGGGTAAACATGCAAATTCAGCAACTTCAGTCATTTAAACATGCAGTCGGAGGCTAATCTTTTGATCTCCTCGTGTCGGATGGCGTAAGGTGAATACGGTGCTCATGGAAATCGCACCAACAGCTGCGGTTTGAGTTTGCGCGATATAAACATGCAATTTCAGCCTTTTAAATATGCAGTCGGGGATAATCACTTATCTCCCCGTGGCTGAAGGTGTAAGGCAAATACGGGCTCGGGAAAGCGCGTCAACATCTGAGGGCCGAGTTCGCGCTATATAAAAATGCAACTGCAGCAACATCAGCCTATTAAATATACAAATAGGCGAAGAAAAAAAAAAAAAAAAAAAAAATTCACAAAATCAAGCATGCTACCGGTGCCCGTAGCGACAATGCTTGCGGGGGTTAGCAGTTGCAGGTCTCTTGTTTCATAGACATATGTGCGAACCTTTTACTCACAACGAGGGCGATCACTTTCCGATTCAGGTGGCCCGCGCCCAGCATGCGCTGTTGCCCTGCGCATGGATCAGGGGGATGGGTCACGTACGGATTGATTGCAGGCCATGCCTTGGTCTCAAGTTATATTAGGCGCTGGGCGAGCAGTTTCTGAAGGAGAAGGGCCGCGCACGGGATGCGCAGTTGGCCCCGTGCCTGGGGACCGACCGACAAGAACCCAGCATATCCCAGGGATCGTTTCACCTAACTAGACATGCCTCTAGTAACGCCTACAAGTGGTGGGCACCACTACCCACCGAACTACATCCAGAAAAGGGAACAGGGGTTCACCTGAGGAGACTAAGACGTTGCCAATGGGGGTTCGCAACTCTGCTCTGGGTAGCAGAACATGCGATGAAATGTTGTGGGACATAGCTCAAATGCATGTGGTTATCACAGGAAAGAGGTGTTTACAAGCAGGGTGACAGGTAAGGGGTGTGTCCCTGGGGCACGCAACTGGTGGTCACGTGTAGAAACAAGGCGTAGGATAGGGGATCATTCACATTGGCTGCGGCAGTAGTCCTTGCTGTCTATGCAGCGAGAGGCAAATAGAAGCGGGGGTGCAACTGGATTCACATGGTCAGCTTGGGCCCTGGGGCCGATCCCTGCAGGCTGCATTTAGCAACAGGGTTGCTCTTGGTTGGCATTCAGTCAGTACAAAGGTAGCTCTGCAAACTAGGCATGCATAGTGTTCAATATAGCGTCACAGCTATGCTGGTGCAGAGCAGATGGACCGAAACCAGTGAAGGAAGCCAGCAATTTGTTGCTGCTAGATTCCCCCTTTGGACTAGGGGCATGACGCTATGTCAATTATGAACAAATTTCCAAATGTGGCTATCGGTCCAAGCGGTTAGTTTCATGACTTTGTACTGCATCTCCTTTGACACACAAAGAATATCTATCACACACCAAGTCTGGGAGTAGGACACAGTGCCAGCAGGGAGGTGTTTTTAGGCTGGGCCATTGCCTCCACACCTGAAAGACCCCATGGAAAAGTGTAATTGTTAAAATTTTGTTTCTTACAGGGAGTCTACAGTTACCTTTTTACAGAACCTAGATACAGTGTGTCCGTGAGAACAGAGACCGATTTATAGTGAAGCGAACCTGGCCCTTTCAGGGAGACCTAAATTAACCTAGTGGAAACGGTATTACCATTTCAATGGTGCAGGGCGTCTCTCTAGGCTAGGCACTGCACCACGCATATGGATTTGGCGCGACATTGGGCCTGCCCGCATGAAGTAAATAGTGGGGCTACATCGATGCTGGTAAAGAATTTGACAGTGTCTAGAACACTGCTCCTGGTACTAAGTATGATTGGTTTTGGTCAAGGTCGTCAGGCAGAGTGGGCGCCACATTGCATGCACGAGGAAGGGTGTCCCACTCAGTTAACGCAGGGCGACAGGGTCGATGGCAGCATCGGTGGTAGTCTGGTGGTATGCTAGTGGTTGTCAGCGTTGGTGTTAGTCAGGTTGTAGGCTTGTGGTCAGAGACAGCCACATTTCAGGTAACAAGTTGGCTTATAGGGTGGCCTACGGTGGCACTGCTCCTGTCAACCGGCATACATTATTGGCAGTAATATTAGTGAGCTGCTGCTGAGTTCCAATGTCGAAATCACGAGTCACTACCCCTGAATATTGACGCAAACACAATTAGAACTTGGCCAGAGTACTCACGCAGTACCAGCAACCTGGCAAAGGAAATCTAATTAGAGGGGGTGATGGAGCATTACTAGTAAGTCAGCATTCCTAAGCCTCTCTGGGGATCTGTGGGTGGCTCAGCGAGACTGGCCGTGCCTCACCTCTTGACGTATGGCGGATGGTGAACACAGTTGCGGGGAAGAGACAGCGCGTATGGTCGAGCTTCCTGCATATTCCGCGAGCGGCCTGTTCATTTCTACCATCAGATTTCCATTTTGTTTGTGGCCAAACTGTGGGCGTTGCAATGACACATCGCGTCGTCGTTCATTCAAGTTGGTGCAGTCTGGTGTGTAACCTATGGCTGGTTTTCCTGGTTGTGACCATGATGGTGTTGTCACTTCCAGAGGTGGGTGCCAGCTCGGCCCGCACGGAGGGAACATTTACATAGGCATCTGGGACTGGGTAGATGATCACACCTATGCCCTAGTTAGATGACAGTGCGCCATACATGCATGGTTGAATTTTATTAAAGGGTCTCGATATTTTAGTCACCAATGAAAGGCCGTAGTCAGATAGTTTTTCCTTGCACATCAGCCGGTGCTGCGCTTCGGGGAAGCATTCAGACCTGATGACCATGGGGTCAGATTTGCACTAAGTTTGAAATGAAGATGCATATGCTGGCATAGTTGTGCCCTACATAGCCAAGAAGTTTGTACCGCAAGAGTATAGCAGCAACCTAGGTTAGATTCAGCATCCGCGCTTGAAAAGTTTATATTCAATTCTCCCATGGGCACAGGCTGTGGTTCTGGTGGCATAAGTCTGATTAATGTGCCTTGATACAAAGTTTGTTATGGTCGTACTGCTTTACCATAACTGCTGTGAGGAAGGTTTATATCAACACAGTACGCATCAGTTTCGTGTAGAAGGAGTGCGGTGCCACGGGGTGGCTCAGAACAGGCAACGTCACATGATGTATGTTGGTGGGGCGTGTGCGGTTAGAAACATGCTTAGGCGGCCGGATCATGGGTCACAGAGCCATTATTTGGATGTACTGGGAGTATTTCTGTTTACAGGACATGTGCTCAGTCCTAGTAAGGGTTCAGGCGCCAGAAGCGGCCCTGGGATACAATTTGAGCACAGCAGTTCTACATCACAGGCGGAAGGGAGAACCTTTTTACTGTCTCTGGCTGACAACTAGCCCATTACCAAGGTACAGGTTGAGCAGGTATGGTGGCATGCCTTCTATGCCAGGCAATGGGGGTCATGGCAAGCGCTTTGGCAGTCGCTCTTTCAAGAGCCAGCAACAGCAGCTTACAGGGTGGGCATACAATCGGAATCGCATCATGCAGGTGGGGACGATGCCCTGTTTTCAGCTACCTACAGCCGGCTTCCTTCGGGGCCCTGAGAACCAGTGGCGGAGGGAAAGGTCCAAAACAGACTCTTCAGGGGTGGCATTAAAGGGACAGTATGAGCGCATCAAGCAGGCTGGACATTGGGTATCCCAATGTTTTAAAGGTACCCGGAGCCACCCAGGGGAGTATCCGGAAGGCAGGTTAAGGGCAGTATGTACAGGCAAACTTGGAATATACCACTGGCGCCCCGGTGATGCACCAGAGGTAATGGGGAGGGTGCAGGTACATTCCCACTGCTGGTGCAGTACATGGTTATCAGCTTGAACCCCCGAAGCTGGGGGAATAGTCAAGAAAGGGTGTTGAAGCACAGGCTTAGTCAACCTTTAAGGTGACGCACAGGTTGCACGCGGTGCACAATGGTATGTGGTCTGCCAGAATTGATTCTTCAAGGT
Organism: Calotriton arnoldi; assembly: GCA_963921515.1. Classification (NCBI taxonomy): domain Eukaryota; kingdom Metazoa; phylum Chordata; class Amphibia; order Caudata; family Salamandridae; genus Calotriton; species Calotriton arnoldi. The sequence goes on along the minus strand of CAWUFW010005888.1, from coordinate 912,028 downwards.
AGGCAGACTAACTGGTCAAGCTAACAGACGGTAGATGCCAAGCGCCGGCATTCTCGCCATCGCGGCACGTGGGGATTAAGTTATACAACTCAAGGTGTTGGGGCTACACAGCTCAGCGATATACTGATTTGCAGCACAGAGGCTCTTTTCTGGGACACCCGGCATCCCAACAAGTCTAGAAAGGGCAGGTGATCTGCATCTATCATTTTCACCATTCCTGGAGCGTTTCCACCTCTGGTCCACTACCTGGTACCCTCCAGAGTAGGTCTGGCAAAGGGCAGGGTCAAGGGTATGGGTGATGGGCCATCCAGGCGGGCTGATAGTGGCGCGATGGGCGGAAAGCAGGAGGTGGAGGCATGGTTTTCCTGACATGTAATTTGGACGGGTTTCAAGGCATGCACTGGACCAGCTTGCTAGGATGCTGCAGCACAGACTGTCCCCTCCTCAATTGCTGGTCTTCAACAGGAAGGCTATCAATGGGCAGTGGTGGGCAGTGCACGGGTACATTAGGTGCAAGCTTGATTAGTGTATAGGATGGGTGCAGTGGGCATTAAAGGTTAGCAACTTGGCATTTTGTTATGTCACCAGGAGCAAGGTGAATGGCCTTCCGTGCGTCTCGAGGGGCGGAATTCAAGAAATGGAGGCATGTGGTTCCTCCAATAAGTTTTTTTGGTTGGGGGTCCCAGCCATGTGCCGGGACAGCTGGCTTAAGCAGCTGCGGCACAGACTAAGGGGGTTGGTGTTTGGTTGAGATTAGGGACCTCCGGGCGGGGTGCGCAAAGAATGGTCTACCTGTCCAGAGTGGGCATGGACTTGTCTTGTGTTGCCTGGCCCAGGCAAGGAGCAGACTCTGGGGGAAGAGGCACCTGTTGCAAGAGAAAGAGTCCTCCAATTGTAGGATGCAACCTTTGGGGGCTTGGGAGTTATGGTGGTCAGATAGCCCCCCCGTTTAGTGTGTGAAGGCGCTCGGTCAGGGGAGGCCGGGAAACCCCGCGCAGGAGAATTGACCGTGCCATATAGGTATACCATATAGGTATGGTTTGCATGCCAAATCCACAGGGAGTTTGGCACAAGATGGGGTCTCACCTGTCTAGAGTGGGCATGGACTTGCTTTGCTGTACTGGGGAGAAGCCCGGGAATCAGCAGGGTTTAGGGAAAGATGTTGTTATGGTGCAAAGAGGTGCAACCGGCCACAACCAAAGCGTTCTGGGCGGGTTTGGCAGCAGAGCGCATCGAGCAGGTGGGATAATAGGAATTCCTTTCAAAGGTACAGCCGTCCATAGCCACCCAGGGGAGTGGCCGGAAGACAGGTTAAGTGTATCAGGTACAGGCGAACTTTAAGTTGGCCAGAGGCACCCCCTCCGGCACCCGAGGTTTGATGGGGTGCAGTGTTATTGTACAACTAGGTGCAAGATGGATTAGTTGTATAATATGGGGTGCAGTGCTCATTAAAGGATGTTAGTATCAAGCATGTCGTTATTTGGCAGGATCATAGGTCTGGGTCAAGGGCCGTCCGTGCGTCCTGGGAGCAGCACGATGGGAGAAATCCAATATATGGAGGCGTGGGTTTTCCATCACCGACTTACCTTGGTTGGGGGGCCGGCCCAGGCATGCGCTAGCACAGTTGGAGGTAGAAGCGCGACACACTACTGAGAAAATTGGGTAGGGGGCTCCAGGTATGCGCTGGAACAGCTGGTGTAGAAGCCCCTCCGGGGTAGGAGGGCATTGCGGCAAGATATGAAATACTCCTGGTATAAGTTAAACAACCAGTTGTAGGCTGGGGTTTTATGATGGGCTGAGATAACCCCACTGTCAGTGTGGCGAGGGGCTCGGTCAGAGGATGCCGGGGATTCCTCACGCAGGAGAGTTTACAGTGCCAGGCACAGATACACTGAACAGGGGGTTTGGTTCATCAGGCGTGGCCTGCTGCATGCTAAGTCCACTGGGATTTTGAAAGAGGATGGGGGCGCGCCTGCCAGAGTGGGCAGGGACTTGTCTTGCTGGGCCTGGGAGAGGCCCTGGAATTAGAAAGATGGAGGTGAAGAGGCCTACCTTGGTGGGGGGCCCTGGCTGTGACGGTGGCCACACCCAGAGCTGTGGCGGAGTTACAGGGCGATCCAGAGGCTGTAGGTACATACGGGTACCATGTACAGAAGCACAACAAGGGTGCAAAGGCCAAATATCCACAGGGAGGTCCTTGCGTTGGACCCTGGAGGAGCGACGGCGCCCGTTAGTCCTACGGGCGGTTGTGGACCTGAGCAACCGGGGGTTGCCTGGCAGGCTCCGCCCCGTATGGGGCGTGAGCAGGGGCGTGGGCTGTTGGTCCACTGGTGGGAGGGGTCTTCCCTCCCCCAAAATATGGCAAACACCGCTGGGGAAGGCCACGGTGTAATTTGGCTCATCAGGTGGCAGGCGGCGAGGGGCTGCCTGCCTTGGGATCGCCCGTAAGATAACCCACCATGTTGGCATATTTGTAATGCTAATAAACCTGCAGCAGTTTTCTCCACAAAGAAGGTGTCTTGTCTGGTTATTTCTCTAGGAGAGTGCTGTATGGTGGGGTGGCGAGTGTTGCCGATATTGGCACTATGCAGGCTGCCCGGGGTCCACGAAGGAGACCCACTAAGAGGGCGGCCGCCTTAGTGCCACAGGAGGGCACAGGAGGCAGCCTCCCAGCGTTTGGGACCCTCGGGTCCAGTGTGCCGCGTCACTTCCGGGGAGGGGGCGAGGTACATATACCTCTCCCCGCCCCTTGGGCGCCCTCTTGGCCCATTCCCCTGACGCCGTTTCCTCCCTACCACATACCCGGCGTTCAGGCAGTGGGTGTAGGGTTTTTTTTTTGTCTAATGTATTATTTTGTGTTGCAGGCGGAGTTACAGGGCGATCCAGAGGCTGTAGGTACATACGGGTACCATGTACAGAAGCACAACAAGGGTGCAAAGGCCAAATATCCACAGGGAGGTCCTTGCGTTGGACCCTGGAGGAGCGACGGCGCCCCGTTAGTCCTATGGGCGGTTGTGGACCTGAGCAACCGGGGTTGCCTGGCAGGCTCCGCCCCGTATGGGGCGTGAGCAGGGGCGTGGGCTGTTGGTCCACTGGTGGGAGGGGTCTTCCTCCCCCAAAATATGGCAAACACCGCTGGGGAAGGCCACGGTGTAATTTGGCTCATCAGGTGGCAGGCGGCGAGGGCTGCCTGCCTTGGGATCGCCCGTAAGATAACCCACCATGTTGGCATATTTGTAATGCTAATAAACCTGCAGCAGTTTTCTCCACAAAGAAGGTGTCTTGTCTGGTTATTTCTCTAGGAGAGTGCTGTATGGTGGGGTGGCGAGTGTTGCCGATATTGGCACTATGGTGTTCTTTTCATCACTTGTGCAAGTTAACAGCAGGCCAAGGTTCTATGGCCACTCATGTAAGTTGCAAAGAAACAGTGGGGGAAAGGGGGACATCTTTGTTTAGAAGCCCAAGATACTGCACAGGCTGCTGATCTGTACTCCACCATTGTTCCTTTAAGATTCTCGAGCCAGGGCCTTCGTGAACATCCTGCAGTAGTTTACTCTACTGCACCTATGCACACAAAATTATGAGGTATCACAGCGCTGTTTATGCTTAATGCACCTATTGGCACTTGAGCTGGATCAGGAGTGCTTTTAATGCGGTCAGCCAAATGGATCCTGCAAACGTGCGACTAGAGACAGCAATGCTGTGGATGGATGCCACCCTCCGTATGTCAGAGGCTTGTTATGGACGTGAAAGTGATGGGTTAGGGCCTGGAGAGTGAAAGCAGTTTGCACAGGGTGACAGGTTCGGACAGGTCCATAATGCAACATGGCAGTACCCAATGGGCTGGTCTGACAGGTCAATGTATGGGCTGATGTTTTTTTGGCTGTTTGTGGGACTAATACATGTTCAGGTGGGCCTTTTTTACTGTTGATTTCCCGGTCATCAAGAGAAGGAAAATAAAGGGAAACTAGAAGCTGGTGAAAATGTCTGTGGTGCAAAGAAGAAAGCAGAGGGGACTTGGGTAGAAGAGGACTAGAGAAAGGTTAGTAGGGAAAACAAACAAGGTTAATGAGGTTGGGGAATAGAGACAAGGGACAAGAGAACAACCAAGGACAAAACAACCGCAAAATGAGAAGAAGGAAGAAGGAAAGAGGGAATAAAGGGAACGAAGAAAGTGGTAAGAAAGTAGAGAGAAAATTGAGAGATGGAGGAAAAGAGTGGAGAGAAATATGAAGAGGGGTAAAATACCAAAAAGTGAAAGGCAAAATATATACCTGGGAGATAAAGGAGTGGCTAAGGCATGAGGAGTGTGGACAGAAATAATATATCTCGAAAAACAATTAAAACAGAAGAAGATTCACTGAATGCTGGTCTCCTCGCCCTGCCCTTATACCAACTGCTGACTCCACTGCTAGTCCACAGCTCAGTGGGGTGAGTACGTGCACGTATTTTTCTCAATTTAAATCCCTAGTCAGTCTCGACTGTTTCCAAGCACGCAGTAGCGGTCCATGCAGGTAATCGTGATGTGCCAGGGTGGGCGGTGTGAAAGTTGACATACGACGGGTTATTGAGCATAAAATAAATAAATAAAACCACATACCTTGCGCTCGGCCATGCGGCGGGCGCAAGTTATGTGGTTTTATTTATTCATTTTATGTTTACTATCCCGTCATATGTGGATTCCCCCACCCCTGCCCCGCCCACCGCGCTTACCTGCACGTGCCACCACCATAAAGACATGTACTTTATCAAATCAAACTTTCACTGAGATCTCAAAAAACGAATTATGGAACAATGATTATACTGCAATTCATAAACTTTGGTAATAGCAGCGCTTTAAGTGGGCAGGTACTGTCCGATACTGAGAACCTGCACTTCTTTAATTTGAAATTGAATATCCTCACTTTTCATCTCTGCTGCAAAACATTTAATGGGAGAGTAACTGCACTTCTCACGAGCAAATAGGTCCTCTAAATAGAGAGTACCAGCACTTGTAATTCTATTTAAAGCACTCGGTAGTAGTAAAAATGCTGGTGCCAGCACTAAGAAAAGGCAAGACTGCAATAGAAAGCACAATACGAAAAGACAATTTATTATAAAAAGATGCAAATACTGGCAGTCTGTTGTGCTTCTGGTAAAAACAATGCATGCCTGCACGCAAGACTACATTTCTATACCAACGGTGCATAAAGTGCTGATGTGCACGATATTTGATATTAGGATGGTCCTTGTTTGTTGATGCCCATGATCAGTGACTGCAATGCAAATCATTTGTTTTTAAAGTGATTCCTTCGCAAAGGTTGTTTCGCTATGTTTTTTTTTGTTTACAATGTTATTTCCTTAGGTATGAGTAGAGCAGCAAATGTGTGTCATAATGGCTACTTTAGGGTAGATTTAAGCATAGGCCAGGCGTCCAGGTTAACTGCAAGAGCACATTGGATTGTCTTTGAAAGGGGCAGGGACTGTGAATGCGCCTGCACTTCCAATATGTAGGTGGAGCCCAAAGGATGCTTGTGAGCCCCTATACCTAGGGATGGCAAACATTCTGCACCTAATGTTGTGCCCCTGTAGATGTACAGACCTTTGAACTACACACACGCACTCATCAGAGACGGTGGCTTATGTATCATAGCTGTAATCACATGACAGGTCCTGTGTACCACAAAAGGCAGAGAGTTCTATTTGCACAAGATCACATGTCATTCAATAGGGTCCCACATCATTTCGATTGCAACAGGATGCCCCATTTAATATAGAAATGTATTCATTTCATAGAACAGCCTTCATTTTAAAAGTAAAAAGATTACGTGGGGGTCTTTACGAGCAGGGGCTAGTACCTATTAAAACCCATTTGTCACTGGTGCTCTCAATCTGATCCCGGTGGTATGTTCAACTGAAAAGTTGGTTAGACCACGCAATACTACTAATGCCATAAAGAAAGATCCATCTCGCTGAGATCAATTAGAGGTGGGGATACGTCACCCTGCACTGGGTTGTATGTGAAATTGTATTACCTTTCTGTTAATGCCCAGGCTTCTGTAGATTACGACACTTCAGTGTGTGGTATAATGTTTGCCCAAGTAAGACCAAGGTTAGGGGACCTGCCTAGAAAGTCTGCCTCCATCACGGCCATAATTTGTAAGCCATACTTGACTGTATGTGTTAGACCATCTTTTGGCATAATTTCCTCAGTCTTTTTACTTTCGGCCTCCTGTTTTTGACTGTGTGCTGCATTTCGTTTTTGCTTGTTTTAGGACTCTGGGCACTTTACCACTGCTGACCAGTGCTAAATTGCAAGTGTTCCCTGTGTAAATTGTATTGGTGCTTGGTTTATCCATGGTTGGCATAATTGATTTACTAGTAAGTCCCTAGTTAAGTGTACCAGGTGTGCCCAGGCCTGTAAATCAAATACTACTAGTGGGCCTGCAGCACTGATTGTACCACCCACATGAGTAGCCCTGCAAACATCTCAGACCTGCAGTGTCTGTGTGTGCAGTTTTGAACCTTCATTTCGACCTGGTAAGTGCACCCACTTGCCAGGCCCAAACCATCCCTTTTGCTACATGCAAGTCATCTCTAAGGTAGTCCAAAGGCAACCCCATGGTCAGGGTGCAGTGTATTTAAACAGTAGTACATGTACTATTGTGTTTTCCATGTCCTGATAGTGAAGTACTGCTAATTTAGTTTTTCACTATTGCAAGGACTGTCTCTCCCATAGGGTAGCATGGGGATCGCCTTGAAATATCCTTTAAGTGTAATTTCCCATTGGGAGCAGCTAGAGATTTGGAGTGTGGGCTCTCTGAACTCACAATTTAAAAATACATTGTTTGATGAAGTTGGTTTTTAAATTGCATGTTTGAAAATTCCACTTTTAGAAAGTGGGCATTTTCTTGCTTAACTGTTCTGTGGGTTGGCTGACAGTTGAGCTCTTGTGCATTCAGTCTAGACAGTCACACAAAGGGATTTGAGGAGTGCCAGGCTGATGGGCCTTCCTGATCTAGAGTGGTGGGAGGAGTTGTCACTGATACCTGAATAAGGCTTTGCCTGCACTCACAAAAAGATGTTTCCACCCCCCTGGAGTGTGTCTGGAGCCAGGTCAGGGAAATACTTTCTTTCCTTTGAAGTGTGCCTACTTCAAAGGCAGAAAGGGGTATAAGTATTCAACCTCTGACACACTCAAATCAGAAATCTTCTCGACTAAAAGACATTCTGCTAGGAAGAAGAGCTCAATGCTGTAGGAGAGACTGACACTCTGACTGTTGCTTTGTTTGCTGGCCTGCTGCTTGCTGCTTCTGTCCTGACAGTGAAAGGACTGGACTTTGCTTTCTGTATCCTGCTTTCAAGGTTTTCCAAGGGCTTGTGTGTGCTTGTCTCCTGTTATGAATTCTCATGGCCATCAAAACTTCACCTACCAATGCCTGGGCTCTTCTGCTGAGAGTCCTGACATGCCAAGTGGTGCCAAATCCAGTCCCTGGGCCCTTGAAAGTGGAATTCTTGTGAACTGAAGGAGAAAATCCACGCATCAACTCCCAGTGTCTGTTTTTATCAACGCAACGCTACAAACTTCAATGCATCACCACTGCCAGCACCAGAGCGTGGCTCCCATTTGATGCATCAACCACGGCTTTCACCGCAGGCCCCAGCTTTCTATTGCAGCACATCAGTAGCAGCGCGCTTCAGTGTGAGTTTCGAGCACCACATCACCGAAGTATGTGACGCACCTCTCCAACTATGATACAGCGCCTGCTTCATCGTTGTGGAATCGACACAGCGCATTTGGATTTTGATGCACCGTCCCTGTGCACTGATTTCTTCATCGGAGTTGCCCAGCAGTAAGGAACCGAGGCCACGTGCCTAGAGATCGATGCATCACCTCCCCTTCCAGTGAGGAACAGATGCATCACCTCCCCTGCCAATAAGGAACCGATGCATCACCTCCCCTGGCAGTAAGGAAATGACGCATCATCTCCCCTGGGAGTAAGGAACCAATGCATCACTTTGCTTTTCTGGCATCTCACCTCCCTTGCGTCTGTTTTGTCTTTGTATTTTGATGCATACAAGGTATTTTTTGCTAAAAGAAATGCATCTGATAGAGCGCTATGCTTTCGTAAAAATTGTATGGGTGCATCATAATCACTGATAGTCTGTACCCGCATATATCTGGTTACCTATATTAATGAATGGTTAGATAATGTAGTCGTAAATTGCATTATTAGAGCAATTAGAAGGGGAGTTGTGCTATTATGATTTTGCAATGTAATGTTTAGCTGAACGCATTCAAAATGATGCATTATTGGAATAGGCTGTGTATAATCGAGATGCAGTAGTCGATGTGTACCATATTAAGTGCACGTGTAGTTCATTTTCCATATATGAAATGTACTGGATTTATGCTTATAGAAGTGATCATAATTGTGTGTTTAAATTGTGTAAAGGCCTGACTGCATATACGTAAAGGAAAGGCCTGATTAATTTTATGTTAGCTTATTTAGCAGGAAGAAATGTTTCTCTTGGAAAGGCTCTTTGGGTACAGTTGGTAAATCCAAGCAGAGGGGAAAAGTTTATTGAAACATATTTTCTGTTGCAGGTGCAAGAACATATGCCTCGTTAGCAACACACTGGCTCTTTGTTTTACGAGTTGGGGTGGTGGGAGGCATTGAGATGGGAGTACACTGGAATGTAGGGATGATACTTTCAGCGGAGAAGGTGCCTGGGACTCAAGGTCATCTTAACCGTCCAGGATGAAGTAAGAGTTTCGATGGAAAAGTACGAGAAGGAAGACCTGGCCGAAGAGGCGTGACAAGGGCGTGTTCAATTGTTTTTGGGATTTGTATTAGGGACAGTGCCCCGAGGGTGGAGGTTAGAGAAGAGGTAGAGGAGATCAGGGAGAAAGGACAGAGGGGAATATTAGGAAGGAGCATCTCAGAACGAGCTCAACATGCTATGTGAGTGTACTTCTTAGGAAGACTTCACAGCTGACACCTTTTCTTTTACTCTTGCCTGGGAAATTCGCTAAGTAGGTATGACATCTAAGTGATAGGGTAGGGGCAGCAAATGGTTTATGCTTATTAGATAAATGAGGAATAATATAGAGATTGGAGCTGTTATTGCTTGTCTAATACTTCTGGAGCTAACGATTCTTCTCATCCTGAGTCGGATGAGACTCTTGCGTAGGATGTTATTTGTATTAGTGCCCATCTATTTCTTTAACCTCGTGTTGAGGTGCTTACATGTGCAGTTATTCCTGGCAGTAATAAACCCATAAAATTGAATTTGGAGTCAGTGGTCTTTTAAGGTAAACGGGGTTCTAAGATGATTGCATAACTGAAAGGATTTTCTTCCCTTTACACTATTCAGCAGGTAAAAAGTTCCTGGCGACCTGGAGATCCTTAGAAAAGATAAGATAAGGATCAGCGTTATCAGTTGGTAGCAGAGTAGGATGGTTTCCTCTGATAGTAAGGGGAGATCTAGACTAGGATAAGGGATTAGTTGCCCCATAGAACCCCAGTGATGGTGATCCAGTGGATCGTAAGAGGAGGACGTCGGCAGTCGCTGAAAACTGACGGAGAGTGACGGTGCGGCGGAAGTAGCAGTTCGTGGTAGAGTGAGTATGAACAGGGTGATGCTTGTTAGATTGCGGTGTTTAATTGTTGTGTGATGTCTTGCGGAGTTGGAATGAGAGTCGTGTGATTGAGGATCGGACCGGGAGCGCGCGCGGGACCGAGAGACTTGATTATTGTGGTGTAGAAGACACCCAGAGCTGAGATCGTTGACCAGAAGTTGTGAGGGTCATGAGACGTCGTTGATCAACCCACTGAAGATAGGGAGCACATGTGTGAGTGCGTGAATAACCGACGCTGGTCGTAGGTTGTTGAGTGCAGAAATTGAGCGGTTCAATCCTATCGATTGTATTAGAGGTGATTCTCCGGTCGTTTCGCGGACAGACAGTTGCCAGATTGAGGTCAACAATTTCGAGAGGCTGATCGGTCATTGGTGGACCGACAGTCAGAGAGGTAATTGTTCGGTAGGACGGACCATTGCTTCAGAGTGTGATTGGGACACGTGCGAACAAGAACAAGAGAATTAGCAAGGAGGGGAACTGCTGCGAGCGGAGAAAGAGTGACGTCAGACAGTGCCGCGCTGCGATAGGCCGGCTGGTGTGAGCCGCGCTGGCATTGGTGGATCGAATCAGGAAGTAAAACACGAAATACTGGGTGCGAACAGACATCTGCTTTACCATGAAATGTTTTAAAGTTTTACGAGAACTTTGCAGAGGTGACAGACATGTGGTTACTCGGGGTGGAGAGGAAGCCCCTCCCGAGGATACGCCGGCACATTATATGGCTACGAATGTAGGATTGCATACTATAATTTGGCCTGAGAACTGGCATAAAATGACAGAAGGGGAAGTAGAATTGACTTTCCCACGCTATGGCACTTTCAGGTTGGAAGTGTTGTACCAGCTAAAGACTATAATGGCTTCTTTACGAACACTACCTAGACCGACACAGTTCGAGGCGCTACATGCATGGATTAGGGCAGCGTATGACAGGAAAAGAGATAAGAGCCAGGAAAGAGTGAAGAAATCGATCAGGGCATTTCAAGATGCGAGATGGGATGCATTGGAGAAAAGGTGGAGAGTGGAAACTATTGAAGGGGACAGGCTGTTTCCACTGTTGATAAATGTAGGAGAAGCAAAGAAGAGGTGGGCTGAAGAAGACGACAGTGATACAGACGACAGCCTGTTAGATAGGTTGCTAGCGGAGAGACCACCTCCATTTAATCCAGATTCAGAAGAGGGAAAATCAGCTTCAGCAGTAGAAACTAGCGAGTTACGGAATCAGACTAACATGAGGGTAGTGGGAAAAATTTCCACAGAGACAGAGGGAACGGCAACCCAGCCTTCCATGGGGAATATGCGGTTACCGGACTCTTTGACGGTACCTGTTACCATTGGTCCCATAGTATCGGTATATGACCCAGACCGAATAAGTGAAGGAAGCTCAATGCAGACGACAGGGGGAGAGGGGACCAGTGCTGGGGGGAAGGGCTTAGGAGTACAAGTGGTTCACTTCCCGAAGCCCTTAGAAACAAGCACACCATTACCAGCCACTGCAGACTCCTCTTTTAGGCAGGAGGATGAGAGACCAGTCAGACCAAGGTCTTTACACGAATCCAAGTCAGCTTTGAGGATGTGGACACCAGCAGTAAGAAACCAAAGTGATAGTATGCCAGGCGATAGGGAACAAGACATTTCGGAAGGTAGATCAAGTTCCAGGATTACGATAGAAGAGAATAAGTCACAAGGACAAAGTAGTGACTATGATGAGCGGAATGGAGCAGCTTGCCAAGAAGTACTGGAGAGTGCAGTACAGGCAAGGTTGCTAGACGTAGTACGACTAAAAGCGGAGGTAGACGAAATGATTAGTGGAAGCCTGCCTTTGGAGAGAATAGAGATTTATGGGCCAGATGAGCTGCTTTTTATAGCAAAAGATGTGACTCGGAAAGCCAGGATAGCACATGAGAAATTGACAGCATTGGCCAGGAGATATGAGGTAGACTTGAATAAAACAAAAACGTTGCAAGGACCGCATAGGTTGCAATATAGTGATCAGGAATTGGAGGAGAAAAGGATCACAGGATTAAGGACGCATACTTAAGATCTAATTGTAGGGATGCGTATATGGAATTTGTTGGACAAATGGGAAGAAAGGTGGTCAAAGAAAAAAAATAGCAAAGAAAAGTGTAGGAGAAACGCTGCCTCCAGGGGGAGGGGCGACGGGCGTTGGGATTTTTCCTTTACGGGAAGTACAGAACGGAGGGTACGTGCATGTGCCGTGGAGTAGAGGTGATTTGGCTGCGTTTACAAATGACTTTCCTCGGCTGAGGGAAAAACCCGTAGAGTGGTACAAACAGGTTGAGCGGTTTGTTAAGATCTCGAAGGTGCTGTGGACTGACTTGAACACCTTGTTTGACATAGTGGTGCCGGGAGATTTGTGGACAGCTTGTAAAATCGCAGTTGAGTGGCCGACCTTTGAACCTGAAAGGGATGCTGTCACAAATGGTCCGTCACCCATGTTCATGAAGAAATTTGAGCAAGTGATTACATGGTTGAAACTGAAGATTTTGCCTCAAGATATCGATTGGGTTAAGATAGATTGAACTGTGCAGGAACCCAAGGAGACAGTGCATGAATATTATGAAAGACTCTTGCAAGCTTTTAAACAGTATAGCGGATTAGATGCCTTAGACCCCAAGGTTATGGGACAGTTTGTCTCAAAGTTTGTTTTAGGATTGAGATCGGAGGTCAGCCTCATGATACAGCACCATTTGATCTGTTGGCAGAACAAGCCGGTAGATGAAATCTTGCGGTATGCGAGGTACTGTAGCGATGAAGTGGATTCGAAGCATCGGAAGCTAAAGGACAAACTGATGCTCGTTCAGATGCAGACAGCTCAGGTCCAGCCTAGTGGGGGGTCCCTAGGAAGAAGACAAGGAAATTACCAAGGGAACCAGAATGGGCAAGGTCAGGGAAAGGGGAAACCCATCGATCCCAAGACAGGGGTGGATGTGGTGACACTGAAAAAGACCACTGTGTGTCATCTTTGTCACCAGATCGGACATTGGAAGCGCGAGTGCCCCTTGAACCCAGCCAACCAAGTGCAGCAGGAGGTAGAAGTGGTTCAGGCACCTGTGCCGGAGGTAGTCAACACTGTGATGAGGCCCAGATCGATGAAAGGGGGAACGTATAACCCACAAGTATCGGTCCCCCAGCCACCAAGGATCTCGCAGGGAATACGGACTTACCAGCAGATGCCCCTTTTCGAAGGGTATGATGAGTACAGCCCAGACCCGTTATCCTGACGGTGCCTGAGGGGGAGGAAGACTGCACACTTGGAGCAGTCTTGGAGGTAGACCAGAGAGGACCTTTGTGGAGGCAGACATTGATGGTCATCCTACCACACTTTTGGTTGACACTGGTGCTACCCGGTCTACTGTAAGATCAGCAGTAGTCCCCAACCTACCCCTCTCGGGACAATCGATCCAAGTTGTTGGAGTAGCGAACAAAAGAATAGACAGCCCACTGACCGAACCGATTCCAGTGAGGATAGGTTCCTTCCAAACTAGACATCAGTTTGTGGTGTGCGATACAAGTCCAGTTTGTCTTCTGGGAAGAGATCTGTTATGTAAATTGAACTGCACTATTTATTGCACACCCAGGGGAGTGGAGGTTCAGACGAGGGATGATGATGCTACCTTCAAAGTTGCTAATCAGCATCTGTGTATAGACTTGTATCCAATGGTGACCGTGGAAGAACTTCCACTGGATTTGAGAGACACCGTGTCACCCGAGGTGTGGGACTTCACCGGCGAAGAGATAGGACTAATAAAGGGGGTTGAACCTGTGCAGATCCAGGTGAAACAGAATGTTGAGTTCCCTAGAACGCCCCAGTACAATCTGTCGCCTGAAACGATCGCAGGGATTAAACCTGTAATCGAGTCTTTTGTCAAGCAAGGCATTCTGAAGGAGATCAGAGGTAGCCCATGTAATTCACCTATTATGGGACTACAGAAACCGAGCGGGAAATTCAGGATCGTGCAAGACCTGCGAAAGGTCAACACGATAGTTGTCCCTTGTTGTCCAGTGGTATCGAATCCATCAGTAATACTGTTCCAGATCCCATGCGAAGCTGAGTGGTTTACTGTCATTGATTTGTGTCAAGCATTCTTTTTGATACTGCTCCATGAGGAAAGCCAATTTCTTTTTGCGTTCCGGCTGGAAGATCGTGTGTTAACATGGTGTCTTATCCCTCAAAGGTATACAGAAAGTCCATCGATCTTTAATCAGATCTTGAAGAAGAATCTTGAGAGTCTCGTATTGCTGCAGAACTCAGTTTTCGTGCAGTACATAGACGATCTGCTTGTAGCCTCAGAAACGGAAGATGCTTGCAGGATAGACACGGTAGCCCTGTTGAATCATCTAGCAGAAAACGGGCACAAGGTGTCTCCAAACAAGTTGCAGTACTGCCTAAATGAGGTACACTACTTAGGTCACAGATTAGAAAAAGGCAAGAGGAAGGTGTCACCAGATCGAATAGAGGCGATAATGAACATGACAGTGCCCACCACCCAGAGAGAAGTCAGGGTGTTTTTTGGGAATGGTCGGCTATTGTCGTCAGTGGATTCCCAATTTTTCCTTGAGAGCAAAGCCTTTACAGAGACTTACGCACAAGGATGTGAGTGATCCGGTACCATGGGACGAGGAGTGCTTGGTGTCATTCCTAAGACTGAGGGAAGAGTTGTGTAGTGCCCCAGCGTTGGGAATGCCTGATTACAACAAGGCTTTTTCACTGTTCTGTTGTGAGAGGGAGGGTTGTGCATTAGCAGTCTTAGCTCAGAACCATGGAGGTGTCCGTAGACCAGTTGCCTACTTTTCAGCTACTCTAGATCCAGTAGCTTCTGCGTTGCCCGGATGTCTAAGATCCGTTGCTGCAACAGGTGTCAGCATTGAAAGATGTGAAAGCATTGTAATGGGTCATCCTTTGACTGTATATGTGCCACACTCGGTTGAATTGTTGATGACCAGGACTAAGACTCAGCACTTAACGAATAACAGGTTAACAAGGTATGAGCAAGTCATACTTGCCGCAGAGAATGTGACTCTGAAAAGGTGCTCCGTCTTAAACCCTGCGACATTAATGCCCATACCGAATGCAGATGATGAAGATTGTGCAGACCATGATTGTCTTGATGTGACTGAACTCTGCACCAAACCGAGACCTGACTTTGTCGATGAACCACTGACTGACCCAGATGAAATTTTCTTTGTCGATGGTTCATGTCTAAGAGACAGTGTAGGCCAACTAAGAGCAGCATTTGCTGTATGTACCATTTCCGGGGTGGTTGAGGCTGCTTGGCTAGAAGGAGTACGCTCCGCGCAGGTAGCTGAGATCATTGCCTTGACTCGTGCCTGTTTGGCCGCTGATCAAATTCGAATCACGATTTCCACGGACAGCCAGTATGGGTTTGGTGTTGTTCATGACTTCGGACAGTTATGGTCCCAGAGGGGATTTTTGACATCATCTGGCTCACCCATCAGGAATGGAGAACATGTAAGACAACTGTTAGATGCATTGCAATCCGAAGGAAATCGCAGTTGTCAAGTGCACTGCGCATGGAAAGGGGGAGGATTTTGTGTCTTTGGGAAATAATTATGCGGATGAAGTTGCCCGCTTCTGTGCAGAACAAGGATGCATATTTACAGAGGGTTATACAGGAGAGAGCCAAGAAAGAACCGAGCTCAACAGGATGTTGGCCATGGCAGACACTTGGGAGGAGCTCAAGCGACTGCAGGATGAAGTCTCAGATCAGGAAAGGAACGGATGGGTCAAAGCAGGATGTGAAAGAGGGGATGTGGATGTGTGGGTCTCCAGTGATGGGAGAGCTGTGTTGCCAGAAAATCTGCTGAGCCCAATGGCGAGACAAATACATGGACCGGTACACCTTGCTAGAGATGCAATGATGCGAGTGTTTAGACAAACGTGGTATAACCCACGATTTCGTGCGATTGCTGAAGCAGTTTGTCAGAGGTGTGTTACGTGTCAGCAGATGAATGCCGGAAAGAAAACAGTAGTCACCTTGAGTCATATTGGGAGGTCAGGAGGGCCCTTCAATAGGATACAGTTAGATTTCGTGGAAATGCCTAAGTGCAATGGGTTGAGATACATTCTGGTGCTGGTATGTGTATTCTCACGGTGGGTGGAGGCTTACCCAACATGCAGGTGTGACACTCTCACAGTGGCTAAGTTATTGTTGAGGGAACTCATCCCGAGATTCGGGATTCCTACCTCTTTGGAATCAGATAGAGGAAAACACTTCCACAGTGAAATCATGAAGTTACTTTGTGCCGCATTGAATGTTGATCAGAGACTCCATTGCCGTTACCGACCAGAGGCTTCTGGGATGGTTGAACAGGTTAATGGAACTTTGAAAGCCCGGATGGCAAAAATGTGTTCATCAACGTCTCTGAAGTGGCCTGACGCATTGCCACTCGTACTGATGAGCATGCGAAGTGTCCCAGATAGGAGGACCGGGTTGTCCCCTCACGAAATCCTGATGGGAAGGGCAATGCGGTTACCAGCAGTACCAGCTACAGCTTTGATAAACATCACTGATGACTTGATTCTCGATTACTGTAAAGGACTATCTGATGTGGTCCGTTCTGTGTCCCAGCAGGTACAAGCTGCAGCTGTTCCGGCTTCGAGTGATCTGTGCCACGACCTGTGTCCAGGCGACTGGGTGCTTGTTCGAAAGCACGTGAGGAAGAGCTGTCTGGATGTTCGGTGGTGAGGCCCGTACCAGGTGATACTGGTAACGAACACAGCAGTGAAGTGTGGAGGATTGCCGAATTGGGTACATGCTTCCCATACCCGCAGAGTTTCAGCTCCCTCAGAAGAAACAGCTCCTCTCGAAACTGAAAATCCAGCTGATGTGGCGGGGCCACATGAGAGGACAAGTCAAGCTGTGAGGGCCGCTGACACAGCTGGTTGTATACCAAAGCTAGCTGAAGGGGGTTCTGACAACCAGCACCTCGACTCTGACTCGGATGCTGAAGGTGGTGCAGTGGGTGGAGTGGAGTCAGATTCAGCAGAAGAAGGAAGTGGTGCACAGGGTATAGAAGGGGAAGGCGGAAGAACGACCAGAATTGAGGAGGTTTGGCCTGAACGACAGAGGCGACTGAATCTGAGGTTGGAACCTGAAAGAGATCTTGCTCTAGTGTCTGAAACGTCTGAAACAGAAGCAAGTGACGAAGAGCAGACTCAAGAGGGTCGGAGGAGGTCGAAAAGAACGAGGGTACCTTGCCAGAGATACTCTACCCCTGAGTGGACTTACACAGTGACTGATGCAGGGGGTAGTGAGTTCGGGGAGACTGAGGTCTGTGCAGGTGGTCAGCAAGAGTCCAAGCGTGGTGCTGAAGGTGGTGCTGTTGATACCAGGACTCGAAGTCGAAGGAATACTGACCCTCACGGTTCCGAATCCCCCGCTTCTGAGTAAAGTCCGAGAATTGGGGTTGCATCGACTCGAATTTCCGTCCTTTGGATTTGAGCCGTCTTCACATGAAGTGGTAATTCTTCGCCTTGAACTTTTGTATCATGTTTTAGAAGCACTTGCAGATGATCTTATTGTGGATGAAATATAACCTGTTGTAAATAAAAAGTCTAAAGAAGAAGATAACCTAGGTCCGAGTGGAAGAAGAATAAACTTAGGGACTTTCCACCGAAGAGGAACAAAAACTTAGGGAAGTCTTTTTCTGGACTATGTAAATAAGACTGTAGCTGAAAAGGGGATTTCCAGAGGTTTCGAAGTGTTGCTCGAGTTGGTTAAGCAAGTCACGTGTGGAGAAGACAGAGACTTTTGAGTGCTCATTGCTGAAACTAAGAACTTTCGAGATCATGGAGGCTGGAGATCCAAATCGTAGAACCAAATTGATTGTGGGCATACTTATAGGGGGTGTGATAGTTTCTATAATCATAGTAATTGTAGTCTCATATACAGTTCCACACAAGCTAGCAGTGGAGGGGGTGCCAGGGACTCCTACACCTACTACACCTAGCCAAAAAGAGGTAAACATAGGAGCTGACAAGGCTTTGCTGATAGAAGAAAGTCGTAGATTGCATGTAGATTTGTCTAGAAGTGATTTTAAGCTTAATGCAAATGCCAAGCTGCTATATGAGTACGTGGATGTGATGGATGCGAAGGATTGTTATGTGTGTATGCAGTTGCCTGCTTCAGTGGATGAGGGTATTAGATATCACCATCTTCCACTGACGTATGGAATTTCATGTAGTCTTTTGCTTAGTATATTTTACAAAAGAGATCAGTTTGAGTATTTCTTTTCCAATTACGATGCAGTGCTTCCTGAAGTCCCAGCCTACAAACATTTGAATAAGTACGATTACTATAAGTCAGAGGATAGACTTAGGAAGTTCTTCATACCGTCTTTGGAACTGGACACAGCATATGCTCACCGACATAACTTGAAGTGCTCATTATCAGATGTAGAAAAGAAGTTTGTAGATCAGGTAGAAGATAGATATAGAAAACTAACACAGACACGGGACACAGGGCATAGTCCAGTAGATTGGACCGAGGAGGAGAGATTGCACCGAACAAAAGGAAGTTATGGTCCTATAGCCTTGGACAAGGAGCAGAGGGGAAAGCTGTGTGTGAGATATTATCAGACCTACTATGAAAAGGTCCCCGTGGGACAGAGTACCTGTGACCATGTTTTCACCATGGCAGATGCAGCAAAGAATTTTCTCCAAGGCCCTGTACAAGTGATACCTACGGTATACTTCGTGTGTGGAAGGAATGCTTATGTGAGATTGCCTGCGAACTGGTATGGTACGTGTTACTTGGGGATAATCTTCCCAAAGATTTACCATACAGAGGATTTGGAACTTTTGGAAGGTGGAAAGCATTCAAGAGTGAGAAGAGGTGCGAGTGCAGGGGTCATAGTGGGAGATATCTTTGGAGCAATGATACCAAGTTTGGGAGTGATCTTGAATGATGTGAAGATCCGGAGATTGGCGACTGTGATAGATGAACTATCAATGAATACAGCAAAGTCATTGGTACTTGTGGAGGGAGAGATGTTGTCGATAAGGACAACGGTTTTGCAGAATCGCCTTGCTTTGGATGTCCTATTGGCAAAAGAGGGCGGAGTCTGTAAATTATTGAAGGTTCAAGAGTGCTGTACTTATATACCAGACCGCAGCAAGGATCTGGAGAAATATATAAGTAACATCACTACCATCCACACGAAAATAGCAGACTTGACTGAAGAGGGAGCCTGGGAAAAGGTTGGCAAAGGATTTGGTCAAGTGGGGAGCTGGTTTGCGAATTTGGGAAAGGGATTCCTTGGCTATATTCTGAGACCTCTCCTTATTGTGGTGCTTTGTGTGGTTTGTCTGTGGGGTCTGATCAAAGCATACAAATGGTATCGAGCAGGCAGAGTCGAGAGAGCTCTGAGAGAAAATGAGACGAGAATGGCTAGACTGCAGGACAGTCAATATCAAAGACTCAAGAGATTGGAGAAGTGCAGATCAGGGAGAATGGCAACGAGTTCTGTTTAGGTCGGTTCTTTCTCCAAGGGAGTTGAGTAGATGTGATGACAGGAGTCATCAAAGGGGGGGAACTGATGGAGCGCTATCCTCTCGTAAAAATTGTATGGGTGCATCATAATCACTGATAGTCTGTACCCGCATATATCTGGTTACCTATATTAATGAATGGTTAGATAATGTAGTCGTAAATTGCATTATTAGAGCAATTAGAAGGGTAGTTGTGCAATTATGATTTTGCAATGTAATGTTTAGCTGAACGCATTCAAAATGATGCATTATTGGAATAGGCTGTGTATAATCGAGATGCAGTAGTCGATGTGTACCATATTAAGTGCACGTGTTGTTCATTTTCCATATATGAAATGTACTGGATTTATGCTTATAGAAGTGATCATAATTGTGTGTTTAAATTGTGTAAAGGCCTGACTGCATATACGTAAAGGAAAGGCCTGATTCATTTTATGTTAGCTTATTTAGCAGGAAGAAATGTTTCTCTTGGAAAGGCTCTCTGGGTACAGTTGGTAAATCCAAGCAGAGGGGAAAAGTTTATTGAAACGTATCTTCTGTTGCAGGTGCAAGGACATATGCCTCGTTAGCAACACACTGGCTCTTTGTTTTACGAGTTGGGGTGGTGGGAGGCATTGAGATGGGAGTACACTGGAATGTAGGGATGATACTTTCAGCGGAGAAGGTGCCTGGGACTCAAGGTCATCTTAACCGTCCAGGATGAAGTAAGAGTTTCGATGGAAAAGTACGAGAAGGAAGACCTGGCCGAAGAGGCGTGACAAGGGCGTGTTCAATTGTTTTTGGGATTTGTATTAGGGACAGTGCCCCAAGGGTGGAGGTTAGAGAAGAGGTAGAGGAGATCAGGGAGAAAGGACAGAGGGGAATATTAGGAAGGAGCATCTCAGAACGAGCTCGACATGCTATGTGAGTGTACTTCTTAGGAAGACTTCACAGCTGACACCTTTTCTTTTACTCTTGCCTGGGAAATTCTCTAAGTAGGTATGACATCTAAGTGATAGGGTAGGGACAGCAAATGGTTTATGCTTATTTAGATAAATGAGGAATAATATAGAGATTGGAGCTGTTATTGCTTGTCTAATACTTCTGGAGCTAACGATTCTTCTCATCCTGAGTCGGATGAGACTCTTGCGTAGGATGTTATTTGTATTAGTGCCCATCTATTTCTTTAACCTCGTGTTGAGGTGCTTACATGTGCAGTTATTCCTGGCGGTAATAAACCCATAAAATTGAATTTGGAGTCAGTGGTCTTTTAAGGTAAACGGGGTTCTAAGATGATTGCATAACTGAAAGGATTTCCTTCCCTTTACACTATTCAGCAGGTAAAAAGTTCCTGGCGACCTGGAGATCCTTAGAAAAGATAAGATAAGGATCAGCGTTATCAAATCCATAAATTGTATTATGGACTGAACTTATTTAACCTTTAAAAAGTGATATCCTAACTTGTGTATGTTGGATTTTTGTCATTTTCATCTTGTTTGGTTTAGATTAATGATACTTTATTTTCTAAACTGGTGTGGTCCATTTGTAGTGTTTTCACTGAGTTACTGTGTGCATGTGCAAATGCTCTACACATTGCCTCTGAGATAAGCCTGACTGCTCATTCCAAGCTACCAAAGGGGTGAGCAGGGGTTATCTTAGCTGTGTGACTTCCTTACCCTGACTAGATTGAGGTTTCCTACTTGGAAAGGGTACAAACCACTGCCAACAAGAGACCCCATTTCTAACAGAATGCAACACACGATGTCCTGCAGTGATGTAACTCAAATGAGAGGATGTGGAACAGGTCTTTGGTGTGTGTTCACTGTGAGGTGTTCTCTCCTGTAAAATCCTCCCATAACTAGTGACTTCATAGTGTTGTGATGTCGCTTGCCCTTGTGATGACCTTGTTCATTGGAGTTGCCCTCTGGTGCTTTAGAGTGCTTAGGCTTCTGCAGGTGCTGCCCCAGACTACCCACTGCTATTATCAGGGTTGCGGGGTGTGCAAC
Source organism: Calotriton arnoldi (assembly GCA_963921515.1). NCBI lineage: Eukaryota > Metazoa > Chordata > Amphibia > Caudata > Salamandridae > Calotriton > Calotriton arnoldi. The sequence continues at coordinate 890,889 of CAWUFW010005888.1, read as the reverse complement.
CTTCATCAGTTTCCTTTTATTATTTATGGGGTGCCTTGTGAGGTACACTAGATTATTGTTCTTTGATGCAGAGGCAACCAGGAAGGTGTTTTTTTTCAAAGGCCACTGTGGGTATGCAATTAGATGTAAATTCAGATATGAGGTGGTCATGTTCAGTCCAACTTGCATGTGAATACTTATGACCTGTGATGATGGGATTTGTTGATGTTGGGCATTAGTAGCAGGTGGCCTGATATGTATTGAGCTTCTTCATGTAATCAATTGATCGCTTCTCTTCCTATGGCGGTCAGTTGTTCCCTAATGGTGTGTGCAGGTTGTTCCCATCCTGATGTATGGATCATCTGTGACTGTGGACAATACGGATAGTAGTGACACTAAGGTATAACAAGGGGTTACCATGTAAAGATAGTGTGGCTCAGATGAACAGCTGCAGCAATGGCACCCATGACAGGGCATGCTACGTCATGCTTAAAAACATGATCTGGTCTGTGCAAAATAATATAGCATGGGGGAAGGGAAACCAGTGGTCCAAAAGACTCCATCTCCACCTGACTAACCTTTGCTATGTGCATCATACAAACCTCATTTTAGATGTGCACTGTGCCCGAGCTCCAATCCTCTAGCCTTTACAAGTAAAATCTGGGCATCTGTGAGGAATCTTAATCTCACCCTTTGTTCCTTGGCATAACAGGCCAGGCATTCCAGTGTGAAGAACAGTACCAAATCCACCAGTGTCGTGTAGTTCTCTAAAAATACATAGGATCTGCGCGCTTAGACAACATAAACTAAGGGACTGGTGTCTAGATTGATTCCGGACACCCTTAAAGGATATGTTAGCTTTTAGACCACCTAGCTCACAGTGCCACTATAAGCCCCCTAACCTTACCAAGGAGCGAATAGTTTCTGGCAACTATCGAACATGACAACCCTTGATCCTTCAGGGATCGTGGAAACAGTACAGTACTTTTCGCTCATTCACTCGTGCTCATGTAGTCTCAGAGAGATACACAGAACAAACATTGGGGACTTTTTCAATAAGCATTTATTGAATCAGCGTCATTCTAGTATAAAACATGTTTGCTGCGACAATCATTAGAAAGCAGCAAATGTGTAAGATTACAAGCACCAACAGAGTAAATAGAAGGTAGAATTCTACAACGGTGCTAAAACAGTGACTATATGCAGGCATATATAAACATGACAGTAATCAAGCGTACTCCTACTATGCAGACCCTATCTAAGTGTACCTAAGTGTACGTAGCATGTATGTGGATGTAAAGCCAAAAATCCCCTAGGAAAGAGCCAACCCCATTACCTCATGGAGAGAATGAAAACTTACAGTTCTGCTATATGCTACAATTTATTGATCTCGACCATGCGACACGTCATGGATCCCAGCGGGGGGTGGTACCTATTGTCAAACCTTCGTCAAGGAAAGCCGCCCGTGTCTGTCACCTATTCCAGTCCCAGCACGATCGCTGGGATCCATGACGTGTCGCATAGTCACGATCAATAAATTGTCGCATATAGCAGAACCTTAGGTTTTGGGTTCACATATCACTAATAAGTGCACCTTAGCGAGTGCACTTGTTTTCACTGGTCCTGAAGAAAGCCTAGCCATTTAGATACACAGGCAGAAACATGTAGACCACTTCACAGATGTTTGAGATCAATTTAATCACACACAACATACCTTTTTATTTGTTTAAAACTTTGCCCTACGACCCCATTAATAAATATCTAGGTTATCCTAGTAAGGAGGGAGATCCCAGAGGCAATTTTAACACCAGTCACTTTTTCACTTTCTTGCATTGTCCAACACAAACCCACTCCGCTGTAATTCAGGCGTCGAAGCACACCTCGGAGGCACTCGGCATCCCAGGTGGGAACCCAATGATGAAGCATGCCACCAACTAGGTTGGTGGGTGAGGGTTCTTTTAAAAAGAATATTATTTTCTTGTAACATTTCAGTTTCTTCGGATGCAGTAAGTTTGAATTCGGAATTGTTCCTTCTTTGTTGATATTCCCATACACAGAGAGTCTCAAAAGGGGCTGCCTAATGAATTTTAATGAGGCATGTCAACATCTGGGAAACCTTGTGACTGACTGGAAATACAAGCATGGTGGACTGCAAAATGCTGTAGGCCACTATATTTGTATTTGTTTTCCCAAACGGGAATCAGCATATGTAAATTACAGGGACAGGTGTCTCTTTAAATAATAAAAAAAGAAAAATAAATTTTCTGCATGCAAACATTTTGGGGAGCAGACAATGGTGACATTGGCCAATGGCTTCTTCCTCTGAGGACGCCTGAAGCTGAACGACCTTTGAGGTATGGGTATCTGATCAATGATTTCTGACCACAATTGTGGACACAGAGCTTTGATACGCTGCATCGCAGCTTACTGATAAAAGACGAATGCCCCTTTCATGTGTCCTACTATTTGCGATTCGCAATGGATTGCAAAAGCGGTTACAAGCCAGGAAAAGGGCTTTGGAACGCTTAACCGCTTTGGTGTTCAGGACGTCACAGTAGGCATGTGCGGAGGACGGCCGGGGGCCGTCCTAAACACGCCGACTCAATAAATCCCCCGCACCGCGGCGGAATTCGCGCCGCGGTCAACGGGTTAAAATGTGTTTTGCAGTTGCAAACCCGGTCTTTCAGAATCGTGGCCTTTGTAATCGCAAAACACCTTTCTACACGAGGCCTATAATTCTGTATGTAATTCCTCATTTTCATGAGGAGACCTCAGAATTTGAGTTTTATTTCACACTCTGTATAAACCGTGCATTGCTGTGTTTGTATTTACAGATTTGGTAAATACATCACCAGTATCAGGTTAATACTTGGGGTCAAGTATATTTGAGTCTAGGTTAGGGATATCCATTTGTTGGATGCTATATTGGCTACAGAAATTCAAATTCTGTGACAGTGGTGACTGAGTCCTAGATTGACTATGAAGCATGCTTTCTGGAGGGAGTCCTGGACCAAGGAGAAAAAAAATGCACAGATCTAACAGATGTGGACGGTGCAAGGAATAAGAAGTTGAGAGGACTACTACTGAAAGCATATTGTTTCATGCCAAAAAGGACCAACCAGAGTTGTGGAAAATACCTTTAAATAGTCTTAATTATAAATTTGTCAGGGGCTTCTATAGTTCCAACAGCAAGAGATACCTGAGGAAAGGATTTTGCATAGCATAAGGGGATCCAATGCTCACTAGGGCACTGTAACTAAGCTACACCTGACTGAAGACGCCAAGTAGGATGAAACTGATATTGGGCTGTTTGTGTTGTGGTTTGTAGAGGACCGGACTTGGCAGTTCAAGCTGGACTATTCCTTTTGGAGCAGGAGCAAGGCTGATTTGCATACGCCTGGGTCTAATCTGAGGTGAAATGTTGGGCGAAAAAATTACAGAGTCGGATGCGAACTCAAGTATTTACCAATGACTGAGATGAATTCAGGCATTCCATCATCACTTTTTGTATTCTTCATTGGCATAGATTAGACACAGGTGCAGATCACTAGGTCTGTACTCATGCAGAGCATTCTGTAGTTTAGTACAACAGGTTTGTCCCCAATTTGGGAATGCTTAAATAATAGTCCATGTTCCCACTGCAGAACACAGTCTGCATGTTGAGCTAAGTCTTTTGCATGTATGCCGAATATCTGCTCATGTTGTTGCTATCACACAGCTGTGGCGGACTTTCTCCTGACCAGCACTTTCAGCAGCAGCTCCCCTGACAGGGACCGCAGTGGTGGCTTCACTCAGGACTTTGACTGCAGCAGGCGAGTAGCACAACATGCCTGTTCATTGAGCACCCACCCTGGCAGATATGGTTTCTGGCCTGGGATCTGATAAGTGGTCTGTGCAGGCAGTTACAGCCTCTCCCTCTCTAGGAGAGGCTGTCATATCATTAATTCACAAATACTCGGTACACTGCCAAGACTGCATTATGAGAATCACTCCGGACATGGATGGTAGTCCTATGATCATGATGAGGGTATCCTTTGTGCACCCCTCCAGGTTACAGAATAGGTTCTGAACCTCACATTACCAGGCATAGTCCTAAGGCTTTGCACACAAGGTAGATTGCTGTGACACCGGGGTCAAAATAAAAAATAACTGTACGAGTTACCCATACAGTTGGACACCCAAGGCAGGCAAACAAAAGTTTACCATGCAGTGGACGTTTACATCCCAACAAGGGGTTTAGGAGAGAATCTCTGTATTTTACTTTGATAAATCTGTTCCCACTGGAGAAAGGCGTATATAGTTTTTATTCTCACTGTTCATCCACTGTTTACTGAAATGGCAGTGTAAGCTAGACAGATAAAAAAGGGAAAGTTGGTTTGTTAAAGCCCATAACAAGTGAAATATGTATTATTTGTGTTGGTGAAAGTGGAGCAAGCAAAATAGAGTACAATACAGTACAAAAGATTTTATAGGCCAAGGCCATGCATAACATTCAGAATTCTTTTTAAAAAGTATCCAAAATAACGTATAGTAATCTCAATTGCAAAGGGTGGTAGCATCAAAAATGTCTATGTTTGCAAGGCTATGTCAAAACTCCATTGCATCTTTCTCCTGGGTGGTGGCATGATTTGTTGAGATATTTAAAATGGAGGAATGAGACTTGTCAACACACTATCACCATGTGGATTCCTGCGGAACGTTGTTTGGGAAAACGTTAATAGATTTAGCAAAAGGTGTTATTCAGGCAGGTTTTGGAGGGAAGGATTACCATTTAGCAGACTTTCATTATTATGTAGTAACAACATGGGTCGCGATTAAGAAGAATTAGTTTTCTTGCACTTTTAGGTCAGCCTTTAATTTGGTGACTCAGACTAAGGCATTGAAGCTCAGGGCTCTGAGACTGAACTCCATCCGCCTGGCTTTCTCTCTCCAGGCCAGATTACTTTCCCATATATGTTATGACTATATTCACACCCTTCTGAATTCAACATACTCTCTTCTGTGGTGGTCTCGTGATAATCAGAGATGACCAGTCCTTAACTGTGCCAGGAAATCATCCCATACTAAGTGCTGAAGGTAGCACACCATTAGAGACTAAGAAGATAACTCAAGGCGTATCTAATTATCTAAAAGAAATTTGATCTGGCAACATAATACAACTCCTTTCTTGTCATTAGAGTGATAAGGCTACACCAGTGACAAGTTAGCATGCAATATAATGCTACATATCATAACCTAACACCACCTACTTTAAGTACGGTACATCATAACAATCAGGCAAGGGTTTCAACATGTTGGTTTTCTGTTGGACTAACTGCTTTTTTATAAAGTGAATTTGTCTGAAATATAGAATTACAATTATCCAAACATCACTGTAAACCACTAGGTTGTCAAACTGTGATATTAGTAAATAAAGTACAATACATAAAGAATAAATGTGACAGAATGACAGGTAGGAGTAAAATGGTAAAATCTGAACACATTTGCTTCTCAGGCTTATACGTTCAAATGAGGACAAAGTAGTGTGTTTTATCATTCCTTTTATTTTTCAACCAATCTGTGACCAAAATGCAACTGCAATCTTATGAAATTCTTCTTCCACAGTAAAGTGAGTCAGATGAATGGATGAAATTTGTGACTATGCTTGTATAGTGTAACCCATTGACAATGAATTGATTAGTTAATTCCCCAAAATCACAAGGATTTTTCCAATTGAGAAAGTTAGGTTTGCACCCCAGCTCTCCGGGCTCTTAAATCACATATCTAGCCACTACATCTCATTTCTTCTTCCAAGCTAAAGTAGATGACTTATTAATCAGTGCTGTCATTTTATAATTGCAACATACAATATGGACAAATTTACTTTGTGAAGCATATCACCAAGTTGAACTTCCATGTGACCATGTGGTTAGGGTGAATTATGAACATGGTTTTTTTTTTAGCATAGAGATTCGGATTATGAACCTTGTAAACTGCTCACAAATCCACTCTTGTTCATTATAATTGAGAAATTGCAAATACTTTTAAATATCTTTCTTTTTCTAGTCAGTGAAGCCGAAAACATATTTTTGAGATATAAAATGACTTGTTAAATCTAAAGTCACATTTCCATGGAATAACACTTGCACACGTACCTAAAAATGGTTCACTACGGTTCATTTTATTTCCATGGAATGATGAAATAGTTTGTGGAGATTTCATAAAGCGACATCCTTGACTGGAGTTGGGGCCTACTCCACTTTACACCCCAGTTAAGGATACTCAAATACATAAGCATAGTCATAACAGACAATACAGGTACGTGCATCAGATAGGTCCTACCGTTTAGGAGTAGCTGCTCCTTTGTAACTTCTGGAGGTTGTTCAATGTAATAGATCTTTTGTGTGAATCCTGGGATGCATTCCAAATCTTTTGCAAAGGCAACCAGCAGCACCTGAAGAAAGAAACATAGTACTTTCAGCACAAGCATTGTAAATTAATAAGTAACTGTACTCGTTTGATGCAAAAACTGCTGCAGGTCACCCTAGTGTGTAATTGTGAAGCACACCTGCCAACCTTGTAATATATCCACTTGGTATTCCAGGGGGCAGAAGTAAAAAAGTCCCTTAGAGTAGGCGGGGTCTTGGACAGGAGCATTGGCTCCGGCCAGCCAAACCTACCCTCGTCAACAGCAGAAACAAATGCATTATTTTGCATATCAACTACCGGCTAATCTGGTTTCGTACTGGTCTAACCCTATCATTCACTCACTCTCACACGGAGTATTTGCATAGAGCCTCATATTTGGACAAATCGCTCATCTCTTTTAAAACCTTCTGCAGAGCTAGGTGATATTTACTATCTTCCACCCACTCGTTGTCTTGCCTATTGCCACCCAACTCATTCAAACATGCATTAATAGCCAACTGGCATTACTCCTCTAAGGTACACCATGAGCTGTCTCTCTACTGAGCGCGGATCTACCTATGAACTGACAGGTTAGTACAAAAACGACTACATTCTGATCACTTCCTTTAAAAGCTGAAAATTGAAGAGCTTTGTAAGTTCGTGCGAGCTCTGACAGCCCCTTAATTGAAGCTCCTGCCTTTAGTGGAAGAGCAAGCTTTGAGTCTATTTTTCTCTGGCTAAGTACCCAAAACCTGGAAGTGTATTCCATCTTCTGTCCACACTAATACCTCAAAACCTTCATTCAAAAGAGAGGTAATGCAATTACTCATAATTTACTACATCCTTCCCTCTTCTCAGTATCTCCTTGCTCTCATCTTTCAGGCTGGAGCTTGCCTTAATATGCAGGGGATAGAGACACCCTACTGCAGTGCACACTCACTTTTACTCCTGTATTGCTTATTGTGGTTGTACATGGCTTAGGCACCAGGGTTATCCACTCTTCTAAAGTTAACAATAATAATACCAATATATATTATTATAGTTAATAATACTATTATGTTCATGTATTAGTGGTGGTAGAAGTAGTTTTAATAATAATACTAATAATAATTTTGATACCACTATTATATCTTATAATATGTGGTTATCTGTAGGGTGTTATTATTCATCGTCAATATTCCAAGGAATTATTCAATGCACATTATTGAAGAGACATCCTTGGAAACATACATACATCTCTAAATGCAACATGTTAGAAACATCCCATTAATATAGTATTTGAAAATTATTTTCAAATTGTTTACCACTTACCCAGCCTGATTATTAGGCCTGTGCAAAACTTTCTACTATGTTTGCGTAATTTGCATAATTTGTGCAATTTTGCAAACACAAAGTTGAGGAATGTCCGAAATTACACCAGTGTGAAATTTCGCACACTTTTTTAGCTTTAGAGGGCTGAATTGAGCCGAAAATGTGATTCTGGAGCTAGGTTCAAGCAGAAAAGATGTAACAAGAATCATGTTGTCCTTAAAAAACAGAAGTCCCTTTGCTGGTACCTAGAGCGCTGTTTAAACATGAGGTGCGCCCTTTTAATCAATATTCACATGAGACGCCCCAGAGTGCATTTCATATAATTTTACTCGAATTTTTGATTAATTTCTTAATATTTTTGCATGCTTACTTTTGGTGTGGGGGGGGATTCACCGTTTTCATACACCCCTACTTACTCCCATAACTTTTGAAACCTATAACCCCAAAACACGTACTCCTTGAAATGTGAAAGTCAGAATCTAGCAATTTCAAAAGAGGCAATGGATTTCTAATCTTGTTCATATGAGAGATAAGACTTTGCATTTATATAAGAATAAGATAAGTGAAAACTATTCCTTTTCTCGATTATTCTAAAGTGCTTATGTCTAAAGCACACAGTCCATTCAAAGATACCCACCAGTGATAGCTGGATCAGCAAATACACTAATCCTGGAAAGATAGCAAGGACAACATTGTCGTGTAGATAAGAGGCATTAACTGCTTAAAAGACAGGTGATGTGATACCAGCGTGTTATTTTTAGCGTACAGCATGTTTTGTTAAAAAAAATATATATATCACAAGCCCAACTTTTCTAATATGTTTTCGGTTTGAGGTCAGATGAGGTGTGTGGCATGGAAGTAAATTAGAGACATGGAGTGTTTCCAGGTTCCTCACTACTCGTGCCTCATGAAGCAGTATAATATGTGAGGTAGAGGTTTTTTCCGTGCACCTACAGCATTGTGACTTTATTGATGTCTTTTGGGGTTTATTGGGGATTTACAGTACATCTGCAGGTTGTAACAGACCAGACAAACTCTGTAAAACTCTGCCATTCCTACCACGACATTAACCTGTGGAGATGGGGGTAGTAAGAAGTCCCCTGGATACTTTACCTCAAATGTTAACCAGTGAAAACACTATAAAGGATTGGTTCATTAATTACAGGCAATTTTAGAGCACATAACCACAACAGTCTTATTGGCACTTAAAAGAAGAGTCAATCCCATGGCACAGCAAGAGAGCTCATACAATATATAATAAGTGTTTTTAAGATACAGTAGAGGGATTGGCTCCTTGACTTTCACCATTATACCACTGGAAGCACATCAGAGGGCTCGTGAGTGTCCCCTATCATTCACCATCTTTGGAAACATATCATTGGTCAATGCTGAGCAAGATGGCGTCGGAACAGGAGTGCTCTCGATGAGCTCCTCAAGGTCGGGATCACTACCCAGTGAAAATCCCGGTATTACCCTGCCATCCAACCCGCAACATTATCCCCCTGCAATACCTCTCTCTTCGGGGTCCGGAGAGACATCGCCGACGAGCCTACCAGCCAAGCGGACGAAAAAGAAGCGAGGAGGAGCGGCCGAAGCTCCCATAATGGCGGCGGTCGGGGAAGCAGCGACTCCACATCACCTCTAAGAAGGAGGCCCGAGAGCTGCCTCAGGGTCCGGTGTCAACCTGTAGTGAGGTTACAGCGTGCGGGCCGATGAGAGGAGGGCTACGCGACCGGACGACCTTTCCGGAGAGACTGTGCCGCAGCGGTGAAGCCTGCGCCCGCCATCTTTGCCCTGACGAACGACGGTGAGAGGGGTGGCGGGTGGTGACGCCGGTGACCCCACTGAGAACTGGGGGTCCCGGGATGCAGCCTCCGCAAGCTTTGGGACAATCTTGAGGTGCTATAGACAGGCGCGGGGTGCTGGCCACGGGCTGCCTGACCTCAAAATGGCGGCTGTCTCAGACAGGCGCGGGGTGCCAGCCCCGGGCTGCCTGACCTCAAAATGGCAGCTGTCACTGACCTTCACCAGGATCTCTAGGCAGCACTGAACGGAGGGCCTCCATAGAACAAACATACACTGGTGACCATAAAACAGCAGCAAATGCTGAGTCCTTGTCCCGGAGACCATCGCCCTAAAGTCATGCATGCCTGATTTAGAGTTATTCCATTGGAGGCCAAGGACCATCAGTACTAAGACAGACAGTACTAAGATGGCTGCCGAGCTGGACAAAGAAGCTCCCAGGGCCGGGATCATTAACATTTAAATATCCCGCTGACACCCTGCCATCCACCAACTTTTGTAATCAGCAATGCTACTAGAAAGGAACATAAATCGCTCTCTCACAAGCAATTCTTAGCTCTCCTTGGATGCAGCAGGAGTTCCCTTGATGACCAACTCGTCCCCCCCAGGGACTATGAATCCCTGCCTGTGATGACTGCCTCGGCACGGGAAGCATTGCTATCGAGTGCATATCAACCCTACAGTAAGTCTGGGCTTCCCTGTAACTCCGGGATGGGTGCTACCAATTTGATCTATGACGATGCCCCCCGGACTGAAACCTTGAGCATTGTACACACCACGGAGCCGGTTCAACAGGGCCCATGCCCAGTGGAACTTTGATGGAACTTTCGATGGACTTTTGACGATGCCCCCTGGACGGATACCAAAACTGTTTGTACTTACCTCAGTGCACGAGCAACCCTGACCGATGCCCGGTGGACCTGTCATATGCAGCTATAGAGGAGTCTGGCCCTGGTTTCACCCCCTCGGCCGTCACCTACCCAGCCGGTCATCTGACATTGTTTTCCTCGTTTCCCCGTTGTGTTTCCTTCCCTCCCCCTCCTCCTCCCTCCGTGATTCTTTGATTTAATTGATGTAACTATGTAACCTGTAACTCACTGATCCTCTGAAACCTTGAACATTGTACACACCACGGAGCCGGATCAACAGGGCCCTCACCTGGTGGAACTTTGATGGAACTTTCGTTGGACCTTTGACGATGCCCCCTGGGCAGATACCAATACTGTTTGTACTTACCTTGGTGCACGAGCAACCTTGGCCGATGCCCGGTGGAGCGGTCATATGCAGCTATAGAGGAGTCTGGCCCTGGTTTCACCCCCTCGGCCGTCACCTACCCAGCAGGTCATCTGACATTGTTTTCCTCGTTTCCCCGTTGTGTTTCCTTCCCTCCCCCTCCCTCCGTGATTCTTTGATTTAATTGATGTAACTATGTAACCTGTAACTTGCTGATCCTCTTGTAAAGCGCTCTGATGCCTCCGGGTCTAGCCATCGCTATATAAAACTTTTCAAATAAATAAATAAAATTAATTGTCACAAGGATGCACTCTGTGCACTTGTACTATTGCCAACCGATGAAGCTAATTCTGTGGCTCACTGGGATGTCCTCCAACTCCTTCACTTAAAACCAGTCTATGTCCCTTAGAAGGTTCCAGAGGTGCCCTTGCATTGTCATCTGGAGAAAGTACCCCAAAGAGGTACAGCCATACCACAGTTGTCTTTCTACCACTGTGACCTCAAGCTAGCACCTTCAGTGGGCACATGTGTATTCTGTGGGCCTCTGCTATTGGCATCCCATAAAAGTATCTGAGAGTGTAGGTAGTTGCGCTGGTACATGTAATGAGTTATGGCAGCATCATGAATTTCAAGTGTTGTAGAACTACTGCATTGCCTGAGTTTTTTTGCCCAAACATCTCACCTGCTGAAAACAGAAGTGTCATATGGGGGAACAGTATTCAGCTAGTGGGGGATAGCAGGTGGGCATGTGTGTGGAGACATAAAGCCTTGTATGTTATTACCTATTTTCCAGGCGTATTTTCCATGTTCAATCTTGTATTGCTCAATTATTCACACAATTTAGAAGTACTGATACCCATGGCATTGGTACTTCCAGATGTTGTAACACCGAAGCAGTAATCAGGGCCTTAGTGCACTACTTTTTCTGTAATTATTTTGAATAGTCCAATTCACTGTGTGCCAAAATGACACAGTACCTTATAAATGCTATTGACTTGAGATTGCTACCAGGCAGCAATCCTACAGATACCCATATATTTGTAAAGTATTGTATGTTTCCACAGGTAAGATAATCCCTAACCATATCTATATATACTCAAACCATACATTTTTGTTTAACTTAGTTATCATGTAAGGAAGGTGGAAGTTGTAGTAAAGGTTTTATTGTTTGGTCTGCAAGGGGGGCCTTAATGTATTAAAAGAAACATAAGCCATGTCTCTGCAAGTACATGGGCTTTCCCTTTTGAAGACCGCAATTGTAAAAAAAAAAAAGTTGAGCATCCAACACATGGTCTAGCAGGTATGAATGCTCAGAGGTTTGATATCTTAAAATTGATATTCAGTGGCCACAGTACAGGATTATGCACAGGTGTACAAGGAAAGTATTTTGCCTAAAAACGAGACAAAATGTTGCAAACTAGGCTTAATTCTTATCAATTGCTTCGAAACTCTATAATTGGGATGCCTAGTACCATAAATTGTTTCCTCCAAGCCGACTCACTAGGTTCCTGCAAAAAATGATAGATGTATGTGGCATTTTCTAAATGTTGCAATGGTTGTAAAACGCAGCCCCTGGAGTGCAGTGCAGTGCAACTTGCTGTTTACTCACCAACTTACCATTAGGCAAGATGTCACACATGCAATTGCATGAAGTATTTTTTATAAGTATCTTACACACCTCAAACACTATGTTTATACAATTTTGGAAAATGTAAGTGTCAACTTTGGATTTGGTCAATCGTCACAAGAAGGTAAATCATCCACTATCCTCTAATGGGCTTATTGAATAGCTTGCAAAAATATTGGAATGAAGTAGCTTATATTCACATGTTTTAAGATTTAGCGTATGATAAAAATGTTGTGGTTCTATGGAACTATTAGAAATTCTCAGCAATGACTTATCCAACTTATCCCTTAATAGGAGCGAGCTATCAACATAAAATCCCGATCAGAATGTTAAGTATATTTTATCATAATAGGTATATTTCCATAGTCAGCATGACAATTTAGAATGGATCAGTTGAGTTAAAGAACATTCTCTTTGAAATGCTTGAGCGTAAAAGTAAGTATGCAAATGACTCTTTAGAGAGATGTTTATCAGCCTTGGAAGTTTTATTGCAAAGCTGTCAGTCTGTATCTCTTAAGCATTGTATTATACTTTTTGCATATTGCATTTTGTTAAACCATTTTTACTTTGCTTCAAATTATAAACGTTGTTTAGTTTCACAAAGAAATGAAAATGAAATGACTAAAATGTATTGCTCCCAAATTTCCTTCTGCATATCCTACCATGTGAATGTCTTTATACCTGTTCCTTCTAAGCTATGAGTAGCATTGTGTATACATTACAGAGCTGGAGTAGAACCCACAGACTGCGCCCATTTACACTCCACATCCGCTCGTTATCAAGAGGACATTTAAAAAAAAAAACAGCAGAATGTAGGAAAACAAAATTCAGTTCTAAAAGCAGTTGGCTTTTCTCTGAACTTTGAATGAAATATTTTCAATAACGACCACCAAACTCATAAAAATAGTTTATCATATTATAGTGTGGTGCGGTAATCCTCTTACTTTGTGTGTTTCCCCCGCTTGCTTATTTAACCTCTGCTGTCACCTGAGATCTGCCACAAGGGATCCAGACACATGAGCTCCATAAAACAGTGTATCTGCCACAGGTCCATCATTAAATTCTTCTTTAGGTAGCACTGCCTGCTGGTTCCTTGTTAGGTCAGGGGAAGTAACTTAGTATAAATTCAATCTCACTGAAGCAGCAATCAAATATAAAACTTTCATCAAGGTTGTTGCTTTACATGAGTCCTCGAGCCCAGCCCTTTATCGCTGACTTCAAAAAAATCAGATCCAACATCAACAGCCCAGCTCTGACCACAGTACTGCCTCCCATTTCACATTGACTTCAAACTACATTGACATCCTTCAATCCCTTCTCAAACATTAACCTTCAAACATCTCTCTCAAGGCAAACTCAATAGATGACTACTTACTTCATCATCCATAATCAAGCCTGCTCTACTAGATGTCATCACCCCCATCCTTCGTGTTGTCAAAGCCTCAGCCAGCCAAGGAATCTTTCCTGATGTCAAAGTAGGACAGATCTTCTCCTTGCTATAGAAACCAACCCTAGACTTTGATGCTTTCTCTAACTTTCAATTGATCATCCAACTACCCTTCATAGGAAAAATTACATATAGAGCAAATAGCTGCAGACCAGAAACAGGAACACATCAGCAACAATGATTTTCTACAGGATTACCAGTCAGGCGCAGGTCATTATGTAGCACTGAGACTGCCAGTGTTCAAGTTGTGGATGATGCTCTAATAGTCAATGGCAGAATCTACCACTGCCTCCTGATCATGTTTGACTTTTCTGAGGCTTCAGTGCAGTCAGCTGTTCAGCCTCGATTCCCAGCCTAGCAATGCTAATGGGCCTTTCAAATTAAACACTGCAATTGTACACATCTTGCTTCCCCAACTGGCATTTGTTTGTACAAATATTTAACACTAGGTCCCATACTCTCAGACTCCTGCAGAAACTCACAGAGTTTGATCCTCCCTCTCAATTTCTTCAATCTCTACATGGAAAACCTTAGCTCCATCCTCACAGGGAAGAGGAAGCTCTTCCAATAAGCATATGACACCTGGATTTACTGCAAATTCCCATCAACCAAGGACAGAGAATAAAATCTTCCCTCAACTTAGCCATACTTAGATGGCCACCCACTACCTAATGCTAACCCCAATGAAGATCAAATTCTTACTATCTGCCAACCATATCAAACAAGTACATACTTAAATGTGTCTGTTGAACTAGAAACTGACAGCATGTTCCCCCTGCTGACAATGTGCAAAATCACTTCGTTTCACCCTGGACTACATCCTCACGGTAAAGGAGCGCATCCTCAGGAAAACCAAGAAACCATGACACCATCTCGACCTCCTGAAGAAAGTGAAATCCTATCTCTCAGAAGTTGACTTCAGAACAGTGAAAACACTGGTCCTCTTCCACCTGGATAGTGCCACCTCTTTGCTCACCAATCTTTCAGGCACTACCTTGCTGGTACGCCTTAAAGACATCATTCATGCAGCAGCATGTCTCAAAGATCTGAAGAAGTTCAACCATATGATCCCTACTCTGATGGAATTAATCCTGTTCCTTCTGCCAGCCTTCATCAACTTTAGCACCAGCTGCATCAGCTGAAAAGCCCTCAGAAATACAACCCCACCCTATATCACCTACAAATTAACCATTTCCAGAGAAGTCCAGACATTGCTAGATGAGAGATTAAAAAATGCAAGAAGGAAAAAAAACAGCAAGCACACCTTTTCCATTAGCGCTCCCGGAATTTGGAACAACCCCACTGACATAAAATTCACCACCCTTCTACTGTTCAGAAAAAAGCTGAAAAAACATCACCTCAAGGAACAATATGCCCTGAAACAATGTTCCCTACCAAAGGTTATTTTTTCCTCTGTATTCCGTTTTGACTGTTGGTCATCCTTTTTTTTTCATTAGGTGCTATTTCCTCTCTCGCATTCACCCTTCTTTATATGTGCATTTTCTGTCCTCGTTTCTCAAGTGGGTTTCAACTGAGCTTCCTTTACTCCATGCAACCCCTTTCTTCTGCTGCCCTCCCCTTCCCCTATTTCTTAGGCCCAGCTTTAGGACTATCTATATTTTTTTTACGTTTCCACCAATTTCTTATTAATCTGGGTAGCAGCAATGGTAGGTTTCTGGGAAGATGGAGGCAGCTAAACAACTACCACTACATGTTAGGTAACTTAATTGGAATAACTGACATTTGTGGAAGTCCACTATAAGTGTGCACACCGGTTTACATGGCAATAAAGGTAAATACCTAATGTGGGCCATAGCAGGTCCTTCTCCACCCACAAGTGAATACTATGCCATAGCAACTGCTGGGCTGAAGAGCAGCTATGAAACTGAACCCTCAGGTGCCAATTAGAGAGAGTAAAGCATTTAGACGTACCCAAACCGTCAAAGTCAATGACACAACACAATAAAAATCGCACTCCAATTTATGAAAATATAGAAAGAGTTAACAAAATGACACCAAAATGAAAAACATGGAATAAGGGGAACTGGAAATATGAACTTTCAATGATTTAAGGCAAAAGTGGCAAGAAAAGTAAGGAGCTAATCAATAGTTTCGGTTTGCAGTTGACTAGAACCTAAGCGCAATTTTAGGCTGACTGATGAAGCATGGGTCAGGTGCAACAAGCAGGTTCATCCCAGTCAAATATTTTACATAAGAAATTATAAATGAATGTCTAAATCCTCCGGCGGTGCAAGGATGCAGGCTGTATCTGAGATAGTCCTCTCGAATCCTAATAGATGGTGGACAGGGTCCTGCTGAAGTCATTTGTTGTGGCAAGTTCAGAGCAGGGAAAGCTCAGAGTGGGAAAAGTTCACATTTCGCATCCATGGAAGTCCTAGTCAGCCAGATATGTTTCCCACCTTCAACAGGTCAAGATTTCTAAGTTCTTATTTTTTGGGGGGGAGAGTTCAGAATCCTCCAAATGGACAAGGCTACAGGCTATATCCAAAAAGGAGTTTGATAAAGCTGCATACCTTCTCACTGATGGCCAGCTGAAACAGATTTACTGCTATAGAGAAGCTCTAAGTGGGAGAAACCTGTTTATTCAGCCCAGCAAAGTTGTGTCTTGTTCGGATAGGTTTGGGTGGTTGGTCCCAGTCTCCTGGCAGCTGGAAGACAAGATGGTTATAAATACCACAGCTTTTCACAAATTGTAAGAGAAGTCTACTTAGACACAGCCAAGTGACCCAGTGACCGCACTTAGGGGTCAGGACTCACTCCAGCAGAGGGCACCAGCAGGGTCCAGTCCAGGTTCAGTTGCAACTAGTGAGTTGGACACTTCAGGAAAAAGGGCTCCTCCAGCTTGTTGTGTCTCTATAAACACAGTGGAGGTCAGACAGCTGAATCTTTGAGCCCACTTCTTGATACTGGGTAAAGTGGGAGCAGGTCCAGCTATTCAGGTCTTTTCAAAGGTCTCTAACAGCAGGTGCCTTTCTTCTTCTTTCTACCACAGGTCCGGAAAGTGTTTTAAGGAGAGTGCCTTGGGGTGCCCCATTTATGGTTGGAGCTAGCTAGTGGGCGACTCCTGGCTCCTCCCAAACCAATGGAATAGAAGTTCCCTTCGGCAACTCCTAAAATTCAAGTTGAGGAAACCCTTTCTCCTTTATGCAGAGCCTGTGTGCCCAACCAGAGGTGTTCCCAGGGAAATTAGTAGCACCCCTCCTTTGTGGTGACTCAAAACTGCTTCTGCTGTAGCTTCCCTCCCACTGGGCTTGGAGGGTGCCTGGCTAGGGAAACAATAGTTTGCCTTCATCTAGTCCCATCTTACATTTATATATAAAAGGGCAGACCCTCTACAAATTAATGAAGTTCCTGGGCCCACCATAGCTGGTCTTCCTGCAAAGGGAAAAAACATATCCCACACCCAGGCCATTATTTCCACTCTGGGAGCTGTTTTACACCTCATTAAGGTCAACCACTCATAGGCAGCTGCCATCATATTATTACAAGTTATACTCCAGAAGCTTCAGGCAAGGAAAAGGTAACTTACTAAAAGTTAGTTTTCCTAAATTTTATTTAAAATATAACTAGTATTAAAAATAGTTTATTTATTTTTGTACCAGGTCCCAAATCTGAGATGATAGAATAAATCTTTTAATTTCCTCTCTAGACTTCTTATAGGACATCAAGAATCTATGACAGTGAAAATAGCTTTTGAGGCCTTGTCATTGCAGGCATATGGCAATATAAAATTATTTACATGCCCCACTTTTAAATATCAAGCCCCCAACCTTGTGGGCTACAAGGCCCACATAGGGGTTTACTTATTAACTTCACACTTTTTGCAGATCATTGTCTAGCTGCTCAGGCCGAACTACCAAGAGTGAGCCAAGAACTCCTTGGGGAACCCTGTCCTCTGCTATGTATGTACCTTTGTGGTACAGTAAGGCAGTTCAGTTTCTGATAGATCTTTGTATAGACTCTTCCTACTAGCTCCAGAGCACTTTTGACTTCAAGAGAAGGGGAAGTAGCCACTATTAAGTTGAAAAAGAGTAAGGTTTGTAGATTATGTTTGAACATCACATGGTATTCAAATGCTTTCTTTGGCAATTGTAGAGTGTTCCATATACTTGCTGCACTGAGTGAGAATGTATGACTACAGGTATGACCCTTACCAACTGAAGGAATGACAAGTTGTCTTTCTTTAGCCAATGGCACACAATGGGTATGTTTTTAAATTGTAAATTAATCTCAGAAAAGTGATGGTCACTGTTAGACCTGACAGCCTTAGGGTGGTCTTCCCCCAAACGTTTTGCATTCCTTCTCCACTTTTTGCAGCACTCGTTTTTGAAGGCCTTAGTACTCTGTTCACTTTACCACTGCTAACCAGGGCTAAAGTGCATGTGCTCACTCCTTAAAACATGGTAACATTGGCTTATCCCCAGTCGGAAGATTTAATTCACATATAAGATCCTAGTAAAGTTGTACTACATGTGCCCAGGGCCTGTAAATCAAATAATACTAATGGGCCTGCAGCATTTTGCCAACCCTTAAGTAGCCCTTTAAAGATGTCTCAGTCCTGCCATTGCAGCTTGTGGGTGCAATTTTAAACTGCCATTTCGACCTGGCAAAATAAGCCTTCTGCCAGGCCCAAACCTTTTTTAATGCATATGTCACCCTAGGATAGGCCCTGGACAGCCCAGAGGACAGGTGCAGGGTACCTTGAAGTGGGCCTTGGAGGTGCTCTGTCAGCTGATCTGTGAACCCAGCAGAACTGACCATCTTCTCTGTTGCACGGTGCATTCCATTGCAGAACCGATGCATTGCCTGTGCTGCAAGTGTTCTGTCAACATAGGGACTCTGCATCAACCTCACTGCCCACATCGGAACTGCCGCTTGTACGAAGCTTTCCTGACAGAGGTCCTCGTACATCGCTTATTGACCGAAGCCTCGACAACAACTCAGATTCTTGCATCAAAGCTTCACAGATAATCATAACCGATGCATCACCTTGACTGTGCGATTGATTCTCAATGCCAGACTTCACAGTGCAACCTCTCAACAATGCAGAACCTTGCATTACACCTTCACAACTCCTCAGAACTGACGCATCACCCCGGCTGCATGACACATCCTTGGCGCTGGACCTCTCAATGCTCCTCAACCAGGACTTAAGGCACTCTTACTCAGCAGGCATAACTGGGTCCTTGTAGCTGGCCCATGCTCCATTGTGGTCAGGCTGAACTTTTGACTATCCTGTTCCACTACCAACAGGTATCCACAGTTGGCGCTTTGTGATTTTTGGCAATACTTTCACTGACATTTTTAAAATTGCATATTTCCGGTTCTACTGATTTTATTTAGTAAAACTTACTCTAATCCTGTGTTAGATCCTTTTGTGGTGCCTTTTCACTGTTTATTGTTAGAAGTATTGCACAAATACGTTACACACTGCCTCTGAGTTAAGCCGAGCTGCTCTTTGCAAAGCTACCTGAGGGTTGAACAAAGGTTCATTTAGGGTTTGCTTGTGACTTCACCCTGACAGGGATTGTGGTTCCTGCTTGAGTAGGGTTTCACAACCCTCAACCAGTAACCCAATTTCTTACAGTCACTTATTATAGAATGTCATAAGGAGACTAGAGAGGGCCCCAATCTGCAGTTGTCTGATGATATGGATCCAAACTTGCTGTGGTATTTGTTCAGTTGGATAATTTAGAAATATGGCATTCTACTAAGAGTACTTGGTTTTGAGAAGAAAGAGACTGGACTGGGGCACGATCTGATACCAGTTGGCTGGTAAGCTGTTGCCCATTTACCACTTATTAATTGTAATATGGTAGCACTTAAGTCTGCTTCTGCCATAACCCTTTGCAACCTTTATCCAGCAAGACTCATGTAAGCCAAAATACTGCGACAGAAGGTTTCTAACAAGGAAGTCAGGCATTGCATATGGACTAAGGGTCTAATTCCGAGTTTGGCGGTCGGATGGACCGCAAAACCGATGGTGGCAGTGTGGCTACCACCACACCGACCGCCGTATTACGAGTTGGGTGGTCGTATCGTCATTGGACCACTGCAACTGCTAGGTCTTGCAGTGGTCTGTGGCCCGCAATATGCTGGCGGTGCTGTTGCAGCACCGCCAAGCATATTACGAGTTTCCTCGCTGCCACAGTTTTAATGTCGCTGAGCCCACCATGAAAAGTGTGGCGATGAGGAAACTAAGGGGTTCCTACAGGGTCCCCTGTTGTCTCAGGGCCCGGAGATGCATACAGGGGGAGGGGTTGTTGTGCCCCACTGTATGCATGCAGCCCCAGTTCCTGCACAGCATGGACTTAACAGTCCATGCCTTGCAGGATCAAGCTCTTGCGGTCACACAGCGCTGCCTTTCTAAGGATCACATACGAGCCTTTGAAAGGCACTGCTGTGGTCTAGCCGCCGCAGGACTGCCGACTTGTATTCCAATCAGAATACGTCAGGAGGCCAGACTTCGGATTTGGCAGTCTTGGAGCGGGGCACTAGCAGGGCGCTAGCGTGATGGCCCATTCCAAGACTGCCAAATTCTTATTAGGCCCTAAATGTTTAGCTTCAGCAACTTCAAGAAAGTGTTCAGTAGTGATAATTTGTGTTATGGACAGCTCAAAGCAATAAAGTTTTTTGCAGTGAGTAATTTAACAATGCTGCCATTCAGAGCTATACTGCACTTGATCCATTTGCTATTACCTGACAGTATTAGAGTCACTGTACTTCAGAATAACGACCAATATAGTTAGTACCACTGTTGCTGACGCCAGCTATAAGGCCCAGTGATCCCCAGTAATTATTGCTATACCAATAATATTCTTATAAATGAGAGCATCAAAATTCCCTTAACAATTTCTTTTAAAGTTAAGTGTGGGTAAAATTCATCTACAGGACTGCAAACCATAAAGCCAATTAAATTCTTCAACTAACAGCTTGGCTCTGCTAGTTATAGTCCTAACCCTTTATTTCATCAAAAGTAGGAGTTTTGTTGTTATGGCAACAGATGATGCTGAAAATTAAGTTGTTGTTTTACAAGATTCTTCAAGTACTGTAATTGGCAGATCACTGTCACTTTTGATTATATATTTGTGAAACAGAGCACTGACAGTCGATAACAAGCTGGCTTGCAGGAGATGTAAATTAATTAAGTGGAACGAGGGCCTGTTCAGCACTAAGCTGCTTGAGCCTTCTATGATTTGGCCTTGCAGGACATACATAAATCAATAACAGATGTTTTGGAAATTGATCATTTCTGGAAATGCCGTCAAAGAAAGCTCATCTTGGCTTTCATTTTCGCCAGCTCATTCTTTCTAAAATGTAATTCGGCTCTGTACTGAATTCTTTGTAATCATGCAATGAATCTCATAGCTGTAGTTGGGAAGGATTCAGTGGAATGGTGGGAGATGGGCCAAGAGGAACTGGGCAGCAGATGTTTATAGATTACAAAGCAGAGCCTGGCCTTCCAGTGCCAGACTTCACCAGGATTAAGAAGGGGAATAGGTTGATGCTAACATTGAGTGCATGGCTTGATGTTTAGTTTAAATAAAGGTATGCATAATACTGTACAATAAAAACACAGCAACAACAAAGTTAGAAAAAAGAAATAAAACGTTGGGAATGCACTTAAAAATGTAATATTGAAAGAAATTAATACAAGGGTAGTAAGTGGGGGTTGGTGGAATTGTGGCGCATGGTTTACACCATACTGTTTACATTACAAACTGGACCACAAAAACTCAATTGTATTATTTTGCTTCTAAAAAAAGAAACAAATATAAATAGAATTAAGTGCACAGTATTATGTAAATGAACATATTGTTTAGGGGTTTATGCCCTAAAACGTCCGTAAAACTGTGATCTTTCGAAGTCTTTTCACGCATCCATTGTAAACCCTGGCAGAACATTACATTTGCAAACTAAGTTATTATCGTTTTGATTATCATAACAATGGTATTTTAACTTTATCATGGTATACATCCTTTTACTACAGGACATCAATGAATTCATTAAGAAAGACACCATAGGTCAAAATTTATAAACTGTGTTAAAACGGTGAGTAATATTCGAAAGTGGCAATCCCGTTGCCACTGTGGGGAAGTGCAATTTTTCCGCTGAATGTAAGATTTTCTGCCTATAAATATTGAATAATTTACAGCAATTGTGTAACAATTGTACCCCGTTTTTGTGTACTATTAAGAGCGGATTTTGCTGGTTATAATGTGTAACTTTTTTTCTGTTCCAGGCTGGCAGGACCACTCAAAAAACAGATTTGGTACAATATGTAAGACTTTGATTATGTATTTATGACGCATACCATTTTTTTACCAATGAAGAAATCACTCAATCAGGATTTATAAAGTGTGGCTTTTCATCCGATAGGGTATCCAGGTGTTTGCAGGTCCCGGAGGCTTATTCGAGCTGCCAGGTCTTGAGGGCTATTTGGAATTCCGAGGTGAGGTGATGGTCTGGAGTTGCGTAGGAAGGCTGTTCCAGGTCTTTGCTGCGATGTGTGAGAAGGAGAGTCCTCCACTTCTGCAAATTTAGGAAGTATGGGTAAGTGAAAGGGAGGCAGAGCATAGACTTTGACGGTTGGCGGAAGTTCAGGCAATTGTTAATGTAGGCTCGTCCTTGGTTGTGTAGAGCCTGGTGTGTGGGGGTCAACAGCTGAAATTGGCGTCTCTTCCATACTAGGATTTGCCGGAGGTGGGATGTGATGAAGGTTCATTGGGGAAGGCCGAGGATGAGTCTGGCTTTGGCGTTCTGTATGGCTTGAAGTCTTTGTAAGACGCGTGCGGCGATTCCTACGTAGAGGGCATTGCCGTGGTCCAGTCGGATGGTAATGAGGGCCTGTGTCATTTTAATATCTTATATAGCGTGTGTAGAGTAAGGAAGCAGGCAGAGGAGATGCCACTGATCTGTGATTCATGGTGAGCTTGTTGTCGATGATTACGAGGACAAAAATGTTAGAGCCATTTTGCCGTCTTTAATCTGAACAATTACTGACAAACACAAGATCTTCACAAATCTGAAGAACAATTGAATATTTAGCAAAAAAGCCATAAGAAAATAAGAATGTAATGTGAAACCCAAGGTGGGAGTGTGGGGGTAGTTCTGTAGTATCCCGTTCGGTCAGCATAAACGTATGAAGGCACACATGAGTATTTGGTAAAACTGCTGGTAAAGACACAAGAGTATTTACCAATAAGGTAAATAAAGGAAGACATCTACTAAAAAGAAATGCCACTCAGCATTGTTTTAAGTACAATTTAAAGGATGTCCATCCTAAAGAGAAGGTACCAGATCGTGTAGAAAACTAATGGCAGTGCAGGAGAGGACAACGGGTTCCACAGGAGCAAATGTGGACTTGCATGAGTTTGAAAAGAGGCAAGTGTGTGTATTTTGTCTAAAACTAGTTGAATCAATCCTGTGGCATGGGGGCATAGTCAGACAAACACAATTTTCCAAATTGGTTTAGAACAGAAACCAGCATGCCATATTTTCTCCCTAGATACAATGTGCAAATATAGCTCTTGAGAAGCCAAATATTAGAGTAGAATACAGCACTACTAGATCAGCAATTGCACCTAAATGATGCTTTAGATGTGATGGATTACAGTGATAGTCACAGCTCATATCAAGCCTTTCTCACCGCATCTGAATACCATAAAGCTCACACAATCTGACTTCTAATAGTTAATATGGTTTCCTGGGAGACTTCTTGGTTTACTCTGTGGAGCTTGGCTCAAGATTTCCTGAGAGCGATTGAATGGGTGCACATGCACCAACTAGCCCTTAAAATGTTAAGAAAATAAGTAATTTAAAAAGTTTTTTTCATGCTACCATAACAAGGTAATACCTCAACACGCATGTTTCCACCAAATACAGGATCAGGTGTTTTACTTCCTTCTGCTTATATGGAAGGAAGTTACGATTAAAAAGGGACACCTGTATGTCGTGTTTGTGGATCTCAAAGTGGCATTTGACTCCATCAATTGTGCTAAACTATGGGCTACTCTTAGGGATGTTGGGCTTCCCAGTGCCCTATTATGACTAATTGTCCGTCTTAATCACGATAATTATGCCCAAGATAGATGGCGCCTTGGTGGAGATCTGTCCAAGAGCATAAGTGTAGGTACAACAGGGTTGTGTTTTGGCCCCAACCCTGTTTACCCTATATGTGAATGGGCTTATCAGCTCCCTATATGATTGAGGGGGCAGCCCAATACCATCCCTACTTCTTGCAGACGATACACTGCTTATCTCTAAAACCCCAATGGGTATTCAAAATATTCTTAATAGGTTCTTAACAGCTTGCAATGACGGGGGCCTTGAAATTAACTGCTCTAAAACAAATTTTGTTTTGAACCCACATAAATCATTTAAAGGGAATTTGAGGCTGGGTTCGAACACCTTAGAACAGGTTAAAGTCTGAGTATCTCGGTGTTAGACTAACTAGTAATTTGACATGGTCTTCACAGATGCAAAAGAGCACACACACACTCCAGCATATTGATGGTGCAATTGTCAAAAAACGTAATCTATCTGTGTTCCATCCAATCTCCCCCGCTATTGAAATTCATCGGGGAAAAGTGCTGTGAGCAGCACTTTATGGCACTGAATTGTGGGGAATGGACCCGCTGAGACAACTAGAGGTGACAGAAAACAAATTTATAAGATCAACTTTAAACCTACCGATAAATATGCCAGTACTCCCGGTACGCCTAGACCAGGGTTATTTCCCATCCCATATATTGCAGTTTTGAAGGCCCTTCTGTTATGTGTTAGATTGTGGACTAGTAATACCCACATCTTGCTAAAGGAAGCAGTTGATGAACTTCTTACCCTTGAAAAACAAGTCGGACGACTGGCCTGGTTTAAAGAGGTTAAGCAGTGGCTGTATAAATTGAGGCTTGGGGGTTCTGTGGGAGAACCCCAAATCCATGTCTAAAAAAGTGTTTCCCCTCTTAAAGAACAGATTCTGGGGTTACATTGAGCTTACATATGTAATTAGGGCGGCACTAGGCACTTTAACTGATAGGTTCTTAAATTTTGAAAACTGTTTTCTTTTTGAACTTTTTATGGATGACATTGAACCCTCTCAAGCACGTGCACTTTACATACAAATCAGGGTTGGGGTTCTGCCACTTTGCCACCAAAAGCAAATGGAAGATTACAACCGTCTTGCCAGTGTGTAGTTTAAGCACAGAATCAATCGATCACTTTATGGATTTTTTGCCCTCACTATGTATACATCAGAAGAAGGTGGTTATTTCTGGCTTGTCGCCCATTGTCCTTTAAACGAACCGCTGATGCCTTACGTGTGTTCAAATACAACTAAATGGCTTGTATTCGCAATACCGAGATATTTGCTCTATGCCTGGTGGACAAGGATTAGGCTGTTATCTGTTATCTAGGAACCAATATGCGCTATGTCTGTTGCAAGGAGTGGCCAGTTCTTGACCTCTTGTAATAAGGATTATATTAGTCCCCCCATAACTGGTGGCTCCTTATGATGAAATTTTAATGAATACCCCCAGAACTTGGAATCAATTGAAACTTCCCTCTCGTTATTGAGCTGTCATGCTGCTGCTTTTACAATGTGTTTTAACGTTTTAACATTTTACTCTCTTTTGTTAAGGCTTTATGGTGTATTTGAATAGTTTGGTATTTTATGTGAATGGTCTTAAAATGATCGAATAAACAACTACTACTACAGGAGAATTGATGTGGGAATGAAGCATTGTACTGAAGAGTATTTTTAATGCTTATCAGTATAGATCAACTCTGGAAAAAAGCCCCCAAATATACTTGCAGGCAGTTAAATATTGTTCATTTGATAGAAGTGTCTACATTTTCAGAATTGATTCATGAAGTGTAAGGTTTTCAGTTCCCACTGGGATTAAGCATGACCAGATTAAGTGTGAACACCATGAGGCCAGTCTGATATATGAATGGCTGCAGCTACGTGTGAGACAAGCTTTAAATTATATGTTAAAGTATGGCTAAATAGCATGGGCAATAGAAAACTAATATTTGCGTTTATTTTCTCATACGTTATCTACTGGGTGAAAATGTGAAGTTTGTACCACCTTCCAAATATTAATTACTAACGTTGTGAATTTCCATCCATTTTACTCTTAAAAGTCAGGCTTTGTAGACTGATGTGTTATTTTTTTAAATGTGTTGTTTTTGTGCAGAAACGGGAAAATATTACTTTACTTTTGTAGCACATACCTGAACATTGTACTACTATGCAAGAATGTATGCACATTTACAGTTGGCTTACAAAAGGGCCCATGATGTCATTTTGTAAGGCAAAAACATTTTTATGGACAATGCACAAGTAGTTGTGAACTGGGCAGCTGCTTCAGAAGTCAAAAGCAAGATAGGAACATATACATCAAAAATTAGAATTACATCTATTGATGGCATCTTAGGACTACCAGACTGGTCTGGTATGTGAGGGTCCTTTCCTCTTGCAACACGGAAGCAGCTTAGTATCTGATTTTACAGTATGATTACTCCTTGTGTATATCTCATGTATTTTTAAATTCTGTTTCCGATGTTCCGAAAATAGCAGTGTTGGAATATATTTTCAAAGATCCTTATGTAACTCTAGAGTCTATCCCGACAACTCATATAATGAATCCTTGGTTGGGCTCTCGTCTACTCAATTTCTTTATGCTGATGTTTCAGAATTTACAAAACATATTTTACAAAGAAAAATACATATACAAACCTTTATTTATTTAGTTAGTTATCTGGTATCAGCGACTTGAAGCCCATTTCTTGGACATTAGTCACACTTTATGAATTTGCCTTACATTACAATACAAAAGAAACCTATGTTAAAAATTTTGAAAAAAAATAACATTTGAAATAAATTCACCAGTCAATGCTATTGTCAAAAAATTGACAAGGAAAGATTAATATGAATAAAATCATCATACACTATAATTGAACACCTGAAGAAAATGATTTTTTACAATTGTGATCCTGGCTTCAAGATATGCAGAATTTAGCATGTTGCTTTGATGCCCTGACTAGAGGTGGGCAGAACTCGTGGAGTTTCACTCTGTGAAATTCTGCTGAGTTACATAAAAACTCCATGAGTTTCTGCGAGTGGCAAAATTTGGCACGTCATTCTGCTTGTGCTGATTTTTAGCGCAAACCGTTGTACTGTGCTGTAAAATCAGCTCGAACAGCACAACGCGGTGCACCAGAGGGCGCTGCTTCTTTCTGCCACTCAAGTAGATTTTCTGCTTGAGTGACACCTTTCTCAACGCGAATGGTAGCGACCTGTTGTGACCGCCCGCATTGAGAAATCTTGTTGGGTGGCATTCTCACACTCGATTTCCTCGCTCGCCAACTTAACAGTCAAGAGACGCGAGGGAGCAAAAACTCCACCATGCAGTAGTTGACAGAGTTTTTCTGGAAGAGTGTGGAGTGGGCAAAACTCTGCAAACTCTGTAGGCGGAGCGGAGTTTATCGCCCACCTCTAGCCCTGACTAATAATTAGGCTGTTGTTCAAACCAAACAATTGTCTCATGAGGACGTGTTTTCATTATCTCATTAGCTGGTCTAATCCCTAAAAATCTGCATTCATCTTTCTTTATTAGGTGGTAGATAATTAAAACAAAATAGTAACTGTCTCAGTAATCCAAATACAAGAGGTGCAACAATAAACTATATCAAATGTACCTCACTGGAATCCATCCGTAAAAAAAGGATTCAACACATTCCCCATGTGGATGCAGGAGTCTCAAAGAGTTACCTATTGTAGACTGCAAGTGTTTTGAGAAAGGTATAATTTACTGCCTATGTGCTAAAAGTAACCACATCATAAATACTTTACATGTATATTCTAGAACGTCTCCATCAATCATAGTTTTCTACTCTGTATACACACTCTTAAATCACTGAAGTGTTTGCATTTTAGCTTCCATTTCGCCTATCTCTTCTAGTCTTTAAATGTTTTTGCACTTCTCTGTCTAAATTAGATTATTATTTCAGGGCTATTGTCTCCTTATTAGAGTGGACTACAATGAAATTAACCAGCAATAATTTGCACAGTAGTACCTTGACATATTGTTATTCTGCTGGAAAAAACCATCCCAATACCTCTTGACTAATTAATTGCATTCAGTTACCAAGGCCTTCGCTACCCCAGTTGTCAAGTGAAGAGACACCCATGATCTCTGGCATTCCCAGGATTTTGTAGAATTCAACTCTTATAAAAAACAATCTTTTCACATTATTTTGCTTGCATTGCATTTATTTGAAAACAGTTTACCCATAGGCTCCTGTAATTTTTTCTAAATTAGCAGTTTATTTAGCTAGTCAGTCAAATATACTTTTATTTGATTTCATAAAAATCATAAAAGGGTGTATAAACCACCATAGATAAAACGTTCATAAAATATACATTTTTGATTTTGAAAATAGGGCAAAGACATAGAAAAATTTGTCAAATAGCAAAAAGCGATGATTAAAAAAGTATTTAAAACGTGCAAGCAGTGCAATAAAGGGGTTTCGGGGCTGAATGATCTGAAACTACTTGAGTTGGTTGGCAGATTCTATTTTGTCCAGTTCTATTGCTGCGTTTTTCAAAAAGTTTATGGCTCTGCAGGATAGTGGGATTGATGAGCCTCCGAGGCAATGAATCATTGCTGCTCTACAAGTTCTTACTTGTTCCTTCCTGAACACCTCCCGAAGGACCGTTTTGCGTGTTTCTGCTAGGACAGGGCAGATGCATATTAAATGCAGTAAGGACTCATCCCCTACCCCACATAGGCGGCATTCCTTTGATTGCCATGGATATTTCCATTTCGGGGTTAGGTCCTTAGATCGATATGACCCAAGCCTTAGTAACGTGAAGAAGTGCTTTTTCTGGTGAGGAAAATGGTCTAGCAAATAATGTTGGGGTTGCAGCCTCTGGTATGTCTGTATCACGGTCCAGGCATGGGATTTTTTTGCTAGAGCTGTTTTATCTAATGATAATGAGTGCCGTTTTATCGCTTTGTTGACCGCAGATTTAAAACCGGAGTAGGTAGGAGCAGTAAGCCAGGCCTCCTCTAGCTGCAAAGCCGAGAGCGAAGCCTTCAGAACTTTGAAGATTGAATTATTAAACCTGGCTTGATTTTCAATCTCTACCCAACAATAGTGAGCGAGTGTGTTGTCCTCTGCGTCCCTCATCCTCCAATAGTACTTGACTAGTGCGCCTTGTCTATCGGGGATCTGGTTTCTTAGACCGTATTCTAGCCGAATTTGAGCTTGCGGGATGTGACGGGGGATTGCAAACAATTTCTTGAAAAGGATTGATTGTGCTATGTTCAGCCTTGTGGCATCTTTGCCATTCAAGATTTCTGTACCGTATGAGATGGAGGGAAGGAATTTTGCTGCAATAACCTTTAGTAGATGTCCGGTACAGCAGCCTGTGAGCTTGTTTTTTAAGATTTTAAAGGCGAACTGCAGCTGTTTGGATTTTGTGCGACCTTGGTCCAGGTGTGTCTTGAAGTTGAGATTGCGGTCAATTTTGAAGCCTAGATATTTATACGAATCCACCTCGGTCAGAGGTCGCTTGTCCAAGGTCCAAGTAAATTTACGGTTTTTCACTGCTTTAAGATGTTTGACAAAGCGCATCACCTTCGTTTTTTGGTGATTGATGGTTAACTGAACCGAGGTGGTATAGGCTCCGAGTTCGGAGATTAGTCGTTGCAAATCAACCGGTGTTTGCGCTAGAAGAACGATATCATCAGCGTATTGAAGGCTGGGTGTAGGAATCTTGCCAAGTTTTGGAGGGTCGGATTGAATCGACCGAAGGTGCTCATCCAGGTCAGCGATGTAAATGTTAAAAAGGCAAGGCGCCAACACACACCCTTGTTTTAACCCGTTGAGAGTTGTGAGCTTATGCTGAGCCCATCTCCTTTCCTGATCTGCACCCACGTCCAAGAATACAGGTTGATTATAGCCTCCAACAACTTGGCTGGAACCCCCCAATTATGCATTTTTGCCCATAGCGTGGCTCTCGAGACTTTGTCAAAGGCCACTTTAAGGTCGATGAAGCATACATAAAGTGGCCTTGATTTTACGAGGGCTTGATTAGCTAGGAGGGTTTCAGCAGAAATGTTCATAAGAGTGCCCATCCCAGCCCTAAATCCGGTTTCCGTGTGAGGGATAAGATTTATTCGTGCCGCCCAGTCCTCTAAATCTGCCAGCAGGTTCGATGCGTATATTTTCGCCTCCACGTCGATTTACGCGATCAATCTATAATTTGAGGGGTCAGAACGAGGACCCGACTTGTATATTGGGCTTAAAATACTTCCCCTCCAGGAGTCGGGATCGTATTGGAGGCTAAAACAGCCAAGAAAAGAGGAGTCAGATGGTTCGCCCACAGTTGTGGATTTTGCCGAAACAAGGCGTTTGGGAGGCCGTTGGGCCCTGGGGCACCCTCGGATCTTAAGTTTTTTTATTATTTTTAGGACTTGCTCATTACGGATCCGCGGGGAGAAGTCTAGTAAATCAGAGATGGAGTTGTGTTTTACTAGGTCTCTAGCAGCAGCTCCGTTCCTTGTTTGAGAGCCACTGTCAGCGAAGCCTGAGGTTGGAGTTTCGTTGTATAGTGATTCAATGTGAGCTCTCCATGTTTCCTCCATTACGTCCGAGTTGTAGTGTCAGTTCCTACCGTTGGTGAGCTGGTTAATGATTTCCCAAAAGAGCTTGGAGAATCTTTGTTTGCAAGAGTAATGGAGTTTCGCCCAGATGTTTTCATGGAACGCTTTCTTGGCCGCCTTTATATCTCTTTTAAGGTCTTTTCTGGCTTTGGAAATTAGAAGCAGGAGGTCTTGGGAAAAGGGTGATCCCCGAGAACTTAATTGACGTAAATATTTATTCAAATGTTGTTTTTGAGTTCTGAGGCTTTTAGTAAACCATACTGCCCCTAGAGATTTTCCTGCTTTGCTGCCAGTTACTGGATTAGAGCATTTTAGATTTAGTTCTCTGATAAATAACTCCTAGGCCAGGATGCTAATGCATGTACCCATAATGTGTTGTCCTTTTTCCATTTGAGACGTTTAAGGTTGTGGCAGTTAAGTTGTTGTAGCGTTGTGTTGACAAGGATTGGATTTGTGATTTTTTCTTAAGAGCGTGAAGGATTGCGGTTGATGGTCGCTCTCTACTCTATCCAAAATTTGAAAGTTCGTGATGTGGGGAGCAAGGTCGTGATTCGTGAGAGTGTAATCGATGGTTGAAGCTGACTTTTGAGTGACCCTTGTGTATGCTGCTGGGCAGTCTGTCGGGCTTTGTCCATTGAGCATACGCATTGAGAGGTCATACAGGCGAGCTGCGCATCTCTTTCCAAGGGTGTCACGTCGATTTGAGGCCCGAGTGTGTCCCCTAGTGCCTTTTGTCTCTTGCAATAAGGTCATATTGAAGTCCCCAGACAGGATGATGTTAGCGTCAGGGTAGACGAGTTTTAGTGTGGCGAGTGAGGCTAGTAAATGCTCAATACCTGCTCGTTTTTGTTTGAGCACAGGGTGGATGTAGATGTTCATGATCAGCAGGCTGGTTGAAGACGGGGCGTCAAGTTTGACACATTGCAACCAGAAGGAATCGAGGTCTATGGCGGAGGCAAGACCGGTGATATCAGTCGAAATAAAAGTGGAGACCCCCCCTTTTGCTCTTCCTTGGTTCGACCCCTTCTTAGCTGGTTTCAGGAATTCCTTGTAGCCGACCAGGGATGTAGAATTTGTTAGCCATGTTTCCTGAAAGAGGAGTATGTTGTACTGTGTGATAAACTCCATAAAGTCTGGATCTTCTAGTTTTGTGACAAGGCCAAACACGTTGCAGGAACAGATTTTGTAGCCCTTGGGTGGATCAATGGCTACCTGTGGGTTTTTTCATGCCGTGACTTGAGATGTTCCGGCCGTGTTTGAGTGCCAAGGTCCTATTGACTGGCTGGCTTCATGGTGAGCAAAGGTGATTTGAAATGTCCTGGCCTTCGAGACTATGCCTAATAGAGGGCTACAGTTATCCGGGCCTTTAGCACCTTTTAACAGGCCTGCTGAATGTGTAGGCAGGTTTAATGGACTAGATAGCACGGAGGGTCGATCTTTTTTAGCTTGATGCCCCACTTTTCGAGAGGATCCCTCTGCTGCCAGATTTGCTTGGTAAAGAGGGGATCTAAGAAAGTAGCCATAGTTGTTTCTTGGAATTCCGTGGAATGCGGGTTCTGTTTGAACTCTATGCTATCAATGTCCCTAGTATTGATATGGCTCAAGGGGGGAAGAGCTTTGAACAGTTTTAATAGAACGCTTCTGTTGAGGATGTCATGGTTGCCCCTTGAAACGTAGTGTGGAATAAATTCCATTTTTTTTTGTATAGGAAATGGTCATGCTGCAGCACGTGGTCGACGCCCCTTATAATTGTTTTACCGGCCTCTTTCGTCTCTGAGTGCGACAAGGGCGGGTGCAGAGAGACGTTGGTATTGTTTTGAGTGTGGATTTCGTTGACCCTTGTGTTGATGATGTCATTGCATCCCGGGCTCAACTTGTCGGTTATCACTAGGTTGCAGCAAACTTTCCCGGCATTATCCTTGATCGTGTTGACCTCTCTAGGGCGCACTGTGCTTACTTCTTTAGTTTCAATCCTTGATGGGGATACAAGGTTTGCTATTTGTATGACCGGGGTGTTAGGATGTTGTTTCTCTTTCCTAGTTGGAGGTTTGAATAAACTATATAGTTTGTCTGACAGCGGTTGTTCCCTTTTGATGTTGTTTGGGCTGCTGAGTGTAGTGGGAGGGTCAAGTGGAGCGGTCAAAGGTTCCTTACTGCTTTTTGCTTCCGGAACATTTAAGACCTCATCGTTTTCACTTTGTTTCCTTCCCTGTTCAGGTTTGATGGAAGTTGCGTTAATTGACTGTCTTGGTTGTTTGCCTTTTCTCGCTTTTCGAAGGCGTTTTTTCTCCCGCTTGGTTAGTGGCTTGTTTTCTTTTGGCAGCCTTCCTGGTGACTGATCGCTATTATTAGAGGATTGGGAGGCCAAAATGTTGGAGTTATCATGGGCGCTTACGGCCGCGGGTGCCGATGTGTTGGCTTTTATTGGTGTTGGGGGGGGTACCCGTGCAGACAGTAGGTTGACCCTCCATGGGGTTGGAGCCTGCCATTTCCTTTTCCCGTGGTGCCTCGTGAACTTTCCCGGCCTGAGTAGAGATTTTTAGAAGGGCTTCCCTGGTGGTACCCAGGAGATCTGTCAGTAATGTTGGAACAGCGGCAAGTTTGTCAATGATTTGAGTGCAATGGCAGTGGCACGATTGATATATGGTGTCCCGGTCCCGCTGCACCTTCGTGATCATCTCATTAAAGCTGTGTAGTTTCTGTTCGACCCCCTGGACGTGAATCGCTAGAATGTTTAAAAGATCTACTTGAGTATCTAGTTTGTCAGCGTGGAGGGTCATGGCTTTGCCAATAGTATCCAAAGTATTGAGCAGAAGTGGCCAGACAAAGGATGTTGAAGAACAACTAGATTCGCCAGACGGAGCATGAGCATGGTAATCCCTGTTGCTGAGGAAGGCAGGAGGAGAGTCGCTCTGACAACCCGGGGACCTGCTGGATTTGTCCCTTTTCCTTGGGTCCTTGATTTGAAGGGATGGCATCAAAGGAGTAGTTCTGAGTGTTTCGAACTGGAATAACGACTCCTCCAGTAATTCAATTTGGCTGGAGTTCTGGCCTTTGTGTTCTATTGCTTCAGACAGGTGCGAGGATTGTTCGGACTTGTCTGCTGTTTGTATTAAGGTTGGAAGACTTTTGCGCTTCGAGGTGTGGGCCTCCAGATAGCATGATCAAATTGCTGAATGGGCTCATAATGTTTATGATCGATTGGTCGGTAGGGACGCCATCCTTGGGTCTTTTAGGGTCATGGGGGCCTGATGAAGGTGAAGGTGAAAGTAGTGACTGCGAACACAAAGGAGCTGAAAGAGGCTGAAAAGACTGAAAATGATGATGAAATTGTGCCTCTATGACTAGGGGCTTTGGCTTTAGCTTGTGATGCAGATCCGTGGGGTGGAGAACTTTTGATGATAGGATTTGAAGACTTGGGACTACGCTAATTACTTTAGGTGTAGCTGCCCAGCCATTGGTCTGAGGTCCACTCCTAACGGTCTCGCATCTTGTGGAGGTGCTATCAAGTAGGGGACTCGGGGAAACCTCACTTGCAGAAACTATGGTGGGATAAGTTGAAGTACTTATTTTTAGAGTCTTGGAGTGATTGAGGTATCGGTTTTCCGCAGTAGATTTGATGGCAATTTAAAAAAAATCAGTGATCAGAGCGCGTTTGCTGCTGTTGCGACCTGAGTGAGGCCTGGTAGAGGTCATGAATGAGGCTGTGGTGCTGCCTTTCCACTTAGCTTCCGGGGTCGATACTGTGGGGTTTGTCGGAGTTGCTGTTGACTCGGCGCCCACCTGGGCTTGATTTTCATCTTCATGGGCTGTTAAGGCTGCTGACTCACACATCAATTCCGGATCTTCTCTGCTTGGTATTCCTGGTCCTAAGAGGAGCTTGCTGGGAGGGGCTATGGTAGGTGCCTTAAGTTCCTCCTTAACCTTGTGCTTTTCTTTAGGCAGGGGCGCTCCTCTGGTTTTTCCTGAACGCATTTCCGGCTTGCAGACCTGGGTTGCAGGATTCAGGAGGCAGGGGGAACTGGGGGTGCAGGAGGTGCGAGTGCAGGGCTCACTGGGGGCGCCAAAAGCCTGCACCCAACCTAGTTGAGCCGCTTCTGAAGGCACTCCCGGGCACAACACTCTGCGGCCGCCGCTAGCGGGGGCCGCGCTCTCGCACTCTCACTCGCACTTCTTTAAAGCCCTGCAGAAAAACGTTGTGCTTAAATGTTTAATGCGTAGTGCCTTACCTCCGTGCACATTACCTGCCTCTCATCTACCCTCCAGGCGGTGATAACAGACAGTGAAGGCAGTGGGGGCGTGCAGGTGCCCTTAGTCAGGATTATCGGGGTATTATCTACCGCTTAATCTGCAGTGAATGCAGCGAATTCCGCGTCATTCGCTGCCCCCTTGCCGCTGGAGTGATGAAGACAGAGGAGAGGGAGGGAGGGGTTCCAGTCACCGACTCCACACTCCGCACGTTTTTGGTGAGGTAGGCTCGCCCAGCTCGACTCGGCGCTCGGCTCAGCACTTAACGCAGGAAAGTAGGAGCCGCGGAAGCCGCGGGAGCGGGGGCAGGAGAATAAACCACCGCCACTCCACCCGGTCGACCCGACTTGTCTCCACTGGTCCCCAATACCTCTGGCCGCCAGCTCTTGCCCGGATCCAGTCCGGTCCGACCGCAGCTCCGCACCGTTACACTCGAGCTGCTGACTGCTAACCACGGGAAAGCGGGAAAGCTCCTCCTCCTCCTCCTCCAGCAGCGATACGTTTATTTAGCTAATAAAACATCTCACTACAGAGCCTCCTGTGCAAAATTAACTATTACCATAAAAGAAATCATATTTAAATGCTTCATTTTTATGATTGCAGTAGTCTATGTTGTTGAGACATGCCGCTTGAGAATTTCCTAGGATTGCGTATAAACATAGTGCTGCCTTTATCAAAGTCACACCCAGAATAGTTGTATGTACTTCTCAGACTGAGTTATTGTTATTCTAGTGTAAAGATATGACAGAACTAACATTTAACACAACTAACTATAGATTTAGTAGTTTCATAAGGATTGATGAGGTGTTTTGAGTAAAACGCAAATTAATATAGTAAAGACGTATGTGTAATATTAACGTGCTGATTTTAAAATGAACAAAATGCATATTTTATTAGTACAAATGTAGAAACTAGCCACATTTACACATACTATGCCTCAAAATTGTTTAAAGCAGTACTGCTTAGAAAGTGGTTCGGCTAAAATGTGCTGATGCATGCTTTGAATGTTAAGTTCTTGACCTTTTCATGATCATGTTTTATTAAATAAATATTACACTTAGCTTTGCAAAATGTTTCTTTTTATACAAAGCAGAATTCAAAAATGCCTGTTTAGAATTTTTATATTTTAATAGGATTATGACAAATTGATCACATAGAAGTAGCACATAAATTGAATTTGTTTTCTTTTAACATACTTGTCTTATTTTGCAAGGATAAAATCTTGAAGAAAATGTTTTTCCATTAGTACAGATGTTTCGATCTCTACATAGACCATTGCTAGCTAACATACAATTTTACTTTTTTAGAAGGGTAGAAATGTAGTGGAAAAGGATGTTTAAAGTAAAGAAACCTCATGTGTATTTGGATTTCAAAACACCAAAATTGCATACTTGATGGTTATGGTCTGAACGCTATTTTGTCACGTGTGAGAAATCGAGGAGTGAACCTGTTCCTAGGAAGAACTCTGAAAGATGATTGGATGAGAGGAGGAGAAGATGCAATATTAACTGCAACACTGATTTTTACAATTTATAATAGTATGTGTTCCTAGAATAGGTTAACACCAGAATACCATAACTCCATTCCTTTATTCCTTTTGCCTTTGCTCAAAATCCACTGCTGGTTGCAGTTGCTACTGAGCATTTTTCCTCTGCCTTATTTTTCTTTGCTTTGAGACTCTACTGGGGGTTTTGTGAACCTCTCTTTATGGGAAGTTCTTCTTTGACTGATCACTGATTTTGAATATTTGAGCTTTACGCTTGATCTCACTCTTTCGAACTTGAACTCTTTTTATGGGTTCCGACTGACATTTTAAGCCCATTCCTAAAAAATTTATTTTGATTGAACTAATCATTATTTCTCTATTAATTCTCTGAAAGAGTGATTATTTAAAACTAATACAAATAACATTATTATTTGAATAAAGATTATTTACTAAACTTTGAAATAATAAAACCCTTAAAATCTTCAAAAACTCATTATTGACTGAACTTAAATAGAGACTGTTTAATATTTAAGTGATGATTTGCTCCTGTTTTTTCAGATTCAACGTTCAAGGTCCAGTGGCCTATTGGATGAAATGTAGTGGGGATCAACCCTGTGTGTTATGGTGAACTGTGTTTTAGTTAAACTGAGCCCGCTGCAGCAGGCATTATATCCATCTTTCTAATTTCATATATATTGGAGATTCCACCTAGTATATAATTCTCCCAGAAGGTTATGAAACGCAAGACCTGCAAGCATCAAGTGTCCCATGTGCAAGGAAGGTCAAATATAAGACAACAGCAAGACATCAAGGACCAGATGTACGACTGTTTTTGCAGTCACAAACGGGAATTCGGCCGGTTTGCGACGGCAAAAAAGGGTCCTGGCATTGACTGGCAAAATAGCGTTTGCGACTCTCGCTATTAGGAAGGGGCGTCCCTTCCTAATAGCGAGTCCCAAAGCAATGTACTATTGTTTTGCGACCGCATTTGTGGCCGCAAAACACTTGCAGTTTACCACCTATTCAAGTAGGTGGTAAACCACTCGCAAACGGGAAGGGGTCCCAAGGGGATCCCTTCCTCTTTGTGAGTGTGTGCAATAATATTTTTTAAGAGCAGGCAGTGTTCCTAGGGACCACTGCCTGCCCTTAAAAAAATGCAACAGTAACGTTTCATTTTTCTTTTTTAAATGCATCCCGTTTTCCTTTTAAGGAAAACGGGATGTATTTAAAAAAAAAAACATGCTTTATTCAAAAAGCAGTCACAGACATGGTGGTCTGCTGACCCCAGCAGGCCACCATCCCTGTGAGTGCTAGCCATTCCCAATGGGGTCTCAAATTACGCTTGCCTCATGAATATTAATGAGGCATGCAATTTGAGACCCCATTGGGAATAGCAAACAGTGTCTGAGACACTGTTGTACATTCACTTTTGCGAGTCGCAAATTGCGAGTCGCAATTGACGCAATTCGCGACTAGTAAAAGTGAGTGGTCGTATATCTAGCCCCAAATGTGCATTTGTAGAACCCATGGTCACCCCATAGGAGATCTCTTAACACTTTCGAAAGGTGACAGGTATTTATTCTTATTCAGCACAATGTTCCTCATTTTATCAACATTTTAAGGATGAAAGAGGGAGTTCATCTTTCTGGAGTGGAGAATTCGAGCAAGGAATAAAAGACAGATCCCTGAGGTTGATGCAATAGTCCACTCTGCCACTAGGCCCTGCAAGGCATAAGTGGGTAATATACAGTTTTTTATTCATGTACTTTTAAATATTGCACCATGCTTCCAGGAACTGTTGGTCACTATATCAGGCACACATTTAAAAATGTCTCTGTGAAAGAAATAAACATTACCATCTAAAGACCACGAGGTTTTACTGTCATCATATCAAAACCTGCAAATCAATTTGAGTGGATCAAGGTGAACAGTTCTGCCCATCCTCCAGAAGCACCAAGAGATGAGTAAAACACATGCCTTATTCCTCAGTGGAGGTAAAATGGAATTTAAAAGAAAGCTAAATGTTTTGGGATTAAAAAAAAAGAAAAAAAAAAAAGGAATGTGTTCATCTGTAACGAAACTGGTGCTCATGTAAAGCGCTCTGATACCCGATGTCTTGGGTCTAGTTCGCGCTATATAAAACTCTAAAAAATAAAATAAAAAATTCACATATCTGCTGATGTGATCCTTATAGACCAAAAAGCAACATTCAATCTAATAATTAGGAAGGCAACTCTTTTTCACAAGTGGCAGACATCAAGGTTATTGTGTCAAAGGCCCTGCTTAAGAGCACTCTACAAGTTACAGCGCATCCATCTGGGCTCCTGGTAATCTACCTGGCATATTATCTTCCTTTAGCAACCCCCCCGTGACTCACAGCACGTTGCAAGGCCTCTTTGTTCTCCCTACACCCCTCAGCCACATGGCCAAATGCAGGGTGCGTGTCTGTCAGACAGGAGTCAGAGGATTCCCCTCTAGGGGTACCGACCACAGGACCAGTCCACAGAATTGAAAGGGAACCATCTCCTTTCTGGTCTCCCATAAATCCACTCTCTATGCTCTCCCAGAGGCAGTGAGGAGACAAGTGACACTGACCTGGAGACAAGAGTCCTTACAAGTAGGGCCTTGCGTTCTCTCTAGCAAGGGTGCATCAGCACGTTCCTCTGTTGCTCCCAGGGCTTTGAGTGGCAGTAGTTTAAAAGTAGATTTTGAGTTTTCTAGAAGTTCGTTCTCTGTCTCTCTCGCTCTCTCTCTTTTCATTCCCTCCCTGCCCCCAAGTAAATCCCACTGAAGTGTAGCAAATTCCAACATTGGTCAGTTGCATCTTAAAGCCTGCTAAAATTTACCGTTTAAAAACATGCAGTAAATTTCAAAGCTTGGGGAATTTGGCATCAATTGCTGCATGTAATTTCTTCTTTTCACAGAACAAGTTCCACAATGCCAATAT
The DNA here is from genome assembly GCA_963921515.1 of Calotriton arnoldi. Classification (NCBI taxonomy): domain Eukaryota; kingdom Metazoa; phylum Chordata; class Amphibia; order Caudata; family Salamandridae; genus Calotriton; species Calotriton arnoldi. Next base: position 851,727 of record CAWUFW010005888.1, on the reverse strand, counting down.
TGAACGCACCCAGTGAATACAGCACCCCGAAGTATTGATTTTTACTTCCGTCCTACTCGAAATCAAGACCCAAAACTTTGCAGAGAAGGAACTTAACTTTCATCGAGACGAAGCGGACACATAAAAGATAGCAAGAAAAACAGAAAAAGCTATTTCCACATTTTTCATGTATTGCAAAGCTCATGATTCTAGGTTGCATCAGCTCTTATCTTACAGATGGTTATGAATAACTCCAGGTCGGGATTTCTTTGACAGGGGAATGAACTGCCCCTTTCAGGATCCAGAGAACCAATCAGAAGACAGACAATGTGTAGTATCCTGCATTTGTAAGGTTAAGTATTATTCTCCTCCTGCTCAGCCCAGTGCCTGTGCTCTATGCCCTATAGAATGTTGGAGTCTTTCCTAGCCTCGTAATGTTGGGACTGAGAGAGGTTAAGTGACAGTTGGTCATGGGCTGAGCAGCTGACAGGCTGCTCCTGTTGGGGCTCTCCTTTACATCTTAACTACCTGATGTTCTGAACTATACTACTTGTTATCTTCATGAATAAAACATCTTGAAATACTACTTCATGCGTGGACCTCGATACTACATTTTGATGGCGACGAGTTGGTGACGAACCTACGTGGCACAAGCGGATCTAAGGTACCTGGCGAACACAGGTGGACCTGGATAGCGCAATCTACAGAAACTACGGTGGAAACAAGGAAAATGTACACGAGAAGAGGTATCCACAGCAAAGGAAAAACAGCGTACATAAAAGAAGGATGTTCTACACAGAACAACTACAAGGAAAAAAAGGAAGAAGTATGTTCCTCACAGAAATGCAAAGAAGACATCATGAAACAAGTAAGGATGCAGCACTACGCCTTTCAGCCCCACCAGTGGCCTCACCATCGGCCAGCCCTAGCCCAGGCGTGTTGTGCTCATCTACATTACGTACTTTGGACTCTGACAACAGCCACTGCCTGTCCTTTCAAGCACATCAACTCTACAGGCAGACAATTCATCTCAGTCACAGTGGTTCACTACCAGGCACACACTCTGCTACCTCGAGGAAATACAAATACATCATGGAGCATGGAGCATTATTAAGAAGGGAAACCATGACAGTGACACTGCACTTACGCATGTTGTTCACAGAGGAGAGTTTGCTGCTGTCTGCTGTTGCTGTGCTCTGGTGTTCGGGAGACATGCAACAGTTCCACGCTGTGTCTTTAGCATCGCTTTATTTTTTTTAATCTACAGACATCAAGTCTTTAAACGCGGCAGGTATGGAGTCATGTGTTGCTGCCTACGCAGTGTGACCTTGTGCACTTCCTCCCCACATCTCCACGTTTTTGTTATATTGCTTTGTCAGAGGCTGCATGCTGTAGGGAACAGACGTTTGTTATCTCGTCACCCTCCTCACGCATGCCTGACCCTCAGTCAACTTTGTTTTGTCACGATGGTTCACCACGCAGTGCTTTCGCGTAGCGGTGAAGTTCTTCAGGGAATGTCTTGACCTTGTTTGTGGTGTTCAATTAAGCGTGATTCCATTTTACACTTTATATTGGCTGCACCATTTGTACCATCTCTGGTAGACAGGGCGCTTTGAAGCATTTTAACTACTGTGGTGAGTTTGGTTTTCTTCATAACTCTACGATCTACAAGTACATTGGCCGTTTAAACCGTTATCTTTCGGTTGCTTGCCTGTGTGTGCCTGCTGCGCGTGCACCTCCTCAGCGAACCGTGGGGATCACATCGACGACGTGAGAGACCTCTGTGACGACACGCCTTTCGTCACGGTATGGCTGACTGACTTTGTTTGGCGGTCAGTCGCGCCGGGAGCCTCCCGGCACTGCGCCTTTTACGTGCTTCCATGTTTTTTGTCATCGGGTTAAACGCTCAGTGACGCTACGGAGCTCTTTCTATTTGTAGCTCCAGATGCTTACAGTCATGCCTCTGCCCCATGCTGGAAAAAATAGGAGGAAACATAAACCCTCAGAGGAAAGTGTATTGCTGCAGATATGGGTCCCTTAAGTTTTGTTCATATGGCGCTTATAAGCATCTCACGTGTCTGAATCGCCTGACTGACAGTTTTCAGAGACACGTACACCCTATCCGGTTAGAGGCAAGTCTTCCTTGTTTTCTACAATGGGATTTGACATTTCTTTGAACTGCTCCGAGGACAGAGGGAGCCGCCGTAATTTTAAAATATTTTTCACATCATAGTCGTCTAGAGCCAAGTTGTCTGCATACTATTGTCTGTGTGTCTCAAGGCTTCGGTGACACGCACACCCTAAACGAAAGTCAGCCTATTTAATCACAATGTGTTTCGTAATTTAACCCTTTCATAAGCATGTCTGTGTTTTCACAGTAGGCTTACTTGCTTTGGCTCGTGGCACATTACATATGGACATGCCTATCTTTTCACCACACAGGGATGGTAGTGGGTACTTTCCCAATTCCCACACTACACTCTTGCCTACATAGGCTACATTTCGCGTTCTTGATGGGATACATATGGTTATTAGGGACTCTAGGTACACACCTTCTGGGGTCCATTGGTCATACCACTGGTGTACATTTCACACTTTTTTCCTACATAGGGATGGGAATGGGTACTAGCTCATTCTGCCCACATACATTTTCCTATTTGGGTCACACACGGTTTTTACCCTTACACAGGGCACCGTAGCATGGGTTACATTCCCATTTACTTTTACATAGGTACCCCTACACAGGGCACCGTTCCATGGGTTACAGTCCCATTTACAGTTACACAGTCACCCTCACACAGGGTGCGTCTTATGGGTTTTAACCCATTTCTACTCTGCACTGCATTGTACCTCTACGCGGGGGTTGTCCTTTCACGGGCTTTCACATTATGGGTCACAGTCCCATTCACACTGCTCCTCACACTCTTGCATACGAGTAGAGGACGGTCATGGGTTTCTATCCCATTGGCTGATATTGTCTTTCTACATTCTCTTACTTTGCTGTTTTATATAACGCAATGTTACACTTATATCGTATTATTGTCTAATTGAAAATGGGGGAAGTATTCGTTATACTGTATGTATCTACTTTGCCTCTTCTCTGTTTTCCATTATGTCCAGCTTTCCTCGTGATGTTCGACTTATTTTCATCCTTGGTTTCTGGAGTTACATCTCTTGTTTGTCATCTTCTGTCTCCAGCCTTCCCTCGTTCATATTTTTTATATATTTCTTCCCTGTTCAGGAGGTGATCCGTTATTCCCTCCTCTTTGTATCTGTGTGTAGGCTGGTGTCCGGTTTGCGTCATGCCTTATTCTTCCTTCCTTTCTTGCCTGCCTGGCCAGTGGGTATGTTTGGGGGTTGCCTTTGGCACGTCTGTGTCTCTCTATTTCGTATTTCCTCTCTTTCGTCTCACTGTCTCCTTCTTTCTATTTCGTTGTTGTTGTGGATGGGTTTTCCATTTTCTTACTTACACCTTACCTTCACCTCCTTGTCTTCTCCCATCTTTCTCCTCGCTCTGCTTCGCTTTCTCTTTCCTTTATGTTCTTTCTGTCACTCCGTTGTTCCTTCCTTGCTATCTGTCTTTTGTTCACTCTTGTTTTACTTTATCATAGATTGCATTTGTTCTTCTGTTGGAAGGAAAGGGGATATGTAGTATCCTGCATTTGTAAGGTTAAGTATTATTCTCCTCCTGCTCAGCCCAGTGCCTGTGCTCTATGCCCTATAGAATGTTGGAGTCTTTCCTAGCCTCGGAATGTTGGGACTGAGAGAGGTTAAGTGACAGTTGGTCATGGGCTGAGCAGCTGACAGGCTGCTCTTGTTGGGGCTCTCCTTTACATCTTAACTACCTGATGTTCTGAACTATACTACTTGTTATCTTCATGAATAAAACATCTTGAAATACTACTTCATGCGTGGACCTCGATACTACACAATGGTCGTCATGATTTTCCGAAAGTGCCACCTATAAGTGGATGCACATCATTAAGTATCAGGCATCCACTGTCACTATGATGGTTCATAACACTAACGCTGTTAACACAAACGTCTTTCAATGTAAGTTGTGAATGGGAGCAAAAGGGGTTGTTGTCATTGTATTTTAACTGTGCCATTATCATAGCATCTAATGAAAGAAGTCACGCCCATTGTTGTAAAAATGTGAAATGGTTTCTCAAGTATACGTCTTAAATTATTTTTTGCTGTATTAAAGGTCTCAAGAAGTGAATTTATAAATATCATAATATATGATTTTCATTGATTGTGACAACATGCTTTGGGGTCTGCATCGTGTCCAGAATATTCCATGCACTAGTGATATATTTGGAATGGACCAACATGTGTCCCATCTGATAAGATGAATGGCAAATATATGGCGCAGGTCGGGATTCTCAAACACCGTTGTTTCAATTGGTAAAAAGCAACAACTCTGTTAGTAATGCCAAATTTGACTCCTATCCTGAGACACTTCTATCAACTGCATGAGATGACAGTATCAGGTTCCAAATGTTATGGTATGTTATATTGATTTGCTGTAATCACCCGAGAGGGTATCCAGGCGCTTGGGCAGGTGTGTAGGTTTGTGGTCCCCAAGGTGCTTATACGAAGAGCCAGGTCTTCAGCTTCTAGTGGAACTTAAGAAGTGAGGAGGAGGCTCTGATAGCACTCCTTCAGTGTGGCATAAAAGGTTGACCTTCACTATTGTGGAAATAGTTTTAAAAATGGTTTGCAGCTCAAGAGCAAATGTGTACCACAAAGGTAAGCCTCCTTCAGGGTACATGCAACTTATTGCTTTGGAGAGTTCCTTATTTTGGAAAAGGTATGTTGTGTTCATCGCAAACCTAGAGAAGGGTAAAAGGAAGGGTGCACGTTAGTATGTAGATCCCTGCCTTTTTTCTACAAGTCATGGAGGCTGGATAAATGACCTTCTTGGGTGGGTTAGTTAGGGATGGCCACAAATGCATCTTGACTGTACAGACCCCACTCTTTCAGAATCCATCACAGACTCAGAGTGGCAGCTGGCATCTACGTCGAGGGAGGACGGGCGCATACAAGAGCAAATAATTTTTTTTTTTAAATCAATAAAATAAAACACTGACCGAGTCCTCCTGGGCCTCTTCTTTCTTCAACTGCAGCCTGGCCACCAGGAAACACCCTTGATCAATCCTGGTGCAGCATGAGAGCAGTGCCCTTATTGGAGGGAGCGGCCTCACTCGGTGCTCCACAGTGCTCTGAAGGCCTGCACTTGCTCTAACCCAGCTGTCTTAAGACAGCTGGGTTAGAGATGTTTTAAGTGTGCATGGCTGTCGCAAGATGCCCGGCCAAAAAGACATGCACACTTTAAACAGTGCACATACAGCCCACCCTCCTCCCTGCTGCAGTCATTCAGCAGGCCTCGCCCTGATGCTCTCTTTGGGACGGGGGATGAAAAATAAAATGGTAATGAACTGCCGTTTTATTTTTCATCTCTGGGACTTTGGGGATAATTTAAGTGGGGAGACGCTCCTCTGCTCCAACGCAGGAGCTGCCCCTGCAGACCCACCATGTCCTGAAACATGCACAGAGCTAGCATTTTCCTGTAAACATATCGGATGACAAAGGGCATGCATCAAAAGCACAGAGAGCTTGTCGCGTCATAGGAACCAGTGCTATAACTTGGTACTACATATACCAGTCCTCTCCTAGTAGCTGTGTGCTCTACAAATCTAGACATTCATTCATTCATATCAGATGACGCATGGAGGGTAGATCAGTAGACAGAGTTTGGAGACGGGCTTTTCCCTTCCTGTCTGGCAATACACAAAGGCAGATTGTTGTGAAGAAGTCAGTCACTCAGACATGTGATTGGGAAACAGTGCCCTGGAAAGGCAATCTGGTCTGTTTTGCCCTTAGAGAAATACATCGAAAATGTGCGAACGCGATTTCTGAAATTGAATATGGTAGTGGTGCTATTTCAACATATCACAATAATGTAGAAAAGCGTACCTTTCACATGGGACGCGCTCAGTCCTGATGATTTAACCCCTTCGATGCTCGTGACGGAACCCAGCCGTCATGAGCCACAGGTGGCCTGTGCGCATGACGGCTGGGTTCCGTCACGACCACGCCCGCGATTGGAATGTCCAGCACCGGGCTGGAATTCCTGCCGCAGGCAAGGTGTTAAATCCTACACTTATTCTGTTAACAGGCCCTAAAAGGCCCCAACAATAGTATAGCAAGGATGCCATGGGCCCTAGTGCAAGCAAGGAAATTAGCTGCTTTGACTGCTGCCAGGGTAGTAAAATACGGCATTGCCATGGTCCAATGAGCCCCTCAGGGCTCTGGGCCCCAGTGCCACTGCACCTGCTGCACCAATGATAGCTAAGCCCCTTGGCTCAAAGACATGTCACTGCTGGAGACAGGCATACGTGGCTTTGCAGCAGAGGGACACATTTTCTGAAATGTTCACTTATTGTGTATATGAACAAGATATGCTCCAGAAGGGGTGAAAACTTTCGTATGCACTGCTGGAATGTTGTGGGATTTAGGGTCTAATTCTTGCCCTGGAGCAATGACACGAACACCCCACATCTGTATTCTGGAATTCATCCCAGGGAGCCGAGTCTTCACATAAGTTTTGAATTATAGCACAAAATGCTGTTCAACTTCAAAACTCTTCAGAAATCAAAACCTTTATATAACAAATGTAGGCAATGAGTAATTTAAAAACCACTTTCTTTTGAACATGCTGCAGCGAAGCTAAATTACAGGAGCACTTCAATGTTTTTTTTCGTAAGAGCTTCAATTTGTAAGTGATTGGGGTTCAGCACTTGCTCAGCATAAAGCAATTTAAAATTATTCAAGTGCTTCAATTTTTGAAGTTTCTATTTGAAAACCATTGGGGTTCTGATCGCTTCCCATACTGAGCAATTTGCATGCATTAAAATATCTTTTTCCCTGTCAGTGTTTTAGGTCTGTCTCTGAAATTTAGATTATGGCCAGACTGTCCCCGTGTATCACAATGAGGAGAACGACAGCCCTTGCTCTACGCCACTCTCCATGTATTCTGAATCCATATTTTAAAAAAATGTAATCTGATGCCCTTTTTGAAGCCTGGTACTAATCCCCCCCCCTCCCAAAAGCACTAGTGTTGATAATCTCCCTGCCCCACTTTTTCCTGAGCGATGAATGGTAAGCTTTGATTCCATGAAGTTCCTCCATAACAACTAGAGCGGTCGACCTCAAAGCTGGGGAACTGGGTTCGAGTCTCGGCAGGGACGCTCAACATCCTGTGATTCTGGGCAAATCGCCTAATCTCCCCGTGCCTAACAAAATGCATGCGCCTGTCTGTAACACAACTGGTGCTCATGTAAAAAGCTCTGATACTTCCGGGTCGAGTTTGCGCAATCGAAAACTCCCCCCCCCAAAAAAAGAAAAGATGCCTGCACCCACAGCTCTATGGACTAGCTTGCCTTTGGGCGTGCACAGCCACACGAGGTGCTGGCTGTCATGAACAATTTGTGTGAATTATTGTTTTTCATGCCACAATATTTCCTATATGTAACTGCCCCCTTTCCGCCTTATCTGTGCGCCTTATCTGTGCGCTGAGTTCTACATGCAGCACCCAGTGCCAACTGCATTATGACAGAAGGTGACCCACAGGCAAAAGGAAGAGGGATGGGCGTGTGTAAAATGGAGTATAAAATGAAGGGGGGAGTTATGAGATGTTTCAGATTTACTTGTTTCAGTTTCGCTGGTCAAGTTGTAATTGGTTCCTTGCAAACATGGTTAGACTAGGCCCGGGAGGAATTTCAATTACGCTGCAGTAAACTGAGTAATTTTGGTTAATTTTGTGTTACTCTGATGCAGAATTACCGATAACTACACTCGTGCTTGTCAATCATTTTCTGCCGTATTTAGCACTATTTCTTTGCACAAAAATGCATCCTCGTGTCCATTTTGGAATAGAGGATACGTTTTGTGCTAATAAAATACCACTAAATGCCAGGAGAAAGTTGGGTAAAAATTCTACCCCAAGAGTACATTTAGTGAGCGCGAGCGGCCGCTCTCGCTCGCTAATCATGTTCTGCTGCATTTCGCACTATTTCTTAGTGCAAAAATGCATCCTCATGTCCATTTTGGACATAAAGGGGCATTTTTCCACTAATAAATATCAGGAAATTCAGAATAACTCTTCTTGCGTAATTCTTAGGTAATTCCGTGTGACTACACTTCATGGAATTACGCAAGTTGCCCCCTCCTCTAGTTTGGGCTAGGCCTGGGAGAAAGTTTTATTACACCGGAATAATTAGCATATTTTTAGTGATTCTGCGTAAAGAAATTTCTGCAAAATGACTGATATTACCCCACAGTGTGCAATTTCAGGGGGACATTTAACATGAGATGTACCTTTTGAATATTTTTGTTCAGGTCACTTTTGATTGTGAAACTACGAATCTGAACGTAAACGGCAGGGTTTTGAATGCCAGCAGCAGTTCCTTTAAAATAGACAGTCAACCAAAATGTCAGGTTCATTTTTTATACCCAAGTGGACAGTTCAGGTAATTTTTGAGCTCAAAACTCTAAATCTGAACTCTAGCAGTCGTGTTTTGAATGTGTGCCACAGAAATCAAATCAAAACTACATTCTGAAGTTGAAGTTATACCTGAACAGACAGTTTGGGTAATTTTGTGACTGCTAGATGCATTTTCCGTTTTTCTTAATTTCAATGTAATTTCCCTCCACAAAATTACTAAAGTTATGTCCACTCCTAGTTTGTACTACCAAAGCCAGTTTCCCAAATCACAGACCTGGTTCTGTGTAAATAATCTCCCCTTTCCTTCGCCAGTTCATCCTTTCTCTCTGTTGCTCTCCCTCTGCTTCTCTCTCGCCCTCTCAGTTGTTCCTCATTCCTTTTCTCTCCCTCTTTTCTCTCATGATTATCACTTTTCATCTGTTTTTCTGTTTATCTCATTCCTTCTCTTTCACTCTCTGACATCCTCTCTTTTTCTGAATATAGTAGTGTAATTCTTTAATAGGATATTGCACCCCTGGTCAAAAAATTCTACATGATAGATGATGATGATGATGATTGTCTCGAGATTTCATCTGAATGAAATATTGAGACCCACTTTGTAGCACCTTTGAAAACCCCAGAGGCAACATTAGAAATAAGGTGCGCTGTCTCACTCTGCACGGTAGCCCATCCTTAATACTGTGCACAGGGCATAGACCTAAACAGTAGGCTGATTCACAACACATATGCTGTTCCCACAGCAGGAGACAACCCGGGCAGCACTGGGACAACACATTAGTCAAAGTTGGGCTGGCTGAAGCCACAGCATCTCTGGGGGGCATAGATCCCCCTGCTGGTGGGTGCGGTGAATAACTACATCTGCCTGCATGGGGATGCCTGGTGGTGCTTGAGACATTCTTCCCTTTTCGAAGGGTGCCCTCAGGGGCACACTGATTCTGTGCCATCTGTATGTGTTGCATAGGTAATGCACATCTTGATGTTCTCTTAACTATATACATATTCACACATTAAGTAAGAAAGTCCCATCCTACTAATAGTATCTTATCTTGAGGTGGAAAAATAAGATCCTATGTAGGGATGTATTAATCAGCCTGGTTTTAGGGGAAAGGGACACCCATTGTAGTCAGACATTCATAAAGAACCTGTGTCCTAATGGATTACCTACATGCCTTTCATCAGATGAACTGCTGTTAGTAGTTTGTTCCCTTCTTAACAAGGAATGAGTATATATTTCTACTGTAAGGGTCTCACATGCCCTGATGAACGTCCTTGACCCCTTTGGGCAAACAATGGGCTGAAACATGTCGACACTAAGCAGGATGATTGAGTGATACTACTCATTACACATCCACTTTGTCTATTTTTAATCTTACCCTGGGTGCCTGCCAATGAAGGAATAACCTTTGAGTTTACCCTGAGGTAAGTTTATTTAATATCTGAATACCCTGTAAGTACTGCAATTCTTATTAAGAATTTTCTCACTTAGAGGTTGAGTTTACCCTGATAGTACTGTCTTAGCAGGGTGGGATGAGGTCACCTCAACTATGTTGTAACATTCCACAATATTGTGTGTGAAGCCTCCTCATCCGATATACATTGTGTTGTTCAAACGATTTGGTCGTAATAGCCATTATGAGACTATAGGCGTTCCCTTTCAGAACATGGAGTACTTGTTCTGAAAGGGAGTTGACAGCTCAAATCTCCGTGTTTCCACTGGTAGTTTGATTCGGCTTTCAAGATCTAGCCAAAACGAAGTGGTACAGCACATCAGTTATAATGGTATAATAATGGGCTTTTCTTTGGAGAATAAAACATCCAGGACATCAGATGTATAAATATAAAGGCACAATAAAGACAGTGGCCAATGAAAAACGAAAATGGAATAAAATGAACATAAGTACACAATTAGATGCAGTTGCAATACTGTGCAACTCAAAGTTCATGACAGTGGTAAAGAAGAGACAATTCTGATCCTTTCATCAAAACCTGCCTGGTGACTCTTACAACACTATTTGTGATCACAAACAGATTAAGTAACAGAACTCTATCAACAATAAAGAGTACAAACAATGTAATATGTAGGGAAGGAAAACAAGATTGTGATACAGTGTAATAGGGTGAAATCACGCATCTCTGTAGTACTTTGACAAAGAGGATATTTGTATCTCCCAATTTTAGATCAGTGTCTGCCAATGCACTGAAAAGTGATGGCCATGCAGCCTTGGATCCTATCAACTCTGAGCCAATAGCTCTGCAATTAGGAGGAGCTGCTATATTCACTGGGGCAATTAGGGGATAAGTCTACACCCAATCTGGAACACACTAGGATCACCAAGGCCCTCTGTGCTATCTGCATCTGGCTATCATGGAGGCCAAAAGGGTGCAGAACAATTAAGTTTCAAAGGGCCATCAAGTCTGGCTTTGCACACTTTAACAGGCAACCTGTCCACACCACATTGGATCGAGATCTGGGGGCACTGAGAGTAGAAGATAATGGCAGGTTCATCAAAGGTGGACCGAATCAAAGCAAAGACTGGTACAGAAAGGGAGTGCACTTGTCAGGCAGATTCTGCACTACGCAGACCTGTACTTGGATATAGCTGGTGCTTGGACAGCGTTCCTCTAGTCTCTGGTGAGCAGTAAAGAGGCTTTTAAGCACTTTTTGTTCCTATTTCTAAACCCTTTAGTGCAGTGGCAGATGTCCTTGTAGATCTGGTCAATACGCGCACCCAGGGAAGGCCAACAGCCAAAGGACAGCCAAAAGGAAATGGGCAATACCCTTGTCTACATGCAAGAAGGGTTGCAGCACAACCAGAGATGTCTAGGTTGATAGAGGTTTTCAATAATCTGGATAGGGTCTACTAGTTCTAATCAAAGTCCTCAAGAGTTGGGACAGCAACCCACAGCCTACCTGTTCCAGTGCATTCATTGAGTTTTAAGTTCAATAAAGCCAGGTTTGGGGTACAGTTTCCTTCCTTACAGGGATTTCTAGTAATGGCAGGCTTTGCCCTTCTCCCATATGTACTGTAGGGCTACATGGAACGAGGCACATACTATTACTAGGGGCCTGGTCTGGTGGGAAGCCTTAAATAGTTCCATTATCCGAGAAATGCAGATAAAGGAGGTACGTAATGTAATCGAAGGTCGATTTGTAGAGCGCTGCATGTCACCCGTGAGTTATCCGGGCACTGCGAGGGTATCCAGGCATGGAGGGATAAAAGAAGAAGCCTGGACTTTAACATTGAGAGACAAGAGCCAGACAGTCATCTTCCATCTTGCATTTGCAGCCCAACTATAATTATCCTTCAATTTATCTACCAACTACTACATCAAATGTGATAGCAATCTGTTATTGTTTTTCATTTTTTTCCTAGGTTTTTTACTAATACTGCAAAACCAATGCACATCATACCCACTACCCCTAGTCTCCATAAAAGAATAAAAGGGTACATATTTGGTTCTGGTCACTGGGCTTAATTTACTTGGGAGAACCTGTAAGGATCACCTGTGGGTGATGATTTTGCAACCAGGGTCTTTCAACCCTTAGGTGTCTATAAGAAACAATGATAAATGCAATTTATGGGTATTCCAAATTAAAGACACCTTAAACTGACTCAAAAGGGAAAAATGCAGGCATGAACAAATGAAACAACCTCAAGGATGGACAGCCTGCACAGACAGTTGAGGACGCTTACACATTTGAACATTCATTCAGCATTAATGCAAATCCTTAGACCTTCATACTATGTTAAGACAAGTTACAAAACTTAAACCAGTGAGTTCCTTTGTCTCTAAGAAGGGGTTTGGGCAGCAGACAATAGAATGACATGTCTCCGTAATGAACGATATTTCAATGTCGATGGCCCATACCCCTCTGGAGAAAGTGAGACATTGCTTTTATTTCTCCATTTATTACATTTTTCGCTTTTTAATACAGGAAAGACTTTTGCCAGGGGGAAACATTTAGGCTTGAAAGAAAGAAGGGCTATGGAAGTGCCTAAGGCCAAACATATACATGTAATATCAAGCTCTTGTTGATTTAAGAAGTCACACAAACTACCAAGTTCAGTGATGGTTCTGTGATGTGAAAGTTAAAGGAAACATGGTAGGTAACGACAGCGAAGGACAATTTTCTTTTGATAATAACCTTTTTTTAGAATCTTCATAAATTCAGTTACAGTCTACTTGATGAGAGCAAGCGAGATTAAAATACTCGAGGTAGGAATTTTGTTTAAAAAGTAAAGATAAAATGTGTAATTTGTCTAATTGGCCACTTTTTACAACTTTGACACTTTGAGTAATTTGATTGGTCAACACTGCAAGGTCACTAGCTGCAATCTAAAAGTGTCTTGAATTTTTAAAAACACAAAATCTTAGCTCCATATAAAATGGGCAGCTCCTTGATGTAAACAAATAGTAGCTGAGATCTGTTTTTTTTCATATGATGTTTAGGTTACTTGTACTCCCTACATGTAAACACAACCGGAAAACTGAACCAGTTGCAATAAATCCACCCAAGCTTCCTTCTATTGACAAACACGGTATTCATCACATTTTCAACTTACAGTGTTGCTATAGCACAGGCTTTGTCTTTTTTACAATTAAACATATGTATAAATGCATAGCAAAAGTGTTTTATTGGTTCCTTTTTCATTTCCTCCACATGGTAAATTTCATTATGGAGAAACCTTTCCCTCAACAACTGCACAAATTCCACCTTGGATATGGATTTGCTTAAATCTACAACCACAAGAAGTGTAGAACTGACCCATGAAACAACTTATGAATACCCTGAAACGCATATTCACCATATTCCTTCAACATCCCCATCCTACAATGGGCATATTGGTATAGTTTTAGATATAAGTAAATTCATGTTTTGTAAATTCCAAAAGTGAATTGACATTCACGCCCATAGGTTTCATGTAAATTCTATGAACGAACCCAGGCTCTAAAATTGTGCTTGCTATCTTCCATATGAAGCATATTGTTATCGTAGATGCTCTACTGCTCCAATACTTACTGCAGCTTTAATGGTTACACATTCACATATATTTTTTTGAACTTTCAAGTCAATTTAAGATGGTAAAAATATATCTTGAGACTTATCCCAAACGTGGTTGAAATTGTTCAAATTCATACTGAAAACCACAAATTAAATGGCGACATCAAGTACTTGCTAATCAGTAAGGGAAGTCTTATTATCACAAAGCGGTTATTATCAGCAGGCAAGTTTTCACAAGTACTGCAAATATATGCATGCATAAGAAAAAGGAGCAAAGGAGATACAATGTAGATTCGAGTGGCATTTAAGCCTTCTGGAGAAGCGCTGCCTCCTTGAGATCTTGGGGCTTATTTACAAGAAATTGGCATAGGGCAGTACCGCAAGGCTTCTTCCAGCGCTGCCATACACGAATTCAAAAGGGCAGAAATGAACTGTATTTACATGATACAGTGCATTCCTGTCCTTTCAGCAGGCGCCCAATTTGAAGCCGTGCGCCAACACACGCACCCTTGCACCATGGTGCAAGGGTGCCTGCGTTATTGGCAGGATTGTTTTTGTGGAGGAAGGGGTACTTTCCTGCACAAAAAAATTCCTATGAGGCGTTTTCCTCTTTCTATGTGTGCTGCAGAATGCTCCCAGAGTCTACTGTGGACAATCCTGACACTGCTTTCATGCTGCTGAAAATAGTGTCAGGATTGGCCTGAGCGCTGATGATTTGCGCTGCCAGTTAGACTGGGAGCCTGTGCCTGCTCTCTCCAACCTGGCAACGCAGCTCGGGTTGGAGAGAGCTTCAGTGAGAATGACGGTTTGGCAGTCCTGAGACGGCCGACCAGACTGTCATGTGCACTGAATAGCACTGCAACCATTCCTTCACCAGCCTGCCATCCCCCTGGCCCCGCCCCCAAGCCCCAGCTTCGAGAGCAAAAATAAAATGATAATAAACAAGGGTTTATCATTTTATTTTAAAATGTTTTGGCTACTGGCAGGTGGGGTGATGCTCCTCCGCCACACCATGGGCTTTGTGTGGGAACACCCTCTGCAATGCCTATGAAACACCTCTTTAACTCAGAGTAAAGGCAAGGCAGCAACTTGCACTGAACTGCCTTACTCCATATCTACGGGGCCACGCAAAGTGGCTTTGCCTGACCTCGTAGATATGGGTCTGCACACTGGGCCTCTGGAGCGTCACAAAAGTGATGCTCCGGTGGCACAAATGTGCCGCAAGGGGCTTGTAAATAAGACCCCTCATTTTCAAATGCAATCAGACTGGTTTATAGAAGGAATGTTGATTAACATATTGGCACAATATATTGTCTGACTTTTAGGGAAATGCACTGTATATTGAAATAAACCTAAGTATACTTCAACCTATTGGCTCCATTCACAAAATCACTTTGAGAACTATTTCCATAGGTTTACACTTATGTTTGGAATTATCAAAGAATTCCCAAAATACTTATGAGTGGTTGTGACAGATAAACATCTCCAGAGGTATTAACATGCTTAGGTTGTTAAATATAAGTAAATGTACAAGGTGTATATTTAAGCAATGTATAAACGTGGGCTGGGGTGCACTTGTATCCCAAGCACACTGTACAATTCAGAAAATATTGTGTAAAGTTATGTTTGGCAACAATTCGTTGGGTAATCTTATTCCTTTTATTGCAAATGTATGTAACTTTCACAAATATGTTCAGCAATTGATTAAATAATATAGTTCATCCCCCCCAAAAAACTTCTTAAGTGCAGTAAACTAATGGTCATCATGCAGGTCTTAGGTTCTCACCACAATCAAGTGGGATTGGAGTGGAGAGGATATGGTGCATGTGGATATTTACAGGAGTGTAAACTAGTTCGAAATAAAGCCCTGCCTGTTTAGTGTGTATATCTGGTCAGGGCTCTTATGAGCCAAAACAAAGTGATGAGCACACAGTATAAGCCATTTCCTTGAACCCATTGTAACGTTTTCTCTATTTGTAAGCATGTCTATATATACTTAGCAAAAGTGCACTTGTACATTCTATATTATGCTTTTTTCTCTAAGGGCAAACTATTTTAACTCTGCACAGAACCATTGTGAAAGAATGAATACTTTATAAAGAACAAACATGCTCCCTCCCATGGCCTTTTGGCACTGAGGAGATTACCAGAAGAGAAAGAACAAAAAGCATTAGAAATGCAATAGGTCTCGCATTTGTTTTTAGTTAAAGCTATTTGTGTTGTAAATGGCAATGACTTTTACCCTTGTGTTATGGAGTGGATGTATGTGGTTTGAGTGGAATTATGTGGGTTGGATTGGAATTGTTAGTTGTGTAATTGTGTGGCGTGAAATTGTGGTGTGGAATGGATTTGTGTAGTGTAAATATGCGGCATGGGGTACAGTGGAAATATGTGCATAGTAATTAATTATGTGATGTAGAGCGTAGTGGTGTAAAGTTGTGTACAGTGGCACAGAGTGGCGCTACACATATTGCAGTGGAATAGAGTGGAGTGGAGTGGCACAGATTGTAAAAGAGGGCTTAATTATGATTATTATAGAGAACCTAGACCAATATGAACAATTAATTTGGACAGTAATAAAAAGTGCAAATGACACTTTTTATTTTTTTAGCAGCAGTCAAACTCATTAGACAAGGACCTACAACTAAAATAATAATGGTATCCTCAGTCTAAAAGGTGGTATCATCTTTGTAATTTTAATGGGAAATGTCATGTGCAGAACAACTGCAAAATTGTGACAATTACCTGATTCACTGGAAACTACAAAAAGCTCATAGGGTTATGTTTTAAGTGATTGCCTCTGTATTTGCATTCATGAATGTGCCAAAATACAAACTCAATATTAATCAACATTTATTCACAGTCTGTAAAACGATTGTAGGAGTCAGGCTGGATGTCTGAGTGCACTTCAAGGGTGTCTGAAAAAGAGACCAGGATTCTGCTATTCCTTAAACCACTGAGGATACTGAACAACTTTCAACAGTTGTTAAAATAAAAAAAAATTCTAATAGTTTTTTCCAGACTTTCCATTTTGATGATCACACATTTCTGGATGTACAGAAGAGATTCCCACTAGACCTCACTGTCTCCCTAGAACGTATGGCATTGGCAATAACAATTTTTACCTGCGCATCTGTGAGGATTTTGGTATATTATATGGTATGGTTGTGCAACCTTACTGTGTAATACACTCGTAAAACTGTCTTGAGTCCAGTCTGACTCATTTGTAAAACCTTCAGCCCAACCCTGGGTAGCTTTGGCTTTGAGCACCAAGGCTTAAACAAAGTAACTAGTGTAAAGCATTTAGAAAAACAAAATAAGAAAGTCATGCAACATGAAATCAATCAGACACCAATTTATGAAAATAGATTATGTTTTGATGAATTTTTAGATACCAAGATGAGCAAATTCCACCAGAGGGTTCTGGAGTTATAGATTCTTAAATAAAGTTTAATTCTCAGCTTTTTAGTCCACTGCACAAACAAGCATTGGTAAGTTTGAAAGAGTTGTGTTTGGCTACTCCAGCCCGAGTGAGGCATCCAAATCTGACAGGGAGAAAGTCACGGAGCCACTAAGGAGTATTTGACAGTTACCTGGGCACCAAAGTAGCCTCAAGTCCAGTTCCACACTTTACAGCAAGACCGTCGCAGACTTCAATGGAGTGGCCCTGATGCTTGGGATGCAAGATCCTGAAAGATGTTCTGGGTGCAGTGCGGTTGACCGGGGTGTCCTTGTGGTTATTCCTTGGTCCACGGGTAAAGTTGTATTGTGATCTGATGTTCAGGGTACCAGGGGTGCCATATTCATGCCACAAAAGTGCCCTGGGGGGATGATCTGGTCACTAGATAATGGGCTACCCGGAAACCTCCCACCCTGTGATGACTTCCGGCTATGTGTGGCATCTAGCAGTCACAGAGTGCACTATTCTGCCCACTTTCAAGATGTCTGAAACCTTCCTTGGATGTTAGGAGTTTGGCAGCTACCTTAGAGGTGTGGCTACCTGCAGGCTACACGTCCACTGGAAAACCAGTTTGGGCACTGGTCTCCACCTTTCTATTCCTGCTGACAGCCTGTCTACTTGAACAAAGGGGCAGCCCTTCAAGAGTGAGATCTCCATTTGCCCAAGAAAGGCGGCTTCAGCTTTGAAGCTTGCCTTTTGGGCCAGCACCCTCAGTGGCTTGCTGCAAGGAGTAAATAGCATATCCATCTGCAGCAGGCTACTATTGTTCCTGAGCCTGAGAGTCATTCAAACTACTCCCGGTAGTGCAGAAGGCTGCCTGGTGCCAGCAACTGTGCAAGGCCACTGGACAAACTCGGCAACAGAGGTGCAACTTTCTGAAAAGTAGCCTTTTCTTGAAATTGACATTAAATTCAACTTGGGCGTTGAGTCGGGTTTAATGCCACTATGAATTTGATACCTTGAAGTAACTATTTTACTAGTCCCATTCAGAAGTTAGCCGGCTGAGAGGTTAGCCAGTAACTCTGTCAGCCAATGGAGCTGCTATCTTTTCCACACCAAAAAGCACCAACCTGGAAGTCTTGCTGTTAGGACATATACGTATAGGCTCCATAGGCTTTCCTTAGGGGAAGCATACATATTGTTAAGAGAAGTTGGGATTTTGATATTAGTTTAACTGGCAAAGTCTAACTAGCAGTTTTGAAACTGCTCTTCCAGGCTGAGGTGGCAGGCTGGGAGCTATTGTGTACTTTGCCACACACAGGGTGACACAATCAGTGCTGCAGGCCTGGGTGGACACTAACTTACATGCCCTGGGTACCCTGAGTACCTTATAAAAAGAACTTCATAAGTTATGCCAATTGGGGGTAGTCAATTCAGCATGCATTTTGTAATATGTTAGAACACTGGCACTGAAGTCTGGTTAGCAGGCCTCAGGGTACTCTCAGTCAAAAAAACAGCAGCATCAGTCCAAAACTTTGGGGATGATCATGCAAAAAAAGGCATTTCCCTACAGCATCTGTATTTTTATTTTTTTTGTCCTCATTACCCAGGTGTACAAGAGTTTAACTCCTTGATCACTGCCGACCACCAGTGATCTTTTAATTACCCGCTTGGTTCACTCTACACCTTGCCTTCTATACTCAACCATAGGTGACTATTTCCATCCATCACCTCCAGAGTATTTAAGCAATATAGTGTAGAGGCCTAATCATTGGACTATCATATAGATGATTGTTCCCAGTTCTCATAGGGGAGCCAAAATTCATTCCGCTTACATTTACGTTCCCTATCTAACCTATTGGTATATTTTATTGACGCCCACCATTCTATTTTAGCTGGAGGAGTTGTTTTAACCCAATTTTTGCATATTTCCCTACAAGCAAGTAAGATTAGATAAAATATCAATTTTTGGGTATTATTTATCAAAGAGATATAATTATCGGGAAGCCCAAAGAAAACCAAAGATTTGCTTACCTGGAGCGCTTCTCCAAGTATTGAAAGAATTGTGTTACTCACATCCAGCCAAAAACCTTGAATCGCCGGACATTCAACAAACATATGGATGTCATCACCTTTCTCTTTACTACATTTGGGACATCTTGGCACAACTCCATTCCCCAGTTTAGATAATTTGTACGGCGTCAGTAGACCCTGTGGAGACAAAAAAGGTGGTTCCGCCTTAAATTTGCAGGCCGTACCGTGGAGTATAACATGTCGCAAGATACTTGCCATAAGTCTTCAATCTGTTCTCCTGGCAAGTTCTTCTCCCACAGCACCGTTGGCAGATTAAAATCACCATCAGCTATCTCCAGTAACAGCCAGTACCATTTCGCCACCTCTTTTTTCTGAGTTATTCCACTTGCCATGCATGTTTCCAGTTCGTTAGACTGTCCCGCTCCATGACCCTCCGTGTGACTCCAACTCATTATTTGAAGATACTTAAATCTTGATAATCGACCATTAACTATTTCTTGACCTTCTTCCCAGGATATTAAAACTCCATTCTTCATCAGTTGGCTCCAGATAGTTATTCCAGCCTCTTTTAATGGTCGAGCCAAACAGTCCTTAGACCACTCTGGAGATCCCGGGGAGTCAAAGATAGGGGCCTGCCCACTATAATAGTTGATTTTTAATTCTCTCCTGACTTTATACCATGTTATTGCGTAGCCCTGTAGGGTCTTCAGACGTATCTTTTTGAAATAGCGCGGGTCTCCATATTTATGGATAAAACCGTATTCTCCCCCTTTTACATCTCTTAACATTGCAGCAAACATCTTTCCGACTTCTGAACGATCTGGTGCCTTGAACAAACCTTTCCCTCCTTTTAGCAGGAAGACCCAGGCATAGTAAGATAGATCTGGCAACCTCAAGCCCCCTTTATCATGCTGTCGTCTTAATTTTTTCCATGAAATTCGCACTCCTTTCGAGGCCCAAATAAAACTCGTAATTTTTGACTGGGAGTTTTTGAGCCATTCTTCCTTGAAGGCCATAGGGATGTTCTGGAAAAGGAAGGTAAACTTTGGGAGAATTGTCATTTTGACAAGATTAACTCTTCCATAGATAGATAATGGGAGATGTGACCAACCCAGTAAAAGTTTCCCAATTTCCTTATTAATCTTCTGAAAGTTGGATTCTGGTATTTGTTCTACTTCTGGACAACTCTAATGCCCAGATACCTCATTTTCTCTTTGACACTACTCACTTGTGTAGTAATATTCCATACCATTATGACCGTTTTGCCTTGATTTATCTCATAACCTGAGATCTTCCCAAAATACGCAGCCAGATCATAAACTGCTTGTAATGCAAGACTGAGATCTGAAGTATATACCACCAGATCATCTGCATATAAACCTACTTTCTTTTGCCAGCCTCGCGATTGGAAGGGGATGATACTCTCATGTTTTCTGATTTTCTCCGCTAAGGGTTCGATGTAAAGATTAAAAAGTAATGGGGATAGCGGGCAGCCCTGTCTTGTTCCCCTGAAGATGTTAAAGGTTTTAGATAAATTCCCATTTATTAATAGTTTAGCTGTGGGGTTTTTATATAACTGATTAATTGCCCTACAAAATTTTTCCCCCAGGTTGGACAATCTCAAAATTTCCTGCAAATAAATCCAGTTTACGCGATCAAACGCCTTGGTCGCGTCTACTGTAATGACAGCTAGTGGTAATTTATCTGTGGAAGCTAAATCTATGGCACCTATAAGACTGTAGGTTAGATCTTTGATGCTTCTACCTCGCACAAAACCTTTCTGATCTTCATGAAGGAGTGCTCCCACTACTCCATTCAATCTATCTGCTAGTATTTTCGAATAGATCTTATAATCCGAGTTTAACAGTGAGATAGGCCTATAAGAGTCACAACAGTCTGGTGGTTTATCAGGTTTAAGTATCAGAGTCACAGTGGCTTCGTTCCATGAGGGGGAATCTCTTCACCATTATCAAACACTGCTGAAAGCAGCCTACAGAAAACCGGAATCAAATATTTTCCTAACTTTTTATATAGCTCCATTGGAAGACCATCTGGCCCTGCTGCCCTACTCGTTTTCCCTGCTTTGATTGCATTTCTTATTTCCTCCTCTGTTATTGCATAATTGATGGCATCTTTTTGAAGCTCAGATATTTTACAGGGAGATTTTTGGGCTAACCAATCTTCCACCTCCCTTCTTGTCGTAGTTAGGTCCTCTGCATACACTTCCCCAAAATATTTTAATAAAGTTGCCTCTGTACTGTCCCCCACTCTAGTGCGACACCCTGCATTTCCATAATTTAGTTCTTTTATAAAACTTTTTGCCTGATCATTTTTTAACTTCCATGCAAGTAACTTGCCACACCCTTCCCCATAATTAAAATGAGCCATTTTACTTGCTTGCCATCTTTCTTGTAGCCGTCGTTCCACTACCACCAGAAGGTTCGTTTTAAGGGCCTGAATGGATAGTAGTCCCGCCTCGTATTCTATCTCATTACATTGTACCTTTTGTTCTAATCTTTGAATTTTATTTTCTATATTTGCTATCTCTACCTTTCTCTGTTTGTTTTTATATGCCTGAAGTGATAAGATTTTGCCCCTTAAAAAGGCCTTATAAGTGTCCCACACTATCCCAATGGGAGCACTGTTCAAATTATTTTCAAAGAATTCCCGAGACTCCAACCCTAGTTTATCCATCATGTCTCCGTCAAACAATATGGTACGATCCATCGTCCATCTCCTTTGTGATGTGGGGCTCGGGGGTACCAAAAGCAACGTAACTGCCGAATGATCGGACATATGTGCGCCCACATGATTTACATCTCTAACCTGATTTTTTATACTTTGATTGACTAAAAACAAATCTATTCTGGATTGGTGGCCATATTTTTTATTGTTAAAAGTAAAACTCTTTAAAGACCCTCTCTTTTCTCTCCATATATCACACCATCCTAAATTCTTTATCGAGTTTATTATCAGTGATCTTGTTTTGTTATGTATTATACTTCTGCTTTTTGTAGAGCGATCTAAACTACCATCCAGAACCACATTAAAATCTCCTGCCATTATGACTGGGTCGGGAAAATCCAACAATTCTAAAAGTAGATTGCCAAATGGGATCAGGTCATCAAGATTGGGCCCATAGTATCCAACTACTGTGTAAAGTTGTTCATAGCATCTCATCTTTACAATCACCCACCTACCAGCCTTGTCCACCCTACTTTCGACTACTGCTATCTGAGGGTTGACTTTTATCAGGATCGCCACCCCTCTTATGGTGAGTTGCTGCTCTGTGCATACCATGTTCTGTACCCATTTTCTATTTTTAAACAGCTCTTTCATTTCCTCACTTGTTAAATGCGTCTCTTGAAGTAATATAATATGAGCTGGGGCATCTTTCAGGTACTGCAAAATCCTCTCACACCTATGACGTACCCTAAGGCCATTTACATTCCACGATAGAAATTCTATCTGTGGCTTCTCAATTGCAGTCATATATTTTTTAATTTCCTTTTTTATTTCTTAGCTTCATGGCTCTGTTACATCCTGAGTTCTGGAATATATAGAGGACACCATTTTTTTGATTTTTTTCCCTTTGCTCCCACACCTGTGCATAAATAACTACCCGTGTTCCCCTCCCCCCCCCTCCTTTGGAAAACACCCTTCTTCTTCCTTGATGGCCTGGGCCTAGGGAGGCCCCCCGATTCCAGAGATCTGTTCTAAGTACATATCTGCCCAAACAGTTTATACTATACCGCTAAACTTGTTTCTCGAAATAATTTACCTTGGAGACTAACGGAATGATTTTAGTCCAACCTATCCTATACCAGCTCCTGATATTGATTTGAGAAAATCCTCCGCTTCCTCTACCCTACGGAAGGTCTGCATCCTGTTATTGTGCATTACACGTAAGCTCGCAGGAAATTTTAACTGTGCTGTCGCACCCAGTCTCTTAAAGGGCTCAATCAAATTTCCAAATTCCCATTGTTTGTTTGCCGTGAATTGGGAGATATCTGATCTAATTTCGAAGTTAATATCATCCACAGTCAGTGATTTCTGTTTCAACGCTTTAAGAAGAATTTCTTCTTTTAGATTATAAGTATGGAAATTAACCAAGATTTTCCTCGGCTTAGTTTTATTTACATTCAGTCTATATGGATCTCTATGGACCCTCTGTATGTCTTTGATTCATTCTTCTTCTGTCCATTTTACTTGCAGCCCTTCCTTGATCAGGTGTACCACAAGCGCCTTAATATCTTCCCCCTCTGCTCCCTCTGGGATCTTTAAGATGCGGAGATTACACCTTCTTTGATTATTTTCCAATGACTATTTTTTCTTTCAGTAACCTCTCATTGCCCCTGAGGTCTCTGATCTCTTTTGTGTTAACTTCCGATTGAAGTGTTAGATCTTTCATTTCTACTTCCAGCTGTGCAGTTCTATCTGCTATGTCGTCCAGCTTTTTTCCCCAGACTTTCACATGAGGATCTAATCTCTTTCTGGTTCAGCTCGGATGTTTCAAATCTACTCCTTACTTCAGTTGTTAAGAGCTGGATCATCTCAATGACTGATTGGGGCTGTACTTGTATTTGGGGCTGAGATTGTAATTGATTTCCTGATTGCCTCATTTCTGCAAAGCATGACTCTCCCCCATCTTTAGAGGTTACGTTCAGGTCTTCAGAGGGCGTTGCCTGTAATTGTCTCAGAAGCAGAGTTTGAGACTGAGGCTGAGGCTGCTCAAAGGTTGACTCCATTGTTTCAAGGTTGGTAAGCACCTCCGTCCTAGCTTGATCCCCCTCTCTCTCAAAAAGTACTCCTTCCTGGATTTCAGAGATTTTTGCCAGAACCTGGAATTTGTTAAAATTTACACTTTCCTGCCCCCCTAGTGTGTCACTCCTGGGATTTACTAAGGCAGGGTTTTTAACAACAGCGTTTTGGGAACTACCTTAAAAAGGTCCTCAACGAGGGGTGATCTTCGGATTTACTGCTTGCAACTCTCCTCTCTTCACCTTGGATCTTCTCTTTTTAGGGGTTACCCACTCTCCTGTATCCGTATCTGCTTGCTTCAAAGGGGGTGATACTTTAGTTTCACTATTTATTTGCGACTTACTTTGTGCCCCCTCATGCAGATTTTTCCTTTTCCACTTCTCAATTGGTATCTATTTTGCTGGACCTTCTCTACCCCTACTCCTACTCCTTCCACCTTTTCTGCAAATTGAGTCCTCCCTGTGTTTAACCGGTCTTCTCCTTTTTTTCCTAAAAATGAACGTGATTATTTTTCCAGGATATCTGAAAGGCCAGTGCTTTTAACCCCTCTGCTATTTTCCTTTATTAGCTTTCTATCCGTGTTTCTCTTCCCTTTCTTTACATTGCACTGTTGCACTAACCTGAAGAGTTCTTTTCCCCCGGAATCTCCTTTCGCCTCTGAGTTAGTCCAGAGCACATTGTCTCTTTGTTTGCTGGCGACTCGATCACCTTCCCCCTTGAAGGCTGCAGTACTTGTTTTTTCTCTGCTCAGGACTCCCCTACTGGATCGCTGAGCTAACGCCCTCCGTCCTCTGCCGAGCTCACGAGCAACTCGCGCCCAGCAGGGGTCCTGAATCGGAGACCCCGCGATCTCCACTGGCGCTCGCTGACCGTCCAGGGCTCCCGCCGTCAATCTCACCAGCAAGCGCGTCTGTCTCCGTCAAACACTACCCGACAACCACATCAGCGCGTCGGGCACCAAAAATCCAAAGAAAATCCAAAGAGCCGCCGAGACACCGCCACGGCCACGGCACTGCAGCACTAAGCCCTCCGTGCGAGGGTCGAATCAATCACCACACGAGAGTCGAATCACACAGGTATTGCCATATTGTATTAGCGGTTACTCCTCCATTGTGAGCGTTACGGGCATTTCTATTTTAGCGTTTCATTCGCATTGTGATCATCCTTGTCAGGAGCCTCCGCGACCGTGTACTAAGCGGCCGCCATGTTTTCCCCCGCCAATAGCCCCCCTACAGCATCTGTATGACTAAGGCAAGTTCTAGCCGATCTAAATGAGCATGTATTTTTGCACCATAAAATAAATATGCCTGAAAAACAGTTGACAAGCATAGCAATGAAAATAGGTGGTGCCCACATGCTAGCTTAAAAAGCACATGCCACATTAAAATGCAAAATCATATACCTATGGCAGCCTGAGCAAAGTAGAACAAGGTTGTATATATATTTTTAACGTTGATAAAACTTGTGATGATAAATTTTACTTTCCAAAGAATAAAAAAGGCACAAATGTGATTTTTTTGTGAAATGGTAGGTCATAACCCAACATGTTTTTTTTAAATATTGTAGCAGTACTAAAATGAAGCCCTAGGTCGGTACCAGAAAAATAAAGTTAAAGGGTTAGCAGGTGTCATGATAAATGACAATTCTAAATACTATGATTATTATAGTGTAAAATATTGTCACTACCAAAATATCATAGAACAGAATATCTAACTGATGAATATCTTTTTTTGGTATATAATATTGTTGTTAAGCATATCATTTTCTTTAATATTGCATACTTTAATATAGTTGTAAAAATATTTTTTATTAATTTAATATATAATAGAATATTTATTTTAGCTCTTTGTATTGTTAGTGTAAGTGCAATTGTTCTTTTAAATATAGTTTGCCATTTTAAATGTGTAATTATTTTAATTAGTAATTTATATCTTAGTAGTGGGTTTGTAGGGTAATAGGGTGAGAAGTTAACTAAATTATATATATTTTTTTATAAATCAAATAATAAATTGATTAATAATTATTTTATTTAAATTGGTACCTTTTATGTATATTCTAATTTTGTACTTTTTGTTAGCAATTTATATTTTAGAAGTGAGTTGTTGGTTTAGTAGGAGAACTGGGTGGAAAGTCATTGAGGTTATGTTTAAAAAGTTCTTAATCTTAATTATTTAGTGATAATTATATACATTTTTAATTGTTTATGTAGATTTGTTATTTTTTTATTAATATATGGCTACATGTTTTTAACATCTGTAAAATGTGTCTTTATTTTTATGTGAGTTAATATTTGAATTTCAATTTTCTTTATTCATTATTATTTAATTTAGTGTTTTTTGGTTGTACGGAGGGAAGTTAATATAATTTTAATTAAAGTGTTAGTGTATTGGGAACTTATTTAGCTGTTTTTAATTGATACATTTGTTTAGTTCATAACTTATGTTAAAATATATACTATATAATTTCTCGATTATCTGTTTGGCATTTCAATGTTTTCTACAAAATGGTTAGGAGTTAAAATGGCACATGGAATCCCTCTGAAGGCCAACACTTCCCCACTGTTGCTTACACGGAAGTAGGAGTAGTAAATCACACCCCTCCAAAGTCCCAGACTTTGTCTACTGTGGCTTAGACTGGAGTGGGAATAGCAAAATCTAACTAAGGGTGTGCAAAATTTACTTTCGCAAAATTACAGCACGATTGTGGGAAATTATGCCTAATTATCTGTCGTTTCGCTCTAAATTTTGGCATGAAATGCATCCTCACATCAATTTATGGTATGTAGATGCATTTAAACAAGAGGCCCCTCACAATCTTTTGTTCGTGTGCATTCACAGTATATTTTTACTACAAATTACAGCTAATTGCATTATTTGCTCTCTTTTTTTTTTTTACTGCAACAGCACATCATTTTGTGAAGTTGCATAATGCTGCAATTTCAGGGATTTCACATGCAAATTAACTTAACATGAAATTCCTGAAATCATGCGAATTGCACCAGCGCAACTTAAATTTCGCCCAGGCCTAAATACCCTCTCCAAAGTCCAACACTTTCCCTACTGTTCCTTAGATTGGAGTGAGAATCGTAAATCTAACTCCACCAAATTCCAAAGCATTCCCTACTGTTGCTTAAATAGGAACCTCAAAACAATTGGTTAACTTGTCTCACTATTGTTTATTTATTGTTTGGTTGATATATAGTACGGTGGACATGTGACAGTGAAATACCTCTTCCTGTCTCATTGTGGTACACCACCCACTACTGCAAGCTACAGCAGGAGCGGCCACTCGTAATGTGAAGTGGTGGGGTGGGGGGAAGGGGAACATAAAAAAAGACAATTACAAAATAAATTCAATTGCCCTAACCAGCTCCGATGACCGCCTTCCTCCCGATCCTCGCATCCTTGTCAGGAGCCTGGTGCACACTGTGCGGGCTCCCAGCTCCCAATCCCAGCTAGGTGGAGAAAGGCTAAGTGCGCATGATGGTTTGGCTGGCCCTCTGGGGCGGGCCAACCCATCATGTGCATTTAGCAGTGCCCACCACCCCCCCCTCCTCCCTGGTGCTGCAGCTTCACTGTGGCTGTCCCCACCCCTCCCTCGGCTGGCAGGATGCAAAATAAAATGATAATAAAAATGTTTTAGTATCATTTTATTTATGTCCTTGCCTCTGCTGGCTTTCAGAAGGGGCAATGCTAATCTGCCATAACGGAGGAGCTGCCACTGAGCTACAGTTCAGCTCCAGATGTGAAAGCTGCAATTCTCCAAGTTCTGGATTTTCTCCTGTCCTGCAAACTAGAGTACTGCTTTTCTCCTGTTTCAAAGCTCCAGCCTTGCAAAACATCCATCTACTTTAGAGTGAGCCTCTTGAATTGTTTTTCTACATTTGTACTATTTTTCTACTGTGCTGCTTTGTACTACTTTTCGGAGGACATTTTCTCTCTATTCACGGTTACTCATAGGATGGAGCATAGTGAACAAAAAAATTGAAAAGCTAGAAGATCACATGGACAGGGAAAAGTCAAGCTTGGCCAGAAACAAAACAATTCCAGTGAAAAATCCACAACTGTCTATGATGCATGAAGAATAATCCAGAGAGAGCTTCTTTTTGTATTAAATTTTGTCTACTGTAGGGAAAATTCTAAAAAGATGACCATTAATGCCAACTGTGAAGACTTTACCGTAGTACTGAAATAACTCAATCAAAAAACTATTATGGCCACAAATACATTTCATATGGGGTATTGTTTAGTTGTTCAATGGAAATCCCTATGGTCTACAAACCTTGGCCAGATAGGGCCTCTTGTGCCACAAATTTTATTCCAGAATCAGACGCACTGAAAAGATGAAATGGAGAATACCCCGAATAAATATGTTAATTTTTGTTGAGACCAATTGGTTCGCTAAAACACTTCAAGTCAATTCTGCAAGTTAGTTTGTGTCATTACTGTACCAAGAGGAGAGATTCTAGTTGACAGCACACCTTACATGATAAGACAATATTTTTTAATTGTTTTCTCACATAGTCCTAAAGCTACTACAATAAGGTCTTGTATGATTCTTGTTGTAACTTGTAGAAAGAAGTCTTTGGTAGAGTCTTAGAGGCAATGTTTTGATATGAAAATAAAATGGTGACGATTGTTATTGACTATTGGTGTGTGTAACTGGTGTAATTCTCTCTGGAATAATTACTCATATTTAACGTAAAATTACTCATAATTATGTGTAATTGTGTGAGAAGCATAATCCAGCATTTAGCGCTTAATGGAAAATAGCGATAAAAGCAAAATAGACCCAAGGATGCATTTTGCGCTAAAAAAAAAATAGCACTAAATGCCAGAGGACATGAACAGCAGTAGCTAGCGGCTGTTAACTCTCTCTTACTTCATTGTTCCTGTGCTGCTGCGGTAAGGTTTTTGCTCAAACTTATTTTTAATTCCTCAAGCTGCCGTAATCGCGTAATTTCACATCACAAGAGTAATGCGTAATTAAGGAAATTGCTCTGATTACTCCAGCGTAATTAAAATTTCGCTCCAGGCCTTTGATTGACCTCTGATGTGGGCATTAAAGTCTGTTATTTGTTGAGCCATAATTAGAGGAAAATAACCGTTGCAGGAATAGGTATTGGTAAGGAAGAGATAAGGGGTGCAAATTTGACTCGATTTCTTTTGACAATTCTAGTGTTTTACTACAATGGGAAATGCAGCTGGTGACTATCAAACGCTGGCAGATTCATAAATATTCCGGGCAGACATGGTTGCACAGAGAGCTCAAACGGGACGTCTCTGGCAAGGTCACTCATTTGAAGGCGTACTGGGACTGAGCTAAGCTGTCTTAAAGGTAGGACTTTGCATCACTAAATCAGACAACTGTCCCTTTTGTGAACAGGTACCTTATATAGGTTTTATGAAGAAACCATAAATTGCTTTAATCCAGATCCCTACTGCTGTTCAGAAAGAATAATTTTTGGTAATGGCATGTTAAATCAAAGCTTGTTAGCGGAGCTGCACAGTAAGCGGGTTTCTAAAATGAAAGCTATAACATTTATCAGATAGCTGCCCTCTTTCCAGAGGAGACTGGCACGGTAATCATAATATAGGTTGGAATAACATTAACTTAAAGCGTTTCTGTTTCTTAGCCATAACACTATTACCTTTTGAAACATGAAGATAAATCACAATTTAAATCTATATGTCTATATGTAATACACATTTAATCAGATATGGCTGCGATGGAACCAGAGGGACACAGAATCTATTAAAAAAAAAATTCGTTCCTCAGAAAATCAGAAATGCACCATCTGAGATGTGAACGGTAAATGTTTAGCCATGGGGCCTGCATTCAAGCCGTTCTTCAACCATGTGCTTGAATGCTTCCAGGAAATGACGACGTTCTCGGGGGCGGGAACTACCGCTGACGCGCCCCACGTTTAGTGCCTGCTGGACTGACCTTTTGTGTTGTTTCCTGAAGCTTCTTTCAGCAGATATCCCTACTCGAGCATCCGCATAATGAAGCGTGCCATGATTTCCTTACCTACCACATTTACTTCTCGCTTATTGGATTTACTGCTCGGTTCAGAGCCTGGTGCTCCATGATGCAAGTAATTCATGTTTACCTCTAAGTTGTTGCTGATGAAATAAAGTGTTGGTATAACTGCCTCGAATTCAAGAGTGAATTAATGCAAGATGCCAGTGCAACATAGAGGGGGCAGGCCACGTGTTATAGAGTCCTGTGCCCCCCACCCCCACCGAATGATTCTCATTACTGATGTCTGCCATGAGTGATAGTTTATGAATGTTTACACCTCAGCTTCCTCTTCCAGGCTGTTTCAAGGCATCGGGGTAATAAACTTTGGCATTTCAAAATCTATATTTTGGAGGGAAAGCCTGGTAAGTTCATGAGTCTATAGTATAAATATTATTTGGCTACAAAAAATAAAGTTTGGCATCTTGGTGGTACCTGATGGTAGTGTGAAATCTACTAAAAGTCTGCTAAACCATGGTTTCGAAGCTCCCATGGGAAAGTCAAGTCATGGATGGTTATGAACTCCCCTTGGGCGGTATCGATTTCAGGCGGCAAAACAGGGGTTTAAACATGAATTTTTATAGGTTTGTCCCCATCTCAGACACAACATGTCATTTTCAGGCGACAAGGGTGCTGGAGTGGACAGTAGTACAGGATGTCCACTGCTAGAAGGTTGTAAACTAAGATTAATTTGTTTTACCATATCTCGGATGCACGTTGCGATCTTCATGTCAATGGTCTTTGTATACCCCACCGGACGTACAGTGGCAGTTGTGCCTCACGAGTGCTGGGGCAAAGGCTTTGGAACTCCCTCATATCTGACTTTGTCTAGTAAAGCCCAATAGAAATTTCAGAAGCTACTAAAATTCATGTCTCTTTTGTGGATTCCTCTCTGGGCATCTTTTTGTGCAGTGTATTGGGCTCACTTTGAGTTTTTTCACTTTTGGCTTGTTGGGTGTGTCAATTGTGCTCGATTTTGTTGTCCCTCAGATTTCTAGCAAAAGGCTGCTTATTCGTAACAAAAAGGGGAAGTGGTGAGGGTTAAGGCACTAAAGGTTACTTCAGCCAAGAAAGCACAGTGAGCACAGGACCCAAGTCTGGGCATATCCTTTCACCATAGGGCAGTATCTCAAAGACACAAAAGGTGACAGGAGGAATGCTTGCAATAACCAAGCCACACCCGACTGATGAGGCCGAGTCAGTGTGAAACAGGTCTTGGGTTGCTTATGCTCTGGCTCAGAGAGGGCCTGGCTAGACAGTCGAGCTGGATTGTTCCTTTTGGAGAAGGAACAAGACTGATTTGCATATGGCTGGGTCTAATCTGAGGTGGCTGGTTGGGCAAAAGAAAAGTGAGTTGGAAGGTATCCCAAGTCATTGACAGTGCTTGGATGTATTGCAAGCATTCCCCAAGTCATATTTTATATTTTTGATGTAGTGCCCTAAGT
Source organism: Calotriton arnoldi (assembly GCA_963921515.1). Taxonomy (NCBI): domain Eukaryota; kingdom Metazoa; phylum Chordata; class Amphibia; order Caudata; family Salamandridae; genus Calotriton; species Calotriton arnoldi. The sequence continues at coordinate 820,573 of CAWUFW010005888.1, read as the reverse complement.
AGCCATGGGTTTTCCCTGTTGTGGGTCCTTTGCTTGGTGCCGCTGGAACCAAGCTGGACTCAACTGCATAGCCCCAGGTCCGGGAGAAACGTGTCTTGGGTTGCTGCTGTTTCAGTTCAGAGAGGACCTGGCTTGTCAGTTCGAACTGGACTGTTCCTTTTGGAGCAGGACTAAGACTGATTTGAATATGGCTGGGTCTAATCTGAGATGCCATGGTCGGCAAAAGAATGATGTGTTGCAATGCTACTCCAAGTGTTTGCTCGTGGTCAGACTTATTGTAAACACTTCTCCCATCATCTTGTGTGTTTGGTTGAAATACTGGTTAACAGCAAAATACTCCTGGTATGTTTGGTCTGACAAACATTTAAAAAAAATAATTTTCAGGTACTCCAAAATAGTACACAGAGGGTATAATACAGGCGGTAGTGAGATGGTTCTAACTGGACAAGTACTATCACCTAGCGCTATTTTGACTCTTTACTGCTGCATGCAGGTAGCAGTATGCCTTACAGTAGTGTTTTTGGGAGGCTGATTCCCTAAGGCAATATATCTATGCAGAAGTTCCTAGTCTCACTGATCGTGACCCCCAACTGTGCCAGGGCTGGCTCAGAGAATGCCTATACCTCCACAGGAAGAGACCTTGCTGTGGCGTCCGTTGAGAAGTGTAAAAACAGTTCTCAGGTGGCAGTGAATACCATTGCTTTGCCTCCTGTTTACTGCTCTGCCATTCACCTTTAATATGACCCCAAGCTTGTTTGCATGCCTACCACCAAAATAGATGTTCTAGATTGCCATCAAGCCTGTTACCAGGTCGGACCAACAGCCAAAGCAATGCAAGGCTCTATTCTCCATGGAGCCACATTAAATCCACCCTCAACTAGCGAGTGCTGCCTTTTTTCTGAAATTCATTCAACTTTACCTATTTTTAGTATGCAATCTCTTCTCTGGTCATTTTTCATGCAAATCACCCATATCTTTTTAGTGGCACAAATTTACTATTAGTGGTGTTGCCGGTGCACTGGCACCATGGCCCAGAGGGGGAGCCCCCCACACCCTACAACACCGGATGCAAATTTTCAGAATTACCTGAGGTCCCGGAGGAAGAAATGATGTGCCATAGATGGCCAGAGCATAACTAGGGTGAAACTGGGTTGCTTGTGTTCTGGTTAAGGTAGGACCTGGCTTGGTAGTTCAGCCTGGATTGTTCCTATTGGAGCAGGGTCAAGACTGATTTGCATATAGCTGGGTCCAAACTGAGGTGGCATGGTGAGCCAAAGAATGATGGATTGGGATGCGGCCCGAGTGATTACCATGGCTGAGATAAATTCAAGCATTCCATCCATCATTGTTATGTATACTCCTTGCAGTTGAGAAGGTATCTGTGGCTGGCCTGGAATGCTTAGTGTTATGTCAGTATTTGACTCAAATGTATGGCAAAACTTCGACTACAGAACCATTGCACTTCCAAAGTTTTGTGGCCAAAATGTCAAGGACAAAAACATTGAGAAGGTAAATGCAGATTTGCTATTCTTCACTCCACATCTACGTACCTTGTAGATGTATATAGATGTATATATCATCAAGGGACATATATGTGAAGGTAAATAAAGTGAACCTCTCCTTAAATATATACTTCAGTCGCGGCCGACATTAATTGAGGGGGGAGGGACGCGGGCGGTCTTGCGGGGAGGGGGGGGGGTGGTAAATGTAATAATAAATTTTAAAAACGTACCTGTCCACCGGCCAGCCGGGTCCCGTGTTTTCTCAGCTCCTGCTCCTGCTCTCCTGCCTCCGGCAGGAACAGGAAGCAGGCAGCCTCCCTCCCCTCCCCTAAGCCAATCACAATGCTGCAATGGCAGCGTTGTGATTGGTCGGGACGGTGCCCAGCCAGGCGGCTATGGGGAGGCCATTTTCTCCATGTAGGCTGCATTGCAGCTTGCATGGAGAAAGGGCAGAGTGCGCATGACTGGGTTGGGCGACCCCAGAGGGCCGACCAAAGCAGTCATGCTCACTCAGGAGTGGGCACACCACTCCTCCCTTGCCCAGCCCTGCTCATAGAGCAGCCCCTCCCACCTGCCCGCCCTCAACCAAACACTTCTGCTTTCTTGCAGTGCAAGAAGCAGAAACATAGAATGGTAGTTTTACCATTTTATGTTTCTGCTTCTCGCACTGCGAGAAAGCAGTGGGGTGACGCTCCTCTGCCCTAGTGGAGGAGCCGCCCCTGATATACTTACCTTGTCAATATCTTGTGTTTCAATATTTTGTCTTCTATATTCTCGTAGCCTGATATTTTGGAGTAAATATTAAGATGGTACACTGGTACACCTTTGCTTGTGCAGACTGCAGACATTGGGAGATGTAAACGTAAGTCCCACATGCCACTGCATGTACTCCCCAATGGCAAATTCACAATGTGCCACTGTTTTAGGGACCAATAAACTCAACTAGCAAATGCAAATTCTGAGTTAGAGGTCTACTGTCCCATGCAGGCCTAATTCCCAGCATTTTCTACTTTTCACAAGAAGTCGTTACAAATCCTGTGTTGTTAATAATCATGAGGAGAGCAGAATGCAAAATTGACATCAATAAATACCCTTTGTGGTGGATGAGCTTGTAGCATCCCTCACACTGCAAAGGGGGAGGATGGTTTCAGCGTAAGGCAAAACCTGTTCTGTGACCAACATATTTTGAGCCTCAGACCCATGAACGATAACACTAAATATCTCAAAGACACGCCTCCGTCATGTGTAGTTAAGCATTCACCTCTATTGCATACTGACGGAAGTAGTGTTTCACGTGGACACTTGGTGTGGAAAGAACTCTTTTCTTTTTCTGCTGTGGAGCTAAATTTACCATAGTAATGTGCCTCCCTGACCACTGCACGGCACAAGCAGGCAGAATATTATCATGTGATGCAAACTGATATGGGCTTCTGGCTTCCTAATCAGAGCTCTCCCATTACCCAGTCCTTAACCTGAAACAGTACTCGAAGGCTGATGCTCAGATTACTAAGGAAATGCATTGTGGGGTTTCCATTATGGGGTAATTGAACCACAACTACCCAATGCCTTACTCTTTAAATTAGAAAAATCAATTTCCATTCTGCTGCTATATAATAATAGCTGTTTTGATATCGGCAGCGAAGATGAAAACCAGATCACTATAGGATTTTAGCATACTTATGCCCAGTGTTCAACATTTACAGTAATCTTAATTGAGAAAGATTAGACCGCTAACCTGAGATAGTGCAGTCTGAGGGAAAGGGCTAGAAACAAAATAATAAATAAATTGAGCGAGGCCTTTGAAGAACACTCTAGTACAGTGGTACTTAACCTGTGGTCTGAGGACCCCTGGGGGTCTCCAAAGGCCTACCCAGGAGTCCACAACTGTGTTACAGAATTAAATATTATTAAATTTAATACATTAAAATGAATAAAGTATAGACAAATAAAGAAGCAAAACTGAAAATGTGAAAACAGTCTATTTGAATGTGAATTAAACACAGTATTTCAATGTTTGAATATTTGTTTGGTGAATACGTGTGTTGTGTATTGTTTTGAAGTTCATCTCATAGAAATTGCTAAGGCTGGGGGCCCCCTGCTTCCAAATGACTCAAGGGGGGGGTCCCCAGATTTCAGTAATAATTTAGCAGGGGTCCACAGACGTGAAAAAGTTAAGACCCACTGCTCTAGTATATTTGTATACCAGATAGGTTCCTTGTGTAAAAAGTAGCACTGAGACAATATGTTATCAGTATGGCTGCATTACAGTAAGCATATAAAACACAACCTGGTTCAGTGAGTTAAACACTCACTGTTGACATCTATGGTTTGCAGGCTACTGGGTTCAGGCCATGCAAGGCTATTTGGCCTTTCATCCTCCTGTCCTTTTGAGATTGGTAAATTGAGTCTAACATTTGTAACTCATTACACTCGCAGATGTCGGCAATGTGGTACAAAATCGTGGGCAAAAATAAACGTGAATTGTTAAATATAGAATTTGGTGCAAGATGGATATCACAGGTCATTCGTATTTGCAAGTCCGCTCTTTACTCCCAGTGCCTTAGGTATCTTCCACTTTACTGTTGTCATCTCAGTACTTTTGTTAGCCTGGTTTTGGCCTAGGCCTGAACAATAGAAATAGTTATCAACAAGAATGAAGTATGAATATAGACGCTGGAGAAATCTCCAAGGTTCTAAAAAGAATTCACCTTACCCAGTGCCAGCTTTAGGGCAGTGTGACCAGTGCCACTGCACTAGGCACCCATCCCCTGAAGGAGAGAGGTGCAGGGGGCACCATTTGCCATCTGACAGGAATGGAGGACAGGTCAGGTGAGACGTGAACAGACTGCAGAGATCTTTATCTTCCACTGCTCAGGAATTTTCAGGAAATAATAATGGAAGATAACGGATTTTAAATGTACTTGCTGGAGAGATTATTTCTGTCTGCTTAGTTTTCAATTATCATAAATTAGCATAGAAGGTTAATGTGCCTGATGCAAAGCACAACGTGTAAGATGCAGATAGCAGGTATGTATTATGTAGATAACTCAATAGGTTGCTGCTTTTGTCACAGAGATCATTTCGTTATTCAAAGTTCATATGTTACAATCTTTCCAGTATAGCACACTGACCTATAATCTGGCATCAAAGTGCTGCATGCAAAGAGCAATGCATAGGTTTAGAGCCTTACTGGCTTTCTTTCCTCAATCTTCCTTTATTCTAAGTTTGCTAAAAAGGTTCCTTTGGGTACCAATACATTCTTAGTATAGACAACCTCAACCACTTACATTTTAAATCCTGGATTTCTGTTTCTCCATACTGCCTACCAGTATGGATGACATGTGACTCCTATACCTTGTACCCCTCCCTGTCTAAGACAACATTTCCTATTTATTGATTTGTGTACACTTGTATGATTGTCTTTGTGTAATGTGTGTTTGACATAAAGCACTCCGACACCCTACATGGAATTGAGTAGCATTGTAAAGAAAATTGAATAAATATGAGAGCGGGGCTATGGAGAGATAGGGGGCATCGTTGAAGGGTGTTAGTGAAGGGAATCAGTGTAGAGGTTCACTGGGGGGTGAGGTGTTCACCAGGTGCCACGAATGCTAAAGCCAGCTCTGGCCCCGCACCCAATCTGGAAGCTCCTCCAAGCAAGACTGTGCAGTTGTTTCCAAGCAGCTTCCCTAAGAGCAGATAAAATCAACTGCTGAAAGCATAAAGTTAGCAGGACCAGATCCTGTGACCCAAAACACGGGACATTTCACAAAAATAGAGAAAGGACTACAATTTTACATCAACAAAGTGGCAAAGAATGACAGCGCTCATCAACATAGAAAAACAGAAGAGACACTAAGAAAATAAAATGCAATTTTGAAAATCAGCATCATACCTGTTAATTAAATTGCTTTCTCATAACAGCTGCTAATAGCCCTGCTTTGTAACACCTAAAAACCGGGACATGAGCCACATGTACCAAAATCTGCCAGGAGAACTGTTGAAACCCGGGGAGTGTCCCGGCAAATACGGGATGCCTGGTCACCCTAATAAAGTGATCAAACAGTTAGGATTTACTCGAGATTTCCCTCACAAAAACTCCACCCAGGTGTAAGCAATGAGGGCAGTTTGGGTATATCTTGTGATTTTATGGCAATGGAGCAAGGTGGCCGTATTACTTAGATGAGACTTGTTAAATGGCATACTAGAGATCGGCTTAAAGAGCTGGTGGTACTATGCGAAGGTTAAAGGAGGAAAGAAAATGACAATTACAGATCCACCAAAACGAATGCTATGTCAGTATTATCACTTATCAATTTTCAAATGATGCATTAACACTTGAAAAAAAACAGCAAAACAGTACAGTTGCTGCGTTTACCTGATAAATACTACTGGTAGTAAAATTTACCACCAGGCAGTAATATTACTATTGGTCTAAAAATGCAATTCGATTTCAGGAGAACAATTTTTTTTTAAATCGCTATTGATCCATCTAGAGGTCACGTGAGACACTGGAGACCCTTCTGTAATTGTTTATTTCACTTCTTGAAGGAAAGGGCCCTGAAAAAGGAAGCTGCTCTTTCGCCACAAAATGTCCTAAACTCTTGATTGCCATTCCTTGAGCTTGAATTCAGGCGATCAAAGGCTTCTTTCCAAGTGTTCTGAAAGCTGACTTCTTTTCAGCATGATTATTATGCAGGTCAAAGCCTGTACTATGCAGGCAAATGGCAGTTTTTGCCCAGAGTTGGTGCTTTAACAGTGTACAGTTTGAGTGGTTTCAGTGATTGGCTGAGAATCAACCTCACGTTCCTTTATCTTGTTCAATGACTTCTACTCACCTAACTACTGTAATCCTTTTCTAGGAAGCTATCTTACTTCTTTTCACTGCCAGAGCACTGACGTGGGTGGCAAGCATCTCAAAGCATTTAGAATAAATATAAAAAATTAATACGTTTGAAAGAAATAGGAGTAATCTCTGAATGGCACTCACTTTTGAAACCAACACTATTAGAGTTGAATGAAAGCTAAAACCAGCCCTTAAATTATGATATTAAATAGCAGCTCAGTATTGCATTAAGCTAACAAGTGCAACCACCTCCTGAAGCATTGGAAGAAGAAGGGTAGTCCTTCCCAAAAAAATTTATTTTAAATTTGGAAAGCAATTTAATAGTACACTTTGCCAGATATATTGTCTAACAAATGCAAATTTGCAGGGATAATCTCCAATACAGGAAACTGCTTAAGACTAACCTATTCGAACTGTGTTACTTTCTGCCTGTTATCCTGGTACTCGCGCCAAGATACCCCTCCCGGGGTGATTCGTGCACGTAATAAATTAAAGTAACACAGCTTAACAAGCCATAGGGATGTACAGTCAGGAAAGCTTAAGATGGACATTCAGTCTCTACAGCAACAAATCCCTTACATGCCTATAGTAAGAGTGCAAGCCCTCTCAGTGCTGCTCAAAATGATGGATAGATGATGATCCATGAGCCCCACCAACCCGGGATGCAACCCACCTACCTCCTCCCCTCATCCCAAAGATGCAGAGTTTATCCCCAACTCCCATATAGCCAGTCAGACCTGCACTTCGTATCCACCAATAGCATTGAATGAAATATATCACTTTTGTGAAATATCTCTTTTTCTTATGAAGAACTTTGAAACTGCAATGTATAGAAATACATGTCTAACTTCACAATCAAATGCCAGCCATATGCAGCATGTAAATGATACATTGTCTACCTCCAAAATTAAGCTATATAACATTAACACACCCTAAAATAAAACTACAGGCCATCTATGACTGTAAAAAAAGGTGAGAACAACGCAGACAATATCAGACGTTCCATTTTTGAAGGTGTCTTTCATTTTAACCTTCTACTTGCATTTACCGACATTCCAGAACACAAGGCTATTTCCTCACATTTGAATGATAAATTATTTACCACGAGACACACTCCGCTTTCCCACATGAAACCTCCACTCCTCTTGCACTGATTGAACACAGAGGAGCACATAGCAAACCACAGAGGTCCCAGAAAACCTTGAGATTTGTACTTCCCAGCTCAGCTGAAAACATCTGGGTGACCACACGTGTTGCAAGAGCACTTACCATGAATAATGTATATTGATCGCGCCGATCGCGCCGGGAGGAGCACTAGAACGTACTTTAGTGCGCCACCCTCGAGGGAGGTCATTAATATAACACATGAATCGCCTTTACCGGAGTCCTGGACATGACATTAAACTCCAATAAAATATAATGGCTGCTTTTCCCAGGAGTGAGTGAAACTTCTTGTAATGTACTGAGTGAAAGATAACATACCTGTAGGGCATGCATAAATAGCATCTGTCTTATGCTGTTGTGTGACTGGAATTAAAGTTTAAAGATCCTATTCTTCAGATATGTCTTAGTCCTATCTCATACTTCATGAATACCACCACTTCGCCTGATACCATTTGCCGTAAACACATTAACAGAAGACTTCCGGTCAACACTCTAGTGATTGATTGTTCCTTGGTAGGCTCTTGATCTCTCCTCCATCTACCCACTACTACTAAGGCCCTCATACGAGTGGCCACTTAATTTTGATGGGGACGGTAACACCACTCCATCGGATTTCTGAGATCTGAAGAAACAGCAGATCTCTCAACTTTCACCTGGAGATTTTGGCTATGCAGGTGAAAGTCTATCCTAAAATGCAGAATCACTTGGGGTAAATCTGACCCGGAATTTTGATTTCTTTGGAAATTTCTCATTACTTAGCAGACCCTCAGGGTCCAATTTGTAATAGGTGGGAAATTCCATAACTCTGAATCAGTAACTTCAAGGTGGGAAAAGCTGTCCCATTTACCAGACCACTAAAAATCAGGTTCTAAATCTGCAATCAACGCCACGTCTTTTTACAATATTAGAAATGTGCTGAGGTTTACTAAAGGTTAAAACATGTAGAGGTATGTGTCAGAACTACACTGATAGCACAGATATATACGGATGGGATGACTACAAACTTCAATTTAGATCCACAGAGTGTATCACACAACACAGGTGGAAAGTTTGCTCACAATATTAAAATTATTTTTATCCAGATCCAGTTGCTGTCCTAGCCGATTTTGGACGTGTGGAATTGCTATGGTGAAAACTCCAGTTGATGCCCTTTACACATTGGTACCAGTTATTGATGTCAAAAGGTGTCTTTTGATCTCAGGTGACATTTTATTTTAATTAGTATAATCTGATCTTTCCTTCTGGTCATTTATAGTACAATACCCAAAATACACACACCACTTTCGGATCCAGTAGAAACCATTTACAGCTTTACTACTGGAATATACACCAGGGTACTTATCCCACCAGAATCAATGTCCTGTTAGACCTGGCATCTAACTTTTTGTCTTCAGACCACTTGTTTTGCCGACTTTTTTTTTTCCTGGCCTTAGGACTCTGCACACTTTACCACTGTTATACAGTACTAAAGTGCTTGTGCTCTCTCCTTAAAACGTGGTAGGATTGGCTTATATCCAATTTATATATTTAATTTACTTAAAAGTCCCTAGTAGAGTGGTACTACCTGTCCCTAGGGCCAGTAAAATAAATGTTACTAGTGGGCCTGCAGTACTGGTTGTGCACCCACTTATGGAGCCCTTTAAACATCTCAGGCCTGCCATTATAACATAACTTAACATGTGTGTGCAGTTTTAACCTTTTGCCAGGGCCAACCTTCCTTTTTAATACACATAAGTCACCCCTAGCGTAGGCCCTGGAAAGCCCAGAGGGCTTGGTGCAATGTATTTAAAATGTTGGATATGTACCTTTAAGGTTTATGTGTTGTGGTAGAGAATAACTCTTAACTTTGTTCTTCACTATTTAAGGCCTATCTCTCCCATAGAATAACTTTGGAGTTACCTTATTACATTTAATAAGCTGCAATTTCCAAATTGTAACAGGTAACCAGTTCATGTTTGGTGTATTTGGAATTGTATGAAAATGTATGGTTAAATCGCATTTTAAAATGGCAAATTCTGAAAATGCCACTATTAGAAAGTTGGAATTTTCCTGCCTTAGCCATTTGCTGCCTGCAGCCTGTCTCTGGGTCACATGACTAAGAGGGATACACAATGCCCTACTGTCAACTACACCCAGACAGCCACACTCAAAGGGGAGCTTAGGTGCGCTGGATGGCCCACCACTTACACTTGAATCGGCTATGTCCTGCCTCCACATAATGGGCTGCATACCCCCTGTAGTTAGTCTGGAGCCAGAGCCATGAAGACAGGGCACCTGTGCACTTCAAAGGCATGCCTCTAGAAACTTCTCCCCATTTCAAAGTCACAACTGGGTATAAACATTGGACTTCAGACATCAACTGTTCAGCACACTGCTGGACATGTGGATACTCTGCCAGGATGAAGGACTGCTACCCTGCATTGTTCACCTGCTGCCCTCTAGTCTGGGTGAGAAGGACTAGACCTGCATCTGTTGAACCTAGGACTCCAGAGTGACCACAAGAGCTAGTTGGCTGGTCTCCTGATTTGAGCCTCAGGGATAGAAGACTCCAACAACCTCGACCCCAGCACCTGTACTCTGTCATCTGGGAGTCGACCATGCCAAGTGATGCCACCCCAGTCCTGGACCCTTGGAAGGTGGCCTAAGTTACTCTGCCAGCCTCTGTGGATCCAGCAGAAGTGATGCATTTGCTCTGCTGGGTGACGCAACCCCAAGCATAACCAACCCATCATCACTGCTGTGTGGATTGGAGTCATTGCAAAGACCTGCTTTGCCTTTGCAACCTCCTCAGAATCGCCACAGGCACCACAAAACATCCTAAGATTTTGCTTTTTAAGGCATCACCCTCTTTTTAATTAGTTATTTTTATTGCATGATTTTTCAAAATCTTTAAAATAAAATCCAAACTCATGCATTCCTTAAAAAGAATGCAAAATGTGCTATATTACACAATTCTGTCATCTAATGGGTCTCTTCCAAGCAGACCAACATTAAGATTTCCTTGAATCATCATTCCATGTCATAAATTTGAGTCCATGTTAGCTAAATCCACAAAGATTTAACATCTCAATAAAAATAAACTACTCATAGTACTATTGTCGTTTCCATTGATGTTTCACAGGGCTGGGATAGTGATCAACATATATTTCAGACACCATCCGCTTAATTAATCTCATTCTCTAAAAAAATAGCAGCACGTGTTATCTTAACATTTTTTAAAGATCAGCCAGCATATTGCTTTCCTTGTACATTTGTTTCATGTTCTGCTTTTGGATCTATGTTATAATATCCATATATACTGCACATTATGCTGTGGTTGTTTCCACAGTAGTTTCAAGTCTTCAAGGGGGCAAAGATTTTAACAACTAGTGGACATATGTTTCGGAAAACACCATATAAGCACTCCTCAATTGAGTCTTTCTCATAGTTTTAAATCTTAGAAGTGCCAGCCTTAATAAAAGTTTTCTTTTTAAGGAGAAAAGTTTTTCACAAGAATATACAAGGAGCAAAATTGTCTCTTTAGCTGAGTCACATAGTTGACAGGTGTGGTCTTTTTTTCCTACCATAACAGTACGTTCTCAGGTGGATCTGACCACATTTTGCTCGTGTTAGTTTTCTTTGTTTTAAAAACAGCAAGAAATCTTAATATTTTTGATCTGATCTTACAAAAGTGTTAAGACTCATCCAGGAGTGAGGTCTTTTCGCAAAGTCGGACAGATCTTCTAGAAGGATATCAGTTTGGCTTGTTTTCTTACCGACTTTACTAGCAATAGTATCGGTAGCTCCTTTTCCCTTATTTCAAGATCTCAGATCTCCTAGGGCTAGTGTCCTTTAAGTGTTTCATGGGTTTTCTTCTTGTCTTACCACTTGTCATACCAGTGCTTTCAAAAATTTCAGAGGAGAAACTTTGTTTTAAGAAACAAGCCATGTAAGTGTCTCTAAGAATGAGTATCTCTTTTGACAGCTTAAACTCCAGTCACATTTGTACTTGAGCAGTGCTAACGGGAAGATGGAACAAAACCCCCAACGGGGTTCAAGCTAGTATCACTGTATTTTCTGTGCACTGTAACAAATTTATTTTTTACCCTGACAGTACTGGTGGAAATGCATTTGCGGGCATCCTCTGTTTTTTAGGGTGAGGCTATCATCTCTGGTTTTTACAAGGCATGGTGTACTCAGTCAAGAAGCCTATAAATGCCCGAACACACTGGGAGAAAATTTCCAGCAAGTCAGTGCCATTAATGGTTTGTCTTACTGAAACAAACTCTTGCTTCAGGAGTTTCAGTAAAACAAAAGTTAAATTTTGAGGGAGCATTAAATAGGTAGCATTTAATCAGAATTCATCAGTGCCTTCTGTGCATCTGCCACATCACCAGATGCACTAAAGGTTCATAGATCACTGCCAGGCAGGTAGAGATCCCTAAATATAACAGGCTCTCCTAATTCAAAGGAACTAGAGGTCAGGGCCACTGCTGAACGGTCAGTCTGTCTGCCTATCTGACTGGCTGGCTACTCACCAACCAGAAAATGACCCCATTATTACTTTCATGGGCCTTTGTTACATAACTAACAGAATACTTTTATAAGATGTAATATTTTGTTTTAGCATGAGATATTGTGTTGATCTCATTCCAAGAAGCAGGATATCATTTTATGGTCATTTTTATGATACATTTCACATTGGCCCAGGTCAAATCCTGAAGCTCACTAAACAGTCTGCAGCTGGATTTTGGACTGATTTTCTGGGACAAACGCCAGCATCACACACACTGAGTAGCATTGTGGAATTTCATGATGGAGGCAGATATGTTGCCCCAATCTACTAAATGCTGTTGCGTGGTTCGGTACATGACCCCCCCTGCCAATATGCTCTACATAAGAACACTATATCAGTGAACTGATCACAGACCGGGACTCTGACAGGATGCTGGGTTATCCAAAGGTGGATTCATGCAGTGCCCTCTTACACTTGCTACAATTTACAATCCTACATCACGCCTTTCTAACCCCACACATAGTTAGAAAGATTTACCCAACACACACCGGTGACTGTCTGAGATGTACACATGCTGCCCACATGATATGGTCATGTCCAGTGATCAGAGCCTATTGGGGCCTGGTGATAGCAGCCCTGGCTGTAATACAGGCACTGAGTGTTAAAGGCTCTTTGAGAAATGGTATACTGGGCTTACACTCTACACCCCAAAATAGTTCATTCTAATATAGATTATTATCCTTTGTGCTGCAGTGGGCGAAGCATGGGATAATGATACAGTAGACAAAACCTAGAGGGCCTTTAGTGCAGATGTGGTATAAAGATGCATGGAGTAGGTGCTGGCTAAGGAAATACAGATTAAAATGGTAGATCTGAGGAGAAAGTCCTTGGTGATATCCAGGACTGACGCGCAATGACAGACAACATCATAAAGGGTCAATCTGTCCCTTCTCATATATCATTCCCTAGTGTTTATATATTTAATATTTTTTAATACAAGATCCTGATATACCTCTAAGCCTGTCAGGACTTCGCTTTTGTATTTTTTGTTTTATTTCAATCCATAACATGATTATACAGATAAGATATCATTTAGACAAACCGATCCTATAGCACATACTGGATTAATTACTACATCTTATTCCAAATGTGCACAACGATAGAAAAAGCAAAAGTTAGGATTGTCTAATAAATAGAAGGAGCTGAAGATAAAATGGGGGATATGTTACAGAAATATACAGTCTACTTTTTCATATTGTCAATCATTGGACCCCAGATCTGTAAACCCAATTTCCATCTATGTGACCCCTTAAGAGAATAAAGGCTGTATTCAAGGTTAAAAATAGCGTAAAATCTAGCTCTCCATATGTCAAAGGTGGGCGTTCTTTCTGAAGCCACGCTGAAGCCATACATAAGCGTGCCGCTGACGTGGCTATAAATATCAAATAGCGGTATTAATAAGCAGCATGTCCGTTTGTTAGCCCATCCCCTATACCTAATAACATAGTTATCGGCATAATATTAATATCCACCCCAGTAATCTCGGACAAAAAGGTTTCAATTAGCCCATTAATTGAGTTAAATGAGAGCATGAGCAAAAAATATACAGAATACCAGCCTGCTCTGTCCCACATCGAAAGCATTTCCCATCATTTGTCCCTCCCCATTTGACCATTTTGGCTGGAGTGTAGTAAAGATCATTTATAGTCTTAAAGTGCTGTGATTTTAGGCTAGCAGAGATCAAAATCCTTTCCGCAATCTCAATAGATTCTTCCAACATAACCCCCTGCATGCCCAAACGATTATTCCATTTACAATTTTGGGCCTCTAGATCGTCCTGCTGAGCATCCGGCAGACAGTTATATAGAGAGCCAATCCGATCTTTACGTCTAATGGCCTCCATCAAGGGGTTTTGTTCGACCACACTTTGCCTCCGCCTCCTACATAAAAAATCCTGAACCTGTAAAAACTTTAAAAAATCAGTTTTTGGTCAAGAGAATTTTCCAGCCAATGTTACAAATGTAATGATGCCATCATCGTTAAAAAAAAATCACCAATCTGTTTGATCCCTTTAAGCCTCCATCTGGACATTGTCATATTCCAAACTATAGTAGGCAGCAGTGTTGAGGCGGCCGTAAACGTATAGTAACAAACCCCTCGATCTGAAAACACTGCCGTACAATTTTCCAAACTTTAGAAAGCAGCTAACAAAACCTTAAAAAAAGTTTTTTTGTAATAACTTGGCTCCAACATCTTAAATAATCAATTCTTGGCATCTGAGCCAAGCAACATCTGATAGATGGATGGGGCTTCTGTCACATTTCCACCCTCTTCCCCTGTCAGTAAGATCCACATACTTTGCAACATACAGGCATAATAATAGAGCGTAAAATTAGGCACTGCCCACCCACCTCACTTATAGGGTAGCGTCATGAATTTCATAGCTCTGCATGGTTTTCCCTGACCCCACAGAAATCTACCACATACTGATTGTAGGTTCTGTCCATGAGTATTATGTGGATGTGAAAAAAACGTAAAGCCCGGGTCAGGATATCTCAGTGTAGCTCACACATCAAAAGTCTATGATCAGACAGCAGCTGCTGTAATGCCTTAAAGATTTTGGGCTTCCTGCAACTATAGTTGGCAATATCTAACTGTGTTTTCTGACAGCTCATGTGAATATTGAAATCCCCACACAGTATCAAAAGTGTAGGCCATGATGCTAATTCTATATTAAGACCTTCGAGTACCTGCGACTCGTCATAATTCGACCCGTAGACTGAGCATACCACAAACTTGTCAACCCCTACTACGCACTCTGTATTAACCCAGCGGCCTCGTTTATCGGATAGTGTCCTACCAGTGCCATGTACAGTCTGTTTTGCCACCCCCGGTTGGTTGTACTCTGTTGTGTACATGCAATTAACTTATAGCCGAGCTCGGCTAAAATCTTGCGTTTACCTCACGGAATATGGGTTTCCTGCATACAAACCACATCAGGTTTCATCACCTGTAATTCGGCCGCTATTCGCTGCCTTTTCCCCTTATTATTCAGACCCCTAAATGTGCCAGCCTATCCCTCATTTAACCAAATATCACCATTCCCTGAAGTGTTCCTCCTAGATATTACAACTTGTATGCACACAAACTACCGCATGTTATGGGTTGATTTTTTATACCACCCCCCCACGCTGACACCCGAGTGTACCCCACCCCACACACTCGTGCCATCTCCCCCCAGCCCCATGAAAAGACCCCCCACCAGAGCATCCTCTGGTAACCCACCCCCAAACCCACCCAAAAATGAGGCAATAGGACCCATGGTCCCGTAAGATGAAAATGCTCCAGCCTACCCGGGTCACCCCCTTCCCCCCTCTGCTACAGCCCCTATCTAACCCAGCACTAAACTCTAGAGCGAAAAAAAAAAGTAAATGATAAATAGGCATAGACCTTGGTGCCCCCACTAAATTGACTGTAAAAATTATTTAGCTTGCACCTCCGACAAAATTAAAAAAGCAGGTTCGCTCATTAGGGATTATCTTCAGCTTTGCCGGATTCAGAAGAAACGCCTGTGCACCCTTCCCTTGAAATGAAAGTATAAGCTGCCGAAGCTGCCAGCATTTTCCCACCGTCTGGTAGCAAAAATCGGGCCTAACAAAAAACTCACTCCCCTTGCCTACCCTTTTTCTGTCTGGTCGTGCCAATTCATAAACTGTCTGGCGAGCCAGGAAATTATTTAAACATATCAGGATTGCCCTGGGTCTAGGGATGGTTTGTCCAGCTCTCGGTTGCTGTTGTGTAAAGCGGAATCGATGCGCCCCCTGTATTTCTTGATTCCAGTTCCACTGCGAGAGTTCGGGGAAAGCTTCAAAAAAGAGATCAACAATGAACTTTCGTACGTCCTGTCCTTCAGTGCCCTTTGGAATTCCCAAGAATCGATTTGTTCCATCGCATGCGATTCTCTAAATCAGTTAATTTCCATTGTGTGTCATCTTTTTGTGAACGTATTGCCTCAGTTATAGGTTTCTGAGCCGCAAGTTCATCCTCCAAATTTGAAATCCGGGCCTCAGCTTCATTATTCCTTTCTGCAAAGTCTGAGCAAGATTTGGCAATACGCCTTATGGCGATCGGGAGTTTTCGACATGCTCCATGCATCCTTTGACTCTCTGTACTTGTCCCCTCTCTGTGTGCCATTATACTTTGATAGATCACAGCCAAAGATATCTCCTCGGGTTTTTCCAGCAGGGCCTCCCTCATATGATTCAATGCGGATCCCCCGTCGGTCCCAAGTCCCACTGAAAATGAGTAATCCCAAAGAAGTGTGCATGGATCATCAGAGTGTGCAGCGCCCTCCAGCAGCTCATGCCTCTTACATACCGTCATCAAACCAGATTCCGAATTGCCGGTAGCTTCTTCCTCGGGATGCATACTGCTTGTCTCACTCCAGCAGTTAGCAGGTGACTCTCCTCCAGAACGTGGCCTGAGGATTGACTAGGTCTCATCTCCCGATGAGTCAGAGGGATCCAACATGGGGAAAAAAATTGCCCTCAGAGCTTCTTTTACAATGTCTTGATTACGGTAAGTGCCGTCTACCCCTTGCCTATCAGGCACCGGAGTACTGGCCGCTTTTAGTTTCCTCGTGGCCGATTTACTCAGTATCATACTATTTGCCCTGCTAGGCTCAGTATGGCCATTGGGGGTACCCTCCCCTGTTGGAGTCAAGAGAGGTACTGAGGTGTGTCTGTCGTTCCCCCCAGCCACTCCATTAGTAGTAGAACCACCCCCAACTTTAACCATCATATCATGTATGCCTGGCGAATCGTTGAACCGGTGGGCAGCATCAGCCTTTGAGTGGCCCCTATAGACAGATGTTGCTGTCTGCCTGGTTCGCCTTCATGACATATTACAGCATTCCCTGGGTCAAAGCTTTCACTTAAAAACGGCTGAGATTTCTTACTCTTCCCTGGTAAGAATAAGGCAGGTATATTCTTCTTACCCACAAGTTCACCTCCATGCAATTTACCCAATTTCTCCGCCGCACCTTCGAAAGTGCCGACACCACGCTGTGTTTCAAGACCACCCGTCGCCATCCCGGAGATGTCGGTGGAAGCATGTGGTTACGGGCCCCTAGCAGTCTTTGGAGGCATCACAGAAACAACACCGGCAGCAGCAATGAGGAAGAGACGTGGATCCGCAGGTAAGCACTGGGCGGTGTAGTACCAGGGGGAACGTAGCTGAAGGACGCCACAAACGATCCAGATCATTCCAGCCTTCACCGCTGCTAGAGCCTGCAGCGTAGGGCTAACATGGGATTAGAGCCATCTAGTCAATCTAAAACGAAGAGAGGGGGGTCCGGGAGCATTAGCTTATGTGTCCGACACAGCAGGCGCCACCTTGCCTCTCTAATTCTGGGTCACATGTCAGGACTTCTGAAGAGATTTCTAGCCAGAATTATTACAGCACAAATTATCCACCCCTAGGGTTTGTCAAAGGGGGTAGCCAACATGAAAATGCTTCCATACAAAAGGTATTCAATGAGGGTTGATGTAATGAAATACCTGTGTGCAGGCTTTAACATGGGCAAAGATAGTCCACCCTTAAAGGCAGGTTGGCCTTAACATGTGGACTACATAGTAATTAAATCAGACCTACTTCCTTTGTCATAACTTTTCATAATAAACAGATAATACTTAGGGCAACTGAAATACTTTTTCCTAGTGACTCAATCTGGTCTATATCTGTCATCATTGGCTTGTCATCATAACCAACAGGCCTACAGTTTCAAGCCTAAGCTCTCCCACACAACAACCATCAGACATATGGGCAAAAAATGTATTTATAGTTGGCAGAGCAAAACACTCTCTCCCCTGAATGAATGAAAACACATTTGTTATGGCACAAACGGCTACTCAAAAGAGTGTCCCGGCGCTGACAGGAGCGGTTAGGGGGAGCTATGGTACTCTGCTAAGTTTTGAAAAGCCACGTTTTCAGATGTTTCTTAAAGACTGAGATATCTGAAATGGAACGTAGGGTGACTGGGAGCCTGTTCCAAGCCTGGGCCCCCAAGAATCCAAAAGATCTGCCACCCACCCGGGCCAGGCGTATTTTAGGAGCACAAGCACAGTCGGAGGAGGAGGATCTTAGGGATCGAGCTGGGATGTAGCGATTGACTCATCTACTAAGGTAGCCAGCTCCTTTCCCATGGAGAACCTTAAAAAAGACAATAAGAGCTATGAATTTCGATCCTCTCCTTCAGTCTCAGCCAATGAAGTGATTGAAGGAGGGGGGACATCGAAGACCTTGGTTTAGGTTGGAGGATCGCCGTAGCTGCGGCGTTTTGTACTACTTGTAGGCGCTGTACAAGGTAACAGGGAAGGCCCAGATACAGGACATTTGCGTAGTCCAGTCTTCATGTCACCAAGGCCTGGACCACTATCTTCCTAGACTCTATTGTCAAAAGATGAAGACATTTTTTCAACATACGCAAGATGCTGAAGCACGTGCCAACCAGGGCTTGGACCTGAGACTTCATGGACATGGCGTTATCCAGCAAAACTCCGAGGTTTCTTACAGCTGACTGCTCGGTGTGCGGTGGCGAATATTCTTCAGGCCATCAAGCGTTCCAGTTACTGATGGCAGTTGGCCAAAGAAGACAATCTCGGATTTATCCGAGTTGCATTTGAGCTGATTCGCCTTATGCCACTGAAAAACCTTAGAGGTTTCAAAAAATACATTTCATTAACAGGCAGATCTGTTTCACTGTAGTACATCAGATCATATCAGCGCATTGAGAAGTAGTTTTTTTAAAAGTGATAGTTTTTAAATATGAATTTAAAAACATTCATGTCTCCCCCACCTTGACAACAATGCCAATATTAAGAGGCAAGTCCTTTGTCATGTGCACCCTCTGGGTGGCCAGGGTTGATGTAATATATGGACTTCATTATAGTTTATTAATTCAAACACAAGAGTAGGTTGGGTACAGCGCTCATTCTGAACTCATGTATTTCACGGTGTTCTCATATTTAATAATTAAGACAAAGGAGTCAAGTGAAATAAAACAGTTCCTTAGGATCACACAATTTGGTCAAGTGAGGAAGCCGGGATTGATACCAAGTTTTCTGGTTTCACATTGTGCAGTTCAGCCATGAGATGCACATGCGTTGCTTCCCCTACACCCAGCTCACCCCAACCCTATTCAAACTGCCACCCTGCTAGCATCAATGCGGCCCTCAGTCACACCACAGACCAAACTTTTTGGCCCCTGGGAAAATGTTTGGAGTGCCCATGGTCTATAGCCTGTAACTCAATGTGAGAACAATCCAGTTTTAAAGACCTAATAGCTATAGAAACAGGTTTTCACAATATATAGATAGGCCTACTGCTTTTTTCATAACTTTTCATAATAAGTAGATCAGACTTAACTTTCCCCAACTCACCAATCAGCCTAGAGCTTGTTACTATAACCAACTCAGGTCTACTGTTTTGAGCAAAAGCTTTCTGACAAAGCAACTATCAAGCATATAGCCATAAAATGACAAATGTATACATTACAGTTCACTGAGCAAAATACCATCTCTTCTAGGAGAGCTTAGCAAGGATTCTCACTGAGCTATGTTTCCTTATCCATGGTTTGTCACTGTTGGTAAACAAACATCAAAACCCTTGCCTATTACAGTAATCTGTGAGATTCCTTGCCATCAGATACTTCTCTGCAGGCTTTCAGACAGCGGAATAAAAATACACGCTTACATGGATTGCTGTGAACATATGCTTTTTCACAATAAATACATCATGCATACTGTTTTTTGTGCAATGTTTCATAAAAAACAGATCAGGCTATTAGCCATGGTCAGTGCTTGCCACCAAACCAAACTCAGTCAGGTTGTATTGGGTAGAAGCTTTTCCACAAGCCAAAAATGTCAATATTAACATTGTTTTCAGTGGAGGCATTCCACTTCAACCCAATAGAATCCTGTACTCTGGGGAACCAGCATGAGGGTGGAGCCCAAACCTTCACTAGTACACCCAAATGTCTTTTGATGATCACATATGGTATGTTAGAGCTGCGCTGTCAAGCCAGACCTACAAAGGCCTCCACCAAACAAGCTATCAAGGCATAAATTAGAATAATTCAGGGGTGGCTCCTCCATCAAGGCAGAGGAGTGATGCCCCACTGAAAAACAAATGATAATAAAACCACTTTATTATCATTCTATTTCTCATTACTCCCAGCCGAGGTTAAGACGGGCCATCCTGCTGAGTGTCACAGTCAGGGAGGAGTGTTTGGGCACTTGTAAGTGCGCATAACTGTTTGGCCGGCCATCTGAGGCCAGCCATCCAGACATGCGCACTCATGTTTCGCCAACCCAGCTGTGTTGTACAGCCGGGTTGGTGAAAAGCCCCTGGCTCCATGGGCCTAAGCGAGCATCAATCAGCCTGCTCAGGCCAATCACAGCGCTGCTCTCATCCTGCTATTACCAGCATGAGAGCAGCGCTGTGATTGCCCCTGGGAGCCTGTGCAGCGTGACCAGAGTCAGAAGAGGAGCAACGAAGCCGCAGGAGCAGGTATGTTTCACCCCCGTCTCCCATCTACCCCGTGTTGCCTCACCACCCCAAAATTGGAGCAGCCACCACTGCAATAATTACCACTTGTTTGAAAAAGGAGAGCTCGGGTGCCACGTTCCTCCTGCAGCAAGTCGTCCCGCAAAGGAGAAGAGCAGGAATATGGAGAATGGATTAAATTGATTTAGACATCACAGTGAGTTAAATGTTTTCATCAAAAGCACTTTAAAATAAGATTCTCTTTAAGACAATGAACGAGGAGTGTATAGGAGACAAGAGGACAGGTTCAAGTTCCGGGTTATGCCCGACATGAATTGCACCATTCCCACTCCTGCTGCCTAGGAATTGAAAAATGGGAAAAGCGAGGCTATGGCTCTTAAGAAGCAGTGGGCGAACCGTGGATAATGTATTCTTTTTATCATCATGCTGCCGTTCTTATGTTTTCATCCGGAACAACGAGCAAGTTGCAAATGAAAAATAAAAATTACATTATTCATCCAGTTAAGACTAGCTGCCCGTTGGAAATGATTCTCCTCCAGGGCGCGATTTGGCAAGCAGAATTTGTTTTGACATATTGTGCTGTTTGCTTGGGTTTAATCCAATGAAGGAAAGGAAATCCACTTAGAGACAGGGATATAATTTACTCTTCTTTGCCCAACATGCTGACTGTCTAGTTTGGTTTTCTAGATATCAAGCAAAAGTTCAAATCAGGGTTATTTTATTTACAGAACTTTTATAGGGTGTATAAGATATCAAGAAAAGTCAAAGGCAGAGTTATTTTATTTACAGAACTTTTATATGCTGGGCCTTCCTTCAAAAAGATGTTTAATATTTTACAGAACGCAGAAATTAAGTGCAGATAAAAGAAACTATTTCATGTAGGTAGAGGCGATTTACAATGTAGGAGGATGTTAGAGAATCCCATCTTCCAACCTGTGCACCACATTGTGGCTAGTCTGTACCTTGATTTTTGACCCCACTCCATTGAGATATGCAGCATTTGTGACTGATTGCCACAGGCATCATCTGTTTCTTGGTAAGTGGAAACGCTTTGCTCGTGTGAGCAGCAAATTGGTAATAAGAGTTCAACCTACCCAAAGTCAGACCTATTGTTGTGAAGAGAAGGGCAGCATCAAACTCGTTCATTGGCTGCACGCATTCGAAGTCGCGGAGGCGTGCACCCAGCGGCGTAGCGTGGGTTGCCAGCATCCAGGGCAGAATTTTAAAAGAATGTATTGCACTCTCTAACCTCTGGACCATTCGCTCAGGAAGTGCTAAGGGTCCACGGGTTAGGGGGCGCAATACCATATTTAAAAAATGTGCACCCCTAAGTATTTTGCAATTGGGGCAGCTGCCACTGTGGACCCCCCACGCTACGCCACTGTATGCATCTGTATTTCGCAAAATCACCCTGTCTACAGTGCGCGTACTGATTCTGCACCTCCACTAGTTAGAACTGGAGCTTAAGACTACTCACTACTGGAAACCAGAGCAGAGTTGGCCTGTATCAGAATAATGTATTGGTCACAATAAAAGCCACTTCCGTAGGTAATTACACCATAAAATCCGGAATATAATACACAAACACTTTGAAAGACAGTTAAGCATGTAAGTGAGTGATAGAAGGAACACATCCCACAAGGCATACCACAAATATATCAAAAATAACATACAGGCATAGCAGACCAGTATCAGAAATGAATTAGATGGGCCGGAGGTTTTCCTGATTTCCTAAGCTGGCTAAGGATTTCATCACTGTAAATACACAATCAGGCCTTTATGTCATATGTGAGAATAAGAACCTCTGGGAACTTTCTGATATTCAGTTTAGAAAGACTTACATCAGTCAGCGCGACTTCAGTACAGCATTTAGTGGATTAAATAGAAACAAACTGTCAAAGTCAAAAGGCCTCACATTTTTAAAGGGAGGATTGCAAATCAATAGGTCTGAATTGTAATTGAAAATTCAACTCAGGCCTCTCAGATTTGCTAATGCTTTTTCATATTTCATGCTCAGTGCCGCCAATTGCTGTTTTTGTACTCTGCACCTGTCAAAGACAGAAGACTTAAATGAAATGACAATACTAAAAAGCCAAATGTGACCTTCGCATGCCCTCAGAGTTTTGAAAAACTGCAATCAGCACTTTCTTGATGCAAAATGCAGGATTATTACTAGAGTTTCCACCAATCAGCCAGAAGTCCTACCTGTAGCAGGCCGCAGTACTTTAGGTAGTTAATCGCGGTTCCTTTAGTCAGACAAATTCTTTTTGTAGAAGGCTGCCTGGCAGTCAGACACAAATGCTTTTCAGTGGCAGGATGCAGTTTCTTAGGTCACTAGTAGAGGCCCCTGGAGTCAGAAACAAGTCCTTTGGCCAGCAGGCTGCAGCAGGTTAGGTCATTGCTAGAGGTCGCTCGAGCCAGAAAAATCCTGGGAAGCAGATTCCCATGACTTAAGTTGTCAGGGCGTCTCCTCCGCTAAGGAGGAGGAGCGCCGCCCCAATGCTCTCAAAGCAGAGCAGGAAAAAGAAAATAACCTCATTATCATCATTTTATTTTTCATAGGTTCAGGGCTCGGTTAGGGCGGGCAGGGTTAGTGACACAGGGGGGAGGAGTGGTTTGCACCCTCCAAGTTTGCATGATGGTTTGGCCGGCCAAACAGTCCTGCGCACTTGCATGTTCCCCACCAGGCTGTAATGCACAGCCGGCTGGGGAACATGCACAGGCTCCCTGTCCCTGTCTGAACGCTGAACCTCGGAGCTCAGACCAATCACAACACTGCATTGCAGAGTTGGGATTGGCTTAGGGGAGCCTGTGTGCTTCCTGGACCCGGGACTCATGGAGAAGAGACACAGCCAGCCGAAGAGATAAGGGTATTTATTTTTGTATTTTGTCCCTCCCCGCCACCCCTACTCCCTGCCAGCCGCTACTGTAAGTTATTAGAAGTTCCTGCAGGCTGACATATGCACTGCCTTTAATCAGGGTGCAGTGCCATACCTTATAACTGGAACTCTCATAGGTTTTCACCAGTGACCCTTCAATCTCAGGATACCGGAGAATTATCAGATCACAGAGATAGGGCGTGGCTTGTACAAACATTTGCATCTTCACTTTCACAAGTATTGATTGTTGCTTGTTCACTATGTTCTAAATAAATATGTCAATTATAATCATTATTAAGGCTCTGTGTTTATACTTTTGCACCGGAAAAATCACCATAATATTCTCTGATAATACTAGGCACTTGCATGTAGAAGCAAGCACGATTCATGTACCTATACCAGCCTGTTGTTTTAATGTGGAGGTTAGCTGTGTAAATCAGTGGGTGAGTGTTAGAACTGGGGGTCTCTAATTGGCAGAGACATGCACCTTTGTCCAAGTAGGGACCCTTGCTTCTAGTCAGGGTAAGGGGGATACACACTTTAGATAACCCCTGCTCACCCACTTGGTAGCTTGGCACGAGCAGACAGGCTTATCCCTAAGGCTATGTGTACAGTATTTGTACTCAAAACACACAGTAATACAGTGAAAACACCACAAATGGACACCACACCAGTTTTGAAAAATAAAGTATCTTTATCTAAACTCCAAAGAGACAAAAACGAAACAAATCCAACATACTTGTAGTAAAATAGCACTTAAAAACTGTTAGTTCAAAAATAAAGCTTGTAGAAAACAAATATCTCCAACTGGGGCTATTATGATGTGACAGCAATAAATCCAAAGTACGGCACCGACCGCGAGGTGCGCGACGTTGGGCACGGACCCCAAACAAACAGTACCTTGGAAACAAAGTCTATGCCAATGCACGACGTCGTGGAGGTGAGGCGTCGGTGCAGAGGTTGAGGCCGGCCCCCTGGCAGCCACGGGGGAGGCAAGGCGCCGTGTCTGCGAGGAGGCGACGTGTTGAATCCAGGACAGGGAAAGTCAGTTACGTCGGCGGTGAGGCGTCGGTTTTGGTGAGGCGGTGCGAAGTTGGCGAATTCTTGGACTCACCCTCGGCAGTTACCGGTGCTGCGATAACAGGATGCAGGCGCTGGCGATGACAGAGTGGGTGGGTGCGAGTGCTGGCATCTGGAATGCCGATAACTGCAGGTGCTGGCAGGCGTCGAAGGGCGTTGGAGCTGCAGTGCAGGCCAGGAGGTGCGTCGTGCACGAGCGGTGCCCCTGGTCTCAGTGCAGGTCGCGGCGTCACAGTGGGTCACTGACGGCATCGGAGATTGCTTTTCTCATCTCCTCCAGGTTTCTTCCAGCTCCCAACAGCAGGAACAACCTCCAGAGGCCCATAACTGAAACATGCACCTCCTGGCAGGTCAGAACTCTCAGCAATAGAGTTCAGGGGAGCTGCGGGTGAAGTCTTTGTGTCCTTGAGACTTCAGAACAGGAGGCCAGCACACACAGGGCCTTGGAGATTCTTCTTCAAGTAGGTTTCTCAGCAAAGTTCCAGTCTTTGTCCTTTCCTTGGCAGAAGCAGCAACTGCAGGCAAAGCCCACACAGCAAAGGGGCAGTACTCTTCCTTGCAGCTCTCCAGCTCTTCTCCTTGGCACAGGTTCCTCTTGAGTCCAGAAGTGATCTAAAGTTCTGGGGTTTAAGGTCTGCTACTTATACCCCATTTTGTGTTTGTTCTTCTTTGTGCCAGGGTCTCTGAGCCCAGTCCAGACCAGTTCTGTCCTCACTGGTGCAGTCTGACCACAGGGGGTGGAGACAGCATTGTGCAAGGGAGACAGGCCCTATTCAGGTGCAAGGAAACCTCCTCCCACTACTCTAAATGCAGCCAAGGTATATTCAGCTCAGCTCTGAGTCATCCAGAAATGGCCAGGCACACCTCAACCCCACCAGTGGCCGTCTACAGTGAATGCACATCCCCAGCCCCTGTCACTCCAAAACCAGACAGTCAATCCACAAACAGGCAGAGGCACACAGAATGGTTAAACAAGAAAATGCCTACATTCTAAAAGTGGCATTTTCAAAAACACAAATTTCTTTACTTAAAGATGTGTTATTAAATTCTGAGTTCCGAGAGCCTAAACGTTATTCCTCCATCTTGTCCCAATGGCAAGTTATATTTGTAAGATGTTACAAGTGTCCCCCATTCTATCCTATGGGACAGATAGCCTTCCAATAGTGAAAAACAAAACAGCCAGTATTTCACTATCAGGACATGTCACACACACCAGTTCATGTCCTACCTTTCACATACACTACACCCTGCCCATGGGGGTACCTTGGGTCTACCAGAGGGGTGCTTACATGTTAAAAAAAAAAAAAAAAAAAAAGGGGGATGTTAGGGCATTGTAAATGGGTGCACTTGCCAGATCAACATGGCAGTTCAAAACAATGCAGTGGCAGGTCTGAGGTACATTTACAGGGCTACTCATGTGGGTGGCACACTCAGTGCTGCATGCCCACGAGTAGCATTTAATTTACAGGCCCTGGCAGACTCAGTGCACATTTCTAGGGACTTATCAGTAAATCAAATATGCCAATCAGGGAGAACCAATTGTAATGACAATTTACACAGTGAGCAATTGCACTTTGACACTGATCAGCAGTGGCAAAGTGCCCAAAGCATCTCAGCCAGCAAAAACAAAACCCAGCACAGCATTAAAAATACAGGAGGTAGAGGCAAAAAGTCAGGGGAAACATGTCAAAGATGCCAAGTCTAACAGTGAAATACAGTTATGGAACAATAAGTGGCACAATCACTGTGGGGTCAGATAACGAAGGATTTGTGGGCATTCTCTACCTCAGGTGAGCATGAAAACTGTATACAGACATCAGAGATAAAGGGAGGCAGCAGAAGAGTGAAGGGAACTCAGTAAAAGCACCTTGTGTCTTAGGCACTGACACTACAAGCAGAAGTGTGAAGGACTATTTTTTGATGTTCCATCCCCAAACATTGAGACAAGGAAACCTTCTACAGAAAGCAGTGGACTTCGTCGACAGCCCATCTAAGCAACCGAAAACTTTAATAAACACATTGGAGCGTGTGGCTGAAGGGGGCCGACCTTCACCCGCTCTCTCTGTGCAACATCTTAGAAGTCCTTTCTGTAAGCAATAATACGAGTTCTCCCAGACAGCTAAAGATAATGTCTATAGGGAGACCCAAGAAGTGTATAATTGAGTCTGTTGACAACCCATTCAGATACAGAGTTATTTGTAAACCTAGGTTACACATTTAAAAAAAACATTTCTTGAAGTAGGGCAGGCCATTAAGTCTAGGTGTGTATCCCTGCTCCACCCAACCTTAGTCATCAAGTCGTGTGAGATCCCTCGCTAATATGTGCAATTTTTGGTGCTCCAGGTAGCGGCACCTAATAGGCAGCCATTGTTTCTGCAGCCATTCACTCTGATGAATTCCACATATGAAATAGGTTCAGCTTACTCCTGTTTAAGAAAGAAGTTCTATTATGTATATCTTAAATGTGCAAGCCTTTGGGTTAGCCATAGCCATATATAAAGTAAATGAGACTTAAGACCACACATCAAAACAATGTCTACTATTAGGTCTTGAGGATGCCATTGGAGTTCCCTGCGCCGAGTGGAGTACCTGTCTCAAGAACCTGTTCTCTGCTCTGTTCACCCAAGTAGAGTTTGTACGCCTCTAAAGCTCAGCCGCATAAGAGTCAGCAGTTACAGATTGAGCCTGGTAAACAAAAAGTGAATTGGATACAGAATGTTCTCTGAAGTGGCAGTCAAGCTTCAATGTACCGCCAGCCTTAGGAGTCCGATCTAATTCACTCTGCGATTTGTTGTTCCAAAGCTTAATAACAAGTAGCCCAAAAGGATCTGGAGCATGACAGACTCTTGAAACATCCATTGGGACTTCTGACAGATTTGTAAGCATTTCTTTGTGTGTTTAGACACTGTTCCTCATGCACTAACTCAAAGTTTTCAGTTTATGCACCCTAGATAGCATGATTGTGTGAAAAATTAGTGCTCAGCTCCATTCAACTGTAAGCAGGTGCAGTAAGGAACCATGATATGGACAGCAAAAGATTTGATATTAACGACACACGTAACATCTGGTATAAGAGAGCAGTCTCTTTTTTATAGACATGGACTATTTTTTAAAGTTCCCTACTACGAAGTGTAATTTCTGTCCAGCTGACACGTTTCGAGAATTGCTGATGACCATATCAACTGTAGTAACCTCTTTGAATTGAAAATGGGTATATTTCTAAAATTATATAGATGCCACCCAAACTCATAGGAGAATGGGGAATAAGTTGGGTATGCAAACACATACTACTGGTTGAAATAATGCTTCCGCTGACTTAAAGGAACCAACAGGTAGGCTGAACCACCCTACACACTGCCTATTTGTATCACCTACCTGGCTAGAAGCCTCCTGAAATACCAGTCACAAAGTAAGGAATCCGTGCATCATCATCTTAGACTTCAACCTATACATGTCCTTCAAACTCAATACTGAGTGGAGCTCTCCAGTGCCTTGGCGATTTTGAATCTTGGCTTTTGTAGTACTATCTGTAGTACTTATGGACATAATGCAGAGAATATGTGTGAGATATTTGCCACAACTTCTTGAACTGCGGCCATTTGAAACAGGCCCTGAGCCCGCACCATTGCCTATTGGTGGAGAAGTGTGGCTCAATGGTTATTGCGGCAGACCCTGATGCAGAGATCTGGCCCGGGACCAGGGTTCAATTCCCGCCTCGGCGGGTCTTGGGCTCAATTTCCTCGGACCTGATAATTCTCGCCTCGGTGCCTATTCTAATCATGGGTCCCACTCTGCAACTCTGGGCAATAGCTTGCTTAATCTCCACAACGGCCCCAACAGCGCTGGGATGCCTGGCTTCACCCTGGGGGTGCCCAGGAGTGGACATTTCACAGGGAAAAAGCCAGGAAGGGTTCCACAGCGGTATGCGTACAGCGCCTGGACACCCCTTTGGGGGTATGGGTGCGCTTTACAAGTACAAATTTCAATGAAGATTTAAATTCAAAGTCGTAGACAGTCACAGTGGCTACTTGCGCAAAAGCCTAGTTTGTCTTCCAAAACTGCTTCTAATTACATCCCAACTAGAGCCATTTGATCAGCCAACACAAACTTGAATGAATACAAGCATTTTAACAGCTAAAAGATGGAGTGGAAGATCGCCGAGTGTTCACGGTCACAAAATCTTAGAACAATCAGAGTCCCCTTTTCAGGGCTGAACCAAACAAGCTTAATGACTGGCAGAGGTCTATCCCCAGGGTACCTATTGTGGGTTTTGTCCCTTAGCTAAAAGGGAGCTGCCATTGTTCCAGGCAGAGGCCACTATCTACATGTTAACTCATTATCCATAAATTCCTGCATGAATCAGCTTCTAGATCTAGCCAGGAAAATATTTTCTGGGAAATGGGTGAGTGACTAATCTAAATGTGCCTTCTATTAAGTGGTCAAACTTAGGGGGCAATGACAGTGGCGGCTCTGAGAGGTAACGCCGTGGGGCGGTGAGGCGGGGAGGGGGCGGGACTGGGAGGGGGGGTAGTGGAGTCCGACTTACGACGGCAAAGGTGAACGTAAATAAATACCTGCCATCGTATGTCGGACTCCACTACCCCCCCACCCAGCCCCATCCCGCCTCACCGCCCCACACCGTTACCTCTGCGAGCCGCCACTCGGCGATGACCTGGGTTCCTACAAAGTCCATCTTTGGAATGCCTACCCTGACTTCCCATGGTCATAAGCTAATTTTCTAAAATATAAATGTGAGTTTATAACAAACATTTTCCAATCTGCTAGACTAGCTCCTCGAGGCAGGTCGATCTGTGCAGTGTGCTAGGTATACTGCAGAACATAGTATTTTGCCTGCCGATGTGCTTCAGTGCTAATGATATCCCACAGCTATGCACTGCCAATAAATGTGGCTACCCGTCGTATTGCCTGCTGCTGTGAGTACCACACAGATGTAATATTTCGAGGAGGCAAATGGAAGATGTGATTTTATACATCTAATTAGTGCTCATCTCTGCAAATTAAAGCCAATATCTTAAATTACATTTTTAGATTATTAAAGCACCAATCAGAGAATAAGTGATGAATCTAATGTGCATTAAACAGCCATCTCGTTGGAGTGCTTTTAAATAGTGCTCAGATTTGTTAGAATATCTGCGTGAAATAGCTTCCCTATAAATTCCTACCCAGAACAGCTCAAAACAAAAAAGCAAAAACAAAAAAACCAGTTGTAATAAACAACAAGTCCTTTGATTGATTAATTTAGGGGTTTTACTGTTCATGTACAGAACAGGGAGTTTCCCCCAATCTGCTTAATATGTAAATTTGTAGGTTTCATTTTAGATAAAACTTTTGCTTAACTATTTTGCTGCTTACAGTTCAAAGTGGAGATTCACCTGCACAGATCATCATACAAACTTTGAAAGAACAATAACCATGGGTGTTTTGAAAACAGGATCTACACACATGGTGGGCCCATCACACGACAACCACAGACACACATGGCGGCTGCACAGTAGTAATGTTAATTTCAGCCACAGATGACATTGTCATTTTGAGTCATACTGTAGGACACCACAATATTGCTCAGAAGCAAGTATGAGAAACGAAAATAGATTTGCAATACATAATAAATCCATCAAACTGCGTCATTCTGTTATACAATTAGGTTGGAAAATATAAGGTGCAACAAGGAGTCCAGAGACAATTTTACTGCAATAGTCCGAGAGAATGAGATTGGAAGGACCTTGATAATTACCATGCAGCACTAGAATATATGTAAATATCATCACATGTGGTATTCACACAAAAAAATGCAATAACTATAAATGTGATCTAGTTGCTAATTGCTGACGTGGAACCTGGAAACTCCTCTTGAAATCCATCTTTCACAGTTCAAAATTAATTCTAGTAAAAGCTTTGTATCTTCCTGTACATGACCCCCAAAATCACATTGCCCCATCTATACTAGATAACATCACAATATAAGGGATATCACTTTATATGAAACAGGCATATTGGCTTTATAAATGGTTTAAGATCAACAAACCACACATAAAAAAAAAGAATTCCTAAATGCACTAATCAATACTAACTATGTGTAAATGCACTTACTAATGTTAATCATTAATCACTGTCAACATTACGTCAATAAAGCATTTTAAAATAAACATAACGTGTGTGTGTGTGAGCTTTTATATACTTTCATACCATGTAATATGCAATCATAAAAACAACCCCTAGATGGTGCCACTTTCTGATCACATAAAATGCAACCATATATCCAGCCCCTAGAGGGCGCTTCATCCCATGTATCTTTCTTATACACCTTCATGCCAAATTAAATGTAGCCATAGAACCAGCCCCTAGAAAGTGTTGCACTGGCAGCTGTAGAACAAAAGCTACAACCTTGGCAGTACTTTTAAAAATTAAGTTAAAAAAATTCCAGAGGGTCATGGATTAGTTGTCCACACAAACGCAAGGTCAAATAATACTTCTGGGGAGCTGCTGTCACTTCTATAGCCCCTCAAAACATTTGCAAGAAAAATATGCAAATTTTCAAGGCCCACAGCTAGGAGCAGTGAATATGTTATGAGCGTCTCTCCCGCTGCTTCTGAGAGAGCAGTGTTCCTTTTTCCTTCGCATTTGTTTTTATTTGTAGGGGTGCCCGGTCCCACCACTGCGCCAACATGCCTCCATTTGTGTGGGGCAGCTCGAGAGGGGCACATACCTGCCGGCCCCACCGGCTCCACCATGCAGCAGCCTCTTCTCTGCAGCCCTAGAGAGCTGGCAGCACTCTTCTCCCCCTACCCCGTCCTGTGAGCAGGACACTCACATTGGTGGTGGCTGCCTGCTCCACGCAGACACTGTCACAGGGAGCAAGGCATGCTCACCACTGTTTGGGGGGAGGAGTGTAGTGGCACTGCCCTTTCCATCTCAGCTTCATTTGCAGTGTTGGGGGGCCTGAAGTTGGGGCCCCAGGTCCCTATAAGCATGCCTTACCCCAGGGTCAAATCGTTCATGCCAGTTCATTTGTCGCCCTGGCCCACCCTGGGGGTAATTTAAAATAAATAAATTGGTGGAGCGCCACGCGGCCCATTTCTCGAGGGGGTCCAAGGTCACGAATCTTAAAACAACCAAAACTCTAGCCCCGTCGGGCTGACTTGAATGATCCTCAGCTCATTTTACTTTTGGTGGAAATCTATAGCCAGCAGGCCTCCTGGCCTACAAAGTGGTGTACCTTGGTGCCAGCTCTCTTCTTGGTCTTTGCTTCTGGGCATAGAAGCACAGATCTTTACCCCCAACTGATCCTCAGGGGGTGTAAGGAAACCAGCCTCCCTAGACTTGGAGAGACCCACTGGTTCTGGGGTCAACAGGGAGAGTCCTTAGTCCTTTTTGGCATTGAGGTTTCTCCTTTCAGTTCTCCATGTTTGTCGCAGTCCCAGGGTCAAGAAGTGAAGAAGCCAGGTCTCCCTGGTGGCCAATCCTGGGGTGCCACATCACTTCTCCACCCCAGTCCCCATCCTCCTGCACAGCATGCTTGGACAGTTCATGATATCGTCACCCGGGAGCCACTGGCCACATGTGCTCCTGGGCTTTCAGCTCTGCCATGTGTTGACATCACTGCCAGAGCCTTTACCACCAAATGTTCCAAGGGGAAACCCTTCCTCAGTTGTCTCCAGTTGTCTGGGCTTACTTCTTTGTTGGGTGGCTTGGGCTGCCCCAAGCCCTGGTGCACTGTGACAGGCAATTAACAGATGCACTTTTTTATCCCCAACTTTTCCTCCTCAGGAGCTTAGGGAATCGCTGTTAATTACTCCTTTTTGTGTGGGGGTGGCCTATTATCCTGCTGCTGGGGAGAAATGTAATCAACTTAACACAGCAGGGGGACAAAAAGGCCTGGGCTCTGATCATGAGATGATCCAGAGAAACATCTGTTATTCAGCACCAAGATACCCTTCTGGGTGAACATGCGCTTTACAAATACACATGTTATGTTATGTGTAGGAGAGTAGGATCTGCCTCTTATGTTGCCCCCACTTTTTTTCTGATGTTTACACTGGTTTCTGGCTATAGTCTGGCTGGGACCCTGCTAATCAGGGCCCCAGCCTCTCTGTTCTCTCTAAACGACTTGGAGTGCACTCTAGGTGCACTAGTGATTGGATACTGTGGTACCTTATGAGTCCCTAGTATATGGTACCTTAGGTACTAAGGGCATAGGTACTTCACAGGCCTACCAGGGGCTGCAGCATGTATTATGCCACCCCTGGGAAGCAGACTAAATCTGACACCACAGGCCTGCTACTGCAGCCTGGGTGAGGAAGTGCTAGCACCCCTCACTGAGATATAGGTCCCCTATATTTCTCCTGCACACACATTGATACTTATCAGTCGCCCCTAAAGCAGGCCCTATCAATCCTGAGGGCAGGGTGCTTAGTTTCCGTGTGAGGGGGTGCCTCTGCCTGAGCAGGGCCCCTCTGCAGCTCTCAGAGTCCATTCTCTGGGGCTGTTTGCGGATGCGGTTAAACCATATACTTTTAAGTGCATTATATCCTCGCGGTAAAATGTTAACTTTGGAATGGCTGCATCAAAACATGTTGTGTTTGGTGTCAAACATCTTGGAATACTACCCCCGCCAGTCCTGGCGGCGGGGGTAGCATTCCACCCTTCTAGAGGGATAGACATGTACCTGCTGTGGAAACGCGGTAGAATCCTGCAGAGCCCTGGCATCACAAAATGGATGCCACCAGTCACAGACACTGGGCTGCCCTCCTGCTGATGACCAACACTCGCAGTGGAGGAAGCCCAACAATAGATATCCTGTCCCAAGTAGGTGTGACCACCTCCCAGACAGGGTTTAGTGTATTGGGGCTGGGTGGGTGCACTCTTAGAGTGCTTTGAAGTCCTGCACTGGGGGAGCAGAAGGCTCCTCTGTGCATACCCCAGTTCAAACCGGCTCAGGGGCTACCTGCCCCTGCTCTGGCGCGAAACTGGACAAAGGGAAGTGGGTGTAGCCGCCCACTCCCCTGACCCTCCCATAGGTAGGGTCATAGAGCTAGTCCCTCCCTTTCTTTTAGTATAAGAGGGGGAACCTGTGCATTGCACCCTAGATTTTCCCTGGACGACGCTCTGAAGAAGAATCCCGGACCTTCAACGTTCCACTACCTTTGGAAGACTGAAGAATCTCCTTGGAGTCAAGGAGTGACTCCCTGCTTGGCAGGCACCAAAAACTACAAACGACGGTCGCAAACTATGCCACTCCCGCCGGAGTCCGAAGGCCCTGCAGCCCAAGAAGTGGATTTCCTGACTTCTCAAAGGCCATCGTGAGTCCCCAGCGAAGCTGAGGCCAGTGGACCCCAAGAGTGACGAGGAACCACGACCCCTGGGTACAGTGCACTATTGTCTAGTGCAACCCCTTTACAACATTCCACGAACTTGTGCTTTGGACCACGTGTGGTCCTAGCCTTCAGCAAGAATCCCTCTGAAGATCAGAGGCCTACCACGTCCGGAGTGACCGTGGGCCCCTGTGAGCGAATCCTCCCGTGGCGTCTTTGCGATCCCTTGCCAGCTGGCTTGTGGGTCCCCAGAAGACTTTCTAAAGACACCAAAGGGCTCCCCTGGTTGCTCCAGGCCTGCCCTGACTTACCCTCGCTGGGTGAGTCCCCCAGACCAGCATTGCGCCATTGCCTCTTCCCACTTTCCCCAAGACTTGCTGTTACCAAGGCTTGTTGGCTCCAATCGAGACGCCAACACTGCAGTATGCTGCAGACGTTGTGGGACACGCCAAATCCAGCTTCTGGTCATCGTCGACACCTCCTGGACCTCGTGGCTGAAGAGTCAAGGCACCCACGAATGACCTGAATCTTGCGACGACAGTGGGCATCCATCTTCCTTGCCCCGAGTCACTGCCAAGTGACTTTGAACACTGTCCCCTCTGCTTTCAGGTCTTCCATCTTCCAAATCCAGGCTTGGATTCCTCTGGACACTTCTCCTGTCGCCGCAAGCAGCAAGTCTTCACTGGCTCCCATTGAAAACGACGCCGCGACCCGACACCAAAGGACACCTATGCACCCAGCTCCCCTGGGTGAGGTAACTTCAGCACTACGGTGCTCCTGTGGGTGCGGGCCCTAGAACTACTTACCCTGTAAGTGACTTGCTTGTAGCTTCCCTAGAAGTGCCCTAGAACTCTTATTTTCTAAGTGCGACAATTGCGCTGACTCGTACAGGGTTCGCGTTTGTGTTAGACACACCGCGTCCATCTCCTTTGTAACACTATCTAGAACTGTGTCCTTCGACTCGTACTGAGTCCGATCGGTGTTCGCCTCGAACACACAAG
Source organism: Calotriton arnoldi (assembly GCA_963921515.1). NCBI lineage: Eukaryota > Metazoa > Chordata > Amphibia > Caudata > Salamandridae > Calotriton > Calotriton arnoldi. The sequence goes on along the minus strand of CAWUFW010005888.1, from coordinate 785,709 downwards.
GGGCCTGTAACATCGAGACCTCCATTGCACTGACTCGCACAAGGTTCGCGTCTGTGTTAGACACAGCGCGTCCATCTCCCTTGCAACTCTATCTGTAACCGCGTCCTTCGACTCGTACAAGAACCGATCGGTGTGTTCGCCTCGAACCCGCAAGGGACCTTTAACATTGAAATCTCAATCGCGTCTGAGCGCATAGACTCGCACAGGACTCGCACCGGTGCCAGGACACCGCGTCCGTCCCCTGTGGGTCTCCTACAACTACCTGGGGTGGTTCTTGGGGGTCCCTCGATTCTAGATGCCCTAGGCCTAGGTCTAGCCAAACTAAGATTGTGATATTCGATTGTGCTAAACTTATTTTGATAATATTTGACTTGTACATATGTTCCTGACTTCTAATCTCATAAAGAGATTAGTAGAGAGTGTTTATTATTAAATACATATATATTTGATATATATACCTGTGTGGTGTCTTTTCATTTGGTGATTCAAGAGATTGTGTGGTAAAACAAGCTGCTTTACATTCCTTCAAGACTTAGCCTGAAGGCTGCTCTCCACAGCTACCACTAGGATAGCTTTCTATAAAGGTTGTCTTAAACCTATCTACCATAAGAGTCGAATTGTTCTGGTGCAAGGTGTCCACTTTAATTAGTGAACAGCATATACCAGGCCAACTTCTCACATTATGTTATATGGAAAAGTCTAAATTGTCACATTTGTTGGAGTGTGATGGTTAGTAGGTAACAGTGGCAGTGGCATTAGACAGTGACAACAGGGACGTATGGTCATGAAAGCTGTGGTAGCCTCCCCAGAAATACCTTGGGCCCTGGCACATTTTTCTTTTTTACAAATTAAGCACTTATCCTATTAGCAAATTAAAGGCTTTGTAAGGGCACCCTACACAGCAAACAGTTTTGAATACTAGGGGTCTGATTGAACAGAAATTACAGAATTCATGATGGTTGAGGCAGAAGGGGTAGGGAGTGTTGCAAAAAGGTTTGCCCATTGAGTACGCCTGGATTTTTTGCTTTTTGGAACACCTGGTTTTGGACTTTTTACGGTGGGTGAGTCTTGCTACATGTGTCTCACCCATGGTAATCACATGGCAAATGAACTACACATGTTTACCACCAGTGTCTGCCTTTTAAGATAAGGCTGCTGTGATGCAGCAAGGCTAATGGGCACTTGGCTGGTTACACGTGAACACTTGTTCACACACATGTTCACACGTGAGTGGGCGCATGTGAGACTACTGTCATGCACAGCCCGGTAACTGCGCACAGGTAGCCTGATGTAGAGGGGACTCTGCAGGCTTAGATATCGACCTGGGTAGGCCTTATAATGTTAGTGTACACTCACAGGGAAAGTCATTGTGGTTTGCTGTTTGTGAACGCGGACCAGAACAAGATATGGACCTTTTGCCGAACAGATCCAACAGACGCACTGCTGACATGCGCCTACACTTCGCACTTTCATAGGTAGAGTGGAGCATACATTTCCAGAGGAAGGAAGAGTAGAGAAATTATGGGAGCATATCAGTGTATCTCCATGACACGTATGTGCATGTGGCTTCCACTGAGGTTCTTCCACCTTACACTGCAGCGCAAATATCTACCTTTTCCCAGCTTCGGCCCTCATTGAGCCAGACACCAAATGCTTCAATGTTGTCAAGCAGATCCTCAGGACAATTGTTTTTTACAAAGCTGTTGGAGACACAAAACCTGCTTTTTCAACATCCACGTCTCTGCTTCTTTGATATCCACGTCTAATCTGCAGGACCTCTCCCTCTGAACAATCATGAGGGAAATCCAGCCACAAGGACGAAACTAAGTTTGTCGACCCACGGTTTGCCAAACTTGCTATGAAGGTCAAGTCCACAAGGTTGGATATTGCCTCCTTCCATAACAGAATGGAAGTGGTTGAAAAGAGTGTGGAATACCTGGAAAATCGAATGAGTAGGCAATAGTATGGGGCACCAAAATCTGGCACCTGTGACATAGTCTTTCAGTCTTTGGAAAAAAAATCCTTTCTACGCGAGTGTACTTGCAGATTTTGCAATGCCTTTAGAGCGTGATGTGGGGCCCTATTGTCTCTGCTGCGGTTACATTAATTTAATGCAAATATCTCCTCCCTGCGTGATGCATTTTCCTCTTTGTCATGGCACAGTGAATGTTCTCTACTTCGACGTGCTTGGTGGGAGAGGGAGAGATATTAAGTGGGAGATCTACAACTATGTGCCAAGCATATATTTTCAAGCCTGCAGCAATGTCTATAGAAAAACGCATGACAAGTATGAAAAATGAGGGATAATTTAATGCAAATATTCAGTGCTGCACCACAGGCTCCTAAATTAGGGACACGGAACATTTAAGTGTTTCTTCTGGGTAACAGTACGAAGAACAAATTATTACTTACAGCACATAGGCTGCTCTACTCAAAAATAGCTGCATTTGTCATATGTTTCACTTGTAAAGCTGTCAGGATTTATTTCTTTTAATGAAAGTGTGTGTGTTCTTTGTAAAAGTTGATAGCTCGTTTATGATTTGTGCGAACTAGATTTTAAAAGTTGACTTACACAACTTGTCTAATTTGACTCGTTTTTGTTGTAATTTCTAATACTTCACTTCTGGATGCCTACAAAACAAAAAGGTGCTATTTCACAAGGAGCAAAAAAGATTAATCGTGGGTACAATACTCAAACAGCAGGAACACATTTATTTTCTAATAGTATTAAAAATTCAGTTTTAAACATTGTGCTACAGGAATATCATAGCAAAAATATCGACAACAAAGATACTGAGGAGGTGAATATGTATAGGTAAGTATAGGTTTACTGTACATAACGCCACATACATATATCTTGCAACATATACAATCTTAAAGATACCGAGATGTGTAGTTAAGAATAGTAATTGAATCTATACTTGGCAATATATACATACCTCCATATTTTTTAGGTTATTTGGGTTACGATATGCTTGTAGCTCAATATACCTGTAGATGCTATTTTGACGTACAACCGTGAAATTTACATGGATGACACCGACACTAATATTTATAGTACCCTGCTAAATACACGGATAGCACCCAAATTCAGTACTAACAGTACGGCAATTGAGATTTGCGACGTTACAACTGGATTAGTTTTGCCGTAAATGGACAAAACTTGCAATAAAAGCAAGAGTAGACATTTTCAATTATCAATTTACAGCACTGATTTCTCTTTGCTGTGGTGTTGTAAATCAGGGATCAATAACTCCTTTGACCATGTGATAACAAATGTCAGTTGCTATGGATACCCTCTCGGGTGATTAGCCACGCTCTACAGTGCTTAATTTGTAAGAAAGGAGGAGCCAGGGCTCTCGTCAGGAGGCCACTGCAGCTTGCACCACCTATTGCTCCTGTTAGCGGTGTCAATGAGAGTACCAACACAACTACTAACTATGACACTACTATAAGTGTGACAATTCAGACTGTTACAGGCCACCCAAAACTATAAGAATGACTTGGAAAACAGGTATTGGTGATTTTTAATGTAAATAGAATTATTAAACAACTGTTGTTGTGTTCATTCCAAAATTAGATAGACAACACCACCATGTGGCAGACTATCATAAGTGCCGGTGCCGAGCACCTGAAACCACTGGCTCAAATTAAGCACTGGCGCTCCATAAATCCGAGTTGGTTGATTAATTGATTTATGCAACTGCATGGACACCAATTGCCAATGATGAAAGCACCTCAGTGGGCAGGTTTGGCAATGGGATGGATGACCTAGAGTAGTTGTTGGGCCACGGGGAACAGGTGGTCATTGCTAGTAGAACATGAGTCCTTCCTTCAAGGCTCAGTTGCACAAGAAAGGTTTCCAAGTAAGGAGCAAATATGGTCCTTCTCATTTTCTGAGACTTGTAGATGGCAAGTTAGATTTGACTTTATGATCTGTGATTTGTGGGTGGCTGAAACCACTGAAAGGGCCTAAAATGATATTAGGAGTGTGACCATGGATTGGCTGTGTGAATTCTTCAATGGGAAGCCAGTGAAGTGGTGTGAAAGCTGGCATGATGTGATCACAAAATGAACAATCAAAACTGAGCCATGCTCCATAAATCAGAGCTCTTGTTTTGTATGAGGCCGGTGTAAAATATGCTCTTGAGGTTAAGCAGAGAAATCCCCACTGCAGGCATCAACTTAGAGGACGACACAACATAGCTTGTGCAGGTGGAGTAAAGCAATATTCCTGACCACAATGAGTCGTTGAGTAAGGGAGAGGTCAGTGTCCTACAATGCAACCAGGGTTTGCATAGGTAGGTACACAGCATTGGGGACACTGTATTTTCTATGTTTGGGTACAAGGTACAGTGGGCACAACTTCCACTGGGGCATAAAACTGCACTGGAGCAGATTGACCATGAAAAGCAGCTAATGCATACACCCCCCCCGAAAAAAAACCCTGATTTTTCAGAGAACCTTCAAACCTGGAATACCCTCCATGATGTGTGGCAGGAATAATCCATATGCTAACCCGCATTGATAGGAAGAAAAAGGTGCTCCGGAAGTGTTCCACACAAAACTGTACTGTAGATGCTTCTCCATTCTTGTGCAAAGATACTCTGCTACTTTCAGATTTTTACATGCTTTTTGGTTATAGGGGACACTGCGGATAGACATGAACATTAGACTGTTATGCAGCACGGGTGATCAAATTATACTAATCACAGAAGAAGCATAAAGACTAGAAAAGCTATGGCGCACAGGGCTGGGCTACGAAAACTCTGCCAGATCCACGTTCAGCAGATTGTATTCAGAGTAATTGTGCATACCACATTGAAAGCTTGGGGACGGTGGAAATTAGTACTTCCCCGTCATACTTCTCTCATTATGTGCTCATTAATCGATGCGACTCCATTCATGTGCTCATGATACTCACACAATAATACGAGCGACGCAAAACAAATGATGCCTTGGCAGCAGACTGCATGTTGGCCACGAGTTCAATATGTAGCCAAATATGCGCCCATGTCCAAAGTTTCTTTCACGTCGCACCTAGAGACAGAGGATGCTAGTGCACGTTACAGGTCTGGGTTAGGTATCATACCCTCAACACCACCAGCACACTTCAAATGTAGAGTACATCAAGAAAAGGGAGCTTGACAATCACAAGCTGCCTGTGGCAGATCAGAAAGTCTCACGCCAAATAGATACTTCTTGCATAGATATTGGTACTGTATATTTACCGTTTTACAGAGCTTTGAATGACAGCTAATGATAGTCAATTTATCAACCTCAAAGAACAAGCATTGGAAAAGCCAACAGGTCTGGGCTACTTTAAGTGAATATCTTTTTTTTGTAATGTGTGTATGTGACAGAAATGTAACACTCATGGACTTTGAAAAATGGACAGCTATGCGAATCTTGCTGAGGAGTTTGCTCTACATTCAGGGAACGCTTTGGCACAGTGAATGCGAGACCAAAACCGGACATCTGCAGCTGTATGAGAAGCCGGATGCTCCCCCATATGATGCTCCCTTTGCACTGTGCCACACAATACAGTGACTGTGTGAGTGAGTGTTGAGTATCACTGAACTATGAAATAAAACCCAGCAGATCAAAGCCCAAGCCTGCCTACCATGGCCAGAATAAACATAGCTTGCATCAGTACTAAGACAGCCACGTGCATGCCCCTTGCCTTGTGAGGAAACACACTGAGTTAAATGAATATGCGGATACTCATTAATGTACCCCATTTCCAGCTCAAAAGACTGAAGGATTAGGTTGACATTTATGGGATTCCAGAGCGAGCACCTGGGGTACCCCGTATGTGAGGGAAAGCACGTGCCTGCCCACAGTTATAACCCAAAGCCAGGCTTACGCACACTAGATGGCACATCGGTCCTGAAACTCAGCTGCTGCATGTCTTCTAGACACCCAACTGACACACAAATCCGGATTATCCAGTCATACATGCACTATCGGCCTGGCCAAAAACCTTTCTATTAATGCAGTGCATTCATCACAGGCCCCTCTTCTGGGCATCGCTTCTTCCATGTTGCTCCATGCATGGCCTGTGTTTACACACGAAGTGAATGAGAATCCAAAGCAATGAGTGGGTTCTTGATCGTCCATGTATTTGAATGACAGCCCTCTTTAGGGATACTTAATTCACCACTCCACTAATTAAATTTCCCGAATAGATGCACAGGCAAATGTTCACATCTCAGGAATATCAGTTCTGTTAAACAATAGCTGCAGAATATGGGCTGGGAATAACCAATGGCAAAGAGGGGCTGAGTTTTTGCCCTTTTCTCTTCATAGATACATTAGCTCTACAGGATAGCAGGTAAAGCAGTCTCTAGGCCAGACCTAAAAAGGCTAAGAAGATCATGGTTCGGACCTGCAATGTTACTTTAATTCTTAAGAATTTCATAGACATGATTTGATAGGAAATAAGTTGCTTTATTCAAAGCATTATCTTCCCAACCAGCATATGCTGCACCAATTGTGGATCCGGGGAACATCAGGAATCCTCTATTGTACAAACCACAAGTGTCACATATAAATTCAAACCTATCAATACTCTAAATTATTACTTTGTTACCTGAGCACTCAAAAACAGATGCCAAAGTTCTATGTCAGAATGTAGATTACAACATTGGTAGAAACATTTACAAACCTAATGCTCATTGGGTGCAGGCTTTCCATTAACTCTTATGGGGTAATAATTTCGCAATCAATATTTAGGACAATATTTTTGTCAAGCGATATTTTTTTTAGCCACAATATTCTGGTACTTTACCAACACCAATGGCAGCTTCAATACTGTGTCCATTATTGGTTCACGAACATATCAGTCCTAATTAACGAGACGCGAATCATCATGCTAGCTCTGGGCTTGGCTACAGCTTTCCCTCTGAGCAGCTGCCAGCTAGCAACATATGAATTGTCAACCAAAATTTGTGGGACTGTTTATGGCTAATTTTCAATAAAAACCCTCAAATTTTGGAACCAAGCTTTAACGAATGATCCAAGGGCCTATTTGAACTGTGGTTTGGAGAGTGCTTAAGTATCAATGTGCTACAATTTGGTGAACTAACATGTCGGTTCTAGTGAATGAGACACAAATCTTTATGTTACCTCCAAGCTTGGCTACAGCTTTCCATCAGAGCAAGCTTTCGGTTAATGTTAGTGCCAAGCGATCTTCTGCTGAGGGTGCGCGTTCACTTAAGAAATGATCATTCGGATAGGTAGATAGATTGTAACATGTTCTATGGAGCTACATTTATTTTCACTGACATATACAACTTTGTTAAAGGGTCATGTCAGAGCCAAAACGCGTCAGACTACCTCTGTTTCGCTGAATAAATAATTCATTCACCGTTTGTAATTTTACGCAGGGGGGCCCGCATCTTTACGAATGGAAAACATGTTCATACATATCCTTACAGGGACTTGCGCCTGCGACGAGGCACCTGCATGCTTGGTGAAATCAGCCGTAGATTGGAAAGACTGGGTGATTATTTATATATGATGGGAAACAGCCATTACAACGTGGCTCTTTCCACGCATGCCAATACAACTCAAGCGTTACAACGCATGCATCATTACATAGACTTTACTACGCATTTTTTTACTACGCATATGCTTTTACCACGCATGCCTTTACAACGAATTTAATTGTAAAGGTATGCATTGTAAAGGCCTATGTGTAGTAAAAATATATATGCATATGTGTGGAAACAGCCGTGCTAGTAGGCAATACACGTCATTAGAGGAAACAGAGAGACTCTTCCGCTTCCTCACAACGACATGCACCACCCCCTCAGATTAGCTGGCTGCACGAACCATGAGGTGAGGGCTAAGGGGGATTGGGCCTGGGGTGGGGGCTACTATTTTAGGGGCTGTGGGTCAGGGGAGATCATGCAGGGGTAGTGTTTTAGAGTTTAGGCTATGGAAAGGACTGGGGGTCGGGGGGGTCACACAGGGGTAGTGTTTTAGAGTTTAGGGTAGGGAAAGGGCTGGGGAGCAGGGGGGGCACGCAGGGGTAGGGTTTTAGGTTTTCAGGGCAGGGGAAGGGGTAGGGCTGGGGGCCAGGGATAGTTGTGTTGGGGTAGGGTTTTAGGTAGGGAAAGGATACTTTTTTTTTGAAGGGTTGGGGACCGGGGCAGGGATGCACCAGGGACCAGGATTAAGGTTTAAGGTAGGGGTCAGGGAAACCTTTACCATGCCTAGGCTTTTATCATACATGCTTTTACAACAAATGTCATTGTAAAGGCATGCGTGGAAGGGCATATTCGTTAAAAAAATATGCGTGGTAAAGGGTTTGCGTTGTAATGGCATTCGCGTTGCAACGTATGTGTGGTAAAGGCATGCTTTACAATGGAATGCGATGTAACGCCATACAACCATATATGACACACAAGAAAATCGGCTTTGGCTGCCCCAGCCTCACAGGGATGTCACATTGTGTCAGGAGTAATACTCGACCCATAAACATGCAATCTTGGTCTCTTCTTTCAGAAATTAAAATGCACACTCAGGAATCAGAAATGCAAAGGATTTATTTCAGCTGCTGCAATTATATATATGTTCATCAGTGAACAAGGCTAGTAACAGCCGAAACGCGTTCGATGTATGTCGCAATAAAAAGAGAAAAGAAATTTAAAATTCAACTGTGTGTGTCAAATCAAATCAAATCCAATAAGCTTTATTCGGTTGGATAATACACAAACCATAAAAGCAATCTAAAATACATCATACATTGGTGCGTATATCACAATCTCTGTGTGTGTCATCTTCGTCCTTGGAGGCTTTCGAGGAGGAAGAGAAAGAAAATCAATCCAATCCAACAAGCTTTATTCGACGTCAAGTCATAAAAGCACAGTACATACATACACAATAAAACTCCATGATATAATATATATATATATATATATATATATATATATATATATTTAAAACCAAAGATTGGTACTTCGTGACGTCGAAAATTCCATATAAGAATAAAATATATTAAAATTACTATACAAGAATAAAACATTTTAAAATTACTATAAGGTACTAGGGCATAAAATCAATAAGAGTTAATTTCTAACATTAGAGCCTAAAATATATAGAAGAATTACAGTAATTAAAATACCTTTCATACTATTAGATGTAATTCAGACCTTATAGAATTGACTTAACGAACCCTTCAAAAGTGCCTATAGTGCCTTCAATCTGATGACCCAAGACCATCCGAGAAATTTTGCCATTGCAATTACGATGGGAGCTGACGTGTTCGTGCGCAATATTCTTAGTGCCTCTCCACTCACTCTAGTCCCCATTGTCCTACAGATTGGTGCCAGCCATGCACGACGCGGCCCTACATACGCGGGGCATGTGAACAACAAGTGGGCCATTGTCTCTGTCTGGGCCATACACGTGGGACAAACTCTGTCGCCCTCTGTGATCCATCTGGCTGTGTAGGACCTAATGGGAAGTGAGCCTACCCTGAACTGAAAATATAATTTCCGCTCCTGAGGTTTTGTTATTATGCCCCAGTACTGCTCCAGGTGTGGGGATGGTTTAAAGTCCATAAAACAGCCCGTGAGAGAGGACATGTCTGCATTTCTGTGTGTGTTAGAAATAATGGTGGCCCAGTATTTCTCTTTTAGGGTCTCCTTTGGCGGAAAAGGCACAACTGAGGGATTCACCCAGAGCGTTTCCAAACCCATACTTACTAGAATAGCTCTGACCTCCCTGAGCCATTTGATTTTGTGGAAGCAATCAGCGCTGATTAGGTCTTTTAGACCTGCAGCATAAGTTGCCAGTTCAGGGGTTGACCAGATTCTTCGCCAGTATAGTATAGGGCGGAGTCTTGCTGCATCGGCCAGTGCTTTCCTGCCTAGGTCATATAACAATGGGTGTATGGGGGTGCTTTGCAGGAGGTTCGTGATATTTCGGAAAAACTTATTTTCTGCAACGGTTAACTTTAGCATCTTTTCGAACCCCCAAAGTTCTGCTCCATATAGGGCAGAGCTGACCACTTTCATATTATATATTTGAAGCACTGGGCTAACTGGTTTTGTTGTAGAGGTGTTGTATTCAGATTGTAAAACTCCAGATAGCTGCTGGTGCTTTAATGTGGCCATGTCAAGATGTTGATCCCATCTCATGTCGTTCTGTAATATGACCCCCAAGTATGTAAAGGAACTAACTTGTTCTAGGGGGCGGCCGTTCATAAGTAAGCCTCCTCTAAATCCCTTATGAGGGTTGAACACCATAAATTTTGTTTTGGAGACATTGACTTCCAAACCCCGTAGTAAACAAAACTCCTCGAAACGATTCAATGCTCGCTGTAGACCATTCGCCGTTTTAGAAATAATTAATGTATCGCCAGCGAACATTAAAATCGGGATTTTTACACCTGCTAGAACTGGGGCATCAGTTGGGGTAGACTCTAAAAACTTTACAATTCCATTAATGTACAAAGAAAACAATGTGGGGGCCATTACACAACCTTGCCGCACACCTCTCTCTACGGGAAAGCAGCTGGTTACATTGCCCTGCGCGCCCCAGCGAATGTGGGCGAAGTTATCCTCATGGAGTCTAATAATGAGGGAAAGCAATTCAGGTAACATCCCCATCTCTTGCAGCACTATCCATAATATCCTGCGGGGCACTAAGTCAAAGGCTGACTTGAGATCAACAAAGGCAGCATATAAGCTGTCCTTGCCTAGAAACAAAATACATACACATCCTTTGAAAGTCTGCTACTAGGACATATCTTTCATTTGATGTTATTACTCATCCAAGCAGTACGCAGCATGATCCAAATGTCCTCTCAATCCGTTTTAATTATTTGATACATCATAAACAAAAGTGCATCGTGCAGCTCAACATAGCCTACACGTTTCAGCCGTAGTCCTGCACAGGGCCATTATACAAATATACATACACATATATATACCTACAAACATATATATATATAAATACACACACATATATATGTTTATATATATAAATATATATATACGTATATTTATATACACATACATACGTATACACACATGCACATGTGTGTGTATGTATGTGTGTATATATATATATATATATATACACACACACACACACACACACACACACACAGTGACAGTTGTGGTTTAAAAGAAGGGTGTATTAAATATATTTTGTGTGAAAAGGAATTTTTGTAACTTTTACAAGTCCTCCTGATGATAATTAAAAACATATTGCTAATGTTTCTATGTATTGATTTCGCTCCCTCATTTTCTATTATTTGCATGGACGAAACCTATTTCCATTTATCCAAGGCATGCCTTGGTGCTCCCACTTGCGGAGCTCTGCTTATCTTATGCCTACATAGCAACAGAAAAAGTTTTTCTTTTTCCGAAACAAGGGTTGAGAGTTTCTCAGATTAAGTCCTGCTGCTCTCTTCCACAGTGCTGGTGCTTTTAAGCCTGCTGCGAGCGACTGACACATTCGTGCACCACAGCACAAAGGTGTGTGTTCAACGTATAGCATAGCTTTTGTATTGGAAGGTATCTTTCTGTAAAAAATCTAATTCCTAGACATATTTTAAAACATTTCACACATTGGAGGTTTGATGTTCAGTGCAGCACACATGCAATATTTAAAGAGTTTAAAGAACAATTAAAAGATTTTTCTAACACCTGCCTAAGGGGTTAGATTTTGGTGCAAAGGCCTGTCTACCATTGTTAGTAGATAGGTCTTATATTAAAACATATGAGTCGAAGCGTGGGAGGATCCATGTGATGTCTTTTGGACACCCCTGAAGAGAGAAAGTAGTAAAAAGTTCTATTTTTGTTACTTTACAGGTTACCTTCGATAACAAGACCTAGAAGAGTTTGCAACACTTTTTCTGAATTTGCACCAGTGCACAGCATTGACAAATCTACCCCAAGGTTTGCAAACTGGGACCTAGTTTATGATTCTCAAATTTACTGCCGGATTTGAAGCGACCAATTTTTTTGAGCCAATTAGATTCTGATTTCAGTTCAATGATCAGATCACAAACCAACCCACAAGACACTCTAAATGTACTTGTTATTTATTGGTCTCAAAAGCTACAGAACAGATTTATATTAAAACAAAGAGATTATAGGTTTCTTAAACTCCACCTTACCCTATTTTTAAATATTTCTATTGTGCTGAACATTTAGAACACTGGATGCTACTCGCCGCTTACTTGGTCATGCACACGCACCTATCACATAAATATTTTAGTTTCACAAAGGATTTTAAATGTATGTGTTTCAGAGAAAAGCGGCTTATTCAGTGAAGTCATGAATACTAATTTGTTTCAGCTAATGGATGTTGCATTTATGAAATTGAAACAGGTGCTCTCTGTTTTCTTAACCAAGTAAAACCTAATGGTTTGTGAAATGTCTTTTCTAGCTGTGTAAATATAGAACATAAGCAACAATAAAACCTCACTGTTATTTTTTATTTAGCTATATTCAGCACGTGCACTATCAACTGGAAAAATTATTCTGGCTAATATGCCATGCTTTGCCGTGTATACCTTTGTCACAAAGTGAGCCGCAGAATCATTCAACGATGTTCATTATCCTAAAATTAACACTGAGATCATATTGCTGTTAAATGAGGCGACCATGCATCTCAGAGGATGAGGGAGATCAGACAACGACAACTGCTAGATAGGAACGCCTGTTTGATGCTGTCATGCTGGTTCATTAATCCTATGTCAAAATACTTCACATACACAGGGTAGTTGCAAGCTGTAATACTGCCATGCAGTCTGAAGCACACGTATAATTTAAGGGTAAGAAGAAATCATAGAATATCTCAGTTTTTCAATTTCAGAAATGCTCTAAAAGCTGTGTTCAACAAAGTGGCTCGTTGCACTAAGTGTAGGTTCTCCTGCTAACATCACTGTCAAAAGACATTTGGAATGAATGACCTCCTGTCTGCATGGATTCAAGAGAAACTGGGATACCCCAGGGCTGGGCATCAAAGAAAAGAATGATCCATTCACAGTATCATATCTCGGGTCACTCACGTTTGCAGGATCTGTGAGACGCAGACAGAGGTTTAGTGAGGTTGTCATAAACCAGTGCTTAATTTGAGCCGGTGGTTTCCGGTGCTCAGCACCAGCATTTTTCATAAGCACCAGTTCAGAACACATTCACATTAATTTATGGTAGCCATGGGGAGATTGAGTGATTTGCCCAGAATCACAGGATGTTGAGCCGACACTGGGACTCGAACTTGGTTCCCGAGCTCCGAAATCGGCAGCTTTGGCCATTAGCCACATCCTCTCCTCACTTTCATGGATGGTTCTGTTTTAAGTGGAGCTAACAAGAGAAATGGGCTGGTGCAAGCTGCCTCGTGATGAGAACCCCCGAACTTTTTATTTTAACAAATTAACCACTGTCATAGACCCTAATGCAAGCAAAGAAAATGGCCCCCTACATCTCCCCGGACGATGGCCTGAAGTCATCGCTTGTCAACCGTAAAGTTAACTCCCCACCTTATCACCCCCTCCATCTCCAGCCATCTCCAGTCACACCCGCTACTGCGTTGGGATCATATTTGCCTCCAATTAGCAGAAGACCTTTAATGAGAGCTTTCTTCTTAAGGTTGTCTGCACACAGGTGTGACTAGAGCAGGAACCGTATGCTAATAGTGGCATTCATAGTTTGTCTTGAGCTCTGCCTCTATAAGGACTCGAACATTTGGACAGGGTCCGAATTACTATAATAGTGGCCCATCTCATCCACTGTGCCAGGAGCTGTACCACTATAGTAGTCACCTGAATTGCATGTGTGAGAGGACGAGTACAGTCATAGTAGTAAACTTTACAGGGTGAAAGTGCCTGCAGCACAAAAGTTCAGACCAGCAATCAATCAATCAATCAATCATGTCACTTATAAAGCGCACTACATACCCGCGAGGGTCTCAAGGCGCTGGGGGAAGAGGGGGGTGGTGCTGCTACTGATCGAAGAGCCAGGTCTTGAGGAGTCTTCTGAAGGCCAGTAGGTCTTGGGTCTGTCGGAGGTTGGTGGGGAGGGTGTTCCAGGTCTTGGCGGCGAGGGGGAGAAGGATCTGCCGCCGGCGGTCGTTTTCCGGATGCGGGGGACTGTGGCGAGGGCGAGGCTGATCGAGCGGAGCTGGCGGGTGGGGGTGTAGAAGCTGAGTCTGTTGAGGTAGGCTGGTCCGGAGTTGTGGAGTGCTTTGTGTGCGTGGGTGAGGAGCTTGAGGTTATCCTCTTGTTGACAGGGAGCCAGTGCAGGTCTCTCAGGTGGGGTGTGATGTGGCTGCGTCGGGGGATGTCGAGGATAAGACGTGCAGAGGCGTTCTGGATGCGTTGCAGCCGTCTCAGGAGCTTAGCTGTCGTTCCTGCGTAGAGGGCGTTTCCGTAGTCCAGCCTGCTGGTGACGAGGGCCTGGGTGACTGTTTTTCTTGTTTCGGTGGGGATCCACTTGAAGATCCTGCGGAGCATTCGGAGGATGTTGAAGCAGGATGAGGAAACGGCGTTGACCTGCTTAGTCATGGAGAGGGTGGGGTCGAGGATGACCCCTAGGTTGCGTACGTGGTCGGTGGGTGGCGGGGCTGTTCCCAGTGATGTTGGCCACCAGGAGTCGTCCCAGGCTGAAGGGTTGGAACCAAGGATGAGGACCTCCGTCTTGTCCGAGTTCAGCTTCAGGCGGCTGGTCCTCATCCATTCGGCGACGGCCTTCATTCCTTCGTGGAGGTTGGCTTTGGCGGTGTGAGTGTCTTTGGTGAGGGAGAGGATCAGCTGGGTGTCGTCGGCGTAGGAGATGATGTTGAGGTTGTGCTGTCGGGCGACGTGGGCGTGGGATTCCATGTAGATGTTGAACAGCGTTGGGCTGAGGGAGGAGCCTTGGGGTACGCCGCAGATGATATTGGTGGCCTTGGATCGAAAGGGGGCGAGGCGGACGCTTAGTGTTCTGCCGGAAAGGAAGGATGTGGTCCAGTCCAGGGCCTTCTCTTGGATCCCGGCGTCGTGAAGGCGTGTTCGTAGTGTGTGGTGGCAGACCGTGTCGAAGGCGGCTGATAGGTCCAGGAGGATGAGGGCTGCTGTTTCTCCGTTGTCTAGCAGGGTCCTGATGTCATCGGTGGCGGCGATGAGGGCGGTTTCGGTGCTGTGGTTGCTGCGGAAGCCGGACTGGGAAGGGTCCAGGATGTTGTTCTCCTCGAGGTAGCGGGTCAGTTGTTTGTTGACGATTTTCTAGGTGACCTTCGCGGGGAACGGGAGCAGAGAGATGGGTCGGAAGTTCTTGAGGTCCTTGGGGTCTGCCTTGGGTTTCTTGAGTAAGGCGGTGATCTCGGCGTGCTTCCAGCTTTCCGGGAAGGTTGCTGTCTCGAAGGAGATGTTGATTATTTTCCAGAGATGGGGCGCGATGGCTGTACTGGCTTTGTTGAAGATGTGGTGAGGGCACGGGTCTAGCGGTGAACCGGAGTGGATGGTGTTCATGATCTCGCTGGTGTCCTCGTCGTTGATGTTGGTCCAGGAGAGCAGGCGGTTGGTGGTTGTGGGGGCAGTGGTCTCGGTGGTTGCCGGGGCGGTCGTGGTTTTGAAGCTGTCGTGGATGTCGGCGATTTTGCGGTGGAAGAAGGTGGCCAGTGAGTCGCACAGGTCTCGCGACGGCTGGATGTCGTTGGTGTTGGAGCTGGGGTTGGAGAGTTCCTTCACGATGTTGAAGAGCTCTTTGCTGTTGTGTGCGTTGTTGTCTAGGCGGTCTTTGAGTGAGGCCCTTTTGGCGGATCTGATGAGGTGATGGTGACTGCGGGTGGCGCTCTTGTGGGCGGCGTAGCTGTCCGCTGTCCGTTCGTGGAGCCAGATCTTCTCCAGTTTTCGGCATGTTCGTTTGGAGGCCTGGAGGTCTTCGGTGAACCAGGTGGCTTTCTTGCTGGTGTGGCTGTTGGGCGGATTCTTGAGCGGGGCGAGGGTGTTGGCGCAGTCGTCGATCCACTGTCTGAGGTTGCGGGCGGCGGTGTCGGGGTCGGAGGGTTCGGCGGGTGGGCTCAGGGCGAGGGTTGTGGTTAGCTGGTCTTCCGTGTAAATGGTCTTTATCATTATAGTACTGACGTTGGCCACTGTGGCTGTGTGCAATTTTCATCTCTAAAACCACAAAAAAGGTTTTTTGTCATTAATCCATGTCAACCACTCTAAAGGAAAGGAAGCTCTTTTAGATGTGGGGTCTCTGAAAATATCATGCACATACATTTCTGTTTCTTATCAGGTTGTCGCGGTAGGGGTCAAGATCATATCAAACTAAATATCGTCTGGCAAAAATATTGTGGCTTAAGCATTGTTTGCAAAAATACCACCCGATTGAGATTAGTAATAGAAAGTCTACACTCAATGGAGTGAGATCTTTAACTGATTTTTAGACGACAATATTTACATCCGAACTTATTTATGTTATCGATATTCCGTTTTTTATTAGCATTGTTGCATTTATTATCTCGTATTGAGGACGGAAAAAGCAAAACTACAATTCCCAGAATGCAAAGGAAAAACCGAGACATGATGAGCTACTCACACCTAACATGGGACAACTTGAGATCTCTTAGCTGGTAAGCTGTTAACTACATTTGCATGGCATACTTTTCTGTTAGTCAGTTTTTAGGAGCTATTGTCAAAGTGGAGAAAAGGGTTATTGGAAACTGCTGGGGTGTAGGTGAAGCAAGGATAAGATGATGATACAATCAGATGGCAGTCTGAAGTTTGACCATTGCTGCCTTTCCCCAAAGACTGCACCTGAATCTCTGATGTGCTCAAGGCAAATCATCCTTGTTGGGTATACCTTCTGTGGTTCAATATCTTATGACACTTATTCCAATAGTGCACACCCTAGACAACAACATAGTCCATTGTGGGACTGGTTTGTTTCTGCTCTTTAAGTATGGACTTAAAAAACACAAGCGTGCCAAGTGCTGTTGAGTAATACACCAGGGTTGAATGAAGTGCTACAGGTGGCATGGGTACACTTGGTGGCTATTAACATTGCATTTGCTGTGATTTTTAAACCCATGCTCATTAGGGTAGAAATGGGACTCAGAATGCAGCATACAGAAGTTGCCATATGTGACAGCGAGCCTGCCTTGCAGCTGCAAAAAGGTGCTAAGGTTTTTGGCCTCAAAGCTTAATATGACTGTGGGGATTGTGTTGCTAACGGCACTCCATAGGCATTCGAATTATGAAGGCAAGTCACTTAAAGACAGCAGGAAATCTGTCTCATGCAGACCTTTCGAGTTCCAGAGCTGGATGAATGCATTACCAATAGCTGGAGTTCCATGTTCAGAGTGAGCAGAGTGGGCAGGAAGGACAGAGGGGAAGCAGCATGGCCTCACGGGGAGATACATAAAAACCTGTTGCTTCCTTCCCATGCAACACATGCAGACATGCAAGAAAAGAGTAAGTAAAGACTAGGAAAAAGTGTGATAGTAAGAGAAGGAAAATAGATACAAAGAGGAAGGACAATGGGATAGGGATAGGGAGAGTGAAAGCAAGATGAGTGAAAGATGTAGGCAAAAGAGTAGTAAGAAATTGGGTTGTTGGTTGATTGGGATGTGAGCCATGGTCAAACGGCAGCCACAATCCTTGTCAGGGTGAGGCACAACTGGGACAAAATGACAAGTTCAATACGACCGCGATGGAGTGTGGCCTGGCTACAGTGACCCTGCAAGGCCAGCTGAGCAAAGTAGTTAAATCCTGGTTTGCAGAGCATTGCGTGGATCCGCGTCTGAGGTGCGTCACACAGCCAAAGCAATGCATCAGTTCAAAGATACAGGGAGGCTGCGATGCGAGGGCCTGCATCGTTGTCGAGGATCCCGTCAACAGGGATTACAATGCGCAGTCCAGCATCGAAGATGCAGCATGCAGTGGGGGCAATATGTAGGTTCCGAATAGCTGCAGTGCGATGCAGGTCTTGGCAACAGCACCAATCCACACAGCAGCAGCAATGATTTGGTTCTGCTCAGGTTTGAGCTTTGCAGCAGAGGAGATGCGTCATTTCCGCTGGATCCATAGGCTGGCACAGCACCTTAAACCCACTTCCAAGGGTCCAGGACTGGGATGGCACAACTTGGCAGGGAAGACTAACAGATGTCATAGTCCATGTGCAAATGCAATGTTGAGGGAAGCCTGTTGTGTCACTTATGCTTCAGATCAAGAGGCCAGAGAACTAGTCCTTGGATTCACTCTGGGTTCAAGATATGCAGGTCCAGTCCTTCTCACCCAGACAAGTGGGTAGCAGGAAGCAGGTCAGCACAGCAGGGTAGCAGTTCCTTCAGGGCAACAGTTCCATCAGAGCAGCAATCCGTCAGAGCAGCAGTCCATCAGAGCGGCAGTCCTTGCATCAGCACAGCAGTCCTCCTTCATCTTTGCAGAGTATTCACAGGTCCAGAAGTGTACTGAAGCTGTGGTGTCTGAGGTCCAATATGTATACCCAGTTCTGCCTTTGAAGTGGAGGAGAAGTTTCTAGATGCTTTCCTCTGAAGTGCACAGGGGCCTGCCTATCTTCAAGTGTAAGTAGGGCTGTGTCCAGCTCCTGCCTCCCATCCAGCCAGTGATGTCCCATCCAGGCACACCTCAGCTCTCTATTGTGTGTGGCTGTCTAGGTGACAAAAACAAAGCCTAACTGTCAACTACACCCAGTCATGTCACCCAGAGTCAGGCTACAGGCACTAAATTACTAAGGCAAGAAAATGCCAAGTTTCTGAATGTTACACAACAGGAGACTTAGCCAACACATTAAATGCTGTTACCTATTTAAACAGAAAAGGACCCAATCTTGATTCATTGGTCCTGGTTATTTATTTAACCGTTTGTTTCATTTGATTCTATTTTTTCAATGTCATACATGTCTGAAAACGTTTATGACATTAAAAAACTAGAATCAAATGGTTAAATAAATAAACCAGGACCAATGAATCAAGATAGGGTCCTTTGTCTGTTTAAATAGTTAACAGCATTTAATGTGGTGGCTAAGTCTCCTGTTGTGTAACTTTAACTAGGCCCTATTTAGTCACTTATCAATTGGGCCAACCCCCTCCTTTACGTTTCTGAATGTGGCATTTTCAAAATTTTAACTTAAAATCAGACTTAACCATAAGTTAGGATTTTTCTTTACAATCCAAGAAAAACCAAACATGAACTGGTCACCTGTTACCATTTGGAAATTATACTTATAAAATGTAATAAGGCAACCCCAATGTTATCCTGTGGGAGAGGTGGGTCTTGCGGTAGTGAAAAAAGAATGTAAGCTTTTTCACAAGGACTGATCTGAGACCCCAGCTCCGACTCTGCTGTGAAGCTGAAGGAATCAACGCATCACCTGCTGGCGGCTAGAAGAATCAATGCAATGCCTGTTTTTCTGCTACCTCATCGACCCCAGCGCATCTGGATTTTTTACGCATCGAACCTGTGCGCCACGTTTCCAGCGCATCGCTCGGGAGTACGGAGCCACTTTCAGAATTTGACGCATTGCTTCTCCTCGCAGTAAGGAATTGACGCAACACTTCTCCTGCGTGCAGCAGAATTGATGCCTCCATTCTCCTGGGACTCAAGAATCAGTGCATAGCTGTGTTTTCTGACGTCCTTGAGATTATATTGTCACTATTTTATTTCAGTTCAACATCGGATCACAGACAGTTGGTTGCAAATTCAAGAGAAACTGATTGATTCAATCTATTGACTAAATAGTGACTTGTTAAGCTGAATGTCAAGAACCTGGCAGATGATTCAACTGGTGGTGTATCTTAAATTGAAACAGATAGGAAAGGCACCTTTGACTTTTTTGGATGTCAGACTGGAGAAGCGTTCAACAACACTGATCAAAGGAGGCTGATAAATTGCTTAGTAAATGACACATTCAACTCTTCCACAAGCTTAGTCTGAACAGACTGAATAGAGTGCCGTGCCCACACAGAGACACAACCTAGAGTTGTGTATCAACATGCTGGACAACCCTGGCCCTTTAGGAAGACTGTGTGTGCGTACCTGTTTGTGTGTCTGTCCATCTAACAAGTGACAGAGTGGTTAGATCACTTCTGAAACACCTGAATGAGCGCTGGTATAATCCCATATTAAGATCAGGGCACAGTATGAAAGCACTATTTGTGATGTGGCTTTTTCACTAATGGAACGGGTAACTTTAGCAAGAATTGCACGCAATTCTAATGCACCCCATTTTTGAGGGGATAAAGGGTGTGGTGATTTGCTGAAAAGGTCTGGATAAACCAAAGACCTTTCCCTGTGAAGAGATACTATTGTGTTCCATATAGACACAAGTATCTTTTATTTAGCCATTCATTATAGGCAATTTTACAGCAGAGGAGATGTGATATAATGTTGACTTGGATCCTTAGTATGTAGTTGTTAAGGTTGACGCTAACACTTGACAGTAAATTGTGAGATTTTCACAATCGCATAATCTCCCTGTGCCTAATCTTAATATGCATGAAAAGGAATGCCATTGTGAAAGTGTGAAGTATTGTATTGTGAAATGACAATGTGTAAAATCCCTAATTGATGATCACCAGTCTGCGGCTATCCAACACATTCAGGTTTGCTCTATATGAAACGCAGACCTATTTGCATGAATGTTGATCAAGGAGTGCTACAGCAGTAGACGGAGATGGCTGTACATAGACTGCAAAGCATGAGGCCTGGATGAGAAAAGGGCCACTAATCACTCGCTCCTTGATTTCCTTCTATCGCCCCAGGAAAAGCTTACACTCGGCTAATCTTTCCCTGGCCATAGTACCTCGAATAAAAAAGGAAAGATATGGTGGCCGCTCTTTTTCATACAAAGTTGCCAGGCTTTGGAATGCCCTCCCTCTCCATCTTCGCTCAGCTAAACAACACCTCCCTTTCCGCAAGTTGCTCAAAACCTGGTTGTACCAGAACATCTCATTATAATCATCATACCCTCTCATCTGTTATTCTGTGTGACACCGCTAGCTCTGGGATGCCTTCAGGTAGCCATGCGCTTTACAAGTGCTTCATAATAATAATAATGAGAATGCACTGCACATGCCAAGATGTAATGGGGAATAGACATTCTGGAGTTATGTAATTGGGTGCAGGGAGCTGACGAGTTCTGACAGAATCAAATACCTTGGTTTACAGCTTCTAGGGCCTGGAAAATGACCATAAGACAACGTCTCCACCAAGTATTTGCAGATATTTGAGAAGACAAAGAGCATCTTGAGCAGAAAATCTATACCTTGCGATCATAACTTTTTATAGTCTAGTAGTTTTTTAAATGGAAACATTTGTGGTTTAAAGGGCAGTGGATTCCAGGCAGTGGGCACATCAATGGAGGTCAAACATTTACGTATTTACATTGAACAACAGAGCGTAAGACATGATGGTAGATAATGCAGTGCTGTTTAGGCCTGACATTAGCCAAGATCTTTTGATTTTACCAAAATTGTATACATAATATAGCAAGCTATAGGAGATTCAAGCCAGCCCTCTTTGTCTACTAGTCCGTTATCGTCATTCCCAATTTTCTTTCACTTATTACAGCAGACACTGTGGGGCAATGCAAACACAAGGAGATGATGGACGGAGCGCTGAAACTTTTCAGACACTCGCACCCAGTCACAGATCTGGGTTGAATCTATCATCGTTCTTTAGCTCACTTCGCCACCCCAGTTCAGACCCAGCCATATGGGGCAATGGCCATCCCACTTCAGCCACTGGCTAATTTCATTGTGCGCGACAACGTTATCCTCTTTCACAAGTACTTCCATAGAAAGTAATTTACTTCAGTGCGAGGGACCACAGTGTGTGCTTTTAGAGAACCCCAAAAATGTTTTTGCTTCTGGGCAATTTTTTTACTTTTCTATATTGAGGAGTGCCACATAGCTTCTCCACAACAGACGTACAAAAACCATGACAAAACAAGCATTGACAAAGCGAAAAAGCTAGAGGCCAACGCCAGATCTATTGTTTTTCTTAATGCTTGTTTTTCCTTTGCATTCTGGTACTTGAAGTGTCTGAATTCAGAGTGATTAGTTTCAGAAAGTAAAGAAAACAATGGGACAGGGCGCACTATTCCAACCTGAAATAAGGAATATTTAGGTATTTATGCTCTCCTTCAGGTCCTCCATTCGCTGACATGCCGCTATCTACATAAAGGAAATATTTGCCAAGCCCACGCGAGAGTGCTCACCAAGCATTATTTCCTCTTCTTGGGCCATTTAGAGTGCTTAATTCCCTTTATCAACGGCGCTATCATTTGTTAAATGTTCCCCCGCTATTAATGACCCAAACCTGTAGGCAACAGTGCATAATTGGTGGGGCGAGTTGGTGGGAGGGTTGGAGCAATTAACAGCACAGTAAAGATATTAGCATCCACCCCCTAATTTTACCCATTACTGTCAACTAAACAAAGCCATTCTCTGTTTCATGTTTCTAAAACTGATCTAGAACCCAGGTAAACAGCTGTAGTTATTGCCTTCATGCATGGACCTCAATTCACCAAAATGTCTGGGGTAGCGGAAGTGACATCACACGCTATTTGACCTTTACTTTCAATCAAACACACATGCTTACGCATACACACATATTCACTCATACACCCACTCTTACATATGCACACTCTCACCCGCAAGCATGCACAGATCATCCATTTAATAGTATTTTTCACTTACCTCAGCTGCAGATAAGGTTGTATTCCAGATAACTGTACTCCATTTTTATACTACACTAATAGTGAATAATATGATATTATTCAGTATTAGTGTAATAAAATGAAAAATGACTGAAAACAAGTAAAGTGGTGCCTCAACCAACATCCATAAGGACGAGTTGCCCCAGTGTTCCTGGCACTGCCTTGGACCACCTCTGAGGTCAGGGGTCGCAAAGGCAGTGCCAGGGGTCGCAGATGTGACCCCTGGCGACCCCTAAATGACGTCCATGCCTTCATGCTATGGATTCTTATTGACTGGGATGATCTCCGTATTCGGTACAGGGTACCAGTATCGAGTACCTACATTGTGGCAGTGTTAAAGAGTGCTTGTATGATCTGCTATGTTAGAGGAGGAAGGTTGCCTTCGATTGCCTTGGAAGACCACATTTGCTCTCGATGTGTTCGGAGATCTCTTCATTCAGACATTCACTGGATGGCCGCTGTAGAGACAGGACCCGCACTCATAGCAGACCTCTGGCTAACCACGCCACAGCTGCACTTGCGACAAGACATCGACATCTGGTGTTAGTAGAAGGATGGGCGGCCATGTCATCAGAGGTCTTTCTTATGACTGTTAACAAGCTATTTCCATTCACCTCCTGCGTAGTATTTACAGACTGCTGTACAGAAAGTTAATCCCTTCCCAAACACAGAGGATGCTACTGCAAACAGTGTGTTCCTGTGCTGCCTGCAGCAGGCTCACACCACTGCTGCACATATTTCTGAGGGTCTCCTTCAATGCTCCTGCTTCAGCCCCCTCTTCCCAGACAGGCATCAGCCATCTTCCTCTGCCACAGAAGGATGCTGAGGGGAATACGAGGGACTATGATTCATCGAATCCATACTTGTCACATATCAATTACCAAGAGAAACTGCTTATTGTAATGAGCAAGTGCAACACAAATCCTGGCTCGGGTTACTTGAGGTTAACAGCCGGCAGATGCCTCGCGTATGTCATCGATTAAGCAGTAAGAACAGCCAGCTGCATTGCTAATATTGGATTCTGTGGTTGACACATTTCGGCTCAGTGAGGTACAAGTCAAGGTTGATTTTCTTTTCTATGTTAGGAAGTGACCAACATGTGGGCCTTTGTTTTAATCCGACACAAGAACGGTACATAGCAGGGGCTGTGAAATTGCAGGTTTTGCCTTGTGCACTCTTTCATGAAATTGTTTGAAAAACACTATCTTTATGAAATTTGCAATATTAGTTTAAAAAAAAAAAAAGCACTTAGAAACGAACTTCTGCAAAAATACGATATAAATGAACAAAAAACCTGCAACTTGATATATATTCTAAAATATTTGTGTATTGTGTATTAGCTAAACGCGAAAAAAAACAAATGGATAAATTCTGTGTCAACTGAGCAATTACCAACCCATCATTTGTTTCTCCTCTGTTGGTGGGGTGGAGCAGGGCTGTCAAATTGGGTTTTGAACAGTACAAATAAATTATTAAAAAAAGCTTTGCAGGCTTTTTCCTTCGGTTAGGGTCACTTTGGAACACAAGGGCACGTTAATGCTCATACATATTGGCCCCATGCAAATGAGAGAATTTGTTTGCCTCTGCGTCCATATTATGGCTTGAGAGCAGAAAGCGAAATGTTTCCCTCATTTGCATGGGGCCACTAAGAGGCCATCAGGAGGCTCACTGATTGTGCACTACAAAGAGGTGGCACAAACTCAACAGCCAGGTCACCACCCAAGAGCGCCCTCTTAATGAGGGAACAGGGGATCTATGGACACCCAGAGAGATCACCCTGCACATGGGTGAGGTCACTCCAGTGCCTAATTTGATCTGGTGGTTTTCGGTGCTCGGCACCGGCACTTAATTGGCAACGCCTGTGCTTGTGATAGGCTGCCACAAGGTGGGTCTGTCTAGCTAAGTTAGAGATGACCACAACAATAGGTCATTATTAATTCAAAATACAAATAAAAATGACTATTACTTGCCACCCAAGCCATTCCTATAGCTTTGGAGGCCTGAAATAGTCCAAGTTGTCACACTTGTAGGAGTGTGATGGTTAGCAGTTGTGTTGTTACTGTGATTGTCAGCATGGCAGGGCCAATGCGTCGTGCCAGCTGGAGTGGTCTCCTGATCAGAACCCTGGCATTTATTTTTTTTACAACTTAAGCACTGGGTCACTCAATGAACCCACCTGCAGGGAGGATCGCTGTCCCAGCTTTAAAATGTTGGCCAGGTGGTGCCTGCACTCGAAAAGACTTAGCAGTTGTATCAAACAGCCGATGTGCCATTCACTAATGCACTGACCCCAGGGCCGTTTGCGTTTGGCGCTCCTCATTAAGGATGTGTAGTGGTGCAAACAGATCAGTGCACCCCAGGTTTTCAAATCACCTCCAACCTTCTTATCCGTTCCAAAATCCAGGTCCCTAGCTTGCATTCACTGCATTTCAAAGCAACTCTGCCATAAGTAGGCCAAACACAGTCATATGATATTGCATATGTTCACCCTTCGTACATAGATGTAGGCCCAAAATACATTGTCTAATCTCTAGCGTGGTCATATTGTCCATCACTTCTGAAAGATGGGCAAGCCAATTGCTACCAAGAGTAGTGCAAATCTACATGACACATCACGTGGAGCCACTCCAATCCCTCGGATTGCCATCTTGGACATTCCCCTGTTTTTGGAAGAAATCATTTTGTAAAACAGTTGGTATAAAATATCACCTAGACAGATACTCAGGGCCTTATTTATGAGAAGTGACGCATCGCTGCGTGAAAACAGCGACGCGTCACTTCTCAGTGCGCCCTCCTTGCGACATGATAGATGCGTCATATTTAGTGTATGACGCATCATGTCCCAAGGAGTTTGAAGAGCGCGAGATCTCGGCGAGCGCGCCCTTAGGGCACGGCCCCCCGGTCCCACGCCACACCCCCAGAGTCCGGTCCAGTAGCCCGATTGGCTACTGGCCGGTAGAAGTGCTTCCGGGTCACTTTGTGACGCGCATCCGGCGGAGCGGAATGGGTTAGGGGGCGGAGCCAAGGGGGGGCTATTTAGCCCTGAGGTGCACCGCTGCACTTCCTCTTTTCCCGCTTGTGGACCCCCGGACCAGTGTAGCATAAGCGGGCGCTGGTGTGTCTGGGGCTGGATGCTAGCGGGTATTCATCACACTCATTCAGAATTGGGGCAGCGACGCTGGCAGCGGGCGCTGGCTTACCAACTGAGGCAGTCAAGAAGGTTGGGCGCTGGTCTTCGACCTGTTTTAAGCGCTATGTGCGGCCCGAATTACTTTAAGACAACGGATCGATTTATTGGTGTGACCATGCTGACGTTTCCATTTCTCTTCCTACTACTAGTATGTCCTCAAAGGTGATATGGGTGTTGGGGCACTCATTCGTGCGGCGGGCCACAGTTCGGCTACGTCAGAAGCAAGTGGCGAAACCGCCGGGTTTAAAGAGGACGACGTTCCTATGGCGAGGCGTGGGCGGCCTGCGAATCCGGCAGGTGCGACAGCTGATCGAGGAGACGCGGAAACACGAGGGACATCAGTCCCCGGATTTGGTGATCCTCCATGTGGGCGGAAACGACATGGTGGAGTTGGGACGCATGGCAGTCAGGGAAGCCTTATTGACTGAATTTGCCTGGATAGGGAGAGCCTTTCCTAATGCTCAGATCGCATGGTCGTGTATGATACCTCGCCGGACATGGGCCGCTGGTGTGAGATCGCGAGCTTTAAACGTATCGGTGAGGCGCCTCAACAGGGAATTGGCCAAGTTGTGCTCAGGGCCGGGCCGCTTGTGTCATATCCCACATAGACTAATCACAGGGGCCCTAATGTTTCACCAGGACGGCGTGCATCTGTCGGACATTGGCACAGATGTGTGGATCAAAGGGATTTGGTCGTTTGTCCAGAACTTGTTTGCGGTTGGGGGAGGGTGAAGGACCTGTGGGCCCTGGTCACCCTAGTGGCGGAAAAGAGGCCACAGAACTTTGAATTTCAGGGTTAACGGGAGGCCTGCTTACATACTCCCGAGGCCAGCACTGAGGGAGAGACGGTAAGCTCTCCGCAGGGAGAATGGGGACACCGGCTGGGGAGGCAAGGGCGCCAGGTCACACGAGCCTCCTTGGCAGCCTGGTGGTAGAGGGTGGGCCCCCGAAAATGGCGGACAAGGACCGAGGGCTGGGGCTCACCGCTCAAGGACGCAGGTGGGTTGCGCCTTGCGTGGTTCTCAGATAGGGGATGCGAGCCAGAGGGCCCCTTAGTGCTGGAGGAAGTAGCTAATGCATAACCGGTGGTTATGATCAGTTATAATACGTGTAAATATTAAAAATGTGAAGTTTGATTTAAATGTGAATTTTAAAAATGTTTTTGTCATGTTTATGAATGTTTTGATGGTATTAAACATGGCCGTTTAACCCACACTCTTAGACTGGCTAGTTGATTATGGGTTGCATGAGGTGGGGGCGGGGGACATGCTGGGGGTCCGGGCTCTATGAAGAGCGCGAGATCTCGGCGAGCGCGCCCTTAGGGCACGGCCCCCGGTCCCACGCCACACCCCCAGAGTCCGGTCCAGTAGCCCGATTGGCTACTGGCCGGTAGAAGTGCTTCCGGGTCACTTTGTGACGCGCATCCGGCGGAGCGGAATGGGTTAGGGGCGGAGCCAAGGGGGCTATTTAGCCCTGAGGTGCACCGCTGCACTTCCTCTTTCCCGCTTGTGGACCCCCGGACCAGTGTAGCAGAAGCGATCTCCCACCCACCCGTCCCTGAGACTAGTAGTTTGAGGGTAGGCTAAGAGGGGGTTTGGCGGAAAAGAGGCCACAGAACTTTGAATTTCAGGGTTAACGGGAGGCCTGCTTACATACTCCCGAGGCCAGCACTGAGGGGAGAGACGGTAAGCTCTCCGCAGGGAGAATGGGGACACCGGCTGGGGAGGCAAGGGCGCCAGGTCACACGAGCCTCCTTGGCAGCCTGGTGGTAGAGGGGTGGGCCCCGAAAATGGCGGACAAGGACCGAGGGCTGGGGCTCACCGCTCAAGGACGCAGGTGGGTTGCGCCTTGCGTGGTTCTCAGATAGGGGATGCGAGCCAGAGGGCCCCTTAGTGCTGGAGGAAGTAGCTAATGCATAACCGGTGGTTATGATCAGTTATAATACGTGTAAATATTAAAAATGTGAAGTTTGATTTAAATGTGAATTTTAAAAATGTTTTTGTCATGTTTATGAATGTTTTGATGGTATTAAACATGGCCGTTTAACCCACACTCTTAGACTGGCTAGTTGATTATGGGTTGCATGAGGTGGGGGCGGGGGGACATGCTGGGGGGTCCGGGCTCTAATAGATACGTCAGTATTTCTGACGTATCTGTAGGTGCAAAAGCGATGCATTGCTGGGGTGTGTCTGAAAACAGACGCAACTCCAGCAATGTGTCCTTTCACATGGGGCAAGCCCCATGTGAAAGGGCCTGCATCAGTCTTACACCTGCTGTGAGGCAGGCATAAGATATTGACGCAATGGCGTCCTAGAAGTGGTGCACTTAAATCTCAGATTTCAATGCGCCACTTCTATGAGGCTTTTTGAGGTGGCGTAAAAGTGATGCAAGGCCTCATAAATAAGGCCCTCAATGTGCATAATGCCGTGTTTGGTGGCTTAATGGCCCAATGGTCCACTGTAGGGGCCTGTGTCTGACCTGTTGGCACATGTTCAAATCCCGGTGGGTCCATTCAGCCTTTCATCCTTCTGAGATTGATAAAATGAGTACCATTCAATTGGGTAACAATAAACATCTGTTATTCAGTGCCTTGATACCCTTGGGTGATATGTGTGCTTTGCAAATATACGTTATGTTAAACTGAAATCAGGATTTCAATTAATCAATCAGTATTTGTAGAGCACGCTAATCACCCCAAGGGGTATCCAGGCGCTGCATGGGGTCGGACTATTTAAACAGCCAGGTCTTGAGTCTGCTCATGAATTCGGCGAGGGAAGTAGCGGTTCGGTGGTGGATGGGGAGGTCATTCTAGGCCTTGGCAGCGACGTAGGGGAAGGCGCGTCCTACGGCTCGTTGCCCTTCGCTTTTATTGTATACCAAAGCCGTATTCCATTTATCCTCTGAGAGGTGCACCTCACTGACCCCGTCCCATTTGTACCTGATTGGAAATTCCTGTCGTGGGCGATCTTCACAGCATGTTCTCCATAGAGATGGCACAGGGGGTCCTCCCCATGCCTGTAAAAGTAGCTCTCCGAGAGTTCTGGGATCTGGCGCACAACACGGAAATATTTCCCAGGTAGTGTTTAGAGTGGAGGTTGATGTGTTTGACATTTCTGCTCAGGAAAATAATCGAACAGTGAGATTTATTCAATGGTTTTTCTCGGTAATAAATACATTTACTTTTGTTGGAAATAGTGCAATGATTACAATTATAACGAGAGAATTTGTTCAGGGGCTTAAACAGACAAAAAATATCATTTCCAATTTCATGAAGTTCAAACTTCTTGATTGTATCCAATTCTGCTCGCAAAATTGATATTTCGCAGAGGAATATTTATATATATATATATATATATATATATATATATATATATATATATATATATATATATTCACTGAAAAAACCACAGGTTTCAGGGACGTTATAGTTAGGAATTTTCATTTAAAAAAAAAAAAACCTTAGAAATTCACTGAAAAGACCAATAGGTTTCAGGGACGTTGTAGTTAGAAATTAGCATTTAAAAAACCTTTGAAATTCACTGAAAAAACAATAGGTTTCAGGGACGTTATAGTTAGAAATTAACATTTAAAAAACCTTAGAAATTCACTGAAAAAACACAGGTTTCAGGGACGTTATAGTTAGTTGGACATTTCAGTCGTACAAAATCAGCTGTGCTCCCGCCCTGCCATAGCAAACGGCAATGTCCCAGGGGTGGGCATCCTGGGAAATTGCAGGAGCCGGCCCTGTTGGGTGGCAGTCCCCAGGGCCATCGAGGGCTCCAGGAGGGGGGCCGTGCGGCCCCCCTCCCAACTGTATAAAGCCCCGGGGAGGTGGTGGTCCCCGGGGCTGTGGGGGGGCACGTGGCCCCCCACACTTCATGATCAATACCCCAGGGAGGTGGTGGTCCCTGGGGCAATGTGGGGAGGGGCAGGAGCCCCCCCACACTTTACAATTTTAATTTAAGCCCCGGGGAGGTGGCAGTCCCCGGGGTTTGGGGTGCCCGCAAGTCCCCCCTGCCCATAATGATCAATGCCCCGGGGAAGTGGCAGTCCCTGGGGCAGCATGGGGGGGCAGGAGCCCCCCATGCATTTTTCTTTCAAGCCCCGGGGTGGTGGCGGTCCCCGGGCTGTGGGGGGCTGCGTGCCCCCCGCACATTATGGATGAAGCCCCGGGGAGGTGGTGGTCCCTGGGGCTGTGGGAGCCCCCGCGGGCCCCCGCTAAATTATTGCACATTGCCCCTGGGACCTGGCCCACCCGGGGGCTTATAGAAAATGAAGAGCGGGAGCCCGCGCTTCATTTTTGTTTATTTTCTCAGCCGGATTCGCGCACCCAGCGCGAATTCGGCTGATATTTTATTTTTTAAAAATGCTTTTTTTGGCCCTGGGGTGCTTTTGGGACCCCCTGAGCAGGCCTAGGGGGTCAGGGGGTTTCTACCCTGCCCCCTTTTCTTGTTTTTTAATCTTTTTTTTTTACTGTCTTGTGACTCGGTTTTACCGAGTCACAAGATGGCTGCCAACACTTCCTGATTTGGAGTGTTGGCAGCCAATCAGAAGTCAGCTCGAGCTCAGGAGGGTTCGTGAATCCTACTCAGTGCTCAGATATCGATATTTATTATTTTTAAATTTCTCAGTAACTACTGAACGGATTTACACCATTTAAAGAAAAGAGTGCACTCTGGACCAAGAGCTACCTCTCTGCCAAATTTGGTGTAATTCCCTTCAGCAGTTCGGGCTGTAGCCGCGACAAAAGTTCCTGTGGAAATTAACATGGAGAAAACGCGTTTTGGGACCCCCTTTTTTCTCGGCCTCCGCTTGACGAATCACCCCAAAACTTTCAAGACAGGAGCTGACCGGAGTGCCCCATTAGTTTTAAAAATTTCGTGAAGATTCGTCAAACTGCGCCAAAGATATTGGCAAATCAAAAAATGGTTTTCCTATGGAAACTAGCTCCTAACTATAACTACCTACTGGCGACTGCCAGTAGGATATATATATATATATATATATGGAGTCCCTTCTGGGTTCTCACAAGAGAACCGAGGTAAATAAACATAAGACAGGGGGAGAGGAAAAAACTTCACCTCGTCTCATTACCACATTCAATTGGCAACACAAACAGCTCAGGGCTATTGTTAATAAAAACTGGCCAATACTTAAAACTGATGCGGTGCTGGCACCCAGACTTCCGACCGTACCTATCATCACTTTCAGGCGGGCTGTCTCTATGAGAAACCAATTGGTTAAAAGCAGCCCAGAATCCACACTTAAAGGTACATGTTTACAACCTAATAAAGTTTTTTTTAAATGTACCTCATGTAGGGCCTGTAAATTCGGAGCCAATAGTACCCACTATAGCACTCCATTCAGTCCCACACCAGTACGAATAAAAGGGCATTACACCTGCCGCACTGAATAAGCGGTTTACGTCCTTACCTGCACTTGTGGCCTCAATTACGTAGGCAGTACTAAGCTCCAAGTACATGCTCGAATCCTGCAGCACTTGAGAGCAATTGTTAACAATGATGCCACCTACCCCGTCGCACGTCATTTCAAAACAACACATGGAAATGATCTTAACTGCCTTACGTATTTTGTGATTGATGCCGTCCCCAAATTAAAATGGGGAGGTAATAGAGAACGCATGTTGAGGCAACTGGAGACCCGCATGATAATAGAACTGGACAGTAAAACCCCTTTTGGATTGAACACCACGGAGGACCTCCATACTTTCCTATAATTTAGATGAATCTCTGTGATTGTATACTCTTTTTACAACTAGAGTATAATATCTGCTTTGACTTGTAGAATCTTTTGTATATATTTAGACTCTTGTACCGGTATCTATTACCACCTCGCGTACCATTTTCTCATTTTAGTATTACTTGCACCTTATAGTATTTTATTTGTTTCATACACACCTCCCCTAGAATCTAAATGATTGTAAATATAAATTCATTTTTTATAATCTTTTAGCCTGTGGTATTTTCCTTGAAATCATTTTAAGATCTAGGCGGTTTTTGCACATTATTAGCACTTTTGCACTTTATGGCAATTTTTGCACATTTATAAATACGTATTTATCAAGTTATGGATCAGTCAGGAGGGGTCACTTTTCTGATAGACTGTTACTAGTATTTATTTTTCAACACTGCGGTCTACCACATCCTATGACTATATTAGTGAGTATAATCTTCAGGTACCACACCATTTGCTTACATTATCTAGAGGTATTGCTTAAGTTAAGTGGCTATCAGTATGATTTGCATTCATGCAATATTTCCATATTGCCCTCTATTTAGCTCTGTTCTAGGTTATGTTTGGTATCTTGCATTTGGTTGTAACTATTTTTTTAAAGAGACATGTATGAGTCATTTTTTTTAAATATGAAGTATTTATACTATTATGATATTTTAAATGCCCTTGTATGCCTTTTTAGACTACCTGTACAGTTTAGTGATGTTATTTCTGGGTAATCAGCATTTTATGCATTTATAAGTTTTGAAGGTGATCACTATTACTGTATTTATTTTTTTATTCTACTATCTAATAAGGATATGTGCCAATAATTTGATATACTATACATGCCTATTATAGTATGTACATATTCATTTTCTGCAGTCACTTCGTTGATTAAATAGTATACCTTCTATGTCTATCATCACATGACACGGGTGCAGCAACTTTAAAAATGTTTCTCGCAAAGCCAGCCAGCCTCATGTGATCAAGGCCGTTTCATCGGCCGAAACGCGTCATGGCAGGCAGAAGGGAGCAATAAAAATATTTTCTTATCTACCACGAAGAGGAGTTCGCGCATTCTTTCTCGCCGTGAGCTGGAAGTTTGAGAATGCTTTGAAGTTGATATATATATATATATATATATTATCTACTGGCGGTCGCCAGTAGATAGTTATAGTTAGGACCTATTATCCATAGGAAATCCGCAACATTCTATTTGAAATAACGTTGGCGCCGGTTGACGAATCTTCGCGAAAGTTTCCAACTTGTTGGGGCGCTCCGCTCCGGTCCTACCCTGAAAGTCTCGGGTTGATTCGTCAAGCGGGGGCCGAGAAAAAAGGGGGGTCCCAAAACCCGTTTTCCCCATTCATTTTTCCATAGGAACCTTTAGTCGCAGCTACAGCCCGAACTGCTGAACGGAATTACACCAAATTTGGCAAAGAGGTAGCCCTTGGTTCAGACTGGTGCCTTTGGCTTAAATGGTGTAAATCCGTTCAGTAGTTCCTGAGAAATTCACAAGTAAAGTCACATATATATCTATGGCCGAGTAGGGTCCGCGTACCCTCAGCGCACCCTGCGCGCACCGTCCCGATCACGAGCTGCATGCTAATTGGCTGTCACCTGGCTGTCAACACTCCAAACCAGGAAGTGTTGGCAGCCATTTTGTCCCTCGGTACAACCGAGGCACAAAAATAAGTGCGCAAAACGCACAAAGGGGCAGGGTAGAAACACCCTGACCCCTAGGTCTGCTCAGGGGTCCCACAAAGACCCACTGGGCAGAAAAAGCATTTTTTTTTTTTTTTTAAATCGGCAGGATGCGCTCAGGGTGCGCGGATCCTGCCGATTAGAAGAAACCCCAGAGGAAACAAGTGCGCAAACGCACAAAGGGGCAGGGTAGAAACACCCTGACCCCCTAGGTCTGCTCAGGGGTCCCACAAGGACCCCTAGGCAGAAAAAGCATTTAAAATAAAAAAATCGGCGGGATGCGCTTAGGGTGCGCGAATCCCGCCGAAAAATAAAAATCGAAGCGCGGTCTCTGCGCTCGATGTTAATTTGCCCCGGGTGGGCCAAGTCCTGGGGGCATGGTTGGGGGGTTTAAATTTAATGTGGGGGCCTCTAAGGCCCCAAGCCCCGGGGACCGCCAGCCCCCGGGGCTTTGAAAAATAATGGTGCGGGAGGGCTCTTGGCCCTCCCGCAGCCCCGGGGACCGCCACCCCCGGGACTTCTTTTTTAAAAAAATTTTGACCTGTGTGGGGGTTCCAGCCCCCACACGCCCCGGGACCGCCACCTCCCCGGGGCACTAAAGATTTGAATATGGGGGTCCGTTACGGACCCCCAAAGCCCCGGGGACCACCACCTCCCCGGGGCTGTTAAATGGTTGGGAGGAGGGCTGCGCGGCCCCCCTCCTGGAGCCCTTGATGGCCCTGGGGACCGCCATCCCCCAGGGCCGGCTCCTGCAGTGTCCCGGGGTGCCTACCCCCGGGACACTGTAGTTTGCTATGACAGGACGGAGCCTCGCGGCTCCCGTCCTGTCATAGCAAACTTGGTTTGCATTTGAAAGAGAGAGCAGGAAACCTGCTCTCTCTTTCAAAATGCAAACTAACTAGCTTTTCCACATGGGGAGCAGCATGTTAGCTGCTCCCCATGTGGAAAGGCAATGCCGGCTCGCGCAGGAGGCGGGGAGCCGGCTGGGACTGTGGGGGATTGGGGACCCCCACAGTCCCCAACCAGAGGCCAGGCCCCGGGGATGGGGTCCCCGGGGCCATAAGTGGCCAGGGAGGGGGCCACGCAGCCCCCTCCCCAAATTAAAAAAAATTTTTTTTTAAAAAGGGAAGGCTGGCCCCGGGGATGGGGTCCCCGGGGCCTTAAATGGCCTGAGGAGGGGGGCCACGCAGCCCCCCTCAAAATTTAAAAAATAAAAATCGAGGGCATGCCCCGGGGGATGGGGTCCCCGGGACCAAAACAGGCCCAGGGAAGGGGGGCCACGCGGCCCCCTTCCCGTTTTTGTTTTTTTTATTTAAAAAGAAGAAAAAAAATGCTCAGGCCCCGGGGGATGGGGTCCCCGGGGCAAAAGTGGCTGAGGGAAGGGGGGCCACGCAGCCCCCCTCACAATCAAAAAAAAAAAAGACCGGCATCGTGCCGGAGGCCCCGCCCCCCTCCCTGCAGTACTCTGCAAACGCGCCCCCTGGCGCGTTTTAAGAAGGGTAGTAATTCCCCTTGAATACTGGGGTCCCTGGGGCCAACTAGCCCACCAGGAACCTCCAGTATGCGCCAGGGGGCTGCGTTGCAGAGAGGTGTACAGAGGCCACGCCCCTTTTTACACCTCTCTGCAAGGCAGCTCTGTGGCGCTTTTTGGAAGTACATGGTGGGCTAGTTGGACTCCAGGGACCCTCAGGATTCAAGGGAACTTAATCCCCCAACTTAAAACGTGCCACGGGGCGCGTTTGCACAGTGGTGAAGGGAGGGGGCGGGGCTTCAGGTGACATGTGTGCAAACAGGCCCCGTGGCGTGTTTTAAGATGGGGAATTAAATCCCTTCAATCCTGAGGGTCCCTGGGGGCCAACTAGCCCAACAGGTAAGTCCAGAAAGCGCCACAGAGCTGCGTTGCAGAGAGGTGTAAAGGGGTGTGGCCTCTGTACACGTCTCTGCAACGCAGCCCCTGGCGCATACTGGAGGTTCCTGGTGGGCTAGTTGGCCCCAGGGACCCCTCATGATTCAAGGGGACTTAATCCCCAACTTAAAACGCGCCACAGGGTGCGTTTGCACAGATGTCACCTCAGGCCCCGCCCCTCCCTTCACCATTGTACAAATATTCCTCTAAAATCAGCCGAACTACGAATTCCTATTTACTCACCTGTTATCAGGAGAGACCTCAGTGCTGCATCTTTCAGCCCAGTACTGATCCTGAAAAGTAATTTTAACCGTACTTACCAGTAACTTGAATTTCCTTCCATAGGATATCATTGCCTGCTTTTTGCTGAAAAGTTTCTCAGTGTCGATTTTTGAAACATACAAATATTCCTCTAAAATCAGCCAAACTACGAATTCCGATTTACTCACCTGTTATCAGGAGAGACCTCAGTGCTGCATCTTTCAGCCCAGTACTGATCCTGAAAAGTAATTTTAACCGTACTTACCAGTAACTTATATTTCCTTCCATAGGAATCCATTGTCTGGTTTTCAGCAGAAAAGTTTCAAAGTGTTGATTTTCACAAACTACAAATATTCCTTAAAAATCACCTGAATGACTTAAACGCATTCTTTCAACTGTTTACAGGAGATGCACCAGTGCTGGATCCAGGATCCACCACTGAGTAAGAAAAAGTAACGATAACACTACTTACCTGCTAAGTGAATTTCCTCCCTCAGGATAACATTGGTGATTCTATGTGAAAAAGTTTCTAAGTGTCAACTTTTAAAATACAATAATATTCCTTAAAAATCACTACTGTAACCAAAACGCTTTTACTCAACTGTTTACAGGAGATGTCCCAGGACTGACTCTAGGATCCAGTCCTGTGGTTAGAAAAGTAATCCATAAAGTAACTAATTGCATTTAACTTGAAATTCACATTGAGCTCAATGTTGCATTGTGTTTGAAATTGTGTTGCCCATTGCAATAACTGTAACTACTGTACTTAAAAGTCTATTGCCTATTTGCAAAGTATTTAAACTAAAGTAATTCATTCTGAGAAAGTATATTTTGTAATGTAATGTATAATGTAATTACAATGTATTTAAAAAAATAAAATATCTAAAAATAAATAGTTTAAAAAAATGTAGTAAATCAGTATCAAAAAAATAAATATAACAATTAATACATTTAAAAATTGTCATTTACAAAACCTTTGAAATTCACTGAAAAAAACCATAGGTTTCAGACATGTTATAGTTAGGAATTAGCATTTAAAAAACCTTTGAAATTCACTGAAAAAACCATAGGTTTCAGGCACGTTATAGTTAGAAATTAGCATTTAAAAACCTTACAAATTCACTGAAAAAACCATAGGTTTTAGGGACAGTTATAGTTAGTTGGACATTGCACTCGTACAAAACCCGTGAAATTCCCCCGTTATAGTTAGTTCAGGTAACTATAACTCGCGCCCCCGCAATGCACTGCTGATGACGTCACATATTACATCACTCATGACATGGTCAGTGACATCACTGATGACATCACTGATGACATCATCCATGTGATAATTTCATTCATCTTCTCACACCCTAATATAACTTTTGATACACCCACTCTAAATTACAGACTGCCATTCGCAAAACCATAGACACTCCAACACCAATAACTACATACCCATTCACTGATTCTTAGGTCTACACACACACACATCCACTCACTCACCCGTACAGTCACTCATACTTATGGTCACTCAGTACATGACTATCATATACACTCTTACTCCTATATAGACACTCAAACACCGCCACTCATCCATAGAGGTACTCACACACCTAGTCAGTCATGCAAATAATTAAACACACTGCCATTTACTCACCTATACAGTTATACACACACCAGCTCACTTAATCATACAAATACTAGCACATTGTTACGCTCTTATACAATAACTGATACAAGCACACACGCATCCATACAGCCACTATCACAATCACTCACTCTCGCTTATAGCTATTTATATACTCCAACACACATATATACTGCCTTTCACATATGTAGTTACACACACATGTACCACTGGGACATACATTCACTCACTAACACACTCTTACACACACTTACCCACCCATACAGTCTATCACAGATGCACTCTTGAAACCATCCACCCAGTGAATCACCCACTCACACATCTATGCACATTGTCGCACACACCCCTCCCACACAAACACTCAGGCACCCATACAGATACTCAGACAACCATTCAATAACTCATATAGACACTCATGTAGCTATTCACAAACACATGCAGCCACTTACACAGCAACAGACAGACGGATACAGACATTCACCCAGTTTAGTCACTAACCCATGCATTCAGTAAGATACGTTAAATCACTCACTTATAGAGTCAGTCACGCACCTACTAAATCATCCATACAGACACTTATACAGCCACTCATTCTTCAATACGTCTTTTCCTATATATATTAAAAATATTTAAACTTTACAGAAACACACAGTCACTGCATGATGTCATCAGTGATGTCATTTGAGATGTCATCAGTGATGTCATCAGTGATGTCACTGACCATGTCATGAGTGATGTAATATGTGACGTCATCAGCAGTGCATTATGGGGCGCGAGTTATAGTTACCTGAACTAACTATAACAGGGGAATTTCACGGGTTTTGTACGAGTGCAATGTCCAACTAACTATAACTGTCCCTAAAACCTATGGTTTTTTCAGTGAATTTGTAAGGTTTTTTTAAATGCTAATTTCTAACTATAACGTGCCTGAAACCTATGGTTTTTTCAGTGAATATATATATACACATATATGTCTCTGTATATGTATATGTATGTATTGAGTGGATACAGTTAATTTGAATCTATTCTGTTTATCCAATGCACTGAGAGCATGTGTGAAGCATTTGTAAATTTGAAAACATTTCTGCTCAGTCTTGGAGACAGATGGGAAGTACTAGGAACTGACCCAGGGAAGGGAAACCCTGCACTAATTAGATCTCAGGCTGTTCTGCCTTGGCTCAGATGAAAATGTAAGCTGCATTATAGGTGCCAGCAGCAATCCAGTGTGTGTTTACAGGGCCTTGGCTCTAATCACATATGCTGGTCAGGATTCTAAACCTGCCTCACATTCCGACATCAATGCTAAATAAAGAAAGCGGGAAGAAAATACATTGACAGAAATAAGCTGGCAACAGTGAGCAGCTGTAGGATCAGCCCAGGCTCTTACAGGCCCTCTTGAATGTCGTCTCTGTATACCTTCAGTCCGTACAAATGGTGAAATTAGAGAATTAAATGGGGGACTCCTCACTACCCTCCCCTGTTTCAGAGCTGCCAGGATTTTTGTCTGTCTTTTCTAACTGATCTCTATGGGGTAAACGTGATGTAAATTTGGCTGAACACCAAGAAGTAGCAGAGAAAGATTTTGCACTATTGTATCACCCTGGTGAATTGCAGTATTAGAAAAAAGAGCCATAATGCCCCTTCTACGTTTGTAGATGTATTGGGGATCTCAGAGCAAGTGCAAATGGCTCTGTTGTGTTGCGCACCCACCCACCACATAGAAAAGAGAAAGGGAACTGATGCTAGCTCGATCCCATCTACCGAAATTTTATACTAGGTGCACCCAGTGCATTTTTGCAATAGGTGAATTTTGAATTGCCTTTGGCAGTCCACATTCAAGTAAGACGGAGTATTATGCTTGTTATGCCAATAGGTTTTT
The DNA here is from genome assembly GCA_963921515.1 of Calotriton arnoldi. Classification (NCBI taxonomy): domain Eukaryota; kingdom Metazoa; phylum Chordata; class Amphibia; order Caudata; family Salamandridae; genus Calotriton; species Calotriton arnoldi. The sequence continues at coordinate 746,715 of CAWUFW010005888.1, read as the reverse complement.
CTTTCGTTCACATATTGCAGACCCTGGTCTAGTTAGTTTGTAGATTTATATAGGGAGGCTTGTCACCCATGAGGGTATCCAGGTAAACAGTTCATAGATACCTCAACTTAGGGTCTTCTATGCCCCATGGAGGAAGGGCTCAGGGACCCCTGTAGTCACATGTCACATTTGCCTCAAGTTGGTCATGACCTTACCTCAACCTGTGACCCATTGTTTAGATTCAGACATCAGCATTGAATGAAAAACTTGCTACGTTTCTTTTAAACATTTATAGACATTTTCAGTATATCATTTAACAAATAACATAATTCCATATCTCCAGTTCTACTGATTGGATTTTTGTTGTTCTGATATTTTATTTATCAACATTTTCTCTATTGTTCCTCAGCTGGCATGAGATTTTTTCTTGGGTTGTGTTTTCACTTTATTATAATTTGTGTGCTGCATAAATACTTTTACACATTGCCTCTAAGCTAAGCCTGACTGCTTTTGTGCCAAGTTACTACAGGGTCAAGCACAGATTAATTTGGTGATGTTTGTGGTTGGCCCTGACAAGGATTATGGTTGTTGCTTGAGAAGGGTCTTCACTCCCTTAATAAAAAAGAATGCTTTTCTACTCTAGGAGATTGACAGATTGCGTTTGTTGGAATCCTGGTTTTGCCTGGTTTTTAGTATGTATTTTATTGTGTGATCTGTGTGGGGTGTACTGTGCGTTTTGCCGGAGGACAGGATTTGGTTTTCCAGTCATGCTGCTGTTGATCTGGTGCTGTGCTTAAGCAAGTATAAGCAATCCACCAGAGTGTGAAATACAATGGTGTTTAAGTAAATCTTGAGGTACAGGGCTGTTGACTTTTGTCCTTATGGTAAGTTGTTTGAAAAGAAAGATAATGTGTTAGTGGGTGCTTCAGGTGAGGGTGTGGTTTCCTGTGGTTTTGATAATTTTGTGTATGTGTGAAGTTGTGTCTGGTGTGTGTCCAGGAGTTTGGATGGGTCTAGCTACTATTTACAAAAGAAAGATAATGTGTTAGTGAGCGCTCCAGGTAAGGGTGTGGTTTTCAGTGGTTTTGATGAATCTTGTGTGTGCGAAGTTGTGTCTGTTGTGTGTCCAGCAGTTTGGGTGGGTCTAGCTACCATTTAACGATAACTTTATGCTTCAAACTCCAATGTACATCGAGTAGAAAAGGTGCATGAGAAAATGATGCACAATTGTTCACATGTACCCCATTTCCTCTACATCTACATTAAATGTGGTGCTGTTTCTTAAAGTTTTCCATCCTGAACAGACACACATTTGCCTTTCACAATATTTTTGTTAGGATTTTTTGCTTGGAAGGTACCTGCAAAACGCCCGTGAATTCCCATAGATTTACATGTTTTTAGTTGCTCATCTGCTTCCGGACGGATTCCCACCCTGATTTGTCCACGGTCCTCCCGCAAAGGTGTAGACAATGCATGACAACGACAGATTCTCCATAGTGGAAGTGTGATTTGAAAATATAAATTTCCACAAACCTCGATTCAATGACTCAAGATTTCAGAATAGAATTCCCACCCATAAATTGTGGCTGATATTTGGGGGCGAAGGGGATCTCTTATGGAGGTTGGATTTGTGCATGAACACAAATGACATGGACAGAAAAGGAAGAGACTTTGGCCTTTTCACTAGTATTGGGTGAAATATAAGTGCTCCTGCAAAATATTGTGAGATCTACAAATTGTGCACTTCTCATGTCTTTACCACTCTTTGAAAATTCTTGCAAAAAAGTTTCTCCAGAATTAGTTTTTTCCAAAAATATATCTGAGTGAGTTAATTCTGAAACTAAAAAATGGTTTTCACTCTTTTTCCACAAAAACTAGTGTTGCAGAACTTTGTTTTTCCACAAAGGGCTTTTCTATCATTGCAAGCTTTGCTACGTTAGAGAGTTTGCAAAGACGTGAAAGAACAATAAGAAGTTTGCAGACAAATAACTTTGCATCTTCCTACATCATACCTTGAAAGTGACCTATGGGAAGAGTTAGCAGATCGCACTCTACCAATCACCACTCTCAGTTCCATTAAGGAGGTGTGACTTCAGGTAAAGTTAAGGACACATTGTTCGCTTTTGTCTGACAGACTTAGTTACCAGTTGTTTATCAGTGTTGTGCGAATGCACTTTCAACATATGTGCAAAGCAGCCGGATCATATGTGGAGCCTGAGTCGTTCGTGTTAATAAATGTTTTGTTTCATTATTAATATTTTTTTTACCGTGGGTCTCTACTGTTCTATTGCACGCGACCTTAGTAAAAGATGAGGTAAAAAAAAAAGTGCCTTATTAAATTGTATATGAATATTATTTCACAAAATAAGAGAGTACACGGTTTGCGCGAATTACAGAGTCAAACATTGTTTCCAGAGTTCTGATGTTCAATGCTTTAAAGAATTCAGCGCTGCGAAGCGCGGCTGTAGCTGCTATTTTAAGTTTGGGTGAGGTCTGATAAAAATGCGCTCTGTGCACACGTACAGTAGGGCCGCGCGCCAGTAGCAGTCAGAAGAACCCTGGCCAAGGGAGGGATTCCAGCCCCACCCATGGATTCCTTTCTTGACTATGTAAGGGAATGGAGCGGGGCTGCTCGCTGAGCATGCATACAGTCTTCAGCAACAAAAGATGCGATTCATCACCATATAAAGTCCCGGAAGCGCTGCCTCCGCACAGTTTGATCTTCTCGACAGCTGCCCCCACGCTCTCTCCTCTTCCAGTCCAGACAGATTACATACCCAGCTTTGTTCGCTGCCAAAAACTTACAGGATAGCTGTTTGGTCGACTATATTTAAACAGGAGGCTGTACATTAAAAGAAGCTTTATTTCACGGTGTGTGAAGTAAAATGGTCAGTTACACTAACCTCTGAGAGAATCCTGATAGAGCGAAATGTTCTTGTGAATTGTAGGGGTGCATCATAATCACTGATAGGCCGCACCCATATGTATTCAGACATATATTCGTTATACTCATTGTATACTCATGCATGTTTAGCAAAGAATGAATAGTTCACTGAATTGAAGTGAACTCAGCAGTATAATGGGGTTAGGATAATGATGTAATGTAATGCTTTTTGAATTGTGTGAACATAATGCATAGAGGAATTAGTTCGTGTATGTAATGTAATTGCAGTAGTTTAAACGTGCACCATATTAAAGTTGCACATGTAATTCATCGTTTGCATAATGAATCGTAATGAATATGCTTATAGGGAAAAGTAAGATGTGTGTTTAAAATTTATATGTAAGGGCCTGACTACATATATGCTTAAGGAAGGCCTGGTATATTCTTATGTTAGCTTATAATGTAGGCCGAAAAGGGTTTCTCTTGGAAAGGCTCTCTGGGCACAAACGGTAGATTTAATTAGCACAGTAGAAGGTTTCTGTTGAACGTATCTTTTGTTGCAGGTGCAAGGACACATGTCTCGTTAGTAAAGACTAACTCTTTGTTTTCAAAAGTTAGAAAGATGGGAGGCATGGTACGGGGAGTGCAATGGAATTTAGGGATGATACTTTCAGCGGAGAAGGCGCCTGGGACTCAAGGTCAACGAAACTGTCCAGGATGAAGTCACCGTTTCAATGGAAAAGCACAAGAAAGAAGACCTGGCCAAGAGGGCGTAAACAAGGCGTGTACCTTTGTAGTATGGATTTGTATTAGGGATAGTGCCCCGAGGGAGGAAGCCAGAGAAGCGGTAGGGGAGACCAGAGAGAAGGACAGAGCTGAGCTTAGGTATATGGTGATTGCACTTCTTAGGAAGTCTTCACAGCTGACACCTATTATTCTTTCTTGCCTGGGAAAATCGTTATGCAGGGATGTCACTTAGCGTTAGTGTAGGGACAGCAATTGATTTTAAGCTTGTTTAGGCCCATGAAGAGCAACTTAGAAATAGGAGCAATCATAGTCTGGTTGGTCCTCCTAGAACTGTCTATTCTTCTTATCCTGAGTCGGATGAGACTCCTGCGTAGATTATTATTTGTATTAGTGCCCATCTATTTCTTTAACCTCGTGTTGAGGTGCCTGCACGTTCAGCTATTTGTGGCGATAATAAATTCTCAAACTTGAATTCGGAGTCAGTGGTCCTTTCAGACAAAATGAATGCTGATATCTAACCTGATGAGATTCTCTCCTTTACACTATTCAACAGCTAAAAAGATCTTGGCGACCAGAAGGTTCTTATAGATAATTAGATAAGAATCGGCGATATCAGTTGGTAGCAGAGTAGGATGGTTACCTTTGATGGTAAGGGGAGATCTAGAGCAAGATAAGAGATTAGGTTGCCCCATAGAGCCCGAGTGACGCAGATCCAGAGAACCGCGAGAGCGGATGTCGGAGGTCGTGGAAAACTGACGGAGAGTGACGGTGTGGCGGAAGTAGCAGTTCGTAGTAGAGTGAGTATGAAAAGAGTGATGTTTGGTAGATTGCGGTGTTTTATTGTTGTGTGATGTCTTGCGGAGTTGGAACAAAAGTTGTGTGATTGAGAAACGGACCGTGAGCGCGCGCGGGACCGGGAGATTCATTGTGGTGTAGAATACACCCAGAGTTGAGAACGTTGACCAGAGTTGTGGGGTCACGAGACGTCACTGACAGACCCACAGAAGATAGGGACACATGTGTGAGTGTGTGAATAACCAACGCAGGTCGTAGGTTATGGTGTGCAGAACATCGAGTGATTGAATCCTATCGAGTGTATTAGAGGCGATTGTCCGGTCGTTCGTGGACAGACGGTTGCCAGATTGAGGTCAACAAGCTCAAGAGACTGATCGGTCATTGGTAAGACTGACGGTCAGAGAGGTAATTGTTCGGTAGGACGAACATTATTTCAGAGTATAATTGGGACGGATGCGAGTGAGAACAAGTGAATTAGAAAGGAGGGGAACTGCTGCGAGCGGAGGAAACGTGACGTCAGACTAGTGCCGCGCTGCGATAGGCCGGTTGGTGTGAACCGCGCTGGGATTGGAGGATTGGAATCAGGAAGTAAAAGCGGACATTTTGAGTGCAAATACAAAATTGATTCATCATGAAATGTTTTAAAGCTTTACGAGAACTTTGTAGAGGTGATAGACATGTGGTTGTTCGGGAGGGAGAGGAAGCTCCTCCTGAGGACACACCAGCACATTATATGGCAAAGAATGTAGGATTGCATACTATAATTTGGCTCGAGAATTGGCATAAAATGACAGAAGCAGAAGGAGAATTGTCGTTCCTCGATATGGTACTTTCAGGTTAGAGGTGCTGTACCAGCTCAAGAGTGTAATGGCTTCATTACGACCACTACCCAGACCAACACAGTTTGAGGCACTACATGCGTGGATAAGGGCAGCGTATGATAGGAAGAAGGACAGATGCCAAGAAAGGGTGAAGAAATCGGTCAGGGCATTTCAAGATGCAAAATGGGATGCCTTGGAGAAAAGGTGGAGAGCAGATACGATCGAAGGAGATAAGTTATACCCACTGCTGATACAAAAATGGAAAGATTACAAGAATTGATGAGGATGATAGTGATTTAGATGACAGTTTGTTGGATAGGATGTTGGCAGAGAGGCCACCACCATTTAACCCAGAGTCAGAAGAGGGAAAGAGAACCCCAGCAGTGGCAATAGTTGATGAAAGCCAGAACCAGACTAGCATGAGAGTAGTGGGAAGAATTTCCACAGGAACGGAGGGGCTACGGCGTCTATGATAACACAGCCTCCTGCGGGGAACACAAGATTACCGGACTCCTTGACAGTACCGGTTACCATTGGCCCTATAGTACCGGTATATGACCCAGACCGAGTGAGAGAAGGGAGCTCCGTGCCGATGAGAAGGGAAGAAGGAAACAGTGAGAGTGGGAATGGGTTTGGAGTAAGGGTGGTTCATTTCCCAAGACCAATGGAGTCAAGTACGCCGTTACCGGCTACAGCAGACTCTTCCTTCAGGAGAGAAGAGGAGGGACCAGAAAGACCGAGGTCTTTACGGGAATCTAAGTCAGCTTTGAGGGAGTGGACACCAACAGTAACGAACCAAGAGGATAGGATGCAAAGAGATAGGGCACAAAATGTCTCGGAAGACAGACCAGGTTCCAGGAATATGGAAGGGAATAGGTCACAAGGACAGAATAGTGATTGTGATGAGCGGGACGGCTCAGGTTGTCGAGACGTACTGAGGAGTGCAGTACAGGCAAGGTTGCTAGACGTAGTGAGGCTGAAAGCAGAGGTAGACGAAATGATCAGTGGGAGTCTGCCTTTAGAAAGGATAGAAATCTATGGATCAGATGAGCTGCTGTTTGTAGCAAAAGATGTGACTCGAAAAGCTAGAATGGCACATGATAGATTGAGGGATTTGGCCAAAGATATGAGGTGGACCTGAATAAAACTAAAGCGTTACAGGGACCACATAGATTGCATTACAGTGATCAGGAGTTGGAGGAGAAAAGAATCACAGGGTTGAAGACGCACACCAGAGACCTGATCATAGGAATGAGAATATGGATTTTGTTGGACAAATGGGAAGAAAGGTGGTCCAAAAGAAACCAGTAAAGAGGATAGAAGGGAAACGCCGCCGCCAGGAGGGGGCGACGGGTGTTGGAAATTTTCCTCTACGGGAAGTACAGAATGGAGGGTACGTGCATGTGCCGTGGAATAGAGGTGATTTGGCTGCATTTACAAATGATTTTCCTCGGCTGAGGGAAAACCGGTGGAGTGGTACAAGCAGGTTGAGCGGTTTGTGAAGATTTCAAAAGTATTGTGGATTGATTTGAACACTTTGTTTGACATAGTGGTACCAGGAGATTTGTGGACAGCATGTAAAGTCGCTATTGAGTGGCCGGCTCGGAACCGAAAAGAGAGGCGGTTACAAATGGTCCATCACCTGATGTCATGAAAAAGTATGAGCAGGTGATTACATGGTTGAAGTCGAAGATTTCACCTCAGGATATAGATTGGGTTAAGATAGATCGGACTGTACAGGAACCCAAGGAAACGGTGCATGAGTATTACGAAAGACTTCTGCAAGTTTTTAAACAGTATAGTGGGTTGGATGTTTTGGACCCTAAGGATATGGGACAGTTTGTCTCAAAGTTTGTAACAGGTCTGAGAGGGGAAATCAGCCTCATGATACAGCACCATTTGATCTGCTGGCAGAACAAGCCACTAGATGAAATTTTGCGGTACGCGAGGTATTGTAGTGATGAGGTGGATTCAAAACATCGAAAGCTAAAAGACAAATTGATGCTTGTCCAGATGCAGACAGCACAGAATCAACCTAGTGGAGGGACCTTGGGGAGAAAGCAAGGAAATTTCCAGGGAAACCAGAATGGGCAGGTACAGGGAAAGGGAAAACCAGTAGACCCCAAGACAGGAGTGGACGTGGCTACACTAAAGAAGACCACTGCGTGTCATCTTTGTCGCCAGGTCGGACATTGGAAACGCGAGTGTCCTTTGAACCCAGCTAATCAGGTACAGGAAGAGGAAGAGGGGGCTCAGGCACCCGCGCAAGAGGTGGTTAACACAATAACGAGACCTAGAACGATGAAAGGGGGGGTTTACAATTCTCATGCTCAGATTCCCCAAGCTCCAAAGTTTTCACAAGGAACACGAACATATCAACAGATGCCCCTGTTCGAACGATATGCTGAGGATAGCTTAGACCCTTTATCCTGACGGTGCCTGAGAGGGGAGGAAGACTGCACACTTGGAGCGGTCTTGGAGGTAGACCAGAGAGGACCTTTTGTAGAGGCAGAGATTGAGGGCAATCCTGCAACACTTTTGGTTGATACTGGAGCTACCCGGTCTACTGTAAGATCTGCAGTAGTCCCTAACCTACCCTCTCGGGACAATCGATCCAGGTTGTTGGAGTAGCGAACAAGAAGATGAGCAGCCCATTGACAGAACCGATCTTAGTAAAGATAGGTACTTTCCAAACTAGACATCAGTTTGTAGTATGTGACACGAGTCCAGTTTGTCTTTTGGGAAGAGATCTGTTGTGCAAATTGAACTGCACGATTTATTGTACACCACAAGGAGTGGAGGTCCAGACTAGAGATGATGATGCTGACTTTAAGATTGCCAATCAGCTTCTGTGTATAGATCTGTACCCAATGGTGACTGTGGAAGAACTTCCACATGATCTGAGAGACGCAGTGTCGCCCGTGGTGTGGGATTTCGCAGGAGACGAAATAGGTTTAATCAGAGGGGTTGAACCAGTGCGGATTGAGGTGAAACAGAATGTTGATTTCCCTAGAACACCTCAATACAATTTATCGATAGAAACGATTGCAGGAATAAAACCTGTGATCGAGACTTTCATTGAGAAGGGTATTTTGAAGGAGATCAGAGGTAGTCCCTGTAATTCGCCCATAATGGGACTACAGAAACCGAGCGGGAAATACAGGATCGTGCAAGACCTGCGAAAGGTCAACATGATAGTTGTCCCTTGTTGTCCAGTGGTACCAAATCCTTCAGTAATACTGTTCCAGATCCCATGTGAAGCCGAGTGGTTTACGGTTATCGATTTGTGTCAAGCCTTCTTTTCGATACCGCTCCACGAGGAAAGCCAATTTCTTTTTGCGTTCAGGCTAGAGAATCGCGTGTTAACATGGTGTCGTATCCCTCAAGGGTATACGGAAAGTCCATCGATCTTTAACCAGATCCTGAAGAAGAACCTTGAGAGTCTTGTGTTGCCGCAGAACTCAGTTCTCGTGCAGTACATAGATGACTTGCTCATTGCCTCAGAAACAGAAGATGCTTGTAGAATCGACACAGTAGCCTTGTTGAACCACTTAGCAGAGAATGGACATAAGGTGTCCCCGAACAAGCTGCAGTACTGTTTGAATGAGGTACAGTACTTGGGACACAGATTAGAGAAAGGCAAGAGGAAGGTGTCACCAGATCGAATTGAGGCAATAATGAGCATGGCGGTACCCACTACACAGAGGGAAGTTAGGATGTTTCTGGGAATGGTTGGCTATTGTCGACAGTGGATTCCTAGTTTCTCCTTGAGAGCAAAGCCTCTGCAGAGGCTTACACACAAGGATGTGAGTGATCCGGTACCATGGGACGAGGAGTGCTTGATGTCATTCCTGCAGTTGAGAGATGATTTGTGCAGGGCTCCCGCGCTGGGAATGCCTGACTACAACAAGGCCTTTTCATTGTTTTGTTGCGAGAGAGGAGGATGTGCATTAGCAGTGTTAGCTCAGAACCATGGAGGTGTCCGTAGACCAGTTGCTTATTTTTCAGCTACTTTAGATCCAGTAGCTTCTGCGTTGCCCGGATGTCTAAGATCCGTTGCTGCAACAGGTGTCAGCATTGAAAGATGTGAAAGCATTGTAATGGGACATCCATTGACTGTACATGTACCACATTCGGTTGAGTTATTAATGACCAGGACCAAGACCCAGCACCTAACGAACAATAGGTTAACAAGGTACGAGCAAGTCATACTTGCCGCAGAGAATGTGACTCTGAAAAGGTGCTCCATCTTGAACCCTGCGACATTGATGCCTATACCGAACACAGATGATGAAGATTGTGAGGACCATGACTGTCTCGATGTGACCGAACTTTGCACCAAACCGAGACCTGACATTGTCGATGAGCCATTGGATGACCCAGATGAAATTTTCTTTGTCGATGGTTCATGCTTAAGAGACAGTGTGGGGCAATTGAGAGCAGCGTTTGCTGTATGTACTATTTCAGGAGTGGTCGACGCCGCTTGCATAGAAGGAGTACGCTCCGCGCAGGTAGCTGAGATCATTGCCTTGACCCGTGCCTGTTTGGCCGCTGATCGAATTAGAATCACGATTTACACAGACAGCCAATACGGCTTTGGCGTGGTGCATGACTTCGGGCAGTTATGGTCTCAGAGGGGATTTTTGACATCGTCTGGCTCACCCATTCGTAATGGAGAATATGTAAGACAATTGTTAGAAGCATTACAGCATCCGAAAGAAATTGCTGTTGTAAAGTGTTCAGCCCATGGGAAGGGGGAGGACTTTGTATCCTTGGGTAATAACTACGCAGATGAGGTAGCCCGCTTCTGCGCAGAACAAGGATGCATATACACAGGCAGGGAGATAGAAGAGAGCCAAGAGGGAACCGACCTCAGCATAATGTTGGCCATGGCAGACACTTGGGAAGAGCTTAAGAGATTGCAAGATGAAGTCTCAATCAAAGAAAGAGAGGGCTGGATCAAGGCTGGGTGCGAGAGAGGAGAAGTGGATGTGTGGGTATCAAACGATGGGAGAGCTGTGTTGCCGGAAGAATTGCTGAGTCCGATGGCAAGATTGATACATGGACAGGCACACCTGGGTAGAGACGCAATGATGAGAGTGTTCAGACAGACGTGGTATAACCCACGGTTCCGAGCAATGGCTGAGACGGTATGTCAGAGGTGTGTTACATGTCAACAGATGAATGCTGGAAAGAAAACTGTAGTTACACTGAGTCATATTGGAAGGTCAGGAGGGCCCTTCAATAGACTACAGCTGGATTTCGTGGAGATGCCAAGGTGCAATGGCTTGAGGTACATTCTAGTGATAGTATGTATATTCTCACGGTGGGTGGAGGCATACCCCACACGAAGGTGTGACACTCTGACAGTGGCTAAATTATTGTTGAGGGAGCTTATCCCTAGATTCGGGATCCCGACCTCTTTGGAATCAGATAGAGGTGGGCACTTCCATAGCGAAATCATGAAGTTACTTTGTGCAGCATTGAACATTGACCAGAGACTCCACTGTAGCTACAGACCAGAGGCTTCTGGGATGGTGGAACAAGTTAATGGAACTTTGAAAGCCCGGATGGCAAAAATGTGTTCTTCAACATCCCTGAAATGGCCCGACGCCTTGCCACTGGTGCTCATGAGCATGCGAAGTGTCCCAGACAGAAAGACTGGGTTGTCCCCCATGAAATAATAATGGGGAGGGCAATGAGACTGCCAGCAGTACCAACTACAGCCTTGATAAACATCACTGATGATTTGATTCTCGATTATTGTAAAGGACTCTCTGATGTGGTCCGTTCTGTATCCCAGCAGGTGCAAGCAGCTGTGGTTCCAGCCTCGAGTGATCTGTGCCACGACTTGTGTCCCGGTGACTGGGTACTCGTCCGGAAGCACGTGAGGAAGAGTTGCTTGGATGCCCGTTGGCGTGGCCCGTACCAGGTGATACTTATCACGAACACAGCAGTAAAGTGTGGAGGATTACCGAATTGGGTGCATGCTTCCCATACCCGCAGAGTTCCAGCACCCTTGGAAGAAACAGCTCCTCTCGCAAATGAAAATCCAGCTGATGTGGCAGGGCCACATGAGAGGACAAGCCAAGCTGTAAGGGTCGCTGACACAGAAGGTGGTGCACTAGAGCAAGCTGAAGGGGGTTTCCACAGTTCGAACCCTGATTCAGGCACTGAAGAGAGAGAAGGTGCAGTGGGCGGAGAAGAGTCAAATGCAGAAGAAAGAGGAAGTAGTGCACTGGGCATAGAAGGAGAAGGCAGACGAACGAACAGAAGTGCTGAAAGGTGGCCTGAAAGACAGAGGCGACTGAACCTGAGGTTAGCACCTGAGAGAGACCTTGCTCCAGTGTCCGAAGTATCTGAAACCGAAGCAAGTGACGAAGACCAAGCACAAGACAGTCGGCGAAGGTCCAAAAGAACAAGAGTGCCTTGTCGCAGATACTCTACCCCTGAGTGGACTTACACTGTGTTTGATGCAGGGGGTGGTGAATACAGGGAGACTGAAGTCAGTGGAAGTGTTCAGTCGGAGCCCGAACCTGGTGGTGAAGGTGGTGCTGCGGATGCCAGGGTTCGAGATAGACGGAACACTGACACTCACGATTCCGAATCCCCACTTCTGAGTGAAGTCCGAAAATTGCTTCTGCATCGGGTCGAATTCCCGCCATTCGGAGCTGAGCCGTTTTCACACGAAGTGCTGCTTTTGCGTCTTGAACTTTTGTATCACGTTCTGGTTGTGCTCAATGAGGATCTCATTATGGATCAGTAATGAACTGTAAATAAAAGTCTAAAAGAAGAAGATAACCTAGGTCCGAGTGGAAGAAGAATAAACTTAGGGACTTTCCACAAGAAGAGGGACGAAAACTAGGGAAGTCTTTTTCTGGACTGTGTAAATAAGTTGTGATCGGAAAGGGAAAGCCCGGAGATTTCATGGTTGCTCGAGCTGGTTAAGCAAGTCATAAATAAAGGACAGAGACTTTTCTGAGTTCTTTGCGATAACCAAGACTTTTTGAGAAAACTTTCGAAATCATGGAGCCGGGAAATCCCAATCGTAGAGCAAAATGGATTATAGGCATTCTTATAAGTAGTGTGATAATTTCTATAATCATAGTAGTTGTAGTCTCATATACTGGTTCGCATGAGCCGGAAGTAGAGGCAGTGACAGGGACACCCACACCTGTCACACCTAGTCAGAAGGGGGTAGACAGGGCAGCTGATAGAGCTATGATATTAGAAGAAAGTCGTAGATTACATGTAGATTTGTCTAAAGGTGATTTTAAGCTTAATGCATATGCTAAATTGTTGTATGAGTATGTTGACGTGATGGATGCGAAAGATTGTTATGTGTGTATGCAGTTGCCTACTTCGGTGGATGAGGGTATTAGATATCATCATCTTCCACTGACTTATGGTATTTCTTGTAGTCTTTTGCTTAGTTTGTTTTATGAGAGAGATCAGTTCGAGTATTTCTTTTCCAATTTCGACGCAGTGCTTCCTGAAGTCCCAGCTTACAAGCATTTGAATAAGTATGATTATTACAAAACCGAGGACAGACTGAGAAAGTACTTCATACCGAGTTTGGAATTGGATACAGCATTCGCACACAGACACAATCTGACTTGTTTGATGTCGGATGTAGAAAGAAAGTTTGTAGATCAGGTTGAAGATAGGTATAGAAAGCTGACTGAATCCCGAGACTTAGGGCATCACAGGACAGATTGGACGGAGGAAGAACGGTTGCATAAGACCAAGGGAAGCTATGGTCCTATAGCGTTGGATAAGGAGCAGAGGGGTAAGTTGTGTATAAGGCGTTATCAGACTTACTACGAAAAGGTTCCAGTGGGACAGAGTACTTGTGATCACGTTTTCACCATGGCAGATGAGGCAAAGGATTTCCTCCAAGGTCCTGTACAAGTGATACCTACGGTGTATTACGTATGTGGGAAGAATGCTTATGTGAGGTTGCCTGCAAATTGGTATGGAACATGTTATTTGTCAATAATATTTCCAAAGATTTACCATACAGAAGACTTAAATCTTCTGGAGGGTGGAGAGCATTCAAGAACGAGAAGAGCTGCAAGTGCAGGAATCGTTGTGGGGGATATCTTTGGAGCTATGATACCTAGTCTAGGAGTAGTCTTGAATGATGTGAAGATCCGGAGGTTAGCGACTGTGGTGGATGAATTTTCGATGAACACAGCAAAGTCGTTGGTGTTGGTGGAAGGAGAGATGTTGTCGATAAGGGGAATGGTTTTGCAGAATCGCCTTGCTTTGGATGTCCTATTGGCAAAAGAGGGCGGAGTCTGTAAAATGCTGAAGGTTCAAGAGTGCTGCACTTATATACCAGACCGTAGCAAGGATCTGGAGAAATATATAAGTAACATCACTATGATCCACACAAAGATAGCGGATTTGACCGAAGAAGGGGCCTGGGAAAAGGTAGGAAAGGGTTTTGGTCAAGTGGGAGGTTGGTTTGCAAACCTAGGAAAGGGATTCCTTGGGTACTTCCTGAGACCACTCCTTATTTTGGTGGTTTGTGTGGCTGGCTTGTGGATTATGATCAAGGCCTACAAGTGGTATCGAGCAGGCAGAGTCAAGAGAGCTTTGAGGGAAAATGACATGAGATTGGCAAGACTGCAGGACAATCAGTATAAAAGGCTCAAGAGCATGGAGAACTTCAGATCAGGGAAGATGGGAACAAGTTCTGTTTAGGTCGGTTCCTTCTCCGAGGGAGTAGAATGAGATGTGATGACAGGAGTCATCAAAGGGGGAACTGATAGAGCGAAATGTTCTTGTGAATTGTAGGGGTGCATCATAATCACTGATAGGCCGCACCCATATGTATTCAGACATATATTCGTTATACTCATTGTATACTCATGCATGTTTAGCAAAGAATGAATAGTTCACTGAATTGAAGTGAACTCAGCAGTATAATGGGGTTAGGATAATGATGTAATGTAATGCTTTTTGAATTGTGTGAACATAATGCATAGAGGAATTAGTTCGTGTATGTAATGTAATTGCAGTAGTTTAAACGTGCACCATATTAAAGTTGCACATGTATTTCATCGTTTGCATAATGAATCGTAATGAATATGCTTATAGGGAAAAGTAAGATGTGTGTTTAAAATTTATATGTAAGGGCCTGACTACATATATGCTTAAGGAAGGCCTGGTATATTCTTATGTTAGCTTATAATGTAGGCCGAAAAGGGTTTCTCTTGGAAAGGCTCTCTGGGCACAAACGGTAGATTTAATTAGCACAGTAGAAGGTTTCTGTTGAACGTATCTTTTGTTGCAGGTGCAAGGACACATGTCTCGTTAGTAAAGACTAACTCTTTGTTTTCAAAAGTTAGAAAGATGGGAGGCATGGTACGGGGAGTGCAATGGAATTTAGGGATGATACTTTCAGCGGAGAAGGCGCCTGGGACTCAAGGTCAACGAAACTGTCCAGGATGAAGTCACCGTTTCAATGGAAAAGCACAAGAAAGAAGACCTGGCCAAGAGGGCGTAAACAAGGCGTGTACCTTTGTAGTATGGATTTGTATTAGGGATAGTGCCCCGAGGGAGGAAGCCAGAGAAGCGGTAGGGGAGACCAGAGAGAAGGACAGAGCTGAGCTTAGGTATATGGTGATTGCACTTCTTAGGAAGTCTTCACAGCTGACACCTATTATTCTTTCTTGCCTGGGAAAATCGTTATGCAGGGATGTCACTTAGCGTTAGTGTAGGGACAGCAATTGATTTTAAGCTTGTTTAGGCCCATGAAGAGCAACTTAGAAATAGGAGCAATCATAGTCTGGTTGGTCCTCCTAGAACTGTCTATTCTTCTTATCCTGAGTCGGATGAGACTCCTGCGTAGATTATTATTTGTATTAGTGCCCATCTATTTCTTTAACCTCGTGTTGAGGTGCCTGCACGTTCAGCTATTTGTGGCGATAATAAATTCTCAAACTTGAATTCGGAGTCAGTGGTCCTTTCAGACAAAATGAATGCTGATATCTAACCTGATGAGATTCTCTCCTTTACACTATTCAACAGCTAAAAAGATCTTGGCGACCAGAAGGTTCTTATAGATAATTAGATAAGAATCGGCGATATCAATCCTGCCCCACGCACTACATTTAAAGACTGATTTAGTCAAAGATACTCTCAGGGGCGCGATGTAATAAAGCATGGCACTACCGCTCGGAGGGGGGGGGGGTCAATCAGTCTAGAGCCCATGAATTCCTGAGAGTATTTGGAGAGTTTCAGCCTCCCCCCCGCGCGTTGTGCATTGGGTGGGGCATCATTTTACATTACACCACTGGGTGAGCTTAAAAGTCAAAACGTGCAATAACCACCGACACTGAGCATTGTCCACGGTGAATATACAAACGATAACTGTTCATGGCTTGCATCCTAAACAACATTTACAAAAAACAAGATTCCCTTATGTGCCGTGATAATGACCTCAAGTAGTATACACGGAACCAAGTCACTCAATCAAATAATGAGTATCTAGCAATTCTATTTAATTAAAATAAATGTATTTCATACAGTACAAAAAAAGATCTTTTGAATTTCATTATTTAAAATTTGTTAAAAACCATCATGACAATTCATCTGATTATCAACAATACGTATTAATCAAAACTTTTCTTAAAACTTTACAGTTTTCTAGTTACATCAATTTTGTAAACATGGAAAAAATTGTATCAAAGAACATTGTGTCCTAAACAACATTTCCATTACAAGTATAATAAGCATTTGCAATGTAATGGGTCTCGCATGAGTTAAATGCAGAGCTACTGGATATGCAAATGGATAAGAACTGCCGCGTCCACCTGCCTTTGTTTTGTTATTTATTGACTTTTGTTGCAATGGCGGCACGCCGCGCTTTAGCTTTAGAATTTTGAAGGTAAAGCGCGTGTGCCGCCATTGCTCCGAAAGTCAATAAATAGGAAAAAAAAGTTGTGGGGTGTCTCCCATTTTTCTTTTTCCTGTTTATTTACTATTGTAGTAATCGCGGCATGCCGCGCTTTAGCTTAATATGTTGAAAAGTAAAGCACGGCGTGCCGCAATAGCTATAAAAGTAAATAAATGGAAAGGAAATGCAGCATCCGCCTGCTTTGACTTTTGCATACATGCCAACATTTTAGAAGAGCAAAGTGGGAGATAAAAAAAAAAAAAATCGGGAGAATGGGGCCTTGAATCGGGTTACTGTCATGTATGGGCTTTGCAAGTGTGCTGCTGCAGGATCGGACATTTGAAACGTAAATGCACGTTTTTTTCTTACCTTTCAGAAGCATGGAGTGCAATGGCAGGCAGAAAGAGGGTGATGCAAGTGTTGTGCACTGGCCTGCAGGAGCAGGTTGCTGGCAGTGCATACACCGCGTTACACAATACCATGCCCTGTCAGCTGAAACCCCCGAGTAATCGGGTTTTTGCTTGAAGGAATCGGGAGGCGGGAGACTAGCCTTGAAATCGGTAGTCTCCCGCCTGAATCGAGAGGGTTGGCATGTCTGCTTTTGTAGCAATGGAGGCACGCCATGCTTTAGCTTTGATGTTTAAAGCTAAAGCGCAGCATGCCGCCATTTCCACAAAAGTCAATAAATAGACAATAAATGGATCAGCGTCTGATGAGCAAAAATCAAAGACATACAAATGCCGGAAAAGACAAATATAATTATAGTTGCAGGATCGGGTGACTTTCGGCTCTACAAATAATATGCTAATGAGAGGGGGAAGTGCACGGAGCAGGCACCATCGGGGGTCTGATGAGCAAAAGACATGCAAATGCTGTGTGTGTTGGCTCCAAAAGGTAAATTCAACCAAAAAAAAGAGTGCCCACAAGGTATGGTAAATAACATGAAAGCGTAGCAGCACATGTACTAGGGCCAGTCCTCATGGGAGGATACAAAATTCCGAAAGGGGGGACTAAGAAGTGTATTCACAAATGAAAAGCCAGCATTTCTTAAGGACAGCAACATGAGCCAATCAAAAAGATGGGTGTCTTTTTAAAGCCCATATCCTAGATACGTGTTACAGCAAACAAATGATGGACGGAATGCTGACAATGCAAACATTCTCCCCCAGTCAAAAGATCTGGGTTAAATCCATCGTTCTTTTGCCCACTACGCCACCCCAGTTTGGACCCAGCCATATGCAAATCAGTCTTGACCCTGTGCCCCATGGGAACAGTCCAGACCGAACTGCCAGGCCAGGTCCTCCCTGGACCGGAAACAAGCATCCTGGGACCGGTTTCAGGGTATGTCACCCTTCTTCAGCCAGGCTAGCTTGAATCCAGTGGCACAGTGAGCAAGGGACCCACGTCTGGGCATACCCATCCCACCTAGGGCGAAAAGTGTTACAGCAAACAAATGATGGACGGAATGCTGACAATGCAAACATTCTCCCCCAGTCAAAAGATCTGGGTTAAATCCATCGTTCTTTTGCCCACTACGCCACCCCAGTTTGGACCCAGCCATATGCAAATCAGTCTTGACCCTGTGCCCCATCTCTGTACTGGGGTGAATGTATGACATTGTTCTGCATTCTGTCCATCAATTGTTGTTTTTGCATTTGTCACCCCGAGTGGGACGGGTATACCCAGACGTGGGTCCCGTGCTCTCCATGCCGCTGGAGTCAAGCTATCCTGGCTGAAGAGGGTGAAACCCCGAAACCGGTCCTAGGATGCTTGTTTCCAGTCCAGGGAGGACCTGGCCTGGCAGTTCGGGCTGGACTGTTCCCATAGGGCACAGGGTCAAGACTGATTTGCATATGGCTGGGTTCAAACTGGAATGGCATGGTGAGCAAAAAAACGATGGATTTAGGCCCAGATCTCTGTACTGGGGTGAATGTATGACATTGTTCTGCATTCTGTCCATCAATTGTTGGTTTTGCATTTGTCACCCCGAGTGGGACGGGTATGCCCAGACGTGGGTCCCGTGCTCTCCATGCCGCTGGAGTCAAGCTATCCTGGCTGAAGAGGGGTGAAACCCCGAAACCGGTCCTAGGATGCTTGTTTCCAGTCCAGGGAGGACCTGGCCTGGCAGTTCGGGCTGGACTGTTCCCATAGGGCACAGGGTCAAGACTGATTTGCATATGGCTGGGTTCAAACTGGAATGGCATGGTGAGCAAAAAAACGATGGATTTAGGCCCAGATCTCTGTACTGGGGTGAATGTATGACATTGTTCTGCATTCTGTCCATCAATTGTTGTTTTTGCATATCCTAGATACAGCATGTCTAGAAGAGACAGTGCAAGCGCTGCCTAGGCGAGACCTAAAAATGATTCTCACAAACATCTCAAATAATGGAGCACATTGCACATGGCAGCTACAATGGAGATCAGCGGCATGACACCTTGTGCAGGAAATAGTGTACATAAAAAGTCTTGGTAAGTTAGTCATATCCCAGAAGTGCATGGCTTTTATAATTGAGAACTAGAACCTAGCTTGGAAAGTAGAGGTCCTTGTGCATTGCTTAAACAATAAATGTCTTATTACACCGCTTGCATAGTGGAGTCCCCTGTCCAAGGCTCCTATAGTGGCGAGCCGTGTGCATGGTTTGCACAATAGTAATCCTAGTGCATGGCTTTGAATATAGCTACACTGTGCCTGCCTTACAAAGCAGAGGTCCTAGTCCACAGCTTAAATAATGCAAGTCCTATTACATGGCTTGCATAGTGCAGACCCTTCTGAACGGCTTGTACAGAGAGCCACATGCACAACAGAGATCCTAGTGCATGTTTTTTATATGGCGTATTGTGTCTCCATTGTATAATGGAGGTCCTTCTGCGTAGCTCGCACAATACAAGTCCTGTTACATGGCTTGCATAGTGGAGGTCCTTATGTATGGCATGCATAATGGAGAGCAGTTTGCATGACTGGTACAATAGAAGTCCTACTGCATGACGGTTGGTGTCTTCGAGATAGTTGTGCACTGCAATGATGACTTTGTTTATTGTGCAAGTAGTGTTTAATAGAGAGATGTGTGCATGAATTGGAATATAGAGATGTGTGCTCACACTGCATGTTAACAGAGAGCCTTGTGCATGACTTGTGTACTTGAGATGCGAGCACTGCTTTTAGAAATTACAAATCTCAGCACAGCTTTCGATTGATGTTTTCTGAAGCATTAACATCCTTGTGCTTGGGCCAGATAACCTGACAACTCACTCTAGGTCTCATTTCCTGCTGGAATGTTTACTTTCGGGTGAATCTGTATAGCAAGGAGGACGGCACTGTACTTTATCAATGGATATCGTGATGAATGCTAATTTTACCAAATTTTTGATACTTGCAAAAAAGAAACTGGATGCCTGTGATTCGAGCATATTAAATTCGGCAGTTGTTAACAGCTAGGGATGATCTTTTGTATGACTTTTGCAAATTTGCACATAAATTATGAAATTATAACTTACCTTTTTATATTGACTGAACTAACGTATATAATGTTCTTTGTGTGAATTGTCTGATTAAGATTATTATAAATTTTAGATTTATTGCTATGTCTTAATGGGTGTGTATTGAGGATTGTTTTAATTGTAAGATTTTAATTAATCATGCAATAAAATTATTATAATACACTGTACTTGACATTTTATTATTTAATACCTCCGACACAATCATGGTGGCAGTAGTTGTGCAGATAACTGGGACTCTAATTTTTAGGACTATGTATCTAAAGACACCCATTTACACATCTGGGGATTTTCGCCGGAAACGAGAATGAACAAAGTGTAATTTATGGGACTACTGACAAATAACGCCATGTAAGAAGTAACATGTTTAAGCACTCTAGGAATGCACTAACACGGGGAGGATGATGGTCCTGCTTTCCTCTTGGTAGTTCACTCCAGAGGAGAGATTGGTTTATACTCGGGGCCACTGGAATTATGCGACAAGAGGGCCAAATTAAGCAGCAAGATTGAGTAAATTATGTGGCAAGAAAAGGCAAATTATGAGGCATAATGCAGCATATTTTGTAATAGTATTACTTCATTATTTCACAATTTTTACACTTGGTAACACTCTGTGGGCATTGGTTGCACCTCATTAGTTCCGGTTTAACATCCAATTATAGTAATAAGCAACAGAAAGGTGGCCAGTCCAGCTTTACCAAGGGCCTTCCACTGTTGTATTCCTCTTAGGGTATCCATAAACGGGCTTTCCGGTATCATGTCCTTATATAGGCACAATTCGCCCTGCCCTTATATAGGCATAAAATCCCAGCCCTTATTTAGGCATTAAACCGTGCACTCCAAATACAGGAATGGTCTCTGACATCCGTCCACCCTAACGTCACAACGAGTTCATGAAGAACAGACCCTTAGGCTGCGGGAGTTTCCCTAGTCCAGGACTATTGATTTCTTCAAGGACTCATATTATGCAAGAACCATTATTCCTTAGGGGGTTCATTCATGACGTCTTTCGCTGTCCAACTCACGTCAATACTAACATTCTTAGGTGCTCTCAGGTATAAATATACCTTCCCTAGCCCCTGTAAACCAGAGGAGACCTCGACTTCAGAGGAGCCCGTTTCCCGGCCTGACGCACTGAGAAGACGCTGCCATTCCCTGCACGCAGAGAGCCCAGCTTCCAGCTTCCAGTGATCTGACTTCCCTTGCGGGGTGTTGGAGTTCAAGTCTGGCAAAGAGATTCCTACCTCTCTCATTCTTCAGGTATGGAGCTGACTAGAACCTAGAGGGACTCTTGGCATACTAGACTTAACATACTCTTAGTATTCCATAGTAAGGAATACTTCACCTACTTCTTCCCTCTTCCTACACCTAGGTTAGGTTAGGTACCTTGGGGTAGAATTAGCTTAGCAACGCATCGTATGAGTACTCGCATTTTTAGTCTGTGTTATTTATGTAACAGCATATGTACTAAAAGATAATGCTATCGCAGTATTATTTATTTCTACTGCTCACCCTGTACATTATTTATCTCGCATACTGTCTTGTGATCGTAACAGCACATTTTACTTACACCAGAAACAAGACTGTTCAATAAATCCTTTATTGAAACGCCCGTCTATTTCTTTCTGTGTAACTTGGAGAAAACTAAGCATGCACGACTGAGCTGAGTGAAATAGTTATCTATTGTTTCCACGACTCTGGGACACGTTCTGATTCTAAAGGAAAACACAGTGGTCATGTTTTGCGGCTGCCAGAAACTACTCCCTTCTTGTTGTCAAGGAGTTTCTAGTGGCCTCTGAGCTAGCTGGCACAAGTAATTAAGTTTAATATACTCGATAGGGACATACCGACCCTTAGTCCTATGTCAAACCTATAGGATATATTATCCCAATGCGCAGAGCCTATTAGGGAAATAGGAGCTACACTACACCACTGGGCGCAAACATGTGTCATCACATTTTTAGTAACTTTGAACCGTTTGAGCTAGAAACAAAATTTCTTTTTGTTAAAATCTGCAGATTATGCGGCAGATGATGGACGATGTGGCAAATGCGGCAAATCTATAATTAGGTGGAAATCACCGCACAACCGCATAATTGCAGTGGCCCTGTTTATACTGCACCAGTGGCCACATTGGAGCTGGCCCAGGGTGATGTTCAGGACTGCATCCCTGAACAGTGGCAGACCATTCACGGCACAGACTGAGGTTTTCACTACTTAAGTGAGAGTCTGGGGACCCGATACCTTTTTTGTTTCAGTGTAATTTAGATTCTTATGGTTCTGGCAAACAGTTTGAGTACTCGTCAACAGAAAAGTGGAAATATGCTTGCAAGACTAAGATTAAAAACATTAAGCAGTGTAATAAAAACATATTTCCAAATGGATAAGTATGGGATTAAGATTCAACCTGAGTCCCATGTATGGTTGTAGTGGTACGCCCCTTGTAACCTTGTATAGTCTGTGTGTTCTGCACTTTATTTTACTTATTCTCTTTACACAGTGGTCATGGCTTCTTACTGCTGATTCAGATGTCTTTTCATAAGATGGAAGGACAACAGTGGCGTATGAACAAACAGAACAAGGAGGCGGCTATAATGGTAGGCAGAGCTCTTACTGTTAATCTGTGGCAGTCAGTGGATTTTAGGGCCTTTCAGATATTGGGTACCTGCAGGTGGATGGAACAGTGTACGTGAATTCAATAGATTTGAGATGGTGGGAATCCATCCTGACTGAGGTATCTCATAGAATGGCATGGTAAATACAATTTGGTTAGGTTGCCTGGCACATGTCCAGACAGAGGCCCTTGTGTGCCAGACAGAGGGTTTTAAAATTAACATTGTACTAAGAGCCACTTTAATGGCCTCAAGGCGGTTTTGAAGGAGTCTGTTAATTCCTGCTAACGTTAAGCAGGTACACAAATTCATTGTCTTTTGGGTTTAGCCACTAGCTGGGTTGGAAATCCACCTTAAATGCCACCGCTGTTGTTGATGCACAACAGAATAACTGAGGGTAATGAGGCAATCGGTTGGGGTGGTAAAAAAAAGCATTGGCATAGCCAATAGGTCTTTCCTTTGGGACCTTATAAGTGTTTAGCCATGCAGCACATTATCCTGGGTGCTACAATATCTACTGTTACTTCACGTGCCACTGGTGAATGGCCACACACACCCAAGGTTGGGCTTTCGTGCTATTTAATGAACACTGGAAATGCAATTCATGCCAAGATAGGGCAAGTCTGCACCTAAAGGGATTTAAACAATGAATAAAAAAATGATGTTATTCAAAAAATGCCTTTAGTAACTGCACCAGTCGGTGATGCAATGAAAGCAAACCTATACTGATTAATGGCAGGAGTGACATGATGCATGCTATGTAATTATTTTTGCAACTTCTTTCTGAAATGTGCAAGTAAATGAGGGATGAATTTGTCTAATTCTTTGCAGTTTCAACATGCTTACTGTAATTTTGCATTGTGTTTAATAGTTGTTATTAACCAGGTTTTATCATGTGCAGTGCCTAGACGGAGCCTAAAGTCACTCTTTTCAACATATAGGGGCCTATTCCGATGTCGTTAGGAAACTGGTCCGAATGAATCGGTCTCGGACTCGTTTCTGAACGAATAGGGTCCTGCAACCGATTACGATGCTACCCAACATCGGTCGGACTCGCATTGACTTCAATGGGGGTCCGTGTTCCGAACAAGAACACAGGCTCCCATTGGAAAAAGGTGTGGTTGGGGGAAACCTTGCACCCTGTGATGGGCACCCCATGGTGCCTGCCACATTGTGCATGGTTGGGCAGAGGGGTCCCTTGGGTACCCCCACGGGCCCGATTCGTAAGCCTCCAGGTGAAGGGGGGCCCGCAATGGGCCCCCAAAGACAGATTCCAACAGTTGTTTGGCGTTCGGAAAACCGAATCGGAATGGCTGTGCAAATGCCTTGAGGAACCAATTCGGACTGCTCGAACGGTTTCCGGTCATCGTAATCGGTCGTTGGGAAATGTGTACGCTTCGTTCGGAAACAAGGGTTCCGAATCGGATTCTGCAATACCGAATCCCATTCGGAGCCTTTCCAAATGACATTGGAATCAGCCCCATAGTGTGCCATGGAAGAGTACTTTTTGTATTAATCAGACTACCTAATGCGTCCCAAAACCTAAAATAATTTAAAATGAAAATGGTCAGATAATCATTCAGTACCTTCCGGAGAAAACCTGGAGCACATAATGAGCTTGTGGCACACTCGAAAACAGTGTCAATACATTACACAAGAAGTGTATGGTATGTTATAAAAAGTGTACACCTATGATAGAGTTATTTTCTTTGACAATGTCTTTTAGTCATGCTGTACAGCAGTTTGGCTGTGCAGCACTACTAAATGTAATTACAAAAGTGCTGTGACACAGTAAGCATATGCTGAATCATAGCTCTTTTTTTAATGGTGGGTGGGAGGGAAAGAAGCAACACAGCCAAGGGGATGGTGGGAGGAAAGAAGAAACATAGCCAAGGGGAGGGCAAAAAAAAGAGCTATGACGTGGCCAGTGCTGGCTGCGTCATAGTGCTTTTTTTCTTATAGCAGGTGGGGGTAACATGCACAGCGGGAGGGAGGGTGGTAGGATACAAGCAACACGGAAATAGGAAGAGTGGGAGGGAGGGAAGAAAGAATCAACAGAGACAACAGGCAGATGGGAGGGAAGATGCAACACCGGAAAAAGCAACACGGGGAATAAGAATGAAGCAACATGGGGAAGAAGAAAGAAAATAGTACCTTAATCACAGCACAGTCAGTGGAAGGACACTGATCCAAATGAATTAATCAGTACTTGGTCCATTCTCAAAAGTAGAAGTGAAATCGGCACACAATGGGCAATTAGGAGGCAGCAAATAAGAGTAACAATGAAGCAAACAAATGGTAAACAATGGGTGGGCTCCAAGCTCCTTTTAGTATACAAAATGCCTTGCTAATGAGAGCTCATGTGCTGTTTCAGTGAGACCTAACAAAGCAGCACAGGAGCAGGTAAAATACAGGACGTACAGACAAACAAATAAAAAATACAGAGAGGAACATGGAGGGAGTGGAGGAGAAAAGTAAGACGACGGAAAGACCAAAAGGGTAGAAAAGAGAAACCAAGAATGCAGGAGAGGATCAGGAAAAAAGGGCAGGTTTGACTGTAAAAGTGGATCGTGAGGAAGGGGACAGCTAGATGGGTCAGTGGGTTGTGAGCCTGCAGCACAGGTCAGTGTGCAATGTGATTCGAACTTGAAGCAACTAGGAGATGCTTTACCAAGAGTGCATCCACTATGCTGGCTCAGTGGGTTGAGCGCCTGCTGCACCAATCAGTGTGCAATGAGAACATAACTTTAAGCAACTAGGAGATGCTTTATCAAGAGAGCATCTGCTGCGGCAGAATATTAGATTAAACACCTGACATATAAAAAATATCAGCCTATATTATATATATTTAAAGGAGAATGCTTTTCCAGCACACCCCAACCAAAATTATATCTGAGCTAGCAAATTTTGCTTTTTTGCGCAGTGGCTTTTCCAAAACCCTTAGAACGAAGGCATCAAAACGCATAGCTCCAGGGGAACGATTATTAACATATCCCAGGAAGTAATCATGCTGTGCGAAACGCATAAAGATGATGTTGAACTAAAAGCAACTCTTCGATGCTTACTCAATAATGCATTTGTTACAGTGGCTCGGTATGCAATGTGAACCAAGTTTTGAGCAACTAGGAGCTGTTTTACCAAGAGTGCATCCACTATGGCAGATCCATGGATTGTGTGACTGCTGTGTAGGCAAATATGAAATGTGAACCAAACTTCAATCAACTAGGAGACGCTTTAACAACAGTGTATTCACTACTGTGACTCGGTGGGTTGAGAGCCTGCTGTGCAGATAAGTATACAAAGTGAACAGAAATTTAAGCAAATACAAGATGCTTCTTTAAGAGTGTGTCTGCTACAGCCGATCAGTGGATTGAACGCCTACTGCACAGGTCAGCATGCAATTAGCAGAGCACAAAATCAGACTCCAGCAGACTGACTCCTCCTTTCATCCTTCCAATGTTTGAACTAGCCAGTAACTCACTACAAGCAAAACAGAGCACATGATATATTAATTGCTGTTGATAAACAACTCTAACACAGCCCAGACTCCTAGAATTGGTAGATATTGAACCTCTCTCCAAGCCCTCGGCAGCACACGTGAGCAACTGTTGCACACATGCCTCTGCAATACAGCCGCTGCTGCTGTACCTTGGATGCCCTGGCTCTCCTCTTTGGCCCTGATACCATGAATCTTCATGGGCTTTTCACTCAGGATGGCCAGCACGATCATCTGGCGGAAGAAGTTGCAGCCTTCATAGCAGAGGCAGTGTGCGGCGGCCATGGCAAGGAGGAACTGCTGCTGGCCACCAGGGGCTCCACTCCAGCTGTTACAGACCTCAAAAGCATATCCATGTACTGCCTCGGCTGCAGGCTGGGAGCTGGAGTCAGGTGTAACTCAACGAGGAGTGTTGGAATAAAAAAAAGACTCGCCCGAGGTGTGGATGGCGAGGACGCCATTTCAAAATGTCACTGTGTCCATTTCAGCAAAGCTATAGCTCACTAAAGCAACTGAAAAAATGAAATAGATAAACTATGAATGAGCAACTTATTGCTGAAGTCATCCAAAGATAGGCAAATCAAAGAGATCCACCATAAAGGGGGGTTATTCATAAAAGGTCTGACTGTGTTAGGGAAGTGTGTTTCTCATCCTGGTGTGGATGCACACAGTGTTTGCTTAAATACCCCTCACACACCAAAAGGGCCCTTGGTGTCATGCTTCATCATAGGGGTCTTCCCTCCCCGCTGCGGGACGGGGCGTGCTACGACCTACGACTACGCGGGAGCACTGTTCTAACAATACTATGTGTAGTGATGGGGTAGTGAGAGGAAGGGTCTGGAGTGAATAAAGGTAGGTGAATTAAAAAGGACCTGGCCTCATGGACTTAAAAAACTTTAATAGGTCATCGAGGCTGGACCTGTTAAAAAGGTGATGCGGAGATGTCCTGGGTTGGCGTCATTTGGAGCGAGGCAGTGTCGACCGAGACAATTACGTGGGCGACACCCTTCCCTACCCATTACAGAGGCTCATGGAGCATTATCTCCTACATTACATAATTAACATATTAGAGGTACTATTAGGTATCGTATTAAGTGCATGAAATTCCTGCATTTTTTCTTATTTTTTCACTTTTGTATATAGCACACCTACTTGGCTTTATCAACATAGTGAGTACTGAGGGATCTTTCAGTCCTGATGAAGAAGCCTTTGCTTCAAAACATGTTGACTTTATAGGAGTATCCGCACATTATAGGCAGGACATCTCCGCATCACCTTTTTAACAGGTCCAGCCTCGACGGCCTATTAAAGTTTTTTAAGTCCATGAGGCCAGGTCCTTTTTAATTCACCTACCTTTATTCACTCCAGACCCTTCCTCTCACTACCCCATCACTACACATAGTATTGTTAGAACAGTGCTCCTGCGTAGTCGTAGGTCGTAGCACGCCCGTCCCGCAGCGGGGCGGGAAGACCCCTATGATGAAGCATGACACCAAGGGCCCTTTTGGTGTGTGAGGGGTATTTAAGCAAACACTGTGTGCATCCACACCAGGATGAGAAACACACTTCCCTAACACAGTCAGACCTTTTATGAATATCCCCCCTTTATGGTGGATCTCTTTGATTTGACTACAGAGCATTAGAGGAGGACGTATCCACCCTAGTGTCCGTGTACGACACTACCTCTTCACTCCCTAATCTTGTTACTTAAAGTCATCCAAAGATAGTCTTAGATCTTATGTGCGTCAGAGCAGTTTGGTAATGGCATTCGCCGATGTCCGATGTACTCCACTAAAACCTGTCAGAACAGCTGTTATAATCTTGACACCATCTTTTCAACAGCATTGCAAAGAAAATAAAAAAAAACTGACATGGGGTTAGGTGACAGCGGGTATGCAACGACATGAGAGGAGGTGGGATAGACGAATGGTGCATTAAAATGCAAGCAGCTACGAGCGCTGAAGCTGAACACAGGCAAACAGTAACACAAGCAGGAAACAGAGAAAAATAGTCCTCCAAACGAACAGATAAACAACCAAAGAGTAAAGATACAGTACTTGGTCCCTGCTCCTTGAGAGTAAATGAAAGAAAAAAGGATAGACAAATAGGAAGGATTCACCACTAGCAAGCAAGCATTTTGGGAGGACAGTCCAAGTAACAAATAAAAAAAGCAATGAGCAGGATGTAAGCCCACAAAGTGAATACAACAGGCCTCGGAGGCTCGACCTAAAAAAGACAGTGGGCCTGACTTACATCTTGGTGGATGGGATACTCCATCACAAATGTGAGGCACATCCCGTCCGCCGTATAACATGTGTCATAGGATGCAATGCACTTGTAATATGGTGGACGGGATATCTGTCACGTTTGTGATGCAGTATCCCATCTACCAAGATCAAAATCAAGCCCAGTATCTCAAAAAGAAGGCCAACATAATAGAAAACATTTTTCACAACAGTACAAACATTGACACAGCCAGTTGATGTTGCCTCTGAAAGATGCCATTGGACATTCTAGCTTTGCCAAGGCTTGTTGCTGATGCTGAACATCATCAACCAAACAAAAATAGCCAAAATTGCTACCACATCATGATGTATCTATGCACATACACCTGGAAATGTCATGACACAGGACCGATTTTGGATATGATCATATTAGACTAATATTAGACTAATAAAGTGAACAAAATAAAAGGTGTGTCCCAGTGGCAGAATCAACAGAGGACTGGCCTGGTAGCAATTTGTAGTTGCTGGACCCACTCAAACACAAAATGTGTCTCAGAAAGTCAACACCCCTGAGGAGGGAATAACCGGGAGAAGGAGTTTGGGAACAACAGAAGAGCTGGGATTTAAAAAACATGAGTTTAACATGGAGTGGTAGGCGAAGCAATAGATGAGCTGGAGAAACAGGGAGCATTCAGGGCGGATGTGAGAGGAAAGAAGCACATGAAACAGAACAAGAAAATACATGCACTACTGTAGAGTGCTGGAGCAAAAACAAAAAACAATAGTCCCATGATGTGAGCCATGAAAGGATGCAACTCATCCAATGAAAACTATGGTTAAAAAAAAACATTGATCCTGTGGAGTAACAAACACAAGAAGAGCAGAAAAGTCACTGATTAAGAAGCAAGCAAATAACATTGCGAAGAAAGCCAGTTAGCCGATGATAAGCAACAAGCTGACCCAAAGCCCACTCTAAGCATTGGTATTATGCACAATAGGTCTTTGACAGCAGACAGCTGAAAGACCTAAAACTAATAGTCATATATCAGTATTCACTTCAAGTTTTCAGATCTTTTGCACCGGCACTGATTGCCATTCAAAAGGTGGTAAAGTGTGGTCACCAATTCTTACAACAGGTGCGGCCAGATTATTGGTATCCAGTATTGCACAACATTTTCAATTTCAATATTAGTTTCCAATTTCAACTTGCTAAGCATGGACAAATAAGAGGGCCTTAATTGGTGTACATTTGGTAGGAAACTGTTGATCATTTATCTTAATTTTTAGGTCTGGCATTAGTCAAGACCATTTGATTTTACTAAAATTATATGTATAATATATTTACATATAAGGGCTTTCAGCCACCACTCTTTCTTCATCCATTGGTCTGTTCTTGCGCCATTCACATTTTGCTTCCACCCACTACAGCTTACAGCATAGTTCAGTGGGTCAGCCTACTTCAGCCACTGGCTAACTTCACTTTGAGTGACTGCATTTAGGCCTTTCACAAGGAACACATCCACACGCAAGGTATTTACCTTCAGTGCCAGTGCTTTTGTTTTAACTTTATTATTTTAGTATTGTCTTTGTTTGTAGAACTGCCAGATGAGAGCACAGGGAACCTTCCAGCTTTATCAGTTCCTGTCTCCTGCCAACACTGCAGTAAATTCCTTTTGAAGTAGCCTTTGTTGAATTATCTGCCTGCTGCCTTTTCACACCATACCAGCAGCTCACATGAACTCTGAATATAAGCTCACGAGTCCTTCCTCCCACCCTAAAATTATGTGTATAACATTTACCTGTAGGGATTTTCAGCCAGACTACATCCATTAGTCTGTGGTTCTGTTATACAAATTTTTCTTCCACCCACTCTAGCATGCATCAAGGGGCAAAGTGTCAGCCACTTCCACCATTGGCTAACTTCACTGTGTGTTATGGCTTGCTGCCCTTTCACAAGGAGCACATCAACACACATAGTAGCTCGCTTCAGTATCAGAATATACTTTGACAACGTGTGAATTTTTGAGACTAAGACAACATTTTTGCATTTAGTCAATGTTTTTGTTTAGTTTGTTTAGAAGGGGTTCCCTCCCCTTCTTCCCTTCCCAACCCCTCCCTTTTGTCATTTTTTCAGCAGCTTCCCAAACAATAACATTTTATAAAACCAAGACAAATCAAAACAGGAATTGCCACAAGACTGTCGGCCAAGACCAGACCTATTGGCTTTGCCAGTGTTTGTTTATACATGTTCCCTGCCTTAAATCCATTTCGAGCAACCTTGCCCATGATGTAGGTAAACACTTATTAGCAGCAAATGTAACCACAAACTTTAATGTAAAGCTTTACAGACTCCCACATAAAAACCACTTAAACACTGGTTATGTATGAAAGGATGAAAGGATGGTTGTAGACATGGCTCTTTTTCTGAAACTGGTATTAAAAATCTGTATTTTCCAGATGATGCTTTGTTTCTGGCTCAGTATTTATTGATGTACAATAGCTAATGTTCTCTTAAGGCAAACAAAGTGCTCCATATCTGGTGAGTGATGCAGGGTCACACCCATTCAAGGACACAGTGGCAAGCAATGACCTTACACTGTGAAGAGCAAGTAGATGTGTGTTTGTAGAATATGCTTCAAAACGAAATGCTGGAGTCAATAAAGCACACAACAGCCATGTAAATGGCATAGCTAAATTCTTTTTGTATTAACTGGTGATGAATCAACATATACATTTATCCTTTGAATTACACCCTCTAGCATTTTAACCATAATCAAAGAAGTGGTAGTAAACTTTGCGCCCTTGCACTCTTTTGCCACAATGACATTTCAGGCAGGGCTCTTGCAAGATATTTGGCTTCCAGTGATATTTATTGGACACACTAAGGTGGTGCATGATAATAAAAATGGATTGATATAAAGTGTAAGCACTCAAGGGACTATAGTGTCTTGGTCAAGCACTAGAGAATAGCTGACTGTTGGCAAACCCTCTTTGATCTTTTTGAACTATAAGGATAAGTGGGATAAGCCTGGTCAGGTGGCTTAGTGGACTAATGTATCCACTGTAGGAGCCTGTGTTTGACCTCATGGCCATAGGTTCAAATCCCGGCAGGTCCACTCCACTCAGTCAGGGCCGGACTGGCTACCGGGCGTTTTTTGCTGGGGTGGCAGGGTGGGGCCCAGGTTCACTGCAGAGGGGCCGATTTTGTTGCTGGGGAGCTGCAGGCGCTTCCAAATGAACAATGCAAAACAAATAGCTTTAAAGCCTACTTTTTAAAACATTTGTTTTGTATTGTTTATTAAGGAAAGCCCGGTAGCCAGTCCGGCCCTGCACTCAGTCTTTCATCCTTCTGAGGTCGATAAAATGAGTACCATTGAGTGGGGTAACAATAAACATCTGTTATTCAGTGCCAAGATGCCCACAGGTGAACTTGCGCTATAAACATTTTATATTGTAATCCCTCGATTATTTTTCGTGTACAGCCTGAATATCGAGAAAACAGAATATTGAAAAAATAGGTGTCAGTCTACAGTTTTTATACCTAACTCTCTCTATATATATATATATATATATATATATATATATATATATATATATATATATATATATATATATCTATGCAATATATATATCTTTAAGGTATGCAGACATGGAGTTAGGATTAGTAAATCTATACTTGACTATGTGCACTTACCTCTCGATATTCTGTCCTCAATATTCTTAAATAACAATATTCTTAGTGTCATTGGACTTCTACTTAAAAAATGTCCTAGCCTGAGAGTAGTTTGTAGTAGCACACATGTAAAGTAACATGTTGGTGTTCAGCTACTAGAAGTCCCTAGTTTGTTTGGTGCCCTCATGTGGAGGCATAAGACAATGGTCTTCATTAGCCTAAAAGATGCACCACCTTCTACTAATTTCCATCAACTCTTTCAGAGGCTGTAATTCCATTTTGGTGACACATTAGACAGAGTTTTCCTCTATTTTGAAAACCAGTATAATATAAAACGTTTATTTACCGATCAAATATAAATAAATAGGAAGTGTGTCAGGGAATGCACAGCAAATGTGAATTTGGTCATTAGAAAGTACAAAATTCCAAATACGCTTTCCCAAAATGAGATTGAAAATGCAATTCCATAGCATTCCAGCTAGAGCAGTTGCCCTTGCCCATTAAGTAGGAGGAAACCGCTGAACTAATCACATACACACACAACATCCTCCCTTAGCCATTTTTCTGAAACACTGGCTGATGATGGCTGTAAGCCAGAAACCGGTCCCAGGATGCTTGTTTCCGGTCGAGGGAAGACATGGCTTGGCAGTTCGGGCTGGACTGTTCCCATGAGGCACAGGGTCAGACTGATTTGCATATGGCCATGTCTGAACTGGGGTGGTGGAGTGAGCTAAAGAATGATGATGGATTAAACCCAGATCAGTTGACTGGGGGTGAGTGATTGATTTGCTCTAACGCTCCGTCCATCATCCCCTTTGGTATCGCTTTGTTCGCCCTAAGTTGGCAGGGTATGCCCAGACGTGGGTCGCTTGCTCACTTTGCCACTGGATTCAAGCTAGCCTGGCTGATGACGGCTGAATGGCCAGAAACCGGTCCCAGGATGCTTGTTTCCTGTCCAGGGAAGACATGGCTTGGCAGTTCGGGCTGGACTGTTCCCATGAGGCACAGGGTCAGACTGATTTGCATATGGCAATGTCTGAACTGGGGTGGCGGAGTGAGCTAAAGAATGATGATGGATTAAACCCAGATCAGTTGACTGGGGGGGAGTGCTTGCAATGTTCAACACTCCGTCCATCATCCCCTTTGGTTTTGCTGTATTCAAACTTAATTTGTAACTCAACATGTTGATACTAATATATAATAAATACTCAGGCTAAACAAGAATAGGATATACTGTTTCTTAAAACACAAAAGAAATACTCATGTGGTGATATGTGTTGTGGTGTTATAATATGCAGTAAAGCGCACAACCTAGTGTTTAGGTATAGATTTCTCAGAACAACACGTACAACAAACAGCAAATAATGCATTGATTAGCAAAGAGTCATTGCCTGTGCATATGAACATTGCACGTTACTGCTTATAGCCTGTAAATTTAATTTGGTTGGTCAATATCAGCAAAATATGTTGAAGTATTGGTTCAACAATAAAAATGGACAGGATCATTGCGTGGACAACTGAACTTGAAAACACCAAGTCATTCCACGATGGCACTCACTCCTTAAGACCTACCACTGCTGACTCTGAATATGCTGGACTGTTCCCAAGGGAAGCAGGGTCAAGACTGATTTGCATATGGCTGGATTCAAACTGGGATGGCATAGTGAGCAAAAGAATGATGGATTTAACCCAGATATTTTGACTGGGGGTAAACATTTGAAAAATTTCAGCACTCCATCCATCATCTTGTTGTGTTTGCTATGCTCACCCTAAGTGGCCAAGTGTATGCCCAGACGTGGGTCCCTTCCTCGCTGCGCCACTGGATTCAAGCTTGCCTGGCTGATATGGGGTGATACCCCAAAACCAGTCCCAGGATGCTTGTTTCCGGTCCAGGGAGGACCTGGACTGGCAGTTCGGGCTGGACTGATCCCGTGAGGCACAGGGTCAAGACTGATTTGCATATGGCTGGGGCCAAACTGGGGTGGCATGCTGAGCAAAAGAATGATAGATTTAACCTAGATCTCTTGATTTGGGGTGAGTGTTTGAAAAGTTTCAGCAGTCCGTCCATCATCATCTTGTGTTTACGACACTCAATATTAGGGCAGGATGCAGATATATACATATCTGTAATAATTTACAGCAGCGCAGGCAAATAAGATAGCTTTGTTCACAAACTGTACATCTGGTCCAAAGCAATGCCATGCAGTTCACTGAATGCCAATGTCTTGCAGGAGATCAAGGTATTAGAAAGTCCAGGATCAACTTTTCCTTCCAAAATGATTTTCTTTTACCTGTACAGTGAAAGAGCCAGTAGTAACCCATTTCCCGAGTTTTGCAAATTAAGAGAGCATGGGTGTGCTCACTGCTGCTACTGGGATTGCCAAATGCTTTGGTTTTAACATCACTGGTATTTGTTTAAACAGCATTTAAGGGATGAAAAGTTGAATCAGAATTCCAACCAAAGGCTTGCTGATCCTTGGATAGTGTCTCAGAGCACCTCACCATCTGCAGGCAGAGTCCACTCTTCCTCTCCACTAAGTGTGCTTGCATTGCTGAGTCCCAAGCATTTCTCTTTACCAAGCCCCAAGAAAAACCCTGTCCTTACTCAATGGATATGCCTGTGTTCGAAAACAATGGGACATTCCCATTAAACATCTGACCCCTATATAAAAAGTAGGAGGATTGGACTCAATTTCTTTGAAAGGTCCAGACAGGACACCCCCCTCGCAGAGCCCTCCACTCTGAAGGTGAACCGTGTGGAAATGCTGCTGATTGTCTAGCATTTGTTTACAGGTGAGGCCTGGAGAGGAAGCTGCTGCTGCACAAAAGGTAAAAAGAACAATTGATTGACAGCATGCAGAACAATGTCATACATTCACCCCAATATAGAGATCCGGGCCTAAATCCATCGTTTTTTTGCTCCCCATGCCATTCCAGTTTGAACCCAGCCATATGCAAATCAGTCTTGACCCTGCTCCCTATGGGAACAGTCCAGTCCAAACTGCCAGGGCTGGTCCTCCCTGGACTGGAAAGAAACATCCTAGGACCGGTTTCGGGGTTTCACCCTTCATCAGCCAGGCTAGCTTGACTCCAGTGGCGTGGAGAATACAGGACCCAAGTCTGGCATACCCGTCCCACTCATTTGAACAATTGATTGACAGAATGCAGAACAATGTCATACATTCACACCAGTACATAGATCTGGGCCTAAATCCATCTTTTTTTGCTTTGTTTCATGTGAAATTGGAGCTTCAATAAACAAGTTTACCTTTAAGAAGGCTCAGAGGGAGAGGTATGGCACAGAGGCCAGAGAGGCTGCCTCCAGAGAGAGGGGCTCATGGTTCGATAGCTGGAGGCAGCTCAGCTCAGCACAGCACCATGTGATTCTGGGCAATAGCTCACTTAATCCCCCCCGATGGGCCCCAACGCCTTGAAACCTTAAGGGGTGATATGCTCGCACTTTAGAAATATGGATTTATTTATTTATAGGAAGGAATGTGACCACTAGCGCGACGGAGCCCTAAAGCCTTAAATGCAATCGGTCAATCGGTCAGTGACCTTGTAAAGCTAAGGGTCAGTCTGGCCCTAAGGATAGACACAAAGCTCCTTTAACTTGAGCTCACATTGAACTTTTCCGGGTATAAAAGCCAGTCTCTGATGCTAGGCCACTGCATCGTTCCTAATGCACACTGCAAACGTTTTCAAATGTTTTTATCAGCCTGAAAGATTGCATGTGAATAGTTTGTGGCAGTAAGAATATGATCAGAGTCAATACAATGTTTGTTTGCAAGAACATTTATAATTAATATTTCACAGCTCCATCACCAGAGTATCTAGCACAGTACCCAACTTCAGGGCTCTGGTCAGTCGCATGCTAGTGGGCCCTCCGAGAACCGCTGGACATACATTACTAGCTCAGATGTGACTGAGTTGAAAATGGCACACAGCCTTGAAGCAGTATTTATTCATAAATGCCCCTGCAATGCATGGAACGAAAAAAATAAAAGGAAAATCTATTTCTGTCATAAGGTATCTTCTAATTCCTATGTTTAATACTGTGCAAAAATAGCTTTAAAATCTCATACTGCCCTCTTCGTCATGCCAGGTTTGGGTCTGTCTTCCACTGTCTTGTCCTTGAAGGGGGGCCACAGTCCTCTGTATGGCGCCATGTTTCAGTCTCCTGAATCTCATCAAAGAGCCTCGCTGCCTCTTGAGCACAGACAGGCGAGGATATCCCTTCTACTGCTAAGGCATAAATGAGCAAAAAATGCAAATGCAGGTGCAGATGGATTCTGCCTCAAACAAGATAAGCTTCGAAAAAGACCATTACACATTTAACGTTGAAGTAAGCTGCATAAAACACGTGTTGTGCAATTCACTGTAATTTAGCAAAAGTGCCTGTGTAATCTATGATGAAGAGGAGAGGTTTGCCGCCGGGGAGGAGACTTCCATTACCCACAAAATGAACCAGCTTCCTCCAACAGTAGCTCAAATGTGCAAGACAGTTCTCAGCTTTGCACAAGATTCATACACAACTCACATCCTCCAAATAAAGTAAGCAGCAGGCACATAGGCTCCTTGTCATTGTAGCCTAGCCCCCTGCTAAGAATACATTACATATTAGAGAAAAGATTATGGAAGTAGTGCTGTTCCCCAGAAATCGACTGGAGTCTCACTGGCTTCTGTGGCCTCAATCGAGAAGGGGTGCATCAGTAGCTGGCTTCTGTGGCCTCAGTTGAGAAGGGGTGCATCAGTAGCTTGCTTCTGTGGCCTCAGTCGAGAAGGGGTGCATCAGTAGCTGGCTTCTGTAGCCTCAGTCGAGAAGGGGTGCATCAGTAGCTGGCTTCTGTGGCCTCAATCGAGAAGGGGTGCATCAGTAGCTGGCTTCTGTGGCCTCAATCGAGAAGGGGTGCATCAGTGGCTGGCTTCTGTGGCCTCAATCGAGAGGGGTGCATCAGTAGCTGGCTTCTGTAGCCTCAGTCGAGAAGGGGTGCATCAGTAGCTGGCTTCTGTGGCCTCAATCGAGAAGGGTGCATCAGTAGCTGGCTTCTGTAGCCTCAGTCGAGAAGGGTGCATCAGTAGCTGGCTTATGTGGCCTCAGTCGAGAAGGGGTGCATCAGTAGCTGGCTTCTGTGGCCTCAATCGAGAAGGGGTGCATCAGTAGCTGGCTTCTGTAGCCTCAGTCGAGAAGGGGTGCATCAGTAGCTGGCTTCTGTGGCCTCAATCGAGAAGGGGTGCATCAGTAGCTGGCTTCTGTAGCCTCAGTCGAGAAGGGGTGCATCAGTAGCTGGCTTCTGTGGCCTCAATCGAGAAGGGGTGCATCAGTAGCTGGCTTCTGTGGCCTCAATCGAGAAGGGGTGCATCAGTAGCTGGCTTCTGTAGCCTCAGTCGAGAAGGGGTGCATCAGTAGCTGGCTTCTGTGGCCTCAGTCGAGAAGGGGTGCATCAGTGGCTGGCTTCTGTGGCCTCAATCGAGAAGGGGTGCATCAGTAGCTGGCTTCTGTAGCCTCAGTCGAGAAGGGGTGCATCAGTAGCTGGCTTCTGTGGCCTCAGTCGAGAAGGGGTGCATCAGTAGCTGGCTTCTGTGGCCTCAATCGAGAAGGGGTGCATCAGTAGCTGGCTTCTGTAACCTCAGTCGAGAAGGGGTGCATCAGTAGCTGGCTTCTGTGGCCTCAATCGAGAAGGGGTGCATCAGTAGCTGGCTTCTGTAGCCTCAGTCGAGAAGGGGTGCCTCAGTCAAGAAGGGGTGCATCAGTAGCTGGCTTCTGTGGCCTCAATCGAGAAGGGGTGTAGCAGTAGCTGGCTGAGCCAGATCTGCCAGAATCTCTTGTGGGGTATTTGTTTATGTACACCCTCCCACCCCACCTGCATTACGAGAAGCCAAGGAATAACATATTACACCCTCACCTCAAGCATAAAAAATAAATGCTGATTACAGTAAAACCAGTAAAGTATTTACATTGGTGAGTACTGAGAATGTGAATGAAAAAACATTTCTTCTGCTACTGTAATGAAGTACATATTACTCTGGTGCTCTGTTACAAAGGTACCCAAAGTCCTCATACCTTTTTTCAGTCTAGCCGGGCAGAGCGAAGCCCTTGTGCTGCCTATGTACTGAGTTTATTTGCAAAGCGCTAGTCAGTCGGTCATAGTGTCCCTCAGTATCAGCTGGTCACCCCCGAACCTGCTTAAACGTCTGGTTTGTGCTCACTGCTGCAGAGGGGAAGAACACGTGAAACGATTTCCTTTCCTTGAAAAGTAATTATTGCAAATTAACTCCACCCAGTTCGTCCAGGAGGATTTTTTTTTACTTTTGATCATCTGGTTTTGTGAGCTTTACTGTGGGTGAGCCTCACTACCGGAGTCTAAGAGCCTGATTACAACTTTGGTAGTCTTCCAGCTGGAACACCCGCTGTAGCGGTCCGAGGAAGACCACCAAGCCTTTGTATTCCTGCCTGTCCGATTACAACAGTAATCCAGGTCTAGCGGAGGTGTTACTGAGGCAGCATGTTGCAGCCCATAGAGCCTGCCAGACATGCCACAACAGTACAGTGCCTTGTGCACGTCGGGTGGACTGTGTGGCATGCACCATGATGTGCATGCCACACAGTGCACCCACGACAGTGCACTTTTGGGGGGCACATCATGTGCCCAATGCACGAACCCATATGGGCAGAATTGTCAGGGGGCCCCTTACATGCCTTTCCACCAAGCATTTCATGGCAGGGTCACCGCCATGAAATGCATTGTGCAAATGCAGGTCGTGATCTGCCTGCTTTCCCCACTGCCGCCGCCACGGGATCCTGGATCCTGGCGGTTGCTGCAGTCTTGTGGCAGTCCCATCTCCACCATCGTAATCAGGCGGCAGGCCGGATGCGATGGCGGTAGTCAGACCGCCATCCACTGCTCAGCGGTCCCAGGACCATTGTACTCGGAATTATGCACCAAGTCATGGTAATTTCAAGCTAACTGGACTGAGCACCTTTGCCACCAGTGTCCATCTTTTCAATTAATGCGCTAAAGCGAAGCTAGGGTAAAGGGGACCAGGCTAGTTACACGCGAACACGTGTGTGCACCTGTGCATGCTGCACGTGTGAAACTAGCACTGAGCATAGCCTGGTATTTGTGCACAGCTACCCTGGCACAGAAGGGACTCTGCAATTATAGGTGGTGACCTGGTGTAAGACTTAAAATATTAGTGGGCATTTATTGATAGGTCAGTAGGGTTTACTGGAAAATCTGTAGTACTTTCACTTTCATAAATGCATTCGTGAATTATGCCTTAAAGTATAGTTTCACTCTATCTAGGCCTACACAGTCCAAGAACATGTCAAACTAGGGTAAAACAAACGCCAAGTTTGATTTTGCAGGTTGCAATAACATACATATACATCATGTAGGACATCAAAAATGGTCATATTTCTCTGGCCCAGCTCAGAATAAGATTCCAGGGTTTTGTCTCACCTGCTGCGCCAAGTTAAAAGGGCCACTCCCCAGCATTGGCAACAAAGGCCTCCCCAAACAAAAGAAACCCCATTATTAGTGATTAACCTAGTTCCATAGAGAGAGAAGGGGTGTGGGTGGAAAATATGCATCTGCCAATTAGCTGGCACCTGGGCTGGGCCCGCTCAGGCCCACTGAAAATAGGAGGAAGCCCAGACATCTGGACCCAACACAGGAGACATTCACCTTTGAAGTTCTGACTGGAAGGGATCTGGTAGTGATATCAGCAAGGGGTTGGGCTGAGGCTCTCAGAGGTGTTCATCATAGAGAAAACTTGACGGAGCAATTTTGGATTACCCCAGAAAGCTATGCAGGAGGATCAGGAAAGGGGTAGAGAGATGATGTGGCATCCAAGGGCCGGCCAGGGGTGCCTGGTATCTAGAACTTATCACCACCACTTAAAAACCCCTGCACCCGGGAGAGGCAATAAACAAGACCCTAGACCTGAAAGGCAACACCACCAGAATAATGGACAGCTTGAAGGAGAAATCCCCTTATGCCTTGCTAAAGATTGTCTCCAGTTGTCCCACAGGACTAGATCAGGGATGATGGCTCATTTATGCCCCCTCAGAACCAGTTGGAGGAAGATCTGTACCACACTGCAATACCAAGTGCTCTGTAACACAGTCAGGAGGCTCTTGGACCTTCGAGTGTAGGCAGGAGGAGCTCTGCTGGCTGATAGAGGGGAGGCTATTCAAGATAGCCCCACCAGCAGGAGAGGAGCACCAGGAGAGGAAAAGACTGGTGCAGAGAGCCAGTAAATCCAGGTCTTACAAAATGAATAAAGAACAAGACATTGTCACATTCACAAAATTCAAAGAAAAAATATATGCCTAAATCACCACATCGAAAAATCACACCAGAAAGCTTAGGATAGTTAGCATGGAGGAGTCTCATTCGTTATCAGAATTAACACGGGAAACCTCACCAGGCATGGACACATAACAGATTGATAGCTCTTTTTCGATTCTGTGGGTGGTGGTGCATGGCCATTCTTAGATGGTGCAGTGATTTGTCTGGTTAATTCTGATAATAAACGAGACTCATTCATGCTAACAAGTTACCTGACCCACATTGTTCTAGTGTACTGATTTTTCGATGTGGTGATTTAGGCATATATATTTTCTTAGAATTTTATGAAAGTGGCAATGTCTTGTTCTTTTTCTTTTTGTGAATGATGTATTGTTTACACAGAATAGAATACAATGCATTCTCTAATGCAATATACTATTTAGGAAATACATACAAATGGTCAAAGAAACATGTGTGGTGACTTGTGATTTGAGTTAAGCTTTGCAAATTGATTGTTATGCAAACAATTTAGTTTTGGTCTGCTATATAAGCTTCTTTCTATTTTATCCTCGTGCTCCCCGCTTCCAGTTGTTATGATATTAGCCCTGGGGTAGTGAGGTCTAAACGACGGCCTGTTTGTTCTTTTTGCCATATAAAGTTGAAGGGCAGACGTCTGTAGAACTTTAAACATGAATTAACAACGCCAATGGGTCTGGTATTGACTGCAGGACGTTTAGCCGTCAATGATTCTTTTGTAAAATTGTGTTGTTAGATGACATGCCCGACCCTCACCAATATTTTAAAAATAAATAAACTAAAATAATGCCTTCAAGGAAAACATTTCTTGGTCTCATAAAACACACATTGATATAGTAGTCCCAGGGAGTGATGCAAACACCATTATGTGTGGGTGTGTTCCTTGTGAAAGAGCAGAATGCAGTGAAGTTAGCCAATGGTTGAAGAAGGCTGGCCCTTTGCCCGATATGTAGTCGGTGGTAGTAATATGTGAATGACACAACAAACTAATGGATGAGTGCTGGCTGAAAGCCCCTATAGGTAAGTATGAAATAAATAATCAATTTTAGTAAAATCAGAGGTTACTGACTAACTCCAGACCTAAAAACTAGATTATCAACTGGCATAAAAAACATATATTCAAACTAGTGAAAGATACAGACACGCTTACTTCTAAAGGAACAGTATACAGATTTTTAAAATCTCAGTCACTGCAAAGCAGTCTTCATGTGCTGCAAACCAAATTATAGTACCACTAGCTCCCCCAAAGGATGACCCTGAAACTCGGTACCTCGGCCTAGATAGCGTAAATTACTGTACCTTTGGCCAAGCACAGCATCGCTGTTCATCTTAAAAGGACTCTGTGTTGAAGTGCATGGAGTTCTAATCACATCCAGCACATGAAAGGTCAGATGTGCTTACTGTGAAGGATTTGTCACAGAAAACCATATTAGAAATTCCATGAACTGCGCATCTCTGCTCTCACTGTGCGCACCTGAGAAGCCCTTGGCAGCAGTCCCTTTAAACGGGGACTAGCCTGTTTTGCACAGTGCAGCGGGATCGCCTTTTATGCATTTTACAGCAAGAGCCCAGATTCCTAGAAGCCACACTGCCAACTCCTAGCAGCCCTCTGCTTAACAAATAAAGCAATTACCATGTGCAGCACCTTTCAGGTGGCTGCGGCTCCAGGGACTAGCACCGGAGATTACGCAGAATAGACCACTCCAAAGTAGGACAAGTCAATATGTTCCTATAAAAAGAAGTGATTGTTCATATTTATGGCATTTCATTGGAAAACGTGCAATCTTCCAAAATAAAACAAGTAAACCCATGCTTACATTATTCTTAAAGGCATAGATGTGCATAATTTACATTAAGGGAAATGTACTGTATTTCGCCTATGATACATTTTGCCAGCTTGTTTAAGACATTTTATAATTTGGTTGTAACGTGATACCCTGCACGACTAACACAACATACTGTTATTTTTCTAAGCATAAAGATTCTTTTAGAAAGCACTCAGGAAGGAAGGAGATGTTGTCTTGTGTTGAATGCCCTCACTTGGATTATGGTGTAGGGAGGCGGCATCTTCACTCCAAGGATGAGCCACGTACCCTGTGCTTCCAGTTATAAGAGAAGTTGCAGTTTTTTCCTAGTGGATGGTTAAATACTGCCTGTTTCCATATGTGCTGTACCAAGCACCCACCATATAGAAATGGGTGGGAGTACTCACTTCAAAATTGAAATATGGCCAGATGAGGAGGCCGGATGGTGGTGGAGAGTTGGTTGGCCTGTTTCTGCGATCTAAGCTGCACCCCATCTCCAGGGGGCCATTGATTCCCCAGGGTCCTCCACGGCATGCCACATATGTACTTGATTCTGTGAGGAAACCCAGGGAGCATCCATAATACTCAGAATAAAAAACAAGAATGCCTGTATCCCCAGTACTCTGGGTCCACTCACGTAATTCCTAGGATTAGCTTGGGCCAGCACACCTGCAAAAGAGAAATCCTATGGATTTTTTAGATTGCAGCACTGATTGTGCCACCCACACAAGTAGCATTTAAAACCTGTCTCAGGCCTGCCATTACAAGGCCTGTCTGTGCAGGTTACTGCCACTTCAACTTGGCATTTAAAACCACTTGCCAAACCTTAAACTCCCCTTTTATTACACATAGGCCACCTCTAAGGCATGGGTACTCTCAAACTTTCTCTCGGGGGCCAAATTTACAGTGTGGTTTGTGGCCGAGGGCCGCACCGGTGGGGGCGGGGTCAGTGGGGGAGGGGGCAGGGCTAGAGCAAAAAAAATAACTATGACCATGAGGTTGAACACAGGCCCCTGCAGCGGACGCCGTCCACTGAGCCACCAGACCCGGCATACACACATCTCTCTATCTATCTCTCTCGCCTCTCTCTCCCTTCCTCTCACCATCTCTCTCTCTCTCCCTCCCTCTCTCAATCTCTCTCTCCCTCCCTCTCTCCATCTCTCTCTCCATCTCTCTCTCTCTCCCTCCCACCATCTCTCTCTCCATCTCTCTCTCTCTCCCTCCCTCTCCATCTCTCTCTCCATCTCTCTCCCTCTCTCCATCTCTCTCTCCCCATCTTTCCCTCTCCCCATCTCTCCCTCTCTCTCCCTCTCTCCCTCTCTCTCCCTATCTCTCCCTCTCTCCATCTCTCTCCCTCTCCATCTCTCTCTCTCTCCCTCTCTCCATCTCTCTCTCTCTCCATCTCTTTCTCTCCATCTCTTTCTCTCCATCTCCCTCTCTCCCTCCGTCCCCCTCTCTGTCCCCCTCTCCGTCCCCCACTCCATCTCCCTCTCCATCTCCCTCTCCATCTCCCTCTCCGTCTCCCTCTCCGTCTCCCTCTCCGTCTCCCTCTCCGTCTCCCTCCCTCTGTCTCCCTCCCTCTGACTCCCTCTCTCTGGCTCCCTCTCTCTGGCTCCCTCTCTCTGGCTCCCTCTCGGTCTCCCTCTGCCTCTCTCTGTCTGTCTCCCTCTGCCTCTCTCTGTCTGTCTCCCTCTCTCTCTGTCTGTCTCCCTCTCTCTCTGTCTGTCTCCCTTTCTCTCTGTCTGTCTCCCTCTGTCTCTCTCTGTCTCCCTCTGTCTCTCTCTGTCTCCCTCCCTCTGTCTGTCTCCCTCCCTCTGTCTGTCTGTCTCCCTCTCTGTCTCCCTCTCTGTCTCCCTCTCTGTCTCCCTCTCTGTCACCCTCTCTGTCACCCTCTCTGTCACCCTCTCTGTCACCCTCTCTGTCACCCCCTCTCTGTCACCCCCTCTCTGTCTCCCCCTCTCTGTCTCCCCCTCTCTGTCTCCCCCT
Organism: Calotriton arnoldi; assembly: GCA_963921515.1. Classification (NCBI taxonomy): domain Eukaryota; kingdom Metazoa; phylum Chordata; class Amphibia; order Caudata; family Salamandridae; genus Calotriton; species Calotriton arnoldi. The sequence continues at coordinate 702,959 of CAWUFW010005888.1, read as the reverse complement.
CTCTGTCTGTCACCCTCTGTCTGTCACCCTCTGTCTCCCTCTCTCTCGGTCTCCCTCTCTCTCGGTCTCCCTCTGTCTCCCTCTCTGTCTCCCTCCCTCTGTCTCCCTCCCTCGGTCTGTCTCCCTCTCTGTCACCCTCTGTCTCCCTCTGTCTGTCTCCCTCTGTCACCCTCTGTCTCCCTCCCTCTGTCTCCCTCCCTCTGTCTCCCTCCCTCTGTCTCCCTCCCTCTGTCTCCCTCCCTCTGTCTCCCCCTCTCTGTCTCCCTCCCTCTGTCACCCTCTCTCTGTCACCCTCTCTCTGTCACCCTCTCTCTGTCACCCTCTGTCTGTCACCCTCTCTCTGTCACCCTCTCTCTGTCACCCTCTGTCTCCCCCTCTCTGTCTCCCTCCCTCTGTCTGTCTCCCTCCCTCCCTCTGTCTCCCTCCCTCGGTCTGTCTCCCTCTCTGTCTCCCCCTCTCTGTCTCCCTCCGTCTGTCTCCCTCTCTCTGTCACCCTCTGTCTCCCCCTCTCTGTCTCCCTCCCTCTGTCTGTCTCCCTCCCTCCCTCTGTCTGTCTCCCTCTCTCTGTCACCCTCTGTCTCCCCCTCTCTGTCTCCCTCCCTCTGTCTGTCTCCCTCCCTCTGTCTGTCTCCCTCCCTCTGTCACCTCACCCCCGTGTGTCAGTGTGCTGTTTTTAGTATAGCACGATCCAGGTCCTAGGTGGGGCGTCAGGGCGCGTTATAGCAACTAGAACAATTTGTGTACAGCAAGAAGGAAAACAGAAGGTGTGACAGAGCTCAAAGGTAGTACTGCATACTAAGCCTATTAATAAATAGCATGAGGTCTGCATGAACAAAACAGAGACAAGTATATACATTTTATACACATAAAGTCTCAAAATGCTCCAGAGCAATAACAGCGATGCCCCTGCTGGAGTTTGGAGCAGATTAGGTGAACTACCAATTGATAACAGCCGTACCTGCTGCCTGTCTCAATGATATATATCAGTGATTGACAAGGTCAGGTATTTTTCGTGGTGCAGAGAAAATATATTCACAGAGGTTCATAACGATATAAAAGCAAAAACATAGCAGGCACTATATAGATAGGGGATCGGGCTAATACAGCCGCCAACAGATTACCAGCATGTCTGGACCTAATGGGGATAAAGTTTCCTTAGGACTCTGTCTGTCTCCTCGCTCTGTCACCTCACCCGCATGTGTGTCAGCCCGGGCTGGGCTGAGACAGCTTCCCGGGCGCACACACAGCCGCACCCGAGTACTTCACAGGTCTTTAAAGACCATTCACTTGTTAATGAGGCTTTGTTGCATTCACCTCTTCTTGCGCCCCTGCATCTCCACTCAGAGTGGAGATGCAGGGCGCTAAGAAGAGGTGAAATACAACAAAGCCTCATTAACAAGTGAATGTTTTTTTAAAGAATCGCCCGGCCCCCATAGAGCGCTGCTGCAACCGGCGGTGTTTGCTGACACTTAAGAAAAAACACAGGTAGGATATCTGCAAGGTCCGCGGGCTGCCAAGGAAGGCTTGCCGGGCCGCTGGCGGCCCGCGGGCCGTACTATGAGTACCCATGCTCTAAGGTATGCCCTAGGTAGCCCCAAGAGTAGGGTGCTGTGTAAGTAAAAAGTAGGACATGTACTTTTAAGTTTTATGTGTCCTGGTAGTGACAAACAGCTGCATTCATTTTCCAGTACAGTGAGGCCTGCTCCTCTCTCAGACTAGCATTGGGAATTCCTTAAACCACTTTAAAGCTGCAATTCCTGATGAGAAAGGAGTAGCTTAATCATGGTTCATATCTGTGTAATGGTAATGATAAATCCCCTTTAGTGGTAATGCTGGATTTGACATTACTATTTTCGAAATGCCACTTTTAGAAAGCGGACATTTCACTGCTCTAAACTTTGCCCTGTGTGCCTGTCTCCAATACACGTCTGGGCTGAGTGAGAGCTACACTTTGTGATTCCCTCTAGACAGCCTCAAACACAGGAAGGTGAGGCCACTCTGCATTCTGAGCATTCATCTGCATTTCAATGGGTCTTCCTAGAAAGGGAAGAATGGGAGGAGCTGACACTTGCACTTCAATAGGGAGTGTCCTGTCCACACACAAAGCACTGATTCAAACCCCACAGATAGCGTGGCATACAGGGCTGGGTTGAAAGGTATCCTTGTGAACTTCAGAGAGTTGTTTTGAAGTCACCCCCTGCATCAAAGGCACTTTTGGGAATAAATACTGGGGCTCTGACCCTACCAAATCAGTACACTACTAGACCTGGGAAGAACTCTGCTAGATTAAAGACAGCTGTGCTGTAAGGATTGTCACCTTGCTGTGACTGACTGTTCTGAGGAACTGCTTCTCTGCTTTACTGAGCTGCCCTGCTGCCATGCTGATCTCTGACCTGTTGAGTATAAGGACTGGATCCATCTCACTTGAACCCAGAGTGACTTCAAGGGCTTGCTGGCTTGCCTCCTGTTTTCTGAAGTCTCAGGGACAGCAAGGACTTCCTGCTATCCTGCTGGTACTGCTGGACTCTGCCACATGTGAGTTCTACCCTTGCCTGAGGCACCCCCTCCAGTCCTGGGCCTCAGAAGTGGGTTCTAAAGCTGATTTCTGCAAAAACCTACTCATTGCCTCGACTGGGTGAGAAATTCTGCCGCTTAGCCCTTCGAAGCCAGTGCTGAGGCTGCTCGACAACATCGGATCCACAGCAGGCGCTGCTCAATGACGACGCTCTGCGCTGCTCAATGACGACACATTGCATTCACTTCAACAGAGCTTGACGACGATATGGGACCCCCTTTGCGTGGCTCAACAATGACAAAGTGGGCTCTTGACGTCGACAAAAGCTCCATCCAAGGTATTTCTGCAGCGGGACCTGTCTGGGTCCTGTAGCCAGCCTGCCCTCAATCGTGGTGGGCCTGAACTTTGAATTTGCACTGATCCCTCGCGACCTCAAGCAGCCTTTTGACTGCTAGCTACTTCTAAGCACTGTTTTAACATTGAATGTGCAAAAATTCATATCTCTACTTCTACATATTGGATTTCTCGTTTTGGTCTTGTTTTACTCAGATAAATATTCCCTATTGTTCTTAACCTGTGTGCAGTCTTTTTGTGGTGTTTTATTGAGTTTCACAAGTACTTTACACATTGCCTCTTAATTTAAGCCTGACTACTCTGTGCCAAGCTACCAGAGGGTGAACACGGGTTAATTTAGGGTGTGTATCTGACTTACCATGACTAGAGTGGTGGTCCCTACTTGGACAGGGTACAAAACTCAACCAACTAGAAACTCAATTTCTAACACTATAGATCTCCGGTATTCCCAGTTTCTGGATCTCTAGTAAGCCCTGAAGTGAAGTCCAACAGGGCTTGGGTTCAGCAGCAGAACAACAGGGATAATAAGCAGAATACGAAAGTTATAATGAAGAGTGAAGAATACAAAAAGTGATGAATTAAATTGCTCAGCCACAAGTCAATTCTCTAGCTGCATCCCACTCCACTGTTTTTCTGCCCACCATGCCACAACAGATCAGAACCAGCCATATACAAATCATTCTTATTTCTGCTCCAACAGGAATGGTCCAGCTTTAAATGCCACACCAGGTTCTCTCTGAAGCAGAACACAAGAAATTCAAGACTATTTTTAGATTATTTGGGCCTCTTCAGTCAGGTGCAGCTTGGTTCCAAGGCCACTATGAGCACGGAACCAATGTGTGGTCATACCTGTTGCACTTAAGGAGTCAGAATCATGAATTCAAAAAAGTGGAGTTCAGAGACTCAGAGGGAACCTGTTCTGGCATTTCAGTCTTGACTGCTTGTATTAGAGGTCGATCCAGACTTATTTGCATACGGCTGGTTCCTGTCAGAGGTGGAAAGATGGGCATAAGAACATTGGCATGGAATGCAGCCCAGAGTAATTACCAGTCACTGAGATTAATTTAGGCATTCCACCCATCACTTTTTATGTACATCAGGCACAATAGGGACAGAATCATTGTAGTGCTTCCATTGTCTTGCTGATGTCCACAAGTGGCCTCGAATTCTCCTGCTACGACCCAGCCACTGCTGGAATACCCAAATGACTGGTGATCATGGTGCAAGAATGGCAGGTGGCCCTGGTGCATACAACCAGACTATAATTAGGGGCCTCAGTTCATGGTCTTGAAACATGGAGACATAGGTTAAGCATTTTTATGTCTATATTACAATTGTGGATGGCATACACAATTAATACATCTATCTTACTGATAACTGGAATGATCTATACACATTTAAATTAAATGTTCATGTAGATTTTTATATGGAGGATTGTAAGTAGATGACCATCCTCCAACTATGCATGGCTCGCTTGGACAAAAGTCCTGCTGTGCCTTCTACTGGGAGCGTTTCTCTGTTCACCCCTATATGCTTAAGCACATCACCTCTGACATTAGATGCCTACACATTTCACGTCCATTATGGGACAGAAAAAGTGTTGTCTTTTTTGTGTTTAGGTTTCAGAGATAAAAAGGAGGGATTTGTGTTACATTATCCTATACTGTTGGAATGGGAGGTAAGGGTATTCACCTTCCTACCTCCTAAACTAAAACTAAAAGAGAGGTTTCAATGAACTTCCCTCTCCAGTAATGAGCACAGGCAAATAGGGTGTCCTTCATATCTGTAGAACTTTCACAGAAGGTATATTGGTTGTAATGTCCCCATAACATGTTTTAAATTAATTTCAAACCACTGTACCACCCAAGGTATCACGTTGTAAGTACCATGCACCTCATAATACAATTGCCAATACAGTCTTCGAAGAAATGGAAGAAAACAAGTCTTTTAGACAAAGTTAAAAGAAAATCTGCACCACTGTGTCAAGCTGACTAATTGCAATCAAGAGGAACCAGGACTAGTAAGTCTTCAATGAATCAAACTGTAAAAATACAATAAAAGTTGTTTAGCTTTGGAAATTATATATCTCATTTTTCAAGGAAAACTCTAATGACAATAGCATATTCCAGTTTAGAACTCAGGTGTATCTTAAGGTCTAAATATTTTTTTTACATTTTGTAACTTGGGAAGTGGGTCCTCTTTGCATGTAATCTTGGGTAGATGGGAAAATGTTTTAAAGGAGGATTGTCTATTTAATTTTATTTTGGATGGTGTGCAGAACATGGATCATCGTGAATAAAAGTCTGGTCAGCAGAGTCCCCCAAGGGCCATCTCTCATCTGTACCCTATTCAATACAAACAGCCACAAAGATGGTTCAGCACCACAATCCATCAACAAAAAGAGTATATAAATCCGTAATTGTACAGAACTAGTGGCAGTAAAAACAAATCACTGCTAATACAAGATCTTGTCGCTTCGTTCTTTTTTATTTCATTTAATCAGAAAAGTTTTTTCATCAGCTGACGCGTTTCGTCCTGTTGACTTAGGACTTCTTCAGGGCAAAGTAGTGGCACACCAGCCACAGTTGAGTCAAGAAATGTTATTTTCCATATAACCGGAACTATTTTATGCGTAGATCTATTGCTACCAAGAAGTTTCTACTAGAAATATTGTCAAAAAAATCCAAATCCAAACAGAATAGAGTGTGAAGATGTCCAATAACCATCTACGTTCACACATTAATATCCAAGGGAAAACATGGCTTGATAACCATAGCCTTAGGAAGGTATAAGGCCAATAGGTTCCATTAGGAACATATAGCAATGGGCATATAGTGTCCAATTCAACTTGTGCTCGAAGCAGACACAGTCTCCCGCCCGGGCCTTTTTGACAATATTTCAAGTAGAAACTTCTTGGTAGCAATAGATCTACACATAAAATTGTTCCGGTTATATGGACAATAACATTTCTTGACTCAACTGTGGCTGGAGTGCCACTACTTTGCCCTGAAGAAGTCCTAAGTCAACAAGACGAAACGCGTCGGCTGATGAAAAAAAACCTTTTCTGATTAAATGAAATAAAAAAGAAGAGCAAACGACAAGATCTTGTATTAGCAGTGATTGCTTTACTGCCACTAGTTCTGTACAATTACGGATTCATATACTTTTGTTGATGGATTGTGGTGCTGAACCATCTTTGTGGCTGTTTGTGTTCTATCCCCTTTAGTGGGGAGGTGCTCCTGGACAGGGGGCCCTTTTGGTTTATTAGCACGCATTCTTGTCTACCATTGATATTGTATAGGTGATTTACGGTACAGGTGCTGCATTTCGTGTATGGTCCACTGTCCATTGCTCTAGATTTGTACCCTATTCAATGTCTACATGACTCAGCTCATCAACATCACCCAATCCCAAGGCATTATGTTCATCTCCTATGCTGACGACACCCAACTCATGTTGTACCTGACAGAGAAGACAACCACCACCAGAGCCAACTTCACTAATTGCATGACCACAGTACCAGAATGGATGAGAACCAACAGCTTGAAGCTCAACTCCAACAAGACAGAAAGTACTGGTCATCTGAAGCAGGACCTCCCCATGAGACGTCACTGGGTGGCTGACAGAGCTAGGACAATGTACACGGACCAAGCCAGAAATCTGTGGATCATCCTGGGTGACAAGCTCAACTTGATGGCAGAAGTCAATGTAGTGAGCGCTGCCTGCTTTCACATCCTACATATGCTGCGAAAGAGTTTCAAGTGGCAGCCACAGAACACCAGACTCACCATCATGCAACCACTCATCACAAGCAGACATGACTACGGCAATGCATTCTACACTGGAATCTCCAAGCAGCTCCTAAACAGACTTCAGAACTTCTAAAACATTGCTGCAAGACTCATACTTAGCCTCCCACACTGCACCCACATCTCACCCCATCTCAGAGACCTCCACAGGTTCCTCATTCACAAATGCAGCCAGTTCAAACTCCTCATGCACACATACAAAGCCTAGAACAACACTGGGCCAGCATACCTGAACAGCTGCATACACTTTCACCAGCCTGCCAGACACCTACTTTCAGCCTCACTCTCACTTGCATACACCAACTGCATTCGCAAAAGCGAACCAGCAGGTCTGTTGTTCTGCTACATTGCACCCAAAACATGGAATGACATCCCCCAGCACATTAGAGCATCCTCCTCACTTCTGGAGTTTCTCAAGAAGCTGAAGACCTGGCTCTTTGAATAACTTCATGGGCACCACACCTGCTTAAGCACCTGGATACCCTGACAGGGGAAGAGTGTGCTACACAAATCAACAAAGCAAGCGTCCAACTTTGAAGCCTGCTCACATTTGTCATCTTAACCCTGTTAAACCAGGACTAAAACAACTGGAGATGTTCTTACATTGGTGCATTTAACTGAAGGAGAAATCAAATGATTTATAAGGTTTTTTGTGAACAGCTTTATTTTATGTAAACATTTTTATCAAACTATAAATATACTGAAATTTAAATATATATACGCCATTTAAAGTGCATGCGCAAACTGATCTCTGTGGGTTGAGTCTCTCCTGTTGCAATACAGTGGCGTAGCAAGAGGGGGGTGGGGAGGCGGTCTGCCCTGGGTGGCATGAGTTTTGGGGGCAGTGGACCCCCTCATGCAGCCGTCGTGGGGCGGAAAACACAGTAATCGATCGCCAGCCCCCCAGGCTCTTACGGCTGCCGCGGGTGGCAAATGCTGGGACCGCCACGGGTGGCAAAAGGCCTAGCTACACTACTGCTGCAATAAAAATGCTCATTGCAATCTGCTCCAAAGTGAATAGAACCAAGGTCTTCGTTATACCGAATAGTCAAAACATTGGGACCCCGCGAGCACGGTTGACAATGGTGAGCTACTTGTGTGCTATCAAAGTGTTGTGGCATATTCAGTTCCAATTTTATGCAAGTTAGGAACATTCGGTGAAACAACAACATTAAGGAAACTCAATCTCACCTTGACAAACAAAAGAATTTGTTATTATTTTCACGTTTATGAAAACGTCATGTTGTAATCAGTTACAAAAATAACTATGAAGTTAGGATCATTATATATCTGATGGCTCAGTGGATTAATGTATCCACTGGAGGGACCTGTATTCGGCCACAAGTTCGATTCCTGGCGAGAACACGCAACCGTTCATCCTCTTGAGGAAGATAAAATGAGCACCACTGAGTCGGGATAAATAAACACCTGTTAATCACACTGACGGCTCCGCTGATCCCAAACTTTACAAATAAACTTCACAGTGTGGTCAGAGCTGGCTTGTAGACAGGGGACACTTCGGCTCTGTTACAATAACTGTCACTGCTTAATGCTCGCTGGAACAAAGCAATATCCAAGGTAATGCGCGGGCTGGTGAAAAATATTAGCTCGCAGGCTCAAGGGACAACTTAACAGGAATGTTCATCGCACAGCGAGTGTTTATGGAGGACGTACAAAACAGTGTTGTGGTGGATGCGCGCTATGGACGACTTTAATATTTACAATAATTTCAGCTACCAAATATAAGTAGGTTACGTGTTTTTCTGAAAGTGCGGCCTTCCCTTATATGTGTACGTTGTAACAGAGGCTGACAATTAATAATTACAATTAAATCCTTTTTAAATAGACAATAATACCACCGCCAAGGGCTCATTCCTAAACCAAATTAGCAATAAAGAAACATCAGGGTCTAGTAGACATTCTGGTTCCATTTCAACAAAAAAAGGAACCTTTAAAGGACGATCTCGGAGTGAGAAAAATAGCTCCGGAGCCCGCAAGAAGAAAAGATTGTTTTTCCAATGACCTGTTTCCTCATAGAATGTGACAGGCCCAATAAAGTTGGTATATTACTTTCGCTTGCACTGTGGGCACGCCACTCACTGGAACTACACCTCGGGCCGTCGCATTTGCATAACGTGAAGAGGCCTTGGCAGAGAGAGAATGCGCCGCAGATCGCAGGCTGTTTGTCTTGGTAGAATAAAGGGCTTTACAGTGCGCCGCGCGCTTCTCGTCTCCACGCGCTCTTGCCAAGGGGAAGGTATTCCATCTCATTCAGTTCCGTGAATGTGAAATGTTTGGAAGTGAAAGCATGCGCTACAGACACAGGATTATTTAAACCATGCTGCAGACTTTGCTTTTGGATTCTTTCCAGTTGGTATTTTCTAAAACAGAGTTTCCCAAGTATGTTCGATTTAAGATAATTTATGAGGTCTGTAAGATGTTCTAGAGTAGCCATCCACCCTCACCCCTTGTTGCTTCCACACACAAGTTTTTGCACTTTATTAGTTACAGCTTGGATCAGTAATTAAAAGGAAAAAAAGCTGGTTGCCTCATTTTGCAGGCGCGCATGTGTGCGCCTAGAACATAGGGTGATTATCAGGACAGCCCGGTTTTCAACAGCTGTCCCGGCAGATTTCTGCACATTTGCGTCAGGTCCCGGTTTTTAGTGAGGGTCCACTGAAAACTGTGGGAATCGCGTTTCTGTGTGTTCCAAAGCAGGAACAGTTAGCAGCTCTTATTAGAAAGCAAAGTAATTAATATGCATGATACTGGGTTTAAAATGTACTTGTTATTTATTTGCTTGGTGCCTGTCTGTGTTTCCATGTTGATGAGCGCTGCCTTTCGACGCCCCTCAGTTGATTTAATAGTGTAGTCTTTATATGTGCGAAATGTGTAGGTTTTTAGTTTTCAAAATCTGGTCACCCTACTATAATATGATGTGGCCAGTTTTGTGACAAAAGCTCTTTTTTTAATATTTAGCCACGCTGTGCAGCATTCAGGCTTTGCCAATGCTTGTTTGGCATTTTTTTCTTTCATATGAATGAGATGGGGATTATTGGTGTGCTTCATAGTGCACAATAGCAAATGGCGCAACAACAGTGGCGGTCGGTGGTGGGAGTGCCGCCGGGCGCTGACGTGGGTCGGGGGAGGGGTAGTAAACTACGAATTACGACGGATTACAGGTAAGTAAACATATAAATAAATAAAACAAATTTAGTTTCTCGCTGCATCGCATTTGGCGATGCAGCGCGAGACGAAATTCGTTTTATTTATTTATATGTTTACTTACCTGTAATCCCCGTAATCCGTAGTTTACTACCCCCCACCCTGCCCCTCCCCACGTCAGCACCCGGCGGCACTCCCACCACCGACCGCTACTACGCAACAAAGGCTTGCAAACTGACAGCAGATCTGCTAAGCACACTATTTGGTTATGTGCCAGCATTCCGACTTCTTTCCCTTAAAGGTACAGTGGTCACATTACACACAATAAGCCCTGTGAAAGGGTGAGTGGGAGAGCATTCAGCAACCCATAGAGCCAATGTCTGCTCCTCCTGGTGCCTACAGTCTGCACATGCAAAGCATAAATGTTCAGAAATTGACTGCTTACACTGTGCAGGTTTATCACTTACTCTCTGTAGTAAGTAACCACTCAATTCATTGCTGCTACAGGAGGGTGTGTAAAGAGAGCATCCAGGACCGCGAGGAGACCGCAATAGGTGCAGACCGCGGACGCTCTGTCTTGACGAATGTGTGACTACAGACGGGTGCCCCTCCCGGGTCCTGCAAACAGCTACAACAAACACGTAGCTAGTGTTTTTCCAGTGGGTCCGTAAGTACACAGACACCACTACATGCACAGCACACCTTAGCGTGTGTGTTGAACAAATGATACACGTGGCGTTTTTTTGCCACATCCTCACTTATTTCACCTGGTTCTGATGAAAGCCTCATAATTTTAACGAGGTTGAAACATGTAGACCGACCACAGTGACAACAAAGATCAATTTATCTTAAAGTTGTCCTCCCTTTCCTTTTTTAACCTTGTCCTGGGCCGCTGGGAATAAAGCACCATTCAGTAAGGACTCCCAGAGACAATTTTATTCTGCACCACTTCCTCGTCACTTTTTCATCACACAATCACACAAATCCAGCTCCACTGTAATCAGGCGTCGTAGCACAACTGGGTGGCACTCGGCTACCCAGTTGGGACCCCGATGGTGAAGCATGCCACCAACTAGGTTGGTGGGTGAGGGGTCTTTTAACAAACCTAATGGGTTTCTGGCACTCATAAAAGTACCAGTGAGTCGTATTTGTTAGTGGGTCCGTCCATTGTGTTTTTTGTACATTATTTTGGGGACAGGGACGTACCCCATAAAAATTCTCGCTCTCTCCATTTGTTTACATATAAATACTTTGACACACATTGCTAGTCCGACCAAGAGAGGAGGTAAACGTTAATGCCAATTGCTACACCTGCCATTTGAGTATCGAGACTCACAATGACAACTGCAAGTCACAGCTAGGCCTGGGCGAAATTAAAATTCCGCTGGCATAATTCACATGATTTTGGGATTTTCGTGTTATGCCTGTTACATGGAGTTCCTAAACTTACAGCATTATGCCACACCATGTAATAAAGCACTACAAACGAATAGGAACAGAACATGAGGAGGCTGAATGTAGCGTGAAATCAGTTCTTGCATCGAAAGTTGATGTGAGGAAGCATTTTGCATTTAAATATAGCGCTAAATGACAAATTTGAATTTTGAGTAACAGCATAATTTCACAATTGTGCTGAAATTTCAGGTAATTGCACTGAAGAGGATTTTAAGAATTTCCCACATGCCTAATCACAACACAATTTTGTAGTTTGGAAAGTGACACTTTGGTTCTCGAGGGCTGCTTCTGTGGACAGCAGCGGGACTCGGTGCCAGCCAAAATGTTGCACTATAGGATGGATGCCGGATGGAATTTCCATTTTTAACATGCTTCTTTTTCTGATACAATTTTGTAATTTTCCTCATCAGTTATATTTGGACATTTAGTAGTCATATGGATTTTGTTTTGTGAACTTTGCTCACAGAAATTCAGATTTTGCGGGAATACAGTGGGAATTTATCAATAATGGAGATTTCTTTTCAAATTCATGACCATTTCGATCACAACATATGATATACACCAATCTTAGTCTTTGCATAATGTACTATTTTGCCTAGTTAAGGCTTGATTAGGAGTTGTGGAGATCTTATGAACACCGGATTCTATGAAATAAATAAGGACGGAGATTGGTGCAAGTTGAGATACAAATTTAGACCATTCTCGTTACCGTAATGCCACCACATTCCCCAGCGCATTCAGATAAGACTTTTGCAAAAGGGATACACTTGGTGGGCCCACATGTAGAGCAGTGTAAATACACAAAAAGTGGAGGTATGTGAAGGCATCAATTTCCTTTCTCAAAGAGCCAGTTCAGGTTTTAAATTGACAATGCACAGTGGCGTAGCTAGACCTTTTGCCACCCGGTGCGATCCCTGAGTTTGCTGGCAAGTGCAGGTAAGAGCGGGGGGAGGGGAGGAGGCAACAAACGAAGACGAGCAGGAGGGGGTGACAGATGACGATGAGGGAGAATAAAATAAAGAAAAAAAGAAAACTTACCTTGCGCTCACAGCCGTCCCAAAAAAGTGCTACCCGGAGTAAACCAACCCCAGCTACGCCACTGCTATGCAGACGACAACCATATGTACTACGACATTTCTAGTGTAAATTCCAGTTGCCCAATTACAAATGGTTTACTATAACAAACAGCATCAGATGGTTTGGCAGATTGCAATAAAAGTACAGTGAGCAGATGTGAGAAAGAGCCTTTCTAGGGGTAGCTTAAAAAGTAACAATTGAATCGATAAGACAGCAAGTATTAAGTTCCAAGATACAATCTGAATCAAAAGGAGATTTTTTTCTAAAGCAGTTAGAGTCCACAGTCTTAAATTCTCACCTTTGATAGACTAAAAGACTGCCAAAACACTTGTGCATCCAAGACTCTGTTTTCTAACGCTTTACTTCCAAATGTTCTGTTTCATACTTTTTTTAAATTCAATAAAATGTCCCTAGCTGTTTTTATTTTCTTGTAGAAATGCGATCCCACCGCTATTGTGCTTCCACAGCACTTCCAAAGAGGCATTTTCGGCTGCTGTTCTATCCAATCACCCGTGTAAGCACATGGAGACGCTCTTCTCAATATGTCCTGTCTGTGAAATTATTTTATATCGCATTTTACAATGTTGTGTTTGTTTTATTTTCTGTTTCCACGCAGGATACGTTTTCTCAGTAAAACTTTTATCTACAAAAGGGAAGCAGCTGTCTTTGTGCACAGTAATGAGGTAAGATATATCTTCGAACACTCAGCAAAATGAATACAAAGTTGAAAAATTAAATCTACATATTTTACTTCCCATATCAGTTGTTACACAGGATCTTTCTCAATGTGTCGACGACATAGAGCAAGAAAGTCTGCACTGCCTTCATATTGAACACCTTCACACATATTTGTGCATTTCTGGATCAAGGTGACCTTGATGTAATTGGTAAGACGTAAACCAGAAAAGTAGGATTGCGTTAATTCCTTCAAAAAGTGTCTTCCAAAACATGAATCTCACGGCTGCAGACCCGATAGAATACAATTAGCAAGTTTGTCACAGGCATCTGGCAGTGGTGGCTCCTCCGCTAAGGCGGAACGGCGTTGCCCCACTGCTTTTATTTTTTTTCTGCCAGGTTGGGCGGGGCTGGGCTCCTGTGACTCCGGGAGGAGGAGTGGTTGCTGCACACTCCAAAGTGCTCATGACTGCTTGGACGGCCCCCTCAGGCCGCCCCAAGCAGGCATGCGCACTTTGCATGTTCCTCACCAGGCTGCATTACACAGCCTGGTGAGAAACATGCAAACCCTCCCAAGTCCTGTCTGAGCACAGAGCTACGGCGCTCAGACCAATCACAACCCTGCATTGCATTGGTCAGAGGAGGGAGCCTGGGAGCTTCCTGGTTCCGGAGGGACAATATGACTGAGGAGAGGCGGCTGCGGAGTCAGCTACTGGCATCTGGTCAAGCCTAACTTTGAATAGTAATACACCTGCAATAGACTGGAAGGGGATTCTGAGTTGTTCCTCTGGGAACACTACACTTGCGGTGTTAGCTTTTAGACAAATATATCTTTATCCGGACTTAATGCCAGATTTACCGAGACCATCCTAGCTACACAGGTGCCTGGGCTCCACAACCTGTTTTGCTGGATTCTCCCAGACAGTTGAGCACTGTTGAATTCACTCGTTTGTGGGAAAGTATACGGCTATGTAATGTAAGTGATCAATTTTTTGCACAGTTTTTTAAACTGCAGATTCTTCATTTTGCTGAATTTCGCAGAAATGGTTTCATGCCTTGGCTTTTCTTTTTGATTTTACGATAGCTCCTTTTGACTCAATATTGTGTAGCAGACCACATTCCTTGTGACTATCTGCACCTGACGTTTGCAAAGTCACAGATGAAGGAGAAATTAGGAAAGGTGCGCAGCACCTTGTTAGATCTGGCACCATTGGCGTGGGTCTCCCCTGCATTTTTTTTGCCTTTGCTTCCTGTGTTTTGCTGTGTGTTGGACTCCATTTTTGCTGGTCTAGATGCTTTGGGCACTTTGCCACTGCTGTTCAGTGCCAAAGTGCAAGTGCTCCCTTTTATAAATTGTTGTTATCGATTAGTGTTTCCAAGATTTGGCTATTTGATTTACTTGTCAGACCCTAGTACAGTGCACTGTGTGTGCCCAGGGCCTATAAATCAAATGCTGCTAGTGGGCTGCAGCACTGATTGTGCCACCCACAGAAGCAGCCTGTAAAATGTGACTCCCGCCTGCCATTGCAGAGCCTGTGGGCAGTCTGGGACGGCCATGTCGACTTGGCAAGTGCACACACTTGCCAGTCCCCAAACCTTCCCTTTTCTACATATTAGTCACCCCTAAGTAGGCCCAAGGTACCCCTGTGGGTAGGGTGCATTGTATGTGAAAGGTAGGACATGCTCTGATGTGTGTGACCTGTCCTGATAGTGAAATACTGCCAATTTCGTTTTTCACTATTGCAAGGCTACCTGCTCCCATAGGGCAGAATGGGGAGTTTGTTTATAACACCTTATAAACATAACTGGCCCTGTGAACAAGGTAGAAAAATAAAGTTTAGTATGCTTGAACTCAGAATGTTAAAATGCATCTTTTAGTAAGGATTATTTTTACATTCTGTGTTTGAAAATACCACTTACAGAAAGTAGGTATTTTCTTGCCTAGCCATCCAGTGTGCCTCTGCTAGGTTTGTGTATTGCATGTCTGGCTTTTGGATGACAGGGGCTGGAGAGGGGCAGTGGCTCCAGAAGTCTGATGAGTCAGGGCTGGACTGAATAGACCTGGGCTGCATTTAGAGTAGGGGGGAGGAGATTTCCTTTCACCTGCATGGGCCTGGTCTGCCTTCAACAATGCTGTCTCCACCAGCTGCCAGGAAGCTGCACCAGTGAGGACAGAACTTGTTTTGTCTGGGTACAGACACTCTCTGACTTCAGAGAACAAAGGATTTTTGTGTATAAATGAGGGGCCCAGACCCCAGACTTTTAGAACCCTTCTGGGAAATCAAGAGGAACCTTTGCCAAGGAGAAGAGCCGGATAAGCTGAGGAGGAATACTGCCCCTGTGCTGTTTGTTGTCTGGGGTTGGCCTGCAGTGGCTGCTTGCTGCCAAGGAAAGGAGAAAAAGGACTTTGCTGTTTGCTTTGTCACCTGCTTGAAGAAAAGATCTCCAAGGGCTTGAAACTGAGCTTGCCTCCTGTTCTGAAGTCTCAGGGACACAAAGACTTCATCCCTTCTGTCTCTCTGCATCTGGAACTGCTGTTTTTGCTGCCACAGAAGGAAATTGCAACACAGACGCCGGCGAGCGACGCCGTAAACTGCACCGAAGCCGTGGACACTGCTCGTGAAGAGCACGATGCACCGCCCCAACTTGCACCGTAGGCCTGATGCCTGCTGACACCATGCTGCATCGACTCCGAAGCCATCAGCGAGGCCGCTGCCTGCACCGGAGCTGAGGACACCACTCGTGACGTCCACGACGCAACGTCCCGACTCGCACCGCAGCGCCGACGCCGGTGATTTATCAACGAGGAGCCGATCCTCGACGTGGGTGACTCCTGAATTCATCGACATCCCACCGTCGCAAGGATCCGCCGCCTCGCCGCCATCGTGACGTCATCTCCCCGACACAGTAAGGAACAGACGTCTCACCTCCCCTGCACCGCAGTAAGGAACAGAGGCTTCACCTCCCCTGGGGTTGTAAGGAACCGACGCCGCAGGCGCCAACGAAGCATCACCTCCCTGATGCCGTGCACCGCCGTTGTTTTCATCAATTCCAAGGTACTGTTCTTTGTGGGTCTGTTTGACTCCGGGCCCGACGCCGCGCACCTCACGGTCGGCGCCTTTCTTTGGGATTTTCATCTGCCACAACGTCGTAATGACTCCAGGTGGAGTTATTTGTTGCTAGAAGCTTGATTTGAGTGAATAACCTATTTTTAAGGATATTTTTGATACTGTACTGTGGATTTTTGTTGTTTAGTCTTGTTTTGGTTTAGATAAAGATGACTTATTTTTCTAAACTGGTGTGGTGTCCATTTGTAGTGTTTTCACTGTATTACTGTATGTGTTCACAAATGCTTTACACACTGCCTCTCAGATAAGCCTGTCTGCTCGTGCCAAGCTACCAAGGGGGTGATCAGGGGCTATTTTAGAAGTGTATCCCCCTTACCCTGACTAGAAGCAAGGGTCCCTATTTGGACAAAGTTACCCACCTCTGCCAAGTAGAGACCCCCATTTCTAACACACCTCAAACTAGGGAGCAGTGAATGTTGGATCTGCATGGACGACTCTTATCATAACCCTACAGCTATAGTAAGAAAAATGTCATCCAGCCACATACAATGGCCCATGCTAGAGCAATGAATGCATGTGTTTGTGTGCTTCTTGTATATCACAACCCTAGCCAAATGGAGTGGGCACTGTACACAGTAAAAGGCATGGATACAGCCAATGAGTGATTTGGAGGGGAAGCTGCAATGAGAACGGACTGTCACTTCGGTTACCGGGAAATAACCACTTACCTTTGAAGACCTATGCCAACAAAGACTGAACGCTGGAGATCCAGGGAATCTACAATGATTCCCCCACACATAGCTTTGTAAAAGATGTGGGTAATCATTCTTCTAGCAAGGTCCATTGAATCAATCTTCTTCAATTAATTGGTTATTGGAAAATACCTATATATAAGAACATGCATAAGAGTATATATTTTTTTAAACTCTGTTTATTGCATTTCAAAAATAATCATCAATGCTACCGCGCAGGGCAGCTACCGTATTGAACCAACTAGAAACAAGCTGCAATTGCTCGACACCACAGGGGGAAAAACAGTACATAGCAAACCAGCGATATCAATTCACAGTCTAAGTGCCAACTCCCTTTCATAGACAACAGTTACTCTGCTCCGGTTGGCGAGCCTGCCATGGCCTGCTGCTGAAGATAGTGTCGCAATGGCTCGCAAATGTCTTTGGGTTTGGAAGACGTGGGCAGTTCCTCCGCATATAACTCCAAGTTTTCTTTGCAGTATACCATGTCTTTGAGCCAGTGCGCCACCCTCGGCGACTGTGCCCCTCCCCACGTAATGGCAACTCTACGCTTAGCCATCAACAGTGCAATACGTATATATTTTCCCATGACCCCCTTCACATGAGGAACATAACATAAAAGGCATACCAACGGAGTACATTGTAATGCTGTTCCGGACATTTCTTGTATAATTTGTACCACCTGTCTCCAGAAACCTGCCACTCTCCCACAGTCCCAAGCAAGGTGTATAAAATCAGCTTCCAATCGACCACACCTCCTACATCTACTGGTATCCTGTAAACTATAGCCATATAGACGAAGGGGCGTGTGATACGTCTGATGCAGATATTTAAAATGTATTATGCGGAGGTTTCCATTAGGTGTGAGCTTGCCTGTGAGATTGCAGACATGTTCCCATTCCACCAGCGTCATAGTAGGGGTCAATGTATCATTCCAGCGTGCAAGACTCCTATCTGATCCGCTGGGCGTCTCAGCTCGTATGGCCCTGTATAACTTGGTTATTAATTTTTAACGTGTAGGTGTAGTCAATAGTAACTGTAGGGATTGGAGCGCCGGAACATGCATAAGAGTATATACGTGTTGTATTGCCTTTGTTGTTTATTGAAAGGCCTATGAATATATCAAAATAATACATTTTGCAATAAGCTAATCCAATTGAAGGACCGAAAAAGCCCTATGAACACTTGTTTGTAGTCTTTCTACAGACACCCTTCCAGTGAACTAAAAGTCCGAGTACTTATAATCAGAGATTTTAAAGAGAATGGAAAAAGTTTTAATAGCATTCCAGAACCACTAAATGCACCAATCAGAGGACTTCCCTTCTTGTTGAACTGGGGATCCTGAGGAAAATCGAGGAGAAAAGCCCACAAACTACTTAGTTGATTGAGTAAAGCTCTGATTTACCGCTTAAAACTGGAATAACACATAGGGAAATTAGTAGGAAAAGACAGTAATTGTCCTCCACATGTATACACTGATTCTGACCCTAGGGCATTCCCAGAAGTAGGTCAGAGAGGAGACCGACATGGCCCAAGCTGGGTGTTCAGCTGCATCTATTTCTTTATTATTGACAGTTTCCAGGAAACAAATGGATTTAGGAAGGATGAAGTGCCAATAAATACAGATCCTTCAGCTCAGGTACACAAAGTTTGCTGCCCGGGTTTGGAAGTTGACAGTCTATTCATGTCAAAATATTAAAAGTCTGTCGACAGCATCGAGCAGACCACCCGCCTCGCTAGCAAAACAAGATGCTTGGAATTGCAATGGAGGAGGATGTTTCCAGTCTACAAGAATGATCCAGGATTGGCAGACCCTCAAGGGCCACACCTTGGCCTAAACAATATAACTCAGGATTAAAAGGATCTAATAATAATAACATCAATACCAATTGTTGCAAAATATGGTACAGTTTTTTAATCATTTGTAGCTCTGAAAATCAGTGTTACTATGAAGCAATATAACAGTGCTCAAATTATCAACCTTGTAGGGATGAAAAGCTGAGTTGACCATGCTTGAATTGTGCACATGAGCTGGAGGTTACATATATTCTTGAGATAAGTATGCATAACACTTATGTCTGACAGGTGGAAAGGGGGAGGGGCACCTCAGTTTTAAAAGAAAAAGAGGTGTGGAGATGCAAGGGACTGGCTAGTTGTACAGAAGTATAAGTGTGCCCCGGTGACATGGGGATAGTCGATAGTCAGATCCCAGCTGTGTTTCTTAATTGGTAAACCCCTCCATGACAGTGTGGCTTGCATCCTTTTCAGCAGCCTGGCTGTTTGCTGTTCTTTGCTTGCTTGAATGAGATCAATGGAAAGCAGTGTCACAGGAAAAGGTACAGAAAAAGAAGTACCCAGGTACACATAGATGGGGACATGTTGTACACAATACAAAAACTGATATGCAGGGAAGTTGCTGGTGCAATGGGGTGTCCCTGGTGCATAGCCTGGAACAACGTCTAAGTAAACCAGCGTAGGCACAACTAATTGGTGTAACTTACAACCATACAAACACAGGCATGCATAAAAGCACACCAAAAAATGTAAGTTGCCCACACACAATGTAGAAAATCTATGAACATTGGAGCATCACTGCCATTACATACATTAGAATATTAAATCCAGGGGTATTAGTTGTGCCAATGTTTGTTCTCGGTGAAATACCCCAAGAGCAAAAGGTATACCCATACATGGGTTCGACACTCGCTGTGGCATAGGACTCAAAGATGAGGTCCAACGGGTTCAAACCAATCTGGGTTTACTTGTATTCTCATTTAGAGAGAGCACAGGTTTGCAGCTTGAGCTGGACTGTTCCAACTGGAGCAGGATCACAGTGGAATTCCATATGGTCGATCCCAGTCTGTAGTGGCACACGGAGAAAAAGATAGACTGAAATGCAGCCCAAAGTAATTCATTCAAAATTTCTACTCAAAGTTTTGATATTTCTCAGTGGTTACAACTGTGGTCACTGCGGTTGTCCTTAGCGTATTGAAAAGATTTTGTTAAATGTGTTGTTCCTCCTACAGAGACGTTTTAAGGCATGTCCAAAGTGGGTAATGGCCTAGGACTCTCAACTTAAAAGGGGACCCCTGAAAAAGTAACCTCTCTATCCATCTAGCTCTCCTCTGTTTATTTCCATATCTCAACCTCTTTATCCTCTGCAATCTTCAGCGCTGAGTCTGTCTCTTTACCCAGTGGCATCTTAATGAATTTTGGGAGCCCTGGAAAGAAATGTCAACTGTTTTTTGTGAACCCTGTTCCTGAAAGCTTGTTTGGCATTTTGAGGGCTTTAATGAGCAGAAAATGCGTAATAAAATTCAAAGCTGGTACGAACATCAGGCCCCAAAATATGTCTTGGCTGGAGCCTCAAAAATCTTTAAGATATCACTGTCCTGCTATGGTGGCAGCTGTGCTGTGGCAGCTGCTGGTACTGTTCTCTCTGATATGGTTACAAGTTTGGCCGATACGGTTGTCACTTGCTGGTATTTAGAGTCACTGCTGGGTCCCTCCTGTGGTCACTGCAGTTGCAACTGCTGTAGTTAATACTATAATGACAGTTACTGCTGCTGTGATCACATAGAACTACTTTTTCTGTCCATTTACCAGTGCAAAAACACAATGCAAATGTGTAGTGGTGCAAACCAAAACGCAAACCCCTAACATTCATTTCTGTTACTCCACGAGGTTGGTCAACAGCAAATGCTGTCCATATCAGACCTAAAAAGGACACTCGTTTGGTAAAATCAATGTAGGCGCATCCTTTGGGTGTGAATCTAAATGTTGTTCATGTGATAAATTCATTCAGAACCCTAGCATTGAACGGGACAGGTGTCCAGTGTAAACCAAAGACGGATGATGTATTTTGCAGGTGAAATATACCTGCTGAAAAAATACTGAAAAAGGCAGCACCGGTAAGTAGCTTATGGATTTCTTGCAATGTGTCTTCTTCCACTGTGATTTATTTGTAACCACAACAACTAGACCAGATCACGAACCCCTAGTGTTATTACTCTCACATTTTATGTTCCGTGATGGTTTGAGCTGTGATGGGACTGGTCGCATTCCCTGGGAGCGCCCTTCTCTTGGGCAGGGGTCTATGTATCATTAACATGTAACAGATGGCTGGAGCTTTGCTCAGGGACAGCAGTCAGCTGTTTTGAAAGATAAATTTAGATTGGCAGATTGGGTTCTCTTCTGCAGCCTCGCTCTCATTCTTTACATGCTATCCCTAACATTGAGGGATGGGCCTTTGGCACACAACACTTTTAAAGGGGACACACTATTGACAGAGTATGGATTGGGTTACTGGTTAACTAATCCTACAACCAGCAAGTTTGTATGATGTTTGCTTTATTCCTTGCCTAGAAATTAAACTTGTGTAGTGCTCTCTGTAAGTTTAATTATATCATTTACTTTGAAGACACAGAGTGACCATACATCAACACCTTTTCTGCCAGGACAGGTATTCTCAATTCAAGGCATCAATTGGAGTACCGTCCCTCCCCATTGCGACAGAATTTGAGGATACTCACTGGCCATGTAATGAATGTCCTACTAAATTCAAAGTACGTAGATTAATCTCTCTTTAATATATTAAAAGTCTGACCTGAATTCAGGCCTGTAAGGGCAATAGGTGGACACTCCTGAGAGTATCAAGATGACCTCCAATTGAAAGTCCTTATAATACGTATTAGCATAAAACATGCTAATTTGATTTATTTTATAAAGCATGTTTGCTTAAGGGTGCACCATCCCATGTTTGCTTGTGGCAGCTAAAAACCCCAAGAAAGGGAAACATTTATCCACGTAGTTCACTGCGCAGTTCACTCATAAAATGAAAGCTACAAACTAGAACTCGTGAACTGTAAGAAAAAGTCATCCAGGGGACTAGGCATCAGAAGGAACTCATGCAGGAACTGAAACATCATTCCTCCATATACTAAGCTCACTCTTTCAAGATAGCAAAAAACTGAAGGTTTATGGCTTCATGAAGTTTCCCCTCAGTCATTGACAATAACTCACTCCTCTTGCTCATATATACTTAAACTAAAAAACTCCTCTCCTCCCTCTGACCGACTCCACACATTTGCGAATTATTCAGAGCTAATGGTCACTTATCACATCTGTTGTAATCTGCAGGTCACAGTTCGCATGTCTGCAGGGCCAACTCAGCCTTCCATCCTTCCAAGTCTGGTAAATTGAGTGTAAATAAATTGGGCAAATGTAGCACCTGTTTCTAGAGCACTTAGAAGTGACTACAAAGCACTACATACAATACATTGTTAGCATTCTTACCTTAATCTAGTGTTGCCTCCAAGGTATTATGCACAGTCCCACCTTTACTTCCTAACTCGTTTAGCACTCTCTGTAACTACTATCAGGCGCATACCTACACAGATCTACGCACCATTTATCTTCATACTACAATTACCATTCATTTGCATTCATTCCTTTAAGCGTGTACTTATTCCACTGATAAGGCACTGGCTCCATTCCTCCCATTTTTATTCTCATTGTAACTTTATATTATTTGCTTGACTTCCCAGTCAAACACTATCTGCAATGCAAATGCTTTCTGCTTCTAACAGGCTGCACACTGTGGCAATTTCAGCTTGTCAAGAAAAACTGTGGGGAAAGTTTACTAAAATTTGACACAACTCAGCAACCATAGATGCTGCACAGTACTGCATTGCACCATTGGGCGAGAGAAAAACTGCACCATATCAAATAAGGCAGAACAAAATAATATGCTTTGAAAGAGTTTAGTACTTTTCCCACTTTGCATGTGTGCAGCACACAGGGAAAGTTAGAAAAGTTTTGAGAAAACTACTCGAACCTTACGCTAGTCTCCAGGAGTGTATTTTGGTGGATAGACCTCTCCACCTAATCAGAGAGGGCTTTGTGTCAGCCCCATTGATGGTTGCATGGGAAAGCCCATTTACCACCCCGGGACCAGCCTCTTGTCACAAAATAGTGCACAGTGCTTCTTTGCTTTAGGAAACTTTCCATCACAATTTAGAATTTTCTTTGGAAAGTAAATCCCAACACACTTTTTGAGGCATCCATTACAATGTGTGTGGGTAACTTTCCTCCTCGTGTTTGACTTTAGTCCTCGCTGTCACGATGAAGCTTGAGGTAGAGTCTGGCCGTTAACAGTCCACGCTCCTTATGCGCAACCGATGAACATGCTACTAAACTTATGCAGTTTGCTGTAAAAGCAAACAGTCTCAAAGCAGAGGTCTTGGGTGATACATCATACTTTACTGCATCTTACTGATCCAGAACCCTCTAGTCAGCAGCACTCGCGAACAATTGCCCTGTGATTGCTTATCAGCAAAATTTAACCTCAATGGACTTAATTTATAAAGGGACCCTATGCCTCCCCCCGCCCCCCCACAGTAGTGATGAATTGGAACTGGCAGAGTACAGTCCCAGTGACATACTGTGTTGCTGAACAATGTGCCCATTTGTCACAGCCTTTTCCATCTGGCACCGAAGCCTCTCACTTGCACAAAATGGCGCCGCGCCACGATTAAGGCGAAGCGAAGGCATTTATCAAAGAGCAACAACAGTAAATCAGATGGTTTTTTTTTACGTTTCATTCAGTTTTATTGGAGCATCAGCACTTTAAGATCTAAACCTTTTTAATATGCAGCAATTACCATTATCCCAGCATCTGACTCTATTTTCCTCGTATTCTAGTGTTTATGCGTCTTTGTTTCTGGAGAGACTATTTTGCGTAGTACTTTGTGCTAGCAGCGCAGCTCCACTGTTGTCACATTTCAAGTTGAAGACACTTGTGACTTAAGAAAGTAAGGCACAGAGTCTGACAACAAACTACTAACTAATTAAGTGTAGCGCTATGAGTCCCTTCCTCTGTAGATTACACTTCTCTACTCCAGAGAGTGCACCTCCAGATTAAACGGCACCTCCGCATGGTGTTGTATTCCTCTTAGGGTGTCCATACACGGCTTTCCTGTATCATGTCCTTATATAGGCACAATTCGCCCTGCCCTTATATAGGCATAAAATCCCAGTCCTTATTTAGGCATTAAACCGTGCACTCCAAATACAGGCATGGTCTTCGACATCCGTCCACCCTAACGTCACAACGAGTTCTTGAAGAACAGACCCTTAGGCTTCGGGAGTTTACCTAGCACAGGACTATTGATTTCTTCAAAGACTCATCTATTATGCATGAAACATTATACCTTAGGGGTTCATTCATGACGTCTTCCGCTGTCCGATTCACGTCAATGCTAACATTCTGAGATACCTCTCAGGTATAAATATACCTTCCCTAGCCCTTGTAAACTAGAGGAGACCTCGACTTCAGAGGAGCCCGTTTCCCGGCCTGACGCACTGAGAAGACGCTGTCATCCCTGCACGCAGAGAGTCCAGCTTCCAGTGATCTGACTTCCCTTGCGGGGTGTTGGAGTTCGAATCTGGCAAGAGATTTCTACCTCTCTCATTCTTAAGGTATGGAGCTGACTAGAACCTAGAGGGACTCTTGGCATACTAGGCATACTAGACTTAACATACTCTTAGTATACCATAGTAAGGAATACTTCACCTACTTCATACCTCTCCCTACACCTAGGTTAGGTTAGGTACATTGGGGTAGAACTAGCTTAGCAACGCATCGTATGAGTACTCGCATTTTTAGTATATGTTATTTGTGTAAATGAATATCTACTAAAGATCATGCTAGCGCAGTATTATTTATTTCTACTGCTTACGCTGTACATTATTTATCTTGCATACTGTCTTGTGATCATAACAGCACATTTAACTTACACGAGAAACAAGACTGTTCAATAAATCTTTTATTGAAACGCCCGTCTATTCTTTCTGTGTAACTTTGAGGAAAACTAAGCATGCACGATTGAGCTGAGTGAAATAGTTATCTATTGTTTCCACGACTCTGGGACACGTTCTGATTCTAAAGGGAAACAAAGTTGTCATGTTTTGCGGCTGCCAGAAACTACTCCCGTCTTGTTATCCAAGGAGTATCTAGTGGCCTCTGAGCTAGCTGGCACAAGTAATTAAGTTTAATATACTCGATAGGGACATACTGACCTTAGTCCTATGTCAAACCTATAGGGGATATTATTCCAATGCGCAGAGCCTATTAGGGAAATAGGAGCTACACTATAATGGGTCACATCCACATGGGTCACATCTGCATGGGTCACATCTGCATGGGTCACATCTGCATGGGTCACATTTTATACCCCACACAACCTCAGTTGGCCACACTCTTTCAGTGCACAGTCTTAGTTCACAAGTCACATATGACTAGGCGTCCTCCACAAATAACACAACTTTCTTAGATCACACTTTTACCGAATTTGTGGTAAGGATTCAGTCAGAATTACTTTTGAACCTCGCTTTTATTTGTTTTTACTAAATGCTTTATTTGTTTGGCAGCTAGACCTACTTTGCATATTCTTTTAGACTAAGGGGTCGATTCCGATGTCGGCCGGAAGCGCACCTAACAGTATTCGTCCGGAAAAAATACCAGCCGAACGCATGTCTTCCGACCGACTCGAACACTCTACCGAACGAACAAGTACGATGCGCATAACAGCCCAGATTCCGAGCGAGCCGTACTTACCCATTCCAGCTCCTGTACCCCGCCCGAGCCGGATCCGTAAACGCCGAATCGAGTCGCACGGAACCAAATACACAGCACCTTCCGGCCGGACTAGTACGATGCATCTTCCGTACGCACCGAACTCGTCGCTACGTCCGGCACGTTTGAGCATCCGGGAGAGCCGTACATAAGCTCCGTTTCGCGCCACAAGACGATCCACGGCTACGAGACGAACAAGCCTGCTACGAGTACGACTCGAAGACACGAGAAACCCGAATGAGACGATCCAAGCATGAATCCCATTGCGCAGGTCCTACCTATACTCTACATCTATTACCGGGAACGGCACGGACGCGTACGGCGCAGACGGTAAGTCAAACACCAACAATACAAACAAACCACACGTGCACGAAATATGTCACACACACATAGGGATGCACAAATAACGTACACTAGCAACAGCAGAACCATAGGGGTGGGATGGCCAACACCAATGCCATACACACCCATAGGGGGATGGATGCCTGCCACTACTACCACCCCTACCCAGGGGTGCCTGGATGCCTGCCACTACTACCACCCCTACCCAGGGGGCTGGATGCCTACCACTACTACCATCCCCACTCATGGGGGGCTGGATGCCTACCACTACTACCATCCCCACTCATGGGGGGCTGGATGCCTACCACTACTACCATACCCACCCTTAGGGGGATGGATGCCTGTCACTACTACCACCCCTACCCAGGGGGGCCTGGATGCCTGTCACTACCACCACCCCTACTCAGGGGGCTGGATGCCTGCCCCTACCACCACCCCTATCCAGGGGGCTGGATGCCTGTCACTACTACCATCCCCACCCTTAGGGGGATGGATGCCTGCCACTACTACCATACCCACCCTAAGGGGGATGGATGCCTGCCACTACCACCACCCCTACCCAGGGGGCCTGGATGCCTGCCACTACTACCATACCCACCCTTAGGGGGATGGATGCCTGCCACTACTACCACCCCTACCCAGGGGTGCCTGGACGCCTGCCACTACTACCACCCCTACCCAGGGGGCTGGATGCCTACCACTACTACCATCCCCACTCATGGGGGGCTGGATGCCTACCACTACTACCATCCCCACTCATGGGGGCTGGATGCCTACCACTACTACCATACCCACCCTTAGGGGGATGGATGCCTGTCACTACTACCACCCCTACCCAGGGGGCCTGGATGCCTGTCACTACCACCACCCCTACTCAGGGGGCTGGATGCCTGCCACTACCACCACCCCTATCCAGGGGGGTTGGATGCCTGTCACTACTACCATCCCCACCCTTAGGGGGATGGATGCCTGCCACTACTACCATACCCACCCTAAGGGGGATGGATGCCTGCCACTACCACCACCCCTACCCAGGGAGGCCTTGATGCCTGCCACTACTACCATACCCACCCTTAGGGGGATGGATGCCTGCCACTACTACCACCCCTACCCAGGGGTGCCTGGATGCCTGCCACTACTACCACCCCTACCCAGGGAGGCTGGATGCCTACCACTACTACCATCCCCACTCATGGGGGCTGGATGCCTACCACTACTACCATCCCCACTCATGGGGGCTGGATGCCTACCACTACCACCACCCCTACTCAGGGGGGCTGGATGCCTGTCACAACCACCACCCCTACTCAGGGGGCCTGGATGCCTGTCACTACCAACACCCCTACTCAGGGGGGGCTGGATGCCTGCCACTACCACCACCCCTATCCAGGGGGGGCTGGATGCCTGTCACTACTACCATCCCCACCCTTAGGGGGATGGATGCCTGCCACTACTACCATACCCACCCTAAGGGGGATGGATGCCTGCCACTACCACCACCCCTATCCAGGGGGGGCTGGATGCCTGCCACTACTACCACCCCTACCCAGGGGGGCTGGATGCCTACCACTACTACCATCCCCACTCATGGGGGGCTGGATGCCTACCACTACTACCATCCCCACTCAAGGGGGCTGGATGCCTACCACTACTACCATCCCCACTCATGGGGGGCTGGATGCCTACCACTACCACCACCCCTACTCAGGGGGGGCTGGATGCCTGTCACTACCACCACCCCTACTCAGGGGGGCCTGGATGCCTGTCACTACCACCACCCCTACTCAGGGGGGGCTGGATGCCTGCCACTACCACCACCCCTATCCAGGGGGGGCTTGATGCCTGTCACTACTACCATCCCCACCCTTAGGGGGATGGATGCCTGCCACTACTACCATACCCACCCTAAGGGGGATGGATGCCTGCCACTACCACCACCCCTATCCAGGGGGGGCTGGATGCCTGTCACTACTATCATCCCCACCCTTAGGGGGATGGATGCCTGCCACTACTACCATACCCACCCTAAGGGGGATGGATGCCTGCCACTACCACCACCCCTATCCAGGGGGGGCTGGATGCATGCCACTACTACCACCCCTACCCAGGGGGGCCTGGATGCCTGCCACTACTACCATCCCCACCCTTAGGGGGATGGATGCCTGCCACTACTACCATACTCACCCTAAGGGGGATGGATGCCTGCCACTACCACCACCCCTACCCAGGGGGCCTCGATGCCTGCCACTACTACCATACCCACCCTTAGGGGGATGGATGCCTGCCACTACTACCACCCCTACCCAGGGGGCCTGGATGCCTGTCACTACTACCATCCCCACTCATGGGGGCCGGATGCCTACCACTACTACCATCCCCACTCATGGGGGGCCGGATGCCTACCACTACTACCATCCCCACTCATGGGGGGCCGGATGCCTACCACTACTACCATCCCCACTCATGGGGGGCTGGATGCCTACCACTACTACCATCCCCACTCATGGGGGGCTGGATGCCTACCACTACCACCACCCCTACTCAGGGGGGGCTGGATGCCTGTCACTACCACCACCCCTACTCAGGGGGGCCTGGATGCCTGTCACTACTACCATCCCCACCCTTAGGGGGATGGATGCCTACCACTAATACCATCACCACTCATGGGGGGCTGGATGCCTGTCACTACAACCACCCTTACTCATAGGACGGGCAATGCATGACACAACTAGCATACTCCCACATAAGCACTGTCTGTAAATTACATCCCAGCCTCCAACACCATGACAAGCGTGTGTGGTCTGTGTCAAATGCATACAACACCGAACATGACATTGAACATACAATGTGACCCCCTAACACATGTGTCACACATAATTGTGTGTGTGGCTTACACAATGCAAGCAGACCATGACCACTGTGGCAATGTGGCCCAAAGCCCCATCACCACAGTGCCCATAAGGTAAGTGTGTGCTCCATAGCTGAAACACATTCTGAACAGTGTGGCAATGGGGCCCAAAGCCCCATCACCACAGTGCCCATAAGGTAAGTGTGTGCTCCATAGCTGAAGCACATTTTGAACAGTGTGGCAATGTGGCCCAAAGCCCCATCACCACAGTGCCCATAAGGTAAGTGTGTGCTCCATAGCTGAAGCACATTTTGAACAGTGTGGCAATGTGGCCCAAAGCCCCATCACCACAGTGCCCAAAGGTAAGTGTGTGCTCCATAGCTGAAGCACATTTTGAACAGTGTGGCAATGTGGCCCAAAGCCCCATCACCACAGTGCCCATAAGGTAAGTGTGTGCTCCATAGCTGAAGCACATTTTGAACAGTGTGGCAATGGGGCCCATAGCCCCATCACCACAGTGCCCAAAAGGGAAGTGTAGTCCTGGTGAAAGCTGCAAAAACATAACTGCAGGGATTATTCCTGGCCACACAACACCAAACACTACAGTGGCATTGTAGTGCTTGTGTCCCATAGCAACATAGATTGTGTGAGGCAAGCAGTGCAGTGCCAATGACACATCGTTCTGGCCATGTGCACACAAACATCAGCCATGGGGGCCCACATTGTCTACATGCACAAATAACACAATGACAGAAGTGAGCATCATAATGCAGACCCACATATCAGCACCAATGGACACACAAATGTAGATATCCTGTGGAGACTGTAGATGTCAGGTGAACAAATACCATACCATGGCAGCAATGGGACATACTAACCATGATCAATGTGCTGACTGATGACCTAGCAGTCCCAGGGCCAGCAGGGGAAAGCCAACAAACAACATACAGCCAATGGCAAACTAAAGATATGCCAATGCAGTGGTGCAAAAGCACAAACACAAACGGGCAGACTCACACTGCATATCATACACAACAGGTGAGGGGGGTTGTGTGCCAGTGTCCCCAGGCAAACACACAACCCATGAGGAGGCCAGATTCACTGATACACAGATGTCAACACAGTCACAAACAAAAGTAACTCATGGATTGGATTCCCCTATGTGGGCAAACAGGCATTGTGAGATGAGAGGGAGCCCAAATTACACGTCACACAAGCTTGTAGGAACAGCAACACACACAGCAAGAGACCGAACCACCACAGCACTCCCCCCAGGGACCCCACATTGTGGTGACACTAGCCTGCATGACAATCACACTGTGATGACAAAGGTAGATGTCATCCACACTGTGAACCACAGCCATGTGTCCTGAGCAACAAACTACCATCACACCTATACAAGCACAAAGCACTCAGCACGGCCTGCCAGCCAAGGAAAATATGGAGGTAGTGCCCCAGCCGTGCAACAACTCACATTTGCACACACTCAACGCCACACACCTTGAACTCCACCAATGTGCAGCGTTGAAGCTCACATGGACTGCTGACATTGCACATGCACCCATGACAATCCCAGGGATGTTGGGGGGAAATAAGGTGCAGAAACCCATCACACATGGCCAGTCAACAATACTTGTGAATGTCTGACACACTGCACAGTATGCCGTAAATGGGCATGACGTGAAATCCACCCCAAACAATGGGATCCTGGCCATAGTCACACACCAATGAAGAAGCCAAGCTGACCCACAATGGACACACATAGACAACTTCCAACATTGCAGCTCTGACCCTGAGGAGTGGCAGCAGTCACACACACAACGTGTCACAATCACTGAAAGCATACACAAACAGAAAATCACATTACTCGTGTAACCAACAAGTGCCAAGAGGAATCCTGACTGTGTCCCATCTGCGTTTGCCCACATCCCCAGCCCTGACAACAAAGACAACTAGGGATGACAACCTCGTGAACATTAGTTTGCCATGTACCCACATCCCGGAGTAACCAGGTCCAAGATGCTGGATGAACACAGAACAACTCAGCAAGCATCACAAACAGGAACATCCGTAGGGACACAGCCTGTGTAGGAAAAGGAGAAGGGAACACGCACAGACATGCCTACACAACACACAACATGGGCACAGCCTATATCACGGAATCACGCACTGCCATGAGGGCACTCCACTCCTGTGGAAGGTCAGCTGTGCCAAACCTTGTCTGTGCATGACTCAAACATGTCAGCAGAACACTCGGTGAGTGAGTCAACAACTACAACACACTGAAGGCTCTTCTCATAGCCTGGGCACGGGAGTGTCACGTCAGTCATCTGCATACACCCAAGACACGTGTCAAGCATCTTGCACTGTGTACACAGATGAGTCCTCCAAATTTGATGTGCTAAACTGCATGTCCATTGGAGACGGGCACACAGTCAGGGTACTAGGAACATTGGACAGTGGTAAGCCCACCAGATGTGCATCAGTGTAGGACAAAGATGGTAATCTACAAATGCTAAACGTACATCCCTGTGTCAAATGCTGAACATTACACCCTCAGACTGCAGCAAAGGATGCTATAGATCCAGACTAGATTAGGACACATATCCCATGGACCACATGGAGCCCATCACAGCAAAACTTCATTTACCTGATCTGAACACTATTACAACAGCAAATGCATGATTCTACACATCTACATCATGTACCTCCAAAGATTAACCACAAGTAAACAAAAAGAGGCTTTATTCAGCAAGTGTGCAACTCAAATCAAAAGTCCAAAATAAACTAAGGCCAATGGCCAGTCCAAATATACAGTCCCAACAGGGTGATGTGTGACAACTTGTCAACAATTGCTTGCCTGCACAGGTACGGACAGGGGACATCCCCCTTGGAGGGGCATACAAGGGGCAGGCCAGGCACCGCAGGGACAGGATCAGGGGATGCCAGAAGGAGGCAGTGAAAGGGAGGTGGGTGCAGGAGTGTCACCGGCAACTGCAGTGGAGGTGTCTGAGTCAGGGGGGGCTGGCACCACCGCAGGGCTCAAGTCAGATGCAGTTGGTGCTGCAACCACTGCAGTGGGCTGGTCAGATGGAGTGAACTGGGTCCCCAATGCAGTGCCCGAGTCAGACGGGGTGGTTGTGGACTCCACCGCAGTGCATGACTCCAAGGTAGTGGAAGGGGGGCAGAAGAGCTGGGCAGGACAGAGGGGGGACACAGTCTCCACACCAGTGGCACAAACAGGCAGAGCGTCTGGTTTGGGGGTGGAAGAGCAAGTGGCAGGGGGGGGCCTAAGCAGTTTGGGGATGTGGTATCGGTGTGTGGGGGAACCTGGGGCAGGGTGTGGCGGTGGAACCTGTGGAGTGGTGGCCTGGGGGATGGAGGTGAGAGACTGGGTGGTTGACTTGCAGGGCGGTGGCGGGGTCTTGCGCTTCCGGGACCGGGGGACTTGCGGGTGGGGGCTCACTCTGCCTGCGCCTGGGGGAGGGTGTCCGGGGGCGAGGGGCACTCCCCTCTGTGTGGGTGGACTTCCTCTTCCCCCGGTATGCTGGATCAGCAGGATGGGAGGGGAAGAGGCCGAGGTCACACAGGAAGATCTGCTGTGTAGGTGTGTTAGCAGGCGAGGCAAGGGAAGGGGTCTTGGAGGGAGAGGATTTGGAGGACTGCGGAGTTAATGTGGATGCCTGTGTGTGTGTGTGTGTTCCCCATCCCCTGTGTCTGTGGTATCAGTCCCCTGAGGATGCGTGTGTGCACGTCTTGCCTTTCTCTTGGGTGTGTCTGTGCTGCTCGTGTCTGTGTGTTTGGGTGACTGTGCAGGTGTGCATGTGCTTTGGACAGGTAGGGGTGCAGGAAGTGTTGATGGGGCAGAGGTGGGAGGGGTGAGGGACTGTTGGAGGAGGGACACTGCTGCCGTCAGGGAGGAGTCCATGGACCTATTGCTCCTCTGTAGGGCAGACATACCCGTCGAGATGCCCTCCATGAACGACACCAGCTGTGTCAACAGAGTGGTGTGTGCATGGAGGACACTCAGCATTGCTGTCTGCTCTACATGGAGCTGCCGAAGGAGGTACACAGACTCCTCACTCAGGGCAGCAGGGGACACTGGGGCAGGGGCTGCGGTGCCTGGCACGAAGGAGTCACGCTCCCGAGTACGGGAGCCTCCACGGACCTCAGGAATGGGAGCCAATGGGAGGGCGGTGGTGGTGGTGGCGGGGCCAGACAGACTAGCTGGCCTTTGGTGGCTGCTGAGACCCGCCTCCACAAGGGAGTCATCCTCCGAGCTGCTGTGGTCCTCAGCTGAGGTGGATGGTGCTGAGGACTCCTCGGTGTGGCTCCCCTCGCCCTCCGTGCCACTGGGTCCCTCTGACCACCCGTCCGATGCTGACCCAGTCTGGCTCCGCTGCTCCTCCTGGTCCGTGGAGCTGTCCCCTCCTGTGGCCGTGGATGTATCTGCAAACAATTAGGGAAACAGACAAACATCAGTCACCTGCACTGACCGCACACACCACAGTAAGTACAGCACATTACAGAGCAAGCCCTGGCATCCTTAGTTGAACATTGCCTAAAGTCCTCACACAGATTCGGGGAAGCCAATTGTCAGTCTGATGGTCAACCATGGGACTCACACCCCTCCTGCCCTTGCACCCATCTGTCCGGTGCCTGTCTGATGGTAAGACCCCAGTGTGGACACATGCACCACCTACACAGTTGTTGGACATTGCAGGGAACACGGTGAAGTATGTGAACATGCACACATCACATCTCCTGCCACTGAGTCAGTGCAGGTGTCCGGATAAAGGGATGGCCAGAGTCTAAATAGAAATGCATGTGATGCATACCAGCACCAGACACCATGATGCACCCATGTCCGGATAGTCAATGCCACAATGGGGTGCATGTTGCACATGTCACTCCCCTGCAGGATCAGTCTCAGGAAGTTGAATGCCATGACACAGGAATGCGTGCAAAGTCATACATTACTGTCTCAAGTCACATGGCCATGGCAGCCAGCCAACAACAGTCTGCACTGTGTCACAATCTGAGGGCATGGGGAATGCAAGTTATGCGACTGACAAGTGCACATGTCCATCCCCTAAATACCACATCATCTGTACTACTATTTGTCCACGTCATACCAACTGGACATATGGGGGACATGAAACACAACTCTCTGAACATGAGCACCTCACAGTGTGCTGTGAATGACAATACAGCTGACTGACAGTCACAGTCGCAAACACCTGTGTGCACAGTCAAGTGATCAGACACCTATAAGTCACAGAAGTATCGTCTATCATGGTCACATCTCAGATGGCATGCTGAGCCCTAACCGATAAACATACCAGTAGTCCTGACAACGAAGACACAGCACAATGACACAGAGGCAGACACCTGAGGGTACATTACACTGATCACAACATGCCAGATGATACACGGGAGTGGGAGTACAGAGTGCATTGCATGCCCTGGAGTAGGCATGACTGTCCAGCTCCACCTGTAAGAGGGATGAGTCCTGGACAGTAGGCAGGTGGCTAAGCATGTGTGACACACTGGATACACATACTCCTGAGGCCCAAACATTGTTCCCACCAGCAGCATGGGTGTGTGCCAAATTCCCCAGGGACATGTGGTGAGTCAGAGCAGCAAGCGGACCACATATCAAAGTTACACCCAGATTACATGTCAGAACTTAGGCATTGTGTAAGCAATTGACCCACCCATAAATCACACAACATAGTCACGGGAACAGATGCTGTCCCCCAGCTTGAGCAAAGCTAAATGCAATGACACAGTCCCCAAATGACACAATTTCCTGACTATAAGGGCCACACATATGCGTATCAGAGGAGAAGTGGGCATGTCACAAATGAGGGACATGGGTCCTGGACCACATGACTGATGTACTGTGGAAGTTTAACCAGGCCAGAGGAGGGCACATAGCATGTCACACAAAGTGCACAGTGCAGTCATGGACTCACCCCCTCCTTGCTGCTGTCTGTCCTTCAGCTGCCCATCCAGGTCAGGGAAGACCACCGCCAGGATCCGGAGCATGTGGGGGTCAGGGTCCGGTGTCCGCCCCTCCTGCGAGGAGGCAACAGCTTCAGCTGGACCCTTGCGATCCTCCGGGTCCAGCCACAAAGGTCCTGCCACCTCTTCTGGCAGTTGCGGATCCTGCGCCTGTAGACCCCCACGGATCTTACTTTCCGGGCGATGGTCAGCCAGATTTCCTGCTTCTGGTGGGCATCAACCTGTGAGGATGACAAAGTGAGAAGGCCATTACTACACATGCAACATATACGTGCATCACACAGTTGGATATACATGTCTCAATCACAGGGGCATATGATGTACACAGGCAGTGCAACAATGGCTATGAACAGTTTGCCAGCAGTCACTACATGGTATCATTGCATGGGAAGTAAACCTAGTTGGAATGCACTGTTACTGCACTGTACCAGTTCTGTGCATGTGACTACACACTTTGGGGTGTGACAACTACTCAGTGGGCATGCTAGCCAGTGGTGTGCACACTGAAAGCCCTGCTAGTCAGACAACATGCACAATTTGTGAGGCAGTGGACAGCACACTCACCTGCTCCCCTGGTTTCCCATACAGCTTGCTGTACTGTGGAAGGAGGCTGTCCAGCAGGGCATGGTTCTCCTCAAGGCTGAAGGCTGGGGCTCTCTCCACAGTACATGCCATTGCAGGAGCCCGAGGAAGCATAAACAGCAGCAGTGTTGGTGGCAGATGTCGTCCTGGAGCATGTAGTGCAGGCAAGTGAGCTCTCAGGGGAACAGCCAGCATTATATGTGTGCTGCAGAGGCAGATACTGTCCCATGTGTCCAAAGTGATAGGTCCAAGTCGTTTGCATCTTCTGAATTTGACCAATCCATGGAATAGCAGCACTAATACACGCCCACAGCATCTTTCAAATCTTCAACTTCATGACACCCATGATTTTGCCACATTGTTTTGGCTGGCCAACTGAATTCACTGCATCAGACTCGTTGGAGCTTCGAAAACGCGTCCGTTGCCATGCCAGGCCCCAGCCAATGTGTGCGCACCATTCTGTCCATTGCTGTACAACGCATACCAGGCATACAACGCGTACCCGCTCACATACAATGCAATGGGCTGGCCGGGCACACCGATCGGTCCATTGCTGTGCAATGCGTACCAGTCATACAACGCGCACCCGCTCACATACAATGCAATGGGCCGGCCGGGCACACCGATCGGTCCATTGCTCTACAACGCGTACCCGCTCACATACAATGCAATAGGCCGGCCGGGCACACCGATCGGTCCATTGCTCTACAACGCGTACCAGGCATACAACGCGTACCCACTCACATACAATGCAATGGGCCGGCCGGGCACACCGATCGGTCCATTGCTGTGCAACGCGTACCAGGCATACAACGCGTACCCGCTCACATACAATGCAATGGGCCGGCCGGGCACACCGATCGGTCCATTGCTGTACAACGCGTACCAGGCATACAACACGTACCCGCTCACATACAATGCAATGGGCCGGCCGGGCACACCGATCGGTCCATTGCTCTACAACGCGTAGCCGCTCACATACAATGCAATGGGCCGGCCGGGCACACCGATCGGTCCATTGCTCTACAACGCGTCCCTGGACAGGTCACACGCATATGTCACCATGCTGGTCACTGGTGAACCTATGCCAGCCACATTTACTTTCCAGGGACTCAGGGGCACACCTACAACACCACACCCAGTCCACACTGTATATAAGGCATGTGTGGCAGCATTACCTTATCTGTGTATGGGGGTGAACATGTGGATTTTGGGGTGGCACTTGGGGGCAGACACACCCAGGCTGTGCACGTGTTCATGGGGACAGGGTCCTTTGTGTGTTGTGCACCTAACCACTGTGGTGTGCAACTTTTCATTTCTGAGCATGTGTCATGGTCACATTTCCAGGTTGTGTATGTGTATGACATGTCACATACCCCCAGGCTCACATGTGGGAAGGCATGTACGTCACAGGGTGGCTCATTCCGACAATAGTGATGTCCCTCCACAGTCTGTGTGCATGTTGTGTATCACATGTCTCTGACTCCATGTGCACAATGGGAGACAGTCTCCACATCCACGTGGTTTGTGCATGAACTTTGATGGTGTGTGTGTGTGTGTCACAGATGTCCATGTCTGTCCTGCAGAGGCTACAGGGGCCACTACCTGTGGGTGTCATGTTTGTTTTTCTGACGTGTACATGATACGCCATGTCATGCCAGTGTCCATGTGGCAAGACAGGGTCCCTGGGAATCTACCTGTCAATGAGCTGTGATGCCTGTGGAGCATCTGTCCAGACATGTCACTGTGGTATGTGTGTGGAACGTGAGAGCAGTTAATGGGTACTGTGACACAGCCTAATGGTGTCCCATAGCACACCCTGGAACCTGTTGTCAACACTTGTTGAACAGAGATGTTAGATGATGTCCATGTAGGTGCCATATATGTCCAAATGGAACGACACACACATCAAGTACTTGTGTTTGTTGATGATGTATCATGTGAAATTGAGTATGGTGAACGGCACATAGGTGGGGTGACTGACAATCTTGCTTTCTTCACCTATGCACTGCAGGGCTCCTGCTGTCCATCGACCATTCCCAGACCTGGCAACGATGGTGGATCGTGACAGCATCCGACGGTACCGCTTCACCAGGCAGCTGATTGAGGATTTGGCAGTGCGGTTGGACCCACATTTGCAGTCTGGCCGGCCGTATCCTACAGCGCTGACCCCCAAGGTGAAGGTGATGGCAGCCCTACACTTCTTTGCCACCGGTACCTTTCAACACACTGTGGCAACTACTGGTGGGATGTCACAGACTATGTTCAGCCGTGTGCTACGCGATGTTTTGGGGGCAATGTTGAGATACCTCAACCAGTACATCTATTTCCCAACACGTCAACGACTCACTGATGTCAAGAGTGACTTCTATGCCCTGGGGAGGATGCCACATGTAATTGGCTCCATTGATGGGACACATGTGGCTTTGATACCACCACAGGCACATGAGCAGGCATACCGGAACCGTAAACATTACCATTCGATCAATGCTCTGGTGGTATGTCTTGCAGATATGACCATCTCACATGTGTGTGCCCGTTTCCCCGGTTCGGCACACAATGCCTACGTGATGAGGAGTAGTCGCATCCAGAGGATGATGTCACAGATGCCGAACCAGCGTGCCTGGCTTGTTGGTGTGTACTGACTTTGTACCATTGTGTGTGTTCTGCTATGTTGTTTTCCGCACACATTTTCAAATCGGCTAATGTGCAATTGTCTGTCTGTAGGTGACTCGGGATACCCCAACATGCCGTGGTTGCTGACACCCCTCAGGAACCCTGTGACACCAGCCCAGATGCGCTACAATGAGGCACATGGTCGGACGAGGAGGGTGATTGAGCGGACCTTTGGTCTCCTGAAGAGCCGCTTCCGCTGCCTGGACAAGACAGGAGGGGCCCTCCCACATGCCCCAGCAAAGGTGTGCAAGATTGTCATCGTCTGCTGCATGCTACACAACCTGGCAGTGCGGAAGGAGTTGCCTCTCATCCTGGATGACGATGACCAACGTCCGCCACCTGTGGAAGATCCTGGTCTGGGTCACGATGCCAGTGAAGATGATGATGATGATGATGATGGTGATGTCCGCACACAGCTCATCACCAACTTCTTCAGCTGAATGTGAGTCTCCAGAGGGTTGTGATGTCAATGATTTGAGTTTGCATGATATGTGTGTGTGGTGCTCTGGTGCTGTTTGAGTGTGGCCATGTGCTACTTGACTGGATGCGTGCAGCGATGTGTCCTTGCAGGTGGTCTGTACTGCCCAACAGTGTTGACATGCTAACTTGGTTTTGTGTAGTTATCTCGTGACATGTATTAGACATGAGTGTTGCCGTTCTGTGCTGTTCTTCAGTGGTTTTGACTGTGTGTCATGTCTGTCCTTCACAGGGTGCTGCCGGAGTTGTCTGATCAACTTGGATCCCCCGAATCCTGATTCAACTTCCAAAGCAGTCGTTTCCCTACAGGTGATGTGCCACACACCCCTGGACTTTCTATCTTCTGTATTTTTGACTTTGTGGCCACAGCCAGGTTGGATTAGCTTGCATTTGTAGTGGAAACAACATGTTGCAAATGTGTAATAAACCTGTGCTTCACTTTGGGATGTGCGTTGTCTGTAGTCACACATCTGACTGACATTTGCTTACTGCACCTGTAGTCTAGTTGACAGTGACTGTGAATAGGTGGCGTGTCTGTGCATTCCACTGTATTTCGTTGCAACATCAGTATAGGTGATGAGTCTGATGGCCCTGGTGTGTATGTGTTGTGTGGCCCTAGTGGTGTGTCTCCATCATATGTGTCACGTCGCCATGACTGACATGACGGTGTTGGACTTGCTGTAGCAGTTAGCATGCACAGTGTCATTTAGCAGATCACCATCTACATGACAAAAACCATGTTGGAATCACAACAGAGGGAGATATGGTGTATTGGTGAGTTTATTTACATACAGGTGTGAGGATGGTGCACAGGATGGTGGGTGCTGTACATAGAAATTGGAATCCAAAGTTCCCATGTGTATTGGAAGTCTTGGTAGCTGAAATGTCCAGAGTAAAGTCCACAGTCATCTGATTAATTTGGCCAACTAGAGCTCCCCATGTCATGTGGGAGAGTTGGGTTGGCTTCGACAGGGCGTGCAGTTTGCACACAGAGGAAAAGTTCCAGAACAAATGTGTTGGGTTCCTGGGGGATGTAGATGGCCATCGGCCTCTCAGTTTGGCCTCTTTGGACGGCCCCTCTTCTTGGGGGGGGGGACCCTCAGGTGCAGGCTGCGGCGGTGCAGGGGACTCTCTGCCAGAGTCCTCCTCCCTCCCTGTGGCATTTGCAGTTGTTTCAGCAGCAGTTGTTGTGGGCACACAGGGAGGTGAGGCCATGTTGGTGCTGATCTGGCGAAGGCATGCGAGTATGTCCCTATGCACCGCTGTCAGTTGTTCCAATGTGTCCCACTTGGACTCCATGCCAGACATGTGTGTCTCGACACGTGACATGTGTGTCTCGACATGTGACATGTGTGTGTGAACACGGGACATGTGGGAGTCCAAGCGGGCATGATGGGCAGCCTGCTGCTGTTGTATGTCCTTGAGGATCCCCCAACCTGGCTGACCTCTCCAGTGCTAGTCTGGTACGCAGCCGCGATGCGTGCCAGTTGTGGGTCATCATGCAGTCCAGACCCCTCTGCAAAGAGCGACCTATGTCTACCACCCCTCCCATCACCCCTGGCGACACGTGCAGGACCTGCGGTGGCACGCACAGGTGACCGTGGGCCCACTTGGGTGTTGTTCCTGGGCTCATGTCACCAGCTCCAGTTTGGGCCTGGGTCCCTGCGCTGTTGTCATCTGTGGTCCTTGGTCTGTCTGTGTTGGCAGGGGTGGCCTGTGTGTTGGCAGTTGTTGGAGGGGTGGGTGCAGGGGGGCAGATGTTGGTCCTGCTGGTGCTGCATGATGACTCACACCGGAGGGTCCAGCTGGTTCTTCGCCATCCGAGGATTGCAGTGGCTGATCCACACCAGTGAGCTCAGTGTTCCCCGGAGCCTGGGACAGGGACTCCTCCTCGTCTGCTGCTGTGTCCCCATCATCACCTGTTTTGGGGAGAGACACAGATGTTATGTTATGTTTCTACTGGCATCAATTGTTCAAACACCTGACAGTTGTGACTGTACCTCTGGATGTGGGCCAGGACATTGCATTCTCCTAAATTGTGACAGTCAGAGAGTGATATTGGTGTAGCACATTGTCCTGCCAACCTGTGGCATGTCAATGTGTAGGTTGAGGTGTGTGCATGACCAGCATTGGTGGTATTTGGTTGCCATCCAGGCCTCCTTCTCCCCCAGCCCAGTTATCCCACCATGAAGCGTGCTTCCATTGCAGGGAGTGCAAGTTGTCTTTCAGGATGTCAGTCAGTGGTGTCCTGCTTTTGGTTGTTGCACAGTTCCCAGCAGGGCCTTGTGCTCCCCCCAGCAGTACCCAGTGTCAGCCATCTTGTGAGTCCTTTTCCACTCCCTGTGATGTGAGCATGGTTGAGAGTGGTGTTGATGGGCCAATTGTGAGGGTGAGCAATATCTGTGCCTACAACTCCCATCATGCTATTGCCTCCACCCCCCTTCCTAGCATGCCCATCCTTCCTTCCTTTTGAGTGGACTTCAGTGTGTGTGAGTGTGACAGCAATGGCAAGATGGCTGACAGTGTGGTCCTGTTGTTTGTTGGTGCCCAGTTCCCAGCAGGGCCTTGTGCTCCCCACAGCTGTGGCCATTGTCAGACATCTTTGAAGTGGCTTTTGACTCCCTGTGAGGTGTGCATGCTTCAGTGCTAACTTGCTGGGCCATGTGGGTGTGAGATGTTGATCTGTGACTACCACTCCCATCATGCTATTGCCTACACCCCCCTTCCCAGCATGCCCATCCTTCCTTCCTTTTGAGTGGACTTCAGTGTGTGTGAGTGTGACAGCAATGGCAAGATGGCTGACAGTGTGGTCCTGTTGTTTGTTGGTGCCCAGTTCCCAGCAGGGCCTTGTGCTCCCCACAGCTGTGGCCAGTGTCAGACATCTTTGAAGTGGCTTTTGACTCCCTGTGAGGTGTGCATGCTTCAGTGCTAACTTGCTGGGCCATGTGGGTGTGAGATGTTGATCTGTGACTACCACTCCCATCATGCTATTGCCTACACCCCCCTTCCCAGCATGCCCATCCTTCCTTCCTTTTGAGTGGACTTCAGTGTGTGTGAGTGTGACAGCAATGGCAAGATTGCTGACAGTGTGGTCCTGTTGTTTGTTGGTGACCAGTTCCCAGCAGGGCCTTGTGCTCCCCACAGCAGTAGCCAGTGTCAGCCATCTTGCCAGTTGTTTTCCACTCCCTG
This sequence comes from Calotriton arnoldi, assembly GCA_963921515.1. Taxonomy (NCBI): domain Eukaryota; kingdom Metazoa; phylum Chordata; class Amphibia; order Caudata; family Salamandridae; genus Calotriton; species Calotriton arnoldi. The sequence goes on along the minus strand of CAWUFW010005888.1, from coordinate 661,313 downwards.
TGATGTGAGCATGGTTCAGAGTGGTGTTGATGGGCCAATTGTGGGTGTGACCAATATCTGTGACTACCACTCCCATCATGCTATTGGCTACACTGACTTGACCAGCATACACAGAATTCCTTCCTTTCAGTGAGCTTCCCTGTGAGGTGGTGTTCTAGTGGTGGGTAAATATCTGGGAGTATTTGTTGGTTCTATTTGTGCCACTGCCTTGCTGTATTTGTTGTTAGGTTTGTAGATGTCATGACACAGTTACATATCACTATGGGATGGCAGGTATTGTGTTTGTCTGACTAGCATTCACATCTTGGGATGGATATCTTTTGGTTGCTGTGTATTTGCTAAGTGTGCATGGTTTGCCTATCCCCTTGACTGTGATGTGTGTGTGTTGTCACACCATATTGTGTATATTAGTTGTGTACTCACCAGGCTCTGGGATGTCTGTTAGTCTGTATACGCTCACTGGTGGTAGGATGGCCCGCACCTTCTCCTCCCAGGGCCTGAGGTATACTGGTTTTGCAGGAGGGCCACTGCCGGTGTGCTAGCTGAGGAGGTAGTCCTTTTGAGTAGGTCCCTGACCCTCCTGCGCACATCATACCACCTGTTCTGGATGTCTTCCTTTGTGCGCAAACATGGTGATTGTGCGTTGACCCTGTCGACAATCCTCGCCCACATCTTGGTTTTCTGCGACATGGGGGTCTGTTGTACCAATGTACCAAACAACTGTGGCTCTACCCTGAGGATCTCGTCTACCAGGACTTCCAATTCACAATCTAGGAACTTATGGTTCTTCTTTGGGGGCATGGTGATGGGTGGTGGTGGTGATTGATGTGTTTGTGTGTGTGTGCAAGTGGGGGTGTGTGAGTGTAGGTTTAGCTGGGTGTGTGTGAGGGTGCTATTTGTAGGTGTGGTAATGGTGTGTGGCTTGTGTGATGTATGAGCTGTGAGTGTGTCTGTGGTTGCTGTGTGATGGTGTTCAGTCTGGCAGGTCAGTGGAATTTGCAAGGGATCATGGTCGGGATTTGTGGCCTTTATGTAGGTGGAGTTGGAGGTGTGTCCTTGTTCCATTTTTTTTCCTCCCTGTATTTATTGGCTTAGTGGTTGCTTGTTTGGCCCTTTTTAAAAAAAAAATTCCTTGGTGTTTTTGGTGCATGTAGGAGTCGTTCTTGTGTCCGAGTAGGACGCTGCAGTTGTCTGGTGCGATCTTGTCCGACTCGTTCCCGCTGTGTGTCAGCTAGGTTTCATATGCGGCGTACGAGTCGGTCGCGTAGTACTGGGTTGCTTCAGCTGGGTTTTGTATGCGTGTCGGTCGTACGGCTTGTGCTCCGGGCGAGTCGGTCGGGTTTTGCACGCACAGCATCGTACTACACGGGTCGGAGTTCGCGGGTACGTTTCGTTCGGGTTCAATCCGAGTGCGTGTCGGTCGGTTCGTTTCGTGTGATTTCCCGGCCGGATGGCTTGTTTCCGTCCGGCTCGGTCGGTCGTTTTGTCTTCCGTCCGAGTCTGTCGGATTTCACATGCATTTCATCGTACTACCCGGGTCGTGCGGCGCCGGTCCGAGTCGGTCGGACTAAATTCCCGTACCGAGTCGGTCGGTATGTTTTCCGGCCCAAATCGGAATCGGCCCCTAAGTGTGGACTCTTATTTTGTTTGTTTAGAAAGGCTTGGGTAAGACTCCTGAGGCCCACTGACTCGCACGGATCAAGATACTTTCAGAGAGTTGCTATTCTGATTTCCATCAGTCAGATTCTTAAGTGAGCACCATTTTTGAGAAAGGGATGTGACAAGGGGTATTATATCTGTATAAACTGGACTGGGCTGTATGTCCTTGTTTAAATTTGTGGTAAGGACACCTGCAGTCAGCATTACTTTTTAACCTCCTTCTTAATTGTTTTACTGAATTTGTTTTTGTTTTGGATTTAGACACACTTTGCACATTCTTATTAGAGTGATGTGTTCCTTTAGAAAGACTCTGGATGTGAGTCTTTAGGCTTGCTGACCTTCATGACTGAAATTAGAATGATAGCTTTCTAAAACGGTGTTCCCTTCACTGGAGTTTTGAGAGGGTGCCATCTTGGGGAGGAGTCTGTTTGGGAAGAAGCAGTCTAGTTGCTTGGTGTAAGAAATTGAGTTGTTGTTTGACTGGGATGTGAGCCCTGGTCAAGTACCAACCACAATACTTGTCAGAGTGCGACACAAGCCATCCCTAAATGAACCTGTGCTCAACCCTCTGGTAGTTTGGCACATCGCAACTTATAGCAATGTGTAAAGTATTTGTGCAACACTTCAAACAGTAAAACTGTAAAAACACCACATATAAAGATACCACACCAGGTTAGAAGGTTAGAAGAAAATATCTGAATTTAATAAATGAAACAAGACCAAAATGACAAAAATCCAATTAGTTGAACCGGAGGTATGGAATTTGAAAATTCTTGGTGAAAATAGCACCAAAAAGCACAAAAAGCTATATGCGAAATCTGGTATTGCCAGAAAAAGACAGAGTCACAAGTTCAGGCCAACCATGGTGCAGCGCTGCTGGCTACTGGGACCCAATTTGGCCCACTGAACAGAGTACCTTAAGTCCTGGTTTCGAAACATTCTTTGGATACGTGAAGATAAGTCGCGCATCCGAGATGATGCATCAGTTCTGAGATGCAGCTAGGCTGGGGTGCGAGGCCCTGTTGCTTCGACATCGAGGATCCCATTGACGGGGCTTGCAATGGGAAGTCCGGTGTTGCGGATGCGATGCATCAGTTCCTATGAGCGGTCAAGATGCGATGCAGAGTTTCAGCATCGTCGTCAAAGCTGCCATTGACGAGAGATGCGAGGAGCTGTGTCAGCAAAAATGTCACAGTGGTGGTTCCAAAGATGATTAGTTGATCCCAAGGTGCGGGTTGCGGCGGCGATATGAATATTTTGCGACAGGCCCAAGCCATGCAGCAGTGGCGATGCGTCGTTTGTGCTCGGGGATGCGCCGCTCAGCCAAGGAGATGCGTGTGTTCTGCTCGGGGGAGCATCACTCACCAGAGAAGATGTGTTGGTTCCACTGGTAAGCACCTTAAACACACTTCCAAAGGTGCAGGACTGGGATGGCACCATCTCGCAGGGTAGTATCACAGGTGGCAGATTTCAGGTGCAGGTGGTTGGAACCTGTTATGTCCCGAGGCTTCAGATCAGGAGGCCAGCAAACTAGCTGGCCTCCTGTCACTCTGGGTTCAAGAGATGCAGGTCCAGTCCTTCTCACCCAGGCAAGAGGGCAGCAGATCCTCCCAGTAAAGCATGAGTCCAGCAAAATGCATTGCCGCAGAGTGGAAGTCTTCAGCAGCACAGCAGTCCTTCTTGGCAGGGTATCCACAGGTCCAGAAGTGTACTGAAGTGGTGTCTGAGGTCCAGAGTTTATAGCCAGTGGTACTTTTGAAGTGAGGGGAGACTTCAAATGCATGTCTTTGAAGTGCACAGATGCCCTGCCTTCCCTGGCTCCATACTGAATATAGGGGGCATGCAGCCCTTTGTGTGGAGACAGGTCACCACCTATCCAGTTGTAAGTGAGGCTGGGTCCAGCTCCCCCCTCTCATTCTGCCAGGGATGACCCATTGAGTCACACCTAAGCTCCCACTGTGTGTGGCTATCTAAGAGGAGGAATACACAAAGCCCAACTGCACACAATCAGGTTTCCAGAGACAGGCTTCAGGCACCAAATAGCTAAAGCAAGAAAAAGCCAACTTTCAAAAAGTATGCAAAAAAGTTATGGATGGATTACTTGAATTAAACTCAGCCGCTGGTAATTACTCTGGGCTGCATGACAAGCCATCATTATTTTGCACAACATGGCACCTCAGTTTGGACGCAGCTATATTCAAGTCAGTCTTGACCCTGCTCCATTCATAAAAGTCCAGACCGAACTGCCATAACCAGGTCCTCCCTGAACTGGAGCACAAGCAATCCAGGACCGGTTTTGCCTAGTTATGGGCTCATATGCTGGGTACAGCTTGGTTCCAGTGACAGTGTGCATGGGGCCCGCATCTGGGCACACACGCCCACTTATGGCGACACACTAAAGAATACAAAAAAGTTATCGATGGAATGCCTGAATTAACATCAGGAGGGCCCTTGCTTGTCAGTTCAGGCTGAACTCTTCCCATAAGGAACAGGGTCAGAACTGATTGGCATATGGCTGGGTCCAAACTGAGGTGGTATGGTGGGTGAAAGCAAATGGTTCAGGATGCAGCCCATTGTGATTGCCAGTGGCTGAGATTATTTCAAGCATTTCATCCATCACCTTGTTGTTTTTGCATTCGATGCCCTAAGTGCACCGGGTATGCCCATACGTGGGTTCCAGGCTCACTGTGCCTCTGGAACCAAGCTATACCTGCCTGAAACCAGTCCTAGGTTCAGGGAGGGTCTGGCAGGTAAGGCAGACCTGTTCCTATGAAGACTGATTTGCATTTGGCTGGGTCCAAACTGAGGTGGCATAGTGGGCAAAAAACTACGAATTGGGATGCAGCTCGGAGCAATTGCCAGTGGCTGAGATTAATTCAACCATTCCAACCATCACCTTGTTGTGGTATTTTCAGAATTGCAATTTAAAAATCAGACCTTGCCATAAATTAGGATTTTAAATTAGGATTAGATAGACATCAAACTTGATTTAGAAATTTATCTTCCAATTTGAGAAGTACACTTATAAAATGTAATAAGGTAATACCAATGTTAACTCATGGGAGATGTAAGCCTTGCAGTAGTGAAAAATGAATTTAAGAGTCTTTCACTACCAGGACATGTAAGGTGTATAAGTACATGTCCTGCTTTTTAAATACATTGCACCCTTCCCTCTGGGCTGTCCAGGGACTACCCTAGGGGTGACATATGTGTATTCAAAAATAAAGTTTGGGCCTGGCAAAAGGTTTGTTTTGCCAGGTCAAAATGGCAGTTTAAACTGCACATACAGGCTCTGCAACGGCAGGCCTGAGACATGTTTAAAGGGCTACTTAAGTGGATGGTGCAACCGGTACACTAGTAGCATTTAATTTACAGTCTCTGGGTACATGTGTAGTACCACATTACTAGGGACATATAGGTAAATTAAATGTGACAATTGGGTACAAGCCAATATTGCTTTGTTTAGAGGAGAGAGCACAAGCACTTTGCTCACTTTTGTCACTACTAACCAGTGCTAGAGTCATAATACCAGCATAAACAAGGTCAGAAAAAGTGGAGGAGGGAGGCAAAATGTTTGGGGGAAAACAACCCTAAGGTTGACAGGTCTTACAAACAATGTGGCCGAAAGTGCTTGAATCCCCATCTGTGGTCAAAGAAAAGATTAATTTGGTATTCATACTGGATATAGATCTCAGCCTTATGTCACTGTTAGACCTGGCCCTTTTGACAGGTTTATCCCCAAACTGTTTTGCCTTTTGCCTCCTATTTTTCTGACCCTGTGTTTGTTGGCTAAAGGATTCTGGGCACTTTACCACTGCTGATCAGTGCTAAAGTACATATGCTCTCTGTATAACTTGTGACAATGATTAGTTATCCATGATTGGCACATTTGATTTACTGGTAAGTCCCTAGTAAAGTGTACGATGTGTGCCAGGGCCTGTAAATCAAATGCTACTAGTGGGCCTGCAGCACTGGTTTTGACACCCACATGAGTAGCCCTGTAAATGTGTCTCAGACCTAGCACTGTAGTGTCTGCACACGGAGTTGTAAACTGCCATGTTGCCCTGGCAAGTGCACCCCCTTCCCAGGCCCCAACCTTCCCTTTTCTTACATGTAAGGCACCCCTATGTTAGGCCCAAGGTACCCCCATGGGCAGGGTGCAGAATATGCAAACGGTAGGAGATGTACTGGTGTGTGTGACTTGTCCTGATAGTAAAATACTGTGTATTTCATTTTTCACTATTGAAAGGCTGTCTGTCCCATAGGCTTATCATTGGAGCTGCGCTGTACCATTTTACATCTGTAGATTTCCATAGGGACAAGATAGAAAAAGGAGTTTAGGCTCTCTAAACTCACAATTTAGTAACTAACCTTTTGGTAAAGGAGTCGGTTTTAATTCTGTGTTTGAAAATGCCACTTTTAGAAAGTGGGCATTTTCTTACTTTACCATTCTGTGTGCCTCTGGCTGTTTGTGTATTCAGCATCTGGTGTGTGAGTAACAGGAGCTGCAGATGTGCATTCACTCTAGACAGTCACTGGGAGGGTTGAGGTGTGTCCTGTCTTGCCTGGGTAACTCATCGCTGTGCTGAATAGATCTGGTCTGCATCAAGAGTGGTGGTAAGAGTTTTGCTTGCACCTGAATAGGTTTCTCCTTTTTCACAATGCTGTCTCCGGCCCCTGTGTTCATGCTGCACCTGGGAGGACAGGACTGGTTTGGACTGGGTTCAGAGACCCTCACAGCAAAGAGAACAATGACAAAATGAGTAATAAGTATTACACCTAAAACCCCAGGACTTTAGATTACTTCAAGGAACAAGAGGACCCTGTCAAGAAGAAGAGCGGAAGGACTGTGTGAGGAGCGCTACCTTTTCTGTGTGAGTGGGTGGCTGGCCTGCAGTTGCTGTTTCTGTCTGTAGTAGAGGAAAAAGACAGACTCTTTTTGCCCTGCTGTGGTATCCTGCTTGCGAAGGGAATCTCCAAGGGATGTGTGTGCTTTCCTCCTTTTGGAATTCTTAGGAAGATAAAAGACTTCAGGGAAAGATCCATGCTACATCTTAAAAGCAAATACCCTGCCTGGGAGGAGAGCTGGAGGAGCGCTGCCCCTGATTTGTGTAGGGGTGGGATGACCTCTTGTCTGGAATGGGAGAAAAGACTGGACTGTTCTTTTCCCCATTAGCCAACCAGCGCATGGTGGGTGCTGTGTTCTACATCTGTGTTGCCCAGTAGGAAACGCAGGGTGAGCGCTTCATTTTTCCTTGTGGTTGTACCACAACAAGCAATGCATGGTGAGCGTTTCTTTTGCCCGATTTTTGGGCCAAGCAACGCATGGTGAGTGCTTCATTTGCCCTATTTTCAGGCCCAGCAGCGCATGGGGAGCACTTCATTTGAGGGTGAAAAGTGAGCGATGTCAGCAACTACACGGCCCAATCGCTAGGCCGATTACCCCCTTCACAGCTGGGGGCAGGGCATGAGGCGCTGCCGTGCTGCATCGGGAAGCCACCTGGGGGGGAAGAGAGTCTTTCCGCATCCCTACCAAGCCACTCACCAGCTGAAGTCCGCATTCACCAAAGCGCCAGGTGTTGCCTGGCAACGGGAGCTAGCCGGAGGGAGACGGGGCCTTCACCCTAAGCCCTGACCAGCGCCAGATGGAGCGTCGCAGGTAAGGGGAGTCCCAACAGGATGGAGGAAGGACTAAGGGAGCGTCCTGCTGCCTCCCCACCAGGCCCGTCTTCCAGTCCAGGTCAGTCAGCCGAGCGGGAAGGAACCCTCGACGTAGGTCCCGCTCGGCCCTATTTGACCCGCACAGCCACGCTGTGCTGCACTTGGAAACACTCTGCATGTGGGGAACCAAGGGAGGTTCCCTGCTGACACAGAAGATGGGCACACCCCACCATACCTGCAAATACATTTGGGTGCTTTGTTTTGCTCCACTGGCCATTGCGAGTTAAGCGCAGGAGGAGCCTTTGCCGCAATTGGTCTTGGGGGCTGCGCCATGGATCATGGGTAGCTGCCACTCACGTTTGGGGGCACTGTTTGGCAGGCATTACAGGGAAGACCTCGACAGAGGCCCCCACTCTATGAGGTTAATAGATCCCTGAATGGGAGAGTAAGGCCATTTAAAGCCAGGCCTTACTGCAAGAGCCGCACAATATGTGCAGTAATGTGTCCATGATGTTCATGACAGGTGCAAACTATAAGTGGCTGCTTTATAGCTCCCACTGAGATGTTATGCTAATGTTTCCATGATGATTAATGACTTGGGCAATCTAGAAGTATTTACTTGATTACACTAACTATGAGGTTATGGTAATGACAATTGCCTAGTGGTAAAGGGATTGATGATCTATGTTGTGTCTATGACAATTGCCTTATGGCACAGTGAGTTATGACTTGTGCTACTTATAAGTAATCACTTCAGGACACTATGGGCCATATGTATCAAGCCCATTTCCCGTTCGCAAACGGGCCGATTCTCAGAATCGGCCCGTTTGCGAACGGGAACAAGCCTTTTGGTATGTATCATCCCAAAAGGCATTCGCAAAATAGAGAATCGCAAAAATTGCAATTCTCTTATTTTGTGAATGCATTTAAGGAATTGCAAATTGCGATTCCTTAAATGAAATGTATGAAGCACCTAAGTTGTGCGATTATGGCTTAAGGAATCGCAAATTACCACCAACTACAGGTTGGTGGTAACTTGCGATTTCTTTGAGAAATGCATTTTTTTGCATTTTTTAGTAGCATGTGGCGCACATACATGCCCTTAGGGCATGTATGTGCGCCACATGTGCACCCATGCTCATTTCAGGGTGCAACAGGGTGTCCTTTGGACACCCTTGCAACCTTGAAATTGCATTCTCAATTTGCGATTCTCTAATTGCTAATCGCAAATTGAGAATGTCCTCCCATTCATTCCTATGGGCCTCTAGGCCCATAGGAATGAATGGGGAGGGTTTCTTAACTGCGATTCGCAATTTGCGAATCGCAATTAATGAATATGTAGGATTCGCAATTTTTCTTGCGAATCCTACATACATCTCGTTTGTATATTCTCAAATAGCGATTCTTAAAAATTCGCTATTTGAGAATCGCAAACACAAACTTTGATACATATGGCCCTATATGTGATGTAATGACCATTGCCTAGTGACAAAGTGATCTATGTGATTTGTGGTCTAACGTGATTTACATACTTCAAAAGTGACTTATGTAACTGTGGTCTATGTGTCTTATATTCATTTGTATGACAAGTGCCTAGTGGCACTGTGATTTATGTGGTCTATGTGGCTAATGTGCTTTATGTACAATACAAAGGATATTTTATATAACCTTGTGTGGTGTCTCTTTTTGTGGTGTGCTTAGTGTGTCACTGGTGTGTGTGTGTTGCGCAAACAGTTTACACATTGCCTCTGGGATAAGCCTGACTGCTCTGCCAAAGTACCAAGGGGGTGAGCAGGGGTTATCTTGGGTGTGTAACTCCCTTACTCTGACTAGAGTGGTGGGTTCTGCCTAGCGTATGTGCATACCCTAGCCAACCAGAAACCCCATTTCTAACAGTCACTGGTTAATAAGGTAGCATCTCCTTGCCTCTTTTAACTCAAGCATTTATGAAAAATATTTCCCTTCATTCTGAATAACCTAAGAGCAGCTTAGTGAATGCTGTTGTTGACTCTAGCCTGGACAATACTAATGTGTGCTATATAGGTTTTCCTAAGAGAGTGATAAGCAAGCTGCTGCTTATCCATAACTTTTCGGTAGGGATGATGTTCAACCTCTGAACCTCTGACTGTCTGAGATGCTCCTCGATCTCTTTCTTCACTGACTACCGGGAGAGAGGCATATTAAGTTTACGGTCCAGTGCTATTACTATAAGGCCTTTTACTTGATGAACGCTTTGTGTTTTCCTAGGCTATTTCCCCAAATATTCACGTAATAGATCTTTGAGATCTGAACAACAATTCTTTCAATGAATGCCTCTCATCTGTAAAGCTAGATTGGGGGTACAGTGTCTCCTTTGTGGGCTTCACTGCTGCAGAGTGCCGTGTACAACTCGCCTCATCAAAATAATCTGTGAGTGTTTAGGAAAGAGTTAAAGCCCCTTCTTTTTTACTGGGTAATCTTTCTGGGTGTTGTGTGACGTGCTGCATTTCTTTAGCACCATGAAGCCTTAAGGTGTACTTTTCGCAACATAAATAATTGTTCATTCTCTCAACTTAAACCAAACGTCTTTAAACTTCTATTCTTCTTTAGGTCGTAACGTTAGAAATAAAACCTAATTATTAATATATGTATTGCACTTTGAAGTAGTTAACAGCAGAGGTTGTCAAATTAACACTAATTAAAGCAGTCCATATTGAGGCAAACTAAACAAGAACTATTCAAGTTAATATTAAATAATAGTATTAAGTGCATATTTTTAGTAATGAATCTAACAAATTTGTATATGAAAAAAACCATAAAGCAATCTGAATCAGTAGCATGTACACAAATAGGCTCAAATCTGCAAACTCCTAAAACAGACTTTAACATCTGCTGCCAAAAATATGATACATACAAAATACATACATTTTGACGTGCATCCTAAATCCACTTTGGGTTGGAAGATAGATTAGCTGAAATTATGAATTTGCAATCGGTCAAAATATTTTGTAGCGAGACATTTATGTATGCAATGTCATGCAGCAGTCTATCTTTGTGTCTGTGTTTTGAAACACTCTGCTTTTTAGGTCTCGCCTGGCGTTAGCAGCGCGCATGCGCTGCTCTCGCCATGCAAGGGTTTCTTGGAATCAATATGATTCCAGAAGCTCGCTTTCTGCTCCGCCCATGTTTTCCATTGGTGCGCGTCATTTTGCGTCACCAATTATGCAAAACCGGGTGTTATAATTGTCCAGGAGGCTTTTTAGTCCCTCCTGGTTACCACCCTGTCCGCTTTTTGCCCCGCCCACCGGGATTGCATCTTTTACTGGCGGCGGGAGACAGTGTCTCTTAATTAGCCGCTAAGCACTTTTTTTGGTATAGCTTTTCGCCGTCCCTCGCTGCTCGTCAGGCTTTGTTTCAACGCCCCCCCTACACAAACGCCCGCAATTCGGGCTCCTACATAAACGCAATGTCGGTGACCGTGCTTGTTTTATATAGTGTCTGTTATGTAAACCTGTGTCTTTGCAGCGCTATAAAGAAAGGGTGTGACAAACTCTAAACTCAAGGATGCTCAAGCCGACACAACGAGGCATGTTATAGCTGCAATGAAGGCAGTAAGGAGCGGGGCACAGCACGCAAGGTCTGCTCTAGCGCCTAGACACGACTTAGCTATAGTCATCGAGACCTAGAGCGCCGAGGTACGGCTCTGCGTTAGAACCGCCATCCGCTGCCAGGTGCCCCACACTCCTCTCGCAGGACTCCGTGGGCACTCGAAACACAAATAAAAGTGACATCGGCCAATAAATATAGGTAAACGGTTGCCCCCAAGCCTTACTGCCTTTTAAACACCAGAAACAGTATGTGCCGTGCACTGCACTCTCTTATTGCACACTGCAATTGAGTAATCCCTCCTGACTGCGAAAATATCCAGTTTTTCTGTAATAAAGCGCTTGATGCTAAGTTGCCGTCTGTTTCTAAGCGCTCTCTGTGTGGGCAGAGGACGGACGTGAACGACAACGAATGAAGAGATTTGCCCACGATCACTCAATGTTGCCAAGTGAAAATGCTGATCGAGCCTCCTGGGTCCAGAGTAGACATCTAAGTCAACGTGTACCGTATTATAACAAAAATATGTTTTTCTTTTTAGCGCTTTTTGCCACCAGCTGTTGTCTTGTAACGCGGCACATTACAAATGGACTCATGCCGTTCACCTCAAAAGTATCCCATATAAGTAACTTGATTGTGAGTCTCATATTATATAATCAATGCTGCGAGAATATTACCCCCCACCCCACTCCGTAATGCCCCAAGCCACCCTGCGCATCAGTGCAGTGGGATCGACCAGGTATTCCATCTGGTTAGACCCGCACTACTTTCAGCCACCAACTAATTCAACAAGAGCAAAGTGTACCTGCATACAAGCACCTTTTCACCTGGGAGTTGATAAATATGAACTTTCTTTGTGTGCAGTCATTTATTTAGTGTTTGACATTTGCATTTAGCCCGGGCTTTAAGTGAGCCGGGTCCTGCTGGTGTTTCTAAAAAGCAGCTGCTCAGACGGGCTCTCCATATTTGCTCGCACCCTCGGTAAAATAAATATACCTTAGCTCTGCCGCAAAGCCACCCTTCACTGCCTTTGAGGTAACTTCAGAAAGGACTCGTTAAAGTTCTTTCACAGTCTCATTTCAGAAGTGAAGCATTTTCAATATTCTATACAACGAAGCCATAGTTGTTGCTTATTTATCTTATGCAACTTACAACCATTGACAAAGCCAATAGTGCTGACTAGTTACTTGTTGTATTATATATCTGGACTGGATGCAATGACAGAAGCTTTAAATTTATGTGTACTGAATGTGTGGTCGGAGTTTTACTATCATGTAAGAGCTCAACAGCTTATTTTACATTACACTGTTTTACATTTATTGTTTTTTCGGAAACAGTCATGCATTTGATATAATTTGTTTTCAAGTGTTATAGTTTATTGAGTACTGAAGGGTTAACTGTGCATCAACAGGAAAGTGACTGTCACTGCAAGATGGCGACTAAATTTACTGGTGCGATGCGAGCCCAGCGAGAGCGGTGTAGTGCAAGGTCCGCCCTTACGTCTCCAATGAGGTAGAAAGGGTCCTGAGCGCAGTGCCCACTGCCGTCTGCCTCGGTAGCTTTCAGTACAGGCTTCACAGGTGGGCGATCGCGGTGCTTTGATAGTGGGAATGTGAACTCAAGGTAGTTACAGAGGCGGGAGGTGTGAGAGCATGCCCGTTTCTTACATGGAAATTCACGAGGATGCTGGGTTGGACGGGAGCATACTTAAGGCTACCAGGCCGGAGCCGTCTGCCACCCTGCCTCCCCACCCCCTAAAAGGTAACAAGGCATTTTTGTTACCTCACACAGGTCCCTGCTCCTGATATACCGTGATCACTGCACTGTGTATCTCTTGAAGCCATAACATTACCCTTCGTATGCAAGGTTAACCGGTGATTTAGCAGCCTTTGGAAATGCTGGCACTCAGCTCTCCACCCGGCTGGATGCCATGAGTGCTCATTTGTTCAACTTTTATGGCTTCTCGTTTTTGTCAGAGTGACAGACAGGGCGCCTTTCTCTTATGCAAAACAAGTGTTGGTCTTCTTGAGAAGCGCACTACCTGATACATATACAGCTATGGAACCTGTGTCCACCATGTACTAAACGCATTGAAATGAAAACTAAGACTAAACTCTCATACTTTTCCATCGGACTGTAGGTTTTTAACGATTGTTCCCGGACCAGAAAATCGCATGTGTTTTCAATGGCCTATCTTTAAGTTAACTGCAATCAAATTGCCTGTTTTGTTTCAAAACTGATTTAATAGTGCCCGTGACAGCCTTTCAAATCTACACATTCTATAGAACGAGAATGTTGCATCAACATTGTTAGCTATGTAACAGAATGCAACAGACAGCTTTCGTTCCTTCGTGTACTTATGTCTTTTTAATCAACCTCCAATATGCAAATTCATTTTGCATCTCGCGACTTTCAAAGGAAAGACCACGAGTTTAGCAGGAAGATGGTAGTTACGTCACGGTTTACAGCCCCATGCTATAGGAAGTTCAAGTCGTGGTCAGGCTTATTCAAATGCAGTTGAAGCTAATTCGATTATCTGGAGTTTTTATGTGCATGCTCACGTTCGGAAAGTTGGTAACCCAAACGTGCATGGCCTTTCATACTTAATCTATGCTCATATTTATATACGCATGCATCTGTAATTGGTGATCTAGCTAAGTACTCAAACCTGTGTTGTGCAATGATCTGCAATTAAAAAAAGTAAAAAGCATAATAGAAATGCAAGATCACTTGGTAGACAATATCTTTTAAAATGGCTCCCAGTTTTTATTTTCTTAATATGCAGGTAGAAAACCATCTAGTTCGGTCTCTATGGAAGATTGAACACAGGAAAAAAATAGAAATACGTAGTATTAAAGTGTCAGGCTGGTACCTATGCACAATGTTAATATTTTTATCCGTGTGTATTGCACATGAGTGAGCCATAATATATGGCTTCTTACAGCCCCCAAACCCTTCAGGCATCCATGTGCACAGGTATCTTTGTACATTATATAAATTTCACAGCTTGAAGCCCTGACTAAATGACAGCATCTGACAGACTATTTAGAAGGTACTGGGCCATAAATAATTTAACCCCGCATTATGTCTTCCACGAGCACCCGTAGACACTAATATATTTTTCAAATCTTGTATTTTCAGTGATATGACTACCGAAGGTCCCGATTTTATATTAAAAACAGAGTTTTGGACTATACCATTTCCCACTGAAAGGCAATATTTCTCTCCATGTGTTCCCATACCTGGCATGTTACCCAGTTTGGTGCTTACTTTCCCTCCATGTTAAAGAACAGTAGATGTTTCAGCACCCAGGCTAATGTGCTGCATAGCTAAATACATATAAAGTCCCAAAGGCGAGACCGATTGCATTGCAAATGCTTGTTAGTCTAAGTTGTCAAACGAAACCAGCAGATTTAGGGACAATTTGGGGCTTTAGAGTGGAAGCCACAAAAATAGGGGTGGAGCAGAAAGTATCTGAGACTTTAGTACCAAGAACTGAAAAGCAAAAAATAAACTGTTTAGCTATCTGTGGGTTTGTGAGGATGGTGAACTGAAATTGGTAATCTTTGTTCAGGTCAACATTGTGAACAGAAATATTAAAAGTACAAAAGAAACACAACTGAAGTAGAGTGAGCATTCTAGTTCGGCGCTACTAACAGGCATGTGGAAAGTGTCAGTTTAACTCCAGGTTAAGAATACTCCAGTCTAACAGTGGCGGCTCGCATAGGGCTTGATGCAGGGGGGTGGGGCGGGGGAGGGGCGGGGGGGTAGTAAACTCTGACATAAGACGGAACGGAGGAACGTAATAATTACTTTCCTCCGTTCCGTCGTATGTCCGAGTTACCTACCCCCCACCCTGCCCCTCCCCGCCCCGCCCCGCAGCACGCCCTATGCGAGCCGCCACTGCAGTCTAAGATGCCCGCCAAACATGAACAGCATTTCTTTTGACACAATCCAATTCATGTTTTGGTATTCCTGCTCTGGGGTTTCCCCCTTGCTAACAGGTGGGCAAACAGTATATAAACAACAGCATCTGATCTGTGTACCTATGCACCTCAAATTCTCCCACTCGCTACTGCTTTTGGATTCTTAACTCTTGCTCTAGTCCCGCCAGCCCCAGATATGCTGCATCCTGCTATGTTCACCTCTGCTCCAGTGCAGCCAGCTCTGCTGCATGTGTTAGCTCCAGTCCTGATGTTACCAAAATAAAACACATTCGCCTTGCATGAACTGTCTACAACTAGGAACCAGCACTTGGAGTTATTTGTGCTTATTCCTTGCGGTGCTGTCAATCTCTGCTTTCCAAAGGACGTCCTCTCTGTAACTTACTTCACACCCACAACAGACAGTGCAGCTTTCAGAAGTGGTCCTCCTTTCTAGGGGTGGGCATAACATGCACAATTTGCTGTGGCATAATTAATCGAAATTACAGCAAAATTGCAAAAGATCACATGGAATACTGTGAAAAGTGAAACACTGCCTTTAGCGTTATTTTCTCAGAGCAAAATACCCCCTGGTATCCAAAATGAACATGGATTAATTTTGCACAAGGACAATATGGCTAAATACAACAGAACAAGAACAGCAGCAGCAACTCGGCCTCTGTTCCTTTCCTCTTGCAGTCGGCATTTCCCCCCAAATTACACACGCAGGTGCAATTACGTAATTTTCAATATTTCGAAAGTAATGCAAAATTATTTTGATTATTATGGCTTATTAAAATTTCACTCAGGGCCTACTCGTTTCCTCAGAGGTTTTAGGAAGGAGATTAAGGACTGACCCCCCACATACAAATCACAGTAAGTGGTGGGTAGATGGAAAGGATTTGAGATAAGCATGTTTAGATGGCTTGACATGATTCAAGATCGAGTAAGACAAATGCTGCAAACTAAATCTATGCTAACCGGAAAAATGCAGAGTGTTAAACAGATCTCAACAAGGAAGAGGAACATGTCTGAGGACAGAGTTTAGGAGAATTTGAAAAGAAAAAAACAATATTCTGTGTCATTTGTGGAACAGGATAGGTTCATATGAAGCAAATGGATTCTAACCTATCCACCATGCAAGTTAGACAGACTGTGTTGTGATGTTCGATAAATAGCAAAAGAAAGGAATTCTACAAATGCAATTGCTTAAAAGTTTAGTATGAGTGATACACTGCTCCATTATGCATTTTTAGAGTGGCTTGAAAAAGAAATTGGTTGAAAAATTTAAGTTAACTTGAGGCGCATTATATATATATTGCATTTGTGTATTTAACATTTTAAAGTCTCATCATCTGGCTGATAGCAGATTGATTATCCATGATCTCACATTATAGGTCGTGATAAGCACAGCCGATTCCCTGAACCCATTATGAATGCATTACAGTTGCATAATTAACTGAAAATAACATCTGAGAACCAAATATTTGGAGTAATATTTGTTATTGCACCTGTTCTTATGTACTATTTTTCTAATTAGGAACTACAATCAGGATTGCAAATGAATATGTATTTAAATAGCTCTCTTTGTTTATGAACATTCACATATAGAGTATGTTTACTATGTCCATGTTGTCAGCTGACAAGCCATCACGTGGTACACTGGTGTTGAATAAAGTTGTTTCACTTACCCGTCATGCGCTCATGTGATCAAGGCCACTGCGTTGGCCGAAACGCGTAATGACCGCTTTACACCGCTAAAATCTTTTGAAAAATAAAAATACGATATCTTATCAAGCAGAATCAGCTCATTGGAGTGTCCGTTTCTCGTTGTGGTGCCTGCATGCATCTATGAGCGTTAAATGATATATATATATATATACACACATATACACACACATACATATATACACATACACATATATATATATATATATATATATATATATATATATATATATATATATATATATATATTCACTGAAAAAACCACAGGTTTCAGGGACGTTGTAGTTAGTTGGACATTTCACTCGTACAAAACCAGAGAAATTCGGCCGTTATAGTTAGTTGAGCTAACTATAACTTGCGCCCCCACAATGCACTACTGATGACGTCACATATTACATCATTCATGACATGCCACAATGCACTGCTGATGACGTCACATATTACATCATTCAAGACATGGTCAGTGATATCACTGATGACATCTCAAATGACATCACTGATGACATCATCCAGCGACTGTGTTTCTGTAAAGTTTAAATATGTTTTATATATATATATATGCCAAGGTGTATTGAAGAATGAGTGGGTGTATAAGTGTCTGAATGGATGATTTAGTAGGTGCGTGACTGACTGTATAAGTGAGTGATTAAAAGGGTCTTACTGAATGCATGGGTTAGTGACTAAACTGTGTGAATGTCTGTGTCAGTCTGTCAGTTGGTATGTAAGCGGCTGCATGGGTTGGTGACTAGCTATTTGAGTGTCTATTTGGATTATTGATTGGTTGTCTGAGTATCAGTATGGGTGCCTGAGTGTCTGTGTGGGTGGGTGGGGGGTGTGTGACTCTGTGCAAAGATGTGTGAGTGGGTGATTCACTGGGTGTATGGGTTCAAGAGTGCATCTGTGAAGGGCTGTATGGGTGGGTGAGTGTGTGTGTGTATGGGTGTGTTGGTGAGTGAATGGACAGTAAGTGGTACATGTGTGAGTAACTACATATGTGAAAGGCAGTATATGTGAGTGTTGGAGTATATAAATGACTATGTGAGAGTGAGTGATTGTGAGAGTGGCTGTATGGATGAGTGTGTGCTAGTATCAGTGATTGTATAAGAGTAAGTATGTGTTAGTATCTGTATGAATAAGTGAGGTGGTGCGTGTATAACTGTATAGGTGAGCAAATGGGAGTGCAATTGATTCTTTGCATGACTGACTAGGTGTGTGAGTAACTCTATGGATGAGTGGCGGTGTGTGAGTGTCTGTATAGGTGTATGAGTGCATATGATAGTGCTGTATTGATGAGTGACTGCATGTATGAGTGACTGTATGGGTGAATGAGTGGATGTGTGTGTAGACCTAGGAATCAGTGAGTGGGTATGTAGTAACTGGTATTGGTGTGTCTATGGTTTCGAAAATGGTAGTCTGTATTTTAGAGTGGGTGTATCAAAGGTTATATTAGGGTGTGAGGAGGTGCATCAGATTATCACGTGGATGATGTTATCAGTGATGTCATTTGAGATGCCATCAGTGATGTCATCAGTGATGTAATATGTGACGTCATCAGCAGTGCATTGCGGGGGCGCGAGTTATAGTTAGCTCAACTAACTATAACAGCCAAATTTGTCTGGTTTTGTACGAGTGAAATGTCGAACTAACTATAACGCCACTGAAACCTGTGTTTTTTTCAGTGAATTTCTAAGGTTTTTTTAACGCTAATTTCCAACTATAACATCCCTGAAACCTTTGGTTTTTTTCAGTGAATTTCTATGGGTTTTTAAATGTTAATTTCTAACTATGCCTACAGAGGTAGGACATGTGTAGAAAGAGGAAGAAAGGCGCAGAAAGAAGCAAGAGAAATGCAGAAAGAGGCAACAGAAGTCCAGAAAGAGGAAGAAAGGTGCAGAAAAAAGCAAGAGATGAGCAGAAAGAACCAACAGAGGTGCAGAAAGAGGCCTTGTTGCAAAGTCATCCTGTGCCCTGGGCACCCCCCAACTTTTGCTGACTGGTGCTGGTGGTAACTGACTCTGACTGACCCTGGGCTCTGCCTAACCACGGCCAGTGCTGTGCTGAAAGACACTTGGAATACAGTGAAAACACCTACATACACTAGGGTACACTATGGGTTGGGGTACCCCTGTGATTGGCATGACCTCCCCTGTAAGGCCCTAGTACATAATAGGGCAGGGGGATTACATCTACCTCTAAGACCCTAGCATATAATAGGGCATGGCAGGTTAGAGGCCAGCAGGCCTTTTCTGCACTTGCACGTGTGCACTGCTGAGCCTGAGGTCAGTTTAAAAGTAGCCCTGTGTGTGCAGAAAGAGGCAAGAGAGGTGCAGAAAGAGGCAAGAGAGGTGCAGAAAGAGGGAAGAAGGGTGCAGAAAGAGGCAAGAGAGGTGCAGAAAGAAGCAACAGAGGTGCAGAAAGAGGGAAGAGGGGTGCAGAAAGAGGCAAGAGTTGCAGAAACAGGCAAAAGATGTATACAAAGAGGGAACAGGGGTGCAAACAGAGGCAAGAGAGGTACAGAAAAACAACAGAGGTGCAGAAAGATCCAAGAGGGGTGCAGAAATGTGCAAGAGAGTAGCAGATAGAAGCAAGAGTAGTGCAGAAAGAACCAACAGAGGTGCAGAAAGAGGCAAGAGGGGTACAGAAAGAGGCAAGAAAAGTGCAGAAAGAAGCAATAGAGGTGCAGAAAGAGTTGAGAGAACTGCAGAAAAAGGCAAGACAGGTGCAGAAAGAGGCAGGAGAGGTGTAAAGAGGCAAAAGGGGTACAGAAAGAGCCATGAGGGGTGCAGAAAGAAGCAGGAGAAGTGCAGTAAGAAGCAGCAGAGGTGCTGAAAGAGGTAAGAGGGGTGCAGAAAGAGGCAAGAGAAGTGTAGAAAGAAGCAACAGAGGTGCCGAAAGAGGCAAGAGAGGTGCCGAAACAGGCAAGAAAGGTATAGAAAGAGGGAACAGGGGTGCAGAAAGAGGTAAGAGGGATACATAAATTTGCAAGAGAGGTGCAGAAAGCAGCAAGAGCAGTGCAGAAGGAAGCAACAGAGGTGCAGAAAGAGGGAAGAGGGGTGCAGAAAGAGGCAAGAGAGTTGCAGAAAGAGGAAGGAGAGGTGCACAAAGAGGCAAGAGGGGTACAGAAAGAGGCAGGAGGGGTGCAGAAAGAAGGAAGAGAAGTGCAGAAAGAAGCAACAGAGGTGCAGAAAGAGGTGAGAAAGGTGCAGAAAGAGGCAAGAGAAGTGCAGAAAGAAGCAACAGAGGTACAGAAAGAGGCAAGAGAGGTGCAGAAACAGGCAGGAAAGGTGCAGAAAGAGGGAGCAGGGATGCAGAAAGAGGCAAGAGAGGTGCAGAAAGAGGCAAGAGGGGTGCAGAAAGAAGCAACACAGGTGCAGAAAGAGGCAAGAGAGGTGCAGAAACAAGCAAGAGAAGTGCAGAAAGAGGCAAGAGAAGTGCAGAAAGAAGCAACAGAGGTACAGAAAGAGGCAAGAGAGGTGCAGAAACAGGCAGGAAAGGTTCAGAAAGAGGGAGCAGGGATGCAGAAAGAGGCAAGAGAGGTGCAGAAAGAGGCAAGAGGGGTGCAGAAAGAAGCAACACAGGTGCAGAAAGACGCAAGAGAGGTGCAGAAACAAGCAAGAGAAGTGCAGAAAGAGGCAAGAGAACTGCTGAAAGAAGCAACAGAGGTGTAAAAAGAAGCAAGAAAAGTGCAGAAAGAGGCAAGTGAGGTGCAGAAAGAGGCAAGAGGTACAGAAAATGACAAGAGAACTGCAGAAAGAGGCAAGAGGGATGCAAAAAGGGAAGAAGGGTACAGAAAGAAGCAAGAGAGGTGCAGAAAGAGGCAAAAGAAGTGCAGAAAGAAGCAACAGAGGTGCAGAAAGAGGCAAGTGGGGTGCAGAAAGAGGAGAGAGAAGTGCAGAAAGAAGCAAAAGAGGTGCAGAAAGAAGCAAAAGAGGTGCAGAAAGAGGCAAGAGGGGTGCAGAAAGAGGCAAGAGGGGTGCAGAAAGAGGCAAGAGCAGTGCAGAAAGAACCAAGAGATGTGCAGAAAGAGGCACGAGAGGTGCAGAAAGAGGCAAGAGATATGCAGAAAAAGAGAAGAAGGGTGCAGAAAGAGGCAAGAGAAGTGCAGAAAGAGGCAAGAGAGTTGCAGAAACAGGCAAAAGGGGTGCAGAAAGAGGGAACAGGCGTGCAGACAGAGGCAAGAGAGGTGCAGAAAGAGGGGTACAGAAAAAGGCAAGAGTGATGCAGAAATTTGCAACAGAGGTGCAGAAAGAAGCAAGAACAGTGCAGAAAGAACCAACAGAGGTGCAGAAAGAGGCAAGAGGGCTACAGAAAGAGGCAAGAAAAGTGCAGAAAGAAGCAAAAGAGGTGCAGAAGGAGGCAAGAGAACTGCAGAAAAAGGCAAGAGAGGTGCAGAAAGAGGCAAAAGGGGTACAGAAAGAGGCAGGCGGGGTGCAGAAGGAAGGAACAGAGGTGCAGAAAGAGGCAAGAGTGGTGCAGAAAGAGGCAAGAGAAGTGCAGAAAGAAGCAACAGAGGTGCCGAAAGAGACAAGAGAGGTGCAGAAACAGGCAAGAAAGGTGCAGAAAGAGGGAACAGGGGTGCAGAAAGAGATAAGAGGGATACAGAAATTTGCAAGAGAGGTGCAGAAAGAAGCAAGAACAGTGCAGAAAGAAGCAATAGAAGTGCAGAAAGAAGCAAGAGAAGTGCAGAAAGAAGCAAGAGAGGTGGAGAAATAGGGAAGAGGGGTGCAGAAAGAGGCAAGAGGGATGCATACATTAGCAAAAGAGGTGCAGAAAGAAGCAAGAGCAGTGCAGAAAGAACCAACAGATGCAAAAAGAGGCAAGAGGGGTGCAGAAAGAGGTAGGAGAGGTGCACAAAGAGGCAAGAGGGGTACAGAAAGAGGCAGGAGGGGTACAGAACGAAGGAAGAGAAGTGCAGAAAGAAGCAAAAGAGAAGCAGAAAGAGGCAACAAAGGTGCAGAAAGAGGCAAGAGAGGTGCAGAAAGAGGCAGGAAAGGTACAGAAAGAGGGTACAGGGGTTCAGAAAGAGGCAAGAGGTACAGAAAGAGGCAAGAGGGGTGCAGAAAGAGGCAAGAGGGGTACAGAAAGACGCAAGTGAGGTGCAGAAAGAGGAAAGAGAGGTACAGAAAGAGACGAGAGGTGCAGAATCAGGCAAGAGAAGTGCAGAAAGAGGCAAGAGAATTGCTGAAAGAAGCAACAGAGGTGTAGAAAGAAGCAAGAGAAGTGCAGAAAGATGCAAGTGAGGTGCAGAAAGAGGCAAGAGAGTTGCAGAAAATGGCAAGAGAACTGCAGAAAGAGGCAAGAGGGATGCAAAAAAGGGAAGAAGGGTGCAGAAAGAAGCAAGAGAGGTACAGAAAGAAGCAAGAGCAGTGCAGAAAGAACCAACAGAGGTGCAGAAAGAGGCAAGAGGGGTACAGGTGAAGTCTTTGTGTCCCTGAGACTTCAGAACAGGAGGCCAGCACACACAGGCCCTTGGAGATTCTTCTTCAAGCAGGTTCACAGCAAAGTTCCAGTCTTTGTCCTCTCCTTGGCAGAAGCAGCAATTGCAGGCCAACCCAGCAAAGCAACACAACAAAGGGGCAGTACTCCTCCTTACAGCTCTCCAGCTCTTCTCCATAGCAGCGGTTCCTCTTGAGTCCAAAAGTGATCATCTTCTCTGGGGTTTAAGGTCCAATACTTATACTCCATTTCTCTTTGTTCTCTTTGTGGCCAGGGTCTCTGAGCCCAGTACAAACCAGTTCTGCCCTCTCTGGCCCAGCTTCACTACAGGAGGTGGAGACAGCATTGTGCAGAGGAGACACTGCCTATTCATGTGCTAGTGAAACCTCCCCCACCAATCTAGATGTTAGCCAAAGTCTATTCAGCCCAACTATGAGGCACCCAGGAAAGGCAGGACACACCTCAACTCCCCTGGTGGCTGTCTACAGTGAATGGACATCCCCAGCACCTCTCACTCCCAAACCAGGCAGTCAATACACAAACAGCAGAGGCACACAGAATGGTTAAATAAGAAAAAGCCTACTTTACAAAAGTGGCATTTTCAAACACACAATTTAAAAACTGTCTTTACTAAAAGATGTGTTATTAAATTCTGAGTTCAGAGAGTCTAAACTCCATTTCTCTGTCTTGTCCCAATATAAAGTTATACTTATAAGATGTTACAAAGCAACTCCCATGTTAGCCTATGGGAAAGATAGCCTTTGAATATCAAAAAACAAATTTGGCATTATTTCACTATCAGGCTATGTTAAACACACCAGTACATGTCTTACTTTTCACATACATTGCACCCTGTCCACGGTGGCTCCTTGGGCCTACCTGAGGGGTGACTTTAACATAAGTAAAGGGAAAGTTAGGGCCTGGCAAGTGGGTGCATTTACCAGGTCGACATGGCAGTTTAAAACTGGTGGAGGAAAGCACAGATAAGACCCAATGATGATGCTTTTCACGTAAAAGATAAAAGCGGACACCCAAGATATACCGCTATTACGAGTACTACATGAATGAGGGTTTTTTAGACGGCAAGAACCCTAGACCCTGGTAAAAACAGGACAAGTGATCCATTCTCCCCTGATTACTTGATAATTGAATGGAAGCCGAATGGATCCTAGCTTCTTTCTCCCCCATTTGATTAAAAGTAAAAATAAATATTGTAAAATATACCCATGAGTTTGAGTGTGCTTTTCAGGTACAGACTAAAAAGCAGTTCTGTATTGATTCAATGTATGGAATTATGTATGAACTTTTTACAGTGGAAACCTACCTAAAGTAGACGCACTCTACAAACAACGGATTTACAGTGAGAATAAAAGGACAGGCAAGTGGCCTTTGGGATAAGAAGTTATCGGGGTAGGAGAGGCAATGGGAGGAACAGGTGAGGGGTTCATAGATTAAGAAAGAGAGGGGTTAAAGGGAAATACAATTAGAGATTATTGAGATTGTTGAATCAGGGGGAAGTGTGGGTAGGAGAAAGGGGAAAGGGACAAGTGACAAGGAGGAGGTGGGTCTGTGATTGCAAAGCTAAGGTAGAGTGTTAGCGCAAAATGGGGCATGTCTGGAGTTTTCAGCAGGATTGTTGTTCAATTATGATAGTCTGTTGCTTGAAGAGATGTCTAATGAGCCAACGGAAGTCATCTGAAGTAGATAACTGAGTAGGGTTGTGGCAATTAGTCACATTTTCTCATGCAATTTCAAAACAATTAACTTTAAGATTACAAAATTGGCTGGTATCTTGTGTAAAAAGTAAGAGGGTACATGTGACTTCAAAAGTCACATGAGAAAGCACAAGGGGACTATTTTTGGGGAAATGGGTCCCCCGGAAGACATTTTGTATCCCCTAATACATTTTCTGCCAACACCAATAACTTACATGAAAAATTTAAGAAACTGTCATGCCAGGAAAACCTTGTGAAATTTAGAAACATTTTCTTAACATGAAATTTAAAAATTTTATTGGTGTAAATATTTTTCCTTGGTCTGTATTTTACATATATAAGAGTGGGACAGCGAAGGAAACACATATTAAGGCATTAGTGAGGCATAAAGGTGTAGCTTTTGTGTGCAAATTGTAAGGACTTTATTTACTAAAGTTGCACTAGTACTTGTGGGATGCACAGCAAGTAAGTACTGCACAATTGCAAGCCATTAAAATGGTTAGTAAATGAACGCTGGCCTTTCCTTTGTTTGATGGGAGTGCCCGTGCAAAGCTTGACTACATCAGTGTGATGATGAAGGCGGTGTCTATCATTTATTTCTAAGGTGCTGCTTGATTGGTTATGCCCATTACACTGCCAACTGTCACATCAAAGACTAAAATTCTACAGGTGTGTCAGTGGTCTCAAACTGACATTTCTTCAGATTGATAGATCCTGCAGACAGATCAAGACAATAAAGTTCATTTAATGGACCCAGTTCCATGGATGCATGTTGGAAATTTACCAGTGCTTTATTGTGTGTCTAGATTCGTCTTAGCTCATATTTGGTGACAATTCATATACAGATACCCACAGATAAAAAGGAGTTGATAACAAACAAGAACGAGCAGTCTCACTTCTGTCAATTCTCCTGCTTGTCACACACATCATAGACTATCTTCAGGTCATTCTCTGCTCTTGTTTTAGGATACCTCTTATGTATAAATATATAAGCAAAGATGTTTGTTTATGGAAGGCAACCAACAACCACCTACGGAGGGCCCAATTAGTTGTTCAGTGTGGTATTCCCAGGGATGATGCCACTCTGGGCACGTAGAAGTAGCCAGGTGTTTTGTTGATGACTCCTGGCAGGTGCTGCACTCAGTGGTGCAGCCCAGCCCCCGCCTGCCTTCCTTCATTCATTCTGCACCATGGGGGGGGTAGAGTATAGCACTCCACTCATCATTGACCTACCCTAGCCTCTGTCCCCAAGCCACGATACACAGCATTCCCCACTGCCACCAACCTGCTGCACAAAGCAGATTATAAACAATAGTAAAGGATCCATAAGTTGGCCTGGAATCTGAAATGACATCCAGAAATGGACTTTGTACATATGGGTCAGCATGGTATTCTTCATTCCAGAGTCAATAACCCTTAATGTTTATCAGGTTCTGCCACATTGGCCAAAAGAGAGATTGGGGTCCATAGTATCCCCAAGAAAATCAACAACACAGGACTGAAGTCTGATCTTTCACCTTACTGCTGCAACATCATAAACCCTACTTAGACTCTAGGACAGTGATTCCCAACTTGTGGTCCGGGGACCCCTGGGGATCCTCAAAGCCTACGCACGGGGCCCCTGTTATTTAGAAATTTAAATAATATCAACAGACTAATTAAGTGTATATAAATAAAGAACCTAAATGTACAATTTCAAAGTTTAAAATGTTCCGTAAATGTAAAGAAATTTGAAATTGGTGGCTAAAAATTAAGTAAGTATCCTCAGATTGATTTGTGAGAGCAGTGCAAGTGCAGTAAGAACAATGAGTGGCCTCAATGAATTTAGAAACGCTCCAACCTTCCTATTAAACTTAGTTTTGATATTTTATATATTTGTTTGTGAACTAAATAAATTGTTTCTTCATTTGTGCACTTGTTTGATGAATGCTTGTTTCTGTATTGTTTGTGTATCGTTTATTGGTTCAAATCATCAAAAATATTAGGCTAGGTTTTCTGTCTTCCAGTAATAACTCAGTGGGGGTCCTCGATTCCAATAATATTGCAGCAGGGGTCCCCATTTCCAGTAATGATTAAGTAGAGGTCCTCAGAAGTCAAAAGGTTGTGAACCACTGCTCTAGGAGATACATAGAGAGGCAGATAGATGTCCAAACTCATTTAATTATCCAAAGTTCATGGCCACTGACACTGGAAGGTTGTTGACAAACTTGGTGACCTCAGCTAATTTTTGTACTTGGGTTTGTGGTCACAGTGTCAAGTGATGAATTTCTTAGAGGCATCTCCATTCATCACATGACTTGAAACAACAGGTTTTCTCAAGAAAGGTATTTAGATGCCTATAATTTTACACCTTACATAGAGTAAAAATTAAGGAAATACCATAGCAGGCAAATGGCTAATGTGATGTAATGTCACATATTACACATATTAATTCTCTAATCTAAAATGCACTGACAGAATGATTGAAGGGTCACTTCCAAATAGCATTACCTAGATAAATATTGTGTATAAGCAAAGAACATAAACCTCAAATATTTATCATATTTCCTCGGATCCTCTGAGTGAATTTGCAACTAGCAGTTGAATTTACTGTGCATGCTGCTGTCAAACAAATTATCACAATGTGTCTTTAAATTAAGTGCATCTTTTTTATGAACTGCTACAAGAATTTTTAACTACATTCTGCAGACTTAAGTTCAGCACCACTTCCACAGAATGATGGATAGTTTCTATTTTAAAATATGGCATTTTTTTGTAATACAGTTTAAATTGCCTTTCTTCCCAGAGAAAGCCTTATTCAGAATAACCATTATGCTGTGGAGAAACTGAACATTATGTTGGTGTTTTATATCTTTTCATAGTACATGTTGCAATTACAGCTATTCAAGTGCAATTACACACAGAGAAAAGTGATTTCGCATTTGTATTAGGAACTACCCAATTTAGGAAATTTATTGCTGGTACTTTCAAATTATGTCTCAGAAACCGGGACACTTCCTCCTTCCAGCACAACAGTGTGCGTGTCATCTTTAAGAAAAACATTTCATGAATATAAGAACGCTTCTGTCATTTAAATAAAAAAAAAGAAAATCCTGTAATTTGAAATTGCAAATTCATTTATCAGTTATCTCGATTTGCTATGAATTTTAACAGTTGTATTGTGTCAGAAATGCCTGTCGGTGGAATTTAACTTGATATTTGGATAAAAGCCTATTGAAAATAACAAAAGCCACAGTCATCCAGGACCTAAAACCACATGTGAAGAAGTGACTCTGACCCATAAAATCCCCTTTTTTGGCTTCTGGAGCCATGGGTTTTAGACCATTGCCGTATGCAGTTCTACCTAATGGAGTCACACACACTGTAAGCTTTTGTTTTGAACTTTTTGAGTTGAAATGGCCAAGGCCCACATTTTACAATAGGTTTGTCAGGACTGTAAAACCAATAGACTTCAATTGATGCAATTGAGGTCCAGCCACTAGATTGCCCTAGGACCTAATTTCATGGATTTCTCACAACTTATTTCAAACTAAGAGGTGAGTTGTGTAATCATATAAATCCACCAATTACTAGATGTATTATCATCCTGGCATCTCCTACACCACCCCAGTTGCGTGAACCTCACAAAACATGATATGGCAATACTACCTGCTAACCAAGAGTAAAGCACAGTGCTTCTCCTTTAAACACAGTTAAATTGGCTTATTCCTAATTGAACATATTTATCTTGGCTCTACATCCCTGGTATATGGTGTAGAAAATGAACCCAATGCCTGGATGTTAAATGCCATCTGTGAACTGCAGGACCCATTATCCAACCCACAGAGTGGGCCTACAAAACATGGCTTTTTGCATACCGCCGTAGTCTGAATGTTGCAGTGTGAAACCTGCAGTGCTACCTATCAAAATAGTCCTTTGTCACTAAAAGACCTGCCTTTTAAATATTAATAAATCACCCCTATGTAAGCCTTTTAGCCCACAAGGTAGGGTGCCTGGTACTTAAAAATGGAACACACAGAAAATTAATGTCACCATGTCCTTATAGTGACAAGGGCCCAAAACCTTTTTCACTGTGGCAGGCCTGGCTGTCCTACACAGAAAAAAACAGAGTAGAGATTAAAATATTAATATTAGTCTCTTGGGTTTGGGACCATCTAGAAAAAGTAATAAAACCTCTATTTTTAATAAATTTAATTCAATGGTGATATTCAGTTTTTAGTAAGTATTAAGGAAAATTAACTTTTAGAAAGTCATGTATCCCTTAGCTGAAGTTCCTGGAGGCTAATTTGCATTAGCTTTCTAGCAAGGTTCCTTTGCCTTTTGAGAAAGTGTGAAATTGCTTCCAGGAGCCACATAATAGAACACTTTGATTGACACATCAACCTGAATAGGTAGGGACGGCTCCTCTGACCTCAGCTGGACATTGAGTATTGGGGCTGCTGTCCCTCCTGTTGGCATAACCAGCCTGAAAGGCCCATCACTGGCATATCTAAAATTAATGCGCCCTTAAATGGCATCAAACGGGACCAGATCAGGGTTGCAGAAGGATTCTCTTTTGTATTACCAATCTTCAATTTTTTGTTGTCGGTCCAGGGCACGTGTCAAACTGGATTTTAGTGTTAGATGTGGAAGGATTTCCATAGTACAGTCCCCTACATATACCTAGCTATCAGCGCCAGAGATTAAGAAAACTTTGCCTAACTTGGAACTGCCTTGACACATTGCATTTTAGGTCTGTTTGCCTTAGTGCAAACAGAAACTACTAAAAAAGTATTTAGGTCAGGGCCCGTGAACGTTTACTCCATTGGTTAGGAAGAGCCCAGGATCCACCCCCACCCGTTAGCCCATAAATGTGGCACCCCAAAAGAGACTGGATCTGCTGTTTGAGGCTGCAACATGATAGGATCCCTCAAGGACTGAATCTGCTCCCTCTGGTACCCAGAATAAAGAAGTGAACTCAAAGGGTCAGTTGGCTGACCTGCTGTGTGACTATAGGGACACAATAAGCTGCTAGAAGCCATTTTCCTGAAAAGCCCAGCTGACCAGTTCCAACTGGAGCTGTGGCAGTAAGCCGTAACCCTAAGTGCTGTTCTTGAGGTCCAGGGCCCATTAGCTGTGTCAATGTGTACTCCTCCAATAATCCTGTGAAACCGGGGACTTAGAAACGTCTTGGCTGTAAAGACCACTGAAGGACCTTTACCGAGAAGTGCTCAGATAATCAGTGGCAACTGGAGCTGGACTGAATTTGTTGTTGGCGTCTCTCTGACATACTGAGAGTCTGTAAGTGTCTTTCACTGAGGTCCTGGGGGTCTTAAAAGTGTATTCCAAAGGTTGTTTGGGCACCAGAAAAAAGTATGAAAAGTTTTGAAAACGTTTTCTCCGGATCTTTAGATGGATCAGTCAAGAAAATGTCTGCCCACCAGTTCCACAGTTTCAGATTGAATTTACACACAGTTCTTCAGACCTCTGAAAAAACAGCAAAGTGCCATTCTGCGCAGCAAACATTTACAGGAAGAAATCTTTTAATCTCCAGAGTGTCAGTGGGACCAACCTAGTTCATATATTCAGCCTTCGATTCCGCAGCAGTTACAGTTTCAGCTACTTTCCTTGCAAGCAGGATCTTTATTCCCAAATAGTGACAAAGTCTCATTCTGTGTTGAAACTTACATGTTACATGTTACATACTTACATGTTTTTCTGTAAGTGGGACATAGAAATGTTTTTGAATTTTAGCTTCCAAACTTCCTCTGGGACCCAATCCACTTAGCCTATCCAACCAGCCATCCATTGCATAGGTCCTGACCTACCCTTACCAATGAGTACCATTAGTGTTTTGCTGTTTTTGGCACCATATTACCCTTAAAATTTAAAAATTCATATCTCTGCTCCCCTTTACTGGATCTTAGCATTTTATTACATTTTATTCCATATTCCTATATAAGTTTGGGGTTTGTATTTCTTAATGTTTTGAATTTATTACTGTTTTGGTACTTCATAATTACTTTACTCATTTCCCTAAAATAAGCCTGTCTGCTCTGTGCCATAGCTTCCAGAGGTTACGCTTGGTTTAATTAAGTGACTTTGAGGGATCACCCTGACAAGAAGAGTTAATATTACTTGTGATGGCAGTCACCCACCCCCAAAAATAATTCACTTTCTTATATATTCCTACTGCTACTAACAACAACTTTTTTCCTACCACACGTCTGCCATTTATAAGCATTGTCAATAAGAGGTGTTACTAATATACAATATAATAGTAACAGGATGGGCAAACAGAATATCTACTAAGATGATCAGAAGCATCCAACTCGACCTGCCCAAGAGCAGTTTATACCAATAATGATTTTCAAAGTTCTTAGACAACTCCTATTCAAATTTGTTAAAGCTTCTATAAAAAAATCTCAGGCACATACACCTGAGCTTCTGTGGACCTAAAAAGAAGTTGTCTTACTATGGTAGATAAAATACGCCAAATGGTTTAGACAGACCCAACGCAAAAGAATATATTTGGGCCACCTGTGTACAATAAGATATGTGAGGAAAGTGTGTTTTTTATTGTGTATTTGTATATTTATGGAATTTACTCCGAAAAATGAATTAAAATATTGATCTACATTCTACAACTACATTCCAGAAATGTTTGAAGTAATTGATTTGACAGAGTATGTGTTGTTAAAGAATAGAAACAGTCCAATAATAATTGGGATATTATTATTGACACTAAGTAATAGACATTTATCACGCAATGGTCATACCTTGTGGTTTATTTTAGTGCATGTGCCCAAGACTTGAGAGAGCCAATTGGGCCACCCCCTGTTTAATAAAGTTACTAAGGTAGATAGGCATTCTCAAATGCCTGTCAAATACCTGTCTATCGTGTGGTATATGAAACCCCACCAATTGGAAGTGTCATGGATCAGCTCCTCACAATAGTTGGAGGTCTTAAACTATTTTGTGCTTTATAGGAGCCCATGGTGGAGTGACTCTGGCAAGATGAGAGTCGGTCTTTGCACTCTAGTATGTCATTCATCCTATATCTAATGTTAAAGTGATATCATAGGTCATCCTATCCCGCAGTCCAGATTGCAGGATACATGGGAAGAATTTGAGAGTCAGAACTGCAACACGAATAGACAGCATGCATGCCAAAAGCAGAGAACAAAGGCAATTCTTCATCCAGGCTTTCTTTTAAACAATGCAATGTGTGTCTACAAGCAGGAATATCAATTGAGATCACATCATTTGACAAGGTTTTAGGCTGTATCTAAGAGTCACAACAACTGCAGCAAAATAGCTGGCTTCTAAGCATGGCTTTTGCATTTCAAATTTGCATTAGCGTGCGTTATGCTTTGCACATGCAGCACCTATGTTGGCAGCACTGTACACTTGACACACTGACAACATTGCAAAAAAGAGACATGGCAATTGCCCCCTGTTTCTCTACAGTATTAGAAATGGTAATCCTTTTGAATTAGACAAATGTAGCCAATCAATCACATTGTTGTAATTTGCAACACTCATGGGTCTTCAATCCGAGTTGCACAGCACTGGGTTTTCGGTAGGATTGCATGCGATTTTACTGTTACCCTATCATAGATTCACCCCCGTTTTGGAAAATTACATTTTAAACCCCATAGGATGGGGAGTAACTGTGTGGACGGATTATTTAAGTCACAAAACCGAATGAATTCCCAATTCGATGGTGTTGAACCCCTAGTTACTATCTGCTCAGAACAGGTGGTAAATTCACCTGCTCAGAGTCATTAGTGAATGTAAGTGGGGGGGCTCTGAGTGGAGTGAGTGAGGGAGGGTGTAGGGGAAGTAGGGGAGGGAAAGGAAAGGTATTTTCTGGCAGAGTCATGGCAGAATTGAAAAAAGAAAATGGGGAAGAGGCTTCACTGCAACCAAAGGCCTCATGCAATTTTATGTAGAAAGAAAATCTGGTGTGGAAAAACTGACCTATTTGGAAACATGTGGCGTGGAATTCCATAAGGTAAATTCACACCATCTGACTGGGGCTATAAAATCTAATTTTGAGTTGGGTGGTAACAGAAAATCCCCCAATGATGGATAACAAGCATAACAGTGTTGTTTGTGTTTTTCCAGATGCCTGTCCATACAGTTACCACCATCCATGTTCTGCTAGTATCCATCACTGATTTTCTGCAATGTGAAGGAGCAGCACTGCTCATTAGTTGTGAGAATATAGCAAGTGTGTGTTGCAACTGAGTACTGTGATTTTTGCCTTTAACATAGCCACCTAAATGAGGGCCTCAACAGAGTGCATTTTACCCTCTGTGATCCCCTCAGTTTACTCTTCAACCCAGCACTTCCCATGGTAGCTCCTTACCAATCACAATAGGGTTCCCACTAAATGATGCTAGCATACCAACCCATTAAATTGAGAGGGCCACTGTTTGAAATTACCAGCTTTGCATTGTACTCCCCCAATTTTTTGTCTTGACTGTTTGTTGGGCATAGAACTATGCACACTTTACTCCAGCTAATTTGTAATAAAGTGGTTGTGCTCTCTCACTTAAACCGGATGAGATTGGTATATTCCTGATTGGTGCATTTCAAGTATTCATAAGTCCCTAGTATATGGTACCAAGTGTACCCAGGACCTGTAATCAAATTCTAGCAGTAGGCTGCAGCACTCAATGTGACACCCATTGCAGTAGCACTATAAAACCTGTTTCCAGGCCAACCATTGTAGCCTGGATGTGCAGTTTAATTCAACCTTTCAAACTAACCCTTTTTGACAGGCCTAAACCTTCCTTTTAAATATAAATAAGTCACCCCTAAGTCGGCATTAATGCCCATACGGCAGAGTGCATGGTATTTAAAAGTAGTTTATGTAAAGGTTTAATGTTAAACCTGTCCTTATAGCGAAAGGCCCTAAAAGCTATTTTCACTGTAGCAGGGTTGGCTGTTCCATAGGACAGTTTTGAGGTGCAATATTACGTTTATTAATCTTATCTCCAGGTAGAAAACAGCTGCAAATTAAATGTATGGACTTTGTGAAATATTTATTACAAGACCAATTCACTGGTGAAGCCAGATTTGTGGTTGATATTTTGGAAAGTAAACTTTTACAAAGTTACCTTTGCCCTGCCTAAAGTCCCTGGAAACTATTTCTGCATTTTGCTTTTCCCCTTCTGCCAGCCAGGAATTAGCATTTGAATAGGTGTTAATGAGGTGTGAACTTGCTCACACAATCAATCAATAGGCATACCCTGTCCTCTCCTGTCACAGGGAATGTTAGCTGACATTTATTTTGTCCCCTAAGCCAGACAGGCCCCAATCCCATTGGGCCTTTTTTGACATTACAGTATCAACGCCTGTTTGACAGGTCTGTTAGGTTTACATATAACATTTGGGGTGCTGTTCAAAGGAGGGCAACAGGAAACCAAATCATTGCTTGCATATTCAGTATGGTTGCTGAAAAATGTAGCTTTTGTTCTACCAGACATCTGTCTCTGAGGTTTGTGTGGGTACAGGAACTGCCTCAAACTTGATTTTACTTCTAGATGTGGGAGACCACTGGGGTTATCATTGTGCACTCCCCACACACACCGCCAGTCCGAGCAGCCCAAGTTTAGTGTGGACAAAGACTTTGAAAATGTGTAAAGTGGGTAGAGTTAGCCCCAGAAACCTTTAACCCAATTGTTAGGGCAGCCTCAAGGATCATTCCCACCACTAGCTAGTGCCAGGCATAAATGTGGCATCTACAGGCACCCACTGTAGAATACTCCTGGACCTGAGGAAGATAGGAAGTGAACCTGCTGTTTGAGCCCTGAGAAGAGCCTAGAAGACTGGACCTGCTCTCCCACTTGTACCCATGCAAACAAGTAGATTCCAAGTATTGTAAGACTGACTTCCTGTTCAAGCTACAGGGATACAACAACTCCTAGAGGCCTTTCCTGTAACTGCCCAGCTGATCAGTGACAACTGAACATAAACTTGTCTCTACGTGACACCCTGTGAGTGTCTAAGTGACTCCATAGAGGTCCTGTGGAGGCTTTAGAAGTGCACTCCTTTGGTGGATTGACACATAAATAACTAAAGTCAGAAGGTAAAGTCTTTTGCTCAGGAATTACCTGGTTAGAGTATCAGACCAACACTCCATCACGGTCAGCATCAAATTGCCCCTTTGTACTGCTCTACTGTGAAGGTAGAAATAGAGGTTTCTGGTTGGAAGAGTATACACCATGTCAAAGCAGGTACCACAATCCCAGTCAGGGTAAGTCAGATACACACCCTAAATTAACCTGTGCTCACCCTCTGGCAGCTTGGCACAGAGCAGTAAGGCTTAACTTAAGAGGCAATGTGTAAAATATTTGTGCACACTTTATTTACAGTAACACAGTGAAAATACAACAAAAAGACTACACCAGTTTAGAAACATAGAGAATATTTATCTGAGTAGAACAAGACCAAAATTACAAAACTCCAATCAGTAGAAGTCAAAATATGAATTTTTAAAGATTAAAAGTAAACAGTGCTTAGAAGTCACTAGTGGTCAAAAGGTTATTTGGGGTCGCGAGGGACCGGTTCAAATCCAAAACTGCAATCGAGGGCAGGCCAGCTCAAGGACCCATTCAGGGCATGCTGAAAAAGTAGCTTTGTAAGTGTTGACGTCAGAGACTCAATGCATCGGTTCCAATTTATGCAGTTGGGTCGATGCTTCGAAGTCTAGCCTCGCAGCAGTGTCTTCGGATTGGTGCTGCATCATGGCCAAGCCTTGGAGTCGGGACCTTGGATCGCACTGCGTCATCGTCTAGCCTCGTAGTCAGGTCAATGCGCCATCAGAAGAGCCATGAAGGGATGTCCTCAGATCGGCACAGCTTTGGTGTCAGAGGCCAATGCGTCGGGTCCAATCGGCACAGTGGTGACGATGCATCGATTTCTGCAGAAGCAACTGCCGAACCCACTTCTCAAGTCCAGGACTGGATGGGCACCTCAGGCAAGGGTAGTACTCACAGATGGCAGAGTCCAGCAGCACCAGCAGAGCTGCAATAAGTCTTTTGTGACTCTGAAACTTCAGAGAACAGGAGGCAAGCCACAAGCCCTTGGAGAAACTTGAGTTCAAGGATGTAGAGAGCAGGTCCAATCCCCCTCACTACCAGGCAAGAAGCAGCAGGCAGCAGTCCAACACAGCAGAGCAAGTAGCAAAGTGGCAGTCCCTCCTACAGCACAGCAGCTCTTCTTCCAGGCAGAATGTCCTTGGTTCCGGCAAAGTTCTAATTTGGTGGTATCAGGGGCCCAGTACTTATACCCAATGTGCAGAGGGAATGCACAAGGCCCAGCTGCCACCCAACCCAGACATGTTTTCAGAGACATGCAGAGGCACAGAATGGTTAAAGTAAGAAAATACCAACTTTTAAAAAGTGTAATTTTCCAACTTACAATTTAAAATCCGACTTCACCATAAGTTGTGATTTTAAATTGTGAGTCCAAGACACCAAACTCCAAATCTCTATCTATTCCCAATTGGAAATTATGCTTAAAAGATGTGTTAAGGCAATCTCACTGTTAACATATGGGAGAGATGGGCCTTGCAGTAGTGAAAAACGAATTTTGCAGTTTTTCACTACCAGGACATGTAAAACTCAAAAGTACATGTTCTATTTTTTAAATACACTGCACCCTGCCAATGGGGCTACCTAGGGCCTAACTTAAGGGGGCATTACATGTAATAAAAAGGAAGGTTTGGGCCTTGCCAGGTCAAAATGGTAGTTTAAAACTGCACACACAGGCTCTGCAATGGCAGGCCTGAGCCATGTTTAAAGGGCTACTGAGTGGGTGGTACAGTCAGTGCTGCAGGTCCACTGGTAGCATTTAACTATTTACAGGCCCTGGGCACAAACATATAATGCACTTTACTAGTGACTTATAAGTAAATTCAATATATGGCAATTGTGCTTAAACCAGTGTTGCCATGTTTTGAGTACAGAGCACATACACTTTAGCACTGGGCAGCAGTGGTAAAGTGCACAGAGTCCTAAAGCCAACAAAAACAAATTCAGCAAGCAGGGGAGGAGGAAGGCAAAACGTTTGGGGTGACCCTGCAGAAAAGGCCTTTTTCAACAAGTGACTATCATATCTCCAGTTCCCCTTATTGGATCTTGGTCATATTGGTGTCATTTTGTTTTTTAGACTTTACTCCATTTTACTAATTCTTTTTGTGAGTTCTAGTGTTTTTCATGTCGACTTTAATATTGTTACAGTACTTCTTTGCACATAGCCTCCAAGTTAAGTTTTTCTGTTCTGTGCCATAGCTGCCTCAGGGGAGTAAGAGCAGATATATTTAGTGGTTTAGCCAGACAAGGATTGTGGTTATTACTTTAGGTAGGCACTTACACCCATCCACTAACAAATTAATTTCTTGCAGCCACTATTATGCATATCAGCAAATTACATTGACTTTGGTGTGGTTTGTGAGCTCTTGATTGTTTCAGCAGAGCTCCTCAAATTAAGTTCCTTACCTTTGCGGATGTCTTTGATATGTCTTGCTTACTATGTTATATTCAGCTAAGGTCGTTTTCTTTTTTTCGTGCACAACTGGAATAACCTTTTTGCTTAGTTGGGAAGAGACAGTCACAAAACTGAGCTTAACAGAGCAACGTTGCTAGACAGACTGACTAAGGTAAAAGTCTGGTCCTAATAATCTAAGCTGCAGGTGACTGTTGCACAATTTGCAAATAACACATTATTCCAAATCTGTGCCGCTTAAGCTTACAAGGCGCGTTAGAAGGAATATAAAAAGCACAAAGCGCATTACAGAACATAAATATCAAATGATTGCAATAGAAATAGTGTATCTTGTTGATGATCAACTCAGTGCTCAGCACAATTTGGCTTTAAATAGAGACTTACAAGTACTTGCAGCCAGAGAAGACATCAAAGTATTGGATTGATGTGATCTTGGTTAATTAGATGTTGGAAGTGTCATACTGATGAATTCTGAATTTATTGCTAAACCTTTGTCATATCGTCAAGCAGAACCAATGATTGATTGTTGGCATATTCCAAACATAACATATTGGCCCACTGATACAAGCATTTATGCACAAATAGAATAAATAATGGAAATTATTCTGAAAGTCCTAAATTAAAACCAGGAAATTCTAGTAAGGGACTTAATGCTCTGAACAAAGGACATTTTTAAAATACAGTAATACTTCAAATTCACTGTATCAGCATGGGGGCTAAGCACAGGCATGACAGAGATGTCAACCATCCAAATGTTGGCATCTGGTCCAAAGGCTATCCGCTTCAATTGTATTATAATTTGTATGTTCAATTACCAATGCAGATCCACAGTTCAGCAGCTGACAACTACTCTTAGTCACACAGGGTAGGTCTTATAGTTCTTTACCACACTGAGTAGGACCTAGGTGCTATTAGTTAATTACACATTTGTAGTCTGTAGGGGTTATCATGTATGAGAAACTGCAGGTATGTGTTAAAAAGATTGACTGTGAGAGTCTGCAGAATATTTAAGGCGTCTATGAACAAAAGAGGGAAAGAATTACATCCTGAGATCTACCATCGTGAATCCACCGTCCAACTCGGTCTCCAACTCAGAACTGATAAGAATGAACACTTTAGAAAGACCACTGCCCCTCACACAAAGGCCACCAAATTTCACCTTGGCTAATCTTCCATGGAAAGAAGCCAGGATTCTCAGGTTGGCCTGAAGCTGATCTAAGCTGGATGTAGACGGGTCAAGGTTTAGCTGTTTAAAGACATTGGTAATGTTTCTCACAAGATGGTTTGATGAACATACGTTTCCTATGGGCCTTAAATGTGAAGTCTGAGTCCAGGGACAACCTCTTGAAAAGCTAAACAGGCACATGCCTTTGTACTGAGAGTACCCAGGTCTAACAAAAGGAACTCAGTATTGGCTTTATGTAATATCACAGCTACAAAGAGTGCCTTACTCATAAACAAATGGCATGGGTGACAAACCGTGATAATTGACTTATCCTAACAAGCTCTGGAAACTAGTTTAAAGGCAAAGTAGGGAACTGGAAATTAGCGTGGGTTACAATTACTTTGTGGGACAATGTTTTATTAAATGCTTTGACTCATTGACAGCAGAACAGGTCATTGGATTGTATACATCTGATTAGATAAAGAAGCACAAACTGTATAGCAAAATACTGTAACGTCAATATGTTCTCTTCAAAGTTGGGGTACTTCGAATGCATTTTTTGTCTAATATTTCTTTTTTGATTTGTGAATTAAAGCTCCAAAATGCTTGGTGGCCAATCTCTCCACCTTCTCACATGTTTGCCTCAATTTCCTCTTTAAGAAGCATATGATGATTTGGGTAAATCTGAATGGGAAGCCCCAGATATGGATCTAGCTTCTTCTTGCAGTTGAATTTATCTACCAAGCATTCCTGCTAGAAGCACATGGCGAAACAGGCCAACCATCATCTGTATACTCTTGATGAAACTATTAGAAAATTGTCAATATCGCAGAAAACCTGCAGTCTCACAAGACAGTAGAGAAAAAGCTAAGCAGGATGCTAAGGAAAACATCTGTAAGTTTTCAAAGGCACATAGAGCACACACAGAGGAGCAGTCCAGGTCTAAGAGCAAGACCGGTCTTAGATTAAATAAACTTCCCAGCTGGCAGATGACTCGACAATATAGTTTTTCATGGTAATGCCTATCTGCCTTCAATATATGTAATATTATAGTCCTATAAGCTACTGTCACTTTGAGAAAAAGTCTTTCTTTGATGATGCACGGGCCACTGCATTTATATGAAAGCTTTATCATTGCCCTAATTACATTCTTCCCAGAGAATGCTGTGTATGTGCTTCATTAAAAAAAAATACTATTCTTCAAACACCAACTTATGCCGCTTATCACCTCTGTTTACCCCCAATCAGCTGACTAAGCTGCAACATACTTCAAATAGTACACGTCAACTAATGTTTGATTACCCAGGTTTCAAGGCTAGTTGTGCAATTACAAACCTGTTGTGGATGAGTAGAAGAAAATTAAAATTAATTTGGCTTTAGTCTGTGAAAAT
The DNA here is from genome assembly GCA_963921515.1 of Calotriton arnoldi. Lineage (NCBI taxonomy): Eukaryota > Metazoa > Chordata > Amphibia > Caudata > Salamandridae > Calotriton > Calotriton arnoldi. Next base: position 622,555 of record CAWUFW010005888.1, on the reverse strand, counting down.
GAGTAGAAGAAAATTAAAATTAATTTGGCTTTAGTCTGTGAAAATGTAAATGCGCTATGCAAATTACATCCAATTTGTTCTTGTTTCTGTTAAGATGAAAGAACAATATTTTATACATAACCTATTGGACAAGTACAAAGACATTTTAAATAGAACAGAATGCGTGTTCTCCTTGTATTCATTAAAATAAAGAAAACTTGGCGAGTGCTTCATAAGATTCTAAATTGCTTTGAAATGCAAATGAGGACGTGATAATTTAAAGATTTTCTGAAAAGACCAGTCAATGTCTGACACGTTCTGCTTTGTATTTTGAATAAAGGTTACAAGTAACATATTTTTGAAATCTAAAAAATGAGGAGAAAGTCTTACTACAAGCATGTTTGGATAATACACTCCTAAGAGGTTTATTTGAGGACAACTGAACAAGACACAGATTATTGTTCACCGTCATGTTTTAGAAATTATCTCACTGGCTCCTGTTGATATAGACTGAGGACAAATGTGAGCGGTGCTTAATTTGTAAAGAAATAAGTGCCAGGGCTGTCCTCAGGAGGACACTGCAGCTTGCACCACACATTGCCCCTCCCAGTGCTGCCAATGATGGTAACAACACTCCTCCTAATCATCTCACTCCTACCAGCATGACAATTTGGACTATTTCAGGTCCCCAAAGCTATAAGAATGGCTTGGGCGGCACGTAATGCTCATTTTTAATGAACATTGAATTATTAATTAACTGTTGTTGTGGTCATCTCTAAATTAGCCTTACAGCTCCACCTTGTGGCAGACTGTCAAGCCCCGATGTTGACAATCAAGTGCCGGTGCAGAGCACCGGAAACCACCTGCTCAAATTAAGCACTGAATGGGAAATGTATACATTTGCTTACTCTATAGAATTTGCAAACTTTAGGAGTTGAAGTGTACTCAAAGTCGGAATTTACAGAAAACACAAATATTTTCCGAATGATCATGGAAAATAACAAATATCACCACGGAATTCTTAATTTCATAATTCCTGGAACCTGGACTCCAATGTCCAATGGTACTAAACAAATTATTTCTGTCTGCATGATGCCGGGCAAACCTGTGCAACGTTTCCAAAATAAGCAACTCATGAACCGGAATTTCCAAGAACTACCACACATAATATGCATGAAAAGTTTCAGCGCTCCGTCCATCATCTTATTGTGTTTGCATTGTTCGCCCTAAGTTGACAGGGTAAGCCCAGACGAGGGTCCCTTGCTCACTTTGCCACTGGATTCAAACTAGCCTGGCTGATGAGGGGTGTTACCCCAAAACTGGGTCCCAGGATGCTTGTTTCCGGTCCAGGGAAGATTCGGCTTGGCAATTCGGGCTGGACTGTTCCCATGAGGAACAGGGTAAAAACTGATTTGGATATAGCTGGGTCTGAACTGGGGTGGTGAAGTGAGCTAAATAAAAATGATGGATTCAACCCAGATCTGTGACTGGGGGTGAGTGTCTGAAAAGTTTCAGCGCTCCGTCCATCATCTTATTGTGTTTCCATATTAATATTGGTCAGAATTTATAACAAACTCCCTTATGGATTCATTTCAGAAGTACATATGAGATATAGATAAGGCAATACATTTTAAATTTAAAGTACTAACACACTCCTTGGTGATTACCTGAAAATGTAATTTCTCAGACATCAATCACGGTCAAAAAGTAACTCTCCTGACATTTTCGTAGTTTCTTGTGCACAAGCAGGGGTATAACATAGCCACATTTGGTGCAGGTCAGTCTCAACCTATTGGGGATCACACTCCCACATATCTCAATCCCATTATATTTCTTTGAAGTGGTGAGCCTAATAGTAGTATTAAGACCTCTTCACTTTTTTAGGGTGGGGGAGGGGATGAGCTGGCCAGTTTGTACCACCTGTCCCAGCCCACCATTTTTCTCTTTGCCCTTGTGATTCTGCCTTTGTTTTTTCTTTTTCTAGAATGAATGCATTCCTGCAGTTTTTTTTATGGATTTGCCCCTCCCTTAACTAAAGGTCTTCCTAAATAACAACTCTAAATTTTCCCCTGGGGCAATCTGGGTGACCCATTGGGAGATAAAACCTGAATGGGATAAATTCCCTCAAGCATGCATATAGGTCGTTGCAGGTGGCACGTAATAGTCAGGTTCTGAGGTGCAGCTAAATCCTGGGGAGACACTTATAGCCCCAATGTACTGTTAAGTTACACTGCTCCAAATAATGGGGACGCTCACTGGATGAACTATGTAATGCTTCCAAGCAGATCAGGCCTCGTATGCTCATCCTTTGGGGGGTTGCACATAGGTGTAAGGATAAGTACCTAAAACGCTAGTCAGTTGCCACATGCAGTGCCAACTATAGTCACTACAACTTCAACAGGTTCTGAAAAAGCATGAAAAGGGTTAGCCATGATGTTGTGATACGCCAAGTTCTTCAACTGAGGAAAATATAATTATAATGTAGAGTTGCCATGTTTTTGTGACCTGCACTACCACATCACAGGTGTATAATACACCAAAAAAGACAACAGAGCAGCTGCTGTCTCATCCAAAGAATCAATTCTTTGTCTTGCTGGAAGGAAATGGTTTGTGGCAAATAAACTACCTGTTGGTGCACGTCTCTAGTAAAATTGTCACACAAACAAGGTCTGTTATTCCACTAGAAAGTAAATTTGACAGCACATGACTAACATACCAAGGTATGGCATTGCAAAGAGTGGCGCACGCAGGCTGCATACTCTTCATAACTGTGTAAAACTTTTGCGGTCCTGCGACACTCTTAGCTGGAACTGAATAGCACCCAGACACCTCCGGGCAGTAGTGCGCTTCACAAATTCCGCTAATATAACATAACATAAAAACACCAATATAGCACTGGCCCCCACATTGAAGAATTACCACTTGCCTTTCAGTGTCTGAAAACTATGTAAAGTGCAGCAAGTCTTTTGGTGCCACTGCTTCTGTTACCATCTCAGGAAATTAGATAATAGACTTGGGGGAGGGATATTTGCCCCGAAAGGTGGAGGCATGTTTGGCACCATCAATAAATCATATGCATGCATCAGCTCGATGTGCAAGGCAAAAAGTGCACAACTTGTGTGGTGGCTATTTCATGGTGTGTGTCAATTAGTGTGGTGTTTTTAAAGCTTTAAGTGGAGAAAGCTTTAGCTGTCTCGCTAGCCTCATGTTTCCCCACAAAATATTTTTTTTAAAACATAAGTCTAGGGCACGGGTACTCATAGTACGGCCCGCGGGCCGCCAGCGGCCCTGCAAGCCTTCCTTGGCGGCCCGCGGACCTTGCAGATATCCTACCTGTGTTTTTTCTTTTTTTTTTTAACTGTCAGCAAACACCGCCGGGTGCAGCAGCGCTCTATTTTTGCCAGGCGATTCTTTAAAAGACCATTCACTTGTTAATGAGGCTTTGTTGTATTTCACCACTTATTATCGCCCCTGCATCTCCACTGTGAGTGGAGATGCAGGGGCGCTAAGAAGAGGTGAAATACAACAAAGCCTCATTAACAAGTGAATGGTCTTTTAAAGACCTGTGAAGTACTCGGGTGCGGCTGTGTTTGTGCCCGGGAAGCTGTCTCAGCCCACACGCGGGGTGAGGTGACAGAGAGAGGGAGGGAGACAGAGAGGGGTAGACAGAGGGTGACAGAGAGAGGGAGGGAGACAGAGAGGGTGACAGAGAGAGGGAGACAGAGAGAGGGAGACAGAGAGAGGGAGACAGACAGAGGGAGACAGACAGAGGGAGACAGACAGAGGGAGACAGAGGGAGACAGACAGAGGGAGGGAGACAGAGAGGGAAACAGGGAGGGAGACAGGGAGACAGACAGAGGGAGGGAGACAGAGGGAGAGGGGAGAGGGAGACAGAGGGAGAGGGGAGAGGGAGACAGGCAGAGGGAGAGGGGAGACAGAGGGAGGGAGAGGGGAGGGAGAGAGAGGGAGACAGAGGGAGGGAGAGGGAGACAGAGGGAGGGAGACAGGCAGAGGGAGGGAGACAGACAGAGGGAGGGAGACAGACAGAGGGAGGGAGACAGGGAGACAGACAGAGGGAGACAGGGAGACAGACAGAGGGAGACAGGGAGACAGACAGAGGGAGACAGGGAGACAGACAGAGGGAGACAGAGGGAGGGAGACAGAGGGAGGGAGACAGAGGGAGGGAGACAGAGGGAGGGAGAGAGGGAGGGAGGCAGAGGGAGGGAGGCAGAGGGAGGCAGAGGGAGGCAGAGGGAGGGAGACGGAGGGAGACAGAGAGGGAGACAGAGAGAGGGAGACAGAGAGAGGGAGACAGAGAGAGGGAGACAGAGAGAGGGAGACAGAGAGAGGGAGACAGAGGGAGAGAGAGAGGGAGGGAGACAGAGAGGGAGAGAGAGGGAGAGAGAGAGAGATACAGAGGGAGGGAGACAGAGGGAGGGAGACAGAGGGAGGGAGACAGAGGGAGGGAGACAGAGGGAGGGAGGGAGACAGACAGAGGGAGACAGACAGAGGGAGGGAGACAGACGGAGGGAGGGAGACAGAGGGAGGGAGGGAGACAGAGGGAGACAGAGGGAGGGAGGGAGACAGAGGGAGGGAGACAGAGGGAGGGAGACAGAGGGAGGGAGACAGAGGGAGGGAGAGAGAGGGAGAGAGAGGGAGAGAGAGGGAGGGAGAGGGAGGGAGGGAGACAGAGGGAGGGAGACAGAGAGAGGGAGAGAGAGGGAGAGAGAGGGAGGGAGAGGGAGGGAGGGAGACAGAGGGAGGGAGACAGAGGGAGGGAGACAGAGAGAGGGAGACAGAGAGAGGGAGACAGAGAGAGGGAGACAGAGAGGGAGACAGAGAGGGAGACAGAGAGGGAGACAGAGGGAAGGAGACAGAGGGAAGGAGACAGAGGGAAGGAGACAGAGAGGGAAACAGAGGGAGAGGGAAACAGAGGGAAACAGAGGGAGAGGGAGGGAGACAGAGGGAGGGAGACAGAGGGAGGGAGACAGAGGGAGGGAGACAGAGGGAGGCAGAGGGAGACAGAGGGAGGGAGTCAGGGGGAGACAGAGGGAGGGAGACAGAGAGAGGGAGACAGAGAGAGGGAGACAGAGAGAGAGACAGAGAGGGAGGGAGAGGGAAGGAGGGAGAGGGAAACAGAGGGAGAGGGAAACAGAGGGAGAGGGAAACAGAGGGAGAGGGAAACAGACGGAGGGAGACAGACGGAAGGAGACAGAGAGAGGGAGACAGAGAGAGGGAGACAGAGAGAGGGAGACAGAGAGAGGGAGACAGAGAGAGGGAGAAAGAGAGAGGGAGACAGAGAGGGAGACAGAGAGGGAGACAGAGAGAGGGAGACAGAGAGGGAGACAGAGAGGGAGACAGAGAGAGGGAGACAGAGAGGGAGACAGAGAGGGAGACAGAGAGGGAGACAGAGAGAGGGAGACAGAGAGGGAGACAGAGAGGGAGACAGAGGGAGGGAGACAGAGGGAGGAAGACAGAGGGAGGGAGACAGAGGGAGGGAGACAGAGGGAGACCGAGAGAGAGGGAGACCGAGAGAGAGGGAGACCGAGAGAGAGGGAGACCGAGAGAGAGGGAGACAGAGAGAGGGAGACGGAGGGAGGGAGACGGAGGGAGGGAGGGAGAGGGAGGGAGACAGAGGGAGGGAGACAGAGGGAGGGAGACAGAGGGAGACAGAGGGAGGGAGACAGAGGGAGGGAGACAGAGGGAGGGAGACAGAGAGGGAGACAGAGGGAGGGAGACAGAGGGAGGAAGACAGAGGGAGAGAGACAGAGGGAGGAAGACAGAGGGAGGGAGACAGAGGGAGGGAGACAGAGGGAGGGAGTCAGAGAGAGGGAGTCAGAGAGAGGGAGTCAGAGAGAGGGAGTCAGAGAGAGGGAGTCAGAGAGAGGGAGTCACAGAGAGGGAGTCAGAGAGAGGGAGACAGAGAGAGGGAGACAGAGGGAGGGAGACAGAGGGAGACCGAGAGAGAGGGAGACCGAGAGAGAGGGAGACCGAGAGAGAGGGAGACAGAGAGAGGGAGACAGAGAGAGGGAGACAGACGGAGGGAGACAGACGGAGGGAGACGGAGGGAGGGAGACAGAGATGGAAACAGAGGGAGGGAGACAGAGGGAGGGAGACAGAGGGAGGGAGACAGAGGGAGGGAGACAGAGGGAGGGAGACAGAGGGAGGGAGACAGAGGGCAACAGACAGAGGGTAACAGACAGAGGGAGGCAGACAGAGGGAGGCAGACAGAGGGAGGCAGACAGAGGGAGGGAGACAGACAGACAGAGGGAGACAGAGGGAGACAGAGGGAGGGATACAGACAGAGGGATACAGACAGAGGGAGAGAGAGGGAGGGAGAGGGAAGAAGACAGAGAGAGAGAGGGGAGGGAGACAGAGAGAGAGAGGGAGACAGAGAGAGGGAGACAAACAGTGAGTGAGACAGAGGGAGGGAGACAGAGGGAGGCAGAGGGAGACAGAGGGAGGGAGGGAGTCAGGGGGAGACAGAGGGAGGGAGAGGGAGACAGACAGAGGGAGACAGAGGGAGGGAGACAGAGGGAAGGGAGACAGAGGGAGGGAGACAGAGGGAGGGAGACAGAGGGAGGGAGACAGAGGGAGGGAGACAGAGAGAGGGAGACAGAGAGAGGGAGACAGAGAGAGGGAGACAGAGGGAGGGAGACAGAGAGAGGGAGACAGAGAGAGGGAGACAGAGGGAGGGAGAGAGAGGGAGACAGAGAGGGAGACAGAGAGAGGGAGACAGAGAGAGGGAGACAGAGAGAGGGAGACAGAGAGAGGGAGGGAGACAGAGAGAGGGAGGGAGACAGAGGGAGGGAGGCGACAGACAGAGGGAGACAGACAGAGGGAGGAGGGCGACAGACAGAGGGAGGGAGACAGATAGAGGGAGGAGGGCGACAGACAGAGGGAGGGAGGGAGACAGAGGGAGGAGGGCGACAGACAGAGGGAGGGAGGGAGACAGAGGGAGGAGGGCGACAGAGGGAGAGAGAGGGAGGGAGACAGAGAGAGGGAGACAGAGAGAGGGAGACAGAGGGCAACAGACAGAGGGTAACAGACAGAGGGAGGCAGACAGAGGGAGGCAGACAGAGGGAGGCAGACAGAGGGAGGGAGACAGACAGACAGAGGGAGACAGAGGGAGACAGAGGGAGGGATACAGACAGAGGGATACAGACAGAGGGAGAGAGAGGGAGGGAGAGGGAAGAAGACAGAGAGAGAGAGGGAGGGAGACAGAGAGAGAGAGGGAGACAGAGAGAGGGAGACAAACAGTGAGTGAGACAGAGGGAGGGAGACAGAGGGAGGCAGAGGGAGACAGAGGGAGGGAGGGAGTCAGGGGAGACAGAGGGAGGGAGAGGGAGACAGACAGAGGGAGACAGAGGGAGGGAGACAGAGGGAAGGGAGACAGAGGGAGGGAGACAGAGGGAGGGAGACAGAGGGAGGGAGACAGAGGGAGGGAGACAGAGGGAGGGAGACAGAGAGAGGGAGACAGAGAGAGGGAGACAGAGGGAGGGAGACAGAGAGAGGGAGACAGAGAGAGGGAGACAGAGGGAGGGAGAGAGAGGGAGACAGAGAGGGAGACAGAGAGAGGGAGACAGAGAGAGGGAGACAGAGAGAGGGAGACAGAGAGAGGGAGGGAGACAGAGAGAGGGAGGGAGACAGAGGGAGGGAGGCGACAGACAGAGGGAGACAGACAGAGGGAGGAGGGCGACAGACAGAGGGAGGGAGACAGATAGAGGGAGGAGGGCGACAGACAGAGGGAGGGAGGGAGACAGAGGGAGGAGGGCGACAGACAGAGGGAGGGAGGGAGACAGAGGGAGGAGGGCGACAGAGGGAGACAGAGGGAGGGAGACAGAGGGAGACAGAGGGAGACAGAGGGAGGGAGAGGGAGACAGAGGGAGGGAGACAGAGGGAGGCAGAGGGAGGGAGACAGAGGGAGGCAGAGGGAGACAGAGGGAGGGAGATGGAGACAGACAGAGGGAGGGAGACAGAGGGAGGGAGAGGGAGGGAGACAGAGGGAAACAGAGGGAGGGAGACAAAGGGTGGGAGACAAAGGGAGGGAGACAAAGGGAGAGGAAGGGAGACAGACAGAGGGAGACAGAGGGAGACAGAGGGAGGGAGACAGAGGGAGGGAGACAGAGGGAGGCAGAGGGAGACAGAGGGAGGGAGACAGAGGGAGGGAGACAGAGGGAGGGAGACAGAGGGAGGGAGACAGAGGGAGGGAGACAGAGGGAGACAGAGGGAGGGAGACAGAGGGAGACAGAGGGAGGGAGACAGACAGAGGGAGACAGAGAGGGAGACAGAGAGGGAGACAGAGAGGGAGGGAGTCAGGGGGAGACAGAGGGAGAGGAAGGGAGACAGAGGGAGGGAGATAGAGGGAGACAGATAGAGGGAGACAGAGAGAGGGAGACAGAGAGAGGGAGACAGAGAGAGGGAGACAGAGAGAGAGGGAGACAGAGGGAGGGAGGAGGGCGACAGACAGAGAGAGAGGGAGACAGAGGGAGGGAGACAGAGGGAGGGAGACAGAGGGAGGGAGACAGAGGGAGGGAGACAGAGGGAGGGAGACAGAGAGAGGGAGACAGAGAGAGGGAGACAGAGAGAGGGAGACAGAGGGAGGGAGACAGAGAGAGGGAGACAGAGAGAGGGAGACAGAGGGAGGGAGAGAGAGGGAGACAGAGAGGGAGACAGAGAGAGGGAGACAGAGAGAGGGAGACAGAGAGAGGGAGACAGAGAGAGGGAGGGAGACAGAGAGAGGGAGGGAGACAGAGGGAGGGAGGCGACAGACAGAGGGAGACAGACAGAGGGAGGAGGGCGACAGACAGAGGGAGGGAGACAGATAGAGGGAGGAGGGCGACAGACAGAGGGAGGGAGGGAGACAGAGGGAGGAGGGCGACAGACAGAGAGAGGGAGGGAGACAGAGGGAGGAGGGCGACAGAGGGAGACAGAGGGAGGGAGACAGAGGGAGACAGAGGGAGACAGAGGGAGGGAGAGGGAGACAGAGGGAGGGAGACAGAGGGAGGCAGAGGGAGGGAGACAGAGGGAGGCAGAGGGAGACAGAGGGAGGGAGATGGAGACAGACAGAGGGAGGGAGACAGAGGGAGGGAGAGGGAGGGAGACAGAGGGAAACAGAGGGAGGGAGACAAAGGGTGGGAGACAAAGGGAGGGAGACAAAGGGAGAGGAAGGGAGACAGACAGAGGGAGACAGAGGGAGGCAGAGGGAGACAGAGGGAGGGAGACAGAGGGAGACAGAGGGAGGGAGACAGACAGAGGGAGACAGAGAGGGAGACAGAGAGGGAGACAGAGAGGGAGGGAGTCAGGGGGAGACAGAGGGAGAGGAAGGGAGACAGAGGGAGGGAGATAGAGGGAGACAGATAGAGGGAGACAGAGAGGGAGACAGAGAGAGGGAGACAGAGAGAGGGAGACAGAGAGAGAGGGAGACAGAGGGAGGGAGGAGGGCGACAGACAGAGAGAGAGGGAGACAGAGGGAGGGAGGAGGGCGACAGGCAGAGGGAGACAGACAGAGGGAGGGAGACAGACAGAGGGAGGGAGACAGACAGAGGGAGGAGGGCAACAGACAGAGGGAGACAGACAGAGGGAGACAGACAGAGGGAGGGAGACAGAGGGAGGGAGACAGAGGGAGGGAGGGAGACAGAGGGAGGGAGACAGAGGGAGGGAGACAGAGGGAGGGAGACAGAGACAGAGGGAGGGAGACAGAGGGAGGGAGACAGAGGGAGGGAGACAGAGGGAGGGAGACAGAGGGAGAGGAAGGGAGACAGAGAGGGAGACAGACAGAGGGAGGGAGGGAGACAGAGGGAGGGAGACAGAGGGAGGAAGACAGAGGGAGGGAGACAGAGGGAGGAAGACAGAGGGAGGGAGACAGAGGGAGGGAGGGAGATAGAGGGAGACAGATAGAGGGAGACAGAGAGGGAGACAGAGGGAGACAGAGAGGGAGACAGAGAGAGAGAGACAGAGAGAGAGGGAGTCAGAGGGAGGGAGGAGGGCGACAGACAGAGAGAGACAGACAGAGGGAGGAGGGCAACAGACAGAGGGAGGGAGACAGATAGAGGGAGGAGGGCGACAGACAGAGGGAGACAGAGGGAGGAGGGCGACAGACAGAGGGAGGGAGACAGAGGGAGGGAGACAGAGGGAGGGAGACAGAGGGAGACAGACAGAGGGAGACAGACAGAGGGAGGGAGGGAGATAGAGGGAGACAGACAGAGGGAGGGAGGGAGATAGAGGGAGACAGATAGAGGGAGACAGAGAGGGAGACAGAGGGAGACAGAGAGGGAGACAGAGAGGGAGACAGAGAGAGGGAGACAGAGAGAGGGAGACAGAGGGAGGGAGACAGAGGGAGGGAGAGAGGGAGACAGAGAGAGGGAGACAGAGAGAGGGAGACAGACAGAGGGAGGAGGGCAACAGACAGAGGGAGGGAGACAGATAGAGGGAGGAGGGCGACAGACAGAGGGAGACAGAGGGAGGAGGGCGACAGACAGAGGGAGGGAGACAGAGGGAGACAGACAGAGGGAGACAGACAGAGGGAGACAGAGGGAGGAGGGCGACAGACAGAGGGAGGAGGGCGACAGACAGAGGGAGGAGGGCGACAGACAGAGGGAGGAGGGCGACAGACAGAGGGAGGGAGACAGAGGGAGGGAAACAGACAGAGGGAGACAGACAGAGGGAGACAGACAGAGGGAGACAGAGGGAGAGAGAGGGAGGGAGAGAGAGGGAGGAAGACAGTGAGAGAGAGAGGGAGGGAGACAGAGAGAGAGGGAGACAGAGAGAGGGAGACAAACGGTGAGTGAGACAGAGGGAGGGAGACAGAGGGAGAGAGAGGGAGAGAGGGAGAGAGAGAGGGAGAGAGAGGGAGGGAGGGAGACGGAGAGAGAGAGAGGGAGGGAGAGATAGAGAGAGGGAGAGATACAGAGAGGGAGGGAGAGAGAGGGAGGGAGGGAGGGAGAGAGAGAGAGAGAGAGATAGATAGAGAGAGAGATGTGTGTACGTCGGGTCTGGTGGCTCAGTGGACGAAGGCGTCCGCTGCAGGGGCCTGTGTTCAACCTCATGGTCATAGTTTTTTTTTTGCTCTAGCCCCGCCCCCCTCCCCCACTGACCCCGCCCCCACCGGTGCGGCCCTCGGCCACAAACCACACTGTAAATTTGGCCCCCGAGAGAAAGTTTGTGAGTACCCATGGTCTAGGGGGACAGCTAAAGATGTCTCTGAGCCAGACCTAAAAACAGAGCCATGCAATTTCCTCCATTAAAAGCTTAAAAATATCACACAGGTTGACACACATTGGCCGTGAAATAACCAACACAGAAGTTATTCACTTTTTGCCTCACTCAGCATGCTACTGTATGAATATAATGCACCTTATAAACCTCATTGCATAGAACCTTTATATAGCACTGTATTACAACTATGAACGGAATCTTTGGCTTTTTTCACAGATTTTTTTGCCACAGGCTTTTGCTTTAAGCTACAACCTACTTTTAAACATGCCTCTGCAACCCACCTCAGGTGTTCTCAGCATTTACCTTGTTTAAAATGGAGTTCTACTTGCACACCAAACCTTACTGGATCGTAAATGGTGCACCGTATATCTTTCAACATGCAAACCCGCACTTGCTTACTGGGCTTATGCTGTCTCCAGTTTATTCACCCTCATGTGTACACAGTATCTCTATGCTGTATATGACAACAGGCCCTTTACTAACCAGTTTTGTTTTGATGAACGGTCTATGATTATTTTGAATAGCAGTATCATGGGGGGTGTCATTGATGTCATTTGAGCTGTAATCAGTGATGCAATATGTGAGGTCATAAGCAGCGCAAGTCAGGGATACAAGTTATACAACTATAGCTGGCAGAGTTCACTAGTTTTCAATTTTTTAAATATTAGTTCTTATCTCATTTCCACAACTATAACAACGCCTTAGCACTCATTTTGTTCAGTAAATATCTGGGGGTTTCAGCGACTTTTTATTATATTCCAAGGTAAGGATATGTCCAAGTGACCGCTATGCACAGGTCTCAGCTGTGGTCAGTGGGGGGTTGCCTGTAGGAACTGACCTCCGGCCAGGCAATGCACCCAACCTCTCCCTACTCATGGCCTTCGGCCAGGTGCAGCAGGGGGTGTGCCTGCAGGCCCTGTGTCCAACACCCCACTGTGCATGGCTTTCTGCCATGATCAAAATTGGCTTGATCCAGGAAACAACCCACTGCAGGCAGCCAACCCCACCGCGCACAGCCTATGGCCTCCACAATGGAGGTTGGCCACATGGTCTGATCTATAACTCTGATCTATAACCAGGCCACTCTCGTTTCTTTCATTTTCATTGGGTGCTGTGGCACCATGACACTCCTCTACCATGGTACCAGGTGCTCGTGCCCTGGTTCCCACAACATATTTTTTTTTATGTTAACATTTTGACCTGAAGAGGCTATGCCTTTGAACCTCCCCCACCCTGACAAGGCCATGGGGGTTGTGGGGTGCCCACTCTACCCCCTTATGTGGCCTTTGATTTTTTTTTCCAGGACTTGGGGCAGAGTCCTCGAGGCCTCTAATGGCTACCACAACATATTCTCTATGTGGGGGCCAGCCAATCATGATCCACTCATCTACAGTGAATGGGCCAATCAGAGCATATCTGAACATCAAGGCCCTTATTTATGAGGTCTTGCGACACTTTTGCGCCGCCGTTGCATCACTTTTTGTGACACACTGGTGGCGTAAAATATGCGCCATGTTACGCTCAATTTATAAAGTGACGCATCTAGGCAGATCCATCACTTTGTAAAGCCCTGCACTACATTATACCTGCATCAGGTATAATGTATGCAGGGTGGGCGTTCCCTCGCAAAAAGCCTCATAGAAGTGGTGCAGTTAAATCTATCAGATTTCCCTGAGCCACTTCTAGGACACCACTGCGTCAAAATCTTACGCCTGCTGTGAGGACGCAGGCACATTTAACATGGGACTTGCCCATGTGTAATGACCCATTGCTGGAGTTGCGTCACTTTTGCGACACACTCCAGCAATGCGTCATTACTCTACCTACAGATACGTCAGAAATAAGGACGTATCTGTAACTCCTTGCGACATGCAGTGCCATACATTAAATACGGCGCATCCATCGTGTCGCAAGGAGGGTGTTGTTTTCATGCAGCGATGCAGCAGTTTTCATAAATGAGGCCCCAACTGTTCAAATATCACCAACATATTAACAGTGTTAACCCCTTCATGCACACTCAAGCACCTTTTTAAATGCTAATTTCTTGAAAACTGGTCAACGAATTTACATCAAATAACAAAAAGCACGCTTTCACTTATTTTGCCATATTTAGTGTCATTCTATTCAGCTGTTTTCTGTACTGGAGAGGAAATTTTCTTTCAGGAATTAACATGGAAAATTGACCTTTTTTATGAACCCTCTCTTTTTTTTGGCCCTTGGTTGATGGATCAGTACAAAGTGGATGACATTTATTTTGAACCGTTCTGTGCAGATTTGTTAACAGAACATTAGTAAAGAAATGAAAAATTCCTTTTTTATATAAATGGACCTAACTATTATATCACACAAAAAGGTGATGGAATAAATGCCTGCAGATAGCCTAACCACAGGCAAATGCTTGGGGTAGCATTCCAACCCATCATTTTTCACCCACTGTGTCACTCTAGGACAAAGGCCCACAACACGCAAATCAGTACTGACCTTGCTCCTTATGATATCAGTCTATCCCAAACTGCCAGGACAGGCCCTCTCCAGAAGGAAACACAAGCAACCCCATACTGATTTCAGCCATGTTAGGCCTGCTCAGTGAGGTATAGCTTGGATCCTACAGCACAATGTCATTATTCCTAAGTTTCAGCAACATCTTCTGGATACAGTGCGTGGAAAGTGACATTGCACTATATAAGAATGTCAACAGTGTTAGATGTGTTGTTCTCATTTTTTTATGACTTTATACACATGGTAGATGGTAATCCATGAGTGTATCTGTCAGACCCTATTCAGGGGGCAACGGGGCAAGCAGGAGCCTAAGCCATGAAGGCTGGAATCATTTGCCTCTGATGTCCCATAGTATGTCCTCATATGGTTCTGCAAACTGTACCACTCTACCAGGTACATCCACTTCAGCTCTTTACTCTCAGTTGTAGTGATGTTGAGCGGTCACAAGCTGTCCAAGGAGGTATTGCGGGTGCACAATCTCCAAAATAAATAACCGCAGCACATTTACTGATTGTCCAATGTAGTGCTTAGATAAGTATTTTAATCACACACACAAAACAAAATATTGACCAGGTAATATCAGCAGGTACAATAAAATGCACTGGAACTTGGACTACTGTGCTTCAGGATACCGCCCACTCCTTCCCTTTATCCAGGTGTCCCTACCCTCTTGAGTATAGGCAGGTCTCTCTAGGTTTAGAGTTTTCATGCGGCATGAATCAAGACTCCGGAGCAGATCACCCCAGTTCAGTAATCATAGCCCTCAGTTCAATACAGTCCACTCAATAGAATCTTACCACAACACAGTTCTCTGTGTTTTCTTTGCAGCCATTATTGGAACCGGAAACACACATCTCTGTTCACTTCCAGTTCTGAAAGGAGACACACTGATTGCAAGAGCAGCCCTTGTGGGTAGGCTGCGACAGGGTTGGACAACAGGAGCCGCAACTTAAAAATATTCCACGAATACAGGTACTGGGCATCAGTGGGGTCCAAAGCAGAGATTGCACCTGCTTCTTGGTTTTACTGTGTTGTATAGCAGGTGGGCTGCCAAATGGAGTGGGGTCACAGGGGCACAATGGCAGCCACGGGGTCCACTTCTAGAATGTGTTGACTGCCACAGGCAGAGTTCTTAGTCAAACAGGAAAAGTCCACTACAATCACAGATCTTTGTTATGACAGTGAGTTCAGCCGTGATTGCTGTTCTTGCACAGTGGTGATGTTGGTTGCCGATCCATAACTCTCACTTTGAACTGCGATTCTGAAGAGATTGCTCCCACCACTCAAAGGGCTCCCATATCAATCTCTCCAGTCTTCCTTTTGTGGGCAGACACACTCGCAGCAGAGTCTTGCTGCTTCTGGCACTTCCCTGAGAGTCACACCTCATGTATATTTGGCAGATTCCTTCCCTTTCTCATTCCCAGATGGTTTTCTAGGCACTTCAGGTCAGAGGAACAGTTTCTTCCAACAATACATGACTACAGAGGATGTCGGCTCTCCTCTGGGAAGCTGGCTGTCACGTAGACACATGCTCTGATTGCACAGCATTATTTGGAGCACTCCCTTCCCTAGTCAAAGAGAGCATAGAACTTTAACAATTGGGCCAGTTGCTCCCACTTTTATACAGACAAAGCAGACAGGAGATGCACATCGACTGTCTGCACTTAAAGACCAATTTGGAGTAGTTCTCCTTTCAAGTGACCTTTTCACGTTGCTCTCCAGGCGCAGCTTTTGTGTGATGTGACGCTCTTCACAGAAAGGTAGTTTCCAGCCCGGCACACCCATAACAGTGGCAAAAAGAGGTGTGAGCTTTCTGCACTCAGCTATCAAAAGATACACTGAACAGCGATCAAGGGAATGACAAAATTCTGTCCTTACCTAAAAAGTACCTTTCACCTTGAACAGCAGAAACTACAGGCCCACCCATCACCCCCTTCATCTATCAAATAGCAGTGCTACAAGGAGATGAACCCGCAGTTCCACTCAGAACTAGCCGATTGAGTCTTCGGGGATACCATTTCCCAACCCTGAACTTTCATTTAGCACTCAGTGCATTATGGGAGTTGTAGTCTATGTTCCGCTCAACTTAACCAAGTAAAATGATTTGTAAAATAGAAACCCAGAATGGTACCATGGTCCCTCCGATGTGGCACCGAGACAGCTGGTGACCTTAACTTAGTATCATTTCCAGGTGGTAAGGGTTTATAAAAGAAAGCCCCGCAATTTTTGTACTATTTAAAATGACCCCCTGGTCTGATTATAGAGGGCATCTGTCCAGTTTAGTATTCATTTTTAACTCAACTTTGCACTTTATTTGCGTTCTGGGAATTGTAGTTCCAGAGAGCACAAAATACATGTACTGGATGCACGCCCGGGCAACTCAAGAGGTCTGTATTTTAGATGTCCCTCGATGCATTTTCATATCCCAAAATTACCTTAAAATAGCTTTTGAAAGTCAGCGAGATTACCCTGCTGGGCATGAAGGTATTTTCTAGCCATATATTAAAGTCGATTTGAAATCTGAAAGACGTGCTCGCTGGGGAAGGCAGCAGGTTCTCGGCAGCAGAGCTGGGAACTCATTAGAGGAGCTGGGTCCGTGCCCTGGGGCGGCAGAGACTGTAAGGAGCGGGAGAAAGACAGCTGGTTATTAATGCGGCAACTAGTCGAGGAGGCGAGACCTGGCGCTTGTGTGGTTTCCCTGTCCCACGCACATGAAACTGGGCAGCCTATGGCCGGTGTGTCTCACCAACCACACCCTGAAATCAAACTCACAGCTGGGTGAGAAAGGCACTGTGCAAACACGTCAGCTCTCCTCCCCGTGCCTATCAGGAGGCTCTGAATTCGGCAAAAGCTGCTTCACGTTTTGGTCTCGCGAGGTGCTTGAACTGAAGACTTCAAGGCAAGCTGCGCCTCGCGAACCCATATGTTTTGCAGCCCTGTTTTTAAACACGCCCGGAGCACTCCTGGTGGGGCAGTGCAGGCGCCGCAGCGTCTCCGGCCCCCAGCTTCTCGTGGGGAACAGCGCCTCCCTAACTACTAACCCCCAGCCCGGATTGAGCATCGGGAGCCCCAGCCAGCTCCCGATCCGGCCATTTGCTCTAGGCGGTGGTCACACAGCTCCCCGCTCTGCATCTCAAGGTGGTAACACAGCTCCTGCGCCCGCCGCGCCCTCAGCTACTAGTGCGGCTCTATAAAGTGGCCCGGTGCCGGCTCCGGTCTCCCTCCCATCTCTCTGATTCCTGGCTGACGTAACGGCTCCTGGCTCTGGTATTTCACCCCGGGGCAGAGGAGGCAGTGGAAAAGAAAAACAACCGGCGCGCGCACACACGCATCCATTCGTCACACGCTTGCCTCAATGTTAAAAAAAAAAAGAGAGATCCACGATAAACAACTGACCAGACGCTCGTGCGTCATGGCCTTTTGCCTGCTATTACACGCACGGCAGGCATGTGTTTCCAATTATCGCGCCCGAGGCTGGGCACAATAATGGGAAACAGATGTCGGCCCTGCGCGCGTAACCGCCCGAAAAAGGCCACGACGCACGAGCGTGTGGTCAGCTTTTGAAACCCCCTAACAATAAGTCTTCGCCTAGCAGCGCTTGCGCGCTACTCGAGGCTCGACCTAAAAAGGAGATCTAATTGAATTTCTAAAGGATCCTTGTCTCTTTTGTTCCCACTTTAATGTCTAGGTCTGCTCTCCCCAGCTTCAGGAATGTCAGCAAAACACTTCCACTGCCTGTGAAAACAAACTCCTCCATCTTCCACAGAGTAACTGGCCAAGGGCTTCCAAAATGGAACCCACAGGCCAATTATTTTGGCTCACTCATACGCACAATGCTTGTACCACACTGGCCAAATTCATAAAAAATGCTTAGGATCTGGGTCAGTGCATAGAATCATACCTTAACATTTGAGGGCCAGTAGGTCTTTAATCCAGAGGCACAGATAAAAGGGAGTGCCACCACTAAGGATTCACAAAACACAGAATGCTGCCACCACCCCTCTACATGCTAAACCTATAACAGGGGCAGTAATCTACTAAGTATGAGGGCATTCTTGGTGCACCCCTGCAGGTCATAGGTCATGCCCAAGACATCCCTCGTGTCAACCGACAGGCCTAAGCCTCTGCTCATACATGAGGTTAGTGTGAGGCTAAGGCCAAAAGTACCAGATACTCGGAATCGGGAACTCAGGACAGGAAGACACAACTACATGCCATGCAGGGGACACATCTGTCTAAGCAAATCTGAGTCAAGAAAGGAAAATCTCAAGAACATTACCATCCTTTAGAGTTTCGGTTTTTTCTCAACTCCAAAACTATTTCATAACTTACCAGAAAATACATGTTTACTGCGCTTTGCAATGAAATAGAGTCTAATACAAGAGACTGCCAAAACCGAAGTAGACTGCTATTTGAGGTTTTGTACTGATGCTACAGTGTTCCCCTTAGCATATGTGTATTTGCAGAAAAGATCATTTTTTAATAGCTGACAGGGATAACTCCTGCCTGGGTTTGTCCACCATAGGCTTCACCTTGCTACATGTACTGTATTAATGAAATAACAGATTTTCGCAGTACCTACAGCTGAAAACAAATATTTTCTGATATTGGCACTAAATGAAAAGCCCGCGAGTATACGGACCCCAGCCACATGATGTACTAGCGGTTCTTTAAAGCACATCAAATAAACTTTTGCAAGCCACTGAATCGGTTCTCCATGACTTTAGAGCAATCAGGAGTGTAAACACCAAGTTACAGCATCAAATATTGGAATAATGTACCAGTTCATAAAACACAAGTAATATAAATTGCTATAACTTCATTCATTTTAACATGTGTACTCAGTGTGTTTGCATGGTGTAGAGCTCATAAAGGAAAGGAACTGTGCTTAAATTGCGAAAATGTAATTTAAATGTAATTTAAATTCACTAGGAAAGTTTATGAAAAATGCAGGAAACTCATCTGACATTTCCGAAGTTCTATTCTACACTTGTTAATGCTGCAAGGCACTCTGCCCTCCTGGAGAAAATGAGTTTGAAATGATGATAAGAAGATATAAAGTAAATTGAAATGAAAAATGTGAAGGGAGGCAAAATTGAAAATAGATGAATGAAATTCAAAATACGCCAAAAGAACAGACCATGAGGAGGAAAGCTTAGGTATGACATGAAACTTCAACATATAGGAAAAAGTCAAGCATACAAGTGGTATTTGTGGGACGAGTACAAAGGATGATACATACATACAACAAAAGTGCTGAACAGTATGCAGACATATAGAGCATGACAGAAAAAATGCAATTTGCAAGACATTTACTCCACAGTGATCCTGCTTCTAAGCTCTGTTGGCAAATATGAGTAGAGATTATGCAGAAGGAACTTGTTAAACTGCTACAAACTATTTTACAGACTCTCCGAGGGCAGAAATGTATTGCACAAGGCAGGGTTTCCAAAGGATGTAGGAGGTATGGTTAGGTTGTGTTATATCCGCATATTCTTTATCGGTTTCTTATTAAATAACATTTTTTTCTGTATCTGAAGTGAAGAAGAGAGAACAAGAAATGACAAGCAGGCCAATTCTTGGAATATTATGCTAACTCACAGGTTTAGTGACACGCTAAATATCCATAGACCTAGTTGCTGGAAGTGAAGTAAAATTACCAAAGCTTTCACACTCATTAAATCGTGATTAAACTTGCAGTTAATTGAGGTTTTGAAAGGTACCCTGGAGCAGGCATATGGATTTTCCAAACGTATTTTTAGCCAGCTACTTTTACCAGTGTAGGACAATATCGGTCTTAATTTTGTACTTGGCGAAGCCTCACCCAGTACAATTAAAGAATGGCAGGCAAAATTGCTTTTTTTTCCTTTTACCATATAAATATTTTTGTGAAAATTAAATGCATTACACAAAAAATATTTTGGAAGTGATTCGCATAAAACTTTTACAAGAAGGCATATCTCTGTGGGTGGAACCTGACCCAGCCTAGTACCACTGAGCCAAGCCTTTTCGGCGTCAGCCAAACCCTAGCTTTGATAATAACAGTCCCTGTAATGTTTGCAAGATACCATACTCCGGCAGGCTCCCCCTTCCCCCATTCGCCCCGACTGGGGTGTCGTCCCCTCTCTCCTCAGATCCTGTTAGGATACTAAAGACCTGGGCAGGACATGCGCGACCGCTTCGCCTGATTTGATGCCATGACCCCATAGATGTCAGAAAGCACCCAAAGATTCCAGCAGGTGATCCTCAGCCTGCAGAGATTAGCCACAAGGATGCAGGCTTCATGCAACGATACGTGGAAGGTGCAAGAGTACCCTATACATACACCCCAGGCATACTAATGCCCCTCCCCCACCACCCTTCTCTCCCCTTCCCCTCCCCCTCCCCTACATCAAGTTAGCACTGTTTGCTGTTCATATGAGCCAGTTACTAATCATTAGAGGCCTCCCCTCACTGATGTAGATTGGAGAAAACGCACAGATGACTGAAACCTACTGCTATATATGTATTTGCTTTCTTGTGCATATGTTGTGAAAATTTAATAAAGAATTACGACACACAAAAAAAGAAGGCATATCTCATACACAGGAACCATATGAGTTCTCAGCGGGAGACTGGTTTGATCAGAAAAGGTCTGTAGATTGTGACACACAACAGTTTTGCAGTACATTTCTTTCTCATGAGTGAAAACTTTGTAAAAAGCTTGACCACAAAATGGTAAAACATGCATGAAATATGAATAAGATGAAAACAGGGAATTAGGCAAGATTATGCTTCAGGAATAAAAATGTGGGTCTGGGTGTGGTATTAAGCAAACATATCAAAAGAATTAAAGGAGGGCAGAAGAAGCATTTCCCATGAGATGCACTCTGCTTCCAATGATAAACATGTGGTAATCACTGGGAGTGTTCCCACACCATTCCCTCTTTGAGTCTCGTCATTCTGATGATAGTGAGGCCCTCACTGACCACTTTCCTCAGTGTTGTATATCAGACACTGGCATACTTGTGGTCAATCGCATCATCATGGGGCCTTTCCTCCACAAGGAGGTTGAGTCTCCATCCCAAGAGGTATGGTGGGGTCTGTGCAAACAAGTGAATTAAAATTGCTTTTTCACATACAAAGAGGGGTCGAGGCAATAGAGTCCTGCACTTGTCAACAAAGGTATTGAGCAAAGTATAATATATTACTGGTGGTGCAATGAACCCGAAGTACAGCCCCTCTATACTCCTAAAGGAAACAAAATTTCCAAACAACATGCATTATTGGTGGTTCAGCACTCAGGATTTGATAATTACATCAAATAGGATGCATTTATATTTGAACATATATTCTTGTCCTTTACACAACAAAAGTGTTAATAACAACTGAAAATCATGCATGTAACAAATGCATAGCAAGAAAAGTTTCTTTATTGAATGATTCTTTATTTGTTTTCTTCTTTTAAAAACCACGCCAACAAACAGTAGCCTGAATTAAAATTGCTTACTGTCCTCAAAAACGCCTTTATGAATAAACATTAAAAAACAGTAGCAAGGTTAAAAGTCAAGGGGATGCGAAAAGGATCATTAGGTCATCCTGCACATCCTTTTCCAACCTGGGAAGGATGTAATCCTTCTACAACGATGCCGGCATTGAAAATCAAATTGCCGGCCATTTGCCGTTCCGTGAGCCAATATTGCCGCTGTACAACCAATAATGCAAGAGCGTGTACCGTATACCAAGTCTTAATTTGACCATCTTTGCACCTGCTCTCCTTCTCGGGCTGTGAAAGGAATGATGATTATGTTTCAAGAAGGGGCTATCAGGATTTATCCTCAGATGAATGTTAAAGTTGCACGTCAATACAGAGCTCCGCGGGGACAAATTGTTCCACCAGGTACAGTAAGGATCTGAGATTTGATTGGGTCCTGAAGAAAGCTGCCTACCCTTCATGGTTGAATACTGGCTGTAACATGTTCGCCATCTTTTTCTCAGCACTTACAGGATGTGCAGGGCGACCTAATGGTACTTTTTGCATCCCCTTGACATTTAACCTCGCTACTGTTCTTTTTATGTTTGTACATAAAGGCGTTTTTGAGGGCAGCAACCAATTTTAACTCACTTGTGTGGCACACATCCCACCATGACTCTTGGGTTGGAGACTCCTGGAGAGGCCCTATGATGATGCGATTGACCACGAGTATGCCAGTGTCTAATATACATTATAACATAATGGGGTAACCCAAGAAAAAGTCCACTGACCTGGGTAACGATTGGTATAGAAAACAGTTGGTCCTAGACTAATTTATCATACAGTTAAGTTGTACAGCATCCATAATTCGTAAAACACATTGGGGATGCATTTGATTAGCATATCGACATGAATACATACAGGGTTTTTTTACAGAAATATATATGCGCACTCTCTAAAAAACGCAGTGGCACCTGTTGATTTATAGTAAAGATAGCTGTTTTTATTTTTATATTACAAGTACTCATTGGTTAATAAATCACCATATTCAGTAGAAAAGATGAAAAGGTTGCTCCAGAGGGGGAGGTAAAAAAGAAGTGTGCTCATGTGTAGAACAGATAGGGAAAAGAAGGGATTCAAAATACATCCAAGGGAGAATCAATTGCAATTATTATACATTATACACAACTGGCTATAGTTTACAGTAAGGCCAGTTAGTTGTCCGGGCCTTCCCCTCACAAGTCGTTTTGGTCGTTATTTATATTACTTTCAAAGCAAGGTGCACAGAGAAACATCATCTGTGGATTGGGCAGGGTAGGGGTGGTACCGGGTACAGGCCCACTGGGGAGAAAGTTTTGACGTTTCGACCCTGGTGCATAGAGGGTAAGTTACATCCTCAGCTCACGGGTCTTCTTCAGGACAGAGGAAGAGAGATGGGGAGAGGGTAACCTATATGTGAATGTCAGTAGGGATAATCCGGTTACTGCCCCCAAGAGGTGGGTAGTCCGCACAATGGTTGCGGTGTAGCATAAAACAGTAGAGGTTGTCTACTCCTTGAATAAGGAAAACTTTCATGAAGGTGAATTAAACACAATTGATCTTGGTTTTCATTTCCAAAATGCAGCCTGCGTTGTCTGCGTCTTACTCGCAGTTGTGTATAATGTATAATAATTGCAATTGATTCTCCCTTGGATGTATTTTGAATCCCTTCTCTTTCCTATCTGTCCTACACATGAGCACACTTGTTTTTCACCTCCCCTCTGAAGAAACCTTTTAATCTTTGCTACTAAATATGGTGATTTATTAACCAATGAGTACTTGTAATATAAAAATAAAAACAGCTATCTTTACTATAAATCAACGGGTGCCATTGCGCTTTTTAGAGTGCGCGCATATATATTTCTGTTAAAAAACCCTGTATGTATTCCTGACGATATGCTAATCAAATGCATCCCCAATGTGTTTTACGAATTATGGATGTTTTACAACTTAACTGAGTGTCTAATATACAACACTGAGAAAAGTGGTCAGGGAGGGCCTCACCATCATCAGAATGAAGAGACCCAAAGAGAGAATGATTAAGAAAAATAGCCAGCGATTGTCCTCATAAGAGTAAATATGAATGAATTGTACTCAGCTGTACTTGGGAGGTTAGCATTGACTGGAAGGGAATTCAAAAGAAAGCATGCATGTTTTGGACCAAGATTTCAATAAGTGGATGCCACTTGATTTAGAATTGTCAATTTGCTTTGCCTGTACTGTGAAGCAAATAAAAGCAGTACACTGCTTTGACCTCAATGCTGAGCAACTATGTTGTACTCCACTACAAAATTAGTATAATCATGAAGCAGGCTATAGGATGATTACTTAGATGTCAAGAAGTAGGTTCTGATCTGCAAAAGCCCCATCGTTTTATGATTTTTATCTCCTGGTTTTTTCGATCTCTGCTGTGACCCAAACCCCTGAAAGGAGCCTCACCAACTGTAAACTTCTGCCAAATGGTTTTAAGCAGTGTAAGTGACCACCTTGTAAAATAATGCCCACTGATGCTTAGCTGGGGTAAGCGATTGTGAGCTGCTTAGACATTACCATGTGTGGAAACTTGCACAAGCTGAGTGTGGAAGACTGCTGTCTGCCTCAGCTGAGTGTCTGTGCAGAGGTAGCTAGCTCTGCTGCATATTGGAGCCAGAATAAATTGATTATGGCCTATCTTGGCCTTAGAATGTAATAGGGCATCTAAAAAGAAATATCCCTTTCTTTTCGACTGAAAATACAAGTCTGTAGTGCTCTATTCTATTTATACTTTGGATGCAAAATGTGCAAAATATAATATGGCATTGGCTGAACACAGGAAAGTGATTCACATGGCTTTTTTGATGTTGAAAAGGGTCCTGAGCACATACAATATATCAATATTAATATATATTATTAGTACTTCATAATGGGATTCCAGGTTTGAATGGGCCCGGGTGAAATTTCTGTTCTGCTGGAATAATCTCCCAAACTATCCATAATTTTGTCTTGCTTGATATGTGAATTTCCCAAAATGACGCTATCATGCCATGCTGCCTAACTACATGCCATTTGCGGAAACAAATGAGCTTACAGGTACAATGTAAACAACCAGATCATAAGCAGATACTGTTTATGGTGCTTCTTTTGGGTGATTTTCTGACACAAAATACATCTATGTGTCTAGAATGGATGCAAAGTAATTTCGTGCTAAAATATAGCACCAAATGCCAGTTATAAATTTTACAGAATTACGTGATTGTGCATAGTATTTCTGACATTTTTATTAATTACTCAAAAGCAAAATACGGAAATCCTGCACGACACCAAGTCTGAACTACTGTGCTGGAAGAAGCTTATTACTGTGCTGCCCAACTGCAATTACAATGCTTGTTCGGCACAATGGGTCCATTTGGGGTGTTAGTCTTCTCTTGGTAGAAGATGCAGGTGAGGAAGAATCTGCACAGGGTGATAGCAAAGAGGGAACTGGACAAAATATGGCACCAGTTGCACTTGGGTTCCTCTGAAATATTGCATGGAAGAAGCGGTTTGGTAGTATGAGCTAGGGATGGAGTTCAGTTCAAGAAGAAGTCTTTCAGACCATTACTTGATCTGTTATCTTTAAAAATCCCAAGATGCTCTGCAGGTGGCTGGCCAGCATGTGGCCTGCTCCCACAAAAAGTGAGTTATGGGTTGAGAGGTAATGCCCATCTTCTAAAACTCCTCATCTCCATTTTTAAATCCTGCCTGCACAAAGGAAGATTGGACCACAGAAGAGGAAAAGTGACAAATCCACTGTGTAGAGGAAGCCCTAGATGGAGAAGAGGTCACTTTGGCCTTGTATCTTTGGGCACTAATAGAATCTGTCCCAAGAACCAATGGCACTGCCCTCCCGCTATGTCTAGGGCAGCATATAATGTTGTTTTACTGGGGACCCAGGAGAAAAGGGTCCCCTTGTACATTTGGGTGCCCGTTCTTGCTGTTGGCGCCCTTGAAAGTGGTATACAGATTCCTGGCAGGCACATAGATGTCCTTCAAGTGGCAAGTAGGCCTTTGGGGGTGCAGGTATGCAGTGCAGTCTGCCTTGAGGGTTACAGGCTGCTTAAGTTTGAAGACTCGGGGCCATGTAACTGAGACTGAAAATCTGGAGGAAGGAGCCCAAGTCCCTGTTGATCTTTCGCAATCCAGGAAGAGAAATCTAGAATCAAGGTCCAGGAAATAATTTTTTGGAGCTAAGGATTTTACTCTAGGCTCTAGACGTTCATGGATCTTTGTTGTTAGGTCTTCTGTAATTGCTAGGGAACCTAGAATATAGAAGTATGAATATGGCACAAAACAATTTCTCGTTTAACTGTTTAGTGTTTTGGGATGTTTGTACAAATGAAAATGAAATTCAACACATATTTTTGCCATGAATAAAAGTAGAAACCACTGCATATTTCGGATTTCATTTTTACATTTTTCATGAGTGAAATAATTCTGATTTAAGGGCTTAAGTTCTGTCATCTGTAAATCTATGGTGAAACACTGATAAAGCCAGGAGACTGCTTTAGTATTAGTGCATAAAACATGGTTGTTTTAGGCACATGGGGGTATTGTGTTTTGAGTGGTTACAGCATGCTGGTTTGCAAACCATTAGAACAGCCTCAAGCATAGGGAGTCTAGGGTATATTTAGGGAGCTACGAGACCTGTGACCCCATTTTTTGTGTATCCCCTGCACACTGAGGCCATTTAGTGTGTGGTCCCATAGGCAGTTTCACCTGTATTTTAGTACGTACTTATCAATTTGTAAGGGCATGCGAAATTCTTGTAATTAATTGTAGTGGAAATACAAACATTCCAGGAAATGTATGCGTACCTATATGTAGGGCAAATCGTTTTTTTAGTGCTATATTTTAGCATGAAATGCGAACTTACATTTTCATAAAAAATTGAAGCATTTTGCGCTACAAAAATTGTGAAAAAAGCACCATGAGCAACAGCTGCTGCATTCTGCTGCTCCTGTGTGTTTGTGGTAAATCTTTGCTGTGAATGGCGCATTTGCATTGAATTTTTACCCACGAATGAAGCATAAGTACTCAATGTAGCATAATTTCAGAAATTTCGACAAACAAGCATAATATGAAATTCCCAAAATTAAGCAAATAGATATTCTATATTCAAACTACCTTACAACTGATCTGTAAACCTCAGTGTCGCAAATTCATCAATATCACCATCAGTAAGTGTTACTGACAAAACACCTTTATAATGTTTTTTTATTCCATTGAAATTTCAATTTTTTCCCTTACAGTGCATTGCCTTTACTTTACATGTGGAAGCTGCCAAAATTACAAACACTATCAAATCTTGGAAAGCCATTTTTCAAAGAGTTGCTAATTCCCTGCTTATGATCGCCAAATGCAATTTATGTAGATTTGCAAAAATAATACTGTCTTTTTATTTTTGCTTGCTTTCCCAGTACTTTGGCTATGACTGCAAATATTAGTGAAAGTCGACAATACCAGCTCAAAACATGCTCTCTTGCCATTTTACTTCCGCAATTTTAGAGCCCAAATTAGAGTTTGAAAGAGGGGTATTCCATCACAGATGTGACCATATCCTGCCTGCCTAATTATAAGTGCATTAGGATATAATGTACTTACAGGTGGAGGGAAAATTCATCATATTTGTGATGGAAAACCTATTTGCCAATCTCTGAATCAAGCCCTAAATTTGAGTGCAACTAAGAAGCCATCTGTCAGGAACCGATCTGAAAGATAGAGGACAGAGCGCAGATATAAACTGTGGCTAAACACCACCACTGACCAAACAGAAAGACCCTGAAAGGGAAGTGGTTATATAGTAGGTAATCTGCAGTTCTTCTAGTACTTGTGGTTGGTAAAAGTGAATCTTGCTGACTTTGAACACTGCTTATTAGGTCGAGCCTGGGCAGCGCATGCGCTACTTTGCGAGGAATGCGGTATTAAGGTATGGACTTGAAGCTCCGCCCACATTTTTCATTGGCTTGTGTCATTGTTCTTTGGAAACTGTGGCTTTTCATTGGTCAATAGGCATAGTAGTCCCTCCTTAGTAACGCCTTGTCTCATTTTGTAACCTCCCATGAAGACACCTGCTGTTACATGTGTTGTTACTCGTAGGCTTTAATTACAGCCTCCGAGCGCTATTTGCTTAAATGGCATTCTCCTGCCTGCTGTTGCAGGCACTCTCCCCCATCGCTTGAATTTTTTTTTTTTTCATAGCCCAGCATGCCACGCTTATACAGTGGCGGCCGTGCCTTTGGTTTATTTGCGGCGCCGAACGCAGCCGCATGTTTTTCTTTTTTTTACTATTTTGTAACTTTTTTTTTAAACTGCCCCATGCTGCGCTTTCACAATAATGGAGACTGCGCCCCTTTCTTTATACGAGTCACGTCTAAAGAAAGGGGCATGGCCGCCATTGAAGTGCAAACGCGGAATGGGGAGCTTTTACAAAAAAAAGCATCCGTTTGTCAAGTTGACAAACAAATGTTTCTTTTTGTAAAAGCGCCCCACACCGCGCTTTCACTTTAACGGCGGCCACGCTCCCTTTCTTAAGACACGGCTTGTCTAAGGAAAGGGGCGCAGCTGAAATTAAAGTGAAAGCTCCGCATGGGCGCTTTTACTAACAAGCATTTGCAATGCAATAGATCTTGCATTTATGAGAGTTTCGTACATGTGAGACCTATTGCATTGCAAATGCTTGTTTGTACCTGCTCACAGGGTCAGACTGGCCGATAGGACACTCTGGCAGTGGCAGAATGGCGATCTGACATGTTACTTTGTGAGCTGGTTTTCTGGCTGTTTGTGGGCCTTTTTTATGATCCAGTGGACCTGTTTTTACTGTTGATTTACCTGATATTACCAGAAATATTGCCTGCATTAAGCATAAATGTATGCAGTCCTCCATAAATGTCAAAACACTTACACAGCAGGTCTTCACAAGTTCAAAACTGCGCCGTCTTACAGAATGTGGGACACTTTTTAAGCTATCTGGTTTGCTAATGCGGGTCACTTCTATTTTGGTGCCAGGGCGTATTTTCTGTCCTAGTCCGACTCTGTCCACCCTGTCTGCAGCTACTAGGAAAACTGGACAATAAGCTACTTTTGGGAGCAAACATTCAAAACATATATGATTTATCTGGTAAAAAAAGCGAAAGTGGGCACTTCTTTAGAGGGCCTATTGACAATTGGGTAAAACAAGCTACCTTATCCTTTTTCCTATTTTACTAAATTACCACTGATTATATTGCATTAATACTCCATCTAGAAAATTCTGCTGAGATCAGAAATGCTGTGTTCGTCCACAGACAATTCAAGCCCACAAATTGCCTTGAAAACAGAAGCCACTTACAAAAGGCAGCTTGAAGCGAAGGACTTCCTGAGTGGCTTAGTCATACCACCTTTGAATTGAACACAGAGGACCCTTACAGAGACCTTCAGACAAAAGACACTGGTCGGGACACATTCTGACGTTTGTATTTCATTGACACTTTTCAAAGGCCGAGATTGTTAAAGAATATTTCAGCCAGCAAATGGAGTGATAGTGCTCAAGGAGTCACAGAGTAGGCACGCGACAGCAGCCTCAAGGTTTTCATTGTACAAAGCAGCTTTGATCACTTCAGCTTTGCATGTCTGACTTTCCCTCCTAAAGCAAGGGCATTTGACACGGTACAAGGGAATATATGGCAATATTAAATACTAATGAAGCTACTGCCCTCATCTTCAACAAAAGGCTTTTATTACATTTCGTATACTGTTAAATGCATTCTGGAAATTATATATGCATTTGAATGCTAATACTTTCATAACTTTAATCCATGGTTTTGCGAGTCACCTACTGGTAATGCATTGTTACCATATTAGCAGCAGAATCACACACTGCAGTAAAAAAATAATTGTCCTGAACAATTACACAGAATTTAGATATTATGAATTAAACTGATTCCACAATTACAGAAATGAACTCCAAACAAATGACTAATAATAAGAGCAGGGACAAAGAATATAGACAACGCTGCCATACAAAGTATTAAAAATGCAAGATGAGCAAACATTAAGTTTACATTTCAATAAAATATACGTATTAATTTACAACTTTTCAATGCAGCCTTATAGCCCGCTGTAGCGGGGTATACCAGCCAGTAAAGGCCCACTCCAGCATTTAACAAGGGAACAGGACTTTAATGCCGGTATAGCACAGCTACGTTGGGCTATAAGGCTATTAGAACATTCTGCCACTAAAGTGCAGAATGTTCTAACAAATAAAACAAAGGCCTCACGGAGCCCGAGGGGATTGAAATCCCCTCGGGCTCTGTGAGGCCTTTGTTCAAAGCAACAGCTGTGAATGAGAACATTGGAATGTTGGAGCTCAGGGTTTCTACTGGCCGTCAGATCCCCGGAGCACTCCATTGTTTTCAATGGAGCTCCCAGCATTTCAATGTGCTAATAAAGCCTTATAGCCTGCCATAGTAGCTATGCTAGCCGTTCAAGGCCCGCTCTAGAACTAAAGGCCTGAACCAAAGGCAAGGGCCTTTAATGGCCGGTATAGTCCGCTATGGTGGGCTATCAGGTTATTAGAACATTTCGCCCTATGACAGCAGAATGTCCTAATTAGTAAAAAACAAAGGCCTACTAGAGGCCATGGGTATTGTAACCCACTCCACCTCACGGCTCTAATGCCTTTGCTTCACAGTTGTTGCTGTGAATTCTCAACAGTTAACAGCCATGCAAAGGGCCATGGCTGTTAACTGTTGAACATTCACAGCAACAGCTGTGAAGACAAAGGCTTAAGTCAGCCCCTGGTTCTCTGTTGGGTCGGCTAAACTTCCTTCCATGTTCAGCCGAGTGAGAGAGACCCAAGAGCTGAGCAGAATTCCCCTCTCGCTCCTCCCGAGGCACAAGTAACACTGTGAGCTAAGTGAGGATGGAAGGCTCCTATCTGCCCTGCTGCACAGGCTCTGCCTTTCATTTTCTCCTGCCCAATCTAGATATATTTTGGAAAGGCAGGGGAAAGAGAGAGGCAGAGGATGTGGATTAGGACATAGTACTTTTGGGAGCAACGGGCCTACATCAGTTTTTATAGGCAACTGCTGCTCCATTGTCTGCAATGGAGCTCCTACTATTCCAATGTTCTAATAACATTTATTATCTAAAGCAGTGGTTCTTAACTTGTGGTCCACAGAACCCTGGTGTCTACAATGCCTACTCAGGGGTTCAACGACTGCTTGGAAAATTAATTAATAATAAAGTGCATGTAAATAAAGTCTATTTTTTTTTTTAAGTTGTTCAATTATCAAGGAATTTGAATTTTGAGGCTAAAAATTAAGTTAGTATCCATAGATTGATTAATGGGAGCAGTGCAAGTGCATCAAACATAACACAGTAAGGAGGGCATAGATGGGTGGCCTCAATTGAATTAAGAAAAGCTCCAATTTTCACAATAAAATGTATTGTTTTTTATATTTGCTTGAAAATTAAATAAAATTACATTTGTGTATTTATTTGATAAATGCTTGTTTCTGTATTTTGGTATATTGTGCTGTGATTCAAATAATCGAAATTGCTCACACCAGTGACACCCGTCTTCAAGTAATGATTATGTGGGGGTCCCATGGTTTCAGTAATGATCATGTGGGGGTCCACAGAAGTCAAAAGATTAAGACTCACTGATCTAAAGTAAGTACATCAATCGGTCTAATATTAGTCAACTCATTTTCAACAAAGGAACACACTGAAGTTAATTTGTGTTTACACAGAATAACTAACTTCTGATGTAGAGAATACCCAGTTAATTTACAAAGTAGCCCTTTACCTAAAATAAGAGTAAAAAATAACAGCACCTCTGCACTGAGACGTTGCTGCACATACAAAAAGAAGAAAGAAAGTCATTATGAACTAATACAGTTCCTTAAGCCTCATAAGACAATGTACTAACAGAAAATTGCTGCGTATATCGATCGGCTTTGGCACAGTTTCAATGTGTAATTGAAGATTCATCCTTATACATCAAAGAGTGCCACCTTTCGCTTGTCAGTTCCAGGATCATTTGAGAAATTGACGTATTATTGAAACGGGTCAGCAAAATGCTGGGGTCCACTTAGAGGAAAATGGCCCATTACATCACAAAAATCAATAGCAAGTTTGTTTGAGTTGGAAAGACCGCTCAGTTGGTTTTGAGTTCCCTGTGTGTAACATTGAAGTAACAAGTCTGAATCTTGGCAAAGGCCATAAAACACTACAATCTTGTACGTGGATAATCCTGGTTCTCATTAACCGTTCTTTCCAAGTGATTCATCACTGATAATGTAAACCTGTTGCCCGCAGAGCGGTAGGAAAAAACAAAACAAACATCAGGCTTTTTTTCTACTTTGCTCTGGCTGTTTGGGCTTATGTTCCCCCTCAGTACAGCAAGAGGGATAGCAGCCTCAAGAGATCAGGTTTTTGACTAGTGCACCAGAGAAAAAGTCAGAGCTGCACATCTGGTGAACGAGCCGTTATTCCCCCTACATCCAAGATCAGTTGGATGTCCCTAAGGTGACAGCTCCTTCGCCCACTGCTCTTTTTCTGGCGGTGGTTTAAATAGCCAATAGCCCTTATGGGTCAGACCTCAAGGAACAATAACCAATATTACTAACTTCATGGGCCCATCAATGTAGGTGCAAGCAATTATCAGCTCTAATAACCCTCGGGTAATAGAGACTAATTATTTCTAAACTTCATCCTGCCAATTGGTGGTCAGACTTATTATTTGCAGGTTTTAGCATGGCTCAAGGGGTAGTTTCCACTCACAGGTATTAGAAATGAAAATCTAAAAGGAATAGCAGCAGTGCCGGATTAAACCCTATGGAGGCCCCTAGGCTGTCAAAATGTTGGGGACCCCCTTGCAAATTATCTCCTAATACCCAATGCACCGGATCTTTTTACAAACTGACAGCTGCCAGAAGATCAGCTTTTAAGAGAAAAACTTATGTGAATCTGATGTCTCAAGTTTATGCATTTTAAGTTGTTAATCAGTACATTACATTAATATAGTATTTTCTGTATAGAGTCTTTAATGTAAGGTTTTTGTTTCTTTGAGTGGATTAATTTTTTTCCCACCTTTTGGAAGCAATATTTAAGAAAGCTTGATTGTAATTTTCTTTCAAGATTAAATCACTATTATTTTGAACCATTTGTCGTGGGGCCCATCGATCGGCACCTACTTTGCCTATTTCGTAATCCAGAACTGAATAGCAGGAACACAAAGCTAAAGAACAATTTAATTGTAGTGAGTATCTGTTGCAGAGATCTGTGCATTACAACGATCATAATCTGAACACCGACGCTGCCTCTTTGACTTACCCTCCTCATGAATGCAAAGAAATAAGAAAATACCATCCGGGTGATTTACCAACAAGAATGTAAGGGTCTTATTTGATGGTGACTATAGCTCATATTGCCAATCATCAGGTTATTGTTATGTGAAAATTGCAGAGGTATAGCCATACTGTTAAATACATTTAGGATTGTGTTCTGCTGCATAGGTTTTTATCTCTACACGCAGGTCATAAATCCCTGCGGCCTATCTGAAATATCCAAAATATTTCAATAGAAGACATGTCAGGGGAAACCTGCCTCCTTTGATTTGCTGTACAGAAAATAGACGGTCCCAGTAGGACAATTTGAAAAAACACAAATATTTATGAAAAAACCATTAAACATACTTGAAATATGAAATTCTGTTCAATATTATTTATTCATATTGAACATCAATCAAAATGCTCAAAATCCAGTAAAACATCTGGAACATAGGTATACAAAAGTGCCCTGAACATGTAGAAGGGAGAAGGGAAGGACTTTCGTGTAAAGTGAGGGTTAAATGAGGGCGGAAAGGGGAGTGACAATATATACATCAACAATATTCTTCTCAAAAGAAATGGTTTGTCCTATATGACAATTATATACAAACAAATCAATTAGCAGCCATTATGTCGCTGAATAGGCACAATGAAAAAAGCACTGTTGCCCGCACTGGCATATATACAACAAAATGTTGACGTTTCGACCCCTAACAGACGTAGGTGACCTTGATCCTTACAATGAGGTCTTTAAATCCAAGGGTTCCTAATTACTTGTGGGAAAGGGCTGACATCATTATGTGGTTTGTAAAATTCAAAAGGCCTGTGAGGTACCAAGCTTCTCCAAGTGAAGTGCATCCGTTCCCTGCAACGGATGCACTTCACTTGGAGAAGCCCTTTCCCACAAGTAATTGGGAACCCTTGGATTTAATCTTGGCCCCCTCGTTCGAAGTGAACAATTTTGAATGAAACATAGAAAAAAGAAGTTGCCATCTGTCCGTTCTCTGACCTAGGAGCCCACGGTCCCACTACTATCATTTCAACCACCCAGCGAATGGTGGTTCACGGTGCCCCTTCACAGTCCTGAGGAAGACCCCATTGTAAGGATCTAGGTCACCTACGTCTGTTAGGGGTCGAAACGTCGACATATTGTTATATATATGTCAGTGCGGGCAACAGTGCTTTTTTCATTGTGCCTATTCAGCGACATAATGGCTGCAAATTGATTTGTTTGTATATAATTGTCATATAGGATGGATTGATGTTCAATATGAATAAATAATATTGAGCAGAATTTCATATTTCAAGTATGTTTAATGGATTTTTCATAAATATTTGTGTTCTTTCAAATTGTCTGGGACCGTCTATTTTCTGTACTGTTAATTACCCAGGTCCCGGTGGCTAGCTGGGTCATACCCCTTTTTTGTAACTTCCTTTGATTTGCTGGACATGAAATAAAATGTCATTTTCATAAGCAAATATCTGTTTAGAATGTATTTCAATGCAGCAGTTACAATTTTTACCTTTTCCAAATCTTTGGTGTGTCTCTTGCATTTGGGCCAACTTTGGGAGGGTGGTGCCCATGAACTGTCCTCTAGGACTAATTCAGGGTTGTCTACTTTTAGGGTAAACTGGTGTGATAAAGCATTTGGGATATTGGAACAGGCGTTTTGCAAAGTGGCTTTTTACTCTGAAGCTTTGATATATCATTATATGTATGTAAATTACTATGTTTTGTTCATATCAATGTTCAAATTGTTGAAGTCTTATATGCTTTATTGTGTAAATGGTACAAATCTATAATTTTAGCTTTGTGAGAGAGATGGATAGAACTGTAGTGTGGGAGGGAGGGCTGATTTTCCATGGCTCAAACATGTCATGGTATAGTATGACCAAGGGGAAATATTCTTCTTCTCATTTCATAAGCAAATCCTTCCACAATGCATGGCAGAGATTGGAAAATGAGCTCTGATTTAGGTCATGTAATTATTTTAGAAGATGTATTCTAGACAAGCAAACTCAAGTGTTAAATTGCCCTAACTCTGTGCCAGAATGTTCGAACTAGATAGCATAAAAGCCCATCACTGTACCACTTTGGCAGATCATTTGCTAACTGATCAAATATCCTATAAATGCGCTAGAGAGTCTCACCACTGTACCAATCTAAATAGAGAGTGTACTGAAATAGCTTACCATTAGGAAAGATTAACCCCCTAAATGCACAAAAATGTCCCATCACTGTTAGAACTATGCCATAATATCCCACACTGATCCAGAATATCTGTCACTGTTATAAAATATTCATTCCACATTTATTTTGCAGTAGCTAGGCAATGGTTTATATTTCCTACACTAGAAAATATATTTATTTTAGAAAACTATACCAGAATATACCATCATTGTGAAAGACTATCACCACTCTGCCCTCAAATCTACCCATTCTGCAACGTGCAAAACTATACTATCACCTTCCAACTCGAAACAATATTTATCAGGAAGATGTCATAATATCCCACCATTGCACTACCTGAATCTAGCTGAATCTAGCGGATAAAAATAATTTAAATTATTTTGTAGGATGGTTGATAGAGAGCAGCACATTGCCTCCTGATGACTGCATAGTAATGATGGAATTTATACCCGATCAGGTGGGTGAGGCTAGAATGCGTTTGAAGAAGGAGAGTAGTATCGCAATACAATATTCCTCTATCAGGACCTACATTTGCAGAATTCAGTTCTTGGCAGATCTGAACTAATCTGTTTAAAAAAAATTCCTGCCATGAAGGTAATTTGATTTTTGGATCTGGTGCATTCCATTGTATGGGGCTATCCACACCCAAGGTGTTGCCTAAATGTTTTGTCCATTTGAAGGCTTATCGAGTACTCTAGTGTGTAGTTGGTGAGAATAGGTTCTTTAGTTTTGCTATGTAGCCTGACCATTGGAACCAGTAGGTCCTCTGTGTTGGGCAGAGAATGTTAAACTTGATTTGTGCATCCAACAGGAGCCAATGGAGTACATTAAGTGTGCTTTTATGCTGGCCTGGTTTGTCAGTGTCCTTGCACCACTTTAATTTGACAACTTGTTTGTTTAGCATGAACTCCACCATGTCTGGTCCCTAGCCCAGCTGAGAAAGGAGGAGGTTATGTGTGGGGTTGGCTACAACACAATGTAGAAACTCCTAGCTAAAGAAACGTCAACCTAAAGACCAAAAGACATCCTGGCCTCGGAGAAAGAGGAATCTCCTTCATGGAGAGAAATGATACCTTGTGGTGAAAGACAGAGATCCCGGGAAGCCACAAAGCTGATACACCTGCTTTTGACCAAGACCATCACCATCAAGGCATGGCACATGTGGACCATGTAGGAGACAGGCAAGAAAGCCCAAGTTACAACAGAGATAAAAAAATACAACCTTGCACAAGTTGGCATCAGAGAGACCAGATGAACACAGTCAGTCAGAAAACACTGGCTCTAGGAGGAATGCTGCTGTATTCTGGACACAAGAAAGAGAATATCCCACACACTTGGGCAGTAGCACTGATGCTAAGGTCAGTAGCAAACAGAGTTCTGATTGATTGGGAAGCCTATGGTTCCAGAATAATCACAGAAACCTTCCGCACAAAGAAAAAGACGATTAACATAAATGTTACCCACTGCTATGCACCTACAAATGGCAGCAAAGAAGAGGAAACAGAACAATTTACAACATACTCCAGTCCATCCTAGAGAAATGCCTTGAGAGAGACCACACCATACTGATGGGGCACCTCAATGCCAAGACTGGAAGCGACAACACTGGGTACCAAAAAGTCATGGGCAACCATGGCCTTAGCGACATGGACTAGAATGGTGAAAGGCTTGCAGTTCTCTGTGCCCTGAACAGTCTGGTGATAGGCGGTAGTGTATTCCCACACAGAAGAATACACAAAGCCGTTCAGCAGAGAATCAGATTGACCACATCTGCCTTGAAAAGAAGTTGCGGAGGTACCGTTAGGATGTGAGTGATGAGCATCAGACCATCACCTTGCCATGGCCAGGTAAAAGCTGAAGCAAGCATGGATGGAACTGACAAATAAATAACAATGATATAACACCACCCTATCAAACATGAACAGAAATAGAGTGAATAGGCACTAACAAGTTTCAAGTCCTGCAAGAACTAGAGGGTGACAGAGACCCATTAGAAAGCCAGTGAGAGAAGATCAAAGAAACAGTGACATCAACCTGCCAGGAGGTACTGGGTAACAAGAAACACCAGCAAAAAAAATGGAACTCAAACAAGACTCTCCGCAAAATCCAAAAGACAAAGGAAAAGAAAGCTGCAGTAAACACCAGCGGGACATGAGCAGAGAAAGCAAAATCTCAAGGTGAATACACCAAAACCAACAAGGAAGCAAAGATAAGCAAAAATCCATTGATGGTCTTACCACAGAAGCCCAAGAAGCAGCAAGCCATGGAAACTTGAAAGAACTATGACATAACAAGGAAACTATCCAGCAGAAACATCAAGCCAGAAAGCTCTGTTAAAGACAAAGCTGGGAAGACAATCATGGTAACGAAGGAAAACAACAAAAATTAGTAGGGCACTTTGAAGAAATGCTGAAACAGTCTGTGCCTTAGTCTCCACAAGGCATGCAGCAAGCTGACAAGAACTTGCTAATTGACTGCAGAAGACCAACTAGGGAATAAATATGGCAAGCCATCAAACTTTTGAGAAATGGGAAGACAGCAGGACCTGACAGCATTCCTGCAGAGGCCCTGAAGGATATGCTATACCCCATGTTTGGAAGGATCTGGAAAGAGAAAAAGGTGCCATCAGACTAGAAAGTGGGATATCTCATCAGGATACTCAAGAAAGGTGACCAGAGTAATTGCACAAACTACAAAGGGATAACTCTTCACTCAACCCCAGAAGAAGTATTCAACAGAGTCACCCTGAACAGAATGAAGGAATAAGTTAATGCTCAATTGTGAGACCAGCCAGCTGGCTTCCGCAAAGTTAGATCATGTACATACCAGATTGAAACATTGCACATCATCATTGAGCAGTTGATGGAATAGAATGTTCCGCTCTATGTCAACTTCAACAGCTATGAGAAGGCACTCGACAGCATGGACAGGGACCCTTTGGAAACTCCTTTGTCACTACGATGTGCCAGATAACCTCGTAAGAATCATTAGGAACTCTTACAAGGAAATTACCTTCTAGATAATCCTTGGCCGACGACTCACGGAAGCCTTCCAAGTGAGGACCAGAGTCCGCCAAGGTTGTTTGCTCTCCCTTTAACTCTTTCTGCTGACCATAGACTAGATCACAAAGACATCCACAGCAAGGAGAAGAAATGGGATCAAGTGGCCATCTTGGACTATTTCGATGACCTCGACTTTCCAGATGTCCTGGCCCTATTCTCCCATACCCATCTGCATGTGGCAGCCAATTAGCACAACTTGGCCTCAACATTCATAAGGAACAAAACAAGATCCTGAATGCTAACACGGCCAGCACAACTGCAGTCACTCTTGCAGGCGATGCACTAAAAGAGGTTGAGGACTTCATCTACCCAGTCATGGTCATAGTCAAGCAGGGCAGCACAGACATCGACATCAAGGAAAGAATCATAAAGCAGGGGCTGCCTTCATTCAGCTAAAGAAGATCAGGAGCTCCAATGACCTAATGCTGCAAACCAAGATCAGGCTTTTTAAAACTTGCATAAAATCGGTCTTTCTATATGGAGCAGAAAATTGGAGGACAACATTGATCACCACTAATCAAGTCCAGACATTCACTAACACCCACCTTTGGAAAATCCTCCAAATCCACTGTCCAAACACCATTAGCAACATCGACCTATGGCAGGAGACTTTACAACTCCCTGCTCATGATGAAATCACAAAAAGACACTACTGAGGCTAGATAGGTCACACCCTCCACAAGCCTGCATCAAACTCCACCAGGCAAGCCCTGACCTGGAACCCTCAAGGGACACGGAAAAGAGAAAGGCCAAGAAACACCCGGCATAGAGGCTGATTGTAAGGAGATGGGTTACACCTAGAGTCAGATTGAAAGAAAAGCCCAGGACAGAGATGGCTGAAGAGTCCTGATTGATGTCCTATACCTCAGGAGAGTTAGTAGCCACAAGTAAGTAGTAAAGCATGGTCCACTGCTGAAGGTCATCAGCTTGGAGTTAAATTTGGAGACATTCAGCACTTGTCCTCATCTTCTTTATAAGCATGTAATGCAAGCAACAATAAGAATTGTACTAAGTTGTGTTGGATGCTTAGGATGCATCATAAATACAGGTATCAGAATGCAAGAATTGTCAACCATCTTCACCATACATGCAGTGTGAATGGATGTCTAAAGTTATGATTCAGACTAGACCAGCGTGAATTTTTAATTGAGTAGTTCATTACGCCATGTCATGCAATTATACTGCTGTTAGTGACAAAATTATTGCACAGGAGAGTGGGAATAACATGAAAAGTCAGAATAGAAACGGTGGTTTACGTTAATTCTGTTTTTGTGCTTTTTTAGCGCAAAATGCATCCTTGAATCAAAAATTGACTTGAGAACACATTTGCCTAATTTTCAAGAAATTTCATGTAATAACTCAAAAGTAAAGAATGAGAATTTTGCACACCTTTAATTGAAACCCAACTAAAGCACTTAAGCACTGTAGTCATGGATGTTGGCTGACCAAAATAGCAGGTCCCGAAGGGCCTCAAGAATTACAGACGCATCTTTCTGCTCCTCTTCCCAGCCAAAATCATCGAGAAGGCCATCAGCGCCCATCTCACCAAATTCATCGTAACAACCCACATCTTGGACACCTCCCAATCACGCTTCAGGAGCACAGCACCGAGACTACACTCCTCGCCTCAACAAACAACATCCGCAATCTCCTCGAGCGAGGCAAAACTGCAGCCCTCATCCTCCTGGACCTCTCTGCCGCTTTCGACACCATCTCCCACCACACACTCTACGCAAGACTCCACGACTAAAGATAACAGCGCCCGCCGGAGATTCTGATTAGCTACTGCTAATGAGCGCGCTGTATATATTACTTGCTTTTAACTGTTCCAACAAGCTACAC
Organism: Calotriton arnoldi; assembly: GCA_963921515.1. NCBI lineage: Eukaryota > Metazoa > Chordata > Amphibia > Caudata > Salamandridae > Calotriton > Calotriton arnoldi. Next base: position 582,943 of record CAWUFW010005888.1, on the reverse strand, counting down.
AAGCTCCAAACAGAAGCCTTTGCTCCTCATTAGCGACACTGAAGGAGACTTCAGTTCCTTGGCAGGTGGCGACGTGGACATCTCTTCTTCATGAAAACTGTGCACCAATCTGGTGTCTGACAGCTTGAATATTTAGAAATATTATCACCATTATAAATCACATGACCTCAGACAACTTCAGCAAGGTTTTTTGCCCCTTTTCCAAGAGAGCCACGAGACGAATAGTTTTTCTAATAGTCTGATGCTTGCATGGACGTAAACATTAAGACAGTTATGAGAATAACCCGGTTTTGTGTATCCAAGCAGCTGCTGAACGATATCCCTGCCAGATGTTCTTGAATGATAGGCGACATTATGTTCAGTTTTCAACTGTTGCAAAAGTGGCAGGCTAATAAAATGTGACGGTGCCACAGTTGATGTATTTAATGAAAACCCATTAAGATCCTTTTAATCTTCACACCCTACAACCCCAGTTAACGTGCTATTGAAAGCCTGCGCCGAGCAGATGTACACATGTGCACCGGGCAGAGGGCTTGCCTCTATTTTGGGCCCTTATTGCACATCCAGATGCCTCTTATGCTCCAACAGCTTATTACACATCTGTGCATCTTCAGCCTGTTGCTGGCCCGAATTATTGTATCCATACAGTGAACTGCAATATTGCATCTATGGTACTTCTGAGCCATTTGCATTCATCCCAGTAGAAATCTACATAGCATTAGACAGGATAAAAGTCCACCGGCTCATGCACTGTGCTCATTTCCTGACTGCTCCTGACACAAAGAGCCTTCGTGCTTTCACCAATTCTTTTCGCCCTGCACATAGACCCTCTGGTACGGAAATTATTAGGATGCAATGAAATTAAACCGGTAGTTTTTAATCGATATGAGACTAAGTTGCTGGCATATGCCGACGATCTGGCCATAATTACACCAGAACCAGATACGGCATTGATAGCTATTATAGGGATTGCCAGCGAATTTGGACATTGTTCGGGGTATCTGCTGAATAAAAGTAAAACTCAGATAATCTGTACTAAAAATATTAAAAGGCAGGATGTAAGGTATTCTGATCCAGCAGTTTATTTGGGAGTTAGGATAGGCTCGGCAACAGATACCACTGTAAAAGATAACGTTACCCCATTACTAAAAACAATGGCAACTGACCTTAAAAGAATAGATGCCTTACATCTGTCTATAATAGGGAGAGCAAATGTACTTAAAATGACCATGCTTCCCAAGGTACTATATCTCTTTCGCTCTATCCCGTTTATGATTGATGAAGGCCTAATAAAGTCAATAGGGTAGTTTTTATGAACTTTATCTGGCAGTATGGTAAAATCAGGCGCTCCATGAGATATTTGTCTCTCCCACAAGAAAAAGGAGGGCTTGCAATCCCTAATATTAAATTTTACCAGTGGGCCTGTTTGTTAAGTCAGATGGCGATTTTATTTGATTCAGCCTCAAACCTATCGGATACTCCACTCGGTAACAATAACCCTCCTTCCATTTTTGAATTATTATTGGGTAGAGAAGCTCTGGGGCTTCTGCTACGGAAAACCGATAGGCGTTACTATAAGAAAATGCGGTATAAGGTTTTAGATGGTGTTTGGGAGGTTTGGAAACAGGTGCAAAAAGTCCTAACAATCCCTAAAATTAGTTATTATACACCGGTTTGGAACTGCAGTATGTTTCCTCAATTTAGTAACGATAGGACATGGAGGCTCTGGGAGCAGCAAGGAATTAAAAGAATAGGTGATATATATGAGGGGGGTAGTTTGATGAGATTTGAGGATATTCAGCAGAGATTTGGTATCCCGGATAATTTAGGCTTTAAGTTTCTTCAGATCCAGGATTCTCTGAAGAGAATCAGACCACGGATTATCCCTGGGGGCAGAATTGATATATTGGACTATTTATTAGGTGGTGGAATAAGGATTAAAATGATATATAGGTCTCTGTTATCAGGTACTCAGGATGATTTGGAAAAATTTGAAGCTGCATGGGTAACGAAACTTGGGGACCCAGATGTTGACATAAAGCATTGCAACTCGCGGGGAAACTTTTTCGCTCCACGAATTTGAGAGCCCAACACTATAAGACCCTTTTTAATTTATATTTTACACCAGCTAAATTATTTATGTGGGGTAAAAAGGAGGACGATAGATGTCCGCGGTGTTTGGGAGGCCCTGCTGACCTGCTGCATATGTTTTATCATTGTAGTAAATTAAGTGCAATTCAAGGAGAAATTGAGAAATTTTGGGAGGGGCTGCTAGGAGTTAAGATCACCCTATCCCCTACCCTAATGATAATGGGATTTGATTGTAACTTGAGGCTCAATAAGGAAAAAGAAGCATTTGTATTTATATCTGTGGCGGTCCTCCGGATATTGCTTGCGGCAGGATGGAAGGATACGGTAGCACCATCCTTCCAGATGTGGGTGGCTAGACTTCTTGGGATTCATAATATTGAATCCTCCCTATATATGCACCGGGGTAGGAAAATGAGGGAATTAGGAATGATTATTTGGGCTCCCATGAAGCGATGGAGGGACGGTTGTTTGGAGGAAGCTCTTGAGTGATTCCCTATATTTGGTTTCCCATATTTATTAGTCCCGATGGGTGATGGATGGTTATTTTTATCTCTGTATGGACGTATCAGCCCAGTTTTACTATGTAACAATGAAATATTTCCTAATTTTTATCTGTTTTAGAAACTCATGCCCGAACGTATTTATTGTATAATGTATTATATGATTTATGTATAGTGGATTTTTAGTAATATTGCAATGTAATCTGTATTTATTATTAAGTATACCAGGTATTTTTCTCACAATAAAAAAAAAAAAAAAGAGAGCCTTTGTGCTTTTCTCTCAAACCTTCACGCAGCATTGTTGTTTCAACATGTCTGTCCAGGGAATTTTTAGTTAATTCCTTTTTTTTTTTGTCCTCATTTATGCAATCTTCGTGGTTATGGCAAACAAGGTCACCTCATAAAGTGGAAAGGGGCCGCCCTTGGATAACGAGGTAGAAACCATGTCTTAAGAACCTACAAATTCTTTGAGTTTACCATCACAGAACCACCATGATGATTCCCTTGAATTTGTTTGATCGCGTTTGTTGGAATCATTGGACATCCCTTCCTACCCTGCCACATAGTTCTTGTCCCAGAGTTTCCAATACTTCGTACGTTTGTTTTCCCCTCTAGCTTTATCCAATTTCCTGAACTTATCAACTGAATAAAGCCAGTCTGCCACCTTAGGAGGAGATGGGAGAATCCAGTTTATACACACCTCGCGTCTGGCTAATATGATTAAAGTAAATAATAAATATTTCTGGTTTTTACTTAAAACAATAACAGGTTCATTAGTATCCAGAATGCCAAAAATAACAGTAAAGGTGCTTACCTTAATCTTGCTATTTAAAGCTTTGTCAATGATCGTACCAATTTCATTCCAATAAATATCAAGATGAACACATAAGTGAAACATGTGAATGTCGTTTGCCTTTATCTCGCCACATTTTGGACACTTTTTCGTCACCTGGTTGTTCATTTTAGTTAATCTTTCAGGCGTCCAGTAGGACCTGTGCAAAGTAAAAAGATGATTTTTCCTAAGGGGTGCAGAAACTATAATATACCATAAAAAGTGCAAGATACTTGCCAAAGTTGTTGCAAGTCTTGAGCCGGAAAGATATTCTTCCAGATATCGCCTGGTGTGGTAAATTCGGCCTCGTCCCTCTGAATCAGGTACCAGTACCATTTTGAAATTTCTTTTCGCACTGGGTCTTTCTGTATTTCTTCCTCCAGTTTCCCAATATGATCTGACATTGTCTCTTGTTCTTTAGACCAGCTAGCCAACTGGTAATATTTGAACCTTGAGATTTCTGCGTTGGTTCTTTCCGATAGTATGTCCCAGCTCTTTAAGTTGCCATGCTCTAAAAGTTCTCCCCATTTCTCTATTCCTGCTTTTTTTAAAGGACCTGCTAGGGAGTCTTTCAGGCATTCTGGTGTTCCCGGTGAATTTCATATTGGTGCTAGCGGACTGTAATAAGGAAACTTCCATATTTTCCTTATTTCATACCATAGCTTGTACGCTGACCCCGGTACCTTTAATTTAATTTTTTTAAAGTATTTGGGGTGGCCAAACTTATAGAGACAATGGTCATAATCAGTTACTACTTTCCAATAGGCAGAGTAAAGTTCATACGGTCGAAGGAGATTCCTAATATTCTTGAAATGGAAGGCTCTATAATACATCATAAGGTCTGGGCTGGCTATCCCCCCTCGATTTTTCTTTTGGCAAAGCTTTCTCCAGGCTATCCTTACTCCTCTAGAGGCCCAGATGAAGGCATTTATGTCGCTCTGAATCTTTCTTATCCAATGTGATTTAAACTCCAAAGGAATGGCGTTGAATACAAAGGTAAACTTTGGCAGAATCGCCATCTTGATGACGTTGGCTCTCCCCATAAAAGTAAGAGATAAACAGCTCCAAGATTTTAATAACTTCCTCATCTCTTTAACTTTTAAGTCCAGATTTATTTGGGCAATTTCATCGATGTTTTTTGAAACTTCTATCCCCAAGTATTTGATTTTGTTTTTAGATACTATCACCGGTGTGATCGTGTTCCAATACATGACCTCAGTCTTCTGATGGTTAATTTGGTAACCAGAAATACTCCCAAAGTCTGTTAATAATCTTGTTATGCTGTTGATTTATACAAGCAACCTGAATAAATCCTTCATTAGGTCATCGGCATATAATGCCACTTTCAAGTTCCATCCGTTGAATTTAAAGGGAGTAATTTCATGAGACCTCCTTATCATGTTAGCTAAAGGTTCTATATAGAGGTTAAAAAGGTGGGGGGATAGCGGGCATCCCTGTCTAGTGCCTCTTTTAATCTGAAAACCTTTCGATAAGCTACCATTAATAAGTATTTTTGCTACAGGAGCCGAGTATATATTCGCTATTGCTCTTGAGAAATGTTCCCCTAAACCGTGGTGGAGGATGACTTCCTGCAGAAATTACCAATTCACGCGGTCAAAGGCTTTAGCAGCATCAAAAGTGAGAATTGCAAGAGGGGACTTTTCCTGAACGGCAATATCGATTGCTCCAATAAGTTGATGAGTGAGATCGTGCAACTGCCTCCCCCTGATAAATCCCTTTTGGTCGTTATGAATAAGTTTGTTTGATAGAGACCCAAGTCTTTTTGCTAAGATCTGCGTAAAAATTTTATAATCATTGTTTAGAAGCGATATGGGCCTATATGACTCACATTTGAGGGGATCTTTGCCAGGTTTTAAAATTAGGCTAATAGTAGCCTCATTCCAAGTCTTTGGAAGTGGGGAACCTTCTAAATAGATAGTGTTAAAGAGGTCCGCTAATCTAGAGGCTAAGGATTCATTTAGAGCTAAGTAAAGCTCATTTGGGATAACATCTGGGCCAGCAGCCTTTCCTCTTTTCAGGCTGTTTATCGCCTCCATTACCTCTTCCACTTTGATAGCTGCATTTAATAATTTGCAAGAATCTACGTCCAGCTTAAGAATTTGTGAGTCTCTTAAGTAGAAGTCCACTGCTGAAGCTGAAGGCGAAAGGTCTTCCTCGTACAGTAACTGAAAGAAATCTACGAAGGCTTCTTCTATGCCTGCCCTATCTTCTACTATTCCCCCATCGCTGCCCTTATATATTCCCATAATTTTATTTCTGTTCGAGTCAGTTTTAAGCTTCCACGCTAGGAGTTTTCCGCTATTTTCCCCATACTTGTAGTTTGATAAACAGCTGGCCTGCCACCTTTTCCTTACCTTATCCTCCAGGTAGAGTGCTAGATCGTATTTCTTTTTTGATATTTCTCCCATTGCTTTGTTTTGTTCTTCCTCCGAAATTGCGGCTTCCCACCTCACCTGTTTTTCTTGTATATCGGCCTCTAGCTGAGTAATTTTAAGCCTTTTCTCCTTATTACTACTTATTGCTAGTCCAATTAAGACCCCTCTAAGCACAGCTTTATAGGCGTCCCAAATTACATGGCTAGATGTTTCTCCATTAACGTTATCTTTAAAGTAATTTACTGTTGTATCTCTTAACTTATCTATTACTTGGTGGTCTAATAAAAGGGTACGATCTAGTGTCCACCTTTTCTCGCCCTGCAAGAAATTATAACATATGTCTAGCTGGACTAAGGAATGGTCTGAGAGGTGGGCGGGCACGTGGAACACTTTTTTCACCTTTTTGCTTAAAAGTTTATCAATTAAAAAGAAGTCAATTCTAGAGGCATGGCCATATTTATGATTTCTATAGGTGTATCTGTTACTATGGTCCCCTTTGACCTTCCAAATGTCAACCAGCCCCAAATCGTCTTTAAGTCTATTCAGCCACTCTCTCATTTTAGGAAGATTCGGGGCTCTACCAGGTGGGTGCCTATCATTTTTAGGATCTAATAAGATGTTAAAGTCACCACCTAGTATGAGTGGTGTGGACGTTGTTATTAGCTGCGCATAAAGGGATTGAAGTGGTGCGGGATCATCCGTGTTAGGGCCATAGTACCCGACCACGGAGAAAAAACTATCTCCCGACTTAATCTTAGCGAAAGCCCATCTGCCCCTTGAATCTGCGCATCCCTCTAATAATGTTAAATTCGATGATTTTTTAATGATAATTGATACTCCCTCTATACTACAGGATTGGTCTGTACAAACACTGTTCCCAACCCATTTTTCCCGTTTTATGATTTCAAACCACTCTTCTTTAAGAAGGTGGGTTTCTTGCAATATTATAATGTCACTCTTTATTAATTTAAGATATTCAAAGATTTTTTGTCGCCTTCTCTTTGTTCTTAGCCCATTCACATTCCAAGTCAAGATTTTTAACTCACCTATCTTAATAAAAGTTTGTTATTCTGCATTTTACCATGACCGTGTTTGCCGTAAGTCTTACATATCGGACACTATTTTTTTGTCTTTTTTCCCCAATGCTCCCCACCTAAATGAAATTTATTTAAATTGTGCTCAAAGAAAATGAACAAACCCTTGACACTAACCCCACCCCGGAGAACCCTCCCTACTGTCATTGGACAAACCTAGTTGCCCTGTTTGAGATCCGCTGTCATGAGAATATTATTTAACTATATTGGCTCTTACTCATTAGTCATTACTTACTACTTTTTGTTTTCATTCGTTCTAGGAGCAACTCCACTTCTTTCGGCTCCCTGATATTGTGAGTCTGGTTATTCCACATTATCTTCAAAAGGGCTGGAAATTTCATTTGGACCGTTGCTCCTTCAGCTCTCAAGTCTTGCATATAATTTCCTAGGGCCCACTGTCTGTCTGCAGTTGCCTTGGAGAAGTCGGAACGAATTTTGTAACTTTAGCCATCTTTGGAGAGAGTACCTGATTTCAAAGCTTTATTCAAGATACTTTCCTTTAAGGTGTAGGTCTTAAAATTAACAAGCACTCTCCGTGGATTTTTCCTTACTTTATTTGGCCTAAAAGGGTCCCTGTGTATCCTTTGTATGTCTTCATCCAAAGTTTTTTCGTCCAGCTCGGGGGTGAGTTCTTTTAGCAGTTTGACTATGAAGCTCCTTATGTTCTGCCCTTCTGAGCCTTCCGGAATATTCAACAGTCGTAAATTATTCCGCCTTGAATTATTTTCCAGGGTCTCAACTTTATCCCTGAGTTCTTTCTCAGTTAATCTAAGCTTATCAATGTCATTTTGGCAGAGTTTCACTTCCTCCCTAGTCTGCTCCAGTGAATTTTCAATAGCCACAATTCTGTCAACTAGGGCATTAACCTTAGACTCCAAGGCTTCACATGTTGCCTGAATTTTTTCTTGATTTTTTTCAGACTTCGCAAAGCTAAGCTTCATTTCTCTAAGAAGTGACCCCATCAAATCACCAACTTCAGCCTGCGCGGGTGTTTTCGGTACTTGTTCCTTATTCATCGTATTCTGATACAAGTTATCTTCACTCTCCGGAACCTCTTCAATTTCTATGGCATTCTCGTCTCCCGGGTCCTTTAACATAAGAGCTTGGAACTTATTAGGGGTTTCCATCATTGTTAAGATAGGGGAGGACATTAACTTTTGTTTAGCGGGGGACCCTCCAGTAGCACTCCCTAGTTTAGGTGTCCCGTGCCCAAGGGTTGACTTTTCTTGCACCTTGAAGAAAGAGCGAAGGGAAGGAGTAACTTTAAGATTGGATCCCTTCTTTAACTGCTCTTTTTTGGCTGTTTTGGCGGCTCTAGTTGAAACTACTGCTGCTAAGCCTCCCTTAGTTCTTTGACTTCTTTGTTTTTTATTAGTGTATTTTCCTGTATCACCTTCCGGTGGTGCGGTTTGCTCTTGTTTCTTCTCTAACCCTGTTCCTGTCAAGGGAATTGCGTCATCAGCTGTAGGGACCAGCGCCAAATTCGAATGCTTATTCCTTAGTAAGTAGCAAGTATCTTTAATATTACTGTCTGTAGTATCTTCCCTTTCAGAAAATTTTGAGACTGTCTTGTCCTTTCTGAAAAGAAATCTCACTTGAGGCACCGGGGGCACCGGGGGCGTTTGGAGCGTTGATGCGGGTTGACTCAGTAAATCTCCCTGCAATAGAACCACTGAGTTAGTGCTTGAAGCGGACAGACCCCTTTGCTTGCCCCTTCCTCTCTTCTTAGCTGAATTCATGCAAACAACAGCACTGTCTTGGGCTTTGACTAACTTTACTCTCCTTACTTTCCTCCTTTGTGTCGCTGTCTGTTCTCCTGCAAGCCTGCCCTTCGTTATTGCCAAAGCAGAAAAGCCCAATGATTGTCTGTGGGATACGTGGGGGATTGCATGGGGGGCCTCTAAAACTTACTTTCAGTATCGCTCCCCGCTGGTGCCGAAATTCCTCTGCCGCAACTGCCCAGAAGTCTCCTGCTTTTCCCAGCACTTTTCCCAGCACTCTCGAGAAGCCGGGATGCCGGCCCCAACCAGGACCCGCCTCCGCATCTGCTTCCATCCTTGCGTCCGTACTGCCTCCGCACTGCTGAGCCCTCGGGTGCCGCCGCTTTCACAAGCCGGAGTTCGGATTCCCGATGTTTCCTGGTATTTCCTCACTTCACTGAGCCCCTAGGTGCGTCCGTGATCCCGGTGAGTGTTCTGCTGCAAGAGCAAGAGCCGGCTACATCTCCTCTGCACGCTCTCACATTAGCGGAGCTCGCAACCTAGGCTCCTAACCGGCCGCCATGTTCTCCTCCCTAGTTAATTCCTTTGCTTTTTGTGTTTTTACCTCTCATCACGGGATCTTGCTTGAAGCATTTACTGTCTTTTCAGACTTGTCTAACTCTCGAGTCTCACCCCTTGCAGTTTGATTTTGTGGTTGCCAATGTCTTGGGGTGCTCTGAAAATGTGCTACATTTTCTAAAGTGTATGGTCCTTGGGGATTAGGTTGTAAATAATGTCATGTTACCCATGTTTGTGTGGAGCTAACTACAATTGTAACAAGCATTGGCATAGCTAATAGGTCTCGCCTTTGGGACCTTATAAGTGTTTAGCCATGCAACACTTGATGTTGTTGCACCAAGGATATTGTGCTGGATAACTAAACACTTATAAGGTCCCAAAGGCGAGACCTATTGGCTATGCCAATGCTTGTTACCTTGGTGACTGACTGACTAAGGATCAGTGGAGGAGCTTGGTCAGCGAGGAGCTTCCAGTGTCGCATTCATTGCTGAAGAGCAGTAGTTCTGTTTTTGAACCATTCTGCGATTGCATGGACAGGGCATCTGATGATCCCCAATTTCTCCTTTCTGAAGCAGAATATATGACTCCAGACTAAGGTTCATGGTATTATGCCTGCATACTAGAATTATCTTTTAAGGCAACTTCGCAGAGCCAAAATCAACCTATCCTGCACAACCCAGACCTGCATTCCAGTACTCATCTTTGCAATACTTTCAATCAATCAGGGAATTTTAAAGTGTGCTACTCACCTGTGAGGGTCTCAAGGCGCTGACAGGGGGTGGGGGTGGGGGAGGTGCAGCTCCGGGTTATCCGAAAAGCCAGGTCTTGGTGCTCTTACTGAAGGTGTGCAGAGTGGGGGAGCATCTGATGTTGACTGAGAGCTCGTTCCAGGCCTTGGCATCGATGTAGGAGAAGGCTCTTCCACCTGCTCTGGTTCTGCAGATGCGCAGGATTTCTGCCAGGGCGAGATCAGCTGAGTGGAGGTTTCTTTTGGGTACGTGGAAAGAGACTCTTTCGTTGAGGTATTCGGGTCCGATGTTGTGGAGTGATTTGTAGGCATGGGTGAGTAGCTTGAAGGTTACTCTCTTCTCGACGGGGAGCCAGTGGAGGTCTTGCAGGTGTTGGGTCATGTGTTCATGTCATGGGGTGCAGAGGGTGAGTCTGGCCGCACTGTTTTGGATGGTCTGGAGTTTGTGTAGCAGGGATTTATTGATTCCAGCATAGAGGGTGTTTCTATAGTCCAGTCTGCTGGTTATGAGTGCATGGGTGATGGTCTTTCTGGCTTCGGGTGGGATCCACTTGAAGGTCTTGCGGAGGATGCAGAGGGAGTTAAAGCAGGTGGAGGCGACGGAATTGATCTGGCGAGTCAAGGTGAGGGAGGAGTCGAGGATGATGCTGAGGTTCTGGGCATGGTCGGTAGGGGCAGGTGGGCTACCGAGGGCAGGGGGCCACTAGGTGTTGTCCCAAGCGGTGGGGGAGGGTCTGAAGACGAGGACCTCTGTCTTCTCCGAGTTGAGCTTTAGACAGCTGCTGCTCATCCAGGATGCAACGTCTTTTGGCACTTGAACTTAGCTGATGGGAATAGACTTCTGAATGATCCCCATTGTGTTTATATGTGGTGATGGTGCCCTTTTGCATTTTGACACTCTATTGGTCTTGTGGGACTCACAGTGGAATTTGACTTGCTCCTTTGTGATTTTAATGTAATGGTGACATGAGTAAATTATGTATAGAATTATTCATTATGCTCTATTTGTCCCTACAGAGTCGTGTGTATATATCATACGGAGCCTTCAAATGTATCAGCATATAACCATACATAATATGTTAGACAGACTGTTTTTCTGATTTTCAAGCATCGTATGAAGTCAGCGCCCTGATGAAGGATGGTACATGGTATTTCCGAAACGTGCGTCGGCGCAATAGTGTTGTTTGTGTATTGTATATTTGAAATATGATTTTTGATTTATAATTGTGTCCTTAGTTGGAGTGTATTGTAATTCTGTTAGTCTTTGTAATATTGTTAGTTTTGAGTATATGTTTTTTTCTTTTCTTTTTTTGCCTGTTGATGTTCTTTGTGGAGACATGTACCGAAATTATGTGGTTCTCTCCCTATTAGATTGGGGCTCCTTTCTATGAGATGAATTTCAAAGAATATTGTATATGTTGAATCCAATATATGTGATGTATAATATATTTATATTGAAAATTTAAAGAAAAGAGAGATAATATTTTTACCTTTTGATAATAAAAAATAAAAAATTAACTGCTCCTCTGTGGGACATTTTCTATGAATTAATGTAGGATGTGAATATTTGGTAAGGGGTTGAGTGTTGTATATTTTGTGTTTTTTTTCCCTGGTTTTCCCCTTAAGTATTCGCTTCACAGAGACCCTCTTTTGTATATTGGGTGATCCCCAGGAATATACACCAGTGCAATTTACAGGAAACACCTCAAGGGTCACTTGTTGCCATAAAATATAAACAGAACCGGGCAGGGCCACTTAGAAAGCCTGTTGTTGCTATACACGGTTTTAGCCACATATTAAGACGCAAAACATAACATATGAAAGGCAGCATCACAGGAGCCCATCCACATACATCTAACTGAAGATCCCTCTTTTGTCACCTCTGTGGCTGACAGGGCCCCATAGAGAAAGTCCATGCCATGTTCAACTTCCCTTTAGCTGAACCTTTTTGCTTGGCATTTTAGTGCAGCTGTCTGCTGACCTAATTTGACCTATTCTTCAAAATATAATCAATGTGAGCTCTGACTCTAACCACAAAACTATTCTCTGTCACCTCGTATTGGCTGTTTGATGTATCATTCCGCTTCCTGTATAGTGTTTGCATTGCAATGCATAAGGGTCGATTTGACACCTCAGAACTACGCAGCATTCTTTACCTCATAAATGCACTGTATGTGGAAAACTATTGTTTTTGCTTCATTTTTCTACTGCCGCAGGCTTTAATATATTTTATCAGGGCTCAAAACACAATTCAGCCCTATTGGCTTTGTCAATTACTGTTTCCCTGGTCGCTAGCTTCAAGACTGACAGGGTCCTTAGAGAGCGTCCATCGCTGTCGAGCCATCACGGGTAACACAGAGGAGGCCAGCATCACCCAGGTGATGCAGGCTGCCTGTGCAAGACATCCGTGGTCCTTAGTCTCAGCCTCACCCAAGCACTCTTTAAAGAAGGCAGGATGTGGTGGTGATGGGGAACGGCTCCTTCAGTGTCCCAGCTGGCCAGCAGCTGTGGGGTGCGTCCCACCCACGATCCGGAAAGGACCAGGCAGTGGCGGTATCCAGCGCTGCGAGCCCCGCTCAGTTCCTGCCTGGAGAGAGGAGAAAGAACAGAGCACTGGGGTTGATATATGGCAGGGCTGCTCACGTTTTCAGTGACGTGACCACATCGTTGGTAACAGGGCTTTAAGTAGGGCGGGTCCTCCGAGGACTCACACCTGACAGTGATTAAAAACTGATTGGGAAACGGTGCCCTACCGAGCTAAGAACTCGGTAATTTACGTCCTTAACGTTACAGGCAAAAAAACACTGTTCGATTTGCCAACAATGACGGTAAAATTCCTTACGACAATGCATCTCAGAGATTAAGCTGCTGTTTAAATGTCACATTTTACTTCTTCCATTCCTTAGCGGTATTTACTTTTTCCAGACGATGTACTTCTGAATAGAGGCGTGCACAATTTTAATTTCTGTTTGAGTAATTACGTAAAATTATCAGTATATTATGCAAAATTGTGTGAAACGCGAATCTTGCATTAGTCCACTTTTTTCCTATTGTGAAGTGCACTTTACTTCTAAAATTGATGCAAGGGCGCGCTTCCGGTCAAAGAAGCGCAAAAAAGACACGTTCTGCCAACATGAGTCACTCCTGTTCTGACTCTTTGTATGTTCTGGTGCCTCTGCGATAGGATTTTTTTTTTTTTACCAGGGTGCCATTAATTACAGCATGTGGTGTAATCTAATGGCATAAATGTGCCAGTTGTCAGGCATTGATCGGGTGCGCCTACATTGCTCATCAAAACTCGTGGACTACAAGACCCAGAAGGCAATCCAACGCTGGGAGGGGCCACGGAGTATTTCAGTCACGGACGCACGCAAGGTAGCGTGCGTAATTCTTGTTTTGGAGAGAGGAAGTTCACGGTGCGGAATCACTGGTGAACGCTGAGACTCACGTCGGAGCCTCGACCGTCATTCTACGGGCATTCGGAGCGGAAAGACCATCTTTCGGAGCCCGGGGGTTAGCAGGAATCGGCTCCTCATCTCCACGGGGACTCTTATCGGCAGACGGAGGTCTGCACACTTTAGTTTGGAGAGCTGGTGTTCGCTCGTGGGTTGCGCAAAGGATTCTGCGTTGACCGGAGTTATTCCGCCCTCTGTGGGAGGGCTCATCAATCTTGGGAAGTCTGCCGGATGAGGGCGTATGGAAAAGGGCCTGTTGCTGTTGGCTTCCTAGTGTTGCTCGGGCTCGAGTAACATGCACTGGCCGTAAGGAGTGGGGATTCAACGCTCCCGTATCTGCTGGAACCAGAGGTACTGTTAGTACGGAGACTGCTCGTTTCCTTACGAATATTTCCTTCTTAGTTTCTTTATTCTTTTTGTTTTCCCCTCAAAAGAATCCAGGGTGGATTATTATTGAGCAATATACGGTTTGTTCTAATCTGCCTTTAAGATTAGACATTGAGATCTTTGTGGAAATTTCATGTCCCAGGATTAAGACAGTCAGTATCTGAACTGCTACTACTCCATACCACAGACTGAAGAAATCGGCTTTTCTTTTTTCTCGCTCTGTTTTTCTTTTTCCTTTGATTTTTGCTTCTTGTTTCATTTGGGGAAAGCGAAAGGAGGGTATGTATGAGTATCTTGGTTTCCTGCCATTTGGGGAGGGGGGAACAGGTGTGTACTGAATGGGTATCTATTGATGTTTATTTGTTGTTGTAGGTACAGTACTCTTGCAGTTGAGAGCGGTATCTTTACTGACAATAGAGAGGAACACAGCGGTCACTTAACGTTGTATTCAGGTAATATTCTTATTAGTGAGACTAAATGAGAGTAGCCTGTATTGAGGATGGTATTAATCTTGTGTTCTTGATTTACAGGTATCCCTTCCCCGCTGTTCCTACCCTAATACCTTTCCCTCGCTTGATCGCCTCAATACTCTGTGTATACTATATCAGAGTTGGGGATGTCGAGAGGTGGACCCATTCGTGCATCGCCCAGATTCTGAGGAGTTCCGGTGGACGTTACACCAGTGGGTCATAAATGCTCATCCGATCCTTGGCTTCTCTGCAGAGTGCGCAGATTGATGGTCACTTATGTGCCAATTGCAAGTGCCATTTTGTGTGTGAAGTTGGTATGCACAGTTGTTGAGATGTTGAAAACAAAAATGCTGTGTTTACAGGAGAGGGTTCATGTGAGAGGGAGGGAAGGTGACGCAAGTAAGCAGAAGGACAAAGAGGAGATACAGTGATGAAGTGGAAGGAGATGATGTGTGAGAGATGCACATAGAAGATTTCAGAAAGATGTGTGTGGAAGGGTGCAAGTGTATGAGAGAGTGAGACACCGCGGAGAACAGTCTTGTAAAGGACAGTACCAGAGAGGTTGTGTGATTCACATAAAACCCACTTAAGGAGGCAGGCACGCCTTGTGAAGAATTCAACTCACATAAGGCGCACACTTTGTGAAGCACTGCATTTTAGTTCACGTTTGAAGCCGCACCCCCACTCCCAATACGTGTGCACAGGCCCTGCACTACTACACTGTCCTTACAGCACGCCACTGGGGAATTGTGACCCTGGGAAGGGCAGACAGAGGAGCGTCGGGCTGAAAACTGCCCGCAGATCAGGGTTCACTACAAAAACACTGCAACAAGATTAAACATCCTCTTTAACCAAGAAAACCAACGCTTTTAGAGAGTAGCTGTTTTCTTATGTCTTTGTAAACACTTTCAGGACGGTGCTCCAGTCCACCCCTCGGGTTTCCTGCCGCGGTCTGGAGGTGGTGATGACCTGACCACTCCGGCCACTGGAGGTTTCAGCGCCTCTCAGATGCGGTCTAGATTATAGGAAGAGGGGATGCTGCTCGGCAGGTTCATGCGCCTGCTGCCCACACGTCTGTGGATGAAAGACCAATCGAACCCAAGATGGGACAACCCTATCTTACTCAATGAGTAGCACCGAGTAGGATTACAGTAATATCTGTTACAAGTACGTTAAGGGTTCGGAGCGCAAGCACTTTATGACATATTATTAAGCGGTGAGAATTATAGTTTAATCACGGTTCACCCGCTTGGTCGCATTGTATGATCTTGGACAAATGACTCCACGTCCGTGTTGCGAAGTTTCCTCGTCCGCCACAACTGTATGCACTCAAAAACCGTCTGAAAACCATTTTTCAGTGTTGTGCTAAACTCAACCTTTGCATTTATTCAGACCCTGCAGCAGAACGCCAACGCTGCCAGTTCTTTGGGAATCACAGAAACGCTCACAAAAAGTTCGAAGTGAGGAAGAGGCCGCCCGGGGCCCGCGGTGCGCGTAAGGCAGACTTCGAGTATTGCTGGCTTCCAAGTCATAAGAAACCCCAGAACACCCACCATGCCTGCAGCGCAGGCTGGAGAGGGGAGGCCGGTGAGCTGCAACACCTGGCACCGGAGTCAGCGCTTCCCGGAGCCGGAGCCGCCTTCCACATCACTGAGCACCAGGAATGGGGCTTGTGCGTTGCCGTGACGACGGGCTCTGGGTTTGCCGCCGCTTTCGTTTAGTTTCAATTCCCTTCTCCCAATCCGCAAAGACTACCTCATTCTTTTCACCCAAATCTCTTTCACCGCCCCTCGGACATGCTAAGCTCGGGTATTGCGCAGTCAGCCTCCAGCCACTACTGGACTACACCCAGGGCACAAGTCCTAAACAAGTGGAAGGGGTGGGGGGAGTGCGGCCGAGAGCACACACAGCGTTTCCCTTGCGGGAGCGAGCAGGGGCACCATATGTTTGGAAGTTAATTACAAACAGATGCTGCCAAAGCTCG
The DNA here is from genome assembly GCA_963921515.1 of Calotriton arnoldi. NCBI lineage: Eukaryota > Metazoa > Chordata > Amphibia > Caudata > Salamandridae > Calotriton > Calotriton arnoldi. The sequence continues at coordinate 566,707 of CAWUFW010005888.1, read as the reverse complement.
CTCCCGCAAGGGAATCGCCAAACGTGCACGCGTTGCCATTGAAAGCAATACAATGCGTGCATGTTTTTGGGCGAAAAAGGGAATCGATTTCAAGAGGTCTCCTCCTATGCAGCGCATGCGCGCTGCGTAGGCGAGACCTAAAAACATTAAGACCCCAATGACGGGTTCAGCGGAGAGTAAATCCTGTGTTGAATTTCAATTCACCCCATCACGAGTGGGCTGATGTTCCTGCACCCGCAGTTGCCAGATGTGGGAGCCGATCCGAATTTACTAGCTGGAAACTCTGATCAATCTTTAATGCATCACCTCCTGTTCCTGGCTAACAAAGCACTCTACAGATAGAAACCATCGTCAGTATCACAGTTCTGTGTGCTGATTTCCGATGTAAAATATGTTTGCACTTTGCATCATTTTGGTTTTTTTTTATACTAGGACTTCTAAGGAATTGGTGGCAGAGATATGTAATTTATTTCTTGGCCGTTTTCTTTTAAATCGGCAAGATCCCTACACAATGTCAAACCATTCCTTCTACCTTTTATAATTTATATTTTTGTTCTCCTGTTTGGATTTAGTTTTCCTTAGTTTATTCACAGCTATTTTACCAGTGCCTGCCCCCTCTGCCCATCAGAAACTTTGCAGTACATGTTTTGCTGCTGAACTTTTCAGTTTCACGCCCCAAAACAGTACACATCTGAAGCCCAAATGCATTTTACAATCCTAATTTTACCAGGGAAACAAAGATTCTTCCTCCAATAGACCTCGTAAACAGACTGAAAACGACGAGGCATCAGCAGAGACAATTTAGCGAAGATTTAGTTGGATACAGTGAGAAAGACAGGCATTTAGCGTCAGAAATGCACACAAGAAATTGCCTTTTTAAACTTTGAAACTCAAAATCAATAGCAGACAAACGGTTCTCAGAAAACCTTGAATTCGATCGCACCCGGAGCAAAAGCAATGATTAATTTCGGAATTTTCCTCCAAACTAAGGGGCCTATTACCAACAGCGTGCGTTAATTAACGCAAACCACGGTTAGCGTGTTTTTTTTTATCGCTGGATTCGTTTGCGGAGATAACGCGTTATTAGCAACGTTTTATCTCCAATGCGAAACAAATCCAGCGATAGCGGCGATTCCCAGCATTAGAGCGAGAATTCCTTGCGATAAATTCCCATCGCTAAGGAAAAACTCGCTAATAGGCAGGTGGGGACTTAACAGTAGAATCCACCTCCCATAGACTATAATGGCTAAGTCAGGTTTCTAGCAGGTGTTAAAATCCAGCGCTAATCAGGGTTAACGCACATTTTTTTATCGCTTCGAGGGCCTTGCTAATAGTGTGAAGTTGTGTTTGCGACTGTCTGCGTGTATTTTTAGTGAGGAACGCCCACTTTGCATGTCATTAGCGATAAATATCGCTGACATGCAAAGCGGTAAAAACGGGCGCTAATGCCCGAAAACTGTCGCTAACTGCTGTTAGAGACAGTTTGCTGATAGGGCGATAAAAATATCGCCGCTTTAGCGGCAAAAGTGCCGCTAAAGCAGCGATAGTGCCCTTGCTAATATGCCCCTAACTTTTCCAAAATACATTCAGCCAATGCTCACGAATCCAGAGTGCATTTTATGTGCACTGGCCTACATGCTAGTGCAGTTAGGCACGTGCCAAGTATAAAAGAATCCAGACCAGCTATTATTATTTCCGTAATACACATTTTAATAAATAGCGTAATTGATCAAGATATCAGTGCTCACTGGGGCGTGCATGAAATTCACTCGCTAATAATGCTCGCAGTAACTGCCTTTTAAGTGCTTACTTTTAAACCTAAGTAATATTACCATTACTGACAGTGTCTAATTACAACATTTATAATTCATTTTAATGAGGACATGTAAGTCTTACTGGAGTTTCTCCAGACAAATGAATTCCAAGGCTCGGAGCATTACTGCAAAGACGCCAAGGGAATGAAAATGAGGTGTTGATCTGCTGCAGATCTGCTCTCACTCTGAAGTCCGTGAAATATTTCAAACGATATTGACTGTGCATAAAAAAACTATGGAAATTCTCTTTTTAATCTGGATTAAATGTACTGAGATTTTAGTACTTACAGCGGGTCTGCATTCATGTCTTCTGAATAAAGAATTTTCGGTTCTTGAAGAAAAATACTAAGGGGCATATTAGCAAGGGCACTATCGCTGCTTTAGCGGCACTTTTGCCGCTAAAGCGGCGATATTTTTATCGCCCTATCAGCAAACTGTCTCTAACAGCAGTTAGCGACAGTTTTCGGGCATTAGCGCCCGTTTTTACCGCTTTGCATGTCAGCGATATTTATCGCTAATGACATGCAAAGTGGGCGTTCCTCACTAAAAATACACGCAGACAGTCGCAAACACAACTTCACACTATTAGCAAGGCCCTCGAAGCGATAAAAAATGTGCGTTAACCCTGATTAGCGCTGGATTTTAACACCTGCTAGAAACCTGATTTAGCCATTATAGTCTATGGGAGGTGGATTCTACTGTTAAGTCCCCACCTGCCTATTAGCGAGTTTTTCCTTAGCGATGGGAATTTATCGCAAGGAATTCTCGCTCTAATGCTGGGAATCGCCGCTATCGCTGGATTTGTTTCGCATTGGAGATAAAACGTTGCTAATAACGCGTTATCTCCGCAAACGAATCCAGCGATAAAAAAAAACACGCTAACCGTGGTTTGCGTTAATTAACGCACGCTGTTGGTAATAGGCCCCTAAATCTGCATTAGTTTTAGTTTAATAAATAGCTAACCCCAAAATAATCACACCTACCTCCATTCAAGCTCACAAGCTATGGAGCGAGAGCACTTTGGCATGCTACTGTCCCCCCTCCACCATGATCAATTAATTTAAAAACCTTCCTTACGCTTTATTGTAGTATACCCCCAACTGAACCAGCTCAGTAGTGCTTTAATGCATTTTTAAGCTTATAACTTCCCTTCCCTGGTTCAGTGTTCACATAAAACGTTCACTGAATTGCCCTGGTCTCGGAGGGCACAATACCCCCCTCACAGACATCCAAGTTTGACCATCCAACGATGCAATTCTACCACTTAGTTTATGGTCTGTGAACCCATTCGCCTCACATCTCCGCATCACTGATATGAATTTCAGGGTGATGCACCAGAGAGGTGTCACACAGCCCTATTCATGTCTCTACAGTGCCAGCAAGAAGCCTTCCATTCTTTCATTTCGGATGAGGTCTACATACTGTTGAGGTACAAAGGAGCGAGTTTTAAATAGACCAATTCTTTGGGAATACAATTTGGGCCCTTTAGTGAAGGAACCCAGGGGCATATTAGCAAGACCGGCGATAAAATTATCGCCGTTTTAGCGGCAGGAAACTGCCGCTAAAGCGGCGATAATGGGCTTGCTAATATGCGTTATGGAATTCCAATAGAAGCCCAGGTTAGATGTCCTGCACATCTAACCTGGGCTTCTATTGAATTCCATAACGCATATTAGCAAGCCCATTATCGCCGTTTTAGCGGCAGTTTCCTGCCGCTAAAACGGCGATAATTTTAACGAGGTTCTTGCTAATATGCCCCCAGTTTCTAGATGACTCCTGCATGAGTTTTGTTTAAAGGGCTGGGTTTGGACAACGAGGTTCGTTTTCCCCCATTTCCTGCAATTTTGGAAAATGATCCTATGTGGGGGATTTCCACAATTTCTGGTTCGAATATAAAAAAAGCATCGAGGCATACTGAAACAGAAAGTGATAAATGAGTAATCCGGATATGTTGCAGTAGGAATTGGAGTACACACAAATCAATGCATTACCTTCTCATCAGCCTTTTCACCTCAAGCCTCTCCACACGTTTTCTTCTTTGACTCCAGCAAATGAAAATTTAAAAAATAACGCCCTAAATGTGTCAAGGCTTTGCACTGATGCATTCGATAGAGCCGCACGTGGTATTTTCTGCAGTTTAACACCCTGTGATGGTTATGCCCTGATTTGGGTCCTGTACTCATCATCATCAAATTTCTTTATTCGGTTTCATAATCGAGAAAACCATAAAAGCACAATATAAATACCAAGATAAAATAGCGTGATACAATAGATACATTCTCAAGAACAAGCCTTTGAAGGTACAAGACTCAAGTAATAAATACAAGGTGCATCAAAGATACCGAACACCAATAATATTAGAGTAAAACTGCTAAAAACAATACATTTGAGTCAATAGCCCGTCCGCGCCCTGATGGCTAAACAAGTACAAGGGACCTAAGAATAAAAATTAGGGAGCAACCCAACTAATCACAGCTTGCCCTCAGTTTAATAGCAGATTTAAAAAAACTTAAAACGTGAAATACAGTATTGCCCGACAGCATCTGGAGAAATATAAATGCAGGCAGAACTTGTTTAAAGTTGGCCTGTTTCAAAATGGGCATTAGGTATGATTTTCTCGGGGTGACATAAAATGGACAAAACATAGTAAAATGAAGCATATCCTGCGGAGATGTACCATCGCAGCCGCAGGACGGGAGAACTGGCCCTCTATTTGCACCCCGAGGATAAGATAAAAGTAAGTAAAACAAATCAAACCGAAACCTGGTCAGGAGGTATCTGTCGTAAGAGTTCACTAGGCCAAGCATGTACGGCTCTGCTTTCACTGTGGACCTTAAAATAACAAAGTGGCGAACACTTGGCTTCATGAGCTCCCTCTCCTCCCTTAATGAAGTCTGGCGCGTGCTAAACGCCGACTTCAGGGTGGGTTTGTCTATTTTGCGGGTACCTTCAGGATAAAAAAAAGCTCGCTTCTTCCCAGATTGATTAAAATTCTTTTAATGTATTTCAGCCAAGATATCCTTAGGGCTTGATCAAGGGATAAACAATCTTTAAGGATAGCCTTATTTAACGAGTTCCCCTCCTTAACCCATATTTTTAACCATAGTGACAGTGGGCTAAAAGCTATCTGGTCTGTGATATAGGGCATGTCCAACTCTTCGTGGGCAATGAAAGAGGGGATACCCTGAGGGACTGACAACAATCTTCTCAAACTTGTTTTCCGAAGTTTGGACATCCTTTGCATCTACATATCCCCAATGTCCTGCACTCACTTTGTGATAGAAACCACGGACCAGATCTAAATAGGTCGAAACTGACCTAAGGTTGCTTGTGTTGTTCCCTAAAGAGGGGGCCTGGAAAGGCATTTTGTGCTGCGTATTCTACTCTTCACATTTGAGCAGGATGAAGGCTGATTTGCATATGGCTGGCTTTCTCTTCCAGGAGATATAGTGAGCAAAAAGAAATGAACTGCAATATTTCCCCAAGTAATTACGAGTAGCTGAAATGAATTCAAATGTTCCATTGATCCCATTTTTATTTCTCTCAACAGTGTTTACTACCCAATGCAAAAGGTTATTTGCACAGGGAAGGTGCCCTTTTCTCAAGAGTGCTTTACTGGGGTGGATCACGGAAAATACCCAGAGCTTTTGGAGCAATGTCTGCTCTACTAAATTAGCCAGACCAGACTGAGGATCAAAACTATCACCTGCTTGAAGCAGGTGTACAGAAAGGAAAATGTGCTCCTTTCTCAAAAAGTGACACGTTGCATGTGTGCTGCAGTAGGAATCACACATCCAATGCATGGGACACTTCTGAATCCTTGCGTTGAAAAGGCCTTTGCTAGACAGTGCCCACTCACCTCTGCACCACAGTGTGATGCTGTTCAACACACTAGTAGCCTTGGTAGTGCATCAGCATATGGGATGACAGCAGCAGGCCAACCTTAATAGATATATCTTTGCACTGTTTTTCTATTTTGCTCAAAGTGGCAAATTTGGTTGTTGTGCTGGGTCATGCGAAAATTTATTATTATTTATACCTTGATATTTTCAATGAAACAGACCAGGGAGGGAATCTGTGTATGTCATTAACCCACAGATATGTTTCACAAGCTGATACACTCCAAGTGGTCACTTCCTCACAATAGATGTAAATTGGTCAATCAACTCGACTAATACTCTTTTAGCTAACGTATGTCCTATTCCTCCATCTTTTTGCCTGGCTTGCTCTGTGGACCTCACTCTTACACATCTATGAGGAGGTTTGTTCCACCCTGTTTTTTTTGTGGTGACTTTTTCCTTATTTATTTTATTCTATTTAAATTGACTTTATATATCAAAAATATCACATTATTTAATTGTATTGTAAGTCCCTAGTAAAGTGGTACTGCCAGGGCCTGTAAATTAAAGGCTACTAGTAGGCCTGCAACACTCATTGTGCCACCCACTTAGGTAGCCCTTTAAACATGTCACAGGCTTGCCATTGCAGCCTGTATGTGCAGTTTGAAACTGCTATTTCGATCTGGCAATATAAACCTTTTCCAGGCATAAACCTTCCTTTTTAATACATATGTCACCCCTGGGGTAGGCTCTAAACAGTCACAGGGCAGGGTGCAGAGCACTTAAAAAGTTGGAAATGTACTTTTAAGTTTTACATGTCCTTGTAGTAAATAACGCAAATTAATTTTTCACTACTGCAGAGCCTACCTCTCCCATATGATAATATTGGGTTAACTTTTATTAAGTGATAACTTTCAATTGGTAAGGTAGTTTAGTGTCTCTAGAATTGTAGTTCAAAACCCACTTTAATGGCAGTCAGATTTTTTATCACTATACTGAAAATACCACATTTAGAAAGTTGGCATTTTCTTGTCCTCACCATTTGGTGCCTGCTGCCTGTTCCCTGGATCACATGACTAGGTGTAGCTAGCACCTGATCTTTGTATATTGTTCCCAGACAAAGGAGCATAGATGTTGGCAGGATGATGCCATCTCTGACTTCATGAGGGGGAGGAGCTGTCACCTACCACACTTGTACAGCCCAAAGGCTCTGCCTGAGCACACTCAAAGGGTTTGACACTAGTCTATTGCAACTCCAGACAATCTGGGGCCAGGGCAATGAAGCAGATAATTCCCGGCATCTCTGAGGGAGGAAACCTCTAGAACTATTGGACCCTCAGACCCAACTCTACAGTACACCTCTTGACATGTGGAAGACTCAGAAGGCCTGCTGTGCTTCTCTGAAAGAATGATTGCTACTCCGTTGCCCCCCTGCCTGAATGAAAGGATGGGACCTGCATCTTGAGCCCAGGACCACCAGAGTGAAACCAAGGTCTAGTTGGCTGGCCTCCTGATCAGAGCCTAATAGACAGAAAAGGCTCCAATGACCTGAAACCCAGCACCTGGACCCTGGGTCATACCCCCAAGTAGTGCCACCCCCGTCCTGCACCTTTGGAAGTGGGCCTGAAAGTGCTCTGCTAGCCCAGCTGTGGTCCTGTGAAGCAGAACCTGTGCAGCTCAATATCACTTCACAGCTACATCAGGACCACCGCAGCATGATGTATCCCAGATGCAGAACCTCGCATCGCAGCCCACAGTCACTTCAGTACTGCTGCAGAGCGATGCATCCCAGATGCAGGCCTTGGGACTGCAAGCCCCACGTCAGCAGCATTCTTGAAGATGCAGGACTCCACATTGCAGCCCCACAGCTTCTTCAGAACCCCAGGTGTGTGACACATCGACACAGGACTTTGAATCGCAAGCCCCTTGTCGAGGGCACCCTGGATGACGACACAGTTCTCTGCATCACAGCCTAACAGCTCCTTGGAACAGCCACTGCCCGACGCAAACTTGACAAGGCTCTCGCAAAGCTCTGCAAACCACAATTTAAGGTACTTTGCTCAGGTGGCCTAACAGAGTCCTTGTATCAGGCCCATGCTTCATCGCAGTTGGCCTGAAGTTGTGACTGTCCCGGTCCGGCACGACCAGATAACCCCAGTTAGCACATTCTGCTTCTAGCACTGCTTTCACTTAAAAACTTTGAAATTACATATCCCTGGTTCTACTGATTGGATTTTTATTGCTTTGATCTTAAATAATTTAGTACATTTTACTCTATTTTCCTAAATTGGTGTGGCCTTTTTCTTGTCTTGTGTTGTTACTTTATTACTGCTTGAAGTGCTACATAAATACTTTACACATTGCCCCTAAGTTAAGCCTGACTGCTTTGTGCCAAGCTCTAGAGGGTTAAGCACAGGTTAGTTTGAGGTTTGCTTGTGTTTCACCTAACAGAGATAGTAGTTGCTGCTTGTGTAGGGTTCGACTCCCCCTCAACCAGTATCCCAATTTGCAACATGTAGTAATATACACCTCATAATATTATACTTTATAATATCAATGTATGTACGTATCATTGAATGTTTTGCCATTTACTGAATAAAATTGGATCCTTCTATGGATGTGGGTGCAAGTTGGATACTGATTAAATGAAGAGCTGAATACAAACTCCTGTGTTTGTCCACAAGACAGAAATTTAACATGCTATAATAAAGGTCAAAAATTGACAAGTTTTTGTAAACTGACGGATCATACATTATTAATGGGTTTAAGCAGGATGATAATTTAAGAAGTGCTCTTGGGAACATGCAGCTTAATTCAACAAGATTCACAGATTTCAAAAAAGGAAAAAGATAGCAGATGTGTCATCAGTGCATTCACCACCTTTTTCAGAAGCCCCACTGAGACTCGAGCTCAACAGCGGATGTCTAAGTTTTGAATGAACTATGTTCGGTGTATGCTTTTTGGAGCTGCTTTGCCATGCTACTTCTCTCCTCCACACCGGACAGACACGTATAGCACCTTTACTACTTCCATCTACAATTTACAGTACAACCCCTGCTCCGAAGCTGAGTGTGGCCAAAGCAGGACTGGTGCTTAGATTTTCACTGATTGTGGTAATGAAGAATTTGGCAAGCTAGAATGCTCTGATACAATGAAAATGTCAATTTTATGTGCCTTTTTCAGAAATTTGGTGCCAGCACCTTGAAAGCCTCAATTTCCCTCATGTATGTACAAGTGGAAACCTGTTTTTACTCTCTATGTCCTCTTCGTGAGCACTTTCCAAAGACAGGCAAAATCTTTTTAACTGTGCACTACCGGGTGGACTTGTGCAGAAAACCCATGTCCTTCCAAACTACTTGTTTTTAAGCATCATATCCCCAGGCTCCAGGTCTCTTTAATCTCCAACTAACGCCATCAGACTCTCAAAGCCTGATGGTGCTCAATGCCAGGGCCATCTTTCATCATGATTAAGAGTTCCATTCTGCTTTTTCACGGTACGTCTTGTTGTAATTTGGCAGCACTTAAGTTAAGCATTGGCTAAAGACAGCCTGTATTTAGAGGCTAAATTGTCCGCTTTGTGGAAACCATTTTGTATTTCTGGCAGCCATTTTGGTTGCCATGTGCTGCCATGTGCTCACCATGTGCTCTGTCCTACCTTCCTGTTAACTGCTCTTGAAATCTGCCTAGAGACAAGTTATTTTTAGTTCCTCTTGCTTTGCACATGCTCAGTTGAGCTTGCAGCTGTTCCGAGTTTATAAATGTCAGGATGTGTCTACTAGAAGTAGAAACTGTTAGCTCCACCCACTTGTCGACTGTGCATTTTCTGTATGACCTTATATGTGTCTAAAACCAGCATTTGTGTTTGTACCACCTTCATTTGAGCCCCTGTGTGGGTATAAAAGGACCATGGTCCTTCCATTCAGTGTGCTACTTCATGCATTACTGAAGGGTGATGTGCGAATTTAGCTCCACCTCATGAGGTTTAATAAACTCTGTCTTTCTTATTCCAGTTTCTATGCCAACTTCTTCCTAAGTGTCTGAGGACTCTGTGCAGAGAAGGGTGAACCCCTAAGCACTGGTAGGCCTTGCTGAGGCTCACTACTACAAATTGGCGCTTCCAACGTGGGACTCATCAGTGACTCGGATGCCCGAAGGACTGGTCAAGACGAAGGATTGGAATCTCGCTCTTAGACGCGATCGCTGCCTGAGGAGACCTGAGTCTTGGCACCCATGGCGTTTTCCTTTCTTTCTGATCTGACCATCCCGGCGGCGCCGGTCCTTGACTGAGATCTCTTTTGTTGATTCGCCGTGCAGTGACCATTTGGTCGATTTGAGAACTTGGCAGTTGGAACCTGGACACCATTTCATTGGTAAGAGCCGTTTTGCGGCACTTGCTGTTGGTTTGATGTCTTTGATTGGTAAGGTAGTTTTAGTAACACTTACTGTGGCTTTGTTTGTATGATTGGCCAATTTTGGAATTTGTTTTGTAAGTTATATATGCATTGCAATACATATAGGCAGGTAATGAGGAGATTTTTCTCTATTTGAAATTGTTTGAACAGCGCAACGTACGAAGAGTACCTTAAGCGCTACTTTGATTATAATACTGCATATTCTGCACTATTTTTGGCATGCCTGTTTCTAGCACACTTCGCAGAAAGTGTTGCTGTTTTGGAGGTACCAAGGGATTTAGTAAGTACTCAGTTGACTCCCTCAGAGGGGATACCTAAATAGGTTTAGATATAGTAAAAGATATTTCTTTCTTGGTGACTAAGTACCCCATGGAACTAAATATGTACATAAAACGGATCCTGATCTGTGCACTTAGTAACATTCATAAGTGGTGATATGCAGAGCGCTTTTTGAGTGTTCTACCAGCCAAAACTGGCGAATTTGGTGTATTTTGGCTTCTTGAACATGGAAGTCTTTTGGACTACTTTTGAGAGCTCTTCTTGTAAATATGACTTACAATTAGTATTTACAAATAGTTTGGTTTTGCGTACAGTCTGTAGGCTTGTTTCAGTAAAATAGACTATGTTTTTTGTGTAAGAATGGCTAGCATTAAGCGCGCTGTGTTGTGTGTTATGAGTGTATGACCCCCTTCTGAAAATGTCTGGAATGAGCTAAAATTGGTTTTTGTTGTCATTCTGTTATGCAAATGTCATTTAAAAAAACTACATTTTTTTTAAATTTAGGGAATGAATAATGTAACATATGCTAAATAGCTGCACGCTACCATTAAAATTGATAAAGTAAGAAATTATAGATATGTGCAAATTGCCACACTGGTACAGATAAATCAGAATTTACATTCAATAGGAATAAAATAGGCCTCATAGAAAGGTAGGGAAAAAAAACGAATTTGTGTGCTTTCACACAATTAGGACTAAAATGCAAAATGTTACAGTATTATCCTTATATATTAATATTGAAGGGCATTCATATTATCTGAGTGAATTGGCTGTTGCTGAAATAAACACCACATTATAGAACTATAGATTTGTGCTGGCTTGAAAAGCGTGAGATGTTGACGCCTGCTGGTTAGAACACAGCTGTGTCAACAACACATGGCTATTTTTGGTCCCAAGCCATGAGGCCGAGTCGACTAGATTTTCAGTTAGCGCAAACACGGTATAAAGGCGTGCATTAAAAACTGCTGATTTTATAAGTCAGAAAAGACAGTTTCATTATTTTGGATAACAGAGAAAAGATTAAAAGGGATTTCCTTTCTTAATGCCTTTTTACATAAGTACATCTGTGGTTCTGCTGTTAAATAATAACTGTCCTTTAAAAGTGGCGCAGACTTTTTCAGTTTTAGTAAGGCTTCTGTGCTTTGTATTATAAATGAATACATTTAAAGGTGATAGGAAAGGAATGAGGCTTGCTTTTCATATATGGAACCATCAAAAGGGTTTGTGATCATTAGTTTAAAAAAAAATAAAAATAAAGGAGGAGAATTTTGATTCTATGAAGGGAAAAAATGTTTCTTAAAAATAATTGCCATAAAATTGTTTTTGATCTTTTGTAATGTCTGATAATCATATTGTGAATAATATATAGCTCCTAGCATCAAAGTTGGATTTGAGTAGCACTTTCCCATGATGTGGGGAGTACAATGTGAAATTTCACTTTATCTAGGCATATACAAACCTATTTTTTAAGGGTATACCTTATACATTTCTGATCCCCCATCTCTGGGATATCTAGAGGACACCCTGGTGATCCCTAATATGCCAAAATATTGTAGGATATTCATTTTTAAGTGCCCCTACCACCAAAGTCGAAATTGAGCAAAAGTCACTATTTAAAAGTAATTCTGCCACTCAGGGCAATTTTTAAACTGATCAGAGGCTTCAATAAAGTATACATGCAGGTATAGAACAAACAGCTGACCTACTGCACACCACACACTGTACACAAATGATAATAAGTATACAGAAACCAGCAGACGTTATTATCCTACCTTTAAATTATTGGCAAACACACCGGACAGGACTGCCTTTCAGCTGTGATTCTCCAGAGTTGCTTTGAATTGCAAAGACCGCATGGAACGCCTTGCACAAAAATGGACAGCTGGTGAAAAGGGTCAAAGGTCGGAGATCTGCATTTAGCAATCTAGCAGGGGGAAGGGTAAGGTTTGCTTGGACACTTCGACCTCCGAAAAGTTTTTGAAAGAGGAGATGACAGCGCAGAGAGAGGAAGAGAAGCTTTGATTCCTATTTTTGGCAAACGCAAGTTTTGCGCAGTCATCTGAAAAGACGGAAAAGCCTTGAGTAAAGCATAGCTCTGCCATGTATATAAAAATAATGGTTTTAGCTTAAAGAATACTGTGCAAGGGCTAAGATAAGGAGGAAATGGATTTTAGTTTGCATTCATGCGCCCTCATGTTAATCTAGTACAATTGCTCAAGGAATTGGTAAATTGGTTATTAACGCTTTCTCAAGTACTCAATGTGCTTGTGTTAGGCTGAATCAGAAAATAGCCACTTTCTATGATATGTCCTACAAGTTGTTTGTGCCCAGTTGCCACAAATAGGGGTAAATAGTGTTGACAGAAGGTAAACCTGTTTTCAGGTTTTCCTACTGTCAAAATGGGGAAGGAGGTTAGCTCCTGGGCAAATTAAGGGTAGGCAAAATTATGTTTTCTCTCTTCTTTTTCTCACTCTTTCTTGAGTCTGTCTAAGCTGTCTAGGAAATAGCCATGAGACAGTTATTGGCTATTCTGTAATACTGTTTTAAAATTGTTAGAATTAATAAAATGATGAAAATATATGCTATGTTACTGCCCATCCTGTATGAAAGAATGAGTAGAACAGATTGATGTTCCCTTATTTGACCTTTAAAGGGGAACTGTATAGTGGGGGTTTCTGTTCAAAAATCTCAGGTGGCAATACCATTATTGTTTATGTTATTCTCATGTTCTATACAGTTTTGCAAGGGCATTGCTAGTCTTTTATTAGCTAGTCTGTGTAATTGAGCTGACAGCCCTTATTAGAGCTAGAGAATAGGGTTTTTTTCCTTTTGAAAATGATGTTGCATAGTCCGGATCGTGAACAGTAGAATGCAGGAAAGACGCCCATGTGATCCTTAGCAAACATTTTGAAGGAAAATATTGTTTTATAGGAGTTTGTTTGTCACAACATGTTCTGCTGGAGAAATTTATGTACCCACTATGTTGAGTTTTTTTTTTAGTTCTTTTTGCAATAAGAATCCCTGTTACATTAGCGGTTTTAGATTTTTCCTGCTGCGCCTATAACATGAAAGCATGACCCTAAGTGTAACATGTAGGTGTTTTTATTAAGAGAAAGTATTTTAGAAGTGTCTGCAGCGCTGTACAAGTAATGCAAGGTTCATAAGTAGAAGTGTAGGAAAAGTTCCTTTTTCTTGAGGTTCTTCAGATGAATAATATAGGAATGCACAAATGTAAGGATTTGGAGTATGTCTGTATTGTTTTTCTTTTTCCTCAGAATTTAGTAAATGAACACAGACTTCCTTGGCTGCTTGGGATTGGGTGACGTATTACTCTTGTCAGTTCACCAAAAGTTCCTTTTATACTTGCCAATAGGTCTAGGGTGTTTTTTTACTCTCAGATGGATGAAGTGGTTCTTGGGTGCCTTGCTAATGTATGGGCGCCCCAGGACTAAGAGAGTATTCTGAGACTATACTCTCTGTTGATAGATTATTTCTGTGCCTTGTCTAAAGATCTTTTTGTTTTGCCCACCAATAGATATTTGCTGCTCTACAACCATTGCCAGAGGGGCCCGGACATCAGATCCAGCCTGGGAGTCAGCACCAGTCCAGCCTACAGTCAAGATAAAGGGAACCAGCACAGGCGTTGCTGGCAACTAGGACCTCAGTGAAGGCCGGAAGCACTGGGACGTAAAGTGTGTACCCCTGCCACTGTCTTGGGCGAAAGACGGGGTCACAAATCAGGATGAAGAAATCTTTCTGTGGATCCAGTTTTTGATGCCGCCCAGCTGAGAGAGTCACAGACCGATAAGGACGGCAAGGAGGCTTTTACTTGAGGTGACCCCCTTTGAAACAAGGGTTGCTTCACATATCCCAGCATCAGGCCTTTTGAGTCCTGGTCCCCAAGTGAATGCAAGTCTACGCCTTTGTTTGCTGATCAAGGGATGCCTGAGCATATTGGCTACAATCAGTGGCCCCAACAAAAGAGCAGTGCGCCAGTGGTGCAATACAGGAGTTAGGGAAGGACTTGAGTTTAGGGTACAGGTGCTGTGCCCTTGGTGCCTGTTAGATTAAAGTGAAGAAAACTGGTGCACTGCCTGAGACACTGGACAGGATCGTTGAGGGTATTTGCCCTGGGGGGGTGATTGCCCTATTCTGAAAGAAAGACTTTTTCTTCTCAAACTGGGCCGTGATTCTTGAGTTGCGAGTTGTGCAGCTCCACCGTGGGAACAACAAGAGCCTGCCTGTGAGGCTCAAACGGACACAGGGAGAAGACTCCCCTCTGGCTGGTTTGTACAGCGGCTATAATTTCCCAAGGACTCTTTTTTTTGTTTGTTAGTAATGTACCCCTTTGGTCGTCCCATTTTTGAGGAGGAACAGCCCTTTGCGGCTCCTTGTCCTAATTCCTATGGTCCTGTGTGGTCCTCCTCGTCCCCCGGAGCCAGGATTGTTTTTGTAATAATATGTCTGACTGCTTTGATATTGGTACTGGGGGTAGTGTTTATTCTGCACGAGAAAAGTTCATCTGAGCAGTTACCAAATGTTACTTTACTCTTTCCTTAAGTATATTAATTGATACTCTAGCCCTCATAAAAGAAATACTGAAAAAGTCTATTGAAAATGTTTTTATTAGGTATGTGCTGTTGGCTATTCTGAAATTGAAATAGATAGTCACTGAAATACATCAGAGCCCTGAAACTTAGAATTAGACTAGATGGTTTTGGACTCTTGTTTCTGCTTGGGGCTGGAAGCTACTGACTATCCTGTATGTAATGTTGATACTTTTTACATGCTGTGTATGTATCCAATGTGGTCCAATGCTTTGCTCCATTTGCATCTCTGCTTGTATACCTCCCAAAGGGAACGTTGCTGAAACAAAGGCCCAACAAATGTTGAATAAAGAGGTGGCCGAAATAATGTTAATAGATGTACGGGATGAATATCTAGATTACCCCAGATAAACGAATGTCTTCAGCCAATGGTGAAAGGGTCGTCTGTTGTAATTTGGCAGCACTTAAGTTAAGCATTGGCTAAAGACAGCCTGTATTTAGAGGCTAAATTGTCCGCTTTGTGGAAACCATTTTGTATTTCTGGCAGCCATTTTGGTTGCCATGTGCTGCCATGTGCTCACCATGTGCTCTGTCCTACCTTCCTGTTAACTGCTCTTGAAATCTGCCTAGAGACAAGTTATTTTTAGTTCCTCTTGCTTTGCACATGCTCAGTTGAGCTTGCAGCTGTTCCGAGTTTATAAATGTCAGGATGTGTCTACTAGAAGTAGAAACTGTTAGCTCCACCCACTTGTCGACTGTGCATTTTCTGTATGACCTTATATGTGTCTAAAACCAGCATTTGTGTTTGTATCACCTTCATTTGAGCCCCTGTGTGGGTATAAAAGGACCATGGTCCTTCCATTCAGTGTGCTACTTCATGCATTACTGAAGGGTGATGTGCGAATTTAGCTCCACCTCATGAGGTTTAATAAACTCTGTCTTTCTTATTCCAGTTTCTATGCCAACTTCTTCCTAAGTGTCTGAGGACTCTGTGCAGAGAAGGGTGAACCCCTAAGCACTGGTAGGCCTTGCTGAGGCTCACTACTACAGTCTCACAGGATTGACAAAACAGATTTTGGACAGCCTCCGGTAATCTTCTCTAAATAATTGTCCCTCATTTTCAGTGAAGCCTTCTCTGGTGCTTTGTTTCTTCATTTTACAAACTCAACATGGACACAATAGGGTGTTAAAAAGCATGTGTATCAACACATTGATAGTCATGATTCAAGTGGTCAAAACAAACATTGGAAGGTATCTTTTTAAGCTTAACTTTAATCTCGGACTATTGACTAGATTTGCCATTTACTTTCATGAGGGACAATTTGTTTTGCTTCAGCAGTCTCTAAACGATTCAAAGCAACCTCTCCCAAATCTGCCTCCTCTGCAATAAAGGTGAAAAGGGCAAAAGCCCAGGCTGCAGGGCTTTACGGAGCGGAACTATGGGGGGCATCTCAAACATCAAACATTAGTGGTTTGATCACAAAAGAACATTTCTTGAGATCCCAATTCAGCCTACCACAGAGTAGCGCTACGTTACCACAAGCCCTTGATTTAGGCCTCAAAAGGGTGGGAGACTTGGTGATGTTGAAAACCCTACCATATTGGGTTAGACTGTGGTCCACCCCCGAGCTTTATCATTATAGATTGCCATTGGATGAAGTATTGAGCCTGTGCAATCACATCCCTGGCTCAAGTTTGTTAAATTCCACCTCAATGACATGGACGGGTACTGGAGTAATCCCTCAACAATTAGGGCTGATGCAGAGGGTATAGTTAAAGCCACATTCTGGAACAGAAATGTTATTGACTATCACTGCAAATCCAAACCCGGGGGTTTGGTGTAGGAATTTTTAGCATGCAAAGCCACCCCCACAAGAGAAATGTACCTTGACCAGATTCAACCTCTCTTAGCCCGCACACTTTTTATAAAATTCAGGCTGGGAACACTGCTAGTCAATAAATGTATATATAGATGGAAATCCCACCAACTCACTTCAGCAGCCTGTGAGTTCTATAACCAAGATATCGAGGATGTTGAATATGTGCTATTTCTTTGCCCCAAGTACGACAGGTTCAGGAGGAGCTGGCTTAAACCCCTATTAATTTTGTTGGGGGTGAGACACTATCAGGAGGCATACCCGTATCCTGCGGTCTGACACAAGCCAGGCATTGGTCTTTGGAATTAGTTGATACTTATATGCTGAATGGCTACTTAGGAAATAGGAAGATATTTTGCTTTAATTCCAAGTCCAATATCCTAAGTACCTTGCTTAGGTTGTATACCCCACGTTATCACTAGGGAATTGTGGGGGGTCATGTCTGGAAAACTGGGTCACTTATTTCATGAAAACATTAATTCTGCTATATTCTGGTTCTTACTTCTCGTTTACCTTTTTATTACTGGAATTCTAGTCGTACTGTGGTATTGTCTTTATTCTGTTGCGAACAGATACCCAAGAGATGTAATGTGTTTTTACACTCCTGCTCCTCTTATGCTCCTCGATTGAACCAAGTACTATTTTTTTTTATTGTACTGTGCACTTTAGAACTTTTATATGTTAGCCATTACACCATGTTACCCTGAACTTGTAACTAGCATTGACCTTCCAGATGGCATAACAGACCTGATTTTAGTCCATTTTCAGGCCTATCTATGAGGTTTTTGTCATCCTGGTTTTTGTGTCATCAGGGAGGTATCCTGATGCTAATGGTTGTATCATGATCTTAAACCAAATCTCATTGTAATAGTACTGTTTTGATTCTTAATCCTAGGTGCCCGCTATGTTTAAGATTTTTAAATATTTGTATTGTACACTTTTATGGTTCAAGGACCGAAATAAAGTATATATTGATTGATTAAAAACACTGCATTATGGGATTACGTAGTCGGTTTCCTTTCAGCAATTAGTCAAATGCACCTGACATCAGATATTTGTAAGGAATCACAAAACTGGAAACATGTCCAGCGTACATAGGGGTGGAACATGCATTTATTGCACCGATGCTCGGTTAATTTTGCAGATTTCAAGATTAAAGTGATTTCACTCACAACTGTGAGAATCAGCACAGATATTTTCACAAACATTTAAACCCAACAACAGCTGCAAAATGTTTTTTGTTATGCTCAGTGAGTGCAAAACTAGTTTGTGCATCTGTGCAATGAAGAGCTCTACATCACGATGCAATAAACAGTCCACTTCTCTAAGAGCTTGGTAACCTTCCAACCACTTGTTGACTTTGTCTTTGACTCAGTGGATTATGTTTGTTCCATGCAAATACCATATTATTCTCCCCTTGTGTTACATCATGAGTTCTTAACCGTTTGGCTTCTGTGAACCCCAGTAAATCATTCATTACCGGGGACCAGGGTCCTCCTGCTTAGCCAATTTCTGTGATTTCAACATCAAAACAATAGACAAAAACAGTAAAGCAATTATGCATTAAAAGTACACAAATTACAAAATATTTTATTTAATGCAACAATAAAAAAAAGTACTAAAATCGAAATTGTAATTTAAATAGGAAAGTTGAAGTTTCAGATTTGGTTTTATTTCTAAAAGACAAAGGGCTATGTATGATAGACTCCAGCATACCGCTTTGTTTTTTTGCTCTTAATGCATGCTTTATTTTGTGAGCGCATGCCAGTGTTTGAATACACCAGTTGGACAGGTAGATTCTGTGTGATGCACTCGCACTGCTCTCATGATCACGCTATGGATACAAACTTATTTCTTGCCCTCCAATTTATAATTCTTTCAAATTTACACAGTTTTAAATTGTTAAGCTATACATTTTACTTTTTCATGTATGAATGCTTTAGATAAGTATTTTTAGTAGATTAATATATAATCAGTCTCAGATTCCTACCTATTGTTGTATAGTCATACACACATACCTGCCACCTTGTGAAACTTTCATTGTGTGAGGAGGGGAGGCCCTTGAAGGGGACAGGGCTTAGGGCAGAGTACACCCCAAGGTGCTTTTAAATTCACCACTACCAACCACCCCAAAAAAAACTCCAATCCCTAGACAACACAAAAAACAAAACTTCTGAGGAGCTGCCGATGTTCTGGGAAGGATTCAGGTGTTTCGACCAATTGTGTGCACACTGTGCAATCTCTGCTCCTCACTGTAGAATGAGAGCAGATACTGTGTGACACACAGTGGAACCATGTGCGTTGGAAGATCTGTAGTCAAGTATCTGTTATATGGAATATTAGACTATTTAGAAGGCAAATGCCTCTTAATCGATTAACTTAAGTGTTTAATTTGAATTTCCATTATAAAGTTTTAAAATATATTTTGAACAAGGCGAACTAATATTTCCACGTTTATATGGATAAGTTCTCTTTCAATAAAGAGAGGCGTTTAGCCTTTCTAGAAATTTACCATGTATTCTACCTTACGTCGTAGACTTGCAAACATTTCGTCTCATAAAAGGAACACTTACTGAACAGCTGTAAATTAGACCTCACAGATGCAAATGTGTTCTCCAAACACATTGGCTTTCACTGATAAACATTACCTTTGGCACTTACATTTCATCTTTATAACAATGGATGATATTGTTTGCAAAAGGTGGAAGTTTTAGATTCCCGCATGGGTGTTCCACTTCATCAGTATTGTGCAACAACTCTACACAACACAGAGAGTGCAGTCTATTCAGTCAGCTTGTAATTACAGTGTGGCACTTTTTCTAGAATACAATTTCCTAACAGGGTTATGCCTTTATTTATGATTACAAGTCTTAGAATGAATTTTACAAAAGATCAACAAAATACATATAAAAAATATAATTGTTATTTTATTTGCATACTAATTTACATACTTTGTAGTGCTTAAGCTTCCACTTGGAAACTTTATAAATAAATATATTTAAATGTAACTACTCCTGATCTGTGGCATTAAAGGTAATGATTGACTAATACAGGACAAGGTCTCATACACAAGTACTCAATGTGCCTTTTTTGGGAAGATATTAGCTGTTGGACCTGGTCCTCTCAGCAGTGTCACATCGAAACGTTTTGTCTTTACTCTCCACTTTTTGGTGAGTTCGTTTTTGCCTGCCTTAGGACTCTAGCACTGGTTAGCAGGGGTAAAGTGTGCAGAATGCTTGTGCTCTCTCCTCTAAACATGGTAGAATTGGCTTACACCAAATTGGAATATTTAATTTGCTTATAAGTCCCTGGTAATGTGGTGCTACATGTACCCAGTGCCTGTAAATTAAATGCTACTAGTAGGCCTGCAGCACTAATTGTGTCACCCACTTAAGGAGCACTTAAAATCTGTCTCAGGCCTGCCAGTACAGCCTGTGTGCACAGTTATAAAACTGCCATTTCGACCTTGCAAGTAAATCTTTTGCCAAGCCCAAACCTTCCTTTTTAATACATAAACGTCACAACTAGTAAGGCCCTTGTGAGCCCAGAGGGTAGGATGAAATGCATTTTAAAAGTAGGACATATGCTTTTGAGGGTTTATATGTCCTGACAGTGAAATATTCTTAAACATGTTTTTCACTAATGCAAGGCCTATGTCTCCCATGGGGTAAGATTGGAATTACCTTATAAGCTTCTATAAACTGCAACTTCCAAATGGCAAGAGGTAAATAGTTTATGTTTGGTGTCTTTGGAATTGTAGTGAAAAATGCTCTTTTCTGGTAAAGTCGGATTTTAAATTGCAATTTTGAAAAATGCCACTTTTAGAAAGTTGGCATTTTCCTGCCTTATCCATTTAGAGTCTGCAGCTTCTTTCTGGATCACATCACTGGGTGTACCCGACAGTAGGGCTTTGTGTATTCCTCCTAGACAGCCACTCACTATAGAGAGCTTAGGTGGGCCTGGAATGTTCATCACTCGAAGGATGGGAGGGCGGAGCTGAGCACAGCCCCACTTACACCTGAATAGGCTATGTCTCGCCTCCACACAAAAGGCTGCATACCCCTGTCGTTAGTGTGGTGCCTGGGTAGAGGAGGCAGGAAACCTACGCACTTAAAACAGAAACCTAATAAAGCGTCTCCCATTTCAAAGGAGGCACCAAACACCAACTCTTCAGTACACTTCTAGACCAGTGGATACTCTGCCAGGAAGAATGACTACTGTGCTGCTGAAAGGACTGCCACTTGCTTTGCTGTGCTGACCTGCTTCCCTCTTGCCTGGGTGGGAAGGACTGGACCTGGATCTGTTGAACCCAGGACCCCCAGAGGGACTCCAAGGGCTAGTTGGCTGGCCTCCTGACTTGAGCCTCAGGGGCAGAAGGCTCCAACAACCTTAAACCCAGTACCTGGACTCTGCCGTCTGCGAGTCCTACCCTACCAAGTGGTGCCACCCCAGTTTTGTACCATTTGAGTTGACCCTGAATGTACTTTGCCAGCCATCTTGGACTCACCAAAACCAATCCATCTCTTCTGCTGTGCGCCGCAATCCCAAGCAGAATTGATGCATTGCCTATGCTGCAAGGGTTCTCTAATGGCAAAGAGTCCAGATCAACCTCATAGTCTGCATTGAAACCAGTGCTGTGTGAAGATTACCCTACACAGGCCCTTGTATCCCAAATCTCACGTGAATGGCAGCCTCGATGACAATGCAGGTTCTCGCATCACCGCGCCTCAGAACCGACGCATCCCCATTGCAGGACTTTGCATTGCAAGCCCTCGACGGGATACTCAATGATGACAGAGGACCTCGCATTGAAGCTTCAGAGCTCCTCACAAAGGATGCATTGCCTCGGTTGTGCAACGCAACATTGAGGGGGAACTTTGCAATGCTCCGCAACCAGGATTTTAGGTACTCTTGTTCAGTGGGCCTAACTAGGTCCCTGTAGCTGGCACGTACCTCTATCGCCATTGGCCTGAACTTGTGACTTTTTCCCGGTCCTGCTTCTACAGATGTCCACCGGTGGCACTCTTTGCTTTTTGGTGCTATTTTCACTGATATCTTTCAAACTGAATATCTCCGGTTGTACCTATTGGATTTGTCATTTTGGTCTTGTTTTATTCATTAAATA
Organism: Calotriton arnoldi; assembly: GCA_963921515.1. Taxonomy (NCBI): domain Eukaryota; kingdom Metazoa; phylum Chordata; class Amphibia; order Caudata; family Salamandridae; genus Calotriton; species Calotriton arnoldi. The sequence continues at coordinate 544,814 of CAWUFW010005888.1, read as the reverse complement.
TTAATCTATTATTCTAAGTCTGGTGTGGGATCCTTTTGTGGTGTGTTTTCACTGTGATACTGTTTGAAATGTTTCACAAATACTATATATATTGCCTCTAAATTAAGCCTGACTGCTGTGTGCCAAGCTACTAGAGTGTTGAGCACAGATAAAACTAAGGCTGGCTTGTAACTTCATCCTGACAAGGATTGTGGTTTCTGCTTTAGGAAGGTTTCACCGCTGTCCCTCCCAACAAGCAACCCAATTTGTTACACTAGCTTGAAAAAATGAAGGCCACTTTTGGAGGAGTAAACACTGTGACATGAATCCATTGGATCAGCTATCAGTCCTGGCCCTGAATTTTCAGAGCCCTGTGCAAAGTGGCAATTAGCCCTTGGAGTGCTTTCATTTCCTGTCATAAAAGTGATCTTTGTGGTGCCTATGTAAAACAGCTGCCCATAGACTCTTCATGTATGACCAGCCTTATCAGCAATGTGTTAATATATTGTATATACTACAATAAAGAGCAAATCGATAACTCAGCTGTGTCAAGTTGATTTGGATGGGCTTCCAATGAAAAACGACAGGTTTTAACATGGCTCACTCTGTACCGCCACCCTTTCTTATGAGGCTTTTTATCCTCTACTTATGGCCTTTGTCCCGTACTGTCTAAAACCCCATCTTTAAGTTCCCTTGGTCAACTTGAGAAAGGTCAAAACGAAGCCAACCCATGTACATAATTTAGGGAATGCGGTGGGCTGCATATCAGCAGCTTGCCAGCATTAAAACTATCAATGTATCAGCAACCCATAAGAAAAAGTTATGTTGTAAGAAATCTGGTTATTTATGCAGCACACAAACAGTAAGAAAGTGAAAACACAACACAAGAAAGATCCCAAACCAATTTATAATAATAGAGTACATTTTAATAAATAAAATGATACCAGAGTGACAAAAACCCAATATGTAGAACCAGAGATATGCATTTTGAAGTTTTAGGTAGATATATGGCCTAAAAGCACAAACCGCCACTCATGGTCATCTGGTCTTGCTATACCGGGGGAAAGTAACAAGTTCAGACTGACCACGATGGAGCGTGGCTGGATACAGGGAGGAGATTAGTCCAGCTGAAAATGTTACATTCTCACAGTCTGGCATGAAGAGTTCCATTCCTGGTGGAAAGGCAGCAAAGAGCAGGGAGAGCATCTCAGATTGTCATTGCTGTATCAAGAAGTGCAGGCTGGGCAGCAGAGGCTGTCTTTACTGTAGTGCGAAGCGTGTGTCAGGCGTAACAGACATTGCTGGCAGTCCGTGTAGCGAGAAGAGTCGGGCTCACCAGAGATTCGCGCTGGCGGTCATCATGAATGGCAGAGTCTCGGAGCAAACAGGCCTGTTCGAGTCACTAAGAGTCCAAAACTGCAGGATTTTGCCTTTCTTTACAGGAGCAGCTCAACTAATGTCAGCCAAGAGTCCAGGAACACACTCCATCTGAGGCCAACAGGGCTCAGAAAGGTCCTATTGCAGATCCAGGCTGCTCCTATTGCAGAACCAGGTAGGTCCGATTGCACATCAGGGCACGTCCAGTGCAGCAGGTCATCTGGGCAGCTGCAGGGAGGCCTCTGGAGCTGGTTGTGTCCCTGTCGCTCAGACAGTAGATCAGCAAACTGACCCTTGGAGTCACTCAGGTTTCCTGGGATGAAGAGAGCAGGTCCCGTCTTCCTTCTCAGAGAGTAGGGATGTCCTCAAGCAGCAAGACAGCCCTCTGGGGGTCAAGCAGCAGGGCAGTCCTCTGGTAGAAGCAGGGCATTGCTCTGGGGAACAAGGCAGTCCTTCAGTAATATCCCCATGTGCAGGAGTGTACTGATGAGTGGATTTAGATGTCCAGTATTTATACCTGATGCCAGCCTATAATATGAAGGAGGGGGGTCCCTATACTACTCCCACATCTGGTTCTGGAAGGTTCTTCCCTTCTCCTGTCAAGGCACCAAGAACTCTGGGGTGACAAAAGACGTATCAGGTTCCTTGGTGTGTGCTGGAGGCAAGCCCTTTGAAGTGTAAGTGGGGCAAGGCACAGCTCCGCCCCAGCCATCCTGGCAGAAGGGCCCATCCTGTCCACACCTAGTCCCCTTTTGTCTCTGTCTGGGAGAACTACACAAACCCCAACAGCAGAACCAGTCACAGTCTTGTGACCCAGGACACTGGCAGAAGGTATAAATGGTTACAAAGAGTAAATGCCACCTTTCTAAAAGTGGTGTTTTCAGAATTATGACTTACAATCCAACTTTGCCATTAAGGAGGATTTTAAATTATAATTTGTTAAAAGGAGACACACTGGTAAGTTTCTTAGTCTTTTATTTCATGTAATGCAGAGCCACCAACTCCAGCTGCCAGCCTGTCAGTTCTCCTGGTAGTAACTGTCTCCACACGAGACGCTACCATGGAGATAGAATTGCCAGGCTCATGCAGCTCTTAGAATGATCATAACACATCCCCCTTACTGAAAATACAAAGGAAAGAAAGAAGAGGAGATAATGAAAGAAAAAGAGAACAAGGAAGGCACAAGAATAAGGAAATGCATGAGAATAAGAAAATGTGCAAGTAAACATGGCAAAAAGAGTTCAAAAACATCACGAGAGAGATCAATACATTTCATAGTCTTCATAACGTTTGGGAGGACAACGAGACCTTGGAGAAGGACCTCGCGAATGAAAGCTCGGAGGAGGGACACACTTGGGCAAATTCGGACCAGGCAAATCATCTGAGCATGATGGAAATAAGGACTTTTCGCCCCGAAATTTCACGAGGCGAGACATGCTCCACTTGCTGCCATTATGAACAGTGACCACATTCTTGTAAACAGAAGTGATGATGAAAGGGCCCATAAACTCAGTGATACCCTTCCTATGCCAGCGTGGTCTTTTAATAAGTACCCACTCACCCACCTTCCATGTTGTGGCTTTGGTTGAATTCTTAAAGTCAAACCTCTCCTTGTACTTCTCTTGGTAAGACTTGATTTTAGCACCCACCTCCTCCTTATCCAAAACGGGACCTTCAATGAGAGGTAACCAACCAGAATTGAGTTTGGATAATGCAACTCTCCCTCTCAATATCTGGAAGGGAGATTTTTGTAGCACAGCATTGAGAGCAGTGCGATGAGCCCACCAAGTATCCCTTAGGACACCCTTGAGAGGAACCTTCCTTTCGATTGCCCTCTAAACACATGCCTTTACTACTCTGTTCATGCGCTCCGCAAGTCCATTGGCTTGTGGCGCATAGAGCGCGGTTTTCTGATGAGTGATGTCATAGTCCCTCAAAAAGTCTTGCATCTCCTGTGAGATGAACTGCACTCCATTATCCATGATGAGGAACCTAGGTATGCCCTCACACGCAAATTCATCTTTGAGAAAGTCAATAACTACCCTGGTGCTGACAGAGCTCACGCATTTGGTGGATACCCACTTAGATGAGTAATCCACCAAGAGAATTACAAACCGTTCTGAAGGGCCTAAAAGCTCAAAGGGACCCATAAGGTCCAAACCAAGCTTGATCCAGGGCTCATGTGGAACTTCAACAGGTGACAAGGGAGCGGTACTGATGACCTGGGATTTATCACTGGAGGCACACCGACAGCACTCCTTAACCACTTTCTCAACATGGCTATCCATCGTGGGCCACCAATACCTCTCACGGAGATGAGACTTCGTGAGATTTCTACCTAAGTGCCCCTCATGAGCAAGATTCACCAACTTAGGTCTCAAAGCATCAGGGGGTATCACTCTCTCACCACGCATGAGTTGACCTTGGCACAGAGTAAGTTAATTTCTGATGGACCAGAAAGGTAACAGGTCAGAATCAAGTTTCTTGCTGTCGGGCCACCCTTTAATAACAAATTCCATTACAATAGGAAGCAACACATCTTCCAATAAGGCCTGTTCCCATTCCAGTTCTTGGATAGCAGGCTCCTTGACCCAACAAACACTAACAGAATCACAGTCCAAAGCATCACTGCAACAGTCAATGGGGAGTCTCGATAAGCAATCTGCTGCCTTATTGGCAGAGCCAGGGAGATATTGTACTTGAAAATTTTAATCTTCCAACCCCTCACTCCAACGCTTAAGTCTAGGTGTAAGTCTTTCACTCTCCACACACGAGAAGACCTGAACTAAGGGGCGATGATCAGACCTAACTGAAAAGGGAATGCCCCAAAGGTAAAACTTAAAATGTTTAATTGCCCAAACTATAGCCAAAGCCTCCCTTTCGATGCACGAATACTGTTGCTCAGGTTTCTTCAACGCTCTTGAGGCGAATGCAACAACCTTTTCCTCACCTCCATCAATTTGGGAAAGCACCGCCCCAAGGCCACACAAGCTGGCGTCAGTAGTTGGGAAGGTTTTCTTTTTTGAGTCAAAGTGACCAAGGGTGGGCATCTTACCTATTGCCTGCTTGATAGAATTAAAAACTGAAACACACTCTGGTGACCAGACAAAGTGCGTTCCTTTCCTCAGAAGGGCACTGATGGGTTCAACAGTGGAGGCAAAACCTTGAACAAACTTAGAGTAATACTCGGCGAGGCCAAGGAAGGACCTCACTTGCTCTTTATCAGTTGGGGCAGGGACATCCACAATACTCCTTGCCAGATCCAGTTTTGGTCGGATACCCTCCCCAGAGATGACATGTCCCAAATATGTGACGAAAGATACACCAATCTTACACTTTAGTCTATTCACAGTCAAACCTTTGTCAGCTAGTCTTTGTAGGGCAGATCTCAAAACTCTGTCATGCTCCAAATCATCCTTCCCATAGACCAAGATGTCATCCTGGAAGAACATGACATTAGAAATATCGCCCAGGATCAGCTTCATGATGCGCTGAAAGCAGGCAGCCGCAGAGGCTAACCCGAATGGCATCCTGATAAAACGGAAGGCCCCCAGTGGTGTCACAAAAGATGTTAGATGTTTGGATTCTGGATGGAGGGGTACCTGGTGGTAAGCTGAGGATAAGTAACACGCTGAAAAACTTCGCACCGGCAAGCATGTTAATTGACTCGGAGATATTAGGAAGGGGTTGGCGGTCTACCCATATCCACTTGTTTAGGCTCCTCAAGTCGACACACATCCTAATACTTTTCCCTCCATCCTTGGGGGGCCAAAACCACTGGGGCCAACCATTCACAGGATTCGATTTCCTCAATTACACCCAGAAATACTAGTCTCTTGAGTTCATTTCTGAGAGGTTCGAGCATCATGTTGGGAACCTTTCTAACTTTGTGTACCACAGGTGTTGAATTCTGCTTAAGTACTATGCGGTGCTCAAAGTTTTTAAGAAGACCAAGGTTGTCAGAGAAAACTTGAGGGAACTCCTCAAAAAACTTACTAGAGGTTGCTGATTGGTCAACCAACATGACTTGCTCAGATGGATAACGAGCATTCGGGTTGAGGATTATCCCCAAGTCTCTCTGATGTCTCCACCCAAGGAGATTATCACCTCGTTTGGCGACATAAATCTTCCCAATGGTCTCTCTACCCTTGAAATGAATCTTCATGATGGCATACCCAATTACATCAATATGTGAGCCACCATAACTGACTGGGCTAATGTCAGGGGCAGGAAGTTGTAAATCAGGAAACGTTTTGTCCCAAAGTTCATTGCCCAGCATAGTGAAAGGAGAGCCAGAGTCTGCCAAAACCACAAACAGCTTGTCTCCAATCATCACCTCGCATTCCGGCATGCTGATGAGATCAGCATCAACCATGCCATCACCTCGCACGCTCAGCACAACGGTTCTCGAGATGTCACAGGTCTCAACATTCTCTACAGTGCGCACTCTGCCACCAGACCTGCATACTCTGGCATAGTGACCCTTGATTCCACACTTGTGGCAGGTTGTGTTTCTTGCATAGCAGTTAGGCTAGTTGGAGGAGTGGTTGGTGCTACCGCATCTGTAGCATTTAATTCTTGAAAAATCTGTGGAAGGTTTGACCTTGGTTGCACGCATACTTTTGGAAACATTGTCAACAGAGTCTTGAGGGGTCTCCTTTTGGGTCAACTCATGGATGCTACTGGGAGTCGGAGCATTGTCAGTTATTGCCTTGTGGGCTTTCATCTCTTTAACCCGGCCAGAGGTATTTTCAATCCCCTCTACGATGGCTATAGCTTCTTTGAGAGATGGGTTTCTAGATAAATGTTTTTCTCACACTCTAGGACTGTTGGTGCACCTGACCAGTTGATCGCGTATCAACGAGTCAGTAAGGTCACCAAACTCACAAGTGTGGGCTAGCGTCTTTAGTGAAGCTATATAATTCCCAATTTTTTCATTAAGCTCTTGGATTCTCATGAAAAACTTGTGCCTTTCTAAAACAACGTTGATGCGGGGCCCAAAGTACATTTCCAACATTTTTATGGACATTTCAAACACATCAGACGGTTCGCCATCACCCTCACCAACAGGAATTACATCAATACTCTCATAAATGTTGCGCCCTTCTACTCAAAGATTATGAAGGAGAATAGCTTGTCTCCTATGAGCCGAGAACTTTTCACCTCCAATGGCTACCAAATATGAATCAAAAAGTAGTTTCCATATTTTCCATGGTAGCAGTGGTTCACCTTTTTCGCAAAGAAATGGAGGTGGCTGGCTCATTGTAGTGGCAGCCATGGTGAAGCTTAGGTGCAATTGGAAGTTCAGTGGGCCATTGATTAATTAAACACAGATGCAATATATATTAATTCCCAAAATCTCATGTAACCAGAATCAAAAGTAAAAAGAAAGGCAATGCGGCAAAGAGTCAACTGAGGAAAACGTGAGGAAAACAAATGCTTCAAAGGCAAGGCAGCAAACAGGTACAGGCTTGAAGATCAATGAGCGCAGGCACAGGCAGCTTTTCAAAGTCACGGACCAAAACAGGGAAAACAGTACCTGTAATAACCTTGAAGAACAACGGATCAGTAAATAAAGATCAGGGATCCATAGCGGTAAATCGGGCTCCGTGGCGAAGTGCTGGTTGTCATGGAGACACGACAACAAATCAAGATGGCGGTACGCACGTGACGTGCGTGTCACGTGATGACGCGACTAACTTTGCAGAATCTGTGCGCGTGAGTGAGCGCACGGGAGCAGCGTTACCTACAGCGTCGCGAGGAGCAGCAACCGTTGAGAAAAAGGGAAAACTTCTCAAAATTGCCCAATTTTGGCGTGGAATCTCACAGGAAGTCGGGAAAAGCAGGAGCATCCATCCGGAAACGTGGATAGTCGCCTCTTCACGGGTCACACGATCACACTCTATGAGGAGAAGATGGCAATCCGTGGGTTCATGAAAAAGGGGAGAGTTGGTGGTAGGCTTGTCTCCCACAAGCTTCGCTCGTCGCCAGTGTTAAAAGGAGACACACTGGTAAGTTTTAGTCTTTTATTTCATGTAATGCAGAACCACCAACTCCAGCTGCCAGCCTGTCAGTTCTCCTGGTAGTAACTGTCTCCACACGAGACGCTACCATGGAGATAGAATTGCCAGGCTCATGCAGCTCTTAGAATGATCATAACACAATTCATTTGAGATAAACATCATATCTGTATCTGCTCCCAATCAAACTTTAGCACTTATTAAATGTAATAAGGTAACCCAGTGTTAGTCAATGGGAGAGATAGGGCTTACAAGAGTGAAAAATCACTTTAGGAGTTTATCACTGCCAGGACATGCAACACTTAAGCACGTGACCCATTTTGTTTTTATTGCAATCAGCCCTGCCCTAGTAGCCTTTATCGCCTACTTTAGGGATGACTTATAAGTATTAAATAGGAAAGGTTTCCGCCTGGAAAAAGGTTTATTTTGCCAGATTGGAATGGCAGTTTAAAACTCCACCATAGGCTGCATTGGCAGGCCCTTAGACATGTCTTAAAAGGCTACTTTAGTGGGTGGCACAATGAGTGCGACAGACTCACTAGTAGAATTTAATTTACAGGCCCCAAATACATGTAATATCATTTACTAGGGACATACAAGGAAATAAAAAAATGGCAATTAGGTGTGAGACAATTTTACCATGTTTTAGGGAGAGAGCACGAACACTTTACCACTGGTTAGCAGGGGAAAATGTGCATAGTCCTAATGTCAACAAAAATAGGTTCAGCAGCTGAAAAATCTGAGGGAGACCCTGCCAAAAGGGCCAGGTCCAACAAATGTGTAAAGAAAAACTATATTTCACCACCATTCGAACATGTTGTAAGGCATCCAAATTGGAGGGTCCAAAAGAAGACAGGAGGAACTGGTCTCCAGTTGCAGCAGCAAACAGATCTTTCACAACTGGTGTCCTATGGCTCTCATATTGTGGACCACCCAACTGGGAACCATGTACCTCTTTTTAGTACTTGACTCTCAGGTTAGCGAGTTGAAACAGTCCAAGCCTTACTCAGGCGAGGTGCTATGAGCTTGAGACTCCGAACTAAGCAACACAGAACTAACACAAAAACTGACACTCAATTTGCTGTCTAGCCAGCACTTTTTCTTATAAAAAAGGAAAAGTACTGAATTACACACACATCTAAATATTAAGCACAAATTTCCAAATATATACAATAGGAGCTGGCAATGCCTATGGTGACACTCTACAGGGTCTCAAAACAAATAGGGGCTAATGCTAAAGAAGGGTCTCACAGATGAGGTAATTCCTAAATGTACTCCTAACCCTATGTGCTGGATGCACTTCTAGCAATCTGTACACCAGCAACCCCTAAATCGTAAAAACACAAGGCCCCTCAAAGAGCCTATTACAACAGGAAGCGTGCATATTTGTAAGTCAGGTCTACTAGCTTTGTCAGGCTGTCACCACAATAATTAAAGGAAAAGTACTGAGTCGATAATGCAAATCAATAATGCAAAACTTTAACATAGTACAAGCTTTCTTTAACGAAAAACTATATATGCAGCAATTTATGGTCAACATTGTGTTAATGCTTTTTTCAATGTCCAATATAATTCAGTGTATGATACTCTTCTACCTTTAATATGCAGAAAACCACAAGACCTAATAACAAAGGGTCAGGCACCCCTGAGTCCTTAGAAAAAACAGCCAGACCCATGGGCGCTTAAAAAGGAGCTTGAAACTCTCAGGGGGTCAATTTTTTTCTAACCCAAAATAGTTAGGGGCTCATTACGATGTCGGGCGGAAAGCCTCCTCACGACAGTCGGAATCTCCTCAACAGCGTTGGAGCCCTTCCGACTGAATGAGTCAGTTTACTTTCCAACCGCACAATTACAATGTTCACGGTCGGAAAGTAAACTGCACAGTCATTCTGAATCGGTTCCGAGCGACTCACGGAGTCTTCCTCTCGGTCGGAACCGCATCGTACACCCTTAAGGACAGCGTTTCCGCCCTAAGGATTACAATGCCGATTTCCAACAGCCTTTCGCGCCGGCCTGTCCGAAACGAAAAGGCTGTCGGAAAGTGACTTTGGGGGCCCCTGGCAGGGCCCCCTAGACCCCGCAGCCTACAGTTGATGGCCAAGGGGATACCTAAGGGACCCCCCTGTAAAACCCTGCACTGTGTGGCAGGCACCATGGGGTGCCTGTGACAGGGTGCAGGGTTTTCCACAAACACCCCATTTCCCCATGGGACCTGTGTTACAGCCGGTTGTCAGGTGGAACACGAGCTCCCATAGGGAACAATGGAACTCTGTCTGAACAGTGTTTGGTCACATCGTAATCCGGCGGTCGGAACCGTCGACCGCAAGTAGGTCGGTCACGATTCTGAGTCGGTGTCGGGCGGAGGCTTTCCAACCGCCATCGTAATAAGCCCCTTAGAGTAGCAATATCCAACGTTAATGTGGGTTCCTTGCTGGTGGGTGACATTTGTAGTACGAATGAGATGTGAAAGTATGATTGAAGGTGTGATGGTGTGTGGGGTGTGAGTAGGTTACCAGAGAGTGCATATTTTGATGAATATTGAGATTTATGTATTTCAAATTACAGGTTTTTCTATTTCTATGTATATGACCATAATTGTTCACTTACATGCATCTATCACATTGGTGAAAGTGAAGATATTCTTGAATAAATGGATGTTTATTCAGATAAAAAATCATCAGAGCGACTTATTAGCGCTTAAGATAATATAGGAGTGACACCTTTGTTGTCTATCAGAGTAGGAAGGAGGTTTGTTTTTGTTGTGACTTGCTGAAGTAATGCCGAGTAGGCAAGCTCAAGGCCTCCTTTGCTCATGGACAGCAGCAATAGGACGTGGTGGCCAGGCTCATCACGGACCATGGCCACAATACTAAACTATTTGACACAGTGGGGCCGATTCACAGAACTAATCTGAGAAAAAATCCTAAACTTACTACTTTTGGTATTCACAGAAGGCATTTAGTAGTAGTAAAGTTAGGATTTTGTCTTAAGTTAGGATTTTGTCTTAAAACCAAAACTTAAGACAAACTTAAGTTTAACTTAAGTTTAACTTAAGTTTAACTTAAGACAAAATCCTAACTTAAGACAAAATCCTAACTTAAGACAAAATCCTAATTTAAGACAAAATCCTAACTTAAGACAAAATCCTAACTTAAGACAAAATCCTAATTTAAGACAAAATCCTAATTTAAGACAAAATCCTAACTTTACTACTACTAAATGTCTTCTGTGAATACCAAAAGTAGTAAGTTTAGGATTTTGTCTCAGATTAGTTCTGTGAATCGACCCCAACGTGCGTTTGTAGCTTCATTTATTCAGATGTTTTTTTAAACAGTGTATTATTTCATTTCCTCCCAAATTCTGCTCCAAATCGTGAGAGTAGTAGCCATCATAAAATGTTTAATAAATAATTTGATATATTCCATTCATTTATTACTTGTAGAGTGCGCTGCTGCAAATTGGCTTCATAGCGCTGACTTGTTCCAGAGAAGGCAGATTTAAAAAAAAAAAACCTGTCTGCATTCGCCAACTAAACAGAAAACAATCTTGAAATGCACACAGAATGCAGGGTGAGACGGAAATTCCATGTTTATGACACGGAGGAAGTGGTAAGTTGTAAAAATAGGTAAAGAAAGGGGCCAGGGAGATATTTATGGAAGGGATCGACAACGAGGTTGGAGAAGGGGACACAGAGTATACTGATGAGTAACGATCCCTTTTCATCGTCACTGTCAGCATTTAGTAGAAACAGTCAGACGTGGATGTTTCAAACAGACACACAACTGAACTTAAACAGCATGTCTTACAAACACCTGAACATGGATTTCACTGACTCCCATTGCAATAAGGATATCTGTTGCACTGTGCGGTGCGAGGAAAATCTGTCAGTGCAAATGTAATTTACTCTAGATAGTGCAAAGGTTGATGCAAAATTGAACTGCATCAGTTTTGTGCTTTGCACACTGACCCAAAGACAGACAAATATAATATTGGCTTCTTCGTAGAGATCCTGAAAATGAGTAACCATATACTGTTAAATGGACCGTTCAAAAGTGCATTAAGGTAATTTTTACCCTTCAAAATTGGACTGCAATGATTTCCAATAAGGGAGATACATGTAATGTGGCCCACATGTGTTTTGGAGCCCCCAGCTATGCTCTGCCACCTTACCAGTTAATGAGGTAATTAATTTCCCGCCATCTCCTCTTTCAGTGTGGGCAAAGGATGAATGGGCTTTTAATTGTTAGGAGCGTAGCAAACTGGGTGAGAGAACTTCCTGAAACTCAACACTGACAAGACTGAAGTGCTGATCTTTGGGAAGAAGAGCTCAACCTAGAACTCCTCCTGGTGGCCCACAGAGCTAGGTCTCACACCAACACTTACAGAACCCACCAGAAACCTAGATATCAACCTGGACAACAACCTCACCATGACATCATAGGTCAATGCAGTCACCTCCCCCTGCTTCCACATCTTCAGAATGCTAAGGAAGATTTCCAAGTGGCTCCCCCTGAACTTCAGTCGCACCGTCACTCAAGCCCTCATCACGAGCAAACTGGACTATGGCAATGCACTCCATGCATGAAGCAACCTATTCCATAGACTCCAGACCATCCAGAATGCTGCCAGACTCATCCTCGACCTCCCACGTCACACCCACATCACACCACACCTCAGAGCTCCACTGGCTTCCTCATCCAGAAAGGCTGCCAATTCAAACACCTCACCCACACATTCAAAGTACTGTACCTTAATCACCACCTACACTTGTACCAATCCACCAGAAAACTGCACTCTCACTCATGCACATGCCCCACATCCACAGAAGCATAACTGGAGGTCGCTCATTCTCCTATGTAACAGCCAACGCCTGGAACGACCTTCCTCAACACATCAGGGCCTCCTCCTTGCTGCCTGATTTCTGCAAGAAGCTGAAAACTTGGTTTTTCACCAAACCAGGCAGGACCTGAAGAGAGAGCCTGCAATGAGGCTCAGTCTCACCCCTACTCACCTGCTCAGAGCCTATATACCCTGCCGGTTGACAAGCCGCCCTTTACAAAATAACATAACAGAAAATGTCACATAACATAACACAGAAAATGAGACATTTGTAGCTTGAGCCATTCTCCTTCCTCCATCTTGCAAGCCTTTTTTAAAGCAGAGTGAGCGCTCGTGAGAAGAAAAAAAACAGCATCACATTTTGCTGTAATGCGTAGTTTCTTAAAAGTGTTAGGGAACACTGTGAATTTTTATTAAGAAAATGACACAATTTTAAACATAAACATAGCACGCCATAGTCAAAATGAAATATATTTTCATTCCACTGAATAAATACAGGGGTGCCCATGCGCAATAATGAGATCATCAAAGCGTGGCTGGCGGAATAGCTGAAAGTTATATACTTTGTCTCTGTTTTGAGGGAAGGAAAAAGAACACGTCTGCTTCCAAATGAAAAAAAAAATAATAATGAAAAAGTTTGAAACCAATCAAGGTCAGGTGTAGGTCTATAATAAAATAAAAAAATCTCGTTGCCCTAGATTTTATTTTAAACTTCACAGCCCTGGATTTTAAAAGAGAACGCTTTTATTGAAAGCTTTCCTCAAAATCTTTGTTTGGATAATACTATTGTTCGGCCCATCTGATGAGTTACACCCGACAGAACAGTCTCATCTTCATTTATATGTCACAGCCACAGTGGTTAAACCGCGCTGGATATCATTAATTCATTAATATGTTAATGCCTTTTGCAATTGTAGGGATTAAACGCTCTCTAGACTCTAAAGAGAGCCAGCTGTATGTATTCAACCACCAAGGCGAAGAAAAGCCAGAGGAAATTCATTTTCTGTCATTCAGCGAACGTTATTAGCCCCGTCATATCTCTGAAGTGCATAGTTTGAAGAAACCTAAGCACAGCCTTTTTGGTTTTTTATGCCTTTTTGTCACTGAGACCAGGTTCCTCAGAAAGGACTGGGGGATTTGGGTCGACTTTGCTGTCATTACTCTTTCTGTGACAGGGGGTGGGTGGGGGCTGAAGTTTGCTTCTTTTCTCCCTGGTCTCAGACATGGGTACAGGGCTTAAGGAACATCTGTTTGTAGGCACTGTACAATAGAGGGCCAGGACAGACCGTGAAAGCAGTTTCTCTCCTCTATCCACATACACTAGGGCTGATGTGTGGGTAATTTTCACCCCTGGCTTAGTGGGCAAAGGACAGACAGTGCAGTCAGGTTTGTGGCACAGACAGTGCAGTCAGGTTTGTGGCTCAGACAGTGTGGATGAGAGACATGGCAATGGTTGGCTTCTGTATCTAGCCATGAAGGCTGTGTTGACAGACTGCATGGGCCGTTGTTGAACAAATGTCTCTCTGAGCATATGATAGTGAGGAAGACCTATTCTCTCAGATACTCATGGTATGGAATAGTGGTTTCAGTCATGCCCTTGAGGAAGGGCTCTAAACGTGCATGTTCACCTCTCAGACTTAGTAATTAGGGTGCAGGGGGCACTGGTGTGTTGCTATTAGGCCCACTGGAAGATTGCTGGAGGTAGGATGTAATTTTTGTCTCGAGTCCCAGTGTGCAGAGTGTGAAATGATGAAATATGCTTATCTGAAGGGCCATCAATGGGTGATGGACGGAGATATGCAGCATTGCTCTCTTGGGATGGAGCTATGCAGCATTCGCTCTCATGGGACGGGGGTATGCAGCATTCACTCTCTTGGGACAGAGGTATGCAGCATTCACTCTCTTGGGACAGAGGTATGCAGCATTCACTCTCTTGCTGCTGTAAAACATTGGCTGGCCTCAGCGGGTAAAGCAAGTGTAAAATGCAAGCTTGTCTTGTAGGTGCCATCAAGCAGGGATGTGGGCTGATCTCTTGCTGAATCCCCCATACAAGTCTTGGAGCTGAAGTACTTCCTGCTTTCAGATCTGTTTAGAGGTTTTAGGTGCTGGCAGACATTCTCTCTTTAACCTCAGAATAGGAGTCTCAGGTGGGTCTCTTTCTCTCTCTCTCGTGCGCGCACACTCACAAGAACAGTCAGATTGCTCAATTTCTTTGGAGCCGGTAGATCAGACTCTCTGTCCGATGGACAAAGTTCAGGAGAATCAGGCAGACTGCTCTTTTGCTTCCTGTCTACCTCGTACTCTGTCACGCCTCCTTCTCCCCCCCCCCAACCCTAAAACACAAGGGGGAGGAATATCAGACATATTTCTCTCATTTTGTTTTTCTCTCTCTCTTTCGCTCTAACCCATATATCCAAGGGCCAGGAGCACCAGGAAGGTTTCTCCCTATTTAGGTCGAGCCTGGCCAGCGCATGCACCGCTCTGCAAGGCATGCTGTATTCGAGTATGGACTTGAAGCTCCACCCACTCTCCGCCCATATTTTTCATTGGCTTATGTCATTCTCCTTTGTAAATGCTGGCTTCTGATTCGTTAATAGGCTCGTTAGTCCCTCCTCCGTACAGTGTTGTCTTCATTTGTAACCTCCCATGAGGACTGGCCCTTTTACTTCTGTTGTTACACGGTATGTCTTCTTTAGTCTGTAAGCACTATTTTCTTTAATGAGTTTCTCCTACTGCAGGCACGCCATGTTTTCCTGCAACATTCAGCGCTCCATGCGAGCTTTATCTTTCCAAGCAGCTCGGGACAATTGCGTCCACTTCTTTGAAATGAAATAGGTCTCGCATTTACAAGAGTTTGAGATTTAGCATTGTAAATGACAATGCCTTTTATTTATGTGTTAATTATCAAAACAGAAATAAAAGGCATTGTCATTTGCAATGCCAATAGCTTAAACTCTCGAAAATGCGAGACCTAGTGCATTGCAAATGCTTGTTTATGAAATGGTGAACAGGTGACAAGAGGACTAGCATGTCTCGCTCTCTTGCTTTCTCTCTCTTTGTTTAATCTCTCTCTTAGGCTAGTATCAAGTTTCAGGCAGTTCTTAATTTGTTAAAAAAAAACAAGTGCCAGGGCTCTCGTCAGAAGGCCACTGCAGCTTGCACCACACATTGCCCCTCCCAGTGCTGCCAATGATAGTAACAACACAACTACTAACTACCACACTCTTATAAGTGCGACAATTAAGACAATTCCAGGCCACCAAAGCTATAAGAATGGCTTGGGCAGCAGGTAATAGTCATCATTTTTAATGTATAATGAACTAATAATTAACTGTGTTTGTTTTTTTGCAGGCTAGGCCCGCCCTGATATATTTGCAGATGCTGAATAATCCCTGGGAAACCTTTAATGTTGCTAGCTTCTTAGTAGCGGCAGTCAGAGAAAGGAAAAAAAGAGGGTTCATATGACGTGACAAATTAAATGTTTATCCCTTTTTAATGTGAAATGGTTTTCTCTTTCATCAAATGTAATTTATATTACATCATTTGAACTTTTTACTGAACTTTTCTAATTATGTGTACTTTTAACCTGAATTGTATATAATTATGACCGATTTTCGCTTAGTGATTATGTACTATTTGGTTTTTACCCAATGGATAATTTTAATATGCTTTTATGGTTTTAAATAACCGAATAAAGTGATTTTTGATTGATTGAACTGTGTTTGTGGTCATCTCAGACAGCACCACCTTGTGGCAGACTGCCACAAGTGCCAGCGTTGACAATTAAGTGTCCGTGCCAGCACCAAAAACCACCGATTCAAATTAAGCACTGGTTTCAGGTAGGTTTAATAATGAAATAATTGTTTATTCTTTCATCCTTCGAAAGATAAGACGGTGGACTGTGTATCAGTGTTTGCTAAAATCTTTGTATGGTCAAGCCAAGTAGATGTAGCACTTTAGGTACAGAAATTAACCAGCATACAATGATCTTTATTTTTATATTTTGCTGGATAATCTTTTATCTATGTACGTTGTTATATGATTGAATAAACTTTTTTTTTTTTAAAGAAACCTGAATGTACTCAATCACTAAGTGACATGGCACATTGGTGGCTTTGCTAACAGTTTCTTTACAACAGGGATAAAACAGGTTTTCTTTCTCAATAGAAGCAGAACACCGAGTTGCACCCTTGGGAAAGATACCTCACCTTTTAATTCAACGTTATTTGCAATAACAGCAAAGCAATTATCACCTGTCTATATGCATAACTACAGTGAGACATGGCTCCTTTCCAAGTAAAACCAGACTATCATAATCACGGGGATCAGGCAAAGGAGGAGGAATATAACACGAACGAGAAATGATATCCTCTTGCAAATCATTCTGTGGTCCTGGGGACATTGGCCCTGGCGAGAAGCGCCCGGGGTTTAAGGCGATGAGTAACTGGTAGCTTTAAAAGGGAAAATTATGCAGCGAAACGATGAATACAAATGAAAAACCCCTGGAAAGCACGAATGTAGGGGCACTGATGATTATGATTATCATTGCATGGCGTAATCCTGCAATATTACCAAATTTCGAGGCACGCCAAATGTACAAACTTCCTGCAATTTTACGCAGCGTAAAACTTTGCAGGACTTTTGCTTGTGGGAGTTTAGTTCAAGCAGAAAATGTGTAGCTGAGCCACTTTCTGCTAAAACCAGTCTCCAAGGGTAGCACAAGTGGCTTTTCTTTGAACGGAATGCACTGCTCTGGAAAAGTCGTGCAAGAGACTGGGCCTAAGCTTTTTGCTGGTCTTTTTGTAGGTTTTGGTAATTTTGCAGAATTATCCCGAATTTTTGCAGAGTTCCTGTTTTATTATTTTCTGTATTCTTGTCTAACAAAAAAGAAAACAGTACTAACACGTACCAAGAATAAGCAGGACAATGAGGATGGCGTCACGCATTGGGGCACGGAACACCTTCTCACATAATTCACTGAAGAAAGACAGCAGATGTAGGGCTATAATTGAGATATACGTTTAATAGAAATTTCATGGCCGGCCATCTGTCCCCTGTGCTTTGTTGCCAAGCATGCCCCGTGTTGCTGCGGTTACCTCCTCTACAGTAAATGGTTTCAACAGGTTTTCACAGTAGCCGCCACTCATGCCACACAAGAATAATACTCCCCACTGTCATTTAATTGGCCATTTTCTATATGGGTTTTATAAATGTATAGATCAGTGTAGAAACTTGTGAAAGGTTTGACTATGTGTGTGGCATAGTGGGCATCATTCCCGTCCCATATGGTTATCATTGTGACATCAGTTGCAGCTCACGACTTCCTAATCATGTCCGCTAGCGCCCTTCCTGGCCTTTTCCCCTCACCGCACGATTTTGCTCTATTATTTTTCATAAGATATTTATTATCCCATTCTACCACCTCATTATATTCTTTTATTTTAGCCTTTACTTCCACCAATAATTGAGGATCCAGTCCAGCTGCATACCCAGCCTCTAAGCCCTTTATCTCCCGATCTAGGTGGGACAGGTTTGGGCGCAACATCTTTAGCATCCCCTCCTGCTTTGATATACAAACACCTCTGAAACCACTTTAAAGGCCTGACACAACGTACCCTCACTATTCACCGTCCTGTTAATTCCGTCAAAGTAGTCCAGAATCTTCACAGAAAGCTCCATTACGAAACACAGCATCTAATAATGCCTTCAGTCATAACCTTCACTTAAACAGAGGGCGAGGTGTATCTGAGACTTAGAGTCAAAAGAACGGGGGAGTAGTCTTACAGTGTCCTGTCCAAGTGTTCATGGTCCTGTACCTGAGTGTTCACATCCTTAGTGGCCAACCAGTAGTCCAACCGTGAATATGAATTGTGTACTCATGCTCCGTAGGGTATCTGGATCCCAAACTTCTACTAGAACATACTGTGCAATCTCACCAAGCACTCCTGCTGAGCTTTCGCCTCTCCCCTCAACGAGCTAAATCTATCAAGTAGATTGTTTAGCTCTTCTTTTAAAGTATCCACCCCAAAGCAGTGCCTGAGGGGACATTGCAAGTATTTTGTTCCACAGATTAACAAAGAAAAACTGATCGCTAGTATTAGGTCTGTATGTGCTCTCCAAGGTCACGTGCCTCCCACAGAGAATACCCTGGAGTATAATAAACCTACCCTGATCGTCCACTATGGAGTGAAGGTGCCGGAGTAGGATTCCTTTTTAGGTCGAGCCTTGAGTAGCGCGCAAGCGCTGCTTAGAGGCGAAGACTTAATGTAAGCGAGT
Source organism: Calotriton arnoldi (assembly GCA_963921515.1). Taxonomy (NCBI): domain Eukaryota; kingdom Metazoa; phylum Chordata; class Amphibia; order Caudata; family Salamandridae; genus Calotriton; species Calotriton arnoldi. Next base: position 526,323 of record CAWUFW010005888.1, on the reverse strand, counting down.
TTTCAAAGCAGTCCAAGAAGCGGCCAGTGCGTCGTGGCTGGCCTTTTGAGATGAGTACGCGCGGCAAACATGTGTTTCCACCATCGTGCCCAGACGCGGGCGCGATAAGTGGAAACACATGTCTGCCGCGCGTACTCATCCAAAGGCCAGCCACGACGCACGAGCGTCTTCTGGGACTGCTTTGCAGGCTGCCGCGCTCGCTCGCCCCCGCTCCATGTCCCCCGATGCGCCCCGTAGTTTTCGGCTTCGCTCACCTTCTGCGGCTCACCGCTCGCGGCCCCGCTCCCCACATGATTTCCGTCGCTCGCCGCCTCGTTCCCATGTCTCCCCACATGATTTCCGTCGCTCGTTGCTTTTTTCACAGGTGAGTGATCTAGAGTTATTTGACCTCGGAACACTGCAACCCCAGTACTTTCTTGGCAATGATTTATTCAAATCTCCTAGGTTCCATTACGATGGGTTGGGTAATACTGTGGTGGTTGCCTGAAATTGCACATTCAGCTAGTTGTTTCCATGAGCATGTTTTTTTGGCTTGTTTTTGGAAATTGCTGCCAGGGGAGACGAGGCACTCGAACTGTTCTGTGCTGTTTTTGTTTGATAAAATCATTCCTTCCTGTAAACGCTCTGGTCTCTAGGAGCAGAGGGCTCTGTGAGACCGTTCTAGAGCCTCCAGCGAGAGAAGCCCTCTAAAACCCTCTAAAATATTTGTTTTCTGGGTGACTGATCAGTTGTCAGACGTGAACCTGTAGGCTCTGTGTAACAGGAAGATTAGCTCTATTGATGCCTGAGCCTGTGAGATCTGTGTAACCGAGAGACGGCTATAATGACGGAGCCTGTGAAATCTATGTAACTTGAGAGATAGCACCGATGGCTGAGGCGGCAGCCTGTGATATCTATGTCACCTGAAAGACAGCACTAGTGACTAAGCCCTGAGCCTGTGAGGTCTGTGTAATATGAGAGACCGGACTAGTGAGCCCTGAGCTTGTGATGTCTGTGTAACCTGAGAGACAGCACTGGTGGCTGAGGTGGGAGTCTGTGACATCTGTGTACCCTGAGATACAGCACTAGTGACTGAACACGGAGCCTGTGAGATCTGTGTAACCTGAGATACAGCACTAGTGACTGAACACTGAGCCTGTGAGATCTGTGTAACCTGAGCTACAGCACTAGAGACTGAACACTGAGCCTGTGATATCTGTGTAACCTGAGAGATAGCACTGGTGGCTGAGGTGGGAGCCTGTGAGATCTGTGTAAGCCAAGAGACAGGACTAGTAACTGCACCCTGAGCCTGTGAGGTCTATGTAACTTGAGAGATAGCACTGATGGATGAGGCGGGAGTTTATGAGATCTATGTAAACTGAGATACAACGCTAGTGACTGAGCCCTGAGCCTGGGAGATCTGTGTAAACTGTAAGATGCTCTACTGGCTGTTGCTGTCATCTGTAACATGTATGTAACCTGGGAGGCATCTCTGCTGGCTAACGCCTCAACCTGTAAGAAATGTATAAATCTAAAGACAGCTCTGCTTGTATAAACTTGCATGGTAGGTTCAGAGTAAGCTTTCGGCTATCTCTGCCGGTGAAGGCCTGGACCTGTATAACCGTGTCATCGGAGTAAGCTTTGTTGGCATTGGCCTGATCTGGGGCCACTGGAATTATGCAATTCTGTGGCTGTGGCTTTTTTTTGCATAATTATGGATTTGCCACATAATCCAGATCTGCAGATTTTAACCCAAAAATTTTCTCTAGCTCAAACCGATCAAAAGTTACTAAAAATGTTGCAGCATGTTTTCGCACACAGTGGAAAGCCCTTAGTGAAGGTTAACTGGTCATCTTACAGGTCCCTATTTCTGTATTTTTCTGTTAAACTGGTACTAATGAGGAGAAATCTTCCCCAGACAGTATTACCATTCCAGTATAATACATGCGGCCCTGGCCTGGGCCTGGGCCTGGGCCTATTCTATCTTTGTAACTGAGGGCTAACTCGAATCACTGAGCCCTGAGTCGCTATGATTTGTGTACAGGGTGAGCTTACTGCTGAGGATACACCTGAGTTGTAATACGTGGTTAATCTGTGGGTAGTTCTATTGTCTGAGATTTAAGCCTGTATGATCGGTGTAATCTAGGGGTTGCTCCACTGCCTGAGGCTGTGCATTCTTTGGGACCTGCGGGATAGCTCCACTGTATAAGGACTAAGCGGTCTGTCGTGTCTGTGCCTACAGAGAACAAGCGAAACCCATGAATATTTAGGGACCAGGGGTGCATAGTGCTTTAAAGGAACAGAGGTCCCTAAAGAGAACTTATCTAGGCGTTTAACTGGGAAAACAATTATGACCAGACATGCGGTCAATTTGAAAAAATACAATCACATTTATTAGACAATTTAGTCAAATCGGTGGGAGAAAACACAAATGACACAAAATTAAATGAGCAGAACAAAAACAGAAAAACTCAGGCAATAGTGTGTGACATAAGTCAAAACATTTAATTTATTTAATTAAATTTAAAGCAACACTTCTGCCCCTATGTGCCTTACTCTGTACATTATAATATGGGTCAGTGTGCGAGAGTCGACGTTTCGATCCTTACAAAATAACAGGATCGTCATCTGTGTCTGTGCCCTCAGATTTAAAACAGTGGGTTCTAACCTGTTGCCTGCTTCAGATTACCTTGGACAGGTTGTCAAATAGCCTCCTGAGGCTGTGTGCGTCCCCATCAAAGGGTGCATTACACACCTGATTGGATGTCCTTGGATCACCACAGTGCTTAGAGACGCTGCAACTCGTCTGGAGCTAGGCCCTTCACATCAGCACTGCTTCCCTACTCTCGTCAGTGAAAATGTATTGGGGTACCAACATTATGTGTATTTGTAGGTCGAGCTTATCACTCAGGAGGATATCCTGCACCTGAAGAAGGACGGTGCGATCCTGGCTGGGACCTATTTCTAAGAACCAGGTTTTCAGCCTTTTTTTGCGGGATTCAGGGACTGAGCTGGTGGCTCTAATGTGCCGGGGAAGGTCGTTCCAGGCTTTGGTAGCCAGGTGGAAGAATCCATTCTCGCCGGCTTTGGCTCTTCGGATTCGGGAGTACATGGGCGAGCAAGAGGTTGGCAAAGTGGAGGTTGCTGCTAGGGGAGAGGATGTGGTCTTATGTCTAGAGCGGTCGACCTCGGTGCTGGGGAACTGGGTTCGAGTCTCGGCAAGGATGCTCAACATCATTTATTCTGGGCAAATCACTTAATCTCCCGTGCCTAACAAAAAACAAGCATTGGCATAGCCAATAGGTCTCGCCTTTGGGACCTTATAAGTTTTTAGCCATGCAACAGTTGATGTTATTGCACCAAGGATATTGTGCTGCATAACTAAATACTTATAAGGTCCCAAAAGCGAGACCTATTGGCTATGCCAATGCTTGTTAATAAAGATGCTGACAACTTGAGTGTAGGAGGAATAAGTTGATGCATTGGCATGTGATGCCCATTTCTTTGCTACTCTCTATGCTGTGTGTTTTGTGGGTTGGGTTTCTTACAGCAGATCAATTTCCATCTTTTGTCTGTTTAAGGAAGCGAATACAAGTTATGACTTATGAGGGCTGTGTAGTCTCCTAACATATCATGTAAGGAACCGTATCAGCAGAGGGTACATAACAGAATGTCCCAAAGCCTATTACTGCTATCCAACCATAGAGCGACATTGTTGCCACCATGTAGGTGTCTTGGAATGGATAACCATCCACAGGAATCATTGTGCAGGCATTCTCAAAATAACTCTGTATAAACGTTCGCAACCTTCCCCCTCGCACACCAGTAGAGTAACTTTACCAGTGAATAAATACATACCACTCTCCCTTTAAGACCCATCAAGTCAACTGTCCACCCACAAATTGACCCCCAAACAATTCTAACAGTTATTAACTTACATGTAACACCTGAGGTGTCTAACAGATGTGGCAGGTGTACTCCACCATCCCAAGATTGAAGTGGTTAAAATAGTCTACATGGTAGTCTCCTGTTTAGTATTGTTCATTAAAGGTGTACATTTAGTATTCAAGGGTAGCAACAGTATGACATGTACCTAGGTATAATGACAGACTATAGGCTGTGGAAGGGGAGGTGCAGCCGCCTTAGCTTGAGGCACAAATAGCTGGTTGCTTACAGCTGCGTCCTACTCATATATGCTGTATGATCCATAGAGCACAGTTAATAAGGGAACCTATTCAATGTTACTCACTTGGGTGGGTACATCGCAATCATCAGCGTTATGGACACAACCAGTTTGCAGTGGTCCCTCTTACCACAAACAAATCTGAGCTTTTTCCTGGCTGTGAAATATGAGCTTTTTATTTTTCACCTAGATTTTCAGTCTGGCAGGGTGCAGTGTGGTATACATGATCCTTGCCTGTTGCAGCTTCTTTTTCAAGAGCAGGTAATCTCAGGGCCTCCTGGATCACAACTGTGAAGGCTGGAAAGATGGAAATAGACTAATTCTCATAGTTAAGATCTAGCTTTTCTATGGTCAAGCAAAAGATTATCTCTCTCCCTAAAGTTGAGCAAATGGGATATTATTGGGTGGGCTAGCATCTCGGGCAGTAGGGATCGATGGGCCGTTTCAACAGCGAACAGGCTAAAGAAGGTGTCCGATCCCCCCCAAAAATACAAGCATATTCTTTTACGTTTACAATTTGCCTGGACTAATCGATTCTGATGTGCTTAGGATGCGTACATTGTTTCATTGGGAGCATGCTTCCAGGTCTTCATTCTTAGGTCTTACAAGGTTAAGAACTTTCTTCATATTTAAAAGCCTCTCCTTGTTGCTGTCAGTGTCATCTTCCAAGTCAGATATGCGTTGTTCCTCTGTTGTCAGCCTGTTTTCCTGCATATTCATTTTCGCGGACATAAAGTTCATTCTGAGGGTCAGCGAGTTGCGCTTATTATCTATTGTGGTTAAGCTGTGTTGTATTGTCTTGAGTAGGGATTTCCTATCCTCATCTTCCTCCCACTCCAGCAAATGCTCAGTGTCCCACTTAGCACCCATTCCTTCGGGCTCCATCACTCCCTGCGTCCTTCAAGGCTCAAATGGTAAGAGTGTTCATTGTCTTGCTTGCCCATTCTGCCACCTCACAACACAGGACCAGGAGGAGGTAGAGGGTGTCAGTGCAACTAGATGCCAGATCAAAGAGAAAGGGCCCTTCCATAGCACGGTGCCAAATGGCACTTCTCGTTCAGTCATGAAATGCTGCGCTACCGCCAATGGCCCATGCTTTTCTCATTCACTTCCTTCTCTGCCCTGGGGCTAGTCTCTGCATTCGACAAATCCAGAGCGGCCCACCGCCCCCCAACCTCACCACCCGCATACTTAAGGTCCCCTGCTAGGCCCCACACCACACTGCACCGATGCCCAAGGGAGGCACTGGCCAGTGCAGGCTGCCCACCACTCAGATTAAACAAGAAGCCCAGCCCACCGCAGGCCAGAAAGCGAGTTGTAGGAGAAAGGGCCACACGCTCAGCTTCAGGGTCCTTGCTGTGGAATCAGTCCAATTCTCAAGTGTGGCAGGGCCCATACAGCTTCTGCGGAGAGCACTGCTCTACAAGCAAGCAGCCAATAAGACTCCTCTATAATAGGGTTGCATGGCTGTGACAGTTTTTCACAGGAGATTTACACTGCTGCCTGTGCCCCACATTGCCATTCCAGTGCTCCAGCCACCTCACTGCCGCTGATCACACAGCAGCTTGCTCGGGCCTAGCAGGTCAGAGTTACACCCTCCACACCGCTGGAATAGTCTTTCTGATATCCAAGAGCCAGCATTTTTTAATCCGGCGATTTTGGGCAAAGTGGCGGCACCATGTCTCACCACATCAACTGCCGATGAGAAAACTTAGTTGCTGTTCCTGCAGGACGAGGATGATGCAGTATAATTCCGTCTCTCTGCCAGAGCCTCAATACAGTGTGGCCAATTTAGCGTCCTGCACACTGGCGTCCCCATTTTTTAAAAGGTTTGATGGAGATATTATTTAAATTTCATGCAGGCCTATTGATGGTGCACACACTAACCAAAGAATAAAGAATGGTACATCTTAAACGTTCTTCATAAGAGACAATTACAAGGTTACAAGATAATCCCCTATCACCAGGACACATGATTTCCAACTCTGGTCTTTCTTTGAGCAAACTAGTGCATTCTGGGAGTTGCAGTCTTGGCTTAGTCCAGAAGAAACAACTGAAAAAGCACTTGAGAATAATTTGAAAGGCGAAGGCCCCGACATGAAAGAATGCATCTCTGTCAGGGCCGGACTGGCTGTAGCGTGCACCGGGCATTTCCCCAGTCGGCCAGAGGGGTGGGTGCCGGTTTTGTGGCCATGGGGGCCGGTTCTGTCACTGGGGGGCGGTTTTGCAGCAGTGCTGCAATATCGGCCCCCTGTAACAAAAGCGGGAGAGGTGCTTCTTACTAGCACTCCACCTCCCCCGCTCCCAGGGCCGGTGGAGCAGCAGTCTGCCAGGGCTGGTTGCTGTTCCCAGTTCAGCCCAGTTCTCAGTAACCCCGAGCCATCTGGTAAAACTAAATGACAGCCGTAGGTGACCTACAAGTTACTTGCTATGTAATTGTGTGCAGAGGTGATGGATGTAACTCAATAGCTACATGTGAATAATAATATAGTCACCGTGGCTACTTGCCTAGTTTCATCTTAGTCAAGGACTCGTGTGAAAATAATTCACGATAAAATAAAATTGGGTATTGTTCCGAGGATGCCCCGTTAATCACTTTCCCCACACATCTCACTGAGTTTCTTTCCATTACCTCACTCTGTCCCAGTACAGACAGAGAGGAAGTTAAAAATCAAAACACACAGCTGAATTTCACTACCATTAGAGGCGCCTGTAATTCTCCATACCCAGAACATGCAATTACAAGTCAGCCGTACAGGGACTCAAAGGACAGATGGTCTTTATTTGACCAGACTGTTTCAGATTAATTATGAGCAGATATATCATTGCAGAATAGCAGTTCTGGGAGGAACATTTTACAGTGCAACGAGAAATTATGTTTTTTTTTTGTATCTCAAGGCGTTGAATTTTGCATTAAACTCGCCATCGTTCTAAATTACCCTCATAAAAGAAGAGCTCCATATTTCTGAATGTTTTTAAACCATTTCTGATAATTAACTAAAGCTTAACACAATTCCTGGCAAGTGAAAAATAGACGACCAGATTTGAACTCACTTTCTGTGTGTATGCAGTTGTTAAAAAGTTCAAGGACGTTTTATGGACAAACAACGATTTATAGATTCTGCTGTAGAGAATTAAAGAGTAAGACAGCAAGAAAAGGAAAGCAATGTAGAGCTTTGGGAAATATAGCCAATCTGTCGCAAACAGTCAGGAACTACTTTGATGTTAAATAGGCAAGTGAAAAGGAATGATGGCTACTGAGATAGAAAGCGGACTAACTGAATCCGGTAAATATACTCGGTTTTATATATTTTTAAAAAGGACCCTTAAGTACATAGTGCCCCAGTATGCTAGTTTCATCAGTTACAAGCATATATTTGTGTGACTACACACCACATATAAAACGCTGAACAACACTACTAAACTACCCTGAAAACACTTCTGAATTCCCAGTGGCCAAGTTGTGTTGCCAGAAACATTTCCATCCATCACTTGTTTCTGTTGTGTTAGTGAGCCACTGGAAATGGGAGAGCCCAGAAGATGGTCTTTCATGACAAAGCCTAAGCAACCATTTGGCAGGGCCGTGGTGAAAGTGACAGCGCATCCTGTAATTCTGTCATCCTGGGGACCGTTGTAATACCTGAGTAGCTGGAGGGCTAGTCTGTTATTGCTCCGTGTTAGCTTGTTGGGTAAGTAGCTTAGGTGCAGTTGCATCGTCACTGGCTGCTTTGGCTAGCCCGTAAGTTAACACATTAACGTTTTCAATAAAATTGAAATATTTTCCTTCCAACAATATTGCCTCCTATTTTACTATGTCTGAAAAACTCACATGCTGACTGGCTTTAGTCCTGGTGGCGCCCTGCGCAACAATCCTTGTTGGCACCCCCCAGTGACCTCCTTATTCATGGATTCCCTCACTAACACCCTTCATCATTGCCCTGATCTTGCCATAGCCTGCCTCTCACATGTATTTCATTTGTTTTATAGCGCTACTCATATCAATGTAGGGTGTCAGAGCACTTTACATCACACACACATTATACAAAGACAATGAATCATGTCTGTAAATGAGTCTAGAAGAAATGTTACAAGAGACAATGAGTATTACAAGGTGTAGGAATCACGTCATCCATGCTGTTAGACAGTATATTTTAAGAGTTGTTGGTCTGGAGAAGCACAAACTCAGGATTTAAAAAGTATCACAGTGGTTGGGATTGGCTTTACTAATCAGAATTTACTTGTATCCAAACTAAACCTTTTTAGCAACATTGGGATAATGAAAGACTCAGGGAAAAAACAACGTTCTAAGCTGTAACTTAAAATTTGCATGCAGCTCTTTCATGACAGTACATAGCTCACTGTGCTATATTAGAATTATAAATATTAACTCCAAGTAGCAAAAGAATCTCTGTGACAAAAGTAAACCCCACAGAGTTATCTACATACAATGCAATTCAGTAATCTGGGTGGTACATCTTCTTTGCAGCAGGCATACTAACCCTATGTGCTACATTATAAGTCGTCAAAACTGCTACTAGACAAAACTCAATTTCTCTCCAGCAGTTACAAAAATCAACAGTAATCTTGACATTTTTGCCTGAAAAATTTCTGGTTACATTAGGAACTCTTCAGCTGGTGCTTTTAAAGATAGTTCAAAATACAGCACCGTCAAGCTCAGTGCCCGGTGCAATAGCACTGGACACACCGCCCTAAAGCCGGTCCAGTATGCTATTTGATGCATTCATAAACTTGTGGGTAGTGGCAGACTCCATCTGAGTTCAGGCTGATTGCTGGTCTGTGCGATTGCCGCGCTATGGGAGGTGCATCTAAGACGTGTCTCGGCCGCTCTCTGTCTGGGGAGTCAAGCTTGTACCTCCATGAGGAGGACCAAACATGATGATAATGTCCTGCAGCAGCTAGTCCTCCCTGTGTTGTAGAGATGAGGCCTGGAAATCCTGGCAGCCACATGATTGCTCCCTCAGGATGAGACTTGGCGAAATGTTCAAATATTTGGTGCATTAGGGCAAATAAACTGAATGGGATACAGCCTGAATAGCATAGTACGCGCACATCGTGACATTCACTCCTCCCAATTGCCCAAGAACTCTCAGAATCAGGGCGTGTCCCTCAACTGCTCGACATATTCTACCGAAAGAAAATTTTCTTAGCTGAAAATGGCCAGACCTCAGTTATTTAACACTAAGAATGCCATGCAAATTTACATGCTTTAAGTCGCGTTTGTGTATTCTCACCTATAATCATGACTGCGTTTGAACCGGTGACCTTGAATGAAAGTGGCAAAAACGCCTGTATTTCAACCCTGCGAATGCCATGCAAATTTATATGCTTTAAGTCGTGTCTGTGTATTCTCACCGATAATCATAACTGCGTTTGAACCGGTGACCTTAACCGAAAATGGCCAAACCGCAGGTATTTAACACTGAGAATGCCCTGCAAATTTATATGCTTTAAGTCGTGTCCGTGTATTCTCACCGATAATCATAACTGCGTTTGAAACGGTGACCTTCTGGTTATACAATCATAATTTCATCAGCAGAGTGCATATAAGGCCGACTTCACTAACCAGTCTGATACCTGACCTGTAGAGGTCCGATTCACAAAGTCTTTAGTTCCTGTCTGTTAAACGTTTTGTGAAAGTATACAATATTTTCTTCAGTAGATGAAAATGCGTTCCCCAGAGACAGTATCAGAACTTACAAACCATACCTTAACTCCTCCACACATTCCACCGCAAGAAAATCCTCTTTAACTGAAAATGGCAAAACAACCGGTATTTAACAACTGAGAATGCCATGCTAACTATATGCTTTAAGTTGTCTTTTGAGTTTGAATTACCTAATCAGTGTCAGTACATGTTGCTGTATTGACCTCCGATGCCTTATATGGGATTTAAATATGTGCCTATGAGGCCGACTTCACTAACAAGTCAGAGTACCTGAACTGTAGAGGTCCCATTCACCAAGTCTTTTGTTCCGTTATGTTAAACTTTTTGTGAGTCCAATGGGTACTCAGAAACGTTTCCATAGCGTGTACACAATCAGGATGTAATTACCCCTGTTAAAGACCAACGCAAATCGGTTTACTGTTACTTAACATCGCGCAATCCTCCTGAATGAGGTCCCTCCCTATAACTCAACTCACTAACATCCCCGCCGCTCGGAGAACGAGGGCGCCTGCCTGACCTTGCAGCCCCTAAAAATGATCACATTTGTCCATCAAACCGCTCTTTCAATTGCGCCCATCCTCAGATTTGCAGTCGACCGCCCTATCCATCTAGCCACACCCCTTGCGAATACGGGCACCGCCTCCTACCAGTAAAGCAGCTGCCCCAAATTGCAATGAATAATACCGATCCCGGTCCTAGTACAATAGCTGCCCTACATTTTGATCAAATACCGAGAGCCAATCTTAAATACTGCATTATTAAATCTCTTAAAATTCTTATTCCTGCCTACGCTAACGCTCAAAACCGGATCTTCCGGGCCAAAGGCACCAAATTGCCATAAATAACACCGATCCTGATCAAAGTACAATTAATTGCTTATTCCCGCCGGGCCAAAGGCACCAAATTGCCATAATTAACACCGATCCTGATCAAAGTACAATTAATTGCTTATTCCCGCCTACGCTAACGTTCGAACCCGGATCTCCCGGGCCAAAGGCGACCGTTCTGATAATTGCGCCACACTCCCGTACGGGCTCCGCCTCGTTCCCCCGGCCTCCTCCCCCACCTACTGCTTGACCAGAAACACCGCCCAACTTGCGATAAATAATGCCCACAACCTTTATTAACCACCCGCATCTCATTATCCCCCGCATTACTATCACAACGCTACATGTGCGGCTGCATTTCCAGGCAAGTTATCTGTAACTGCCGACCACTACCGTCACTCGGAGAACTACCACCGCGCCCCCCCAGTCTCTTACTGCTATTCTCGGCGCGAAGCAAGTTCATTTAAAACCAACCACACGCATTCATCACGCCTTAGGCGCGATTTTTTTTATTTTTTTTTATTATTTCTTTTTCTCCTTTCCACCGACGTCCGGCGCCCTGGCCGCCAGGCCCCCCAATGGCTCCTACAACATACCTCTATGCTTTCGCGCCAAACAGCTGCGAGCCGCCATTACCGCCCCACACATACGGTCGCGGCCCCCCCCCTTTAATAAGTAGCATTACAACCCGCCTAAATGTCTCCTAATCTGTCCATCATCACCGCTGCTCCGAGGACGCGTCCCCGCCTATCGCCGCGGAACGGCAACAATTAATCCATACATCAATACGCTTATTGTAAAAGTTTTATGTTTTTAAACCTAATACTCAAAACGCTACGCCTAGGCCCCCTCAAACCTCCCGTGCCACACACTGCACGCCGCCGACCGGAAACCTCGCTCCTCGTCGACGACGCGCCCCTGCAGCTTGCCGGAGGTCCAAGGGGACAAAGAGGCTGAAGATCCCAGGGCGCGGACTTAAATATCCTTACAGCGCATCCCGATGACATCACCTCATCCAGCCCCCTTTCCGGCCACGAAGGAGGCCCAATCCCGAGGCGCTACTAAGGGCGCCCCTCCCCTAGGCGCGGGGGGCGCCTGTTCATTTCCATCCATCAGTTTACTGTTTCCTAGTTCTTGGTTGAGAGTAGCCCATGGACCGTATTTGTTAGTATTAGTATGTGTAGATGTGCTCATCACTGCTTTCAAATTTCATATGTATCGATTCACATAAAGGTGTTACATGTTAATGTGTTCCAATCCTTACTTTCAACTATTACAATTCTGTATTAATAATCACGATATGTTCCTTAAAAAATGCCTAACAAAAAAAATATAATGAAAAGAAAATATTTTTTTAAACTAAGATATAAAAATCACAAACGTAAAAATGAAAACTCATCAGAAAATATATAATTGCACATCCTTCTTTCCCCAGTTTAGTAATCTACAAATGCTTTTTAACCTGTGCATCGATTTTCTGTTCCTAGCTACAGTTCCCTCTAGGGGAGAGACACTGCGGAAGTTAGAAATGCATGCATCAGTGTAAGAGCGAGAGGACGACAAGATGTTCAATAGTTCAAGTGTTCAGAGCTCCTCATGTGAGAGGGGCCTCGAGATCGAGTTAGGGACTAGCAAACATTCTGGTTTTTCACTGGAGCACTTCAAGGGTACATTTTTGGGAAGCTTTTGTGCGCATTTTTGGGAGAGGTCTGGGAATGTTCCTGCCTGCGGCCATATCATTGCCTCTGTTTTTCCAAGTGGAATACAGGAGGAGAATTTAAGAGCCTCCCATGCAAAACCCTTTAAAATGTTTCTCTTCTCGCCCCTGAAATAATCGTTGTATATCCTGAAACCAGTGGGGAACAAGATCACAACAGTAAGTTACACAAGGGGAAAGTCATACCAAACAAACAGATTGATTGGGTAACCAGAGGAATTGATGACATCAGAGCGAAGGATATAATTAATTTGGACTTCAGAATCCCTGATAGCATTGGCCCTAGAGCTGGGTGACTTAACGAAAGATATCTTGATGAAGTTTGTGAGCTAATTGATATTTTTCTAAGTGAATTGGCAAAAAAATGAATTATTTAAATAATTAATAACAAGAGTTTGCTACGAACAATAATCTCAGAGAAATCAATTTATTACAAAATGAAATCAATTATTATAGGAAACAGTATATCTCTTGAAATAAAAACTTTGCTGTAACAAAGGAATTGACTCACATAATAAAAACATTTTTCTGATTTTATTTTAATTTTAAAACTAGTGACAATTCATATTTCGAAGGAATAAACCGAACATTGACGAGCCCCGCTTAGCACAAGTGACTCTACTGCAAGGTTACTTCCTCAGGAATTAAAACAAAAGGGTTGAGTCTACATAGAAGGTTTGCTAATCCTTGAAAAACGGGCAACCAGATTGTGCTGCGTAATGGAATCTTTATTGAGAAAAAACAGAGCTGTATGTTGGTTATGACAGGCATGAGCTGTTGGCCCTCAATTCTTTGTCACATTCATTAATGTCAATACAAAGTATATACGTGGCAAGATATTTTTATTTTCAGATGGCTGTAAGATCTGAGGCACACTCGCATAAAGGCGGTTTGGCCCAAGGATATGATTCCAGTCCCTCTCCAGTAATTCCGAAAAGTATGAGGGTGACATTTAAACCCAATCTCATCATGGATCTGTAGACCTTAGTTGTTTTCATTAGCTCATAGGGGAAACGTCCTTTAGGATGAAGCCGGAATCACGCTGTGCCTTCACAGCACCAGCAACAGAACAAATGCGTCTTTAGCACGCAAGTCATTACAATGACTTGCTTAAGCGGGGTGGAGTGGTGTTGGAATTAAAGTCCAACACCTTTCCTACTGTTGCACAGAATGGAGTTGGAGTAGTAAATTAAACTATTCCAATATCCAGCGCCTCCTAAGGCAAGTCGTTAAAACGACTTGCGTGCAGAACAAATGCGTGCTAAAGACGCATTCGTTCAAATAACGGAGTTCCTAAGGCGTGCATGAAAAATGCATGCGGAATTCGGTCGTACATTCACTCACAGTTCTAAGGCAGGTATGGCCATGCCTCACTCCAAATGGAGTCTCAGCTGTGATTGGCTGGGTAGCTTGAGACAACTGCAGTTCTTTCTACTCAGTCAACCGAAAATAATTGGCTCAGCAACTTCAGATGTGCACAATGAACCAGCTCATCTTGTAGTTTTTGCTGGTTGAAAACACTACGTTATGACCCTCTTGATAAAATCCTAAGATTAGCTGTACCTCACCTCTTGGGTTATGGCGAATGTATGGTGCATTACTCATGCTCTTTTTGGTGTAGTTATTCAGTGCCATAAGAACTAAGTTATCCAGTTGACTTTTGCAGTTTTTGGGTGCTTCCGTAACATAACATGGCTATTTGTGCAGTACATCTTCACCCTTTGTCCTCTTGGAGCTGAAATAACAGTGGTTCATTGTTACTCAACTCCATGGTACTCATTTTATTGACTTTGGAAGGATGAAAGGCTGAATGGACCTACTGGGCGCCAAACAAGTGAACATGAGGCCACTGGAGTGGATGCATTAATCCACTGAGCCACCAGAACTAACTTGAAAGTGTTCTGCTGTTTCCCCTTTAGTTAAAAACAAAAAACAAATAAAACAATTGCTCTTCAGGTGATATCTTCCAACTACCAAATTAAGTTGTCCACTTGACAGCGGCAGACACACGACTATCTTAAAATAGGCTGGCTTCCTTTTGCCACTTTGAAGTTACCGCCCAACCTGCCAGTGACTAATTCAACTTTTTAAAGCCTTCAGACAACCTCATTCTCCCTACCCTCCTTGACTATAGGCTGTGATTCTGAGCTACTATTACTACCATGGCTTCTTTGCAAAATATTTCACAATCTTAGTGCTTTGCAATCTCACATGGCTCTCCAAATGTCCCTTCTATTGGGTTTGTAAAGTGCCCCTTGTTCTCGATGAAACACTTTGTAAACCACCCTAAGTAATGCACCACAATGTCTTTATAATACAGGATCACACTCCACAAACACCAAAAGTAAAATACAAATACAGGGCACTAAAAGATGGCCAGGAAGCGAGGACGAGAATCACCTCTGGAAGGCACAGATTTTAGCCCAGCACATCACTGAAAAGAGAAATATCAGGATTCCCTAAGGCAGGTGTAAGAGCGACTGTCACGCCTGGATTTTTAGCTCACACCCTTTCAATTCTTTTACTTTTGGTTTTACTTCCCTTGTTTTGAACAATGTGCTAGGCTTATCAAAAGAACAAGTAATGACCACTGAAGAAGTAAGACCATATGAATAGCATTTAACTTGAATAGAACACACAGAGTTCTGTTCTTGGGTCCGAACGTAGCTACCATCCAAGGACTTTCTTTCCATCAAACGTTACATGCCTCTGAGTGTTTAGGCTCCAAGAGCAGCCAAATTATGTATTGATCACACGCGCCTTGGTTAACAACTGAAAGGATGCAACTTCTTACAATTTAATTTAATACACATTTCACTTCATTTACAAATATTGTACTAGGCTTCGTTTCTTACCAAAATAAGTGTGTTGCGGACAGTAACTACATACGTGAGTGAAATAGGTCATAGAATTGCCTTAACCTCTAAGTGGCATAGTGGCCAGTCCAAACAGAAACATCCTTCCTGTTGACAGCTAAAAAAAATTCTATTCTATATGATAATATTCACATTAGAACTCAAGAAGGAGGAGTGGAAATATTGGAACATCCTGCACCACACAGAGGACACTTCCCCACCCCCAGTCTGGAATAGGGCTGGGCGGACGGTGGTGTGTGCTAACCAGTGCTGGCAGACGCAGATTAATTGGTCCAGAAGTGGAAAGGTCTGGCCTAATGGAAACAGAACAACAATTAGGAAAGTCTTAAATATTTAAATGCTGGGTACATCTACTCTGAATTGGACATAATCGTTAAGGAAGGCTTCCCCTGTGCTCAAGACCTATTCCTGAATCCACTTCCGGGCGACACAAATAGTCACGGAGGATTCAGGTTACATGGCACAGAGACCTTCATCACAAATTGCAGAAAATTGATATATGAGCTGTGAATGTTACAGTGTAGTTGAAAATAACTATGGAAATCAACAAGAAACAAATGAATGAGAAAGCAAAGGAAGTCATTCTAGGGGTTAAACAGTCACTGAAAGAAGAGGCTTGCCATCAAGTAACATGCATAATAAAAACGGAGTGTGGTAACCAGCACCCATTAAACAGAAGCAGATGTTTACACCTTGAAAGGTGACAGTACTGTTAATTTCAATTCAGGTAAGTCACAAAAGTCGCACAGTTCGACGCTTCCAAACGTACACACTGACCTGGAAGAACACTTACATCTCAAAAAGACTTAAGTGTTCATGTTGTTCCACATGACCTTTCACCGCATGCAATAAAAAGACTTTAAATTATACAGCAGAGTTCCTAACAAAGAGCAGCTTATGAACCAAACAACACGAAACAGCATCCATCAGAAACTGCAGCTACTGCACGCTGTGGTACTATGTTGGAAATGTTTAGTTTTCTCTTCACAAAATGTAGCCGTCTGAGTTGCAACAGAATCCACTGATTTTCTCAAGGTAAAGTTGCTTACAAGTGAAAGTTATATCAATGGCAAATAGGAATCACATTTCAGTTATATAACTAATATGTAACACAAATATCTCCTGGGTAGTGTGCAATTCGGTGCAGTCAATTATAAAAACAAGTATTCGGTCTAAATGTCATAAAATATGTCAGCACCATGGTAGTCAAAAAGATTTGTCTAGAAAAATATAAACATAAAACAAAAATATCTAAGTGTTGAGCACACTGTCCTCTCATATCACATCTGTGCATTTTCCTGTTGTTTTCCGACCCACCTTTCCAGTATACAATGAGGCAAACATGATCAAACGCTTTCGTTTCTATCTTGCACAAAACTGCAGCAGCTTTTGTGCTCAATTTTATCATCAGCTGGTAGCTAAAAGTGTGTGTTCAAATGGGTTTCAAAAGCGTAGTGCTGTTTGAGCAACTCTCAAGGTGGGTGGATAGGTTCAAGTGGATGCCCCCTGAGTCAAGGAAGACAGTCACCCACGCACTCATCACCAGTAGACTGGACTATGGAAACGCACTCTACGCCGGCATCAACAAGTCCCTACTCCGCAAACTCCAGACAGTACAAAACACCGCCGCCAGACTCGTCCTCGGCATCCCCCGACACGAACACATCAGCCAAAACCTGCAAAGTCTCCACTGGCTCCCCGTGGAGAAAAGAGTCACTTTCAAAATCCTCACTCACGCCTACAAATGCCTACACAACAACGGACCCAAATACCTTAACGACAGAATCAACTTCCACGTACCCAAAAGAAACCTCCGATCTTCCAACCTCGCACTGGCTGAAACCCCGCACATCCACAGAGCAGGCGGAAGATCCTTCTCTCACATTGCAGCCAAGACCTGGAACGAGCTACCGGCAGACATCAGACGCGCCCCCTCCCTGAACACCTTCAGGAAGACCCTCAAGACCTGGCTCTTCGGCTAAACAGATCTGCGGACCCCCCCTCAGCGCCTTGAGACCCTCACGGGTGAGTAGCGCGCTTACAATTCCCTGATTGATTGATTGATAGGTTAAAACAGACAGAAAAGCCACTGTCACTTGACTTCACCTTTGAATTCAGGTTTGAATGACACTAAGGAGGAAAGGCTTTTAGACTCTTGTTTCGATTTCTTTGAATTTTCTAATTCCACTTTATCAGCCTATTCAGAATTACAGGTTTTAGAACACTAATACTTTGGATTTTCTTCTAAAAAGCAGAAAACCCAGGAGCTTCAGTAGTACGGTGCCCGGAAGGAACTAAACAAACTGTGGGAATTGCTGCATGTACACAGCTTCACATGGTCATTCCTCGTGATGCCGCATTAGTACTGCGCCAAGTACTAACATGTCTGCAGCATCAGTAATTCTGGGTGCCATATTTCTGCATTGTTTTCCTGCAGCATTCGTAAGGAAGGCCCGAATGCTATTGATGATGACACATTCACCCTGCTCCCCTTCTGGCTCCTGCCTCCTCTGTATCTCAGCTCACTGGAGCATCTGCCTGAAACCACTAATACATGATTTATTTAAAAAAGAACTATAGTCCTTGCTAGGAACTGTGTCCTTACCCACTTCAGCTGTCCAGCTTTGTTTATGATCACCTTGCCTTTTGGTCACAGAAGTGAGACAACAAAAGTGAGTCTAACCCACTGTAAGCTTCTGCTAAAACTGGTTTGTACATTAACCATAATTGCTTTGCTTTTTTTAACCTAAGTCCTGCTCCTGCCAGCCATGGTAAGAAACTCTGCACTGATAACATGCTAACATGGAGCTGGGACCCTGAATACATTGGTTATTGCCTGTGTAGGACGCATTATTCAACTGGACACCCAGAACGAAAGGTTCCCTTTGCTTTTGACTGTAGTTTAAGTCAGTAGTGCTTCAGCACCTCTACACTTATACACCTAAAGGCCCAAATAGACACTCCCTGTGGCTGGAGCACACTGCGAAGAGCGAAACACAACCATTCCCATCCACGAAGGCCCAACGAGGACATAGAACACAGCATTCCTGCACGGCCTGCTTGGGGTGGTCCCTCAGGACTAACCTCTAAGAAAAGTATTTCCATGTCCAGCGGTTCCATTTAATTATTATCTACAGGAATGGCCAGTGGCTATCCCATGACAAGCGTGCCACTGCACAAGGAAGAAATTACTACTGGAGATGGCAGGGGGCCCCAGGGGAATAATCCGACTGAGCATTTTGTTTCTCTTCAGTGAGAACCTTGCTTGGCACTTCAGGTGGGACCTTTCCTATTGGAGCAGGACATAGACTGATATACATATGGCTGTGTATAATCTGAGGTGCCATAATGGTCAAAAATGGCTTGGAACGCTACACCGAGGGATAGCCTATGATTAGAGTAAATAGGCCTCCCATCCAAGCCTTCCTCCCATCACCTTTTTTAAGGGAGAACAGAACCGCATGCTTTCCAGCCTGTGCTACACAAGTGTGCTTGCACAGGCAGTTGAAAGACACAGAAGCTGGCGCCCCTGCCAGCAGGGAGAAGTTGACAGCTTTGCAGAAACTGGTCTAAACATGTATACATCGTTTCCCACACGGTCTTGAAAATAAGCACACACTTGCCCTAAACATGGGCCCAAGAGAGAACGCATCAGGGTGCACCTGTGTTTCTGAAAAAGAAGGAACTATTTATCAAATTATTAGTTTTAAAAAGTGAAGAGCCTGAGGAGCAAGGCATAGCCTGGAAGGCATAGGGACTACCCTGATTTACATATTTGACATGTGGTATCACAGAAGGGCAGGGGCATGGACAAAGGAAGTAATTTTTTTAGCAGTCACCTAGGAGCAGCTGTGGGATCCTGGTGGACTTGGCCCTTTCTGCGGGGATATCCCCAAACTTTTTGCCTTCTTCCTCCTATTTTATCTGACCTGTTTTTGTTGGCTTTAGAACTATGGGCACTTTACCACTGCTAATCAGTGCTACAGTGCATATGCTCTTGTGTCTAAATTGTATTGGTTTAACCATGACTGACATATCTGATTGACTGGTAGTCCCCACTAAAGTGCACTGTGTGTGCCTGGGCCTGTAAATCAAATGCTACTAGTGGGCCTACAGCACTAATTGGGCCACCCACATGAGCAGCCCAGCAACCATGTCTCAGGCCTGCCACTGCAGTGTCTGTGTGGGCAATTTTAAACTGTCATGTCGACCTGGTAAGTGCACCCACTTTCCAGGCCCAAATCTTCCCATTTACTATATGTAAGGCACCCCTAAGGTAGGCCAAGGTAGACCCATTGGCAGGGTGAAGTGTATTTAAAAGGTATGACGTATACTGGTGTGCTTTACTTGTCCTGATAGTGAAAGACTGCCAATCTTGTTTTTCATTATTGCAAGGACTATCTCTCCCATAGGTTATCATTGGAGCTGCCTTGTAACCTCTTACAAATGCAGCTTCCAATTGGGAAGAGAAAGAGATTTGGAGTCCCTGAACTAACAATTTAAAAAATACACCTTTTAGTGAAATTGGTTTTTAAATTGCATGTTTGAAAAAGCCACTTTTAGAAAGTGGGCATTTTTTTGCTTTACTACCCTGTGCCTCTGCCTGCCTGTGGAATCCATGACTGGTTTAGACTGACAGTTGGGTTGTTTGGCATTCACTCTGGACTGTCACATAAAAGGAGCTGAGGTGTGCCTGCATTCCCTGATGGCCCATCACCAGGCTGATGGGTCTTCGTGAGCTAGAGTGGTGGGAGGAGTGGTCACTGACACCTGAATAGGGCTGTGCCTGTCCTCACACAAAGCTGTCTTCACACTTCTGTATTGTGCCTGGAGCCAGGTCGGGGAAAGGCTGGATCTTGTGCACTACAAGACTTGTGCCTTTGAAGTTTGCCTACTTCAATGGCAGAAACTGGTATAAGTACAGGAGCTGTGACACCGTAACTTCAGAACACTTCTGGACTAAGAGGAGATTGTGCCAAGAAGAAGAGCTGGAGAAGCTGTAGGAGGGGAACTGCCACTCTGCTTGTTGCTGTGTTGTGCTGGCCTACTGCTTGCTGCTTCTGTCTTGGGTATTACTAAGGAATGGACTTTGCTTTTTGTATCCTGCTTGTCAAGGTTCTCCAAGAGTTTGTGTGTGCTTGCCTTCTGTTAAGAAGTCTCAGGGCCATCAAAGACTTCACCTGCAGCCCCTGAACTCCTCTGCTGGGAGTTCTGACCTGCCAAGGGGTGTCAATTCCAGTTCTGGGCCCATGGAGGTGGCTTTGATGCAAAGAGAGAAGAAAATCCATGCACTGACATTCAGGGGCTGTTTTTCCTGATGTAGTGCTGTTGTGCGGCTGAAAAACCAATGCATTGCCACGGTGTGGCCAAAGAGTCAACGCAGCGACTGGAGTGTTTCTGCAAGATTGCTGCAGCCAGAGTCCTGAGCCCTGTGTCTCCGACATCCGAGGCACTCGCTCCGACTCCAACATGGGCCCTGTTGTGCAGCTGAAGAAATCGATGCATCACCTGCCACGCGGCTTGAAAATCAACACAGCGCCTGTTTCACCACCAGCGCATTGACCCAGCATGTCCGGATTTTCCACACATCATAGTTCAATGCTGTCTCTTCATCAATGCAACCCCGCAGTACAGACCTAAGGCCACGTGTCTTCAAATTGACGCTTCACCTCCCCTTGCAGTAAGGAATCAAGGTAACTCTTGTCCTGCCATGCAGACAGAACTGACGCCTACATTCCTCTGGGACTAAGCAACTGATGTATCACTTTTGGTTTCTGGTGCCTCACCTCCTCTGCAGCTGTTTTTCTTCTCTAATTTTGATGCATCAAAGTTACTTTGTGCTAAAACGAGCACATCCATAGCTTTATATGGACTGAACTTGCTTAACCTTTTAAAAGTGATATCTTTGCTTATGTATGTTTGATTTTTGTCGTTTTGGTCTTGTTTTACTTAAATAAAGGTTGGTTATTTTTTAAACTGGTGTGGTATCTATTTGCAGTGTTTTCACTGTGTGACAGTGTGTGTGGGTACAAATGCTTTACACATTGCCTCTGAGATAAGCCTGACTGCTTGTGCCAAGCTACCAAGTGGGTGAGCATAGGTTATCTTGGGTGTGTAACTCCCTTACCCTGACTAGAATAAGGGTCCCTACTTGGACAGGGTGCAAGAAAGTGCCAACCAGAGACTACCATTTCTAACAGATCCTATGACAACCTTTTTAAGCCCCAGCATGGATTATTGTGTGCCACCCAAACTCTCTTGAGTCACAGCAAGAGGGTCTCCTGGAGAGGTAAGTCAAGGAAACACACATTCCTGGATTTGGGGCTCTTGCCGAGGGATGCCAGGGGTGCATGGCTTATTGCTAGGTTCTGTAAGGTTATTTGCTAGTCAACTGAGTCAATGTTGATATAAAACTCTACTGGTACAGAAATGTAATATTTATTAGAACAGTAGGTGCATATGGAAGTTAAAATCACGGAATATTCTCGGTAAAGGAATTAAAGATAATTTCAGTGCATGTTCATAGAAACAACTTGTAAGAAATTATGTTACTGGGTGAGGGTGTGAAACCCTTCTCAAGCAGCAAACACTATTCTTCTCAGGGTGAAGGCAGAAGGAAACCCTAAATTGACCTATGTTTAACCCTCGGGTAGATTGGCACAGAACAGTCAGGCTTAACTTAAGAGGAAATTTGTAAGGTATTTGTGCAACACTTCAAACAGTAACACAGTGAAACACCACAAAGGAGCCCACAACAGAGTTAGAAAAATAGAATAATGGTTAATAAATTAAAGACCAGAACGACAAAATCCCTTCAGTTGAACTGGAGATATTACATTTTAAAGATGTTCATACAAATGGCACCAAAAGTTGTAAAGCACAAACTATGGATATCTGGTCGCGCCAGACCCAGACAAAGTCACAAGTTCAGGCTGGCAGGGATGGAGCATGGGCCAGCTACAGGGACCCAGTTAGGCCCTTTGAACAGAGTACCTTAAATTCTGGTTTGTGGAGTGTAGCGAGGATATCCATAAAAAATGCATTGCGCAGCCGAACTGATTCATCGGTGCTGAGATGCACCAATGCTGCGGTGTGAGGTCCTGATGCATCTACTTCGAAGATCTCATCAACGAGGGCTTGCGATGCAAAGTCCTGAGTCAAAAATGCATCGTGCAGTTGAGGCAATGAAAGTGTTTCAAAGAGCAGCAAGGCTGCAATGTGGAGTCTGGCATCGTCGAGGCTGCCATTGACAAAGGGTTTGTGGACCTGCACCAAAGATGTGCTGCATCTGATGCGGTGATGTGCTGTGATGCAGGTTTCTGAAGCGGTTCAGATTCATGCAGCAGCATCTATGCATCGGTTCTGCTTGGGGCTGTGAAGCAGAGGAGATGTGTCAGTTCTGCTGGATCCACAGAGGTTGGCAGAGCATCTTAGGCCCACTTCCAAAGGTCCAGGACTGGGATGACATCACATGGCAGGGTAGACTCATAGATGGCAGAGTCCACGCGCAGGAGCAAGGTTGTTGGAACTTTCTGTCCATGAGGCTCAAGTCAGGAGGTAAGCCATTTTGCCCTTGGAGTCACTCAGGTGTTCTGGATTCAAAAGAAGCAGGTCCAGTCCTCCTCACACAGGCAAAAGGTCAGCAGGCAGCAGGTCAGCACAGCAAGGCAGTAGTTCAGCAGGGTAGCGGTCTGGCAGAGTGACTGTCCTTCAGCAGCTCAACAGTTGTCCTTCCTGGTAGAGTATCTACAGGTCCAGAAGAGTACTGAAGTGGTGCTCTTTTAAGTCCAGTATGTATACTCAGTTGTGCCTTTAAAGTGGGTTAGAAGCTTTTAGAGGTTTCCCTTTGAAGTCCCCAGGCATCCTGCCTTCCTTGTCTGGGCTCCAGACTAACTGCAGGAGGGTATGCAGCCCTTTGTGTTGAGGCAAGACAACCTATTCAAGTTTAAGTGGGGCTGAGCCCAGCTCCTCTCTTCCATCCTGCCAGTGAAGGCCCATTGCGGAACACCAAAGCTCCCTTCTGTGTGTGGCTGTCCAGGAGGAAAGCAAAGTTCAACCGTCAGCTACACCCAGTCATGTGACCCAGGTACAGACTACAGGCACTAAATGGCTAAGGCAGAAAAATGACAACATTCTAAAAGTTGCATTTTTAAAATCGTAAATAAAATCTGACTTTACCAGAAGTTAGTGTATCTCATTACAATTCCAAAGACACCAAACATGACCGGGTGATCTGCTTCCATTTAGAAATTACAGCTTATTATAGGTTATATGGTAACTCCAATGTTAGTCTATGAGAGAGGTAGTTGCAGTAGTGAAAAACGATTTTTTTTGTGTCTCACTACCAGGACATGTAAAACTTAATAGTACCTGCCTAACATTTTAAATACACTGTACCCTGCCCTCCAGGCTGTCCAGGGTCTTCCCTACGGGTGAAGTATATGTATTGAAAAGGAAGGTTAGGGCCTGCTAAAAGGTATATTTTGCCAGGTCAAAAATGGCAGTTTTAAAACTGCACAGACAGACTACAATTGTAGACCTGAGCCAGGTTTACAGGGCTTCATACCTGGGTGGCACACTCAGTGCTGCAAGCCCACTAGTAGAATTTAATTTACAGGCCCTGGGCACATGTAGTGCCACTTTACTAGGGACTTACAATAAATTAATGATGCCAATTGTGTATAAGCCAATGTTGCCATGTTTTATGGAGTGAGCACATGCACGTTAGCACTGGTTAGCAGCGGTAAGTGTGCAGAGTCCTAAGGCTATAACAAAAGAGATAAGCAAAAAAATGGAGGAGGAAGTCATAAAGTTTGGGTGAAGGCCAGCCTAAGCCTGACAGGTCTAACACAAAGGAAATGTTATGTAATGATGAAATGCATTGGGGTTAATGGTTCTATGTTCTGCCAGAATTTTTATTAAGGCACTCCTCATTGTTGCATTGGGGCTATAGGGGGTCCAGGGTACATTCATCTGGTTAATTGATCTGTGTGAGCTTTTTTGATTTTGCAGCCCATGAAGGTTGTGATGCACTTTAGAAGATGTGCTCATATGAGTTTTTACCTGCCAAATATTTCTCAATTACTGCATATTATTTAGTTTTGTGTGTAATAAAGTACCTCGCCTTATAAGAAAAAAGAACAGACTGGACAGCAATCTATTAGGCGTTTTAAGAGTTTGAGACATAAAATATTAGTACCTAGGTCACATTGCAAAATCAGAAAGGTCACAAACAATTGGTGACCAATTTACAGCCACTATTTGTAACATCTCCCTTAGCACATCTGGTTCATAATTCAAAAACATAAAATGTGCCTGTTAAGCAGTGTCATTCTATTCAAGTGGAGCTGCGTGATATTTGACAGAAACATTAATTACACCTGTAATTCCATGAACAGTATACCATTGATTTTATGGATTTTTTCTGTGATCTTTAAATACTTTGTCTATCATTGGAATAAATTTGCAATATTCATAAAACATTTGAAAAAATAAAGCTGTTTTATGCTTATGAATAACTTTGATAAAAAAAAGTCAGTGGGCTCGAAATGTAGCAAAGCAATGTAGGCGAAGCTGAGAACTTATATAGGAGCACAATAACCATGACTAAATGTTTTTGTAACAAATGCAGTATACTCATAGTTTAGAACATCTGTTAGACCTGGCATCCTTGCCGTGGTTTCCCCAGACTTTTTGCCTCTACCGCCTGTATTTTTGACTGTGTGCTGAATTTCTATTTTGCTGGTTTAGATGCTTTAGGCACTTTGCCACTGCTGATCAGTGCTAAAGTGCAAGTGCTCCCTGTATAAATTGTGATTATGATTGGTTATTCATGATTGGCATGTTTGATTTACTGGTAAGTCCCTAGTAAAGTACACTGTGTGGTCCCAGGGCATGTAACTCAAATGTTACGGATTGTGCCTCCCACACAAGTAGCCTTTCAAATGTGTCTCAGACCTGTCACTGCAGTGTCTGTGCACACAGCTTTTAACTGCCATGTTGACCTGGCAAGTGCACCCACTTGCCAGGCCTTATCCTACCCTTTTATTACATGTAAGGCACCCCTAAGGTAGGCCCCAGGTACCCCCATGGGCAGGGTACAGTGTATGTGAAAGGTAGGACATGTACTGGTGTGTTTTACATGTCCTGATAGTGAAATGCTGTATATTTGTTATTCCACTATTGAAAGGATTAGCTCTCCCATACGCTATCATTGGAGCTGCCTTGTAACATTGTACAAGTCTAACTTTCAATTGGTAACAGCTTGAGATTTGGAGTTTGGGCTCTCTGGACTTAGAATCCAATAGTTAAGGTCGTTTTTAAATTGTGTGTTTCAAAATGCCACTTTTTGCAAGAGGGCATTTTCTTGTTTAACCATCCTGTGTGCCTCTGCCTGCTTGTAGATTCACCTTCTGATTTTAGACTGACAGGGGCTGTGTGTGCATTCACTCCAGACACTCCTACAAAGGGAGCGGAGATGTGCCCTGAATATGCAGATGAGCCACCCTGGGCTAGGGTGGTGGGAGGAGTGGTCACTAGCACCTGAATATGCTGTGACTACCCTGCACCCTCTGTATTGTGGCTAGACCTGGGAGAACAGAGCTTGTTTTACTGCGGTGCTTCCGAAAAGATTGACGCATCGCCTGTGTGCGGCACGAGAAATCACTGCAGCCTGAATCCCAAGCACCAAGTTTCCGAAGTCTGAAACTCCCATTATGAATACAACGCAAGCCTGTTGTGCGCCTGGAAGAATCAACACATCGCCTGTCTGCAGCTGCAGAAAGCGATGCAGTGCCTGATTCGCCGCTGCATCAACCCACAGCGCCTGCATTTTCCCACGCATCGCACTTGTGCATCAAATTCGACACCAGCAGACCCGAGCCATCCGGAAGTCAGCGCATCGCTTCTCCTTACAGTCTACATTCTATGCAACACTTCTCCTGCGTGCAGCATAACTGATGCATCGCCTCTCCGTTGACTCAGGAATCAATGCATCGCTGTGTTTTCTTGCACCTTGCTATCTGCTGCTGCTTTGTTTGGTGAATGTGGACGCATCCTATGGTACTTTGTGAAAAACACATGCACCCATAGTGTTCTATGGACAGAATTTCTCAAAAAAATGTAAAAGTGATATTTTGATAAATGTATGTTGGATTTTTGTCATTTTGGTCTTGTTTGGTTTAGATAAAGATACTTTATTTTTCTAAACTGGTATGGCGTCCATTTGTAGTGTTTTCACTGTTTTACTGTATGTGCTATGTAACCCTGGGCGTAGTTCGCGAAGTAGCGCTTCGCGAAGCTACGCAAAGTGAAGTTCGCACTACGCGAGCTTCGCGTAGCACTACGCGAACTGCGTAGTGCGTGTTCGCAATGATTACACAGTGCCGGATGCTTGTCCGCACTGTGCAATCATTGAAAACGGCATCTTGCACAGTGCGAGCTGTCTTTTACTGCCGCTCGAGTAGATTTTTACTCGAGCGGCAGCTTTCTCAACGCGGACTGGTAGTTTCTCATCGCGAGCGGTCGCGAGCATACGCGACCACTCGCAATGAGAAACCTGACCTCCCCGCGTTGAGAATCTCGCCGGGAGGTTTATTTTCCACGCTCGCGATCAGCAACTTGTGTTGCTGATCGCGAACGAGGAAAAAGTCTCGCCGGGATGTCATTTTGCTTGCTCGCGGTCGCCAACTTGACGTTGAGGACCGCGAGCAAGCAAAAATGACCGCTGCACTACGCTACGCGTGTTTGCACTGTGCTACGTGCAATTCGCGTTGTGCGAAGTAGCGCAAACTTCGCAAACTACGCGAGCGTAGCGTAGTTTTCCGCCCAGGCCTAGTGTTATGTACAAATGCTTTACACATTGCCTCTGAGATAAGCCTGTCTGCTCGTGCCAAGCTACCAAGAGGGTGAACAAGGGTTATCTAGGGGTGTAACTCCCTTATCCTGACTTGAAGGAAGGGTTCCTACTTAGGCAGGGTGCAAGCCTCTGCCAATGAGACCCCCATTTCTAACAATGTCAGAATACATTTTTTATAGAAAGCAAGGAATTGCTTGTGATTTGTTATTTAGTGCCAAACTCTTGATGGCACTTCAGTATGAGAGAGTGCATGAACACAATAATTGAAAAGTAAATTGGCATAATTACCATCCCAAATTCTAGCAAGACATGCAATATATTAATTTTCTTGAGATAAGACCTAGAAGGTAAGCGTACATTCTTGCATTTTTCCTGGAATTTTGTGTTTCTATTGAAAAGTCTACAGAATGTAAAATTCTGCATAGAGTAATATCAATAAACTAAAGGTTTGGCAAAGGTTTGATATGTAAGCCATATTGTAACAATTATTAGTTGACGTTTTTTATCGTCTGTGCATAAAAGTCCATTAAATTATATTCTTCCTAAAAGAATTTCCCCACTCTTAACATCTCCACAGGATCCAGCAGGGATATTTTTACAAATTAGTACATTTTTGCCCATGACTAAAAATTCAAGGCAGATCTCATTATGAACCCCGAGAACAGTCAACATTAAATACAACGTAATTAGTTAGTGAACATTTTTTTTTAACTTATTACAGTAATGTTCAAGCATGCTGAAGAGTACCTTCTCTGCTCCAAATTGTCCTACTTTCACGACCAGGAAAAAATGGTACAGGCATGGCCTACACCCAACATTTTGTAGGTTTAGCTGATTTCGACCTGATTCATCATTTGGATGTCAGCCCGCCATCTGTTGGGGTGGAGGGGGACGTTTCATCCTCCACCCTGATGGACTACTGCCTGCCATAGCTGGGGATCAACGCGGGCCCTGCAGTGTTTTTTGTGCCTTGATAGGCAATGAAAGTTTGGTGAGCAACAGCCATATTTAAGGTGCCATTGGGAGCTTTGCTTTGGGAAAAGAAAAAAAAAACACACTAATGACCCTGAGAGTTTTCTGCCGGGTTGTTAAAGTCATTAGTAATTTGTTTCTGTCTGAGACTACTAAGTTTTGCCTTGCAGTCTCGAAGAGGAAAAAAAACTTAAGACCATCTTCTCTAAATGGGGCAACACTGGGCTACGTGGTATGCTTTAAATAGACAATAAATGTTGTGCCAAAAATATCATACTTAACACTTTGATAAACTAACGGTATTGTTATGCAAATGTTATGCACTGCTGTGCTTAGTTTGGCTATGCAGTGCATGAGTGAAAGAAATGTGTTTCACTCTTATGCCTAAAAAGATAACCTGCGCTCAGCTAACTTGTTTCCTGAAGCTTGCTTGCAAAGACTGTTTTTAATGCCAAAACAGTTTTAAACCCTTTTTGCCATCTTTTGACAGGAAAATACTTCACATGACAAATTTCCACTAAATAGGTAACCCAATATCACATTATCAATTAAATCATCAGATTTCATTAATTGTAAAGATTCACCCCTGTTTTAATCATTAAATATAGTTTACCTGAAATTTAGCTGCTATCTCTACCTTCGACATGTCACACTCCTCATTATCATGTTCTCAATGTAATAGGACATGGCCGCTGATCTCCAACTTCCTGTTCATAGACAACACAAATGAAATATTCCTTCATTTTCATGTATTAGTATTTTTCATAAACTGTAGCAAGGAAAATAAACTTCTCGATTTGTTTGGAGTTCAGAGAGTAGAGCAGGGCACTCTGCACAAACATGGCAGAGTACCCTGTCCACTGACCTTGCTGCCCACCTACTCGATTTTGATTTGGATTAACCACCCTGTTTCTGCTGGCTGAACCTCCACTGGGAAAAAGCTTTGACCAATGGCCTGAGTGACATTGGGCCTTGCTTAACGCTTCTCAGACTGTCCACCCTATTTAGGGTGGATGTTCCAACATACTTCTTTTCCTGTTCGGGACCACGGTTGTATGACGGTACAACGCAGGTAAAGACATCGTATGCCTTTACCAAGCATTTTTTCCCCCCACACCCCTGACTTACCTTAAATGCGTGGTGAAGGCATGCGTTGTAAAGGCATGCATGTGGTAAAAATGTGTGCTAACAAATGCATGGTAAAGGCACAACGAGGTAAAAACCTCGTTGCAAAGACTGTTTCCTGGGACCACCAGGGAAAGCCATGCTGTACCAAAGAGGAAAGCAGAAAAATGGCCTACACAATGGAAGAAATCTACCAGCATTTTAGGAACATTTAGTTTTTGTTTTCAAAAGCAAACTCCTGCTTTGAGGAACAAAACTCCGCAAACTTTCCATGCTTTCCATGGAGCCACCACAATGGCAGCTCTGCTGAAGAAACAGGCCTCCACCTGCCTAAGTGAGATCTATACTTGGCAGTCATTCTTCCGCAAGGAAAACAGTGAAACCTTTTGCTTCAGTGGCAAATACATGGACTGCTGCCGAACACTAAATATGGCCACTAAGTTTTAGCATGCAATGCGGTTTACAATCTTCCAGCCAGAATGCTCGAATTTGATATAAAATGTGAAGAATTAAGCTTTCCAGTTTTTGCATGATCAAATCACAAAGCAACTGTGATGCCAATGTTCAGCGTACTATGTGACACTAAGAGTCTAATTACGAATCAGGTGGAGCAGTATCCCGTAGTGGGATATCCCTCAGCCTCACCGCAACTTGCCCAGTGGTTCCACTCTGACTCCAATTTATCGGATGATAATTCAAGCCAGTAAAATAATTTGAGGCTTTGGCTGCAATAGCAGCCAAGCATATGTCCCATTTCCCTTTTGAAACAAGCATTTGTAATGCAATAGGTCACGCATTTACGAGAGTTTGAGCTATTGGCATTGTAATCACAAAATACCTATAGCTTAAACTCTCGCAAATGCGAGAACTATTGCATTGCAAATGCAATTTATGTAAAAGCCCCCATGGTGCACTTTCAGGTTAATGTCGAACACACCCCTTTCTTTAGACAAGCTGTGTCTAAAGAAAGGGGCGCGGCCACCATTAAAGTGAAATCACGTTATGTGGCGCTTTTATAAACAAAAGCATATGCAGACGCGTTCGGGCCGCAAACAACAAACTTAAGGCATGGCCACCACTGCATCAGTGTGGTGTGTGGTGCTATGAAAAAAACTAGAGTGTGTCCTGCCTACAACAGCAGGCAGGAGAAAAACATGTAACCAAATAGTGCTCGGAAGCTGTAATTAAAGCCTACCGAGTAACAACACATGTAACAGGGGTGTCCTCATGGGAGGTTACAAAATGAGACAAGGCGGTACTAAGGAGGGACTGCTAAGCCTATTGACCACTGAAAAACCACTGTTTCTAAAGGACCATGACACAAGCCAATTAAAAATTTGGGCAGAGATTGGGCCAAGCTTCAAGTCCATACTTGAATACAGCATGCCTCGCAGAGCAGTGCATGTGCTGCCCAGGCTCGACCTAAAAGAAAAATAAGGGGGTGAATAATCTCCCCTGCCAGGGCACTGTTTGCCCCCTTTTCTCCCCTATCCCAAACCTACTTCCTCCAGTCCCACACAGCATCTGACTCCAGCTCGCATTTACCTCCTGATCATAGCAGGTGATAAATTTGAGCGTTAATCTTCCCAGACCAAGAAAAACCATGCAGAACTCTGCCCCGTGATATTATGTCGGTACAGTTATTCTCCATTCTGAGACCAGTAATTCATAATTGCACGGGTCTGATGGGGTCTTCCCACACAGTAATGATTTCCTGTGCAGGGTGTGCACCCCTCCAGAACTGTGCAACTCATAGTCAGGGCCTGAGAAGGTTACGGAGCAGCTGAATGTTGATTTGATGGTCTCCAATGAAAACATAACAAAAATCGGAACCACTGTGACCGATGTGTGCTTGTGGTGACAAATCATGGTAATGCTACATGATTGAACACTACTATGTTGGTGGAGTACCAAGTGAAATAATTAACATGACAGAGGCTTTGAAAGATCCAGGACAGGGAAAAAAAAGGAAAATAAACAATTGCCTTTTTTGCAGTGCCGTTTTTCTGTATGTTGAACCATGGGCTGACTTGTACTGTGTGCTTATGGATTAAAAAAATGGAATATGTCTGAAAAAAGGGTGTCCTCAAGGTCAGTGAAGTGGTGTTCGGGCAATGCTCGGATGTAAAACAACTCCTCCTCCAAAGAAGACTTTCTATTTGTGTTAGACCTGGCACCATTGGTGTGGGTCTCCTTCCATTTTTTCACTGTGCCTCCTATGTTTTTGCTATGTTTTTGCTGGTCTAGATGCTTTGGGCACTTTGCCACTGCTGTTCAGTGCCAAAGTGCATGTGCTCCCTATTGTAAATTGTTGTAATGGATTAGTGACTCCATGATTTGCTTATTTGATTAACTTGTCAGACCCTAGTACAGTGCACCATGAGTGCCCAGGGCCTGTAAATCAAAAGCTGCTGGTGGGCTTGCAGCACTGATTGTGCCACCCACAGAAGCAGCTTGTAAAATATGGCTCAGGCCTGCCATTGCAGGGCCTGTGTGCAGACTGGGACTGCCATGTCGACTTGGCCAGTGCACACACTTGCCAGTCCCTAAACCTTCCCTTTTCTGCATGTTAGTCACCCCTAAGGTAGGCCCAAGGTACCCCTGTGGGCAGGGCGCATTGTATGTAAAAGATAGGACATGCCCTGATGTGTGTGGCATGTCCTGATAGTGAATTACAGCCAATTTCGTTTTTCACTATTGTAAGGCTATCTGTTCCCATAGGCCAGAATGGGCAGTTTGATTATAACATCTTATAATCCTAACTGACCCTGGGAACAAGATAGGAAAATAAAGTTTAGTATGCCTGAACTCAGAATGTTAAAATACATCTTTTAGTGTGGATGATTTTTACATTCTGTGTTTGAAAATACCACTTTTAGAAAGTGGGTATTTTCTTACCTAACCATCCAGTATGCCTCTGCTAGGTTTTTGTATTCCATGTCTGGTTTGTGAGTGACAGGAGGCTGGAGAGGGCTTTGGCTACAGCAGTCTGATGAGTCAGTGCTGGGCTGAATAGGACCTGGGTTGAATAGAGAGTAGGGGGGAGGAGATTTCCTTTCACATGCCTGAGCCTACATAGAATAGAGAGTAGGGGGAGGAGATTTCTTTTCAGCTACCTGGGCCAGGTCTGCTTTCAACAATGCTGTCTCCACCTCCTGCCAGGAAGCTGCACCAGGGAGGACAGAACTGGTTTTGACTAGGTACAGACACTCTCTGCCTCCAGAGAACAAAGGATTTAGTAGTATAAATACTGGGGCCCAGACCCCAGAACTTTAGATCACTTCTGGGAATCAAGATGAACCTTTGCCAAGAAGAGAAACCAAGGAAGCTGAAGGAGGAGACTCCCCCTGCGCTGGTTACTGTTTGGGGTTGGCCTGCAGTGGTTACTTATTGCCAAGGAAAGGAGAAAAGGAACTTTGTATGTACTTTAATCATCTTGAGGAAGATCTCCAAGGGCTTGAAGCTGAGCTTGCCTCCTGTTCTGAAGTCTCAGGGACACAAAGACTTCACCACCAGCTCCCCCTGAATTCCCTTGCTGGGAATTCTACCTGCAGAGAGGTGCCTGCTGTTGTTTTGGGCCCTCTAGAGACTGCGTGTCACTGGAAGCGCGACGCAACGAGGAAGAAGCGTGTCGCCGCAGCAGCTGGTGCCGTCGCATCGCCGAAGAAGCGTGCCGCAGCCGGTTGCCGTCGCATCACCGAAGAAGCTTGTCGCATCGCCGGAAAAGCGTGCCGCTGCAGAGGTTGCCGTCGCATCACCAGGGAGGCGCATCGCAGGGCCTGTCGCGGCTCAAGAAACCACCGATTTCGCCGCACGGCCATCGGGCGTGCACGCATCGCATCCAAGTTGTCGCATCGCATCGAAGATGCCATTTTGTCGCATTGCACCGGATCATTGCATCGAGGCGCCATCTTGTCGCATCGTAACCGGAATGCAGTAAGGAACCGACGCATCACCTCCCCCGAAGCAAGGAACCGACACACCACCTTCCCTGCGACCCTTTTGTTTATATTGCGTTCCGCATCCAAGGTACTTTGAGAGTAAAGTGTCGCATTTACCATCTACAATGAACTAAACTATTTCTACCATTTGAAAGTCATATTTTTGAATACTGTATTGTGGATTTTTGTCGTTTGGTCTTGTGTTAAATCTAGATAAAGATTACTTATTTTTCTAAACTGGTGTGGTGTCCATTTGTAGTGTTTTCACTGTATTACTGTATGTGTTCACAAATGCTTTTCACACTGCCTCTGAGATAAGCCTGCCTGCTCGTGCCAAGCTACCAAGGGGGTGAGCAGGGGTTATTTTAGGAGTGTAGCCCCCTTACCCTGACTAGAAGCAAGGGCCCCTACTTGGTCAAAGGTACCTACCTCTACCTACTAGAGACCCCCATTTCTAACAATTTGAATTTCAGTAACCCTGTCATCATAGATTTGATTATCACAACAAGCAGTTGTCCGACAGGGAATGAGGAAAAAATGTAGGCCGATTCCTTTTCAAAACAGACATAAGAGATAAAGTTGATAAAAAAAAGCGGCCTTCGGTAAAGGCAGAAATGACTTATGGCATCGTAGGCTTCTGAAGCGCACGCTGGCTTGTTTAGATGCATGCTTTTCTGAGGCCTGCTGGGAAGCGCATCCTGCTTTGCATACTCATGGCACATTAGCATAAATGGGAGCAATTCAAAGTTTAAGGAAGATAGCACAAAGTTTTAGCATTTCCTTTGAAATACAACTTACTAAAATGTATATTTTTAACTTTTCTAGTTGTTTTGTTTTAGTCACAAGTATATTGTTTACCGCGGAAGGTTTTTTAAGGTCAGGAAGTGTCTCTAGAAGTTTAGACTCTCTGAAGTGCGGATTTCGACATTCTGTCTCATGACACCAAAGCACCATGTTTGACACAGCTGCCTAGATGGGAAGCAAGTAACCATGAAAGGAGACAGGGAGCTGAATGGGGAGAGGTGAGGCAAAAGAGAAGGATGAAAAGAAGGCAGGGATTGATGAGAACTATCACCAGATAACAGGCTGGAGAGGGGAAAAATGGATAATAATATGTGAGCACGAGTTAAAAAAAAAATAATGAAATAGAAACGGAGGCACAGGAGTGTCCTGTATGAAAGAAATCAAACGAAAGGCAAGAAAATCAGGAATGGGTGTCCCCAATGTGAGTAAACCTGGGGCAAAATGAACAAGTTTTGGCAAAGCCAGTAGATCTTGCCTGTTGATTAAAGATTTTGACAATGCTTGTTTGTTTTGGGAGCGAACAGACTTTAATAATAACTTGCCATTCAAAAGCAGACATCATGAACAGAAAATTAATAAATAAATTATTTAAAAATCAAAATGAATGCAGGTGTTTTGACATGAATGAGCACGCAAGCGCATGCATGGACAGCTATCATGGGAATGCTTTTTGTAGTACTTTATGAGAAAAATTATTCCCAAATGGCCAGCCATGGGTGCTGATGGCAGCCATCTTTGAATTTTTTTCTTGTATGCTATGTAGATTGCGGAGCGCACTTTCTCCCAGGAGTGCGATTGCTGAGGTATTCTGGGTCAGTGTTATGTAGTGCCTTGAAAGTGTGGGTGAGGAGTTTGAAATGTGCTCGTTTGTATATGGGGAGCCAGTGGAACTCCTTCAGGTGTTGTTTGATGCAAGTGTGGCATGGGAGATTGAGAGTGATTCTAACCATCGAGTTCTGAATGGTCTGCAGCCTTCTTGTGAGTATTTGTTGACCCTGGCATATAGGGTGTTCTCGTATCCAGCTTGCTTGTGACAAGGGCTTGTGTGACAGTTTCTGGGTGCTGATTGAGAGCCATTTCAAAATTATCCTTACCATCTTCAGGATATGGGAGCATGAGGCAGGGATGGTGTTGACTTGAGGGGCCAGCACACTTCTGGAACTGTGGATACTCTACTAGGAAGAAGGACTGCCGTGCTGCTGAAAGGACTGCCACTCTGCTAGAGTGATGCTCTGAAAGATTGCTGTCCTGCTGTGATGACCTGCTGCCCTCCCACCTGGGTGAGTAGGACCGGACCTGCCTTGCTTGTACCCAAAACCTCAGAGTGACTCCAAAGGCAAGTTGGCTGGACTCCTGACCTGAAGCCTCATGGACATAAACGGCTTCCAGCAACCTTGCACAAGCACCTGCACTCGGTCCTCTGTGAGTATACCCTTGGAAGGGGGGCCTCTCTAGCCTTTAAGGTGCTCTGCCAGCCTCTGTGATCCAGCAGAACCAACGCATCTCCTCTGCAGTACAAACCCGAGCAGACCTGACACCGCACCACTGCTGCATGGATTGGACTTGTCACAAAGACCTGCATTGCATCGTAACCCATCGGAACATCTGATGTGCAACACATCCTCAGCGCAGGTCCTCGCATCCCTAGTTGACTACAGCCCCAACAATGATGCCGGAGTTCACATCAGAGCTCCTCGGAACAAACATCTCCTCGATTCTGTGACACATCCTCAATGCCAGACTGCGCATTGCAAGCCCTCATCGACAGTATCCTCAACGACGATGCAGGACCTTGCATTACAGCCTTGCCACATCTCCGAACCAATGCATTGGTTCAACTGCATGACGCATCTTCGACATGGATCCTCGCAATGCTCCACAATCCAGTATTTAAGGTACTTTGTTCGGCATGCCTAACTGAGTCCCTGTAGCCGACGTGCATTCCATCATGGTCGGCCTGAACTTTGTCCCAGTCTAGTGCGACCAGGTATCCAGAGATGGCGCTTTGAACTTTTTGTCGCTATTTTTCACTACAATCTTTAAAATTGCATATCTTCTGTTCTACTGATTTTTGTCGTTTTGGTCTTGTTTTATTTATTAAAGAAAACTCTATTTTTCTAATTTGGTGTGGGATCCTTTTTGTGTGGTGTTTTTACTATTATTGTTTGAAGTGTTGCACAAACACTTTACACATTGCCTTCAAGTTAAGCCTGACTGCTCTGTGCCAAGCTACCAGAAGGTTGAGCACAGGTTAATTTAGGGTTGGCTTGCGCCTCATCATCGTGATAAGGATTGTGGTTGATGCTTCACCAGGGATCACACCCTAGTCGACCAACAACCCAATTTCTTACACATGCCTCACTGTGTATGTGCATATGTATCCTAACGCACAATCTACATCTTTGATTATTTTGGTCTACTACCTATTAATTTACCATTTCATAAGGCCAATAGTTTTAAACAGCACATTAAGAATATAGTATTTGTGGAATGCCAAACACATGTAAAGAAGCAAGCAGACCATAAAATGAGTGTAGCTATCAGGACCTTGCAAAAATATTAATTACAAAAATAAAAGAGGCAGAGAAGTTGAGGGTGAGAAGTGATGGGGTGGGGAAGGAGTGGCTGCAAAAGAGTAAGAATACGTGGGAGAGAAAAGGCAAGAAAGTGGAAAGAAAAGAAGACAGAGCATGGAGAGTAGGAGCTGTCGGAAACAGCAAGTGTATGAAAGTGAGAAAAGGCAAGAAAGCAGACAGCAGAAAGGACAGGGGAGGAGTGGGAGAGTACCGGATGAGTTTTTTTTAAATTTCACAGCATTTAGCAGCTACCCCTATAAATAGACAGTGTTTCTAAAAGTAGGTCTCTGTTCTTAGAGTTCCTCTCTCAACAAGCAATAAACAAAATAAATAAGACCATGAAAGCTTATTTTCATGAAAAATATTGCTCAAGACAGAACTGTGCTCTTTGATGAACGTTATGCACTGCCATGAAGTGCAGAAAATAAACATTTTAAAAATAGTCTCTTCACTTCAGCAGTGGAAGGATGAGAACAGCAATGATGTAAATCAGCAGTGCTCCAGGAGTGGGCTAAACAGAAAAATAGAGACGAAAGCCATCAAATAAGGAGCAGGGAACGGAGATACTCAAAAAGAAATACAATCAAGAAAAAAGGGCCCATTTATAGCACACCTCTGTGAAAATGGTACCATATAAAGTAGGTCTTCAACAACAAGCAGGTAAATCTACCTGTAGGCATGACCTAAAGAGGTCAAAATTGGCTGTGTAGAGAAGGCAATCATCACTCTCTGCACATAAGAACCACCTAGGTTTGCAAGGACTGAGAAGTGTGCATTAGATCACTAGTGACAGGAAACATGAGTTATTAATTTATGTTTCGCCAGTTCAATGTTTCTCTAGACCATTTACTTTCCAGAGATAAGCCAAACATGTAAATGGCACTGTAGGAGACCCATCAGCTCTCCAGGGTATTAACGTTCCCCTTCGTTTATCCAGAGCAGGTTCTTTTTGTGATTCAGTAAATTTGGGAGAGATTCTGCAGAACTTCACATAATCTCTACATGAGAATTTGCTTAGGTATGGAATGTCATGACTTCAATGAAGGACAGTTAGCATTGCACAACTTCTATTCAGCTAAGGGCTCCATCATTACACATTACTGGAGATCGGGTCGTTAGCAAACATTTGTACTTTGGACCTACCTATTGGCTCGTTGGCAGCTACTGTTAAGGCTAGTGAGTGGCCACAGGAAAACAGTATCAATTCTGGATGAAAAGTAGTCCAAATATTCAACTTTTGAAAGTAGAATGTATTCCTTTTCTTCACAGGTTGATTCTGAAGATAACAATTTACAGTGGACTCTGTTTTTCATTATTTCCACTTGCTGCATTCAAGAGAAGGAAGCATCCTGAGTAGTCATCATTGTTTTCAATTAAATTATCTTAGCCAAATAAAGGTCTCTGTGTTACTTTACTTTCATAAACTGTTTATATCATGCTCCGTCATCCAACTGGGCCATAGACAAACATTTTTACACAAAAAAGTGCCTGTGAGGAGGACTCCATTTTGTATGAGTGGCATCCCTTTAAGACTCTGAGGAAGGGCAAGCTGAGAGGTTGAAACACGTGTCGGCAGGGTAAATTCTGCCATGAGAAACTGCTCTTCAGTCTGATCTAATAAAGGAAATGATACATTTTCGAAGCATCAAGTGCTCCGTGGAACCTTTGTCTGCTGAAAAGAACCTTGTTTGGAGGTAGTAACAGACGTTGAGTGGTTAAGGGTGGGATATGGTGTGAATATGTTTATGTCTTTGAGGGTCATAGGGTGTGTGATGTCAGTTCTCGGACCCCTGGTGTTTTGCTGAATGAACACTCATGTTAGCTACAAGCTAGAATAATATCCATACATAAATACTTATATTAAACAACCCTTTAAAATAGGCAAAGGGTCCATCCATGGTACACAGTGTGTACACCATATAAAATAAGACTACCCTCAGATAAAATCAAATCTCCTAGACAGAACATTGCGTTCATGCACTCATCAAGACATGCATGTATCTTATGCATATAATTAGCAACACATTAGATGGAATGTTTTCTTTAATCTGATTTCTCTTTATTGTGGGTGTTCATTAAGTGTGAAAACATCCCTTAAATGTAAACATTTTAATTTAAATGACCTAAGGTGTAATAAACCCACAATATGATATTTACTAATATACCAGGGATATTGTCTACAAGCTCTGTGCTCCATTGTAAAAATTATATAGATACCAGATTAAAAACGATATAAGTGCCAAAAGGGGTAAATATCAATTCAAAAGTTAGTGAGGGGAATCACCTCAGTCTACGTATATATATATATATATATATATATATATATATATATATATATATATATATATATATATATATAAGAGTTGTACATAATTGTGAGACTCATCTGCAATTATTTTTTCAAACATTTTGCAGTTTCCATGAACTTCATGAAATTTGTTGAGAAAAAATAAATTAGGAGAAAATACTGCTGAATGTAGTTTTTGTGGAAAAAATGTCTAGTAAATATCCACTTTAATACTGAAATAGTTCAGCAACAAATGTTGGCTTGAAAATTCTCCTCTAAATTATTTATTTTTTTGATGTATGGTCCCCCATAGGTAATGTATTCGAATGTCACAATCCCTTAGCAGCGAACACATTAGATAAGTGGATTGATCATAGGAGTCAGGAATTGGTATCGTGCCTACTGGGAGAGTGGGTAGAGGTTATGACTATAGTAAGGAGAGAAAAGTGTGTGAATCTGGAGCCATAGTAGTGACAAGAAGGTGGAGTGAATAGAGGAGAACGTCATCAAGGAGTTGTCTACAAAGAAAAGGCAGGGTCAGAGATTCAGGAGGAAATGGCATGAACAAATGAGTTAGGAAAAAAGGGACACTAATGCAGTGGGATATGCTGGATGTTGCGCACAGGAGGTGTAAGGGTGAGACAATGAAGATGTTCAATGGCTACACGATTGAAGGAAAGGTAAACTTCCTTAAGGAATTGAAGAGAAGAGGACATGACCAGTGAGTAAATGTGGTGGCCAGAGGGAATGCACAGACTTCAGTTTGCAGACAGTGAATTCAGGTGAGAGGAGGTCAAATAATCTGAGGCTGTAACTACAGTGAGTGAAAAGAAAATCAGTGCTGTGTTGTGATGATCTGAGGAATTTTGGGCAATGAAGACTGTAATAAATGAAGTGACTACCTTTGGCAAGAGATAAGACGGGGAACTTGAGCCACTGTAAAGGTGGTTCCAGGAGGGATCATAAGAAGGAAGTGTGGTAGTTGAATAGTGACAACCAGTCTGTATTAAAGTCATAGATAGGTCACTGTAAAAAAACAGGAAACAGTTGGATGAGGAATCATCACTGGGTTTGTGAATAAAGCAGGAATATGAAGAGGTCAGACATCAGTGGGTAATAAAGGAGAGATTGCCCAAGGACTCACTTTTAAAGTAGTGAACACAGGATAAAGGAGATAGAAACTATGCTAGTTAGATCAAATTACAGAAGAGTGTGGGTAGGGGACAACAGGGAGGACACTAATGGCGATATACTAATGGGCTCAAAATTAAGACCAGATTTGGATTAGGAGATAAGTAAATCTACAATAAATAGAGGTGGTCATGGATATGAGAGTCAGACTGCATGGAGGTAACTGAATGAAGGTCTAAGCAGTAGAGCCAGCTTGTGGAATATTTGATGCAGGGTAGTGGAGGACATGGAATATGAGACATCACACAATGACTAGGAGATGGATTGAAGCAAAGAATCTGCAGCAGGGGGATAGTAAATGTAGGAGGGAGTAAGATGGGCAACAGAATGGCAAATATAGCAGGCCAGCTGAGCAACTGGTTAAACACAATTTTCAAGTGATAATACTAATTGAAGGTACCCTTCAGGGAAAATTAATTGTAAATAAATAATTAAACTTGTTAGTATAGTTTAAAAACTGATGGCTGTCAAAGAATGTAAAGACCCGAGCATTTGTCAGTTTTGTAACATAGGGTAGGTCAACCTAGTGACACACATAAGGGAGAACATTTCACCTCTGTGTTACCAAGTGCCCTGGTGAGCTCTGTAGTGCTGAATGTCTGGGATTCCAGCTAAAGAAGATGCTGTATTACAGCACTCTTTTTGCTGCCTGGGCTCCTTTGAATGTGCCCAGATAAATAGTCTAGATCTCCATGAATAGTACCCAATGAGATGTAGGTTGTCTCATTGTGATCACTAATAAATGGCCATGAAACATATGGCTTGAATTTCAAGAACAGGGGTCTTCTGTATCAATGTATTTCCCCATGGACACTGGATGGGCAAAACACTTTATTACATCAGTCCTAATGTTCCCAATGTATTGTTTTTTCACCTATCAGTGCCTGTGTGGTGCTAAGAAGCAGGCTTTGGAAGTGAGAAAAAAACTGAAATGGTGTATTAAAAAGATATTGCAACTTGCTAGTGTCTTTGTGACTCAAACAAAAAGGGTGTGAAATGGAGGTGATGTCTTGAGACTGACAGAGAAATGCCTTAACAGTTTGCAACCACTTCTGTTGAGCATTGAAAGGTGGCTGGCTGCCCTCGGTGACTATTAACACAAGGGAAGCTGTCAGTGAAGGTTAGCTTTCTCTGTGTGACAGGCAGTAGAGGGCAGAGCAAGCAAAGTCCCATCTAGCACTCCTTAATTGAAACTTACTGAAAGACAAGTGGAAAGCATGATCTAGTTAGGCAAGACCTTTTGATTTTACTAAAACTATAACTAGAAGTATAATCTACTGGCTTAAAGGCGTTTCAACCAGCTCTCTATCGGTTTGTCTGTTGTGTCATTCACATTTTACTTCCACCTGCTCCAGCACAGGGCATTGGGTTAACCTACTTCAGTCACTGACTAACTTCAGTTTAAGAGATTGCATGTCCTTCTTTCACAAGGAACACATCAGCACACAAAATATCTCCCTTCAGTGTTAGCGTTTTTGTTTTTAGTTTATTACTACTTTAGAGCTGTCTTTGTGTTTAGAGCCTGATGCGTTAGCAGAATGCTTTTGAGGCCAGCACAGGGCACATTCCAGATTTATCAGTTCCTGTCTCCTGCTAATGGCATTGTAAATTCCTTATGGAATCACCTTTTATATCTGACTGCTGCTGTTTCAAAGCAGACCAGATTGTGTTCATTTGGAACTGTTCATAAGTATGCATGCAATGGTGTGCATTTAAATCTGCACTCTTCTATGTCATGTTGGTATGTATATTTGTAAACCAATTTAGTCTGTATGTCTAGCTTATATGACTTTCTGGTTGCTTTCTGTGTTTTTGTATATCATACTTATATCGTCATTTAACTATTCTATTACTAATTGAAGCTGTGCTGTTTTTTTCAATATTCTTTCTATCGAATGCTGCAACTCTATCTAGGCAACACGCTCCATCTATGCTACATTCCCTATGTATGCAACAATTTATCTAGCTATTTATGCAACACTATCTATCTACGCAACCATGTCTATACAACCCTCTATATATGTGCAAGCCTCTGTCTTTGCAAACCTATCTCTTTGTAATAAAGATTCATAAAAACTTTTTAAATAGCAAAGGCAAGAGGCTAGCAGCAAATGTCAGACCCAGTGCTTGATTTGAGCCGGTGCTTTCCGGTGCTCGGCACCGCCACCTAATTGTCAACACCATACTTAGAACAGTCTACCACATGGTGGCGCTACTCATCTAATTTAGAGATGAGTAGAACAACGGTAGTTTAGGAATACAATATACATTAAAATTGCCAATACCTGCCTCCCCAGCCATTCCTTTAGCTTTGGGGACCTGGAATAATCTGAATTGTCGCATTTACATGCAAGAGAGATGGTTAGTAGTTGTTTTGGCAGCGATGACAATGGCGATGGGTGGTGCAAGCTGCAGTGGCCTCCTGGTCAGAGCCCTGGCACCTAATATTTTACAAATTAAGCACTGGTCAGACCAATTATCCTTTTTAACTCTGGTATTAGCCAAGACCTCTTCATTTTACTAAATGTGTGTAGCTTAATTAGTTATAGTTAAGCAAGACTTCATTCATTAGTTTGTTGTGTTGTACACCTTTTACTTCCATACCTTCCATCGTACAAAGGATCAGCCAACTTTGGCCATTGGCTGACTTCTGTGAGTTATGCCCTGCTTCCCTTTCACAAGGAACACATTCACAAACAAAGTAGTTCCCTTCAATGCCAGGGACTTCTAGGATAATGTGTGCTTTTATAAAACTAAAAAAATATGTTTGCCTTTAGCCATTCAATTTATTATTTTTAAGATTGATGAGGGACTGGGGGCTTCTCCAACAATAAAGTTCTGCAAAAACCATTACAGAACAAAATAATGAATTACAAA
Organism: Calotriton arnoldi; assembly: GCA_963921515.1. NCBI lineage: Eukaryota > Metazoa > Chordata > Amphibia > Caudata > Salamandridae > Calotriton > Calotriton arnoldi. The sequence continues at coordinate 483,425 of CAWUFW010005888.1, read as the reverse complement.
AGTCAAAAGGCTGGCAGTCAATGCCCAACCTATTGACTTTGCCACCGAGTGTTTGCCATGGTGACCATAGCAATGATCAACCTTTGCAAATGTGATTGCAGAGCTTGAGGACGTCAGTCTCTTCCAGGTCTCCACTTTTTTGCAAGGATGAAGAGAAGGATTTCTGCAAGCACCTTCTTTGTGCTTTTCTGTATTGATAGATTTTGCAGGGCAAAAAGAATGGCCAGTAGGGTTACGGATGCTGTGCTACACCTAAGCGACCTGGCCGATAATATATCAGGCTTCTGGTTTGCCTCTTTACAGCACTTTTTTTCGTCCTCTCCTTGCACTGTTTTAAACTGTGCCAACTCCTTGATAAGGAATGTAAAATATTTTTAGTAGAACTGAAATGTTGTCTCTTATTATGTCCATATAACCGACCATAAGCAGAATAGAAAACAACGTGACAGGTGAATAGGAACTTTAATGTGCCCGTCAATGACTCGAATTGCAGCAAATGCACTTTGTTGGGAGATTAGGCATCTAAATTCAGTGTCTTTTTTTTTAATATAGCGCGAAGTCGACTCCGAAGGTATTGGAGTGCTTTATATGGGCCACCAGTTAAATTACACAAGGACACATTCATTTTTAGTTGGCATGGGGAGACTAAGTGATTTTGCCCAGAATCACAGGATGTTAAACCGAGACTCAGACTTGGTTCCCCAGCTCCACAGTCGGGAGCTCAGGCCATTACCATATGCTCACTCCAGCCATTTATAGTAGCACCTACAGAAAGTCAATTCCTACGGCAACTACCTAATCCCACTGTGCAATAAATATTTCTGAAACTGTTAGGGTGCCCCACATGCTAGCTCCCAAGAAAAAAAACAAAGATGTAGCTGCAGTGACTTTGTGAATGGAAGCTCAGTGGTCCAATTTATCATGTGATTGCTTAACTTTTTAAGAAAACCAAACTCGCATTTAAACTACTACCAATCACACCAACTAGCATGCCGGTGTGTTGCGTGTAGCTCACTGAACCGTGTAGCTGACTGAAAAACATTCTTCAGGGGTGTTTTTTCTGTCTTTCCTTATCACAATTATGTAAATAATTTGGAAATTATCCATCAGCTCTGGGATAATCTAGTGACAGTATATAAAAGGATAATACAGTATAAAAGAAAATATTATAACATTTTATGAAAATATACGTAGAAAGACTAACAGCCAGAAAACTGTCACTGTTCACTTTCATCCGACTCAAAATGCAGCAATTGGTGGAAATTGCCAGTTGGTCATTGTGATTTTCCTGCAATATACGTATACACCCTTGCTTTAAATAAAGATGCAAAAGGAACAAATGATGGACGGAATGCTGAACAATGCAAACATTCACCCCCAGTCACAAAGATCTGGGTTGAATTCATCGTTCTTTTGCTCACCACGCCACCCCAGTTTTGACCCAGCCATATGCATCAGTCTTGACCCTGTTCCTCATGGGAATAGTCCAGCCCGAACTCCCAAGCCAGGTCCTGCCTGGACCGGACTGGTTTCTGGGCATCACCCCTGGCGAGCCTGCTCAACAGTGTTAAGCTCTACCATTGAAGAAGACTACTATAAAAGGGAGTCAGAAAATTAAGTTAGCAGTGTAAGCAGTGGGATCACCAAGCAACTCACTAGAAGACTGAAAACCATCCAGAACCCTGCAGCCAGACTCATCCTCCATCTCCCAGACAGAACTCACATTACTCCACCCCTCTGAGAACTACACTGGCTCCCAAATACACAAACGTGCTTTATTCAAACTCTTCACTCACACACACACACACACATTCAAGGCACTACGCAACTAGGGCCCCACCTACCTGCAGTCTCGCATCTCCTTTCACCAACAACCCAGTCACCTCCACTCCACAGGACTCCGACGCACACACATCCATGCATACAAAGAACGAGATTAGGACAGGTGTTCTCTTACATTGCTCCTAAAGCGTGGAACGACCTCCCACTCCACAAGCTTCCTCCTCTCTTCTAGAATGCCACAAGAAGCTGAAGACCTGGCTTTTCAATTAACCAACCTAACATAGGCAGGGCTAGGCACACACACCTGCTAAGTGACAGGCTACTCTCACGGGTGATATGTGTATTTGTAAAGTAGACTAACATAACAGTGATCCTAAAAGGCAAACAGCAAAACGTTGCATGGTAGATAAGTTTGACAATGGGATAGTGCTGCAGCTTTCAGTAAAGCCTATGTGCACATGCCCATACTCTTTGTACAACATGAGGCAGAAAACCAAGAAAAGGATGTGATCTCTTGATGTGAAAGTAAAAAAAAAAAAGTACATGCTATGTTGATAAGTGAACAGCACTATGTCTTCATAACATTCTATCACATCCAAGGAGCCATAACTTCCTAAACACAAATAAATAAATACAGAAACAATACAAATGCCATTCCATCACATCAAACACACTGACTCATTAACAAACTACATGTCATGTTGCATCTTCAGTCTGTCAAAGAGACTGCTTGATTCCCCATGACATAATCCTCATAGGGACACAAGTGGGACAATGTGATAATCATCTGAATGCCAGGGAACCTCCTCCTAGCAATGGCAAACCAAGAAAAATGAAATCCAAAGACAACACTCTTTATATACTTTGTATGAACTTTTTAAACAAATTTGATAAAATTACGTCTTTTAGGTACCCAAACCTAAAGGTCGGAGGTCAAAGAGCAAGAGAACAACAATTAACCTGTAGTTAAGAGGTCACTTCAGTGGTAGAGTTATGCTATAATAAATACGTATAACATACAATATCAATAAGATATTTTAATAGGAGCAATGCATTACCACGTTCGCTGATCACTAACAGTAATTTTTGGAGCTGAATATTTAACTCTTAACCCCTTCAATCCAAAATTCAGAGTGGCACAAAATGGTGATATTAACTTTAGATTCATAACCATAAAGCTCCAATTTTATTAAACGGTTCCTTTAGCTGGCACAAGGCTTGAGGAGAAGTCATCCTTTCACTGATAAAGATAGTATGAGTCATACTTAGTTAAAATCCAGATGTATTTTGTCCCATGTTATACTATGAAATACAATAAATTGATTCAGCAAAACATAAATTGAAAATATTGAATATTCATCTAAATGAAATAATGAAGAATAAATGTGCACAGTGCACAGTTCTTGGTGTACTTAGTTCTGTATGGACAGACAGAGGTGGGGGAGAAAAATGTGAGGAATAAAACTAAAAAGAATTGCAAGGATGAAATGACCTCTTACAAACAAATTCACTTATGTAAAAAAGAAAATCATTAGAATAAAATATTTGTTTTTAAGGTGGTGCTCATCTTGACAGTGATATACAGTCGGTGGGAAATATATAGCAATAAAATCTTTGTGCGCCTATTCTAGAACACAAATATCCCAACATAGAATCCAGTGTCAAATAAATGGTAGCTTATTCTATGGTCCTAAATCTTTCACCTCCTCTTCCTATGGGCTAGGGCGCTTCCATACTCATGTTACTTGTAGGAAAGAGAGGTTCACACTCAGGCCAGAGGCGACTTGGACAGAGCCAAGGACACGTCCTTCTGATTGTTCCCTACTGAAGTACTGGGGTAAAATGGCGGCTCCCGACGGATCTTCTCATACTGGGTATCAACATTTCTTCACGGTTTCTTAATTGTAAGATTGACTACTCTTCCAGAGAGACATGCCGCCGTGGTGATACTTAGTGAGCTTTGGAGTTCAAAGTTTTCAGTGACTAAACTTAACCACAGATACTGTGTGTTGATTTTGCTATTATCTGCCATTTTTCACTTTGAGGTACAGATGAGGCTGGGACACACCGCCATTACTGAAATGGTGGCCAGAGATTCCGATGGAGCTCCTCTACATGAAGCCAGAAAAGTCCCTGGGAATCTTCCCTATGAAGTCAGCCTGGACTATATTTTCTCTGACAGTGACAACAGCCTGGCTAGTCTTTCATAATGCACGCCAAGTATGGCACAGATGGAGGACAAACTCACCACCATCACAAGAGCAGGAGAACGCGTGAATCGACACCGAATGTCTCTATGAGGCGCTCAGACAGAAGTGTGTGAGTGAGTGTGAGTGAGAGAGAGTGTGTGAGAGTGAGTGAGTGAGTATGTGTACGCGCACCCAGTGTATGCGTCTGTCTGGGATGTGTTTGCCTGCAATAGTTGTGTTTATCTCCAATTGTTTGCAGGTATGCTCAGGTGTTTGTGTTTGTTTCATGTTAGTGTAGAGCTGTCCTATCACATTTCATTTAATAAAATAAATGCATATTTAGTATTCCTGTAGGAAAAAACACTGCCTTTTAAAATAGTCACATGCACTGTAGAATATAAAAATGCTGAAAACATGAAATGATTATTGTTTTTGCTATCAGTCCTGCGCGCTGTAAATAGCAAACGTAGCCATTACCCAATTTGAATGAAACATATTTTATTCGTATTTATTTTTGGTAGCACATGCCAGATATGAACTAAGCTTCTCGGCGTCTTCAGAACTAAAGAATCCACGTCTAAGTGTCCATGGAAATTATGAATATCCCTGACAAAAGTCCGTGCACAGACTGCGAACGAGGCCTCGTCTTCGCGCGCGCGCCCGTTCTTGAATCTGCACAAAATCTTTAACATCTGTAGGAAGGATTTCAGTCACACGCGAGCCTTTCTTTCCACGACTTCAGTTTATGCCTTTTCAGTTCACTCTGCGCCGCTTTTGAAATCGCAGCTTCGGCTCGGGGGTCATGTTATTGATGTGCGTGGAGCCCTCTTCTGGAGGAATCATAAATATCTCTCAGCATTTATGGCCGGGATTTTAAAAGGACGCCTGCCAGTAGCGTCGGCGTCGTGTTAGCGGGAGCCGAGGCCCTGCTCCACCTCAGCCGTGCTGTAAATGTCTAAATATGGCCCGGTCTCTGCAGCCAGATGTGTGAGTGAGTGAGTTACAGTCCCCACCACCTCTGGCACGCAGGCTGCTTCTCAGGAAAACGCTGCTCGGCTGAACGCAGACTCTGCTGCATTGGACAGTGGTAGAATTTCAAAGGAGCGACCATGTTTAAATCCAGCGGGGCCCTCTTTTCATGCGGAATATTCCACAGATATCCCTTTCTTGCCATGATGAAGAAATTAAAATCTGGATTTCCCAACACTTTTTTCTTTTATTATTCATGAATAAGTTTTTTTATAGATTGGCCACACCACAGAGAGGGTATCAGAGCGCTTTACACAGAATAAGTGGAGTCTGAACATAAGCTGAACCCATACCACAAGCAACATCTGCAGAGTTGGGTATACTACAGGAAGGAGTGTGGGGGAAGAACTGGTGTGCCGGAAAATAAATTATAGAGGGGCAGGAAAAGAGTAGTCGACTGGTGAGTAAGACGGGCATCAAAGAGCCAATGAACAACATGTTCAGTAAAATGAGGGTCTAGAGGTGAAGGTGGTCACATCGGTTGCATAGTGTGCTGTGCAAGAAGGCTGTTGGTTCCTGCAGAAGGCCATGGGGGTGATTCACTGAACATCTGTGGAATATTACTGTGGTTTGTTCAGTATCTCATCACTACTGACAGGCCTGTATGCAAATGCACTTATGGCTGCTACCTTCAGCACAAGATGTGGAGGTGTATTTCAGGCAAGAGATGGTAAACGCAGATTTGCAAAATCCCACGTAACGTGACAACGACACAATACAAATAAACACGTTTCAACCCTACACACCCTCTTGGTACAGGGCTTAATTTGAACCATCTCACAGCATGGAAAGGCTGCTGCATGGTTACATTACAAAAAGTGTGAGTGTATGGTCCACGAGCAGAATAAAACCAAAGCAAAGACAAAACATGGAAAGGGTTTTTCACAAACAATCAACCCACAGTCATCTATAGATCACCACACATCTGTTATAGGCCACAATGGCTTGTCCAGAAATCTAAAAAGAGTGGTGCCCTGTTAGAGTGGTAGGTGGAAGGAGCTGTGGACCCCCCATGGACTAGAGGACCAGCACTTAGCATAAAACACATGGTGGTGTATAGGGAGAAAGAAGAGTCCTTCACACCCTGGACAGATGGTGACCCTAGTAAAATCCAATGGTCCTCGGAGAGGACAGCAGAAGACACTGGTGGCCTTCACTGACATCTGCTGCTCGATAATTGGAGCGCCCAGGGCTCGCTTTGAATTTATAAAAAGCTAGCCCGTGGAAGGATAAGTTAAAGTGGTTGTTGTCTGTCAAGTGCAAGAAGCTTCTTCTTTTGGTTCCAAAGACCATCACGCTTGGTCGGTCACCTTTGTCCAATTTTTGTGGTCAAGTTTGTGATTTAGTATGCTCACTTTCCACTGTTCATAGGTAAATATTTTGATGAATTTTCCATCTCACGTGATATTGAAAACTAGAGAGGAAACTATCGATTTCTTAGTAGGAATTTAATGAAAGATCATGATGGTAAACAAATTGTGTGCCACGATTCAGGGCTGCGAATACTTGCCACAAAAATTTTGCAACAATGCAAAGAAGACATAGGAAGTGACAATGCAGAACAATGTCAACGGCAAATACATACTAAATAGCTACTCCTGGCAACACCAACCAGAGCACTGAATTACCCCAAAAAACATAAAATATATTCCGGTTACCAGGGTGAAGGTGGAGTGTCAGTTTGCCCCTGTTGGGAAAACCGCTTGCACATGCATGATGTGACTCTAAAATATGCATGAACACACAGCAAATAAACTCACTGTTCAAGTAAAGAAATTGAAATCGCAGTGAAAGCCTCTGGGTATCTTTTTCAACAACTTTGTCTTCCTTCCTCCAAAATTAGATATTTAGACTGCTTGTCTATCACCTTTCTTCTCCGAGTTAAATATAAATTTAATATTTCCCACGCTCGCCCTGGGTGCACCGTTTCAAGGTGAATGTTGGCAACATTGCCTAGTCTGTGGCTGAAAAGCTGCAATGTAAGAAAGTCTGTAGCTTTCACATCCTTGCATAGAAACTGAAGGCATTTTCTAATATAAGAGATTAAATCGATTGAGGCAGCCACTCTGTGTTGGACATGGGATCAGGGAGTGACCCCTAGCACCGTGTCATTGGGGCATCATGATTGCTGTCCTGGGTTTTTTTCTGTTGCAAATCGTGGTTATTAAGCGTGTCAGTCCAGTTGGATGAAGGGCAGAAACTCATAAATACAACTTGCAGAACACTACTTATGTATGTATACACTTAGCAAATTTACCTCTAAAGCAATGGACTGCAGGAGAAAGAGTTGGTACGGGGGAAGAGTTACAAGATAACTCATAATAAAAGAAGGGGAGAGGATAGATAGGACAACAGGATCATAGAGGTTTTTTTCCTAGAGATGTGTGAAATTTATTGAGTGCGGATTTGCTTAATTCCACAACATTTTGGGAAAATTACGTGTAATTATGTGAAATCAGCACTTGATGCTATATTGTTTTTGTTAGACTTGTCACCATTGGCGTGGGTCTCCCTTCCATTTTTTTGCTGTTGCCTCATCTGTTTTTGCTGGTCTAGATGCTTTGGGCACTTTGCCACTGCTGTCCAGTGCCAAAGTGCAAGTGCTCCCTTTTGTAAATTGATGTAATGGATTAGTGATTCCATGATTGGCTGATTTGATTTACTTGTCAGACCCTAGTACAGTGCACCATGTGTGCCCAGGGCCTGTAAATTAAATGCTGCTGGTGGGCTTGCAGCACTGATTGTGCCACCCACAGCAGCAGCTTGTAAAATGTGGCTCAGGCCTGCCATTGCAGAGCCTGTGTGCAGTCTGGGACTGCCATGTCGACTTGGCAAGTGCACACACTTGCCAGTCCCTAAACCTTCCCTTTTCTACATGTTAGTCACCCCTAAGGTAGGCCCAAGGTACCCCTGTGGGTAGGGTGCATCGTATGTAAAAGGTAGGACATGCCCTGATGTGTGTGGCATGTCCTGATAGTGAAATACTTCCAATTTCATTTTTCACTATTGCAAGGCTATCTGTTCCCATAGGCCAGAATGGGCAGTTAGTTCATAACATCTTATAAACATAACTGGCCCTAGGAACAAGATGGGAAAATAAAGTTTAGTATGCGTGAACTCAGAATGTTAAAGTACATCTTTTAGTGTGGGTGATTTTTACATTCTGTGTTTGAAAATACCACTTTTAGAAAGTAGGTATTTTCTTGCCTAACCATCCAGTGTGCCTCTGCTAGGTTTGTGTATTGCATGTCTGGCTTGTGAGTGACAGGAGCTGGAGGAGTGCAGCGGCTCCGGCAGTCTGATGAGTCAGGGCTGGGCTGAATAGACCTGGGTTGAATTTAGAGTAGGGGGAGGAGATTTCCTTTCACCTGCCTGGGCCAGGTCTGCTTTCAAAAATGCTGTCTCCACCTCTGCCAGGAAGCTGCACCAGTGAGGACAGAACTGGTTTTGGCTGGGTACAGACACTCTCTGCCTTCATAGAACAAAGAATTTGTGTGTATAAAAAGGGGGACCCAGACCCAAGAACATTAGATCACTTCTGGGAAATCAAGAAGAACCTTTGCCAAGGAGAAGAGCCGGATAAGCTGAGGAGGAATACTGCCCCATTGCTGTTTGCTGTCTGGGGTTGGCCTGTAGTGGCTGTTTGCTGCCAAGGAAAGGAGAAAAAGGACTTTGCTGTTTGCTTTGTCACCTGCTTGAAGAAAAGATTTCCAAGGGCTTGAAACTGAGCTTGCCTCCTGTTCTGAAGTCTCAGGGACACAAAGACTTCACCACCAGCTCCCCTGAATTTCCTTGCTGGGAATTCTAACCTGCAGAGAGGTGCCTGCTGTTGTTTAGGACCTCTAGAGGCTGTTTGTCGCTGGGAGCTGGAAGATCGACGCAACAAGGAAGAAGCGTGTCGCATCCGCACTGATTCCCAACGCATCGCCAAGCCACGGGGAAGAAGCGTGCCGCATCCGCACTTGGTTCCGACGCCTCGCCGAGCAGCCAGGGAGAAGCGCGCCGCATCCACACTGGGTCCCGACGCATCGCCAAGAAAACCGTCGCAGCACCTGCCGTGCGGCTGCAAAAGATCCTGCATCGTACCGGACCGTCGCATCGCATCGAGCCGCCATTTTGTCGCATCGCACCGGATCGTTGCCACACATCGAGGCGCCATCTTGTCGCATCGTAACCAGAACACAGTAAGAAACAGACGCATCCCCTACTCTCCGGTAAGGAACAGACGCATCGCCTCCCCTGCGCTGCAGTAAGGAACAGACGCATCACCTCCCCCGAAGCAAGGAACTGACATCACCTTCCCTGCGACCCTTTTGTTTGTTTTGCATGACGCATCTAAGGTACTTTGTGAGAAAAGTGTCGCATTTACAACTTGCATTGAATCTAAACTATTTCTACCATTTAAGGGCCTTATTTTTGATACTGTATTGGGGATTTTTGTCGTTTGGTCTTGTGTTGGTTTAGATAAAGATTACTTATTTTTCTAAACTGGTGTGGTGTCCATTTGTAGTGTTTTCACTGTGTTACTGTATGTGTTCACAAATGCTTTACACACTGCCTCTGAGATAAGCCTGTCTGCTCGTGCCAAGCTACCAAGGGGGTGAGCAGGGGTTATTTTAGGAGTATATCCCCCATACCCTGACTAGAAGCAAGGGTCCCTATTTGGACAAAGGTACCTACCTCTGCCAACTAGAGACCCCCATTTCTAACAGTTTTTAAATGTATTTATTGGGTTTTACATTACATACAGCAATTGTAATTGATAGTCCCACCGAAATGCTAGTCATATTGGTGACATATTATGAACATATCATCAGGCAATAGAACATAAATTAATAAAAGGACATAGTTTGCGGAACAAAGGTCTGGTTATGGTGCACTCGTAGATGTCATCAGCGTACTGCTGCAATGTTGTGACGTAGGGATAAAACCAGGAACTGGTGCGGGAGTAGGGCGAGCAGAAGAGGTGGCAGCGGCAAACCGTATAGTTTGAAAGAGAACTGTGCAATCGTGGGCTGACGGGTAGGCAGAACTGTAGTCATTAAGTGGGAAGGGGTAGAAACAGTGGGAAGCGCAAGTGTTGGAATCCTCACTGCACGTACGTTAGTTAGCATTCGTAGGAGTGGCTTGCCTATATCATGGGAGCAGTCATCCTTACCCACCTCCTGTAGGAACTGTGTGAGGAGGGTAGCCCATTGGGGAGAGATAGGTCGCCTGCGCAAATGCCGAACCTCCTCATAGCAGAGGACTTGATGCTATATGTTGGCGAACGTGACATTCATCCTTGCGTCCATTTTGGATGGAAGTACACCTTTTGCGCTGAAAAATTACACAAAATCAAAAGCACTGCAAACAGCAGTCACTCGGGTTCTAGTTGTTTGCGTTGTTCCAGTGCGCTCCTGCTAAATGTTTGCTGCCAAAGTCATGTTATTATGTGATGTGGCCATTTGCTAAATTTCACGTAACAAGTGTAATGTGAAACTGCACAAACTACACAAGATTACACTGGCAAAGTGGACATTTTGCTGGGATTTGTTTTGAAGTCCATGAGCGGCTATGTGAATGTGGAGAGATGCAGCTTGAAGAGAAGTGTCTTCATTAGCTGGAGAGAGTGCAAGAAGGTGTGTCAGATCTGAACCAGCATCCTGTTCCATAATCTCAGGGTGAAGAAGACTTGCTGTCTGATTTCCTCTTTCTTGCATCACTTTGTTTTTAGTTTTTTGATGTTGCTGCTCAAGAGCTCATGCGTCTCTGGTGATCCTGCTCTTGAAGGGCAGGTGAGGACACTCTTCACACATGATGCAGCAGATCTTCCAGGTAATGCTTAGACACAGGGAAATCAGCTCAATTCATAAAAGAACTTCAAGTTGTCATAACAAACAGATCCATGGAAACGTGGCGCCCTGATGACATGATGTTAAGTGTCAACCCTACCTGGGACACAGCAGGGGCCTTCTGCCCAACTAGACACGCAAGAACAGGTAAGCCATTCTGGGTAAAAAGCACGATTTCCTTGCGATTTTGGCTTATAGAATTTGCTATTTAACTCTCTTTTAAAAGAAGGAAGAGCATAGCATGACTCACTTTAATGAATTAGTCACATCTACAGTCCTCTAATATTGTGACTAGAAACAGCTGCTGCTTTTGGTATCGCCACCAGGCAGTACACAAACTTGTGTGCAGAGTAGACTCGCAAGGATGAATCTCATGTCCCGTAGGGTTTAGGATGCTAACATTATAAAAATAATATATTTATACACAGGCATTGAAGTGTGTGCCTGGCACCACAAACGAAATCTAAGTGCTGCTGTGCATAGCAAAAAGGTTCGTATTTATATATTTTGCGGTTTAAATTCACATCAATGTGCTGCCTTCGGGCCAAACCAAGGCAACCTGCACTAGAATAGAATAATGGTTTTATTGTGGTTAAGGACTTCTTTTTATCTAGCACTTCCTAGAACAACTCTGGTGCTTCTAAAGCACTGTAAATGTTTGATTACCTAATTTATTTGTATTTAATTTAGGATGAGTTAACCGTGCTGGTAATCAAACGGGTGACCCTAAAACCACTGTAGAGGTCAGATGAGTCCATTTAACTCACTGAGGTATCTTGCTGGTGCACGGAAGGCAAAAAGTATGGCCTCAGTATTGTTTATGTTTAGTTTTCACCAGAGGGCGTTTAATAGGAGGAAACCTTTTCAACCTTTTCAACAATATTTTAGCGAATCCCACAATACACCATGGGTGGAGGGGGTGGGGTCCCTGGTTTCAATCAAGTGTTAATTTAAATAGCCGAGTTCTGCATTTTGATTAAAGCAAGAAGACGTTGTTAGCAAAAGTCTATTCTTTCAAAGTGGTGTAGTGTGTAAATCGTTGGAAATATTCATTGCTAAGTTTATTTTTCTATTTGTCAACAAACCGCAGCTAAAACATCAGTTGAGGACAATGCTGCGGTGACAAACAAACACTGTCTTGCGCAATAAGTTCTGCTGATGTCGTTAGGAAAATTTTCAAAGCAGGTGGTGAAAATCCATGATGCAGCCTACAGGAATTCTGCTGCCGACGCCCATTTCATTTATAAAAGCAAAAATCCTATTTCAGAAGTTGTCCACTGCCAGCCCTAACTTCGCTATACAACTTTCCCAAGACAAGCAAACTTGGAAGCCTCTGTCTTTCCTGGACTGGGCCCTGCCAGACATCTGATTCTGATGAATCATGAAAGGAAGGCAGGCAATGCAAGCCATGGGGATTTGAAATAGGGAAACCTCTGCACAGTGCTTCCAAAATAACTGCTCTGCTGGCCACTAACCATGGCGGAACAAGCTCACTGAACAACTTTTTTTTCCATATATCCTCGATTTTGCAAAAAGCAGAGGCCCGCCTGGAAAGAAGCACGGTTGTTCTATTCCACTGCCTCTCGCCACCAATAGTCCAGCCTTTGCAGCCTCTTGGGAAATTGGCAGTGAGCAGCAACACCAGGACACTGCAGAAAATGTCAGACCATGAAAATGCAAATGCTACTGATGGAGCAGGGTTTTGCGTAAATAAAACCTGCTCGGATTAAACCCTCAGTAACACATATTAACAGTGTGCGGTGAAAATTTTATTAATAAATGCTAAAACATGGGGAAATGCTTATGCGCAGGCGTAAACTAATGTGTGTACTAATGCATGAGACTAGGCCACAAAAATTGCTTCAAAAAACTAATGCTGCTTTTGTGCACGTTAATAATTGCTAGGAATAATATGGGTTGTGCATGGGTTAGTACAATGCTGGGATGGTGCGCTTTGAAAAATTCATTTCATGAAGAATAATAAATGTCTGTTTCGTTTTCTGTAGAAAAAACACCATGGGCCTATACTTCTGCATGCCAGTTTGGGGTTAATTGGCTAAGTAAAAATGAAAATGTTAAAGAAAGCTTTCAAACAAAGAGAGAAATGAAGAAACACAAGTGAATGACCTTCGTCGTGTGCTAAATGTCCGCCAAGCTACGGAAGAGTAGATCAACAGGTGGAAATGTGTAGCTTCCTTCACGAGATGGCAGAGGCGAACAATAGAGGCGTAGAGACTTGCAACATGTAAAATGTTGAAGGAAATATTTACTATGATTGTGTTCAAAGTTGTTTCCTGAGATGAATCTTTGTAATGTTGAATGTTTAGAACAAAGAATTGTTTAATAAAGTGCTCATGATGAAGAGTGGTGTGACAGTACACCCCCAATCTTAGCCAATGGGAGATGGAGTGCGTTTTAAAAATGAAACAAATGTGGGTTGGACATTTTAGGTTTTAGGGTATAACTGAAGGTCCCTGGTGGGAGTGATTTTTGGGTCGGCTGGTGTTTAGCTAGCGGGAGATCGTCGCTGTCGTCGGTTTGCTGTTTCCAGATAGAGGCCTACCTGTTTTCCTGACTCCTGACTTAATCTTTGCCATTCATCTCTACTTGAGTGGCCTTGCTGCCCTAACTGGCCAGTGGGGTAGTTTTCCCGATTCTTACTTGGGTTAGTATAGATAATCTACTGAATTTGCATAATCATTTGCAAATGTATTTGTCTCTGGAAACTTTTCTCTCTCCGCCTATCCACTCCTCAATGCATTGTTTATTTGATATGAGTTTGAATTTATATATTACCAATGTTTTCTCTCTGTGATAATTCATGGTTTGCATTCATGCAACTGTACTTGATGAGCATTATTTTCTTTAATTATTTACGATAAACATAAAACTACACATTGAGTCTGTTATTATTTAGTTAAAATAGATGCATAGATAAGTACATATTATTGACATCAACTACTCAACTTTAGGTCCATCGACACAATTTTGTTAGGAGAAATGCAGGTTTTGAAGTGTATTTAGTGAATTAGGAATAAACTTGCATCACACTGAACCCTAGCGTGAAGGGATTAGTTGGGTAAAGTAAATGGGCCTATATATGAAAAAATTATCGATCCCTGATCGCTGGATTACTACAATTTTTGATGCCTACTTCCTTCAATCCAGAAGACAGCAGAGCAATCTTTGAGGAACCTACACTCCCAGCCACTGACATGAGACGCGACAGCAGTGGCCAACTATCCGCCATGTCTAGAGCAGCAGAATGTTCTAAAAGGGACAGGAGTCCCACTCCCCCATCTTCAGCTGGCTTGAGGAAGTCCATGGTTTTAACCACTTAGGCAGAATCTGCCTTGTGCCTAAGGCTGAATCCAGGCTGCCAGGCACCCAAGAGGTGGTATCAGCAGAGATGGGCTTCTCACCGCTTTGAAAGTATGTACAGGAGAAAGGGAACCTGAACTGATCCCCATTCAAGCTGCACAGCCACTTATATGAATGAATCAAATTAATCAAAGTCTCAATTTTATCTTCTATTTATCTGTTTTTAATCTATTAGTTATCACCTTTTTTCAAAATTATTCAATTCGTTTTACACATTCAAGATGCCCTTCAAGGGTTTTAGTCGCATAGGAGAGGTTCCACATGTCACAATTTAAAATACCCAATGCATTTCAGGATAGTTCCCTTCGTCAGGGGTATCTAAAATACAAAAATTCATAAAAAAGACCACCAGCATTGATTATTCCGCTTCTAACTCCGTTTCCCTTCTAACTCCATTAACAGACAATGCAACTGCATAATCTATATAAATTGTACCTCATGTATTGCAAATTATATATGCTGCATGAAAAATGGCCTGTATTTATGCCCGACCAATGTTCTATTCCATTAATGATGCCTCCACGCAAAAACAATTCTTGTTAAGCACCCAACAAACTTATCCTTCTAAACCCCGCATTTCTCTGAAAACTAGATAACACATGCTTCAATGCCACCTTGCACCCCTTCTTCACCAATAGATCTGTGTCACCGCTTCACCACAACGTTTTCCAATATTGTACTCCTGCTAGGTAGTTCTCCAGTGGGCCAGTAGAGGGCTGGGATACTGGCATTTAAGGATGTCGTTTTTAGCAGAGAAATAAATAGACCCAGCTTAAACTCTGGTGAAACAAACTCTCCTTTTAATTAGCAAATTATCAATAATGCAACACAAGGAGAACAAATGCATTGTTGGTGCTGAGGCCAACTGGGCACAAGATGATGTGGCATCCCAGAGCCCATCAGTGGCCAATGAAGCGCCAATATCTTCTAAGGTAGTGTCCTTAAAAAGGGTTGGCCCACTAGTTTATCAGATGGTCACCCTACTACCCCACATACAGGACAACCTCCGAGCCAAATGAATAGCAGGACTTACGTTTTTTTTAACTGATTTACAAACAGGTAGTTTGACCACGTGTGCATTAAAACTGTTAGTGTTTTATATGCTGTTAACATAAATTGACCAAAAGTCAATGCTATGTGCAGTCGCTCATTGTGGCAGATGTGCAATCCAAAGTCAGGGGCAAAAGGAAATTTGCACCCAAATTGGGGTGCAAAGATGTAGGGACATAAGCGCACCCACAGGTTTTCTCTCCTCACACACAAGATTTTCGTCAGGTTAAAGCTGGTGGAATTTATATGGTGAAAAAATAGAACATTTGGAGCTTTTGATCCTCAAAATTGAGCAAAGCACAATGTATTACATGCCAGGGCGAATTAAGCAATGTAGTTCTATCTCGCGGTTATACGATCGCTGCTCTTATTTGCCGTATGCAAAGCTGTTTTCATTATTAAAAAAAAATATATATTACTGAGTTGCTTCATTTACCCGAGGTCATGTTATTGTAAAAGCATTGCAATATTTCAAAGAAAATGTAAAGACCGAAGAAAAACGTGTTCTGTTCTGCTCTATGGCTCAATGCATATGCATAACATTATGAATATGTATGCATTTCATATATCCATGCGCCCTGTTTGCAGGATTAGTCACAAGGTCATGCAGATTATGCATAATCCATTCCTATGTAATGCACATTATTCATTAGGGATGGCAAGCGCTTGAAGTAATTTGTATACAAATCAAACTTAAATGGTGCTCGCGTTACAGAGCAGCATTTACAAACAATGTAAATCATACAGAATCAGTAAAGAAAAGTATTCACTTTCATATAGGCAAACAATTAGTTCTCTCTGATCATCTTCATCTAAACTGGTCATGATCAGCTGCGCCACCTTAGAAGGGCACTAGCAACAGCAGGGGCGAGCTCAGCGCGTGCCTACTCAGTGACGTGCGCGCTTACTTAGCAAAGGGCGTGCAGGGGCGAGCCCAGCACATGCCTACTCAGCAACACACATGCTTAATTATCAAAGGGCGGGCAGGGTTGAGCACAGCGCGTGCCTACTCAGCAACACACGTGCTTACTTAGCAAAGGGCGTGCAGGGGTGAGCACAGCGCGTGCCTACTCAGCAACACGCATGCTTACTTAGCAAAGGGCATGCAGGGTTGAGCCCAGTGCGTGCCTACTCAGCAACACGCATGCTTACTTAGCAATGGGCATGCAGGGGCGAGCACAGCGCGATCCTTCTCAGCACAGCTCGGGTCACAGACTGAGTATGATACATTGAGCCATCCACACCTGAAAGAACACCCAATGCCTGTTTCTACTTATTGTACCATGAGCATAAACTCCTTGCGCTGACCTCGCGCTCGGTGTAACCTCCAGGACAAAGGAGATATATGTGAAAATCAAGACCTCACTTATAAATTAAATAATGAGGAATTCTTAATGACTAAACTTTTATATGGATGAAGAAGAAAAGAAATCAATGTAACATTGAACAATAATGAAGAAACAATTATGACAAAATGCCCAACACATCTAGTAACCCTTACACTAACAATAATGCTATCCTTCCTCAGACACTTCCTTAATTCCAAAACCGAATCGAACATTAAAGATCCCATCGGAATTATGGAATTTGCACAACACTGTAGATCTGTGGTGTCATATCAGGAGATTTTAGCTTCAGCAGCCAAAATATCTTGGTGAAATACAAAGGCAAAATGGGGAGTTACGATGGAAATGGGACTCGGAATTACCAGTTCCATTGGTACATCGTCATTTGTCAGGGAAACGTCAGAGTCGCGGCTGTAATGTCTATTAATGCCAGAGTCGCCTGCATACCTGGTCATTGTAATCTGGAGGAAGTGGATTTAATAGGGATAAAGTCAAGGATTTGTGATCCCGTTCTAAATCTAATTTTAATCCAAAGCCTACCTCTCAATTCTAAGACACTAAAGCTTGCTCTAACCCACACCTTTAAAGTTATACCAGTTCTATCCTACCTCATTAGGCCATCCCAGTGCTAAGAGAGTTGTTTTTTGTCGCACAACCATCTCATAAATTAGGTGCTGTACTTAAAACACCAAGCTCTGTCAGTGCCGTCTTAACGCATGGGCTCGCTGGGCAGTTGCCCGGGTGACCCACGAGTATGGGGGCCCCATGCAGATCAGAATTCAACACTAATTTTCCGTTAAACATTTTTATTCCTGTGAGTGGTTGTGTAGGTAGGGTCTAGTGCACTGCTTTTCCTGGGGGCCTATAATGTTGTTAAGTCGGCCCCAATGTCAACAAGAGGATAACCTTCAAGCTCCTCACCCACGCACACAAAGCACTCCACAACTCCGGACCAGCCTACCTCAACAGACGACTCAGCTTCTACACCCCCACCCGCCAGCTCCGCTCGACCAGCCTCGCCCTCGCCACAGTCCCCCGCATCCGGAAAACGACCGCCGGCGGCAGATCCTTCTCCCACCTCGAAGCCAAGACCTGGAACACCCTCCCCACCAACCTCCGACAGACCCAAGACCTACTGGCCTTCAGAAGACTCCTCAAGACCTGGCTCTTCGATCAGTAGCAGCACCACCCCTTTCTTCCCCCAGCGCCTTGAGACCCTCGCGGGTATGTAGTGCGCTTTATAAGTGACATGATTGATTGATGATTGATTGGGTGATCCAGTTGAAAACAACATCACACAACGATGGGGAGGGAAGTGTAAATACTTTAATTGCACAGTACAGTACTACCGACTCCAGAATGAGGTTTTAGAATTTCCAAATCACATGCATTTACAGCTTGCAACACAGTAAGATAACGAGGTTTGCAAAAACACTCATAAGATATTTCATCAACTTCTAAGGGTTGGATCAGAACTCTCGTCTCCAGGTCCCAAAACTGATTAAACAGATAAACTGTACATCACATGCCCTGACTCCGATACCTGAGCAAGTTGACCCTTGTCCCAGTCTGCAGCTCTGAACACATGCTTGCTCGTAGACCGCCATTAGGGGGACATGGCCTCCTGGCCAACATGACCTAATTTTGTCAACATTTGGTAATTATGGAGTTATTAGTTATAGCAAAAAATTCCTCAGTAGTATAGTACCTTCTCTCATAACCCATGACATAGAAGCAGTTCTTCTCCATCAATAATGCGTCTATAAATTCATACCACTCACTCAGGGCATCTTGGTAGGAGGCTGTCCAGTGCTTCAATTTTAAAAGATTAAGTGTGGGGGCACAATGTTTTGCTTAGAAGCCCGCTGCCGGCGGGATTGAAAGTTGATCTGCCAAATACAAAGGCTGCTCGTCTTGATTTCCGCAAAATGCTTTTTTGAGTCCACTTCCAGACACTCCTTTGGATCAAAGTTTGTTGAAGGAAAATAAGTGACGGCCCCCAAAAATGAGTCCTGTTCATACTCCACCTGAAACCACCTGCTCAAATTAAGCACTGGGGGGTGAGATATCCTGTCCTAATACCTTGTTTCCGCATGTAAACACCGTGCCATGGTAATCTACATGTTCCAAAAACCGAACACATGCCTAAAAACTCGAGTCATACTCCCCCCCCCCCACACACACACTCTTGCAACCATGCATACAAGCTCCAGCATCCATGCTACCAGCCTGACAAGGCATGCTCGTCCCAGCTTGCAGCTAGTCTGACAAGGCCACAGGTCTCCATGCCCACACTAGCGGTAGACATTCTACACGAACGACAAGTAACATAACACTGATTCCTGTCTGGTTGTCACTTCTTGTGTGCAGCCCCTGCCTGGAATGTGCAACCCAGACAGCTGCACGCTAGTTAGACTTTGTATCCAATGTCATACGTGTTTTGGTGTTAATATCAAAGCACTGCTGCACAGCAGAGTCAAACATCTTGAACAATGTAGATCGTTTAACACTTGGGGGTAAAGCAGCCGGCCTTTCTGGTGGGATTTTTCACTGGGTGTTAGGGATGTAGAGGAGCGTAACTTGGTCAGTAAGATTGAGGGAGTGTAAGTTTTAGATTTCCCAACAATCATCCAGCATATTTTGCTAAAATACATTATGAAAGGCACAACACAAGGGGGGCTTAAAAGGCAGTGGAAATAGAGAGGAATGCAACTTGTTAATGGTAGGTAAAACACAATCGTTTTTCAAATTAACCAAGTTTTAATGCAGAGACAAGAGAGTGTGCGTGTATGTGTTTGTCAGTGTGGGCTTGTACAAATCCAGGTTGAAATCCAACATATACCTCACCATACCCGACGGAACCCACCTGTACCCAACTATTTACTACAGAATACATTTTTTAACAGCCCAAATACCCCTCCCCCACCCCCCCCCTCCGAAGCTACACTCCTGGGTATGTAATGCACAGCCATGTCTTAGCCACTCAAACACTTCGAGTCTGAGTACTGTACAGAAAGGAGAAAGGAAGGGAGAGAAAAAGCAGCCTTGGCAGCCAATGCACGTTGACTGGCGGCAGCAGCGGTGCTGTCCAAGTCTCGGATATTCTGGTTCCTGGCACCAGTGTACGCTACACTTCATGAAGAAGGAATGTTCCACTGAGTAACCAAGTGCTGAGCCTTCCAACCCAGGAACACTTTACAAGCAGCTGCAAATAATGAGATTGTTGAAAAGAGCCCTTTGACTGAGGCAACAGTGCACACCGTGCACGTCCATGAACATTGAGTGCATTAAAAATGCATTTATAGGCATGTTATATCCTACTTGTGCAGTTTTCCACAAGCAGGAACTCAATTAGCTGCCTAAATCCATAAGAGCTGTATACATGACCTGACTCCGCCACTAATTACCCCACAGCAGATTAGGCTGGTTGTAACTTGCCTTGACTAAGTGCTACTAACACATCATGATGTACAGTTTCACCCAGCTGATTCAAAAGGACCAAGGAATTGTTATAGGGCATTGTGTCTGGATGGTTACAGGCTACATTATGGTCCAATCACAGCGGTTGTAATGTTGAACAATAGCCAATCAGAGACGTTTTAAAACATGGGCAAAGAGGGCACTGTCCCAGGGCCCTAAACTTTCAGGGGCCCCCTGACAGAGCCAGCTCTGATCTACAGAGTCTTGCCCTGATGATCTTGAATAATTCTAAAGCGGATTGTTTTAAATACCATTTTCCTTTCATTTATTTTTAACGAGGGTGATGTGTGAGAGTATATTACAGAAACTTTGCAGAGAAATGTTATGCTCATGTTTCAGGCAGCATCCATAAAAAAGTTTCTTTTAGATCAAAACAGGAAATCACATATGAGAAATGGGAGGGTGTCACAGAGATTTGCCGAAATATTAGTGAGCTGCTGTTGTGTTTCAATATTGAAAACACACATCACTATTCCTGAATGTTAAATCTAAACCCATTTTAGGATGTTTACGAGTGTGCCTATGCACTGTCATTGACCTGGACAAAGAGTATGAAAGAGCTGAAACTGGATCAAAAATGTAAAGCTGTTCCGAACAGGGGCCTCCAAAATACATTTGGCCCAGGGCCCCCAAAATCCTTAAGATGTCCCTCATAGTCACCACTTCCATGAAAAAATGAAAACAAACAACTGGAAGGAGGTGGTCTGAGATGGCAGTGGAGCGAGGGCCTTCATCACCTAATTTTACCTCCCAGTTTAAAACTTGGGGAGACTGGATTAGTCTGGGCACCATTGGCCAGCAGCCAATAATAGCCATTCTACACCCAACACTAACCAACCTGGGGCCGTATTATGTATAGGGCGCACTTTCTCTGTTAGCGTCATGGCACAACTTAAAACAGATGTGCCAGGTGCAAACATAGAAAGTGCGCCCTATTACATTGAATGTGCTCCCCCCAGGGCAGCTGCAAACTCGTGCTGCCCTGGGGCAGCGCATTCAAGTGAAAAACGGAGAGGCTTTGAAGCAGCCACTCCGTGTTTTACTGCAGTCTGCAACCCACCTGCACTTTTAAGAGGGGTTGGAGATCCCTTGCAGGTGGGTGCAGTGAGTGACTGCATCTGCCTGCTAGAGGATGTCTGGGGGGGTCCATAATAGGACCCCCTTCCAGAGGGCTTCTATCAGGGGGGGGGGCACATTGACAGTGCGCGACAATTTAGGTGGCGCACTGTCAGTGCACCTCCTGACAGCTTCTTTGCCTCTGCGCCCACATTCATAATACGGTGCAAGTGCAGCAGCAAAGTGGTGTATGGGGCCACGCCCCTATGCAAATGAGTGAACACCTTCTGGTGGTAGAGCTGGAACTATATGTGCTCCAGCACTATTTGCATTACAGAAGGGGCTGTACAAGCGCCTGTGGCCCCTTCTGGATACCAAAGCGCCCTGGGGGCATGCAAAGCAAGTGTTAACGCCTGAGGCACCCCCGGGACACTTCCGTAATATGGCCCCAGGTAGATGGATATCTGTTCAGTTAGCATCCCTATTCATTTGGAATAGAGTGTATATTTCTGAAGCATGGCAAACTGTCATGGCTCCATCAAACCCATATTTCAGCTGGACTCAGAATATGTAGAAATTTGACCACATAAAGCCTATGATGAACACAAGTGCCAACGCCCTTCTTCTGAATGAAGGATATAAGTAACACATTAAACTATTTATGCTCAATGTTCTTTGAAAGCAAGCAGCTCAATGTCAATTCAATGTTCAGCTGTTTAAAATTTTATTTATTTGTTTATTTGCGGATTTATATATCGGGAACTCTACCCGAAGGTATTGGAGTGCTTTACATGAGCACCAGTTACGTTACACAAGGACACATTCATTTTTTTTGGTAGGCACTGGGAGGTTAAGTGATTTGCTCAGAATCACAGACTGTTGAGCCGATGAAGAGGCTCGAAACTGGTTCCCCAGCTCCAAAATCAGCAACTCTGGCCGTAAGGCCTCATCCTCTCCCCTTTTTGGTGCAATCCTTTTGTGCAATCCTTCACTTCAGGTATTGCAAGGAACCGTTTCAAACCACTGCAACAGTGTGGCCAGCTAGACAGAACTTGGTCATCCAAACTTCATCACAGCTGCTGATAACTATTAACTGTGATGTGCCATAGAGTTTTTTTTAACAGACCTAACCAGAAAGCCTCCCGAATCACATAATTGCCTACCACAAATGTGAAACTTTCATACCAGTAATTCAGAGAGGCAGACAGGAGATCTCAGTTTTAGGTCACCAATACTGCTAGTCCAATTGCTTGACACTGTTGGCTACTCCAAAGGCAAACAACTGACTGCATTGCCAAATTCAGGGCAGTTTCCTAGGATTGGGAAATATAGCGGGAACATTGAAAGTCAAGTAAACATGGGACCAACATAATAGACAAGTCAGTTTCAGCTGAGAGCAAAGACTAAGGGGTGTATTGTATTAAACAATCACACGTCAAGCCCCGCTCTTCACACAAGTAGGCCCCAGGCTGTACCAATGTGCAATAAACAAATAGGTACCACAGGATTAAAACAGGCAAGGGATCGCCCAACAGCTGTATATTGAACAAATGCTCAACTAATTCCTCGACTTAGCCCTGACTTTTAGCCCAAAGATGTAACACAGATCTCCAGAGCTTTAAGTAGAAGTCACACCTCATATCCTGGACGTATATTTGGATAATCAGATCATCTTCAGGGAATCTGACCAACTCCTTATGCAAATAGACCACTCTAATAGAAAAGTACTTCAAATTGTGAATAACAAATTTACAGCAATGTGTAAATCAAGGTTTTTACCTGCACTCGGGGCATCTGTAAACCCTTTCAGTGGTAGAAGACCTACTGCAATCCTGTGTTTCATCCTTCTCCCTAACTGATCCAAAATTAGTTAATTATGCGGGCCTACCCCTTTATAATGTGTTTTTCTAAGCAAAATACTAATTATATTCTGGTTCTAATTCTATACTAAGTCTATTTGCTATAATGTGGCTAGCTGGGAGCAAATTTCACCAAAGTATTCCCGAATCAGGGGCAGAGACTATTAGTCTGAGGTAAGCAAACAAACACACCATAATCTCTCAAAGAGAAAAAGCAGGTAGCATACCCGTCAGATACCTCTGAAGGGGAGAATAAACCAGAGTGAAAACTTTGGTACCCTAAATGTGCCTGACAATGCCCTCTAAGTGCCTCTTTCAGACACCACACCACCTTCAATGCTCTGAATTTTCTCTACACCCTCACACACCAAAATAAAAGAAGAGACTTTGAGTGACCCCCCCCCCCCCTTGTCGTCGTGTTGATCAAAGTAGTCTCATCCATTCCTGCTTTCATTCAAAATGGCGGCTGCTCCACAGACTAGAAAGATGAGGCCCAAGTGAACCGTACACGCACTGTTTTTGCCAAGCCCGCAGTGGCAGCCGCCACAGGTTTGTACTTCAAATGTTGACAGTTCCTTATCACCGTCACAGATTCGGTTGTGGGAAGCCATTACTGCACAGTCTATCAAAGTGATTAATAGACAGGTCACTCAGTGGAAAAACAATTTATAAAGCAGCTTCCTGCAGTGTGGAGCGTGCATCAATTTACAAAGCCCTTGAAGTAATGCATCGACGATTTACTGCGCGACGTGCAGCTCTTAATGCAAACAAAATCACTGAAATGCATGGAACCTGTGCTTACCAAGCAGCACTCACACAGAATAGCACACACTGAACATCTATGTATAGGCACCTTCCAATGATTGCCTACACGCTCCTGCTCACTGTTCGCCACAACAGTCAGCCAAATTATACAACAGTAAAGTGGGGCAGGATGGACATTTGCAATTAATTAGAAATGGACATGCTCAGCCGTGTTTACTTCTCTGCTGCTTGTATTCTGGGCCGGGTTTCAGATCTTCTCTGACAGAGGTGTTTTTGGACACCAAGACTTGAGCCTCGTTTGCATGTATTTTGTGTCACAGTTTTGTTTACTTCTTGCTGAATGTTAGGTTGTCACAGCTGAATTGTTTCAGAAGGTCAGTTCTCCGACCATGTGAAAGCATTATACATAAATGCAAAACACATTCAATACTGTTACAGCTTGAAAGGTCTAAAGCATTAAATTAATTTGCAGTTGAAAATATACATTCGTAGTGAAGATCTGCATATCAGTCCGGGTACTCTTATAAGTGGTTTTTACACCACAAGGAGAAGTTATTGGAAACACAAATGCTCACTAAAGAAAAGCTACTTGTACTAATACTCCCAAGGAAAAGCTCAAAATAATGTCAGTTTTAAGAGTATGTTTATAAATGTGGCTTTGTCAGTTCAGTATGTAGAGCTGTCAATGATGCTGAAGTATGACACAGCGGCGGCTCCTCCGCTAAGGCGGAGGAGCATCGCCCCACCGCTCTAAGAGCAGTGCAAAGGAAAAACAAAATGATAACAACCAAACGTTATTTTCATTTTATTTTTAGTCTGGCTGCAAGCACCATGTTAGGGTGGGTCGGGGCTGGGCTCCTGTGACCCACAGGGAGGAGAAGTGGCTGCTGCACCTTAAGTGCACATGACGGTTTGGCCAGCCGTCTTGGGCCGGCTAAACCACCATGCGCACTTTGTATGTTCTCCACCGGCTGTATTGTACATCCTGGGTGGAGAACATGCATAGCCTTCCAGTCACCATCTGAGTGCCGAACCACAGCACTCAGACCAATCACAACGCTGCTGTAAGGCAGTGTCATGATTGGCTAGGGAAGTCTGGGAGCCTGGGTGCTTCCAGGAGGTACGATACAGCGAGGACGGAGGAGAGGCAACAGCTGGCGAACCACAGGTAAGTTCTTTTTTATTTTTTTCTAACCAGGTGGACCACAGAAAGATCACGTACATCTAGTTCGCAACAGCAATTACGAAAATCATGATGTTTTTGTGCATCATAGTTATGGAAACAAGCGAAGACAATAGGTGCGCTGTTGGCTGCCTGCTGTGTCACAGTTGTTTCAAAACATTGTTGGGTAAGCTGCCGGCCCCTCATAAATGTGAGGCCCAAAATGTCATGGTAGTCCTTGGCATGGAAGGGAACTACTTTAAATGTGGAGGTCCTCCTTATGAAAATGCAGAATGATGCAACTCACAATGAAGTTAGCCAATGGCTTAAGTGGGATGACACACTGCCTTATGATGTAGTGGGTGGAAAGAACGTGTGACTAACAAACTAACAGACCAGTTGACAATGAGGGCTGGCTGAGAGCCTGTAAGCATGAATAGGTGAAAATGTCAGTTAAAGTATAACATTTTAAACTAACAAAACCACTGAAATTCACCAGGTATAGTTATCTCAAGTAACTATAACTCAAGCCCTCGCCATACACAGTGTTGTCATAGATGAAGTCACTTAACATGGCATGAGTGATGTAATATGCAAGGCATTTAGCAGTGCATGGCGAAAGGTTGTCCTAACTATATAACTACCCAGTGGCGACAGACATATACAAATTTTATATATATACATTATGTGTGTGTATATATATATATATATATATAACACCTCTGTGTGGCTTTGTTGGCTGCTTCCAGACCACCAGTGGTGCAGGTCGGAGGCGAATGCCACGAATGCCTCACTTATATTAAAACCACTCCACTCCCATTCAGAAGAAAGCCCTCACTCGAGCATGGAAATATCCTTTTATTTGGCAGCATATGCTCAAAATCACAGGAACGCGTTTTGGCTGTCTTGGCAGCCTTTGTCAACCTGAATGTGCACGATAACATTTGCACTTTTAAACTTGTTTAAATACTGCCCGCAGGTGTTGCTAGCCGTGACATCAATTTATCATTTAAAGACATAGTCCTCTTTTCCAGCAAACACTTGTTGGCTGCAGTACAATAACGTTATTCCATTTTGAATTAACAGTCGAACATATTTCTTGATAAAGGTGTTTTAAAATTCACATCCATTATTGGCAGGAAGCAGATTGGCTTCATAAGCGGAAATTCAGATTATGAAGCCAATCTGCTTCCTGCCAATAATGGATGTGAATTTTAAAACACCTATATCAAAATATATGTTCGACTGTTAATTCAAAATGGAATAACTTTATTGTACTGCAGCCAACAAGTGTTTGCTGGAAAAGAGGACTATGCCTTTAAATGATAAATTGATGTCACGGCTAGCAACACCTGCGGGCAGTATTTAAACAAGTTTAAAAGTGCAAATGTTATCGTGCACATTCAGGTTGACAAAGATAGCCAAGTCAGCCAAAAAGTGTTCCTGTGATTTTGAGCATATGCTGCCAAATAAAAGGATGTTTCCATGCTCGAGTGCGGGCTTCCTTCTGAATGGGAGTGGAGTGGTTTTAATATATACACATATATATAGATATATATATATACACATATATATATATATATATACACATACACATATATATATATATACACATACACATATATATATATATATACACACATGCACATATATATATATATATATATATATACACACATGCACATATATATATACACACACACACACATATACTCAATCAAAAGGTCCTAGCTAAAACCAGAAATAAAAAAAGGTCTTTGAAAAAACCTTAGAGAATGTAGACCACCTGTCAAAGGAGAAGCAAGAATTTTTCAAAATTTATATTCTGTGTGATACAAACTTTAATGAGCATTGGACTGGCTTAGAACAGAGTGCCTCTTCAGCCCCTGATAAGTTTAGGCACTCAATATATCATCATATATGCACTCTGTCACTCATCCTTTCACTCATGCATCTATTCAACCTCTCACTGATGTATTCTTGCATTCATCGACTTACTCATTCTCAACATGGCACACTCAAACCTAACATCCATGTGCAAGTTATATTAAGAGAACAAAAGTAGAAAAAACATACATGCTGCTTAAATCTGGTGTGCACATGCTTGCAATAAAAATTTTAATTAAACATAGCCGTGAATGGCCGACTTGCACTGGTATTGTACATAGCGTATCACACTTTTAAAGTTCCAATAAGTCACATTAAGAAGTAAAGTGTTGGCCATCTGGGAATGGTAGGACAATGATACAATATGAACAATACCATTCTAGGATGGTCACCGGGCTTTGAAGTAGAGGTAGTGCAGGATGCCGCACACTGCAGATGAAATGAGCGGCAGGTATGCAGCCTGATAGCATCATCTTTGGAACTGCTGCACACATAAAAGGGAGAGGACATAGAAGATAAAATGGAAAATTAACTGACTGGTCCAACAGCCCTGGCACTTAAGTGTATTCTTATTCCAGGAGTTGGGCACATGTCAATCATTCACAAATCACCACTCATGGGTCCTGTAGTCAATGATTGGATTGAGATTACCTAATGTTTTATGCTTTTGTCGATGGAAATGAAATAGAGTGTGAATGACACATACAAGTCAATGGTAGCAAGCCACACAGTATATAAATGCATGTTTGGATGTATTTTTAGATTTTTGTACTGCAAGAGCCTCGCAGACAACTAAACCTGTCATCAACCTGCCATGCTCGCCTACAAAGGTCCCGCAAAGATTATCACAGTGCAATTCTTTTACTCCCAGGGTTTGTCTAAGAGCATCATCAGTACTAAAACCCTTGCCTACTGATGTAATCCAACATTTCACATAACCAAATACCCGTTTACAGATTTTACCATGGTGTAATAACAATACACCCATAAAGGCCTCTTGACTTGAACGCCTTCTTTTCACAATAAATAAGTTGAGCTTACATCCTTTGTGATAAATTTTCATACTAAACAGATGAGAGCTATGGTATCAGACAGAATTATTCACTGTGAACCAATCAGACTTCTAGCCTTCATCAGTGGCGCATCACCATAAACAACTGAGGCCTAGTGTGTTGCATGTTAGCTCTCCCACAAGGCAACCATCAGGCATACATCATAAGATTAAAAGTAAACACAAAATTAGAGGTGGAAAACTGTATATAGTCTTCCATAGGCGAATCCAAAAAGGATTATCATGCTGCTAATCTTCTATCCACATGTTTTGCTAGAGGCAGTAACCAACACCAAACACCTTGCCCACTATGGTAATCTGTGGGATTCCATGTGTACAGGCTTTAATACAATCTAATATGAATCCACCACGACAGGTCTGTTGGCTTTTAGATGACTTTTTCACACTAAATAAGTTAGGCCTACTTTCTCCTTTTCATAATAAAAAGATTCGACTTGTGGTCTCTGACAAGTTCCCTATGACCCAATTAAGCCTCCTGCCTTTACCACTTGCTTTCCAACCTTCCCGACCAGGAGTACTAAATTGAGCAAAAGCTACAAACCATCAGGAAAAAAAGTAATATAATTATAACATCTAAAAATTGGCATTTGGTAAAACAATATAAGCCCCTCTCAATAGGCCTACCAAGGATTATCACATTCAACCCCAAATGTTTGTCAGAGGGGCTAACAAACATCAAAGTTCTGCATACAAAAGTAATTTATTAGATTCGGTGCAACAAAATACCTGTGTACAGGCTTTGATTTTTTAAATCTATGCTAGGTCCGATATACTCACTGTTCAAATCAAGAGAGGAGAGAAGTTCGAATGTGTTGTGGAGGTGCTCTACCAATGAGGAACATTTCAATGTTGGCTGAAGCCCAGCAAATCAGTACCCACCCATTTCATAGTACACTGCGACCAGAAATTTACATATGAATCAGCAGTCAGTTTTGAAACGCAGTTGCCACTGATAGACTTATGGATCTGCAGCTTGCTGTGGACTTTTGGTCATTTTCTGTAAGACAGATGGAAATCAGTCTTGCTTTCCTAAAAGAAATTGATTTTGTTCTGACAAAGGTGTGTGGATCTATGCATCGGTCAATGCATGGACAAATGTATGGAAGGCTAGATCAAAAGATGAATAGATGGAAAAGTAAATGACTCCCTTGTAAGTGATAAATAATAGACCGACAGGAAGGTGAAGAATAGCATGTGTAAGAATTTTGATATATACACATGCACCCCTCAACAATTACTTACACAAAAGTGACCCTATATTATTTTCCACTGCATTATTCTCCATTTTCAGCCAGATTTTTTTAGGGCAAGGTTCATCCCATGCAAACCTTTTCAGTATGGTGCCATGGAAACACTACCCCCCCCTCCCTCTCCCAATTAATTTATTTGCATTTTATTCACTGGTCCACAAAACATTTATATCTAAAAAGGGGGCATCAGTACATGTTGGGAGGTGTCTGCTCTCTGCTTTACTTCACCAGATATTCAAGTGCTTGCAAGGTCCGGAAAATATTTGAGACTCTTGGACAATCTGCTTTCTCCCTCTCCTGCACCCGCCCTATCAGCTCCTCCTCCAGAAGCGGTCCGTGGTAGGAGTGCCGGCCGGGCGGTGACGTGGGGCGGGGGAGGGGCAGGGTAGTAAACCACGGATTATGGCCGAATACAGGTAAGTAAACATTTAAATAAACAAAACGAATTTCGTTTTGAGCGCTGCATCGCCAAATGCAATGCAGTGCGCGCAACGAAATTCGTTTTATTTATTTAAATGTTTACTTACCTGTATTCGGCCGTAATCCGTGGTTTACTACCCCCCACCCTGCCCCTCCCCCGCCCCGTGTCACCGCCCGGCCGGCACTCCTACCACGGACCGCTACTGTCCTCCTCCCCAAAAACTTATCACAGACTATTTTTGCACTTTGCCCTAGTGTCTCTGTACCAAATCACTTTATCCTTGGTTTTTGAAGCCTGTCACGTGATTACAACAGTAACTACAAGTCTGCCTCGTCAGTAACATGTGTATGAATTGAAATTTGATGGTTTGCTTTGCTTTTAATGTGGTAACAGTGCTACAATGACATTTTACTGCAATGGTTTTAATTAACTGTGCTAATTTAATTAATTAAAAACAAAACATATGTGCATAATCAAAAATAACTTGGTTAGGAAATTTGTTTTTTTTTACTTGTTTGATTACAACATAGATTCAATGTATTATAAATATAAGATATATGAAATATGAACATTTTATATGTATACTTGGTTTTAAATTGAAGCTACCTTGTATTGCAACGGTTTTAATTAACTATGCAAATAAATAAATTAAACTAAAACACTGGTCCACAAAATTTGTAAAGGTACAAAAGATGTTTTAATCGCAACATACCAACAGATTTCACTTACTTCCATAAGTGGATTTACTATATTTGCAGGCCCCTAGATATAGTTGTGGCCCAGGTGCATCATAGTGCATACATCAAAATGACTTAACATATTTGTCTGATCACAGACTCGGCACCAATTTGGTTGACACATGAGCAGGTCACCATTTCCCAACAACGTCAACTTTTTCATCCACAGTTTAGGGTACAGTAAGAATTCTGCAGTTTGGCTTGATTCTGATAAACAGCTGAGCTGTAATGTCATGGTTAGCTCTTGTAGCTAGTGACGAGTACCACACCTGCATTTCTGAGAACAACAGTCCAGTGACCTGGGCAAAACTTTGACCCCTGCTCCAACCCTCTTTTGTATTACAATACAGATACATTTACACTTTATTTTAATTTTGTTGGGATTGTGAGCTGTGGCTACTGAACAGATTTGAATTGGAGTCGAGGTTTAAATGCCCCCCCCCCCCCAGGAAATATGACTTCCCAAGCATTTTGCATGCCTAGAGCCATTATTTTAGTTCATACACACATTTTTATAATTTTGATTTCGAGGACATAGATTTTGAAAGGAGAGCCAGATAGTCCAAACACAATGTTGCTAGACAGGAAGCAATCATGCTGAGATAAGTAAGACAGACCAATTACAGTATGAGGAAATTAGAACCCTCTCATCTTAACTGTTGATACTTTGATATTCACTTATATTGCACAGTGGAATGATGTTTTTAAAAACATTAAACATACACTATCCAACACGATGAAGGTGGAAAGGACTCAAAGTCACAGTTTTGACAGTTGTACTGCCTGAAGAAAATGTCACATTTTTATTCTCATACTGATGTGTATGCTATCGAACATGTGCGATGGGGTTCGCCAAAAAAACACAACTTTTCATGATAAAAAGGCAGTATTACAGGAAATAAATATGGATTTCCGTGTGGACAAATAATAAAAGTTATGAGAACAGCAAAAAAATTAACAATTATGCACTACTCCTGCACACATAATTTGGGGGAGGGGAATTTCTACTGCAAGAGCACATTTAGCGAGCACGAGCAGCTGCATGCGCTCATTAATCGTGTTCTGCTGCCTTTAGCGCTGTTTCTTAGTGCAAAATGCATCCTCGCATCCATTTTGGATGTGAGGGGGCATTTACACTAAGAAATGGCGCTAAACACCGGATTATCTTCTAGCGTAATCTCGCATAATTCTTTGGTAATTATGTGTGATTATGCACCACAGAATTACATGAGTTACGCCCACCCCTAGTCAGAACTTGTCCCTAATCCCCATATTTTCACTGGTGATATTCCTTCATAAGGCTGTCGGGTAGCATTAAGATGCATTTAACTTAGGAAGCTGTCTGTTAAAGCTAAGGCAAGGTGACACTGTCTACCTCACGATCCAGACCAATGTAAACTCTCTTTTCTTCACCTTCACAGCTGCAGGTGTCAATTGCCAAGACCTTTCACACCATCCTTGCACAAAAAAAACTACATGAATCCTTAACTTCTGAAATTTGGGGAGATTCAGAGATCCCCCTTACCTCTAGCCATAATCGGAAGAACATTGGAGCTTTGATTTGAAAACAAACTTTGCTAAATGAAATGTAAAGTGCCAATTCTCCTCATAACCACCTTTCACACACTATAATTCCAAAACAAAGATGGGCAACGGACTTATACTATAGCACCTCACACTTCCACTGCAATCTTATTAGAGTTATTGTTCGTGCACACTTCTCTGCACCTGTCACCCTTTGGTGCCTCTGTTTACAGATTCACATACTAGATTCAACACAGAGCAGTGAGGAATACTCACTTTGATGACGATCGGGGGTCGGTGAAGACCGCGTATTACGGCGGCTTGTTTTATTTGGGACTTCTTGTATTCACTAGGAGTTTTCTCACAGCCTTTTTGAAACCAAGATGTTTTTGTGATTAGCTGCCCATATTATTTGCCCTGAAGAAGTTCTCGAGGCTTGTTGCCTCTTAAGAACGAAACGCGTTGGCTGCTTTTAAAGATCTTATTTGGATGTTAAAATAAAGGATTTAACTAAAGAAAATACGAAAAGACTGAAATGTATTCTGTTCGGTGCACTGCTCTGTGTTGAACCTTTCACACACTGTTCAGCATTCTGAAGAGAGAAAGTGTGGGTGATCCATCACATATGCAGCTCAGTCTGGATAGCCACCTATTGATGATAGACATTAGTGACGAAGTACAATTATCATAAGTACATTACTTATCCATCATTACTCCTACTGGCATTAGTTAATGTAATGAATGCTGTGTGAATGAATCTGCTCCTGGTGAGTCAGAAAGTATTAGGAGTGAAGAGAATGCTACTTTGCAGGCAAACTTGCTGTTTGTCCTTTGTTTTCTGCATGCTGCCCTTACTTAAAATGTGAAATACCTTCAATTGCATTTAAGTAAATTGACCAGACCACGACATGGGCCAAGTATTAGCACACATGACTGTCTGCTTAGAGTTTGGCAGTGAATGCATCCATTATGAAGCATCACAACTGCATACAGAATCCTAAAGATCAATGAAGTAAATAAACAATCTAGAGGGCAATAAGTCTCATTTTATTTCTGCTTATCACTAAACAATGTAATTATTCACTTAATTAAAATATAAAATGCTTGTGTGACTCTCCACGTGTCCTGGCCTCAAGGAACAGCAATACCTGTGGGCAAAGCATTTGGGTGGAGTCATGTATCCAAAACAAATGTTTAGTTGGTTTCCAATTAAATATATAGTCCCCATCTCTTAACTCATTTGAACATTGATATAAAATCTCATCTGTGCACCTCTGGATTATTAAATGAATGGTAGTAAGTAGGGTACATTAGCAGTGTAAATGACGATGAATAGCACACTGAAACCTTCTTTCATCTGGTCAACTGTTACCCACTCTGACAACAAGTCATTAACAGGGCTTGGAAGACCTTCAAATGGACAATCTCTGTGACAACATATTGTGTACTACTGCACAGCTGACTCTTGCCATCACCAGTGACTTCATACATTGCACTGAGGTTCTTTTCCATGAAAAGCCACAGGAATGAATCATCCTTTGATAGGTACTCTGTTGAATCTCCAGTTCCAAGGCAGACCTTATAGGCAGCCCACACCCCATTAACATCACTTCCGCTGTAGACTGGTTTTCACTTGTTTTACTAGCTCTTGCATTTTATGTGCCTATTTCTGGTGTCTCCTCTTGGTCTTCGCTGATCGTGTCCTGCTCTTCATCAGGAACCTTGGCTTCCAACTCACAATGCTTCATATTCAGTCCATGTCACTCCTTCCAATAGTCATTTCTTCATCCTACACGGCTTTCGTGAAGCTTGATTTCTTGTGCTGTTGTCTTCATACTTGTTGCCTCCACGTGATTTGTTCCCACTCGCCTCGCAGTCCATCGTCTTCTATTGTACCACTGGCTCTATGAGGTGCTGCCATAAATACTGCACGGGTACATCCATCTGCAGTCCCTTGCCCTTTTACAACTTTCACTTCTGTGCTTACATGGCCTGAACCTGGCACCTAATAGGTGAAACATTGGGATCTAGTTTACTGCCATAAGTGTGTCATCAGGATTAAATAGAGCACTTGTCCTTTTCTATGGCACTTATAGGTTTGCTCAATTGAAAAATACACCATAGATATGGCCTTCACCAACACACCTTTCGAAAATAAATGTAGCTTCTGTCTCTCTCTTATATCCATTATCCAATTGTGTATTCTTGTATTTTAAATCTAGCTTAGAAAACAGACCACGATCCAGGAAACAAATTGTGATTGAAGTTTGGGAAAGAGTGCTGTTATCCAATCTCTTGGCAAAGTTTGAGAAAAATCCTCAAAAAAGGAATACCTGTTTTGCAAAGGTACATTCCAAGTTATATTTTATTTTTCAGTACAGCGAAGCACTGCTGACCACTGTTTTGAATTGCCAGCACGCAGCAGGAAATCAAAACCAGGCCTTTTTATGCGAGTTCCACAAAAAAAGATGTCGCTGTTGTCAAAGTTCTGCTCCATGGTGAAGCCATCCAGTCACTTCTTTTGAGGTTATAGGTGTGAAAAGCACATAAGTTGCTAGTCATTTCAAAATCGAGGCTCATTGCCAATTGCAGGCCCAGAGGAGGTCCCGCCCACAGATGTGCTGTAACATGCCACAGCCCTTAAGTCCTGCAACAAACATCACTCCACAGAATGAAATCAGTGCACCCTAACACAAAGCTGAAACACCATTTCTTGATGTTGATTCTGATGCTTGGGCTCAAAAGTTGGCAAACAAGTGTGCCCTTCAAAATTGATCCAGCAGACTGCTGTTCAATAATCACTTGCACCTAAAGCTGAAGCGATCTAAGGCTTTTAGTACATGTGCTGTATGAACACAAGGCGGGCCTCCTTCCTTATCCTTGTCCACAATGTGATCTTTGGTCATGTCATGAGACCCCACATCTGAACCAAAGAACAAAGTTGGAGATAGACATAATTTTTCATGACACACAGGCCACTAAATCAAACATTCAGTCTCTTAACAAAGTAATTGCCAAATGTCCATAAAGTTCAGTCAACCACAGCCGATACTCAAAACAAATTACATTTTCTTCTAATAAGACCCACAATTCATGTTTCCATTTGATTTTTCTCCAGAGGTCAACAGCCTAATTGCTCCATCACACAAACAGTTGCATCTTTGAAGACTTAGAGGCAGGAGTTGGAATCATTGGAAAAATCACATTCCCTTCGTAGGAAATATTCGGAATTGACTTTGACAGTACAGTAAACACAAGTGTATGATCATCTAAGCGTTTAAAGGAAAGCACTGTGCCAATCTCATTACACCATAAAATATGCATTATCTATTTATGAACAGAGCTCTGAAAACTGCTTGCATCCATCAAGTGCATGAGAGATCATGTAAGTGCTGTAAGCAGCCTGGAGATGTAACTCAAGGGATTCGGCCCACTCCTTTCTACTTAACTTCAGTATTGATAGTATGCATATATTTATGCAGACTCTGGGTGAGGGTCCTGCACCAGGCTTCGGTGGAACAAGGGCGAGTCCAGTATACAATGGAAACTTGATTCAAGATAATCTGCTTACTGGCCCCCTTCACCGCAAACAACAGTCTTCTGTCAGTTGGGTGGTAACACCAGAACATGCACCCTGCATTCTCTGCAGAGCTGAGGTGTTCAAGGAGGTCCCCAAAGCCCCGCTCATACAACATTTTCTGGATAACCACAGACTATGCATAGGAGTTCATTAAATGAAAGTTTATCTCAGGTGAAAATCAATTAAATCTATCCTGGTCCCATGGTAGACACCCTAGTTATATGACATCCGGAAGGTAAATAACTAAAACCAACTAAGCAATTTCAGTGTCTACCTGCAAGAGCAGAGAAAGTTATTCTAGACACTACCCTGTATGCTTTAAATGTTCTGTAAGCTCAAGGTGCGTACAACATCACTGCATATATTCTACGTAAAAAGGAAAGGGAGGGACCGCTTTTGCCCCTCAACTGAGATCTGCCCACTAAATCTGTCAGTAACAAGGATTGTGTTCCAAGTGTTCAAAAGTCACAACACCACTGGATTGTAAAGATGCAATGCGTGCACTTGGAAACTTCCCACACTTCCTTTAAGCCACATTCTAGACTACATCAAGAGGAAACGATGCATCTTGCTTGTTAGGACCGATTCACGTAGCCATTGGCACTGCCAACAAGAGGACTAGGTCATATTGTGGTTCTTCCTGTGTCTAAACTCATCATACCCCAAGGGACATCCCTACAAATCAGTGACCATAGTCAAGGACCGCCTCACCTCTTGGAAGCAAGACGCGCAGGCAAGTCTGCATCAGTGCTTAATGTGAGCCAGTGGTTGCAGGTGGGGCCCACTCGCACTCATGTTAGGAACCAGTAATATTTTTCAGAATCAGAATTTGACCCAGAGAAAGAAAGAAGAAAGAAAACTGACAGAGAGAGAAAACAGGGATGAAAATGAATTGGCAAGAGTGAGAGAAGAGACATGCAGTGAGGGTGGAGAGTCATAAGTTGGAATGAAAACTAGGCAGCCTTGGCGTCCAGCAACTCCGACATTCAGCAGCACAGGCAGCAGGCTCCTAAAAATAGCTGTGGGCCACACCTCTTGGGCATTTGTTTTTTTGTTTTATTACAAACTATGCACTGATTACATCCAAAACACATAAAATAAAAAAGTAGTTACTGCTTCCTCCCAGGGAGATATTCTCTGCCAATGAGATGCAGTGTTCATTTTCCTCCTTCGTGCCAAGAATAAGGGGCAATTGAATAAGCGTCCGAAGTTCTGTTGGGATGGCTGCTTCTTCCACAGAAGGGGAAAGAGAAGAGATGTTTCTTAAAGGTGCCGTGTACCACCTCTGCTGAGGCCACTCCTACAGCACGTAGAGTAGTTGTCCAACCTCCGTGGAGCCAGTAGCGAAGCGGGGATGCCATTGGCCATGATGCAAGCAAGGACAATGGCCCCTTTGACTGCTGATGGTGTAGTAAAATACAGCAATTATCTGGGTCCAGTGAGCTCTTCAGGGCTCTATACCCTTGTGCCACTGCACCTGCTATACCAATGGTAGCCAGACCCCTGTGTGTAGGGTGTCCAAATATGTGGTTCTGGTTGTTAAAGGGTGGTGCTTGATTAAATGCATCACCTGTGTATAAAAAAGGTGAAATGAAATCTAATAGGGGAACTAGAAAAGGGTAGAGAGGGCGGGGCTGAGAGACCACCAGATGGGGAGACGTTCATAGTATTGTAAACACGGCTCTGGGGGTGTGCCCCTCTCAATGCTGAAGGTAGGTGTGCTCCAAAGAATTCATTAGGACAGACTCGCTGTAGTCTCGGTTAGCGCCCATTGGCTTAATTAGACCAACTTATGCGAGAGCAATTCTCTGCAGGTGAAAGAAAAGCCCTGGACTGGAAACAGTGTCTTCAGTGACCCGGAGTGTGGCGGGCACTAATGGTTTCCACAAACGAGTTATGAGCGGGGCATTTGGACCCAATGATATCGACATATCAATCATATGCCTCCACCCCCTCCCCCCAAACTCAGGAGTATAACGCGACATAATAAGGTCTGAGCGGCAATGTCGATAAATATGCAATACTTAGAGTAAACACAAAATGCATTGTTGCAAGATAATTAATCTAATAATCGGCCGTGGACAATATGAGTTACTAAGGAGGTGGTGCCTCTCGGTGGAGCCACTGGTGGTCACCCCCCGCTGGGGCACGGCCCTCCCCTCACTCGCCCGCCAAAGGCATGGGCTGGTGACGGCGCTCGTGTGTGTGTGAAAGAGATGAAGTGAGGTCCAGAAGAGCGAGGCTGAGAGAGAGAGAGAGAAGAGAGAGGGAGAGAGAGAAAAGCGAGGCTGAAGAGAGAGCGAGAGAGAGAGAGAGAAGAGAGAGAGAGAGAAAAGCGAGGCTGAAGAGAGAGAGAGAGAGAGAGAGAGAGAAGAGAGAGGGAGAGAGAGAAGAGAGAGAGAGAGAAAAGCGAGGCTGAAGAGAGAGAGAGAGAGAAGACCGAGAAGAGAAAGACAGAGAGAGATAGAACAGAAAGAGAGAGAGAACTGCAAGACTGAAAGAGACGGAAAGAAGCGAGGCTGAGAGAGAGAGGGGGGGGGAGAGAGGGGGGGGAGAGAGAGTGGGGGGGAGAGAGGGGGGGGAGAGAGAGAGAGCGCGGGGGAGAGAGAAGAC
Organism: Calotriton arnoldi; assembly: GCA_963921515.1. NCBI lineage: Eukaryota > Metazoa > Chordata > Amphibia > Caudata > Salamandridae > Calotriton > Calotriton arnoldi. The sequence continues at coordinate 445,408 of CAWUFW010005888.1, read as the reverse complement.
CGAGAATGAAAGAGAGAGAAAAGAGTAAGACAGGGGGAGAACAGCAAGCGAGAGAGAAAGAAAGAAGCGAGAAAGAAAGAAGCGAGACAGAGAGAGAGGGGGAGCAAGACTGAAAGAGGTGGATGGTAAACAGAACCACGAGAGTGAGAGAGCGCAAAAGAGACAGGAGAGCGAAAAGCAGCAAGGGAAACATCGAATGGGAAATAACGACGAGAGAGAAAAGAAAAGTGAGACAGAAACAGCTAGAGAATGAGAAAGAGGGGAAGACAAATGAAAAAGAAAGCAATGAATAAGAGGGGAAGGCGGTATAGTCGTGATTAAAGAGAAACGCAGACTTGGAAACCAACTGCAAAGCTAAAGATTCCTCCGCCATGTGCCAATGTCTCTCACTGTCATTTACACAAGTTATTTTCCGTCGTCTGAATCGTGGCCATCAATATAATTCCATCTGAACCCCTCAGATAACGAATACGTGTTATTAGCAAAAGAAAGTAACAGATGCCCAGCTCCTGCTTTTTCCATGCCAGCAGAACCCCACGAAATAGTTTCTCCACATCAGTAGTCTGATATAATTTCCTATTGATCACTTGGGGGTTCCGCTCTGTTGTGCATGTACGGAACGGTGCGTGTGACCAGCACAGACCCAGCCTGTCCCTGCAGCCCCGTCACAGACAGAGCAGTGTAAGTGCCCGGGACTCCCGGGACAATGGCCGCGGAGAGGGGCGGCCCTGAGAGGAGCCCATGAGAGGGACTGCCCTAAGAGGAGACAGGCAGCTGACAGCTCCGAGACGCAGGCAGCACATTCCGTTACACGACGAGCAATGCACGGGCCACGGCCGGGACTGCACATCACACGCTGCCCCCACAGCATGATTCAGCTGATTATCCGGTGTATTCCACTGAATGCACCGTGCAGCCCCCGAGGGGTGGGCTGTGAGCTACAGCGTGTCCTCGTGCTCGGTCACAGACCAGCAGGAAGGCGGTCGCCGAGAGCTTGTAACCACACCAGCCTTTCTACGTGTGAACACAGGTAGCAGCGACGGTAAAACCGGGCGAAAGGCACCCCGAGCGAGGGGGGGCGACAGAATCTGTGTGTATGTGTGGGTGTCTGTGAAGGAGACAGCGGGTGCGTAACAGTGAGAGGGAAAAAGAGAGACGGGAGAAGCAGCAACAGAGAGCGAGATTGTGTGTAAAAGAGGTAGCGGAGTAAAGAAGTAGAATGGATTTTGAAAGAGGGAGTGTTAAAAATGAAAGCGATCACGAGGGGAAGAGGCATGGAAGAAGGGGGAGAAGAGAGAGCAGAGAGATGGAAAGAGACAGAGCGATCAATAATTAACGAGAGGCATGGAGTAAGATTGGGTGAGAGGAAAGAAAGCTAGGGTGGAAATTAAAAAGTGGTGGGGGGCAGAGTCTGTGCGACAAAGGAGGGAAAGCGGCAGGGGTAGAGGGTATCACGTTACTAGAAAATGCCAGACACGATACCCCGTGCCCCTCCTACATAAAAAACAAAAAACCGTCCGTTCATAAACACCCAGCCCATGTTAACCATCTCCGACCCAGCACACTGCCCTGAGCTAGAACTTCCAAATGCATATTTGTTGATTTTACACAACGTTGCAACCAACAGGCGTCAATTCTCCAAGGTTCGCCTTAATACAGCTTATCGATGGGATAAAACAACATTAAAGGTGCATTATTGCAACTGGCTCTTGTGCCTTTCGTGTACAGAGGGCAGTGATGGTGCCCCTTCCCCAGCAGGGCACCCTTTTAAAAGTACACATCTCCTGCAGGGACGCCCATCAGAGTCCAGAAAGCGAGCGACACCAAGGACGTCTGCCCCAAAACGGCGTAGACCAACACAGGGAGGGCACCGCCCCCCACTCATGGGCACGGAGAACGATGAAACACGAGAGCAGCCAAGTAGTGAAGCCGGTATATGTTGAAGTAACAGTACTGAAGTAACGGTACCCCCAGCCATGGCCAAGCAACCTCGGCTGCCCCATGGAGAACAGCAAGAATTGCCACCGACCGGCCAAGTCTCGGGTGACATGCATTCCCTTAAGCCCTCTCCAGAGCAGGACTAGGGCGCGGGTTCACGGGCGAGCCCCCGCGTGCCCGGAGTGCCCAGCACGTGCACACAGAGCAATCCATTTATAGCAGCGCGCGGCAGCTGCCAAGCCTTTCAAAGCACTCTGGCTACCAGTGCAAGCGCCCATTAAAAGTTCACTCACGTGAGGCGCTAGGGGTGAACCTGAGCACCCCCCACCCTACATCCAGGTATTAGTCCCCAACACCATCCAGTTTCTGAAAATTTCCCAAAAAGCCAGCCTTTTCAAAAACCGTCCAGAAATTCGACACAACGCGGGCACAGGTGAACGAGACAAGCGCCAGAATGAGAGGCGGTGCCCCCTCCACACCTTACCTGGGACAGCAGGAAGCAGAGGGCGGCCAGAGGGCTGGGCTCCATGTTACCGCGGCGGCTGGCAGGGACCGGAGGCTGGCTCAACCGAGGCGCGGTGCTGCACTGTGCATATTTCCACTCTGAAGCAGCCTTTGAGAAGACGCCGTGCCTCCAGAGCCAGCCCACTTCCCAACTAGATCAGCAGCATCATTGGAAAACATTGGACGGCGGCTGGCTCCCCGGAACCAATGATTGCACAAGGTGCGCTCGTTCACGCAGCATCTCTGCCCGTTCCACACACACCGGGTACCTGCCTCCCGCGGACGCAGCCTCAAACTCCGCTTTATTGCACCGTGGGCTTAGCTGCACGGTAACAAATCACGCTTTATGGATTCCAATGGTATTCTGCTTTTCTCTAAACTGAATTGCTTTGGGGAAATCGCTAGCTGCCTGGACCACCGGCGGAAGGCAGCCTCGTTATTAAAATGCCAATAAGGCATGCTTTACTTTCACTAAATCACAAGCAAATGGCAGGAATGTGCTGGAGCTACGGTTATTGCCTACCCACCCTACGGATGGGAGTCTTCAGTGCACCGTGCAGCAGGAAAAAATGATTATATTTTGCGAGTCCCTTCGTCTCACAAATCACAATGCAGACCGGTCAATTGTATTCTACAAGAAAAATCAATCAGAGGGAATATATTGTATTCATTCCACAGCCAGAAGGAAGGAACTTACTGTTCACTGCACTTACCTACCAAGGACAAACTTCTGAGATGCAGTTTCTAAGACAAGGATGCTACACTAGGCTTCGACTCTGCAGGCAATAATACAAATACAATGTTAACTTCTCATTGGATTGTTTTACCTTGTTAGAGGAAGGCTTTGAAGTATTGCCCAATTTGGTTAATTGTAAGTATGGAAAACCGGTAAAAAATGATGCCTCTCTTTGGTAATATACATACACAATTGAAAGTGAAGCGCCATTCTGAAAAATGAGCACATTTACAACATTTGACCAAAATGTCAAAATTGATGGCAAGTTTAAAAAATCTTTATAATTTATTAGTTTTTTGTTGGTCAGAATTTCCTCTCAGCAGATAAATGGTCTTATTTAGAATCTGGCAGAAGCCGAGTGTTAGAAATGGGGGTCTCTAGTTGGCAGAGGTAGGTACCTTTGCCCAAATAGGGACCCTTGCTTCTAGTCAGGGTAAGGGGGATACACACTTTAGATAACCCCTGTTCACCCCTTTGGTAGCTTGGCACGAGCAGGCAGGCTTATCCCAAAGGCAATGTGTAAAGTATTTGTACCAACACTCACAGTAACACAGTGAAAACACCTCAAAAGGACACCACACCAGTTTAGAAAAATAAAATATCTTTATCTAAACTAAACAAGACCAAAACGATAAAAATCCAACATACACAGTTAAAAATATGACTTTCAAAAGGTTTCAAGAACTTATACCATAGAAAACTATGGATGTGTGACTTTTCACCAAAGTACCTGTAGATGCGTCAAAGTTCCAAAAGCCAAACAGCCGCAGAGAAAGGAAGCGTTGGAAAACACAGCGATGCGTCAGTTACTGAGTCCTTGGGGAGGCGAGTCGACAGTTCTGCTGCACACAGGAGAAGCTATGCGTCAAATGCGGACTGTAGGGGGAAGTGAGGCGTCGAAATCCAAGACGATTCTGGTCTGCGGGTGATGCGTGGAAAAACTTGGTGCACAGGTATGATGCGTGGCACACTGGAGGTGATGCGTTGCTTTGCGAGGCTTCGTGCCATCTGGCGTCGGTACTGGGGGCTGCGCAGTGAGACTTTGCGTCGCCCGGCGAGACTCGGCAAGGCTTCGCGTTGTCCGGCGTCGGTTCCGAGAGACTTTGCACGGCTTTGCAATGCTTCGCGCCGGTTCTTGCAGAGATTAGCTGCAAAACCCACCTCTGAGACCCTGTAACTGGAAGGAGGCACCTCAGGCAAGGGTAGGACTCACAGATGGCAGAGTTCAGGGGAGCTGGGGGTGAAGTCTTTGTGTCCCTAAGACTTCAGGACAGGAGGCCAGCACACTTCAGGCCCTTGGAGATCTCCTTCAAGCAGGGGACACAGCAAAGTCCTTCTCCTTTCCTTGGCAGAAGCAGCAACTGCAGGCCAACCCCAGACACAAAGTAAGGGCAGTACTTCTCCTCAGTCTCTCCAGCTCTTCTCCTTGGCAAAGGTTCCTTTTGAATTCCAGGAATGATCTAAAGTCTGGGGTTTTGGGTCTGATACTTATACCCCAAAATGTCTTTGTTTTCTTTGTGCAAGGGGCTCTGAGCCCAGTTCAAACCAGTTCTGGGGGCACTCTGCAAGTGCACAACAACATCCATTGTCAGTGTGAGCCTTGGCTCCAGATACACCACAGGGGGGCGGAGCCAGCATTGTGGAAGGCAGGCACAGCCCTATTCATGTACAGGTGCTATTCCTCCCACCACTCCAAATGCAGATCAGGCCTATTCAGCCTAGTGCTGACTCATCCAGACTCCTGGAGCCACTGCACCTCCCCGGCCCCTGTCACTCCAAAGCCAGACAGTCAATCCATGAACAGGCAGAGGCACACAGGATGGTTGAACAAGAAAATATCCACTTTCTAAAAGTGGTATTTTCAAACACAATTTAAAAACCATCTTTACTAAAAGATGTGTTATTAAATCCTGAATTCAGGGATACCAAACTCTATTTTTCTACCTTATCCCTATGAGAAGATATGCTTGTAAAATGTTACAAAGTATTCCCCATTCTGTCCTATGGGGCAAGATAGCCTTTCAATAGTGAAAAACAAAATTGGCAGTATATAAAAATTTTAAAACTAGAAAGAATTCATTTGGGACTGTAGACTCTTGTCATTGGGAGTAGAAGAAGTGTGCTGAATTTTTATTGTATGTTTTATCGTATGTTTTATTGGTAATGAAATTGGAGAAATTATGCATTATTAATATATTGTAATTTATTGTGTTTAAAAGACTATGGTCTAAATAAACAGAGTTTTTGACTTAAATTGGCAGTATTTCACTATCAGGCCATGTTACACACACCAGTACATGTCCTACCTTTCACATACACTGCACCCTGCCCAGGGGGGTACCTTGGGCCTACCAGAGGGGTGTCTTATGTGTAAGAAAAGGGAAGGGTAGGGCCTGGCAAGTGGGTGAACTTGCCAAGTCGACATGGCAGTTAAACTGCGCACAGGCACTGCAGTGGCAGGTCTGAGACCTCTTTTCAGGGCTACTCATGTGGGTGGCACAATCAGTGCTGCAAGCCCACTAGTAGCATTTGATTCACCAGCCCTTGCACACTCAGTGCACTTTACTAGGGACCTACTGGTAAAACAAATATGCCAATCAGGGAGAACCAATCACAATATCAATTTACATAGAGAGCATAGGCACTTTAGCACTGATCAGCAATGGAAACTGCCCAGAGTCCTATAGCCAACAAACACAGGTCAGGAAAAAATAGAAGGAAGAAGCAAAAAGTTTGGGGATAATCCTGTAAAAAGGGCCATTTCCAACACCGAGTATCTGCAAAAAAGTGATGGATGTCAGAGCCGCTGTATTCAAAACATATTTATGTCAATGGTACACAAAGTGCAGCATATGGGACATCCACCAAAAAGTGGGAATGTCCTGCTCCACCAAATTTGAAATAAGGCCCAACGTTCAGTGTTATTCTTACCATAATAAATGTGCAGTGACACTCTAGCAGACTGATTGCCTCTTGTTATTTATTACGCAGGGTGTCAGAATCATTTATTAATGTACCACCCACTTTGTTCTGCAGTCTTCACCCACATGGTGGCCATCTTTGTTATGAGAAGCAGAACCTTCCGCGTTCTGTGGGGTCACAGTGTGTTCCCTATCAATGCATTTGGGATATTAGGGGTGGGTGAAGTCGCAACATTTTATTTCCAAGGAAATTTCAGAGAATATTTGATCTTATATTTGTCAGACAAAGGATTTTCTGCACGCTGATCACAGAGAAATAAAGAATGCTGTGGTTCACTTCAAGAGCTACCGATAATAACAGGGGTGATTCCATCTACGGCAATGATGATAAACACAGTTAGCTAGTAGAAACGGTATAAAGTTTGCTGGAACCAGTGTTCAAAGGCATTCCAGGACATTGGGCAGGATGAGGACCAATCAGAAAAACAGAGCCACTTCTGGAAGCCTGTCTGCATCTTTCCTGCTTCTTTTTAAAGTGTAATAATTCGAGCCATAATGAATTTGTTGCTCTAATGAGGTTCCTCTCTGATGACACCTCAGGGAGCTCATGAATGTCATTGTTGTGTTGGGCGTCTAGCCTGGCTGTAAGGAGAGGATGAGGGCAGGGTTCTAATTTGTATTTGGAGGCGTTTTTGACCGGGAAGCACGAAGAATGAAGATAAAACTGCGAGACATTACTCCACTCTTCAGTATGAATTTCTATCTATGAAGAATAAGTGGAATCAGGAGAGGATCAAACACCTCAGAATAAACTAAGACTGAAGAATTTACAACCTTGATGAAGACCTAAAGGGACAAAACGCATTAGCTGGGCTGAATGGACTACTTCTGTCAATTGCATTGTTGAATAAAATTGGATTAAAAAAGACTAGCAAGGCTGAATGACTACATTGCATTAAATCATGATTATCGGAAGAATTGTTGGAGAAGAATATAATCTTTTGGCTGAATGAAAGGAAACTCATTCATATAAATTGACGCTCCTTTTCAGCTGTTGTTCTAATTTGTACAGGATTAAGTAAAATGTCCTCACCAATGGCACAGCAGGATTCCCCTTTAAACTAAACTGCGCAGTCCTGCTTTAATAGCAGTCAAGAAGGAAGAAGACCCAGCTGTGCTGATGGTGGGGCAGCAGACCGCCTCCTGATTTGGCCTCCACAAACAGGGAGATCAGACTCTTCTGTGAGTCATTTCTTTTGTATGGAAGTGCATATATACCATTTACCTAAAAATATATTGGATACAGTTGGTCAAGCTGGAGCCCTGCATAAGGAAAGTCTTCCTCAATGAAAGGTAACTTCAATTTCATGTTTGGTTAAACCATTCTTTTAGATTTACAAAACCTGTGAGTGAGCCAAAGAACATCCAATGCCACCAACTCAACACACATCCCGCAACTGGGATACAGAGAAACTCTGAATTTAAAGATGGAAGTTCTAGGCTTCAAAGTCCAAAAAGTAATAATGGTACTTCTGTAATATGTCTATAGGAAACAGGATTATCAATCTATGGGAGTAGGGTGGAGGCCACCATGTGGATAAGAGCTGTGACTGGCTTTACACAGGGGCAAGCAATCTGACTCTTGAAAGAAACTGGGCACTTGAAGAGTCCCTGCAACCCCTTTGTTTCAAGCAACAAGGACTTCCGCTGTGAAATGCATGTGGCACGTGTACCAAAACGAATGAAAACCACACAGTTAAGAAATAATGTAAACTTTCCAAGCCAAGGTAGTTAACACTAGTTCAATATATTGCATAACATTGTAATTAAATAAAACAAACCATTATGTGACTTTTAAAGTTTTAAGAAACAAGCCTTTGAAAATCATTAAAACAGTAGGAAACAAAATAATAAATAAATAAAAATGCTATTTGGGTATGACAGACCAGGACCTAGAAAGTCTTTTCAACCCAATTGTGATTGACCACAGCCAGGCCATTCATTGTGCTGAAGTACTTTCTCTTCTGACTTATAAACGTTTCTGATGGTCGAAGTTGTCAGAATAACAGACCTGAAAGCTATGGCCAAGAGGAATTCTACAACGGAAGATACAGTTGTTGAGCAGTTCCTCTGGGTAGCTTTCAAACTTCCAAACAAAAAACTCCTATTGGTAAAAACTGCTGCAATTAAGCCACAATCGTCTAATTTTTTGGCAGAGATGCCATCCTGTCCTGTTGGTAATGGACTGCCTGGTCTGTGGCCTCCCCATGACTTCTTAGCCCACTGTTCAGTGGTCCCAGTGTGGCCACCTGGTTGACAAGTAATTAGCCCCAACATGGGACAATCAATTCAGAACCCTGCAGCCAGCCCTCCCCATATAGCATAATGGCACCCTTGGCACCTACTCCTTCCCCACCACCCCAAAGCTGTGGCATCTGTTCCATCTCCTCATCCCATTGACTAGCTGAGCCATAGCAGTGCTCCCCATGCCTCTTATGCCTTGCTCCTGGCTTTGCAGATCCTATTCTAAGATCTGATGGATTTCAACAGGATCTCAGCGTCCCTCAAGAATAGGCAGTCATCTTGGGTGCAGTGCTTTATAAGACTCTCTCCGGTCATGGACAGGTGCTTGGCCTCCTTCCATCCATTGATACTACTTACCTGCTGCTTGAAGTTAACTGCATGCCCCAGATCTGTTCTCAGACTCATCCATCTCAATCTTTGGAGCTTTGATCACCTGCAAAGACAAAAGTAAACAAAATGTAAATGTTAATGCACTAACAGTATCACATATGTAAAGGAACGAGATAACAAAGCAAGTTCATTATGGACAAAGCACACAACCAGAACAGTCAAAGCAAAACAAGCAAATCACAGATCTGAAAACTAGATCAGTGCTCTCTTGTTTAAGGAACAGACGTAAAAGTAATTGAAAGAAGGAACTCATTATCACAAGGCCTTAACAGACTTTGTTTGCTGCTTCAGACAAGTTTGGATGTGACAACCGCTCATCCCCAAAGCACCAATAAATGTGGCCTTGATAAAGAGGAAAACTCGTTTGCAACACATGAGTTTTTTGAAGTGGACAGGCATTGATACCTTTGGTGTTATACAGTATTGATTGTGTTGAACTCAGTTTGTGTGCTCACTATACTCCTGGACCGTATTGCACATATTGGCCCAAGAGCGCAACAGGAATGTGCACCCGCTTTTTGTGGCCTCGGGGCACTGTGGTATTACAGAGGAGTCTGACTACGCTTGTGGGGCCCCTTTGTTATACTGATAGGGCTGGCACCCATGTTATGCTATGTTATGTTAGTAGGTATTTGGTATCGTGCACGACTCGTCCCCGAAGGGGCATCTCGGCGCTGAGGTAACAGAAAAGTTAGGAGCAGCCATTTAAAACAGCCAGGTTTCAAGCTGTTTTTTTAAAGCCTGCAAAATCAGTACAGAGTCCAGCGGCACCAGCAGTGTTGCAAAAGTCTTATATGACCCTGAGACTTCAGAAAACAGGGGGCAGCCAGCAAGCCCTTGGAGTCACTCTGGGTTCAAGTGAGATGGGTCCAGTCCTTGTCCTCAGCAGGGCAGAGATCATCAGGCAGCAGGGCAGCTCAGCACAACAGTGAAATAGTTCATTAGAACAGTCAGTCAAGCAGAGTGGCAATTCTTGAAGCACAACCGTCCTTACTCCTGGCAAGGTTCTTCACAGGTCCAGTAGTGTCCTGTCATGTTAGGTTCAGAGCCCCAGTACTTATACCCAAATGTGCTTTTAAAGTGAGGGGTGACTTCAAAGCAGCTCCTTGAAGTGCACAGGTCCTGTTTCATCCCAGCCCCATCTGCCAGCCTATCTGTGGGGGGTAATCAGCCCTTTGTGTGGGGCACATGACACAGCCTATTCAGATGTAAGAGTCAGCTCTCACTCCCCGTTCCTGCCCATGAAGGCTATCAGAATGCAGATGGATGCAGATGAGTCCTCTGTCATACCCACTCTTCCAGTGTTTGTGGCTGTCTAGAGGGAATGCACAAAGTGTATCTGTCAACCAACCTAGACGTGGATTGGAGACAGAATGCAAGGCACATAGAGCAGAGAAATGTCTACTTTCTAAAAGTGGCATTTCTTAAATAGTAATGTTAAATCCAACTTTACCATTAAAGAGGATTTATCGTTATCATTCCAAAGATATGAAACATGATGCAGCTACTCCTTTCTAATCATGAATTACAGCTTAAATGTGTTTTATGGAATTCCCAATGCTAGCCTAACAGAGAAATAGGCCTCACAATAGTGAAAAATGAATTTATCTGCTTGCCTCTGCCAGGAGATGTAAAACTTGAAAGTAAATGAACAACCTTTTAGTTAAACAGCATCCTGTCCTTAGGGCTTGGCAAGTTGTTTCAAATGCCAACCACAAAGTGGCTGGAAACTGCACCCACAGGCCCTGCAATAGCAGGCCTGAGAAAATGTTTGAAAGGCTACTTGCACAGGGTATATGGTATACCTATTAACAAGGGACTTGCAGGTAACCTAAATATGGCAATCCGGTATACACCAATGTCACCATCTTCTAGGGGAGAAGTGCATGCACTTTAGCACTGGCTGAAGGGAACTGACTCTGTATATACTATTCCAAAGTAAGGTATAGTGTGCACAGAGTCAAGTGGATCCCCAGAGTCTTAAGTAGATGATACAAAAGCTCAATTTGTGGTAGTGTGGTCCGGCAGTTAAGCTTATCAGAGGGCTGTGTTAAGCATTTGTTGTACACACTCAGGGAAGAAATGATTACACACACTCAAAGACTGAATCGTAGACCAGTCGTTTTGTATCAAAAGTTATTACTTTGTTATTTTATTTAAGAACTAAGAGGAACTCAGTTGCAGGCAAGAAATAGTTTAAAAAATAGCAGTAATACATTTCAAGCTGCAGTAGGAATTGTTTTATATGACAGTAAAAATGCTTTCCAGTAATAGAATTTCTTTTGTATGGTCAATCAGAAAACAGTAGAACTTAGCAGCTGTAAAAGATAGCCTTTTAAATGCAGTAGGAGAAAATGCAATGCAATCCTATGTGAGGAAAACAAGTATATGCATTAACAGGTAAGTACACAACTTACTCTTTCAATCTTCAGGGGTTTAGACCAACACTCAACAAGGTTCAGTGTAAGATAGGTACTGCATCACCAGCAGCACTGGGGTAGCCGGTTGCAGAGGTCCCTGGGCCCAATGTTAGTCAATGGAGACTGGGGGCATCCACATGAGGTGCAGGTAGGTGCTCATGGTTTCAGGGCACAGGCCCCGGGGGTTAAGGTGAGCACAAGCGGGACACAGCGGCACCAAAGCTATGCCACCAGCGGCACAGGGGCGGCCGGGTTCAGGGTGCAAATCAGGCTCGGGCACCCAATGCTCCTTAATGGGAAATCTTGGTCGCACAAAGAGGCTGCAGTCTCAGACTAGGAGGCTGGATGAGAGTCACCACTGGCTGGACAGGTAATATGGGATACAGGAGAAGGCTCAGGCACCCTCGGCGCACTCTCCTAGGTCGGGGGCTGAGGATGCAGGGGTGCCTTTTTGGTGTCGGATTTTCTTTACCAGAGCCGATCGCGGTCAGGGGGACCCTTTGCGTCTAGGCATGCTGGTGTCTTCGCGGGGTCTAGGAGAGCTCAGCCACCGATGGAGTAAAGGTCTGGATCACTGGGGAGAAGTCATTGGACAGGCAGGCCACTCAGACTTGGGCCGTGGGCGATGGGTGCTGAGTGGGCAGAGGTCACAGATCTACCTCGATCTGGAGTACTTGGAGTTGGAGTTTTCTGGACAGGGCCGCTGTCCTCGGGACATCTGGTCTTTGTTGAAGAGTGGCAATCTTCCTCGGGTTCTTGGAAGTTTCTGGCCACAGGACAGGTGTTGTCTTCTTCGCAGGCTCTTCAAGCTTGAGACTGGCCGGTAGGGCTGGGGCTAAGTCAGTGGTCGTCTTCAAGCTTTGCTGCACAGTGCCTTCTTCGCCCTTCTTCTTCATAGGTTGCAGGAATCTGAGACTCAAGGTTCAGGGGTGCCCCATAATACTGAATTTAGGGGCGTTATTGGTACTGGCAGCTGGTAGACAATGGGCTACTTGCTTTTAGGGTGACTACACCCTTTGATTGTCCCCTCCCTTTGGGGAGGGGGCTTCCCCTAACCTGATTGGGCAACATCGTTCCATTCAAGAGGGAGGATTTCCTAAGGAGGGGGTCACCTCTGTCCGGGGCACCTTACAAGTGGTCCTGGCAGAGAGGGGACCCACCTCTCCTGAGTACTAATTTTCAAGCCGACTTTGCCGCCAAAAGTGGGGCTTGGTCAAGGGGAGGGTATCTCCACTAGCAGGAGAGGCCCTGGCTAGCATAACAAAGGGCAGAAAACCTTTGAGACTCACCGCCATGAATGCTGTTCCTGCTTGGGTGTAGATGAGAAGCACCTCCACCCCAAGCAGGCATTGTTCCTGACCCACGAGAGCACATGGGCTCTCACCTCAGTGGGTCAGAAACATGTCTGTGTGTGGCAGGCTGGTGCAGACCAGTCAGCTAGACACGATGGAATTGGTCATTTTTCAGGGGGCATCTCTAAGATGCCCTCTAAGTGCATTTTACAATAAATCCATCACTGGCATCAGTGTGGGTTTATTGTACTGAGAAGTTTGACACCAAACTTCTCAGTGTTCAGTAAAGCCATCATGGAGCTGTGGAGTTCAAAATGACAAACTCCCAGCCCATGTGTTCAGTATGGCTTCACTGCACTTATAATTTCTAAGAATGGACTTAGACACTGTAGGGGCATATTGTTCATGCAGCTATGCCCTCACCGGTGGTATAGTGCAACCTGCTTTAGGGCTGTGAGGCCTGCTGGAAGGGTGACTTACCTATGCCGCAGGCAGTGGTTTGTGGGCATGGCATACAGGGATGTATGCCATGTCGACTCTTAGGATTTGTCTGCACCAAAACATACAGTATGCCATGGCAGTGTGTATGTGTTTGGTGAGGGACCTCTGAGGGTGGCACAATACATGCTGCAGCCCTTAGAGACCCTCTCTGGTCACAAGCCCTTGGTACCACTGGTACATTTTACAAGGGACTTACATGTGGGCCAGAGGTGTGCAAATTGTGGAAACAAATATACAGGTTTGGGAAAGAATACAGGCACTGGGAACCTGATTGGCAGGGACCCATTGCAACCTCAAAGTGCATCAGATATCATGCAAAAAGTGGAGAGTAACCATGCAAAAAGGGTCCCTTTCTAACACTGGTTAGCATTGGTAAAGTGCTCAGAGTCCTACAGCCAATAAACAGATATAGCAAAAAGTATAGGTAAGCACGCAAAAAGTTGGGGGAAGGCCACCCCGAGGAGGGCAGGTCTAACAATTGCCTATTATGAAATTTCAAGAATGTCACCAATTGCAATTTTTTAAAATTTAAAATGTATGATTTCGTTTAAACATTTTGCAATCCTAATTAGAATTTCGCGCTTGAGCTTAAACAATGTATGCATTTGGGATTTTTCAGTATCAACTGCTGACCTAGCTATTAACCTTAGCAATGGAGAACCCATCTCCTAAACTGCAGAGTCAACTTGTTAGAGAACTTATCCTTAGCCTAGTTATAGATGCATCCTAATATGCAAACAGTACCACCATGGCCAAACAACGTTTGAGGTGTAATCAGGGTTAGTTTGGTCCATAATGTAACCAATAAGGAGAGACAACTGATAGGTGATATTCAAATCCAGTACCTTGGGTAGGCCTCACATCCAGCCTGTGAGCTGACAAAGTCATCTACAGAATCCTGGGGCCTCTGTGGACTCAGTCCAGACCCTTTCAGCACCCTCAGACTTGAAGGAAACACGAATTACAGTGCTAATCCTTCATGGTCAAAAACAGACAAACCCTAGGCTCCCTTTACTCTTGTAAACACTGAAAGTTTCCCAGGAGGGCAATTCAGGTGGCATTCTAACCCTTGCACAAAGTCTCTAGTCCTGAGCTAATGACTGAATAACCTCCATGTGCCTCTCAGACCTTTTAGTGCTTTCAGAGTAGGAGGGCGGTAACAACATCAGGCTACATGCACTAGCACCTCCTCTAGCTCAAGGGAGACAATCTGAGATTGACCCTTGAGATTAGTGCCTGTACCCTGGCACTGAGCTCCTGTCTGGCAATTTAGGACTTCTAGCGAAGACACACAACCTACTTCAAGGGCAACACACACTGTATTGTGCAGTAGTCGGTCTGGCCCAGGGCTTGTGTCTGTAGAGCAGCACCACAATGAACCTTCCTGGGCACAATGAATGTCCCTTGTTATACCCTGACTGAGAGGGTCAGGTGCTTTGCTTTTCAAAGAATTTCTTCACCACTGGTTTGCTGCCTTTGTTTTTCTGTGAAGTGGGAGGATACTTTGTTACCCCCTTATTGGAAATTTGGGACTTGCCCTGGCCTACCCTTCTGGTGTTCATCTGGGACCCCTTGGACACTCTAGTGTAGACTGAAGCCAGAGTTCAGATTCTTTTCCAAGCTCTGTGGAATTAATCAAATGCTGGCGAAGTTCTATAAAGCAGTGATTCAGAATGTGCATCCATACAAACATACTACACAGTCCATCAAAGTCAGTTACTATACTTACCTTCACCCAACCCTTCAATAATTTAAGCGAAATATGACTAAAATATTCCTAAGAGGGCTGCAACTGCTTTGGGGTATTCCTAAACTTCAATTACTAGTTTTTGGGAGTAAAACCAAATTTACCTATGAGGACAGTCTTCATGGGGTGCTACTGACCCTGCTCTGATACCTCCAGGGTTACTAGGGAATCCCTTCCCTGGGTGGGCATATGCTTCCATAGAATATACCCTTTCAGATCCTGTTCAGGAGGCCATGGGGTAGGCAGGGGCTACTGGGCCACAACTGTAGAGGTTTCGGCCTTTTGCCACTGCTGTCCCAGGCCCTGTCTTACTATGGCTCTACGAACTGGGCCAAGTACAACCCTTTCTACACTTGACTCTCAGTGATATCAAGGACAAACAGTCAAAGACCTCTCAGGGAGGACAGTGTGGGGGTGCTCAGGAATCAATACACCCCCCAGCAATCAATAAGATCTATGTCTAGCCCATACTTCTCTTTGAAGAAAAGACAAGCACTTTATTACACAGAAAACAGAATTTCACAACACATTCAATAATGCATGAATAATCCAATTACCCCTCCACCAGTCCTTCATGGCTCCTCTTCCTTCTCAGAGTGTGAGGTTTAAAAGTGCAGCTATTGCTCCCTCTCCTATGATCTTAGCGCTCAGTCTGTCAGGCTTAGACCCTCTCAGTCTCTCACCCAGTTGATGATTGGCCCTCCCACGGCACCAGGACATCCCTCATAGCAGGAATCTTCCAGGTGTCAGAAAGCAATCTTCCAGGGAGCTGCATGGCAGCTGGCTATGCAGTGTGTCACTCGAAGGATCACACACAGATTGGAGGCTTGTGTTGGTGGCCCTTTTCTGGGGGACTGACGTATATATCACAGCTCACTCCAGTGACTACATGACTCATGGCACTTTTCACTCCGACACTCTGGTAAATACTTGGCACTTCTTGAGCGTGACAGCCACATGCTTGCAGGTGATGATTCTTCAGTGCAGTGGAAGCCAGGTACTATCTTCAGCATGCAGTGCCTCGAGGTGATACCTTCATTCCTCACAAGGCACTCCAGCGGTACCTCTCTGGTCATTGGTCTTCCAGACTGGTCCTGACCCAGTGGCACAGTTGGGTAGTGCTGCGGTCACACAGTCTACTTGTGGAACACATGGGCTGCCAGTTGGCGATTTTCCTGGCTTTTGTCACCACTCAGGCACACAGTTCCAAGTGCCTTGGTAGCTATGATGAGGATAATTGATGAAGATCGCAATGCTTGGTCCAGCAGTCTCACAATTACTTCTGTGCCTTTTCTTACAGAGTCTGTCAGATGGACCCTAAGCCAGGGTCAATTACAGCAGTCCATTTCATGATCAGCTCCTCTTGCAGGTTTGTTGCTTCCTTCTCTTGCTCACAGGTAGGATGTCTTAGCACCCAGGACAGTTCAATAATTCTTATTTCAGATCAGACTCAAGACGATATTCCCTTGCCTCTGGGGAGTTTGCTGTCCATTCAACACCAACCCATGGCTGCATTGTAGTGCCCGAGTATTGTGCGGAGTACCCCCTTCTCGCAGAACAGACCACAACAAACAGTGATGGATCCTGAGCTCCAATCTTTATACCGATTTTGCAGACTGAATATATATATGTACTCAGTTTGCTCCCTGGGAACTAGTTTGGGTCAGTTCCCCCATCATGTGTTCTGGCAGGCTGCCTTCCAGACCTGGCCTTTGTCAGCAATGATGCTCTGCCCAGCAAGACAATCTCCAACAGGAGTGCCTACCACAAAAGTATAGAGAGGTGTGAGCAGGCTGCACCAAGCTCTTAACGCCCCCTACTCACAGAGATCATGAAGAGAGACAAGAATCTGTGCATCTTCAAAGGATTAATCTCCCTAACATAATGCATTGTAGGTCTCACCTTGTACCACCTGCCATCTACATAATGACAAATACACTCAGTAATTATCAGCCCAATGTATCAGAAAGAGCCCTCATACTCTAAAGAAAGTTTGTCTCCTCTTTCTTCACTACATCATCAAGTGTTTCCCCCCTCTCATCTAGGAAAAGTCAGAAATACGCATATGCTGACAGGGGAAAGCATACTCTCCTCCATCATGTACTCTGATCCATTCTATGGGTTTCCAAAAGGCCAGGCTTAGACCAACAATCAAAAAACAGGATCACCGGTATATGCAGTTCGGGCACGTAGGGCAAGGGACATGACTCGCCATCATGCAAGGGACATTCCCATCCAAACATCCACATAACCTCCCTGTCAACTTTGCATATGCACAGTGTGAGTTTGTAAGCACCAAACCTATAATCTATGTCACCCCCAGCCACATAACTAGGTAAAAGAGCTTTAGGAATGTTGACTTTGTAATCACTCCTTTTGGGTAACTCAGTATCGTTGCTACCATCCTCACCAGATGTCCTTATTTACCCAGGTCCATACTGCACGGGTCCTTCTTATGAACCAGCATGGCCTATGCTCTTCCATGTTTTTCTCCCCCAGTGCAAGGGCTGCTTTCTCCTCAGCAGCCAAGGAAGCTCCTGCCTTTTTCTCCACAGCAGAAAAGGCAACCTTTTACTCCTCAGCAGCCAGGGCAGACTTTTTTTTTCCTCCAGGGCATTAGTGGGCAATTTTAATTTCAATTTTCTTTCAGGCTTTCTCTCTACCAGCTCCAACTTGTGAACTCCAAATATACTTCTTGCCAATTACAACCCCACAAGAAATATTTGCCTTTTAATCTGGAGTGGTAATTTTAATTCTTAACCTTTAAAAAGGAATGATAATTGCTAGACAAAGTCTTGTTTCAGCTGCTGAAAACCAATGTCAGGAAATTTATTTCGGAGGGGCAGCCCTATCAACTTTAAAAATCCTTTATAGTTAGGTCTCGTAGATCTGAGAGGATCTCTGCTCAACCCTTGGTACTTATGGCACAAGCAGCAGGAAACCACCAGAGAAGTGTGTTTTAAGTTCAAGCAGTACCAACAGTTTCAAAGTAAAGAACACAACACCATAAAATAATGAAACAAATTTATAAAATAGATAAAAGAATGAGTAAAAAGACACAAAGTTCATTAAAATAGGTTTAGTGGAAGCAGTGATATGAATTTGTGACTAGAATGGTTCATGGTTGACCAGTAACCGTTTTCAAGTGAGGCGATTAGCAAAGGTACAATAAACTAATTGGGTGGTCCCGGCCAAAAATGTAACTTTCAGCCTAAGTCTCTAAAATGGAAGCCAAGATCTTCCATGATGGAAAGATCCAATAGCATTGGAAGGCGAGGGTCCCCAGAGTCAGATAACCATCCCTGCAGCTGAAGATTTTGGCATCAAAATCTCATAGAAGGTAAAAGCTGGATTTTATGGCTGTCGAGGGTGTTTCACCGGGCAGATAGATTTGTTACCTCATCCCAGTCCAAGATTTTACCTTCAGGCTTAGTCACTTTTTTGGAAGTCAAAATCCTCCATTGTGGCAAGGCAGGAAACTGTCACCAGGCAGGACATCACACATTCAGAAACCTTCACCACATTGCACTGATTAATTTATTTTCAAAATGGCAAAAATCTGAGAGTGGAACAAACATGGTTTTCTTGAACACATTTCGTGTGACCTCCTGGGTCAAGCCGCGCACCTTGTCTGGGTGCTGCAGGTATGGAAAAAATAATTATTTCCCCTTTTCACTAACTGCTGTGAACATTGTTTGTGGTCATTTTTGCAGCCACTAGCTGCTCATGGCAGGCACCATTTCTCTGTAGCCAGGAGTTCTGCAGGTTTCAGTTCCCTCTGCTCAGCTGGCTCCTTTTGGAGTTAGGAGTCTTTCTGCCTTTAGTGCCCCTGAGCAGCCAAACAGGAGGCCAATCACATAACCCTTGGACAGCAGTTCCAGTCCCTGGATGCTAGTGAGAGATAGAAGTACTTAAGTCCTTGACTCCTTTTCTTCCAGTAGAGTCTTCCTCAGGTGGAGTCTCCACAGGTCCAAGAATGTTCCCAGGAGATAGCGGTTGAGGTGCCAGATTTTTATATGAGCTAGCCAATGATTAGAAAAATTCAATTGTAAGTTCTTTCTCACAGTCCCCACCTTGCTTTGCACCACATCCTCTTTACTTTAAAATTACTTTAAAATCACCCAGGAGACTCTGTTTCAATATGCCAGAATCCTTTGCCTAACAGGCAGGAGTTATTTTTAGTTCTTTAGTCACTCTTCTCTTTAGAAGAACTCTCCTCTGACCTGACAGTGTCCAAACTGGTTCTCTCTACACTGTCATGACTGAAGCCTGGCTCTCTCGGAGCATCATGGGAATGAATAGGAGAAACCCTACATGGCATCTCCAATCCAAAAGAGGTAGTGCCAAAGCTGCCTTTTGTTCTGCAAACTGTTCCTGCCACTGCCAGCTAGCTAATCATTGTTCAATAGTCAGAAGTTAATTCACATATATTCTTCCTAGGCTCAAGGCCCCTGAGTCAGAGTTATTTCCTTTTCCAGCCAAGGATGTGTTTCCAGCTCTGGACAGGTTGAGTGGCCAAACTAGTTTTAGGTGACAGGGCTTGCCACAGGTGCTCACCCACCTCCCATTCACCCTCACCATTCTCCCCTAGTCATGGGTATTACTGGCCTTTCCTTTAAACCCTTGCTCATTTCATTTCCATTCAGGAAGTCCTAGGCCCTGATATGAAACCAGTTGTTCCCTCCCTGGCCAGGAGAGGCATCCTCTTCGTGCACTACAGTGGTCTCTGGTCTGGGACAGTGGTTTAATTTAGTGAAAGTTTCTTAAATAAAAAAAATAAAAAAAGCACTCCATCGAATGTTGAATTCATTTGAATAATGCTTGAATTCATTCTCCTAATTGTTTAATTATCCCGATGAATGTCTTGCAGTGCCCTTCTTCAGGGGATATGTTGGCCTAAAGAGTTGCACGCATTGGGATAATGAATTCATTTGCACATGGCATTGTGACTACTTGGAATGGTTGAATACCATGTATCTGTGAATGAAATTTTGGGTTTTAAGCATTATTCAAATGAATTAAATTTCATAGAACAACATCCGTATCAAGGATTGTTTAATTTTTGAAAGAATTTTTGAAGAAACTCTTACTAAATTGGACCACTGTGCCAGACCAGGGACCACTGTAGTGCAAGAAGAGGATGCCCCTCCCGGCCATGGAGGGTGCAACTGTGTCCACTTGTTTACAACACCTAGAATCAGAAGGCAATACTATTGTGCACATGAGTAAACTGACAAACCAGGATTATCTTACATATTTCTTACCTTCAAGGAGACCGCTCTCAACCAATTCATAGTTCTCACTACGCCCTGACATGACAGGAGCCATGCAGCCAGGATTGTGGCTGCCACGTGTGTTGCCCAATTTTAACCCGCCCACCCCAACCAATTACTATCACAGCAAATTCTGTCCTTATGCTGGCACCCTAAAAAGCTGACACAGTATGCCCCATCTGAGTGGCAAGTCAGAGGAATTTGAGGCTCCAGGACATGGATTGAGGACCACAGGATTAGAGAATTCACAGCAGGATCTAATGATCCTGGAATTCAAGGATCAACTGCATGATTTGAGGATACCTTTGTCTATAAAAACTACTCCTAGGGCATGGCCAGATGCTTGGAGTTCATCCTTGTTGATGAGAGGAAATCTGTGCTTGGGTTCTGTTTTTCACTCATGTCCCTTTGCTTGGGTTCTGCTCCTCACCCGTGTTCCTGGCTCTCCACCTGAGACAATCTTCAAGTCAGATGACAATTTCATCTTCTCAGAAGTAAAACTTGTGGCACATTTTGTAGTTTCTTTTGCAGCGTCACTTCACAAAATTTCCCCTCATCCGTGGAGCTCTTAGACCTCTTCCAGCACGGTCTCCACATGCCTCAGGCTAGTTATTAGTTAGTGAGAGTTCAATTTATTAGTTTGTATTATTAAACTCCTGTTGGATTCTTTAACTGGCCCTTGCACCTACATACTGAAACTCTGCCTTGGACTCAAAGGTGTGCTGTAGCAACTATTTTTTATGTCTTTTTAGAGACATTTACAAATCCTGAGTGAACCTTTTTGCCTGTTTTATGCCTCAAATCTAACAACTGTGTATAGCAATTCAGAACAGAACCCCTCTCACAAGGATTCTCTTGCCTCTGGCAGGATAAAGGTACTGTACCTTTGATATGCTATAATGCACCTGTTGCTAAGGTGATTCTTGTGAATTCTTTCAGTGCATATGAATGGTTACCAAACATGTAAAATTCATATGAAAGAAAAAAGCTGCACAATTAAATTTATATTTGAGCAGAGAGTAGCTTTAGTCTTTCCTTATGTTTAGTACAAAAGCAGTCACTCATAAGAGACTGCAGAACAAGAGAGCCTACATCTGACGAAATGAGCTGTGTGAATGCAACCAGACAATATCTCTTGTGCACTCTCTCATATCCCTACAACCCTTCCCCTCTTTGCCTTCAGAATTGACAATAGTCTTGCACATGTTCAACAATCTCAGTGGCAGGGGGGATTGAGCATTGGTCAGTTCCATGTTGTTCCTGTTGCGACATTTGGATGTATGCATTAGTGGCATCTTAAGTCCGACATTAGGAGAGTGCTGTTTCAGACTGCATAAAGTATTTTTCTAGAATTTATTTTTCCACGTAAGATATCAGAAAACTGATTTCACCATTAAATCGGATTTTGGAAAATAAGTAAGAAATAACCAGGAAGTATTTTCCAGCATTTCCCAAACGGAGATAGGAAAGAAAGATTTTTATCCCATTTAAGCCTATTTAAGGATACGTCTAGCAAATTCTACCCAGTTAACCAACTTTTAGTTTTCATTTCATGGTGATGACACTGTAACTCCTATAATGCAGTGTTCTTTTTTTTAGGTATTACCACCCTGCCCTGTGGGCTTACAAAGTACACTTTAGGGGTGGCTTATGAACACATAAAATAGGCTATGTCTACATGTCAAAGACACTTTTAGCTGGCATGTTTCATTGCAATGCTTTTGAACTGCAGCCCAGCAGGAGCACAGAGGTGTCCTGACACATATATAGTTTTGTCATATATGTGCGAAGTATAAATACATACTACAGCCCATATGACATTTAACTTCCTTTGCATAGGTGTATCCCTGTGCCATCTACAATGGTCTTACAGGACAGTAAAAAAAGACCAATTGGGGGAAACCATTTTTAAGCAACAACATGTTAGGGCAAGAACTCACACACTGACTTTGAGTAGCAGTGTCACAGTGAACAGAATCATAATAACATCAAACATAGGGTCAAGAAGTCGGCAAAACAGCTGTGGTGACCAGGCAGAAAGGCAAATATGCTACACCTGCCTAAAGTTTTGTCAGTGAATAAATGTTTTAATTTCTTTCTTTTAAGCTTATTGTGCTTGGAGATAATTACTGTTGTTCACACCCCTTGGTTTTGAAATTGGGGTGGACAACTGCTAAACATCAAAGGCTTGTACCACAACGTGCTTATCTGTAGAAGACACCACGTGACTGAGCAGTAAATAAGAGTTGTTTGAATGAGAAGTGAAGAGGTAGGGAGCTTCTCTATCAAGGAGAGAGCATGGGTGAGTTGCCTATTTGTGACTCAGAATAAGGTGGCAAGATTGTGTGAGGAAAAAGGAACTTATGTGAGTAAGATATATAAAAATGTGATGTTATGTTAACACAGCATTGAAACACCTTCATGATCGGGTCTATGGTGCATTTTCATGCATACAGTCTTACTCAGATGGGCAGTTGATGTTGAAGGAGGTATTATGAAAAAGTGAGGGGAGACGTGAGCATGGTTTCACAATAGGAATTCACTGTGGCAATTTAACTTTCAGTGAGTTTTGCATACCTGATGGCCTGATTGGAATTGCATCCCAACCCTGTATTCTTACTTGTTTAAAATCGCACATCTTTTCAGTTTCACCCAAAGTCTCATTGCTGTCTGCTCTGAAAAATAAATATATGGACTGCAATTACTGTTGAAATTACATCCCACTTAAACACCATCACAGAAGACAGAAGTTTGAAACTGTAACATCACTTTGTTTTTGTGTTTTTTTTCCTTTGCTATAGGTGTAGACCTGTTCTTTAGGTCGATCGGAAGCGTACGACCTCTTGTACAGTTTAGTATACTTCTCTTGTGTATTTAAAGCCAATCCCCTGCATTTGATTTGTTTGTGTCAGTGTCCTTTAAAAATCCCTGATTGCTAGTGGTCAGTCCTGCCTCTTTGTTCCTCCTTTTCTCTTTCGTTCCTCCATCAGAGCAGGGACTAACTACTGTATCATTACGCTTTGTCATGTTTATCTGTTCTTGAAGGGACTTTTTTTTCTTGGTTCCCTGCTCGTGTTTGGAGAAGTTTCCATTTTCATTTGCAGAGCATTCTTGCTCTGAGCTTAGCTTCGCTGTAATTCTGTTTCTGTAAACAGGACTGTAAATCATGCTGTTATCTCGGTCACATTTACAAAGGTCTTGCCCCACTTGTGTTTTATTTTTATTCCTCCCTCAGGCCGACTGCGGTGCTCTGTTCTACTCTCCGTGTGGCCAGGCCCTGCCCTCCAAACCTTCCTGGCCTTGGTCTCTTCCTCGTGGTTTGCCTGCTATGCTGAAGTCCACTCGCCCTCTGCCGAGTTTTTTGTTTAACTTTCCATCCTTGTCGAACTGTAAATCATACAGTGACAACAATAATGCAATGGATGTTATTTATTGGAAGGCAATAGAGAACATTCATCAGACACCCCCAAACGTTGCGTGATTTTGTGACTGGCAATTTGCCTGTGTAATTAATTGTACAAGGAACACGATCCCACTATTTATAGCAAACCTGCCGCAATAAAGATGAAAACAAGAAATCATTGCCTCATTTTATTTTGTGCTCCTTTGTTTACATAATGCCCGGCAATTTGTTTTTCAAGTAGCACTCAAGATGTACTTCTCTGTGCCATCCCTGCTTCATGTATACAGTAGAGGGTGAAACAAGCGTGCATTGCCGTCCCCTTCCCCAATTGCATATTCAATTTGCACAAATGTGCTGTAAATACGAGTTTTAAAAATAAAAGGAGATACTCTTTTGCTAAAAGTATCTGCTTATTTATTTAAACTTTTACATTAAACATGCATCATGTTTTCATTTTTCTCCCGCACGGATTTATGGCAGTTCACTGAATGTTCCAAAACAAGACCCATATGCAGTTCAGGAGAGCAATAGAAATCCTTACAGGTATGCCTCACCTTTCATAACACAGCTATACACTATTCAGTCCTCTTCCACCACTCCACCCTCCTGCTGGTAGTGTGTCTCTCTTCCCCCATGAGACCAAACCAAACAATGTGCCTACACTTTTCTCCCAACAGAAACCTTCCACCCTGAAGCATGAAGTGGTACAATGCAAGCCACAAATAGAGCACTATTCCCTCCCTCACGCATACCTATGCAGACAGCACTTCAAAGAAATCTGTATAGCCAGCCTGGCCAAATCTCCTTTAAAACACTGTGTATAAGAACGACATTGCCAAAGTAATGTTTTAAATTCAAAACATATGTGTTTGATGTAACTGCAGGTCTGCTGCAAAAGCAGAAGTTTGTGGCATGTGAACCCACTGAAATCAATGGCTGTTAACAGTGCAGGGGACATCTGTGAGTTCTGCTGCAATGCTACGTTATTTTGTTGGGGCAGTTTTATACAGTTCAAACTTGTCCCAAAGGTATTGGAGCACTTTACATGAGCACCAGTTATATTACACAAGTTTTTTTAAAAGGAATGGGTTAATTGCGCTGTTTGTCTGCTATGCTGGGAAACTTAAATAAACAAAGTAACACACCGAGGCTCTTGTTCTCAAGATATGTTGTCTTGACCCTTCGGCCGCCAAGGAAGAGGCCTGCCGGCATTAGCACCCTGCCTTGCTGTCCGACATCTGTGCATGTTTGTGTGTGCATGTTTCTGTGTGTGTATGTTTGTGCACATGCTTAATTGTGACATTATGTATTTTTTAGTATTTTGTGAAATTGGCCGATCGGTTATGTGCTCTAGGCCAAATAATTCGGATATGTCTTGATCTTGTTCTGCTTAACGCGCATGTAACTGTAATTGCACGTGTCATGAGGCGAATGGTATGTCACTGATATCCAAATGTCCGATGTCTGGACTTTATTTAGGGTGTTGCATTTGACTATTTTACTTCATGTACAGCGCGATGTTGACCCTATTCAAGGTGCCAGTGCACCTCACATAGCTGTGAAAACAGACTAATTGACAGCAGGCAGGTAAAGAGTGTGTTAGAAATGGGATTTCTGGTTGGCTAGGGCAAGCGCCTAAGCCAGGCAGAAACCACCACTCTAGTCAGGGCAAGGGAGTTACACGCTGAAGATAACCCCTGCTCACCCCCTTGGCAGCTTGGCAGAGCAGTCAGGCTTATCCCAGAGGCAATGTGTAAAGCGTTTGCGCAACACACACACACAGCAGTGACACACTAGGCACACCACAAAAGAAACTCCACACAAGGTTATATCAAAAATAGCCTTTGTATTACTCATAAAACACATTAGAGCATAATCACATATATACACTGTTTCCACCTGGCACTAGGTATCACTTTACAGGGGAGTATATACATTACAGGGCCAATCGGGCCACTGTCATAACCATTAGAACACATAAGAAATGAAAATCAAACAACCACTAACTACTGGTAAGAGGCACTTCGCATAAACACATTATGCATGAACATATTAGGCATATATCCCAACTTAGCACCAGTGCACCACATAATGCATAGACATCCTAGCAGTATTTGGCATGTGATGCAACAATATCATCAGGAGCAATGCAGGGAAACATCACTACACCTCAGGCCCCTCTTAGGCATAATCATAATGCACCCTGTGCCACCATGTCCCTGGGAGCCCACTGGCCCCCAACCAGCAGTCCCAGCACCTCTGCGCTCACCACCTGGGCTGCGTGGTAGTCCGGAGTGGTTCCTTCCCACTTGGGGACTACTAGAACTACTCCCTTTCTCTTAGTAGGGAGGGGGGCCTCCATCCAGGTCACTCCAAATTATCACAACCCTCAACCAGGCCTCAGCCCCAAAAGTAGGGCTGTGGGGCCAGGGGTCACTCCGGCAGCTGCCCACTACCACCTGGGGCAGCTGTGACCCTGGCCACATGTGGTGAGGCCGACTCTGCTCCTCGCCTGGCTTCTCCTTTCTCTACGCCCGGTAGAGGGGGAGCGCTGCTTCCCCTGAGCATGGAGCATTCAACAAGGCTCCCAATGTGGAAGAACCGGATGCAGTGGCCTGCGACCATGCGGCGCCGCTGCGTCGTTGAAGGAGACTGAGACCCAGGGCTCCTCACTTCCTCACTGGTGGGGCAGACCCCTTTCTCCCGATCCTCGGAGCCGGCGAGGCTCCGGCGCGATCTCCTTCGGTGGGCCTCACCCACCACCAGGCACAGCTCCGGCCTGGCTGCCTTGTCTGGGGGAAGCTCCACCCACAGTCAGGCTGGCTTTGCCTGCCTTCCGTTTTGCGGTCCTCTCTTCTCCGCAAGCCCCGCCCGCAACCAGGCACAGACTTCTGCCTGTCTTCCGGCTTCACGGAGCGAAGTCTCCCTCGGCTGGGGTTTTCAGCCACATGCACCTCTCTGTGGCAGGGCACAGAGCGAAGTCTCCGTCGGCTTCCCTCCTTCTCTTCCAGTCTCCGCCAACAGACACGCGGGGAAGCTCCCCAACAAGTAGAGCACAGGGGTGCTTGCCACTGAAATCAAAGCACAGGGGAGCTCCGTAACCAAAAGCACAGGGAGCACACCGCTGAAAGCACGGAGGGGAAACATGCCGGTCTTCACGCGCTTCAAACGTTCACAAGGCGCCACTATGCTTTCTCCATAAAGAATAGGAGCGCTCACCACGTGCTATGTTTGTCCCAGTCCCCAAGACCGGCCACACAGCCCTAGTAAAACCCTGAGCCAGAGAACCAGGCACAAGCAGGCCAGCACATAGGGTAGAGCTGGGCCCAGGCAGGCCAGCTCACAGGGCCCTCCAGCAGAGGGTAAGTCCTTCGTGGCAGTTCCTCCTGTCGTCCAGCAGTCCTCCAGTCCTATCTTCAAGTAAGCACACAGCACATAGGGTCACAGCCCCAATATTTATATCCCCCAAGGTCTTTGTTCTGCCCTGGCACAGGGCACTGGACCTAGTCCAAACCAGTTCTAGGGGGCACTTAACAAGTGCACAACAGTCCCCATTGTCAGTGTAGGCTCTGGCCCCAGACACACCACAGGGGCGGCGGAGCCAGCATTGTGGAAGGCAGGCACAGTCCTATTCAGGGTCAGGTGCTACTCCTCCCACTACTCCAAATGCAGATCAGCCTATTCAGCCTAGCGCTGACTCACCCAGCCCCTTTGCAGCCACTGCACCTCCCCAGTCTCTGTCACTCCAGAGCCAGATATTCAATGCACAACAGGCAGGCACAAAGACACATAGCCCACAGAAATGCCCACTTCTAAAAGTGGCATTTCTAAAATAGTGATAATAAATCTGTGAACACCATTACGCAGCATTTGTTACCACTATTCCAAACATACCAAAGTTGACCACGCTACTCCTCTCATGTCAGGAATTACCACTGAAACACATATCAGGGAATCCCCAATGCATTCCTATGAGAGGGCAGCCTCACAGTAGTGAGAAACCAAAATGGCTGTTTGTCACTACCAGGACATGCCACACAGTTAAGGCACATGTCCTACCTTTTACTTACAGCGCACCCTGCCCATTGGGCTAGCTAGGGCCTACCTTAGGGGTGACTGATATGTAGTAAAAGGGGAGTCACAGACGTGGCACCCACTTTATTTGCCACATCACAGCGGCAGTAAACTGCACACGCAGGCCCTGCAATGGCAGAGGCCTGAGACAGGTTTGAAAGGCTACGTTGTTAGGTGGCACAAGCAGCGCTGCAAGCCCACCCGTAGCATTTAATTTACTGGCCCTGGGTATATGAGATACCACTTTACAAGGGACTGATAGGTAAATTAAATACGCCAAACAGGTGTAGACCAATCTTACCACGTTTACCATAGAGAGCACATGCACTTTACACTGGACAGCAGTGATAAAGTGCCCAGAGTCCTAAAACCGCCAACACCAGGTCAGAAAAAATACCAGGAGGAAGGCAAAAAGTTCAGGGATGACCCTTCAAAAAGGGCCAAGTCTAACAGAGTGGCAGTTTTAATTACAGCTACAGATGTGCTTCTTGCTTTTTATTTCCATGTATTTTGGCTTAGATTCGGTTTCTGTCGTCACATATTTATGAGATCACTTTGTTAAATGAAACGTGCTGAATATAGCAAGTCGAAATGAGCAGAAACTCCATTCTACCACTTTGAGTTTTACTGTTAAGTTGTTGAACTGCATTTTGTAATTATTTCCATATTTTGGTACCTTTCTTTTTTGCTGTTTTTGCATGCCTCTTCTGTATTACACAGCACCGGCTGTACATTACTCATCTACTGGATGATAACTAAGGCTGTGCCGCTCTGGTGGGTCTGCACTTCTGCTATGCTATGGTGGCTGTGTTGAGACTCCTTAATGCTCATCAGAGGCCCCCTGTTCTACACACCCTTTTGACATTGCAGGTCACAGGGAGATCACTGTGTGTGTCCAAATCAATGCCACAACAGAAGTCCACTGCCAGTATGATTGCCCCTCGTTTTCTGTTGTCATAAGTGCTTTTCATATAGTTTGAAGACCTTGTTGTTGTTGGTTAATGCCCAGAGAGCAGAGCCTAACTACTGGTAAGTTTACACTGGTGTGTTGAAGTTTTTGGTATTATAACTATTTTCATTTTTCCATGCTCATGTTGAACGTGTATGTTAGGTTTGCAGCTCCTCCTTTCAGGAGTCTAAAATTGAAGTGACATTTGTGCGTTTCCAACATTTTTTGGTGGAAGCAACTTGTTTTAATTTAGCGAATTTGTGCGCAATGAAAGGCTGCCTTTCTTTGTAATTATGATTTATCATTTTTAAACTTGGTAACACAATCCACACAAATACACTCCACACCATGCCACATAATTCCAATCAGCATACTTTCCTCAATGCCACACACTTCCATGCCACAAAATTCAACTCTACACATTTCCATTCCACACCACATAATTCAACAAACTACATAATTCAACTCAACAACACAATTAGACAGTACACCACATACCACAGAATTCCACATCATGCCACAAAATTCAACAGCACAGCACATAATTAAACACAACTACATACCATTCCACAACACAAAATACCATTCCACATAATTACATTCTATAACACACAAACCCACTCCACATAGTTCCAGTACACTCAATACCACATAATTACTATCCATATTATTACGCTGCACACCATGCCACATAATTGCACTACACAAATCCACTCCACACCACACAATTCCATTGCACAATTCCACAACTAACAATTTCAATCCAACCCACATAATTCCATTCCTCACCACATACATCCACTCCACTGCAAACCAAAACACATGGGTAAAAGACATTATTTACAGCGCCAATAGCTCTAACTCACAAATGCAAGACCTATTGCATTGCAAATGCTAGCTGTTTCTTGCAGATTACCTATACAGCCAGTACCTAAAGTCGAAAGTAAATAAAAAGGCAACAGTGCAACCCTCTATAACATGCTATAATCCACTGCCCTAAGCTAAAAGTGTTGAAGGGATGAACACCCACTACTCGCCTCATCCACTCCCCATTATTACAGTGACGGTTACTGGAAAGCAGATAACAAGAAAGGCAAGGAGCAACCAGAGGCGAAAACGTGTGCAGGGAATGCTTTGGAGACAAAAATATATTAATGAAAAGAGCTGCAAGGAACTCGCCGTGTCCCCTGGGGAGAGGAGGTGGTTGTGTTCTAGTGAATGTGGGTCAGATAGTCAATTGTTGTGGAGATGGGAAGGAATGTGATGCACAGAAAGGTCTGCTAATTAGAAAGAAATCTGTGGGCTTGGTAAGAGGACACAGAAGAAATTAAAATGTACTCTCATATGGAAACCATTACTGATGCTAGGGTTTCACGATGGGCATAAACTATTTATTGAAACCATTTACAAAACCACAAAAAGAGTCAATTAAAATAATGACTTTGAAAAAGCATCACATCTCAGGCAGGTTTTAATGAGATGGGAAAAGCGATAGTAAGTTCAAAGCATATTTCATAGTTATGGGCATGTATTTTCTACTCACACTGTCTGGTACTATTGTAAGAAAAACTTTTTTTGCACAAGAGGAGGTTGAAGTAAATTATAAGTATTTAGTAAAAATGTTAAAGTTCACATACACACATTGGAAATATATTCTTCCCTTAAGTATAACCACATGGCACATATTGATGAACAAAAATTTAAAGGTTGAAAGGACCTGACTGCAAGAATACTATTTACTTATCAGCATTGTATATTGCCCTATTAGATGCTGTATTTTGTCTTAGAACCAAAATAGTTTGAACAGTTTCATAACCCTATGGTAAATCCCTGAAATGTAACACCTGTTATAGTGTACAGGACCTCTTCTGCCATATTGTCTCAAACCTTTCCTAGTAGCAAGCATGCAGCAGGGGTTGTGATCATCTAGCCTGCATACGATTTATAATGTGTTACAGCAAACAAATGATGGATGGAATGCTGACAATGCAAACATTCTCCCCCAGTCAAAAGATCTGGGTTAAATCCATCGTTCTTTTGCCCACTACGCCACCCCAGTTTGGACCCAGCCATATGCAAATCAGTCTTGACCCTGTGCCCCATGAGAACAATCCAGACCGAACTGCCAGGCCAGGTCCTCCCTGGACCGGAAACAAGCATCCTGGGACCGGTTTCAGGGTATGTCACCCTTCTTCAGCCAGGCTAGCTTGAATCCAATGGCACAGTGAGCAAGGGACCCACGTCTGGGCATTTAACCCAGATCCTTGTGACTGGGGGTGAATGTTTGCATTGTCTCAGCATTCCGTCCATCAATTGTTTCTTTTGCATATGTCGCCCTAAGTGGGAAGGGTATGCCCAGACGTGGGTCCCGTGCTCACTACACCACTGGATTCAAGCTAGCCTGGCTGAAGAAGGGTGATGCCCTGAAACCACTCCCAGGATGCTTGTTTCCGGTCCAAGGAGGACCTGGCTTGGCAGTTCGGGCTGGACTGTTCCCACAAGGAACAGGGTCAAGACTGATTTGCATATAGCTGGGTCCAAACTGGGGTGGTGTGGTGAGCAAAAGAATAATGGATTTAACCCAGATCCTTGTGACTGGGGGTGAATGTTTGTATTGTCCAGCATTCCGTCCATCAATTGTTTCTTTTGCATATGTCGCCCTAAGTGGGAAGGGTATGCCCAGACGTGGGTCCTGTGCTCACTACACCACTGGATTCAAGCTAGCCTGGCTGAAGAAGGGTGATGCCCTGAAACCGGTCCCAGGATGCTTGTTTCCGGTCCAGGGAGGACCTTGCTTGGCAGTTCGGGCTGGACTGTTCCCACAAGGAACAGGGTCAAGACTGATTTGCATATAGCTGGGTCCAAACTGGGGTGGTGTGGTGAGCAAAAGAATAATGGATTTAACCCAGATCCTTGTGACTGGGGGTGAATGTTTGTATTGTCCAGCATTCCGTCCATCAATTGTTTCTTTTGCATATGTCGCCCTAAGTGGGAAGGGTATGCCCAGACGTGGGTCCTGTGCTCACTACACCACTGGATTCAAGCTAGCCTGGCTGAAGAAGGGTGATGCCCTGAAACCGGTCCCAGGATGCTTGTTTCCGGTCCAAGGAGGACCTGGCTTGGCAGTTCGGGCTGGACTGTTCCCACAAGGAACAGGGTCAAGACTGATTTGAATATAGCTGGGTCCAAATTGGGGTGGTGTGGTGAGCAAAAGAATGATGGATTTAACCCAGATCCTTGTGACTGGGGGTGAATGTTTGCATTGTCCAGCATTCCGTCCATCAATTGTTTCTTTTGCAAACGATTTATAATGTGGCACACCACGCCATGGTGTGCGAAAATGTCCCAATATCAATGTGATAGCGAAATTACATCTTTTGAAAAAAGATTTCTTTGTTCACTTTTAAATTACATAAAATAAGCACTACAGCGCAGAGTTCAAGTGGTAAGTAGTGCACTCTTTCAGTTTCTGATTAGGTGCAAGATTCACTCATTCATACAATTCAGTACAGCCAAAGTACTCATCACGGGTATTCATTGCACTGAACAATGTCTTCAGACTGCCGGTAGGCCTACCCAATTAATCTTACACACCACAAGAAAAGCTTCTAAACTTTGCTATCTAGACACTACACTTTCAATCAATCAATCAGGGGTTTATAAAGCACGCTACTCACCCGTGAGGGTCTCAAGGCGCTGGGGGGGGGGGGGAGCGGCCCTGGATCAGTCGAAGAGCCAGGTCTTGAGGTCCTTCCTGAACGTGTGCAGGGTCGGGGAGCGTCTGGGTACAAACAACCCCTTTATCGTATGGTTACCAAGCCATGTGGCTCACTGCCAAGCCCAGGGTCAGCTAGAAACTACTAATATGATTTCAAGTGAGTACATGACCTGGGCCCTAACTATCTCCTTAATATTGGCTCAGGACCTATGATCAGCTAATCACAACCTTCTAGCAACACAAATTGCTCCGTGCATAATCTCCATGTTCTGAACTTTTTAACTTCTAAGTTCCTTACACTAGAACTCCCTACAAGTCAATATTTGGGTAGTCTATAGATCAATTCTCATAGGCAGCCATCAGCATCATTCACGTCATCCATTCATACTTGCATGGTACCTCTGTGTAGTCTCTTTTCTTCCCACCATCAGATGTGCCAATCAGCTTTTTCCAATGATTGTCGAAATTGGTAATGTTTGATAAGTCATCTATGAAAACACGAGCGCCTTTTCAAAGTTCTACCCACTGATGCTGAACATTTTATCCTGTATATCACTGCAACACTCCTAGCATTGCAGCTCTCGAATATGGGAAAACAGCCTTTACGATGCAGTCTTTGCCATGGAATGCCTTTACCATGCATTAAGGTACCACTCGGGTACGTATTTGTACCTTTATCATGCATGCCTTTACCACACAGATAAGTATTGTTTTAAAATAATAATAATTTTTTTTTTTTTTTTTTTAAACGTGTAGGTGCAGGTAGTGGTACAGGGAGGTAAGGATAATTTTAGGGTTTAGGGGTGGGCAGTGGTGAAGAGAGCTAAGGGTAATTTTAGGGGTTAGTGGTAAATGAAGATTAGGAGTAAATCAAAAACGTGGGTTTGGGGGGTTTCCCCTCCATAAAAGAAAATATATAAAGTCAGTTGTATACTTACCTTACATATACTAACAATGAGTGATAAAGGTTGTGTGGAAAAGGCATGCATGGTAATTGTATGCATTGTAAAGTCATACATTCTCTAATATGTGCATAATGTCACATTCTAGCATTTCCATGTAGGTTGGACATTCACTCTGAACAGTCTAGTGTCTATTGTGTGAGATCTTATGATGGATTTCAGACATCTTTCCCAGAGGCACATATTTTCTAACACTGCTGAGTTTCAAGTTTCCTTGTGTATGTTTGGGATAGCAGCAGCTGTCAAGATCTGCATTCTTAAGGTTCATTTCAACGTTGGTGAGCTGCACACATCCCATTGGTCTCCTTGTGATGGCCGACAGCCACTAATGCATTATTTAACTTTCAGAGAACGATGTTAGCCTTGACGTTCTAGATTGCAAGATTCAGGGAAAATAGTGAGAAGGATGTGGTCTATGTGGAGCTTGACCCTCAAGGCAACCGTAGCAGCTTCAATGCCTTGATTAAACCTGCCTGGGATACAGCTGCTGCTGCCAGTGATTCCAACGCCAGAACAAATTTGTCAAGAGAGCACAAAGCTATCTCACCCCTCTTTGCACCTCAAATGAAAGCACAACGGGAGAGCACAGCCATACCGGGGGACTACTAATCCCGGCACCACCTGCGGCAGCATGCCGCCAACGACGCCGCAATTTCCTGTTTGCACCCGGAGACGCATAAGAGGGCCCAAGAGCTCCCACAGTGCAGGAGAGCACAACGGGAGAGCACAGCCATACCGGGGGACTACTAATCGCGGCACCACCTGCAGCAGCACGCCGCCAACGACGCAGCAATTTCCTGTTTGCGTCGGAGGAGCATAAGAGGGACCAAGAGCTCCCGCAGCGCGGGACGAATGCGGGCGTGCCAGGGACGCGCCCGTCCGCGGACGAACGAGGCCGGGCCAGGCCACCCCCCTTGGTTTTCCTATCCAGGTACTACCTAGATATTTTTGTCCCTGCTACATTATTGGTCTGGGTCCCGGCAATATGTAAGGAGGACATTGCAGTCAGTAGCAAGGTGAGGACCACAGGTGAGTAACGGATAAACGGTGCAGAAGAAAGTAAACCAAGTAAGACTGAGCTATTGCTTTTTTTGAAATATATACTATTGCACATGCAACTAGGTGGACTTGAACCTGGGAGGACCTGACTTTTTAACTGATTTCATTTAGATTTGCCCCAATAGTGGTATTTTATCACGGAAAAACTCTTTAAGGTTCAACTAAATCAGCTTGGTCTTAACAAATTGTATTGTATTATTTTATTAGACTTGTTTTATTAGTATTTATTAGCATTTACCAGCACTTAGCACTTTGTTCCTCGCACTTTGCACTTTGAGTCTACCTCTTTAAATTTTGCACTTGGTACTTCGTGCCCCCACCCTTTCTAATCTTATTCTAAATAACCTACCTGGTTGCCTCCTACCCTAAGCTATTTCTGGGCAAGACTTTATATATCTGTTAAGGGACGAAAATGGTTAAGTGCAAGATGCAAAAATCTGAAACCAATAACCCACGCACTACCATTGACTCTTTCTTAGTACGAGCAGTTAGTGCGATTACTGAAGAAATAGATAGAACAGAACACCGTCTATCTCTGGGACCAGGCATGGTGATAGAAGGGCTGGCAGTTGATGGTAGCGGATTAGCACATGAAGGGAGTGCACAATTAAGGGAAATAACTCATACTGAGCAACAAGGAACCCCTAGGACTCCTGAAACTATAATAGAACCTGACCCAGAATCCCATACACATACAAACTGACCCCCAACGCATGCATACACCTGATGGATCACCCACCCCGAAAAGAAAGAGAGAGTGTAAGAAGAGTCAAGCAAAGGTGGGGAGTAACAAAGTCAGTAATAAAGTCAGGAAAGGACCAACGCAGAATTTAATAGTCCCAACCTGTGACAGCACGATTGATCAAGGCAGCTTTTTAAATACACAAATTGTAGCTCTTATAGCAACTAAGGTTGAAGAGCTGTTAAAACCGCTTTGTGACAAACTTGACAAACTGACAAGCGAAGTGTCCAAGACTAGTGGCCTGTTAATGAATTCAAGAACCAGCCTTGGGGCAAAGAGGGATGCAGTAAAGGGGGGGTAACAAACAAGGAGTTAGGCAGAGTCCAACCTGGGAGATCCCATGACATAGTGAATGTGGGGAGTAATAATGGTAAAAGTGAGTTAGTAAATTCTATCCCTCCCAGACAACAGGCCCTGATCAACCAATTCCATCAAACAAGAGGGGATGGGTCCAAGTTGGGCCAACCAGCTGTAAAATACACTAAGCTAAGAGGTAACGTGGCTAAAGAGGGAAGGGTTGATGTATC
Organism: Calotriton arnoldi; assembly: GCA_963921515.1. Lineage (NCBI taxonomy): Eukaryota > Metazoa > Chordata > Amphibia > Caudata > Salamandridae > Calotriton > Calotriton arnoldi. Next base: position 409,948 of record CAWUFW010005888.1, on the reverse strand, counting down.
CATAAATTTCCCACCTGAATGCTGCCCTTATGTTGCAGTCCTGGTTAATGTGCCCCCCTTACAGCCACATCAAAATGAGACACAGGATACCCTAAAAAACAAAGTGGTACACTGGCTAGATAAGAACTGTGGTTATCCGGTGGTTGGAGCAAGTCAGATACTCCTAACGAGAAGAGTGAGCTGGATCGGCCCCTTACATAAGAGTCTTCAAGGAGATTGCATAATTAATTTTAGAATCCCAAGCTGGGCTAGAAATACCCTGGATAGAGCGTCCCCGCCATTGCAATTTGACCAGAATATATGTCATTACGACCCCTTGGTTTTTTTCTACAGACACTTAAGGCCGACACACTATAGGGAAGTTGATCAAGACCATTTCTGCACAATACCCAATCTGACAACTTGCCCTCAATATGCATTATCAGTGTCGAATAAACATCAAGCCCTGAGTACTCTACAAGATAATGATTGACAATGGGTTGCCCGTCCCTCCAGTATGGAGCCCCTTTTTTCTGGAGACAGGTTTGTTGTTGATTATGGTTGCTATTAATCTGCCAGAAAATGAACCAGCCGTTGTCAAAAATGTCGAGAGTATGTATGTAGAGACCCCATATATAAGCACAGATAAAGGAAGTAAATGCGAGTACCTTAGTGTAAACCCAGGGAAGATATTAGAAAATGGATATACAATTGCGACCTGGAACATCGCCGGCCTAAAGAGCAAACAGGACTCACTTGGATGGCTAGATTTCATTATTGATCATGACAATCTGCATGCAAGAAACCTGGTGTATCCATCCTGTTTATGTAGCAGGGTTTACCTCATACTGGCTACAGGCAGTGCCTTCCCCTGTAGGAAGAGCGAAAGGGGGCCTTCTGACCCTTATCTCAAATAAGCTACCGGCTGTTGTCAAAAGAGTTGTTACAATCGGAGCACATTCCCAGATCTTGTGGTTGCACTGCAAAGATGGTAGGGATGTGGTTATGGTTAACTACTATAATAATGTGTTCGATCTAACTCGCAGTAATATTGTATATGAGCTAGACAAAGGGCTTGATAATTTGTTAAGCACGATCAACACAAACATCGCAATTATATGGGTTGGGGATTTTAATATGCAAATATGTCCATTGTCTATGACCAAAGTTTGTGGGAATAGGAATAATGAGGGTGATGATTGTGTACATTTCCCACATAATGACTATGGAGGAGCTTTAAACTCCATGATGGCCAAATATGACCTTGAATTGTTACAATGTGCTCGGGACGTTAGGGGTGGTTTAATAACGACTTTTATTGGTAGGAATGCTGCATCCGTGTTAGAAATGGGATTTTTGGTAGGCGTGGGCCAAAGCCAGGCAAAAACCACCACTCTAGTCAGGATAAGGGAGTTACACGTCTAAAATAACCCCTGCTCACCCCCTTGGTAGCTTTGCACGAGCAGCCAGGCTTATCTTAGAGGCAGTGTGTAAAGCATTTGCACATGACCAACAGTAATACAGTGTACGCACTACAAAAGGACACCACACCAGTTTAGAAAAATATCCAATATTTTTATATAATTAAAACAAGACCAAAATCGATAAAGAACCACAATACTATACTTAAAAGTTCACAGTTCAAAAATACGCTGATTAAAAAGAGTTCCTTGTGTGGATAGCGCCGTCCGGGCTACCACGGCGTCGTGAACACACAAATCCAAAACAGTTCTGGCTGACGGCGGGGTCGCAGGCCAGCTACGGTGTCGGGAAGACCCGCAAACAGTACCTTTCAGAGATGCAGGGCGATGGGGCCCTTGAAGTCACTCGCGTTGCAGGTCGAGCTCCTCTCTGATGGGATCAGGAGTGCTGGCGCCAACAGGCGTCAGGTGCTGCGGTGCGGCGTGTGGTGCCCTCAGGTCGCGGTGCGAGCAGCGGCTCGGTGGCAGCTTCAGATGGCGTCGTCGGTGAGACCAGGGTCGCGGTGCGGGATGAAGGCGGTGCTCGTCATGGTGCGGGCAGGTCACGGTGCAAGCAGCGGCGTCTTCGTTGCTGAAGCGCTGTCATCGGCTGACGAACTGGAGTCGATGGCGCCAGCATCGGTAGGCCAAGGCTGCGGTGTGGGATGAGGGGGGTGCGTCGTTTAACTTACGAGCGGTGCCCCCGAACTACGATGCAAGCAGCGGCATCGATCTCGGCGGGGAGTGGCAGCATCAGGAAGGCCAAGGCGTCCTCGCGAAGCAGGGCGGTGCCCACAGGTCGTGGTGCGAGCAGCGGCTCGGTGGCGGCGTCAACAGGAGTCGGTGAGAGCAGGGTCGCGTTGCGGCGTTGCGGCGGTGCTCTCTGCGGTGCCAAAGCTTCGGTGTGAAGCAAGGCGGTGTGGAGTGCGGTGCCCACAGGTCACTGTGCAAGCAGCGGCTCAGTAGCGGCATCAACAGGCATCGTCGGTGAGACCAGGGTTGCGGTGTGGCGTTGCGGCGGTGCCCTCTGCGGTGCCAAAGCTTCGGCGTGAAGCGAGGCGGTGCGGAGTGCGGTGCCCACAGGTCGCGGTGCAAGTAGCGGCTCGGTGGCGGCAACAGGCGTCGTCGGTGAGACCAGGGTTGCGGTGCGGCGTTGTGGCGGTGCCATCTGCGGTGCCTTCAGGACACCGAGTCGGCAGTGGCGTCGTAGACGTCGTCGAGTTGGTGTTCTTCGGGTTGCAGCACAAAACACACAGTCCCCAGTGCTGCGGGTCGAAGAACTTGAAGTCTTTGCTGTTCCTGAGACTTCGTGAACAGGGGGCAAGCTCTACCTCAAGCCCTTGGAGAGACTCACAAATTAGGTTGCAGAAAGTCCAGTCCAGGCCTTTCACTGCCCAAGACAGAAGCAGCCACTGCAGGTCAGCCCAGCAAAGCACCCAGCAAAGCAGTCGTTCCTTTTCGAAGCTTCCCCGGCTCTTCTTCTTGGCAGTCTTCTTGTTCCAGAGGAGTTCTAAAGTTCAGGGGTCTGGAACCCAGCATTTATGTCCAAAAATCCTTTGATCTCTTAGGCAGAGAGGGCCTGTGCCCGGTCAGGACCAGTTCTGCCTTCTCTGGTGTGAATTCCTGGCAGGAGGTGGAGACGGCATTTGTCAGAGGCAGAGCAGGCCCTTTGATGTGCAAGGAAATCTCCTCCCCCTTCCCCCATCGTAGCCCAGGTCTCTTCAGCCCTTTCCTGACCTACCTAGCTCCCCCAGCCTTCTGTCATCCAAAACCCAGACAGGCAATCCACATTCCAGCAGAGGCACACAGGATGACTGAGCAAGAAAATACCCACTTTCCAAAAGTGGTATTTTCAAACACAGAATGTAAAAATCACCTTCACTAAAAGAGGCATCTTTAGATTCTGAGTTCAGGCATACGAAACTTCATTTTCTTACCGAATTCCCTGGGTCAGTTATGTTCATAAGATGTTATGAACAAACCTCCCATTCTGTCCTATGGGGAACTGGTAGCCTTGCAATAGTGAAAAACGAAATTGGCTGTAATTCACTATTAGGACATGCCACACACACCGGGGCATGTTCTACCTTTCACATACACTGCACCCTGCCCACAGGGGTACCTTGGGCCTACCTGAGGGGTGTCTGACATGTAAGAAAAGGGAAGGTTAGGGACCGGCCAGTGTGTGCACTGGCCAAGTCGACATGGCAGTTACAAACTGCGCGCAGACTTCTGCAATGGCAGGTCTGAGTTACCGTTTTCAGGGCTACTCATGGGGGTGGCACAACCAGTGCTGCAGGCCCCTGAGTAGCAATTGATTCACCAGCCCTGGCACACGCAGTGCATTTACTAGGGGCTAACAGGTAAATCAAATATCCAATCATGGAAACACCCATCCATAACACAATTTACACAGAGAGCATATGCACTTTAGCACTGATTAGCAGTGGTAAAGTGCCCAAGTCCTAAAACCAACACGAACAGGTCAGGGAAAAATAGGAGGAAAAAAGCAAAAAGTTTGGGGATAACCCTGCAAAAGGGCCATTTCAACACAACCCCCTTCCAGACTAAAGCCAGGGAGACCAATCCATACCTCGATGGGCTTCCCTGCTGAGGAGCGATAGAACACGGAACCTGGCCTGCAACAGCAGGGTTTCCTTCCCGTTCTACACCTTCCTGAACCTAGTTGGATCCCTCTAGCCATACTCTCAGGGCCCACTAAGCTGACCCATGGGGGACCCTTCTCCTCACCTGTGGACCCCATCTGTGCGGCACCTAAACTTACTTTGCTCACAGATGTGTCCCAACAGGCCGACAGTACTCACATGGCCAACACAACAGTGTGGCCCAGTCCACCTCCGGGGTGTGACTCCTGTCTCCCTCCCAGGGGCAACTCTGTCCACCAGGACAGCCAGCCACAGTGGCCACTGACAAATGTCAGTGATGAGAGCCAGGCTTTAGGCCTTTCAGGCCACTCCAACCGCTGTGGCGTCAGAGAGTGGGGGGCGGTAGCCCCAGGTGCCTGGCACCCTTTCTCCACTCTCCCCTCTGCCAAGTCAGGTATGGCATCGTGACACTGGCCCACTAGCCCAGGGCCTCTGCCCTGCGGCTGGACAGGAGACTGGGGTGGGCTCTCCCACACCCTCTCCTTCTCCTGGGGCTCTGTACCCTCCCACCTAGAGCGGTACCCCCCCCTCCAGAATTGTCAGGGCACCTGTGGCAGGTGTCCTGCTCAATTCGCCCACCAGTTCAGGGGTGCTATTCTGCAACTGGTACACCAGCCCAGGGTCTGTACCCTGAGGCTGAACAAGGGACTGGGGTGGGCTCCCCCACACCCGGTCCTCCTCCCTGGGGCTCTGTACCCTCCCAGCTGGAGCAGCACCCCCAGAAGACAACCTGGTAGGGGCACTGTTAGCAGTCGTCCCTTTCCCCAGGTCAGGGGGGACACCCTGAACCTGGTCCTCCAACCCAGGGTCTGTACCCTCAGGCTGACCAGAGGTCTCGGGCGAGGCTCTCCTCCCCTCACCCCTCCTTCTGGGGTCCTGCACTCTCCTCCCAGGAGAAGCACCCCCAGAACCAAAAACTGTCAGGACGCTGGAACCGGACCTTAGGAGTTCTTCCACCAGTTCAGGGCCTTGACCCTGGCAACTGATCCACCACCCTCGGATCTAAACCCTCAGGTTGAACCGGGGTCAGAGCGAGGACTCCCTCCCTCTGCACCCCCTTCCAGAGTTCTGTACCCTCCCACCCAGAGTGGTACCCCTAGAAGACAAACCGGTCAGGACACTGCTTACAGTCGTCCTTCCCTCCATGTCAGGCAGGACCTGAACCTGGCCTCCCAACCCAGGGACTAAACCCTGCGACTGAGCACCTGCCCGGCGCACCAGGACTTCCTTGGGAGCACGCATGCCCCCCCTGACGGTAACACATGATTCATGTGTTGTGTGACAGTCTGCCTGGCGCAGATCTCCCGACCCCTGTCCATCTGACAGTGCGCAAAGATCCCCCAGGACAGAAGTGGTGTCACCATGGTCACTCCTAGGAGGCTCAGCCCTTCTGGCTGGCCCCTGACCCACTTGTTCTCCCACTGGGGAACGCATCCCCCTCTCACCCCTCAGTCTGGACTTCTGCACCCTCCACTTAGGAGCGGCACCGCCAGACACCTGAACCGCTGGAGCTCTGTTTACAGACACTCCACGTTCTCCTGCCACTAGGAGATCCCCCTCGACAGACGGCCTACCAGTACAGCCTAGGCTCCCCACCGGATGTTCCCTCCTGGAACCACCCAGGCTCTGGGACCGGGTTTTGGGCACCTTGGGCCGCAGCCCATTCCCACTCCGCAGAGACAGGACGTGAGTCCCTACACCCTTCCCACGACACCGGGACCTATCTGGGCTACCACGAACCTTTCCCACCACCCTTCGTTGGGAAATACCTAAGCCACTTCCTTCCGGATCACCCCCAGATGCTTCACCAGACCCTCTGGAATCCACCAAAAGGTCTGCCTCCTTTGCAAGCTCCCTGGGGTCAGAAAACTCACAATCCACTGGGTGTTGGCATAGCTCTGGAAAACAGGGACTTAAAATATGCTCTCCAACAATTGAATCACACAGCCCCACACAGGTGTTAACCAAACTACCCTTCACCCAACCATCCAGTGCCTCAGAAAAGTACCCCACATCATTCTCACAAGACTGGCGAGACAGTGTCTGACTGGTGCTGTCTCTTAACCCATACTCTTCTGGCTGGTCTCCATAACCATTTACTAGGGCTTCTATCATGGGGGAACCCCTCTCCCTGCACCTCTCATCTAGAGTCAGTAGAGTGTCCCTCCCACTACCAGGAAAAGAATCCCCTGTGCCCGTTCCCCAATCCACCTCAGGGACACTGCACACCACTGGAGTAATCTCTTAATCCTGAACCCCCGGGTGTATGTCAACCCCCTCCTTGAAGCAGGGCCCCAAATGGGTGTGTGTGTGTACCTCATCCTCAGTACTGGACCTAACACTTTTGCTGCCACCATCTGTGCTGGGCTAGCCATATTGGCTTCCCAGTCCAGCTCTCTCATTTTAAACTCATAGTGTAACATCATCCTTTTCTCCTCCATGGCTAAGCTTCTCCAGTTCCATAGCAACTCTCCTTGCTTCCCGCCTGTCCTCCAGCTCCTCTGGGGACAAACGGCAGCTGCCTGGTTTAGAGGGCGCCCCCCCTTCCCAAAAGCACATCCACCCTTGGAATAGGCACCTCTGCCTCCATGCCAAGATCCCCAGACAGCTCACTAGCATGTCTGGCTGCTACCCAGGCCCTCAGCGCCTTTTGTAGCTCCTCTCTTCTGGTGAGGCCCCTGATTTGGATTTTGAGGTTTTTGCAGATCGCCTTCAATTCCTTCACATTGTAGGTTTCTAACCTCTCCTCCTCAAAGGCCACTTCCAAGGGTGCAACAGATGATGCAATTGATTCAGGCATGTTATACTGGAAAGTTCAAGTTCAAAACCAATGGAAAGGCAAAAATAGACCAAAAAAAACAGTATGTTGTACGTATTGGTCTGCGATATGGTAGTAGTGCCCACCAATCACTGTAAGTCAAGTGCAAACGCAAGTCCTATCCTCACCGCTGACAACCAATGTTAGAAATGGGATTTTTGGTAGGCTTGGGCGTGGGCCAATGCCAGGCAAAAACCACCACTCTAGTCAGGATAAGGGAGTTACACGTCTAAAATAACCCCTGCTCACCCCCTTGGTAGCTTGGCACGAGCAGCCAGGCTTATCTTAGAGGCAGTGTGTAAAGCATTTGCACATAACCAACAGTAATACAGTGTACGCACTACAAAAGGACACCACACCAGTTTAGAAAAATATCCAATATTTTTATATAATTAAAACAAGACCAAAATCGATAAAGAACCACAATACTATACTTAAAAGTTCACAGTTCAAAAATACGCTGATTAAAAAGAGTTCCTTGGGGGGCGTGGCCAACTGCCGACGGGAATGGCCGCAGAGTAGCCGAGCTCCTCTGCGCCACTCCCGAAAACATCCGTCCAGCTTCATCCGCCCCGGCCAAAACTTGCTTCTGAGGGGACCGAGACTCCCCCAAGGGTGTGATCGACCAGCGGACGCAGTTTGGGCGACTTCCGAGGGGGCCGACGGTGGCGACATCCAGAGCAGCATCTTGCGGTTTGTGCCGAGCCGCAGAGCAGTGAGGTGGCCCGGGGCAGAGTCGGCACGCGAGATCGCGGTTGCGGCCTAGACGACGGCTGCCTTCCAAGAGAGCACGGGTGCAGCTGGGGGACCCGCGAGGGTACTCTGCAGACTCCTCCCGCGTTTCCAGCCGGAGTGAGAGCGGCGCGGGGTGTGTAAGGCCCGTGACCGAGCCGATTCAGCTCCCGGCCTGCCAACAACCGGGACTGGCATACTGTGACTGACTACGCCGGGGTCCTTCAGCGCAGCGGCTGGACGGCCTCGAGAGACCCACTGAGGGCAACAAATGGTGAGGAGGACCTGAGTGGCCACGTATCACCTGTGGGCCAGACTGCGTGACGCCAGTGGGGTCCAGTTGCCGGTCGGGGGACTGGACTCCAGCCAAGAGGGTGCGGCGGCCTGGAGGAGGCGGTGGGGCCCGCTCGGCATCCCAGATTGAGGTGAGACCCCCGGTGGTGGCCGTTCAAGGGGTCCTGAGACTATTTGGGCCCTCCGTGTGAAGGACAGCGTGCGGTCCTGCCCGGCACTCGTGGTGGGCCTTCAGAACTTTGGTGGGGCGGGATGACGCCCCAAGGCCGCAGCCCAAGCAGCAGCTACTAGCTGGCCCGGCCCCGGTCCCCCGAGTCCCAGCCACACCTGATGGGGGGTGGCCACATCCGCTTCTAGACATACGACGCGGCCTGGTGGTCCCCATTGCTTACCTGGCTCCTCTACTGTACCCAGTACACCTTCTCTACGCAGCGCTTGTGGTGAAATTGAACCAGCGGCTAGAGCTACACCCGCCAAACCCGACAGGCCGGGCGGAGGATTTCGCCGCAGGCGGCGGTGAGTAGTGGGTGCGGCTGGACTCCTCCTGTGGCCCTCTGTGGAAGACGACATGGCGACGGGTCGCAGTGGTCGGACAGGGACGCAATCCAAGATAGACAAATTCGCGTGGCAAAAACAACAGAGCGAAGACCACGGGACGATGGTCGCCCAGAATGACAAGACTGAGCCTACGAATAAAGACCTCCTTGCAGCAATTACCGCAGTGCGTACCTCCCTAGAGACTCGGATTGACACGGTTGCCACTGAGGTAACCCTGATAAGGGAAGATATGAGAAGAACAGCAGAGCGGGTGAGCAAGGTTGAGGCTACTACAGCAGACCTGGGGACTGATACCACCCTCTTAAAAAAGCAGGTCTTGGAATTGCGCACCTCTCACGAGGCCATGGCCTTACAACTCGATGACTATGAGGGAAGGATGAGGCGTAACAACGCCCGAATTCTTGGAATTCCAGAGCGGGCAGAGGGGCAGGCGGCGGACCTCTTTGTGGAGGAACTAATCTCGAAACAACTTCAGCCGCGAGGCCTATCCAACAGCTTCTCCATCGAGCGAGCCCATCGGGTGCCCGGGGGAAATCCGAGGCCGGGGGCCCCACCCCGATACTATTGGCGCGTGTTTTTAACTTTCGTGATCGGGATGTGATCCTCCAGACCGCCCGGGTGGCCCCCCCATTGATAATTGAAAACAGCCGGGTCACATTTTTTCCGGACTTCACATTGAGGGTCCAGAAGCAAAGGCGTACATTCTTGGAGGTGAAGCGAGCCCTTAGAGAGCAGGAGATTAAATATGCCATGCTGTTCCCAGCTAAACTTTGTGTGGAATCGGAGGGCAAACTATGGTTCTTCACAAGGCCGGAGGACGCCTGGGACTGGCTCGAGGGCTGGCGAACAGTTGGCAAGAAACAGCTCAAGTCTCCACCGGCCACTGCAAGCCAGGGCGATTGGCGACAACAGCGGCGTTCCCCTCCACACTCAGACTCTGACTCTCGGGGAAACGTGGGGTGTTCCTGCATACAGTTTCTGACGATAGATTGAGGGATGGCCGCTGGATCTCCCTGCATACAGGAACACTTGGGCCTCCGTGGATCCCTTGAATGCCGCACGACTTTGAACTTTTGAAAATATGGTTTCGTATGTTTGGACTTATATAACGTGATCTGTACCCTTAGAATAATCTATAGCATGATAGGCCCAAAGGATTTAGAGGCCGGGGTGGATTTCTGGGGTTGAGTTTAATGATATTATGGGAGTGGGGTTGCTCACGTTCCCGAAGTTGATGTGGGTGGGCGACAGGCACTCTGCATGTTGGGGGAGGTGGGCAGTTTCAGGCTCGCTATGCAGGGAGGTAGGGTGGGGGGTTCCTGGTTGGGAAGGGAGGGGGTTTGCTTTTCAAGGTTCTTTTGTTTGTTGCATTGGTTCACTATATATATTGGCGTATTGGTAACTGGCATGTCCCAACACTTTGCATTGTAGGTAGGGGCGGTGGAAGATGCCTTGTACGTATGGTTGCCCGGGGCCGAGCCTGGCGGGATGTCCATGGCGGTCCTTCCTGGGTGGGTCCCTCTGGATCTATATTTCTTTCCTCACAAGCGTCTGATGGCACCTGACACAGGACTTAGAGTAGCCACTTGGAACGTGAATGGACTGGGGGACAAAATCAATCGGGGAATTGTTTTACGCTATGTTAAAAGGCAAGACCTGGATTTGGTAATGTTGCAGGAGACCCATCTAGTCGGGAACAAGTGCATGGCCCTTAACAGGAAGGGGTACACAATGGTGGTACATTCTGGATTTTCATCGGGCTCCAGGGGTGTGGGGGTCCTTCTACGTAGGGGTTGCCCATTCATCACAAACCACACATGGACCGATAATCTTGGTAGGTTTTCCACGGTTACAGGCACGTGGGAAGGGCGTACCCTAAATATAGTCTCGGTCTATGCCCCCCCAGGACTACAACAATTGACACTACGAGACGTTGGGAAGCTCTTAATGGAACTACCCATGGGGACTTTAATACTGGGAGGAGATTTCAATTTAACCATGAACGGTAACAGGGACCGACTCCCACCCAGGGATGACCCCGCGCGGGGCTCGCAGCTTCAGGAGTTTGCTGACGCCCTGGGAATGGTGGACATTTGGAGGTGGCTGAACCCTGCACACACTCACTTCACCTTTCAATCGGGAGCACATGGCAGTCAATCCCGCATTGACTATCTGTTCACCCATGCCCAGGACATACACCAATTCAGTGGAGCCCGGGGTTTGGCACGAGGGATATCCGATCGCTCACCCCTATTGACGAAGTTTTGTCAGTTACGGTCCAGGCAACCTGACTATATCAAGATACAGCCATGGGCGCTCAAAATACCTCACATTAGGGAGACCCTTTTGAAGGAAACTGACTACTTTTTCGAAGAGAACGTGGGGTCAGTGCCCTCGGCAGTGACGCTCTGGGGAGCGTTTGGCGCAGTGATTAAGGGTAGGGCGCTATCCTTGACGGTGGGACACCGGGCTGAGCGCTCCCGCAGGGTGACCGACCTGGAAACAGAGATACTGGCCCTGGAGGCGACCCTCTCACGGGCCCCTGCTCCCGACACACAACACAATCTTAATATCAAGCGACAAGATTACAAACAACTCCTAATGGAGGAAGCCACGATGCGCTCTTTGTCTACCAGACATCTAATCTATGAGCAGGGTGAGCGTACAGGCAAACTCCTAGCGTGGTTGGAGCGTAAAGAGCAGGCGACACGTTGGGTCCAAGCTCTGGCTGGTCCAGATGGGGAGCCTACCACGGATCCTCAACGTATAGCACATCTGTTTGCCTCTTATTTTGAAGACGTCTATAGGGTCCCTGATGCTTCTCAGGCCCGTTGTCTGCGGATTTACTGGCCACAATTGGAATGTCATGCCTATCCCCGCAAGATAGGAAGCCTTGGAAGTAGACATTACCGTGACGGAGATCCAGAAAGCCATAAAGGGTGCGCTCTGGCAAAGCAATGGGCCCCAACGGACTCCCAATTGAACTTTTTAAACCCATGTCCGCAAAAATAGCCCCTTATCTTTTGGGTCTCTATAATGAATGCTACCAGAATGGACTCCTTCCGGCGGATATTCGAACCGCAGCCATAGTGGTAGTTCATAAGCCGAACAAACCGGCGGATGAATGTAAATCGTACCGCCCAATATCCCTACTCACAGTAGAAGCCAAAATCCTGGCCAAGCTCCTGGCTAATCGGCTCCTCCCTTACATCGCTGAGTTAATCCACCCAGACCAATCCGGCTTTATGCCGGGCAGGAATACTGGCCAGAAACCTACGGCGCGTACACGGGGCCCTGGGGAGAATAAGCACTATAGAAGAGGAAGCAATCCTGTTGTCCCTTGATGCCACCATGGCATTCGATACTATCGAATGGGACTTCCTCTTTGCTGTTTTGAATCGGGTGGGATTCGGCCCCCGGCTGATTGGTTGGATCAAACTACTATACACACAACCCACTGCATACGTCACAGTCAACAATCACCGCTCTGGCATCTTTCCCCTCCATCGGGGCACGAGACAAGGCTGTCCGCTGTCTCCGCTCCTTTTTGCCCTGGTATTGGAGCCACTCGCAGTGTGGATCAGGGGAGATCCGGTGATACGTGGCCTCAAATGGACACACGATCACGAAGATCGAATTTCCCTATACGCGGACAATATCCTTCTTTACCTTGCCTCTCCAGCGCGTTTGCTGAGAAGAGTACTGCACATATTTCACATTTTTGGAGCGCACTCGGGGTATCTGATAAATTGGTCCAAGTCCCAGATGTATGCATTGTGGGGCGAGCCCCCACCCAGTCCGAGGGGATACGAAATACTAGTTGCCACTCATGGCTTTCGATATCTGGGGGTATTTGTAACCGCAGATGCTCAGCTCTTCTTCGAGCGGAATCTAGTGGTGCCGCTTCAACGGCTAAAGTCAGACGCCCGACACTGGCGTTCTCTACCTCTCACTCTTTTGGGACGTGTGTCCCTATTTAAAATGCTAGCGCTCCCTCGTTTCCTCTACGCACTTCAGAACGCCCCATACCCAATCCCAGACTCGTACTTTGCCCAAATCGACACTGTGTTGCGCGGGCTACTTTGGGAAGACCGTCCGCCTCGAATTGCTATGAATAAACTGGTCATGGGATGGTACGACGGAGGGATAGGCTTGCCTGATATTCGGCTGTACTACCAGGCATCCCAATTGACGGCAATTAACAGCTGGGTATTTGGCCCGCATTATGATCCCAACTTCCGCACCGACCATTGGCTCATGGGACGAGGGGGCTATAACCGGGCGCTATATACCAATCCCCGCAAACTCCACTTGACGGGCCCCATGGCCCGCACGGTTGAAATATGGCACGGAACCACGAGGAGACTGGGGTGGCATAATCGGCTCACGAAAGCAACGCCGTTATGGGAACCAGATATGCTGGGCCGCCTCAGTCAATGCCCCGGATTCGATAAGTGGGACACTATCGGGATCTCCACTGTAGGGGACATGTGGGTGAAGGGGAAACTAGCCACCTTCTCAGACCTCCAGACTAAGTACCACCTGGAGCCCTCGGAGACATTTAGATATCTCCAAATCAGACACGCCATTTCCGCGGCCTTGACTGGGGGGACTCCTCTTCCTGATTCCTCCCCCCTGGAGGATCGGTTGATAGTAGATCGGATGGAGCACAAGGCTATCTCCTTAACCTATAAAAAATTGGTAAATAATCGCACGGACCCCATGCATAAAACACGTACTAAATGGGAATCCGATCTGGGGGCTATAGAAGAGGAAGATTGGAGAGACGCTCTTGCCTCTCCCAGAGAGGTAGCGATCCCCATGCGCCTGCGCCTTATACAACTCAAGGTACTCCACAGTGTATATTTTGACGCTACGTTATTGTTCAGACTTAAGAGACGACCAGATCCGCTATGTCTCCGACACTGTAACCAAATTGGCACCTTCATACACATATTATGGGAATGTCCACGCATACAACACTATTGGGACAGGGTGACACGCCAAATGTCTAGGGCATGTAGCAAACCCCCTGAGTCCCTCTCCCAAACTCTGTCTCCTTAACATATGGGAAGCTACCGACCTTTCCCAGATGGATCAGGCGTGGGCGGCAATGGGATGGCTGCTTGCAAAGCGTAACATAGCGCAGAAGTGGGGTCAGGACGCCAGCCCGAGGGTAACGGACTGGGCAAAGGACATGGACGGGGCAATGATAGTGGAGAAAACTGTTTTTAAGGGAAGGGGCTGCCCCAAGAAATGGGACCATAAATGGGGAAAGTGGAACAAATACCGCGGGGACATCTGTATCTCCCGGCGGTGGAGATGCGGCGGGAGAGACAAGACCTAATGACCCGCAATGTGGTAGATGATGGGCCCCCTCCATTGGTGGTATAAGTGTAGACTGGGGCTTGACCCCAATGAGCATATCACTAGGTTGAGTGGGACCCTTAGCCGGTAGAGGATGTTGGGTTTGCCCCCCGGGGGTGGGATACGGGAATAGAGTCTGGTACACTGTGTATGTTCTCTCTCGATGCCGGAGTTGGGTTTTCTGCAATGGCCAAGTAATTATGTCTGTACTGTAAATGAACCAATGCACTTTTCTTTTTATAATAAAAACAGTTTAATAAAAAAAATAAAAAAAAGAGTTCCTTGTGTGGATAGCGCCGTCCGGGCTACCACAGCATCGTGAACACACAAATCCAAAACAGTTCTGGCTGACCGTGGGGTCGCAGGCCAGCTACGGTGTCGGGAAGACCCGCAAACAGTACCTTTCAGAGATACAGGGCGATGGGGCCCCTGAAGTCACTCGCGTTGCAGGTCGAGCTCCTCTATGATGGGATCAGGAGCGCTGGCGCCAACAGGCGTCGGGTGCTGCGGTGCGAAGGGCAGCGGTGCAGCGTGCGGTGCCCTCAGGTCACGGTGCGAGCAGCGGCTCGGTGGCGGCGTCAGATGGCGTCGTCGGTGAGACCAGGGTCGCAGTGCGGGAAAGGCGGTGCTTGTCACGGTGCGGGCAGGTCACGGTGCAAGCAGCAGCGTCGTCATTGCTGAAGCGCTGTCGGCTGACGAACTGGAGTCGATGGCGCCGGTGTCGGTAGGCCAAGGCTGCGGTGTGGGATGAGGGTGGTGCGTCGTGTAACTTACGAGCGGTGCCCCCGAATCACGGTGCAAGCAGTGGCGTCGATCTCGGCAGGCAGTGGCGGCATCAGGAAGGCCAAGGCGTCCTCGTGAAGCAGGGCGGTGCCCACAGGTCGCGGTGCAAGCAGCGGCTCGGTGGCGGCAGCAACAGGCGTCATCGGTGAGACCAGGGTCGCGGTGCGGCATTGCGGCGGTGCTCTCTACGGTGCCAAAGCTTTGGCATGAAGCGAGGTGGTGCGGAGTGCGGTGCCCACAGGTCGTGGTGCAAGCAGCGGCTTGGTGGCGGCGTCAACAGGCGTCGTCGGTGAGACCAGGGTTGCGGTGCAGCATTGCGGCGGTGCCCTCTGCGGTGCCAAAGCTTCGACGTGAAGCGAGGCGGTGCGGGGTGCGGTGCCCACAGGTCGCGGTGCAAGCAGCGGCTCGGTGGCAGCGTCAACAGGCGTCGTCGGTGAGACCAGGGTTGCGGTGTGGCGGTGCCCTCTGCGGTGCCTTCAGGACACGGAGTCGGCAGTGGCGTCGTAGACTTCGTCGAGTTGGTGTTCTTCGGGTTGCAGCACAAAACACACAGTCCCCAGTGCTGCGGGTCGAAGAACTTGAAGTCTTTGCTGTTCCTGAGACTTCGTGAACAGGGGGCAAGCTCTACCTCAAGCCCTTGGAGAGACTCACAAATTAGGTTGCAGAAAGTCCAGTCCAGGCCTTTTACTGCCCAAGACAGAAGCAGCCACTGCAGGTCAGCCCAGCAAAGCACCCAGCAAAGCAGTCGTTCCTTTTCGCAGCTTCTCCGGCTCTTCTTCTTGGCAGTCTTCTTGTTCCAGAGGAGTTCTAAAGTTCAGGGGTCTGGGACCCAGCATTTATGTCCAAAAATCCTTTGATCTCTTAGGCAGAGAGGGCCTGTGCCCGGTCAGGACCAGTTCTGCCTTCTCTGGTGTGAATTCCTGGCAGGAGGTGGAGACGGCATTTGTCAGAGGCAGAGCAGGCCCTTTGATGTGCAAGGAAATCTCCTCCCCCTTCCCCCATCGTAGCCCAGGTCTCTTCAGCCCTTTCCTGACCTACCTAGACCATCTGGCGCCCCTCCTGCTCCCCCAGCCTTCTGTCATCCAAAACCCAGACAGGCAATCCACATTCCAGCAGAGGCACACAGGATGACTGAGCAAGAAAATACCCACTTTCCAAAAGTGGTATTTTCAAACACAGAATGTAAAAATCACCTTCACTAAAAGAGGCATCTTTAGATTCTGAGTTCAGGCATACGAAACTTCATTTTCTTACCGAATTCCCTGGGCCAGTTATGTTCATAAGATGTTATGAACAAACCTCCCATTCTGTCCTATGGGGTACTGGTAGCCTTGCAATAGTGAAAAACGAAATTGGCTGTAATTCACTATTAGGACATGCCACACACACCGGGGCATGTCCTACCTTTCACATACACTGCACCCTGCCCACAGGGGTAACTTGGGCCTACCTGAGGGGTGTCTGACATGTAAGAAAAGGGAAGGTTAGGGACCGGCCAGTGTGTGCACTGGCCAAGTCGACATGGCAGTTACAAACTGCGCGCAGACTTCTGCAATGGCAGGTCTGAGTTACCGTTTTCAGGGCTACTCACGGGGTGGCACAACCAGTGCTGCAGGCCCCTGAGTAGCATTTGATTCACCAGCCCTGGCACATGCAGTGCACTTTACTAGGGGCTAACAGGTAAATCAAATATCCAATCATGGAAACACCCATCCATAACACAATTTACACAGAGAGCATATGCACTTTAGCACTGATTAGCAGTGGTAAAGTGCCCAGAGTCCTAAAACCAACACAAACAGGTCAGGGAAAAATAGGAGGAAAAAGCAAAAAGTTTGGGGATAACCCTGCAAAAAGGGCCATTTCCAACAATCCGTTATTGATCATGTGTTAATTTCAACAAGTATAAATCATATGTGTTCCACCCCAAGGATCGCCCAGTTAGTACTTAGCGACCACAACTGTATTATTATATCAACCCTTGTTTGGGGCCCCAAAGTTGTATTACACCAAAATACTATTACCAACATCGCCCCCATCAGACCAAATGGGACACAAATCAAATGGGAGGGGGTGGACCCGATAAAAGTATTGCATGAAATTGTTACTAAATGTGGTGCAGAGATTTCCTACTGTCTTAATGAGGATGTTAGCCCTCCCCAGTTGTTAGCAAATTTTAGTAAAATTAACTGTTATCGAAGGGATACTGACTGCCCCTTTCACGGATAAAAGTAAACATTGTAGGGGCTGGTTTGATCAAACCTGAACACAGGCCTCAAAACAAGGCCTTACACAACAAACCTAGAAATAATGAATTAATTAAAAATTTACGTCTTAACTACAAATCTGCCCTGAAAGTAAGGAAAAGGGAGTTACAGGAGTTAGCGTGGGACAAGTTATCCATGGCAGCAGATACAGCTGACAATAAGTTATTTTGGGAAACTGTGAATTTGCCGTTCTTAAAGTGCGCTTCATTCCCTGAACTACTATCCCATGTTAATTGTGAAGCATGGGTGATACATTTTTCAAGTATTTTTAATCCATTAGACTATGAAGCACCTAGGGCCCAAAGTCCAATACAGAGTAGGTGGCCGGTTATACCTTTAAATATCACAATAGACCAGGTTCAGATAGGAATGACCAGAAGCAAGGGAGGGAAAGCACCGGGCCCAGATGGGGTCCCAGTGGACGTCTATAAAGCAGTAACAGATCTATGGGGCCCCATCCTTACTAGAGTTTTTAATACAGCAGTGACAGAGTCTTTACCGGCGACATGGGGTCAATCAGTCATTATTCCTATTTTTAAAAAAGGCAATAAATCTAAAGCTAAAAACTATCGCCCCATTTCGCTCCTTGACTCATCAGTAAAGGTGATGAGTAAAGTATTATTGGTGAGATTAGAAGAGTGGGCCAATGAGAATGAGATACTCTCTTCAGCGCAATATGGTTTTAGGAAAGGGCTAGGAACAATAGAGCAATTTATTTATTTAGAACTTTTAATAGGTAAATATACATGTGCAAAGCAGGGTAGATTATACTTATGCTTCGCAGACCTTAGTAGTGCCTTTGATCTTGTTGATCATACTATTTCGTGGCCAATCTTGCTTAACCTTGGAGCTCCCAAACCTATAATATTTTTTCCTTGCAATGTTGTATGAGACACTGTCATGTAAAGTTCCATACGGGGAGCGTGGTGAGTGCACACCAAATTTTGAAGTCAAACGAGGTATCCGCCAGGGCTGCGTCTTAGCACCACTGCTTTTTTCATTATTTATAAATGAGGTCGACAAAGCCCTTCGACTGGTGCAGGCGGATGCACCCCAAATTGCTGGCAGTCCCGTACCGGTTCTGCTTTATGCAGATGATGCTGTGTTACTCTCTAGAAACCCGGTTGGCCTACAACGATTAATGGACAAGTTTAGGACTTTTATTGCTAGTAGGAAATTGCTAATTAATAAACCAAAACCTTTACTATGGTGTGTGGCCCTAAACCAAAGAAATGCAAAACTTTTTATAACGATAGCACCCCAGTGGAAACCGTCAATTTTTGCTACCTGGGAATAACATACTCAGGCAATGGGAACTGGACGTATAAATTAACTAACGTCCGTTCAAAGATGATTAAGAGCGCGCACTGGATTTTTCGATTTACATCAAAGCTAGGCGACCGCCGTATTAAAGATATGGTAGATATATATAAGGCTTGATGTGTTGCCATCGCCTTGTATGGTGCAGGGGTGTGGGGCCACAATTGTAGCCAGATTTTACAACAAGAAGAAAATTATTTTTTAAAACGTCTTTTAAGTTTACCTTCCTCAGCATCTACCGAAATAATTCATCAGGAAGTAGGTATAGATTACCTTTCCGATTTGATTGCTATGCGACCACTAATGTTATGGAGATCAATTTGGGCCAAAGACAAAACTAAAATTACTCAAACTATTATTAAGGATTGCCTTCTCCTGGATAAAAGTTCACGTATCCCCTGGTTAAAATATATTATCAACTTATATAGTAAATTATTTAAGTTTCAGATCCATGTAAATCCATGTCAGGTGATAACCTTAGCTAAACAGGAGATAAAGGACACAGTTTTGGCTCACAAAAAAGAGATCCGCATGAGTATAGTAGGGAAGCAAACCACGTTCATATTCTACCAAACAATTGAACACGGAATGGGTTTTCAAGATTTTCTGTCTACAGTTACCAAGTCCTCACATCGCTTTGTTCTGATTAGACTATGATTAGGAATAGTACATCATTTAGTCGCTTTCCCCACAATGAAAATGCATCCCACCACCCCGTGCCCTTGTGACGAGCAATCAAAACAATGCACCATGCACTTTATGCTCTTCTGCAACTTTTATCTGTGTTTTAGGCGTTTTTATTTGAAACCACTTTTTATTAAATATAATGTGAGAACAACCCATGCTGCTATGAAATTACTTGTTACTCTTGATGATCCGGGGATATGTTTTTATGTCGCGTCATATATACAAAAAACAATTGATGTACGACAAGGCATTGTGCTTGTCAACTGATTTTTATGTAACTAATTGGATCGTATTATGTATGGCGGACACTTGCTTTAAGAATCCTTTTTAAACTTATTATGCTTTTATGGTTGTTGTATATACCGAATAAAGCTTACTGAACTGAAAGATATGATTTGTGCTATTGACACAGGAGTTTCACAGAGTCAGTATAATTTGAGCCTATGCCAGCACGTACAAGAGTTTTAAATAAATACCCTCTCTTTGAAAGAGCATAACTATTTCTCTGCATCAGCAAAAGCGCCATGTTTTGGTCCAGATGTGCCTTTATTTGCAGGACAAGGGTCCATTAATGTCCCCATGATGTGACTCGAGGACTGTATGGTATATGCCAGACTGAGTCATGTATCAAATCTGACATTGACATTTTCAAACAGTTCACCTGCATTTTAGCTAGCATTTCCATATTTTAAATGTCAAAGAAATTGGGTGATAACTGACAGTCTACAGGAACTATATCCATGTTGGAATATAGAACTTATGTGGCTCTACTGAACTCTGACCTTTGAAGTTTCAGCTTCTTTAAAACCCTGGCACATGAGAAGGAGTGTGCGTGTTTATCTGAGTTTGTAGATCTGATGAGGGAAGCTGAAGACCTATTTCAGAAATATTGGGGTCCAGATATTGTCTTGTTTCTGTGGAAAGTTGGGGTGCAAGTATGAGAGGAAAGCTGCTTCCACGGTTCGACTTCGGCAGATTTTAGAAGAATGTTGCAAAGGCATTCCTGATGCCAGATGGCTAGACTAGAAGCTCCTCATTACACCTGCTTAAAGAGGGCATGCTTCTCAGTGCTAATTCCTTCTTGTATTGAGCACTTAGCAGCCTTCCAGCTTTCTCGTTGCTCATTGATGCTTCAACATTCGCCATGTAAGATCATATTGAGCAGGTGTAGTGAAGAGCGTGTACAAGACATACTTCGCTGATCAAAAATTATATAGCTGGCTACCAGGACATGTACTTTTTGCAATGCAGCACAAACTGCAGCAAAACAAATTTATTTATAGAATCAAATTGAGACATTCAATTTTTTTTTTTTTAGAAGAGCAGTCTCTCTCCTCTCCTGTGATTGGTCTTTCCATGAATTAACAGCGTCTAGCTCGAACTAATAGAAGTTTGTATTCACTCATGAGATGCCTCATCTCCTTCGTTTTCTAGTTTGTGTCTCTATACTGAAAACTGTTAATATACCCATCTGTAGATGGCCAACTAATTTTATGTCTTGGTTAAAGGTGTGCGAAATTCTCTGACTTTGCTTTTGAGTGACAGCATGAAATTTTGGGAAAGGACGCAAAATTATGCATCAAGTACATGAAAATCAAACCTGCCACAAGAGCTATATTTCAGATTGAAATACCTCCTCGCTTCTTATGGGCTTGGGATGCATTTTGCGCTAACATATAGGGCCAAAATACGTGTTGTGATCAGAGCCAGTCCTTGCTCAGACAGCACCCTTAATGGATAGAAATTTGGCATCCACGCTGCTTCGCTGCTTTTGGTGTATAAATGTGGCATCAGGAAATTAGTATCGGGGGGAATTCCCTTAGAGAAGTTAGACTCCTTTGCCTACCTGGACGTTACTCTTTCTGGTAATATGTCATGGAAGAAATAGATTAATAAGGCGGTTGTTGGGCACAGACCGATAATTGGGGTCATCTCCAAAGAGCATTGAGCCTCCTTCGGTAAACCCGTAGTACCTGCCCTTCAGATTTATAAGGCGAAGGCACTGGGCTCTGCTCTCTACGTGACGGAGCTCTGGGGCTTTACTAACATTAACAAACTGATTAGATCTGAGAATACATCTTTTAGAACTATTGCCCTTCTACCTCCCAGCACCCCATCCTACCGCTTGTCATTGGACATGGGCGTAAAAATGAAGGAAGGTAAAACTAGATTGCGCCCAGTGCTATATTGGAGGAGATGATGGTCTACCCCATAGTTAGCTCATAATGCCACTGCACTACAGGATGTTATTATGTCAGACTGCTTTAACAAAGTCCCCTGGCTTCAACACATTGAAAAGACACCAATCGCCATGGGTCTGACTGACTTATGGGAGAACCCGTTGGGTGGCCCCATTCCTTCAAAGGTGTCTCTCAAAAAGCTCAATTGGGTGAAAACAATGTCTGATGAGGCCCATAAAGCTGCCACTGCTACCTTGTCAGGTAAGTTCCTTGATTTTAAGTCCTCCTGTGTCTTTGAGCAGTTTTGGGACATTATCACTGTGCCGATGGACAGGAAGTTGTACTTCCAATTTAGAGTGGGAACTCAACAGTTGAAATAATTTACCTCTAAATGGCTGGGATCAGAATCTCCAGTTTGTCCAGCGTGCAACTTCCCTAAGAAAACTGTTCCCCACGTCCATTTTGCTTGCCCTGCTTCTCCCTGAGTTTGTCCCCGTTGGCTATCACCTATTTGTAAGGAGCTAGGAACACAAAGGCATAGTATTGTCCTTCACATACTTAGAACTGTCTGCTGGTTGGTATACGTGTGTGCAGTTGCCAAATAACTGGGTGTAATGTGGCAGGTCGAAGGAAGGCCCTTTCCCTTCATTTGTGACAGCTTGATCCTTTATATCCACTTTATTGCACTGTTCATTGTATCTTGCTGCTGCTATTTTTTGTGATTGGATGGCCTTTCCACAACTATATGCTGAATTTTATTTTAATTGCTACTTTTATGAAAAACTGTAATTACATACAAACTGTGATTTAATGTGAATATTCTATGTTTTAGTTATTTATAATGAATTTTAATATATCTTGTGTATACTTCTATGGCCTTGGCTGCTGAAATAAAGTTATTTTGACTTGACATTAATTGTCGTGGCATCCTCTTTGCTCCCTATGAAGGGCAAAAAACTTATATATGTGCTTCAACAAGACTTGTCAAGCAGGATTTGACACAGTGGTGTCAACTAGAGGGGCACAGTCCCTACCTTGCTTATTCTATCAGGCTCAGAGGACTCATCTTTACCCATTCCCGGTCAGCCTACTGTGAGCTTCTGGCAAGAATTTCACACCTTTTCACATCTCTTCTCAGGTGGATCAGAGGCTGGGAGAAGCTTGAGATTATTATTTTTTTTGATTTTTCAAAAACCTTTATTAAACATCAAGGCATGATACAGGTTTCAATTCCATCAGATAGCATAACATCTATTACAATCACGAATATAGTTGACACTGCTATAGGCATGTTGACCAATGTGTACCACGGCTTGTCATATCGAAGGGGAGGTGAGGCTGCTTAATCGATGTAGAGTGAGAGTCGTCAGTCGGATGTTAAGAGTCAGTCTTGTCAGGGCCATCTTCCGCAGTCTGGGCGTCGGTGATAGTGGAACTTCCATTGAGTTCATCCGGGTTGGCCAATCGGTGGAGGTAGGAAATGAGAGAGCCCCATATATCTGGAGGTCTATTTGCCACAGGCATCAGGTCCCAGAACTCGCCCAAAAGTGACTGGCAGTGAGCTGCGTCAGCTATCCAATGCTTGGCCCGCTGCGCCAACTTATGGCCCCAATGTATTGCCACCCAGCGCCTAGCAAGCACCAGTAGCATCGCGGTTAGTTTGCGATTGGCGTCTGAAATGTCCTTAACATGACCCAGAAGGCACAGGAGAGGATCAGGAGCTATGCGCTCTAGAGTGATGTCGCTAATCACAGTGCACACCTCTAGCTAGATATCGGGGACCTTGGGGCACGACCAGGGCTAGTGCACAAAATCCGCACCGGGGGCCGAGCAGCGCGGACATCTGTTACTGTCCATCAGCCCCATCTTGTGCAATGTGACAGAAGTGCGGTAGAGTCAGTGTAGGTATTTGAAATGAATGAGTCGTAAGCGATAGTTGGGGGAGAGGCGCTTAGTTTGATTACAGCAATATTGCCACTGCGCCAGAGAGAGACCACCAACCAGGTCCGCGCCCAATGCGTTGCTAGCACGCTCCATGTCTATGGGGGAGGCCGCCAGTGTGACAGTGTATAGCCTTGTGACCATTTTGCGTGGGGAAGAGGAGGAGTGGATGTATTCAAGCGCAGCATTGGGCTGGGGAGCGAGTGGAAAGGCAGGGTTATTGCTTTTACATGTGGCCCTAATCTGATAATAGAGTAGTTTGTCTAGTGGTGCTGCATCATCAGGAAAAGTGAGAAAATTGTTATTGGGGTAGATGTCAGCGTTGGTGCGGATGCCCAAGTCTGCTGCATGGCGAGCCATGCTAGCAGTTTGCAACGGAGGGAATGAGGGGTTACTGGCAAGCTGCATTGAAGGTGCAAAGAGTTCTTTAGCGCAAGTGTACCTGGGCAGCCCATCCCAGGCCCATCGCACACATTCCGCCGTGTCGATCTTGGCTCGAGGGTTTCAGTGTGGTAAAAACAGTGCTGTCTGCAATGGCCAGAGGGAGGCCAGATCTGTCTCAACAGCCACATGTGGCTGGAAAGGCATTGGAAGGATCCAAAAATGGAGAAAGCTAGCTTGAGCACACAGCGCGTAGATCCTGAGATCGGGGGCTCCCATTCCGCCACTGGCTAGGGGCAATGTTAGGACGTCATAGGCAATGCGGGGCTGGCGTCCTGCCCATATCAATGTAATAATATTGGAGCATAGTCTTTTAAAAAAATGTGATGTAAGTCGGAATGGAAATATTTAAAAATAAGTATAGGAATTTCAGGAGTACGACCATTTTAGCAATAGCGATACGTCCGGCTAATGAGAGAGGGAGTTTTTGCCAAGTGTGTATCTTGGTTTCAGGCCAGTACATTGCTTTGCCGAAGTTGGACTTCCACAACTCGTCCATATCTCTGCAAAGCCAAATGCCCAGGTATCTGGTGGGACCATTAGCCCAGATGAATGGATAGTCTGTTGAGAATGGCTTGGTGGCATCTGTGAGGGGAAAGAGAACGGATTTGCTCCAGTTAACCTGTACCCTGGAGAGGCAGCTGAATCGGTTCACCTCCCTAGTCATGGGAGCTAGATTCTCTTGTGGTTCGCGGATATATATCGTGACATCGTCTGCGTACATCGAGGTCACCAGGGCACGGGATGAGAGGCCGATGCCCCGCTTGGTGTGGTGCTGAGGTAAGCGCGCCGCCAGAGGTTCCATATCGATAGCGAATAACATAGGGGACAGGGGGCATCCCTGCCTAGTGTCCCTCGTGATAGCTATGGGGTCGGTACCCTGCCTGTTAATCCAAATGCGCGCCGTCGGGAGTGTGTAGAGAAGTTGAATCTTTTGAATGAAGCTCAGACTGAAGCCCAATCGAGGAAGAAGATGAGAAAGAAAGGGCCACTCAAGTGTATCAAAAGCCTTAGTGGCGTCCAGGAGGGCGGCCACTGCAGGCAGGGCGGGATTGATCTGTTGAATAACAGAGAAAATGGTGCGCAGATTGTGCGAAGTGGCGCAACCTGGGATGAACCCCGACTGATCAGGACGGGCTATTGATGGCATGAGTGGGAGGAGACGATTAGCTAACAGTTTAGCGTAGATTTTGTTGTCAGTATTGATTAGCGATAGGGAGCAATAGGAATCTCAGCTCTCGGGGGATTTATCCGGCTTTAGAAGGAGGGTAATCATGGCCTCGCGGAGAGATGGGGGAAATCTGCCCAAGTCAAGAGATTTGTTATACATTTCAGCCAGATGCGGGACGAGAAGAGGCGCATACTCTTTGTAAAATGCGGTGGTGAGCCCATCTGAGCCAGGAGCTTTATCGCCCGGGATTCCCGCAATGACTTTGGTGATTTCTTCAAGGGTTAATGGCTCATTCAGGTATTCCCGGTGTCCGTTGCCGAGCCATAACAGCTCGATCGAATCAAAATATTGATCCAGGATCTCCATAGACATAGCCATGCCAGCAGTATATAGTTGGGCGTAAAAAGCAGAGATCCTAGCGATGATGTCTGCAGGGGAGGCGGTCCTCCTGGCAGCCTCGTTGCAGAGTGCGGTGATAGAAGAGGGTGCATGTGGCTGTCGAAGAAGGTTAGCAAGGGTCTTGCCAGGGCAATCGTCCTCGCCATAGTAGCAAGCATGGGCTTCTCTGCCTAGGAATGTAACCTCTCTATCCGCTTCCTCGTGAAACTCTGTGAGCTTGGATCTGATGGAGGCAAAAGTGGCGGCGCTGGGGTCCTGGGATTGTTGGAGATCTAAGGCGCTGATGTCTTTTTCCAGGCACTCAAGGGTTCCTCTGATGGACTTTAACACCCCAGATTGTTTAGCGATGCATTCCCCCCGAATCACAACCGTGAAGGCCTCCCAGAGCATCGAGGGCGACTCAACGGAGCCGGTGTTACGCTCAAAATAATCTATGATGGCACCCCGAATTTCCTCGTGGAAGGCAGCATCACGAAGCGAGTTGGGGGGCAAGCGCCATGTGAACATGCGGTGAAGGGTAAGCGGGAATCGCAGACACAGGCGCACCGGGGCGTGATCAGAAAATGTGCAGGCCAGGTGGTCCACTGAGGTGGCCCAAGAGGCGACATCACAGGTGATAAGCCTTAAGTCGATGCGGGACCAAGATCCACGTGAGCCGGATGCGCAAGACACTTCGCGCACATCTGGGTATGCATGGCACCAGGCGTCTAATAAGGTGTTGTCTTCTAAAATTGAATGGAGGCTGGCTGTGGCCTGTGGGTGTTGGATGCGATGCCCGAGCAGTCTAGTGCCAGCGAGGGCGCAATATTGAAGTCACTGCCCCATATCAAAGAGTGAGGTCCCAGAGAGGATATGATTTGCCAGACTTGAGTGAAAAAGCTTGGGTCATCGATATTGGGGCCATAGAGCGCCGCTAGTGTCATTGGCTGGTTATAGAGGGTGCCAGCAAGGATCACGTAGCGACCCTCAGTGTCTATGAAGGAGTGGGTGCCATGCCAGCCGAGGCCCTTCCTAAAGAGGATGGTGACGCCGTGCGCATAATTAGAGTAGAAGGCAGTGTAAGACTCTCCCCAGTGACGGGATTGCAGTCTGGATGAGGTGGCGGGGAGGAGGTGCGTCTCTTGGAGGAAACAAATGTCCACATTATGTCTGATGAGATATGCGTGCACGAGGCGGACCTTCCGATAGTCATTCAGACCCCTAATGTTCCATGTCAAAAAGGTGGTGTCAGTCACGTAGCAGCCGGGGAAGAATGATGATGTAGCGTCTGTGGTCAGTGGTCAAACAAAGGAAAACAAGTGTCCTGAGATGTACAGTATTGTTGAATGTATGCAGTTGGTGACATGCCAAGAACAACACAAAAGCAATGACAAAACAAACCCCCTGAAAAAGGTGCCAGATATGGAACCCTGAATTAAAAACCCGAGACCACCCCCCACCCACTCCAACCCCTCAAATAGGTTGAGCATCTGAACCACCCCCACCCAGGAAGCCCAAACTTGGAGAACTTAGTGCGAGTGTGGGAATTATCCCTTCAGGGTGCAGGGGCTCAGCCATTCACCCCTTGCTCTGTAGGCAGGGTGGCCGGGCATTGTAAGGCTCAGAGGGAGGCAACTTAAGGGTAGTACATACGACCATGTGTATACTTCATTGCGGCAGGCAAGGTGAATGGGGTATACGTAGACTGTCCCATATTCCTATAAAACGATGCTAGACATACAATTTTCAACCAGTGCCGGACGCCTCAGAGGAAAGCAATCGAAGGAAAGTACATACAGCAATATGCATATGACATTGCAGCAAACAGGGTGAGCGGAGTATGTGCCGAGAGACATACATAACTGTGAGGCAGGACAAGGCGTGTGAGGTTTAGTCATCGTCACTTATGCGGCTGTCTTCAGAAATGGTACGAGCGGTCCCTCGGGGGACGGGACGTCTGCAGCTGCTTAGCAAAAGTGAGGGCGGGCTTTGGATCAGTGAAAAATCTCGTCTTCTCCCCAAAGTCAATACGGAGTTTTGAAGGGTAGAGCATGGCATAAGTGATGTGGAGCTGCTGCAGAATGCGCTTGGCAGGAAGGAAATCTCTGCGGGCCGCCTGGACGGACAGGGTGAAGGCAGGATAGGATGGGACATTGCCCTGATGGTTGATCTCCCCCAACTCCCGGGCCTTGCGAAGAATGGAATCACGGTCACAGTAATCTTCCATTCTCCCGGTTGCAATGGACTCCGGCAGGCCAACGACCGGAATATTGTTCCTTCGGGAGCGCGCCTCTAAGTCCTCATTCTTAGCGCATATGACTTTGTGGATCTTGTCCATTTTGAGGAGCTTCTGCACACCCTCAGCTCCGGTGTCCTCAGCATCTGAGACCCTTGATTCGAGCTGGACAATACAGGCATCATGGGAGTCCACCCTCTGCTTGACCTGGTCGACGCGCAATGTTAGGTGATCTATTTTTGCATCAATTGTCTTTAGACTGGATTTCACCTCTAGGAGGATGGTTCGAAGGCTATCCTCCTGATCGCCAGGGAGGTCAGTCTGGGTTGATTGCTTGCCGGCATCAGGGGGACCTAACCGCTCCTGCCCGCCCCCCGCCCCGCGAAAGTGATCTTGGGTTGTCTGGTGTCCGTTTTCCCCATGGTGGGCTTGTAAGACAGTGGGGAAGATGTATAGCCAGAGGTGCTACCCAATGATTGAGATGGCCCACGGCTTAAAGGCAGATCAGGCCGGGCAAGGCTTCGAGAGATTTGATGCGGCAGCTCCCAAAGAGATTAGTGCAAGGTGCAGATGGGCCGCGGGGGAGGCGGCAGGAGGTCCAAAGCCAGTTGTCAGGGCGTTAGGGGTGTCAGCGAGGGCCCACAGGACAGCAGGTGTGTGGTAATGGTACCGCAGGCCAGGCTATGATAAGCGCACGTGCGCCGGTGTGCAGTAGGTCGCAGCCAGTGTCCCCTGTGAGGCTGCAGTAGTGTGGGTAGATTCAGGGCAGCAAGGTGTTCAACGATCCACTATGGGCCAGCATGTGGTGTGGGGCAAGCCAAAGAGGAGGGACAGCCCCCAGGGTGGGCCCCCTCTGCCCGCAGGTAGATGCGTGTGCAGGCCGGGGCGGCAGTCAGGAGTGAGGAGGGGCGGCCAATCCAGAAGCCCCAGTCACCACTGTGAGGGCCAGAGGGACTGCCAGTTCCTGCAGCGTGCAGCCCCCAGCCCCGAGTGCCAACTAGGAGGAACAGGCTGCTGGGACCGGGGCGCTGCGGCCACCTCGATCCGCGCCGGTGGCAGGCGGGAGAGCAGGCCGGCCAGCCAACAGGGAGAGCTTTTGGGTCGCGCTGCAGCCTTACTTGAAGTGTCCTTGAGTCCGAGGCCCACCGCCACTGCTCAATTTAGGCAGCCGCCCACAGAGAGTCTCCCAGCAGCCGCGGGCTCGATTGTCTTGACGCCTGAGGCCAGGCACTGGAGCATCGGAGGCCTCCGTTCTGCCCATAGGCAGCGGCACCTGTGCCAACAGCAGGCCGGAGTCACCGGGGGGAGGCGCTGCTGTCACGGGGTCAAGACAGCCCCAGGGGAGCACCACACCAGGCCAGGCACGGGGACGCGCCCGGGAGGCGTCCCCAGTGGCACCAACAGGAGAGGCTCAGGCCGGCACAGGCGTCTGGGTGCTGGCGAGTGTGTGGGCGGCCGGCTAGGCCCTCATTTTGAAATGATCCAGCTGCATCCCTTCAGAGCCCCCCTTAGCCGCAGTGGTGGTATGTGATGCCAGGTATCATGGTTGGAGGTCGGATGACTCCCTCTGATGACGGATTGTGGCAGATTTCACAGGCTTGGCCGGCAGAGCTCACTCAGCATGCAGCGATCTTGCCGCTGGCGAGACCACGCCCCAGAGAAGCTTGAGATTTAATGCAAATTCGCCTTTTGCCAGTTCAAGCAAGTAAAGGGTAGCTTTCCTAAAAGTTACTTTTCCTTAATATTTATTAAAAATCCAACTTCACAATTCAATTGGATTTCTAATAACTATTAAATAGAATTTTAATTATTTCTCTAGCTTGCACCATTTCAGAGATAGCATTAAAAGTATTTTAATCTATACTCTGGTTTTCTGCAGCGGACAGCTAGGCCTGTCACAGTGAAAATAGTTTTTTGGTCCTAGTCACTGTAGGGACATGATAGCATTAATTTTCTACATGTCCAACTATTAACAACTATGCACACTACCTTTTGGGCTACAAGGCCTACATAGGGATGACTTACTAATATTTATAAGGGAGGGTTTTGCCTGTTAAAAAGGATAATATTTGCAGGTTGTGCTGCTGATTTTACACTGCAGCAGACAAGCTGCAATGGTAGGACTGAAGCCATGTTTTCTTTTTAACAGGAGTAGCTGGTGCAAGGAGTGCTTCAGTCCAGAAGTGATATTTAACTTTCCATCCCATAGGTGTATTTCCACACCATATACTATAGCCTTATATAAAAGTAAAAAAGGCCAATCCGTGATTCTCCAATTTCTATATGTGTTAGGGGTCAGAGCACATACATTGGGCACTGAACACAAGTGCTCTAGTGTGTAAAGCCTAAAGACCAGCAAGCAATATAATTCAGCAAAAAACGGGAGGGGCACACAAAAAGGGTCCTTTTCTCATGTCGTTAATTATCCAAACTATGCATGTGTAATTTAGATTTCACTGGGGTAAAGTATAGGTTCAGTTTGAGAGGCCGATGGTCAAATACACACCTACAAAGATGGAGAAGTCTGCAATTTTATTTAGCAGTATAGGTTCAGTTTGAGAGGCAGATGGTCAAATACACACCTACATATATGGAGCAGTCTGCAATTTTATTTAGCAGTCATATTCTGAGTATTAAAAATCATTTTGGTGCATGTGTAATAGACACATCAAATCCAAATATATTTTTTAAGTCATGTGTGTATTAGGTGCAATGTTTCCAGCCTGTGGTAAGTAACACGGCATGCTCTGACTGTCCAACCAATCCACCATCCTTATCACTCTGCTCAGTGTGAAACCTAAACCCAAACCTAAAATAGAATAACAAACCTACAGGTCCATGAAAGACTCCTCCATTGAGAATATAGAGTTCAATCTCCTCCACAACCAGTGTCACTCTAATGACTTCAAAACATATTTAGAAAACCATGTAATCCCATACTCTCCCAAAAACACAGAAGTGTAAGTTGAGCCCTTCAGTACCTTAGTAGTCCAAAGTCCTCACTGTCGACAAATGCTACATCCCACAACAGGAAAGAAAATGGACGAAAAGCCGAACACCTGATGACCTCAAACTACTGAAGCCCCTCTAGACATCTTTTAGAAAACTCATATAAGCTAAGTCAAGTGCTATATCAACACCATTAATCAAGTTACCAACAGAAGCAGCATGCTCTTTAAGACAATCAAGCACTATATAACGCCCATACTGATCCTTCTGTTACACAATCCCCAGACTTGTGCACTGCCCTGAACCTCTGCTTCAGTTAAATAATACACATGATCTAACAGTGCACTGATAAACCCAAGCTTGCTTTCCCCACTTACACCAGCACCAATGTGCAGCATCATCCAGTGGTCATTCTTAAAACCAGTCTATTGCAGAACTACCTGACATTCAACTTCCTTAAAGCCACCTCCTAAGAAGATGATGTCTTATCCTTGTACTTCATCTCTGAAGACACCCATGCTGGTTGATGATGACCTCGACAAGTACTGTTCACTCATCTACCCTTCATCAGCAAAATCATTGAAAAGGCAGTCTACAATCAATTCTAAGATTATATGAATACCTACAACCTCCTGCACCACCATCTATCTAGCTTCAGACTTTGCTGAAACATAGTAACATCTTTACAAATCATAGACGATGGTGTTCTGATCACAGAAAAAGATGGCCCTCCAACTCCTTATAATGCTGAATTGTTGAATTACCTTCAACATTATCGACAATCGTACCCTAATCCACACACTGAATTCTTGAATGTGATTCACTGGTACAATTCATCACTGGTTATTCTCCCACTCTCACTCTTCCAACTAACAAAGTTCATTCACATAGTCGAGCACACAGGGCCAAGAAGCTCCCCACGACCTGTGTAGTCTCCAGTGTTCATCTTCTCCCTGGATGTCTTACTCTTTACAAGGACCTCTTTGGATTCTACTCATCGATAACTGCATCAAAATTCACCAGAGAAAACCCACAGCTCTACTTAGAACTCTCCTAAGCTCAACACTTCTAATGCCTCAAACACTGCCTTCAACTCATACAGATCTGGATGTCCCACACCTACCAGAAACTCAAAACCAAAAATACAGAATAATTGCTATTTTCCAAAAACAACATGTTAATAAGTAAGTCAAACTTGACTCATCCACATAAACCTGGATGGATTTTTACTCTCAACTTTCACTCAATGGGAAGTCGCTTTGATTTACACTGGACACCGAGCTCACCTTCAAAGTACACATCATGAAGAAAACCAAAACAGCCTGGTACAACTTTGATCTACTAAAGAAAGTGAAACACTTCCTCACTGTAAGCAACTGCATACTAGCTGTTCAATCTCTCAAATTCCTGCATCTTGACTGTGGCAATGCCAAATCCATAAACTCACAGATTCTACACTGGCCTATACTATAACGTCACTTTAGCCTTTGTTATTTTCCATGAATTTGAGTATTTTTTTTTTTAACGTAAAGTATGATATTATTACCATAAATAATTGTAACATCACTTTAACCATTGTTTTATTCAGTGATTTTTGGGCGGTTTTCTAACAAAGCAAAATCTTCGTACCACACCCAATGATGTCACTTTAACCTTTGATTTATTTTGCAAATTTGTGGGTGAGGGGGGTTGATCATATTCACCCAACTCCCTCATTGAGCATAGCTTTTGACCTTGTGCAGTAGGTGATAAGACGCAAGGCCTGGCCTGCAGTCAGTCTCTTCACTCAACCTACAGCAGGCGACCAAGCCCCCATAGTTGAGCAATCCCTTCAGGGACACACACCCCAGATTTTCCTTTTTTGCAGTACTACCATACTCACACAGTTCCACTGCACAAGCAATGCACCAAGGTACAGCAAGACAGTGCAAGCTTCCACGGGAGGCCTCGCGGTGTCCCGCAGGAGTACTGCGGGACTCCTAGCACAAATATGTATTTCTTTATTTTGGCCCCAGAGAAGAATCTCTGGGAACCCATTCCCCCGACCCTCCACCCCCAGGCCATCGTACTTCTACCATGCCCCCTTATACCTTATAAAAATAAAAAAACAGAACCTAAAAAGGTGTCCACAATATTTCTGTTGATGTTGTCGCTAGCCAATCAGATTGCTCAGTACCGCAAGAATGGCATCGGTACTGTGGAACGAAAGTGCCTAACAGGAAAAAAAAGCCTCCTTACCAATCAGATCAATCAATTTTTTTATTTTTGTTTGTGGTACCAAGCAAGTGCTGCTGTACTTCTGCAAGACACACCAGCCAGATACCCCTATATTTTGAAGTTTATTGTCTCAAAAATGGCTGAACAGAAAAATACCAAATGAAAAAGCATGATTTCTGTATAAAGATCTAGCTTTTTGCTAAGTTTGGTGTAATTTTGTTTTGCTGTAGTATCACTTCACAAAAATGGATGGGAAAAAGACATTTTGGGAACCCACTTATTCTAGGCCCCCACTTGATAGATCACCCTGAAACTTTCCAGGAAGGAGCAGAGGTGGATAAACCTTTCTGTTTGAAAGATTTGTCAAAATGTGCTAGAGTTATTAGCAAAACAAAAGATTCTCTTTCTATGGAAACTCTGGCCTAACTATAAGAGGAACCACTGTTTAATTATATATATATATATATATATATACATACATATATATACATACACATACATATACAACCTTTGTCAGGGTGAACCACAAAAGTCAATACATTACTCTGTTCCATACCCTCGGGTGGCTTGGCTCAAATCGGTCAGGTCTCAACTTAGAGGCAATGTGTAGAGTATTTTTGCAGCATTATGAGGTGCAGCATCAAGTTGTTTCATGCTGTATTGGTTCCGATCAGGCGCTGTGAGGTGTTGCAATACAAGGTTCTGTGTTGGGTTGTGTCAGACTTGATTCAACTCACAGGTAGGCAGAGAGGAGTACACTCTGATTTTAGCCAAAGCTCTAGAACCTTGGGAGGGGCACTCTTGGGGATCAAGACTCACTCCAGGCAGAGTCCAGCAGCAAGGTTCAGGCCGGTCCAGTTGTAGCAGGTTAGCTACAGGGTGGTCTCTAGAGCTAGTTGTGTTCCTGTAGTTAACAGAGGCCTGACACATGACCCTTGGGGTCAACTCCGGGTTAACCTAGGATGAAGGTAAGCAGGTCCAGTCTTTCTTCTCAGACAGCAGGGCAGTCCTCTGTGACTTCCACAGGTCCAGGAGTGTTCTGAAGAGTGGCTCTGGAGGTTTAATATTTATATCCAATGCCAGCCTGTGTATTGTGGAGGTGGGGAGACTCCCTGTCCTACCCCCACATCTGGGTCTGGAAAATTCTTCCCCATTCCCTATCAAGGCTCCAAATGCCTGGGATGACAAAAGACAGGGCAGGCCTGGAGTCAGATTCCTTTGGGTGCGAAGGAGTCAAAGCCCGTTGAAATATAAATGGGGCTGGGTACAGTCTCTCCCAGTCATCCTGCCAAATGGCCCATCCTGTCCATACCTAAGCCCCCTTTGTGTTACTATCTTGAAGCAATACACAAACCTCAACAGCAGAGCCATTCACAGTCATGTGACCAAGGACACTGGCACAAGGCATAATTGGCTAGGACATGAAAATTCGAAAAGTGGCATTTTCGGAATTGTGACTTAGAATCAGAATTTACCATTAATGAGAATTTTAAAGTACAAATCATTTGAGTGTGAACAGTATATTTCTACCTGCTCCCAATAATGAGTTATTGAGTTTATGAGTTAATGAGTTCACTTTTTAAATGTAATAAGGCAACCCAGTGTTAGTCAATGGGAGAGAGTAGCATTACAGCTGTGAAAAACAAATTCAGGAGTTTTTCACTGCCTTTACATTTAAAACTTAAGCACACATTTCACTTTTTAAAAACAAAGCACCTTGCTCTATGAGCCTTTAGGGCCTACCTTAGTGGTGACTTATAGGTATTAAAAGGGAAGGTTTAGGCCTTGGGCCATGTTAAAAGTTAAAGCTTTAAACTGCACTGCAGGTTGCAGTGCCAAGTCTGAGACATGTTTTAAAAGGCTACTTTATTGGGTGGCTGTTGGAACTTAGGTTACTGGTTGTGGGGATGGAACCCTACTCAAGCAGCACCCACAATCTCGGTCTGGGTAAAACACGAGCAAACCCCAAATTAACCTGTGCTTAACTTTCTGGTACAAAAGCAGTCAGGCTTAAATTAGAGGCAATGTTTAAAGTTTTTATGCAGCACTTCAAATGGCAATGAAGTAAAAACACAACACAAGAAAAATCCCACACCGATTTAGAAAAATTTTAGTAAGTTTTTAATAAATTGACACCAAAACAACAAAACCCTATCAGTAGAACTGGAGATATGTAATTTTAAAGATTTAATGGAAAATAGTGCCTAAAAGCACAAATCATCCACTGTGGGTATCTGGTAGCGCATGACCAAGACAAATTCACAAGTTCAGGCCAACCGCGATGGAGTGCGGGCCAGCTATAGGGACCAAGTTAGGCCCACTGAACAAAAGTACCATAAATCCTGTTTTGTGGAGTGATGCTAACTAAGTCCTGCATTTGGGATGTGTCACGCAGTGGTGGTTTCAATGCAGTTTTTTGTGAGGCGATACTTCGCATTGCATCAGTTCTGCTGGTACTACAGCTGGGTGGCATAGCACCTTCAGGCCCTCTTCAAAGTGTCCATGACTGGGGTGGTACCACTTGGTGGGACAGGACTCATGGCTGGCAGAGGTTTGGTGCTAGGCTCACTTCCATGCGATAGAGAAACTAAAGTGACACCCCAGTGGAGGAGACTTCGAATTGACACTCTGGAAATGGGAAAGTGAACTTATACTGAAATTTGATAAATTGAAATGGGGACTCAACAAGGACACTCCACTACACAACTGGCTTCTATGAAAACATAAAAACCCAGGTTTCAACATATCGGACCATCCTCGCATATAACACTAATACAACAAACGAATTCGGAGTCAGGAATCAGCAAAAAGTGCTATTGACTAGCTGGTATCATATGGATAACCCAGGGTAAATACTATACATAATATGAGTGAACTTATAAACACTCACCCTTAGTGAAAGGATATACAAGGTCACTTTTATTTATTTTATTTGTAATAAGACTAAATTGATAAAGAGCAGGTGACGGCCCATGAACATGGGGCTTTGCTTAGCATACCAATAACATGTTACAATGTATGAAGGTAAAAATAGTTGGAAGTTGCTCAAGAATACATGTAACTACAATAAACATATTAATGTAAATTATGAAAGACGTAACCATTGAATGTGTATATATTACATGTATATGCATACAAATCATGAAGGAAATCTGTAACCAATGAATGAATATAAACTACATGAGTATGACCTCTCGAATATGGGCAATGAATAGCAATTGGTATATGACAGCAGGTGATGGCTAAGAACCTAGATAACAGTGAAGTTGTTGCTCATTTCTCTGTAGTAACAAGAAGTCTGCCATTACTTTATTATAACTATTTCATGTACATATATATTACTCTATTATGTGATTCCAATCCAGCTTCATAGAGAAATGGACTATATATTTGGCTTTCCTCACAAGTTTTTAACTTAAAAAATGCATCAACCTTTACCATAACCCTTTATTAACAATCCGCTCCTTCGTAAGAAGGGCTTGTCTTACAATTGATGTGCCATGGTAACGTTAGCAGTTTCATAAACGAATAACATGAATGAACTTTTTTTTTTTTTTAAACTTTATTTTTCATTTTCATCTGACATTACAGCTTTGCATGGGTATTCACTGCAATTATAAACATTTGTAAGAGCAAATAAACATCATTTGTGGTCCAAAATAACAGAAGATACAGTACTTGTGCACAAGCTATCAATAGTACATTCCGACAGGGTGGCATACACCATACAAAGAGACTGGCCTGTCTGATCAACCCGGCTCGGCGAGCCCACTACAGCCATCTCATCCCCTCCTTTCCTAATGCAATAAACACAGTAAGACGAAAAATAAGGTGGTCCTAGACAATTACCCCACTTCCGTGGGGACAATCACAGCAGGTTGTTGCGATGTATTTGCAGAGCTGGTCTCTAGTGGATAATTTTTTAATGGGTCCCAAATATTCCTTGGGCGAGAAACCGGGGGTAGTGTTGTGGCATAAAGTTCGCACTTGGTGTTGCAGTATGTAAGACTGAAAAGCCAGTCCTTCACTGTGGGGGAGACATGGCTGCCCCACTTGAGAGCTATATCCCTCTTAGCGAGCAACAGCGCAATGGCAGTAAACTTACACAGCATCTTTGGGAGCCCTCCTACATATCCCAGCAAGGCCACTTCCGGAGTGGGAACCAATTCAAGATGTTATTTGTGCAATAGTACTAAAAATAGATCTCCAAAAGATCCCAATCTTAGTGCAGTTCCACGTCAAGTGGGCGAAGTCTGTCTGCGGGCCGCCACACTTAAGACAGGAGTGTGGCCGATTTGGATCAATGGCGTGAATCCTAGCCGGGGTCATGTAGACCCTCCACAAGTGTTTGAAGTGTTTAAGCTTATGTCTGCTGTTTAAGGAGACCGCTTTGGTTTGAGCACAACAAAAGGACCAATGTGAGTCCTGTATCGGGTGCCCGAGGTCCCGCTCCCATGCCTCCCGTATCTTGGTGTCTCTTCTGGGGATTAATGACATGCAAGATTTATATAGCTTCGAGACCAGGTGTTCTCCACCGGGACTCGATAGAAGGAGCGAGAGTGGAGGGAAGGGCTCGGGCTCCAACGGATATCTCGAAACCTTATCTCAAAGCGCCCTCTGTATCCTACTGAAGATAAATTGGTCCATGAATGTTGCATCCCTGAACTTCCCTCCCTCCGTACAAGAGAAAATATGTCCCTCTGGGAACAGATCCCCAAACTTATTCATGGAGTATGCAATGAGCGTGCGCTGCACCAGCTTCTTCTCAGTGATGGGGAGCCAAGGGTTGTTAATTACTGGGATCTCAGGTGAGTATAGGGCACCCCCTCCCGTCACTCTCGCCAATTTTCGCCAGGCCCAGCTAGTGGTGGAGAGTGAGACTGTCTGAATGTCCCGGGGGTCTCTCGGGAATCCCTGTGGCAAATCCGTGCAGAGCTGCGTGGGGAGCACCAGATCCGCCTCAGGTCTAGAATATGGAATTTGTGCGTCTGGGTGGTACCAAGAGTGGGCAAAACTGCACTGCGCAACCAAATAGTACACCTGGAGATTGGAGACCCCAAATCCACCTCTCTCACACAGCAATGTCATGGTGTTCCAGCTAACTCTAGGTCTTCCACCCCCCCAGACCAACTTGATAAGGTGAGATCGCAACGTGAGGCAAAAGGAATTGGGGAGAGGAATGGGAATGTTATGGAAAAAACAAACATTTTGGGATCACGATCATCTTCACAAGTGCAACACGACCAGTGAGGGGGAGTTTCAGCCAATGCTCAACCTGCTGTTCCAAATTATGCACCGACTCCTCGCACCACGCAAGTGGAAACGCACTTTCCCAGCGCGTTGTGCTCGGGGTCAAGGGAAAGATCTCAGACTTACCCCAATTTATACATAACCCTGAAAAAACGCCAAATCGAATAATCTCACGGATGAGCGGTTCCAGATTCTCTTGGGGGTCGCGGACATAAAGAATGATGTAATCCGCATATAAGGAGATTAAGAGCGGCCCCGTTTTGAACTGAAGCCCTCTGTGCAAATGCTTTTCCTGGAAGTGGCGGACTAGTGGGTCTTATGCCAATATAAAGAGCAATGGGGAGAGTGGGCACCCCTGTCTGGTGCCCCGCATCAGGGCGAATGACGAGGACAGGGTGCCATTAAGGCAGAGTCTGGCTGAGGGCCTGGAATAAAATAGCACAGTTAGGTCAATGAATCCCTTAGGGATACCCAACTTCCCCATCATCGCCAAGAAAAAGGGCCACTCCAGGGAGTCGAATACCTTTTCAGTATCAAGTAGGACCGCAGCTGCAGAGACCTCAGGGGCAAATCTATGTATCACCGCAAATAATGTGCAAAGGTTTAGAGCAGTTGACCTGTGAGGGACAAAGCCCGACTAGGCCAGAGAGATAATGCGCTCTAATAACAGCGCGATCATTTTGGCCAAAATGTTATAATCGAGATTTAAAAGTGACAGCGGTCTATAAGAGCCGCACGATAGCGGATCTTTCCCCGCTTTTGGGAGAAGAATTATTACGGCCTCACGTAAAGTAGGGGGAAGCTCTCCGTGTTCAAGGGCTTCGTTATACACTTCCAATAAATAGGGTGAAAGGAGATCTTTATAGGTTTTATAAAATATCCTGGTGAAGCCGTCAAGCCCAGGAGCTGTCGAGCCATTTATAGCATCTATGGCACTACTAATTTCCTTGACCGAGAATGGTTCCGCAAGGAATGCCTGCATAAACCTCTCTAGCCATACCATGGCAATCTCGGCGAAATAATTATTACGGTCTTCCTCGCTGTGCGACACTCGAGTGGAATACAATGTGGAATAATATTCTAAGAATTCCTCTCGGATCTCAGAAGTATCAGTTAGAATCTGGCCAGATACAGAGCGTATGCCAGTAATACATGAGCGCCCGGCCGCAGGTCTCAGTAGCCGCGCCAACGTGCAGCCAGGTCTGTCACCCCCCCATAACGCCTCGCAGTGGCATACTTACTTAAATAGCTACTCTCACACTCCGCCGCCTCTCTGAACTCCATAAGGAGTGTCAGTCGATGGTTCTGGGCGAAGGGTCAGGGTTTACAATCTGCTCACTATCTAGTGTTTCGAGCTGCTTCTTGAGTCGCGCAATTGTATTACGCAAATCTTTGAGAATCCCAGCGTGTTTAGAGATACACACCCCATGCATATAGGCTTTAAATGCCTCCCAGAGTGTGGCCCATGAGTCAACCGACCCCTTATTCAATTCAAAATACTCAACTATGGCCTCTCGAAGCTCAGAGAGAAACACTGCATCGGCCAGTGCCGACCCAGGAAACCTCCACACCCTCTCACATCCATCAGGCCTAGGAACACGCATCTGCAACACCACTGGAGAATGATCAGAGTATGTACTTGGGAGATGCCGGGCCGCCCTGTACCATGTCGGCAAATAAGGGGAGACCAGCCAAAAGTCTAACCTGGTCCACGTGTCGTATTGGGCAGCATAATGAGTATATGCGGCATCCGCTGGGCAACGCTGGTGCCATACATCCACAAGACCAACCGATTCACATATGTCTAACAAAATGTTGCATGCACAGGGTTTAGTATCTGGGGCCTTGGATGTACTATCGCGCGCCAGATCCAAAAGGAGATTAAAATCACCACCCATACATATGTGGTCAGCGTTTAATTGGAGAAGTTGTATATGAAGCCTTTGGAAGAATTCTGGGCTGTCCACATTAGGCGCATACACGCTAATGAACGCAACTCTATGTCCCATAAAGCATCCCTCCACCATGGTGAACCGCCCATCACTATCGTTGCTTGCTTTTGTAAATTGAAAAGGTAAACGTTTATGGATCATAACAGCTGTGCCCCACGCGTACGTGCTGAATCCAGCAAAATAGCGGTGTGGACCCCAACTCGCTGCAAAAGTGGTGTTGGGAGCCTTGGGAAGGTGAGTCTCTTGCAAAAACACAATGTTTGCCCCATGGCGTTGTAAATAATGAAGAACCTGTTTACCTTTCCTGGGATTGTTGAGCCCACGAACATTCCAGGTAATCAATGTGAGATCAGAAAATGGTGCAAGCCTACCCTGTCCCACCATCCCAACATATTGAACATGTCTTTGCTTGTGCATTGTGAGTAAACCTACCCATGCTGCAGTGAAAGAACGAAATTACAACTAGTGAGTGCCCAACAAAGCTAACGTACCCCCCTCCTCCCCCATCCATCCCTGCTCGCCTTTCGGCAGGGAGCGCCCCAACTGAACAATTGTGCTCTTGCATCATGTAAACACCCACCTATACAAAACAGGAGGAATACTAGATACATTACCCGAAAGTTAAAGCAACACAAAGTGATACACACTTGGGGGAGTGGCAACGCCACACCAGGTACCTGACATGAAGGAACAATGAAAAAGTGTCATTCGCCCAAAACAAATAAAAGAGTTAAATGTCACACAGTAGATATAGCCGCCCATCATCAACTAGGGCTACCCCAATTCACTCAGTAGAGAACAAATGAACGCTGGCCGCTGAACCACTATGAGGGGAGGATGACTTCGACGATTCCTTGTTCTTATGGCCGCTGCTGCCCTCCTTGTAGTCACTGCAGAATTCTTGCACCGCGGAGGGATTGTCAAAAATGCGAGGCCGGCCCTCAATGTCCACACGGAGACGAGCTGGATGCACCATACCATATCTCAACACCAAATTCCTTAGAGTTGCCTTCACTCCAGTGTATTTGCGCCTGGCCTCCTGTACCATCACTGTAAAATCCGGGAACAGGGCTAAGGTCGAACCTTGCCAGGAGACGGATCCCCTCTCTCTTGAGAGCCTTAGTACCGTGTCCCTGCCCCGGTAGTTCAAGAGGTGGGCAATGATGGGTCTTGGTGGGCATCCCGGGTTAGGGCGGGGGCCAACTGAACGGTGCGCTCTCTCTACAAGAAAGGTAGGAGTGAAGGCTTCTTTACCGAAAATGTCCGTAAGCAGGGTCTCCACAAATTGGTCCATGCGCCCTGTGTTGGCAGACTCAGGGACGCCCAAAATACGAACATGATTGCGCCTACTGCGTGCCTCCAGATCCTCGTTCTTGATAGCTACCTCCTTAAGGATCTTTTCCATGCGGTTTAGGTGCTTGGTTGACTGTGCTGCGCCATCTTCCAGATCAGACACCCTACCCTCTACGGTGTCCAGGCGCTTCTCGTGCATGTCTAACTTGGTGCCCATAATATCAAGGTGTTTTTCCAAAGTGTTGAATCGGCCATCAAGCGCCCTGAAACCCGCCCGCATTTCCAGGAGCAGTGTTTCCGGCACATCAGAAGGTTCGCTAGAGCCTGCGTCATCCTGACCACCTTCTGCCATGTCACCGCCGGACTCAGTAGACTGCTCGGTGGGTCTACCAAACTGTAGCAGACACTGCTTGGGGTCTTTACGCCCCATTGCCCCCCAACACAAATCCGTGGTAGACAGTCTATACTCGGGGTTCCAGCTTTGGTCTATCCAAACAAAAGGATAGATAAACCTATTTCTCAGTGGCCCAGTTTACCACGCCAGGTCACAAGCCTGGTCGGACGATGCAAGGGAGTATCAAGCTCCCACATCAGCACAGTAGGGCACTGTAAACCCAAGTCAGCCCTCTAAAGCGGGAGCGGCCCTCGCCAGGCAGTCCAGGCTCAGGACGTGTGTAACAGCCCAATGGGACGCCCTACAGCGCTGTACTTCAGTCAGCCTGTGCCACAAGCAGCAGGGCCTCCCTCCGTGTCATCCGGCGGGGCACAGCAGAAGCAGCCGTCAGACGGCTCACCCGACCACCCCCGCGGCCCCCCAGCCGGCCCGAACAGCCGGATGGCTAATCCCCAAGCTCACCCTCGGTCCCTCTCACCGAGGGGCCTCCGGGGCAAAACGGGCCGGTCTCGAGCTGCCCAACAGGGCTAAAGATAATGTCCAGCAAGAGGGTGGGCCGCAAGTGGAACGGGCTCACCTCATGTGCACGTGGTCCATGCGCACCTCTCCTCCCTGGGCAGGATCGTCGGAAGTCGCCTCGCATCGCCGCGCTCGGCGCAGCTCGGCCTCAGCCGCACCCAGCAGACCACGCCGGCCCCGACCTCATGGACCCAGAGGCCGCAGCCTGCAGAGGTCTTGACTATCCGGGCCCCCAAACGGCCCCGAATCACGCAGGAGCCTCTGTGGAGCCAGGGCAGTCGTCCCGGGTGTGCTACAGGCAGGATGGATGGTAGGATGGGTGAAATTTGCCGGGAGTGCAGGCGGAGCCTTAACGCTGCGTGGCCATCTTAGTCGGCAGCTTGGCCACGCCTCCTACATGGGTGAACTTTAAGATGGTACAACATATGAATGGATAAAGGTTGAGGGTTGTTTAATAATATAAACAAATTTAGTTATCTTAATGGACCACTAATTCTGGACTTTAGATTTCAATTGGAATAAGTTTTCTTTTCCAGCTCTCTTATACAAATGACATTTAAACATTGTCCTGACTTTCTCCTTCTGACAAGTCCACATTTTTTTACCCTAAATCTTTTTTTTTTTTTTTTTTTTAAAGGCATTTTATAAAAATGATGGGCTTTCTCTCAAATTCATCATTCCAATATGATGTCAGCCAGTACATGACCAGTGACAGTTCCCCGAGTGTCAAAACAGATGAGGGACTTATACCTCTATGCTTTTACAAATGGCACTGGGGTCTGATGCTGTGGCGTATACCACAAGGTAGGTCCACAGAGAGATCAGGACTGGGCATTGTGCCAGTTACCGGCAAGCCTAGTCCTTAGGGGAGGTTTCTTTGTTCTGTAGCAACTCATCAGTATTTGAAACCGTGCTCTGACTAGCTTCAATCTTAATGGGACCTTATCATAACTTGTTGCATGCTTGGTCGAGGTATCTCCATCCATTTCTAAAATGAGAGGCTTTCTTACATACTTAATTTATATTCACTTAGGCCCAACAATGATATTGATACGTAGGAAATATCGTTCCCAATATTAATAGCACCTTACCTGTACATGATATCTCTCTCGAACATTTAATGGGGTTCACTCTACACCAACACATACATCTAAAAACTACCAGTCAAAATAAATAAATATATCTTATGTAATTCTTCAACTTTAAGGATTGGCCCCTTCCCTGTTCATATTCCTTTGACTTCATTTTATTTTATCGTTATTTTTCTATTCCCATTCCACTTTTGTTAACATTGAAGGAACAAAATTACCTGGACATACGAGGTCATCCATAGCTAGCATAGTGATATTTGAACAATTACCTTGTAACGTCATTACCAAAAATCCAAATAATACTCAATTGTGTCCTTCTACAAGCCCTATGGGACATTAGAGGATTTTGAGCCATGCAATAGCAATATATAAAAAACAGGACTCTCAGAAGGTACAAAGGGGCCAATTACGATGTTGTGCAGAAACTTTCCGCCTAACATCATCTTGGAATCGGGACCAACAGACTCGCGGTCGACTGTTCAGTCGGATTCCCATTGACTCCCATGGGAGCCCGTGTTCCGCCCGACAACACGGGCTCCTATGGTGAAAATGGGGGTGTGCGGAAAACTCTGCACCCTGTCGCAGGCACCCCATGGTGCCTGCAACACAGTGCATGGTTTTACAGGGGGGTCCCTTAGGTACCCCCTTGGCCCCCAACCAGAGGCCTCAGGATGAAGGGGGCCATGCTAGGGGCCCCCAAAGTCACTTTCCGACAGCCTTTTCGTGTCCGACAGGCCGACTTGGAAAGGCTGTTGGAAACTGACATCGTAATCGCTCGGTCGGAAATGCAGTCTGTAGAGCTGTACGATGTGGGTCTGATCTACACGAATTCTCAGCGAGCTGGTCGGAACAGATTCAGAAAGACCATGCGGTTTACAATCCGACCGCAAACCTCGTAATCGGTCAGTCGGATTGTAAACCGACCGAGTCAGTCGGAAGGGTTCCGACACGGACTAGGGGAATCAGGCTGTCGGTAGGAGGCTTACCGTCTGACATCGTAATCGGCCCCTTAATGTTTATTACACCCCCTAGCATGCCACTGCAGTCATCTGTGTAGTCTGTAATATTAGTACACACCTTAATTTGGAAGGGAATAATAGATATTTATTTTCACCTACATAGTAAACTCATTTTGCTCAAGTAAAGCCAACGTTAAAGGGCACATGTGCTGTGTGCATCAACGGAAAGCTATGTTCTCACATTAAGTGGGCACCTATCATAATGAATAATTAAAATTTAACAAAAATAGGTCCTTTATCATGGCCATTCTTATAATATCCTAATCTTTCAACCTTGAAATAGCCCTAGACCTGCTAGCAATTTAGGGGGCGAAACACATTTTGGCTGTATTTTGAAGTAATGTAAGGCTTCATCAGACTAAACTGTATTTGAAATACTATAAGGCTGTGACAGAATCTCTGTAAAATTTCCAGGAAAAATACCATAAGAAAATTGCTCTGGATACATTAGAAGAATAATTTTCATGCATCAATGAACTGCACATTTTTCTAAGCAGATGCCTTAATTATTGTATTATGCAATCCATGATCGACTATGGGAAATAAAAATATATATGATAAATGCCACAACATGTCAATTTCATGTGTATAATAATTCTGCAACATGTTTCATATCTTAGCACTGTTGTACTTTAAATTATATTTATCTTGTATTTTACTACTGCAAACGAGCTTTGGGAAATACACAATCGATCTCATATAGACCTACGGATTCAAAGAGGTGGAGTTGGCCTAACCCTCAAGAATGCA
Organism: Calotriton arnoldi; assembly: GCA_963921515.1. NCBI lineage: Eukaryota > Metazoa > Chordata > Amphibia > Caudata > Salamandridae > Calotriton > Calotriton arnoldi. The sequence goes on along the minus strand of CAWUFW010005888.1, from coordinate 365,236 downwards.
ATATTTCTCTGTGTTAGATTTGGGGGTCTCTAGTTGGCAGAGGTAGGTACCTTTGACCAAATAGGGACCCTTGCGTCTAGTCAGGGTAAGGGGGTACACTCCTAAAATAACCCCTGCTCACCCCCTTGGTAGCTTGGCACGAGCAGACAGGCTTATCTCAGAGGCAGTGTGTAAAGCATTTGTGAACACATACAGTAATCAAGTGACAACACTACAGATGGACACCACACCAGATGTATATTAAAAATAAGTATCTTTTATATAGATTTTAACACAAGACCACAAACGACAAAAATCCACAATACTGTACTTCAAAATGGTAGAATTATCTCAGTTCTCTTAAGATGGTAAATGCGACACTTTGAGTTCAATGTACCTTAGGATGCGTAACGCTATCCAACGAAAGTGTTGCAGGGAAGGTGATGCGTCGGTTCCTTACACGCAAGAACGGTGATGCGTCGGGTCCCTACTGATGCGCAGGGGATGCGTCGGTTCTTCTCTGCGAGGGGAGGTGATGCGTCGGTTTCTTACTGCGCTTCCGTGGCGATGCAACCAGCAATGCCGTGATGCGATGAAGATCCGGTGCAATGAAGAAAGATGGCGTCTTCTTCTTGTTGCGACACGATGCGTGCACGCCCGACGGCCGTGCGGCGACTCTACGATTCTTCTGAGCCGCGACAGGCCCTGCGACACGCTTCCTGGTGATGCGGCGGCGTCTGAGGCGACGTCGGTCCTCTTCTCCGGCGATGCGAGGCGCTCCAGCACTGATGCGACAGCCGTGCGGCAACTCAACGATTCTTCTGAGCCGCGACAGGCCCTGCAACATGCTTCCCAGTGATGTGGCGGCGTCTGATGCGACGTCGGTCCTCTTCTCCGGGGATGCGATGTGCTTCAGCAACGATGCGACATCGGCAGCAACACTCTTCTCCGTTGATGCGGCGGCGTCTGATGCAACGTCGATCCTCTTCTTCAGCGATGCGAGGCGCTTCGGCTGCGACGCTTCTCCTTTGTGAGTCGCGCTTCCAGCTCCTTGCGACACGCAGTCCCTCAGAAAGTCCAGTTCAGCAGCAGGCACTTTGCAGAAAGACTCTTGGGGAGCTGGTTGGTGAAGTCTGTTGTCCCTGAGACTTCAGCAGGAGGCAAGCTCTTTTCTCAAGCCCTTGGAGATCTTTTTACAAGTTGATGAAAGTACACACAAAGTTCCTTTCTCCTTTCTTTGGCAGTCAGGCAACCACTGCAGGACAATCCCCCAAACAGCACTCAGCTTAGGGATAGTCTCTTCCTCAGTTTCTCTGGTTCCTCTCCTCAGCAAAGGGTTCTTCTTGTTTCCCAAAGTGATCAAAAGTTCTGGGGTTTGGGTCCCCTCTTTTATACACATATTCTCTTTGTTCTCTGAAGGCAGAGAGGCCTTTGCCTTTGCCTAGTCCAAACCAGTTCTGGTCAGTCCTGGAGCACTTTGTTGACAAGACTCCTTTCCTTTCACAGAGTAGGCCAGGGACATCAGACACACCACAGGGGGTGGAGCCAGCATTGTGGAGGGAAGGCAGGTCCCAGGTGCAACTCCTCCCACCTATCTCCATGCAGATCTCTCTATTCAGCCCTGTGCTGACTCACCTTGTCTCCTGGAGTCCCCCAGCCCCTGTCACTCACAAACCCAGACAAGTAATACACAACCTAGCAGAGGCAGGCTTGGATAGTTAGGCAAGAAAATACCTACTTTCTAAAAGTGGTATTTTCAAACACAGAATGTTAAAACCAACTTCACTAAAAGATGTATTTTATCAGTTGAGGCATACTAAATTCGTTTTTCTACCATGTTCCCTGGGTCAGTTAGGATTATAAGCTGTAATAATCAAACTGCCCATTCTGGCCTATGGAGAACAGGTAGCCTTGCAATAGTGAAAAACGAAAATGGCTGTAATTCACTATTAGGACATGCCACACACACCAGGGCATGTCCTACCTTATACTTACAATGCACCCTGCCCTTGGGCCTACCATAGGGGTGACTAATATGCAGAAAAGGGAAGGTTTAGGGACTGGCACGTGGGTGTACTTGCCCAGTCAACATGGCAGTACCAGACTGCACACAGGCTCTGCAATGGCAGGCCTGAGACACACTTTTACAGGCTGCTTCTGTGGGTGGCACAACCAGTGCTGCAAGCCCACCAGCAGCATTTGGTTTACAAGCCCTGGGCACACTCAGTGCACTGTACTAGGGTCTGACAAGTAAACCAAACCAACCAATCATGGAATCACTAATCCATACATCAATTTACCATAGGGAGCACTTGCACTGTGGCACTGAATAGCAGTGGCACAGTGCCCAAAGCATCTATAACCAGCAAAAACACATGAGGCAACAGCAAAAAATGGAAGGGAGACCCACGCCAACAGTGCCAGGTCTAACACTCTGCAACAAACAATTGATATTGTCAAAAAAAGGGTATTAGTGAGCAGGTCAGAGTGTCGGGCCAAAACGTCGCTTTAGGTTAGGTTTCAGGTTGTTGGAGCCTTTTCTGTCCCCGAGGCTCGGATCAGGAGGCCAGCCAACTGGCCCTTGGAGTCATTCTAGTGGTCCTGAGTTCAAGATGCAGGTCCAGTCTTTCACTTAGGCAGGAGGACTGGAGGGTAGAAGCCCTTCTTGCAGAGCAGCATAGCAGTCCATCTGAATCTAACTCTGGTCCAGAGGTGTACTGAAGAATTGGGTCTGAGGGTCCAATATTTATACCCGTTGCCAGCTTTCAAGTAGGTGGTAGTTGTGGAGGTTTCTACCCCAAGAGGTGTTTGGAATTTCCTGCCTCTCTGCCTTGGTTCTAGCTGGTCTTGGGTCACACACAGTCAAATGTTTGGTGAGAGTGCCCAGTCAGAGCCTTTTTGATGTGCAAATGTGGTAGGTGGCAGTTCCTGCCACTCATCAAGTCAGAGATGGTGCTTCTTACCAGCACCTAGGACACTTTCTCTCAATGTCTGGGAGCAAAACACAAAGACCAACTGCCAGCTACAACTAGTCATGTGACCCAGGATACAAGCTGCAGATACCAAAGATATCACTTTTTTAAAAAATAGGCATTATCAGAATTGTGACCTAAAATTAGACTACCATTAAAGAGGGCTTTAAATTACAATTCTTTAGACACCAAACACAACATTCTTACCTGCTACCAACTGAAAGTTGTCACTTAATAAATGTAATACGGTAATCCAATGTTATCATATGGGAGAAGCAGGCCCCGCAGTAGTGAAAAACGAATGTAAGTTTTTTTTTACTACCAAGACATGTAAAACTTAAAAGTACATTTCCTACTTTTCTTATACAATGTACCCTGCTCTATGGGCTGTTTAGGGCCTACCGTAGGTGTGATATATGTGTTAAAAAGGGAAGTTTAGGCATAGCAAAATATTTTTGCCAGCTCAAAATGGTAGTTTGAAACTGCACACAGGCTGCAATGGCAGACCTGAGGCATGTTAAAAAAGGGCTACGTAAGTGGGTGGCACAATAAGTGCTGCAGGCCCACTAATAGCATTTAATTTACAAGCCCCTGGAACATGTAGTACCAATTTACTAGGGACTTGCAAGTAAACTAAATGTGCTGATTGGGTGTAAGCCAATTTTACCATGTTTAAGGGAGAGAGCACAAGCACATGAACACTGGTTAGCAATGGTAAAGTGCACAGAGTCCTATAGAACAAACTCAAGTTCATCAAAACTCAGCAAAACAGGAGGAGTGAAGGGAAAATGTTTGGAGGAAAAGCAAGGATTCCAAGTCTAATAATTGTCCTCCACTAGCTGAAAGCAGGGAGAACTACCACCCTTGTGGGAGCATTCATCGTTAACATGGAAGAACCTGGAAAGGTCAGGACAGTGTTCCACAGTAAAGTCCATTCCCTGTTCTGGATGGACCACCTCAACAGTTTAGAATTCTCACACCTCATCTGCGTTACCCATCTGAAGGGTCTGTGGTCTGTCTGAACCTGGAAGTAGTCCCAAACAAGTATGGGCTCAACTTCTTCAGTGCACAGACCACTGCCAAGGCTTCCCTTTCCTCTGTTGTCGGGGAAGTAGCCTCCTGCTAATGAAGGCTACAGGTAGGTCTAGGCACTCTTTGTTCAGCTGTGAGAGCACTGTCCCTATGCCATGCTCTGAGGTGTCCATCGGGACAATGAATTCCCTGGAAAAAGGAGGTGTCTTGAGCAAAGGTCTGTACACATGGCCTCCTTCAAGGTGTCAAAAGCATTGTGGCACTCCTCTGTCTGGATCACCATTTTTGGGCTGTTTCTTAGCAATCAGTTGTGTCAAGGGAGCAATAATAGTGCTATACCCCTTGACAAATCTCCTGTAGTAGCTGGTGAGGCCCAGGAAGGCTCTGACCTCAGTCAGTCTTTTGGCGGTGGGGGTTACCAAGCCAGGATGGTCTGAATTTTAGCCTGGAGGAGCTACACCTTGCCCCCTCCATCTTGAAGTCCCAAGTAGACCACAGATCCCTACCCTATCTGGCTCTTACTTGCAGTGATAGTCAGGCTTGCCTTCTGAAGGGCATGAAGTACCTCCTGGTGGTAGGACTGGTGGTCCTCCCAGCTGGAGTTAAAGACCGCAATGCCATCTAGATAGGAAACACTGAAAGCCTCCATCCCAGCCAGGACCTGGTAGACCAACCTCTGGAAAGTATCAGGAACATTCTTTAACCTAAAGGGCATCACTCTAAATTAGAAGTCTTCTTCTGGGGTGAAGAATGCAGACCTCTCCTTTGCCCCCTCAGTTAAGGCAATCTGCCAGTTGCCAGACATTTAGTTAAATGTGTTCAGATAACCTGGCAGCTCCTAACCTGTGAATGAGCTCATCAGCTTGGGGATGGGGTGAGCATTAGTCTTAGTGACTACATTGAGCCATCTACAAACTACACAGAATCGGAGTTCTGGTCTGGCATCCAGTGGGGCAGCCTTTGGTACAAGAACCAAGTCCTGTTGGAGCGCTCAATCACCCTAAGCTCTAGAACCTTGGACAACTTTTCCTTGATGCTGGCCCTCACTTTGCGATACAGCCTGTAGATTTTATTCTCACCAGGAATGCTCTCCTCAGTGCCAATATCAGGGGTACACCAAGTGGTGAGCACTGCAGTCAGTGAGAAGAGAGAGGTGAACTTCCCAAGCAAATGGCTGCAGTCCCTCTGTTGCTCAGGGGTCAGAGCGGGGGGGGTGGGAGGGAGGATGACCACTTCCACTAACCCATCCTGCTCCATGGAAAATAGGTCGGGGAGAGGTCAACTCTTCCCCACCTCATCAAGCATCATCAAGAGCAAGGTTACCTCGAACCACTCAAAGTAGAGCTTGAGGTGATTGACATTCAGGACCCTTAAGGGGTTCCTGGGGGCCTTGAGATCTACCAGTTAGGCGACCTTCACCATGCACTCCTTTACCTCACAGGGCCCAGCCCACCGGTCCGTCAAGGACTGGGGTTCCCATGTATTCCACACTTTTTTGACCAGGCTGAAACGCAACCAGAGTGGCCTTCTGTTCATGCCACAGTTTCATGACTTCATGGCTGGCTTCCAAGTTCCCAGCAGCTTTCTTCCAAAAGTGCTTCATCTGAGTCCAGAGGGCCAACATGTAGCTGATTGCAGTTTACTCTCACCCCTCCTCCACAAGGCTGAGAGGCCCTATGAGAGGGTGGTCATACATTAACTCAAAGGAACTGAACCCTATTCCCTTCTATGACCCTCCCAGTAAGCAAACAGGCATTGTAGGAGGACACTACACATCCGCCTCTGGGGCTCTGCCAGACCCATGATCATGCCTTTCAGTGTTCTTCTTGAATTTCTCAACAAGTCCATTGGTCTGGGGATGATAGGGTGTGGAGAACTTGTATGTTACTCTACACTCGTCCCACACTAACTTCATTATGCGGAGATGAAGTTCATGCCTCGGTCAGACATCACCTCTTTTGGGAAACCTATACGGGAAAAGATCCCCATGAGTGCTCTTGCCACTACGGGTGCAGTCACTATCCTCAGAGGAATGTCCACTGGGTACTGAGTGGCGTGGCCTATCAAGACCATATTAAACATGTTGCCTAAGGCAGTCATGAGTTGGCGGACCCAATAATGTTGATGCCCACCTTTTCAAAGGAGGTGCCTACAACAGGAGGAGAACCAGTGCAGCCTTTCACTCACCCCTCTCCCAACTTTCCACTGGCCTGGTCTGTAGGACAAGATCTGTAGAATGCATCCAAGGTCACTCATTTGGGGGCCAGTAGAAGTGGATGACAAGCCTGGCAAAGTTCTTGTCTTGTCCGATATTTCCTTTCAAAGGTACATCATGAATCAAACCCAGTAGGAAGGCCCTGTAGCCCTGGGGGCCACCAACACCAAGGTTGCACCAGGCTCAGGAACCCTAGGCTCACTATAAAGTAGATCTTTCTCCCAGTAATTAGGGTGATCACCAGAGGTGTCACCAATTGCTAGGAATGTGGCCTGCAGCTGTAGGCCCTCAAGAGTAGGGCATTCTTTCTGGGCATTGCTGAACTTCCCCCTGGATGGCACTTCTTCAGGTTGCCAGCTAGCTCAGTAGATCTCCCAGTGTAACTATGTCCTCCGCTGCAGGCTCCAGGGAGTCAGCCTCAGGCTCAGCCTGCTCCAGGGCAGTGGGAGTCTTGGAAAGTGGTTAACCACACCCCCTGCCCTTCTTTTTTTTGGCAGGTACCTGGGCCATTTTTTCAGGCTCTAGGTTCTCTCGACTTCCCTCTCAGGCTGCCATGGACCATATGGTCAGGCACACCCATTCAGGTAGCCCTAACATTTCCATGTGGGACAGGAGCTCCACCTCCTTCCAGATGGTGTGCTCTTTGTCTTTACCAAGTAGGCAATTCGCAGGCATGTCTGGACTCGCGGCTATTCTTGAGGAACCTAAAACCCCATTCAAAGGGAACCAGCGCCACAAGATTGTGACTTTTGTGTTTGTCAGCTACCACAGCCTAGTGGAATTCAGTAGGGATTACTTGCTCAGGGACACCAGATGGCACCTGACCATAGTTATACTGGCTTCTGTGTCTCTCAGAGCCTCCACCTGCTTCCCATTGATGACCTACTACATGTACATTTTAGTATTGGGCATGTGGGTCTTTGACATTATCTCCGTCACTCAAGTGCACTAAGGTAACCTCTGCACTTTCCTCCCCCCTCCCAAGCTAAATGGGGCAAATTCCTCCCCAAGTGTTACACTGGCCCTCCACGGTGTCTGCCCATCAGTAGGGGAGCTTCTGTCTCTTAGGGCAGTCGGGGCCACCCTGTAGCACTTGTAACATTTAGGGTAAAACGATCTTGTTTTGGTCAGGTTATGACTGGGAATCCTTCCCCTGAAAACTGTTTGGGAGCCTTCTGAGTTGTCCCTGCTTTTATTTTCACCCTTTATTTTAATTGTCCACCCTTTTGCTGAGCCCCCTCCAGAAACCTTCTTGTGAACTCTAGTGCTGAGCCCTGGGCTCACTTCCTTAGCAAATGCATTGTAGAGAGTTAATTTAGAATCAGGGTGCTGGAATAGCTCTGCAAAATAAATGACTGAATATGTGCTGTTTGAGTTTCAGATTGTACAGCTTATCCAATTAATTCACATTACTGCCCTTCACCCAACCATCCATGGCCTTCTTGAAGTTATCCATGAAATTCCCCCAGGACTGACCTGACAGCTTCTGGCTGACCCTAAACGTCATTCCGTAATTTTCTGGAGTGAGGCCATATTTCCTATCAAGGGCTTCCTTTCTGAGTGGGTACTTAATCCTGTCACCAATGCTCGCAGTGAATCCCTCCCCTCATTAGTTATGCGCCTCCAGAGGCTGGCTCCCTAATCCCCCTCATAGACCCAGTGCATCTTGGAGCTACTGCATATGCCTCAAACCACTTGTCTATGTCGTGCCCCAGAACAAAGTTAGGCACCAGATCCTTTGGGATGTGGACCCTCCAGTCTCCACTGGACTCGGATTAACATTGCAACCATTACAGCTTGACCCTGTGTGGGATTTGGCTTTGAAGTTCAGCTCTTCCTGACTCATCTCATGAGCCAACAGAATGTTCTTCTCCTTCAAAGCAAGTTTCTTTCCCTCCAAGGCCATCTGAGCACCTGCCTACTCCATTTTGAGTTTGGCCATTTGCAACTTGAGCATCCTTACAGTCTTCATGTCTGCCAGATCCTCAGGAAATCAGTTGTGAGAAGAAGCACTGCTCCCTACCCTGGCAGGGGACCTCACTCCTGCGGGCAAGTGGTCCTCCTCCTCAGGGTGCTTTAGCTCAGTACCTGTTGCCAGGCCATTTTCCTCCACATCCTCAGGGGTATCTTCCTTCTGCTCTTCTGCCGTAGCCTTCATCCTCATGACCTCCTCAAAGGCTCTGAGGGCTATTTGCAAGTCCTTTCTAGTGGCCCTCTTTCCCACATTCAGCCCACTTTCCTTGCAGTGCCTCTGCAGCTCTGCCTACTTGAGGTTGTCAATGTTGCTCAGCTCGAACTCCGTTGTAGCAACAAAGGTACAAGGCAAAACTTAATTTTGAAAAATGGTCAAGTCACAAACTTAGGAGAATTTAAAAAGGAGTTGAATCTAGTGTCAGGTCATTTATATGGGATTTTTAGTTTGTCACAAAATCACAGAGTGTCACTGCACAAACACATACTGGATCCCACTGCTGAATACCAAATTAAGAAATTGGTTCATTGTTTGAGAGGCTGGAAGCCCCACTCATGCAACAAGCACAATATTTATCAGGGTGAACCACAAAAGTTAGTAAACTAACCCCTCTGGTGGCTTGGCAAAAAGCAGTTAGGGTTAACTTAGAGGCAGTGTGTAAAGTATTTATGCGACATGCTAAGAGTAATAAAGTGAAAACACACAAGAAAAAGCTTGTGAGTGCGTGCTTTTGTCCAATATCAGAACCTTTTTTTTTCTTTCTATTATTTGGCCCACAGCGACCAGCACCCTCAGGAGAAGCACCTGAGAACCAACATTTGGGGTCAACGAAACAGTATCCTGATCTCTTCAAAGGTATATTGCAAATTGGAGTTCCATGATCCTAGAAAGGATGTCAACCTTAGGCCTTGTTCCTCTATGAGATAATGGAACTCCTCTAACTGCAATATCTGTATGTAGAGCATGAGGTACTTTATCCTGTGTATAAAATATTATTGTTTGTAATAAGAAATCCACACTCGAGACGATTCAGTGACACCTAGAATCACTTATGAATTTTCTGCAAAATATGCTGCAACTACAATGAAGCATTTTGGTTGAATTCTGTTTTTTAATCACTCATCAATTTACAGAGCATCATTCAGCTAGCTATTGCTCTCAAGGGATCTTTACAAATCTGTAATAATTTTGAGATATGCAGTTGCAGTACAGCTAAAAAAAAAAATTAAAGAAATCGGTGGTTGCACCATTTGCCCTCCTCACATTCTTCGACTCATTTAGAATTCAAGGGTTGGACGTTTTCCCTTAGTCAAAGTCGCTAACAGCCAAATCATCAGGAAAATCCTTAGGCAGATCTAATGCCAGCACTTTTATTTCTCTGTCTAAGCACAGCAAGTAGGCCAGGTTTGAAAGTAAGCATCGACAGTCCTTGGTTTTATTCCAGGATGTGTATAGTGCACTGGAATTAACTTTACTTTTTCTGGGATGGTGATTTTTCTCTTTGCTGCATTCAGTGGTGAGGGCCTATGCAGATCTCATGTAAGTGAGTTTTATGCAAGAATGGCTGCCAGGAAGCGGGCAGGTCATCGCAGTCTGGGGCTCATGGCGAGGCTGTGTCCCTTAATTGTTAGCAATAACAAACCAACATTTTATATGTCATATAGATAGAAAATTAAAGCACTGATTAAATATCATGGCAGAACTAAAGGCCCGTGCTTCTTAAATGCAATCAGATAGTCAATTTTAGTTCGATTATTTTTGCAAATTTACAGATATTTAGAGTTTGTATAGCCCATTTCCCCCAAATACATTAGTGTTCAGATTTCTTTTCCGGCAAGATGTCAAACTCACATATGATTGCGCATATGAGACTGTGTGTTAGTGTGCAGATGTCTTTGTGCTCGTGTGGTCAAATTGCTTGACTTAAGAACCAGAAATCTTGCATCTACATTAATTTACCATTCACTTGAGATTCCAAAGCAATGCACAATAATTACTATAGCAGTCATAGGGATCAGGTTTGTTCAGTGCTTAATTGCATTTGCTGCATTTGAGAACTGCTTAGGTAAACTAATTTGTCCCCCCAAAAAGATACAGAAGCTATACAAGTACCTTTATGGCATGTGTTTAACCATCCTCAAGTACAAGATTAGGAATGAGAATTTAGAGGCTTGCCATTTAAATTTAGTTCTGAACTTTTATGACATACTCATGTAGTGCTTTTTCCAAATGCGCCCATTTTGTCAAAGTGTATGTTCTATCTTGTGGGGTCCACGAGAACTCCTCTGTTGGTCGCTCAAAGCCCGCTAGAATTTTCACGATGTATCGAGCTTGTGTTGCGTAACAAATGTGGAGGAGACTGTTGGAGGCAAGGAGCAGGAAGGAAAAGTGTCCCACTCTTGTTGTGCCTCTTTCCCTGTGGTCTGCAATAAACGTACCTTGATTTTTCTCTTGGTTCCTGCATCTTGCTTCCACAGTGTAACTGGAAGCTTAGAACACAAGGCCATTGTAACTACAATAAAAATGTTTGGTTGCACTTTGTTTTTAATCACTCATCAGTTTATGATGAGCACTATTCAACATCTTTTTAAAACAAAGCATCTTTACAAATCTGAAAAGAATATTTCAGTTTAGAGATGCAGTAACAGAACAGCTGTTGAAAATGTGGAGTGGTCCCACCTGCCCTCATCTCATTCTCTATCTCATTTACAATGCAGTTTATGGTGGTTTTCCCAATGATAAAGCCAACGATGGCTACAACAACCAGGAGAATCCTTTTAGCAAATCTAATCCCAGCAATAACTGTTGCCAAAAACATGTTATTTTTTTCCCTTTCACTTGTTGCCTACTCTGAGGTTTTTCCTACCCTGGTCCGTCATGTAAAAAAAATATTTCCACATGAAAAGGAGTATCAGGTTTCTTTTTCGAAGACAGATCCATGCACAGAGGGTCTGCCTTCAGAGAATATAGAATTGCTGACCAGACTGCCTAGTTGGCATGGAATAGCAGACCAGTCATGATTCTATTTCCCCAAATTTAGCTTATGTTATGGACATTGGAACCACTTGTGGGACTAACTCTTAAGATGTCTGCTAATCCATGGCTGGGGTGCCAGAGGTGGTGCCTATGTCACCCTGTCAGAAAGAAAAATTGTTGACTCCATTGCACTTGCCAATTATTACCTGGTATCCCTGTTTGTGATTTCTTCAAGTCTAGAAATGCATTGTCTATAGACTTGCCATTAAGTGCATTTTTGTTTAACTACCACCCACCATAACCATCTTCTTGAAAATCTCCACTGCCTGCAACTCCGTTAGCCATCTCACTCTTCCATTAATGTGTTGTGTCTTGGATGTCACAAGACCAGCAGTCATTTGGTTCACTTAATACTCCTCATATCATGTCTATCACCCATACCACTCCTATACTGTTAAATCATGAGCCAGTGGTCACCCAACTACTCGAACAACTACCTTCTGGTTTGTGGTGCCCAGTTTTCTGACCTCACCTACTCACTCTTCTTGCTGTACAGCAGAGTCACACTTGGAGACAGTATCACCTCACTGTGTTGCCCAATTCTCGGTCATGTGCTAACCTCTCATACATTTCTTGCACATCTACCTCACACCTTTCTCCAAGCCGCCACAACCTACAAGGACTACGTCTAACCTTTTTTCACTCCTGAACTCATAGTTCTCCATATGTTTGACCTGACACCCTTGGATGGTAGTCTCACAAACATTTTGTCTTCACCCCCTCCTGTTTTGCTGAATTGATTTTTTTGGCTTTAGGATTATGTGCACTTTACCACTGCTAACCAGTGCTAAAGTGTTTGTGCTCTCTCCCTAAAACATAGTACAATTGGGTTATATCTGATTAGCATATTAAATTACTTATAAGACCCTATTAAAGTGATATAATTTAAATCCTATTAGTTGGCCTGCAGCACTTATTGTGCCACCCACTTAAGTAGCCTTTTAAGCATGCCTCAGTCCCGCAATTTGCAACCTGTAGTGCAGTTTAAACTGCCAATTTGGCTTGGCAGAATTAACTCTTTCCCAAGCATAAAACTCCCTTTTTAATACATATAAGTCACCCCTAGAGTAGGCCTTAAACAGCCCATAGGTCAGGGTGCATTGCATTTAAAAAGTTGGGCATATACTTTTAAGTTTTACATGTCCTGGTAGTAAAAAACTACTCAATGACTGGGACGTCTACCTCTCCCATAGGATATAATTGGGTTACCTTATGACATTTATTAAGTGATAACTTTTGATAGAGAATAGATGGAAATGTCATGTTTAAGCTCAAATGAATTGCAATTTTAATCTCTTTAATAGTAAAGTCAGATTTTGAGTCACATACCACTTTTAGAAAGTTTGCATTTTCGTGTCCTACAATTTGGTTCCTGAAGCGTGTTCCTGGGTCACATGAGTAGGTGTAGTTAGCCTTTCAGTATTGCTCACAGATATAACAAAAGAGGGACTGGGTGTTGGCAGGATGGGTCATCCTGACTTAATGGGAGGGGCAGAGCCTACCAGATTAACACTTGAAAGTAGCTGCCTCAACCCAAACACAAAGAACTTCACACTAGCCTTTTGTGACCCCAGACCCAGTGGAGCCAGGGCAGGGAGGCAGAAAATTCCATACTAATCTGTGGGGGAAAACTCCAGACGTTTCTTCCACTTCAAAGCGGGTACAAGGTGTAAAGCTAGGATTCACAGACATACTCTAAAGTGAACCATTGGACCTGTGTAGACTACATAAGGAATGCCCCAGCTGCCAGAGCCCTGCCCCGCTGTCTGAGAAGGAAGACTGAACCTGCTCCCTTCATCCCAGGCTACCAGAGTGACTCCAAGGGCTAGTTAGCTGGCCTGCTGTTCAGTGCTACTAGGACACAACAAGCACCAGAGGCCTCCCTGCAACTGACCTGCTGCACTAGACCTACAACTTGACATGCTGAGCCCTGCTGGATTGAATTCCTGATTCCCAAGTATCTCCCAGGTCCTGGACACTTGGTATGGCATCAGTTGAGCTTCTCCTGGCAGAAAAGGAGAAACCCTCAAGTTTTGGGCTCTTCACGGCCAAGAACGGCCACTTTCACACAAAGATCTTGCCTCCTGTGCCGACCACTAATGCAAAGCTCCAGTGAATCAGACTCTTCTCGCTACAGCAACAACAGGCAAATCTTCACTTTGCGCTACAGCATCAACAACTTGCCGTGACTGCTATGGTGAAACTCCGACGACGACTGTCCATGATGCCAGAGAGGCTCTTCATGCCACGGCAATGGCCATCTGTGATGCCTGACCTGCTCTTCACGCTACAACAATGACCATCAGTGACACATTCCCTTCTCCACCGCGAACTGAACTTTACGCAGGTAATTTTTTCAGTGGGACTAATCTGGCACCTGTACCCGCCCCACACTGCTTCGCGATCTCCCTGAACTTGTGACTTTCACACAGTCTCACATGATCAGATAACCGTGAGTGGCACTTTGTGCTTTTAGGCTCCATACGTACCTTAAATTGTTGAAATGTCATATCTCCGGATCAACAAATTGGATTTTTGTCGTTCTTTATGCCAATTTATTTATTATAATGTACTCTACTTGTCTAAATCGAAGTGGGATTTGTGTGTTGTGTTTTCATTTTATTACTGTTTTGCTTGCTGCATAGATACTTTAAATATTTCCTCCAAAGTAAGCCGGACTACTTTTGTGCCATGCTTTCAAAGGGTTAGACACAGGTAAAGTTAGAGACATTTCTAGTTCACTCTGACAAGGATTGTGGATGTTGCTTGAGAAGGACTCTCACCTTCCTCAACCAACAACCCAATTTCTCACACTATAACTTTCCCAGGAACTGTACATCAACTTTGAGAAGCACCCATGACTGTGTGATCCATTTCATTATTTTTATGCTCCAACATTTTTTTCTTTCATCCAAACAATCAATTTGGTTTCTATATGCTTTCTTCCCCACAAGAAAGTTCTTAAATTTAAGGTCCACCATGAACTCATCTTTGTACTGTTATGTACCCCAATCTAGGCCTAGGTAGCTACACGCCCTTTTACCTACGTTTGTCCTACCTTGCTCTGCATAACGGTTCTAGCACTGATCTTTTACCCAGTTATGCGCTTAATAAATGTCGATCGGTTTCCTTGAAACTAGCCTCATTTGTTATGCATGAGGATTCTTAGAAAAGCCCTTGCACATGACGTACATAACAGCATGAACATACTCTGTATAAAAGTCATGGTCATCTTCATCCTAGGGCGAAAGAACTACTTTGCAGAATTGCAGGTATTGTCCTAGACTCATTTGCATATGCGTACTCACAACATATTGATTGTGTAAGGAAACTCAAGGCTATCTTTATGGTATAAAAGAACCATACCTACCCTAGATAGACAGAGGAGAAGCTTCCACGCTGACAAGATGCTGAGGTCCCTGCACGCAGAAGCTCCAGAATGCAGTGGTCCGACATCCCTTGTGGGGTGTCCAACTCAAGACCAAGACGGGTCCTTCATTCTCTCCCATCAGGTAATGGGGTTGGCTCTTACCTAGGGGATTCTTGGCTTTACACCCACATACATACTTGTTACACTTAGAGATGGTCAGCATAGTTGGATTACGCTTGATTACCATACTGTTTATATGCCTGCACATATTCACTGTTTTAGCACCATGGTAGAATTCTACCTTTTATTTACACTGTTGGTGCTTGCAATCTTATATATCCGTTTCTGTCTAATGATTGTCGCAGCCAACATGTTTTATACAAGGATGACGCTGGTTCAATAAATGCTTATTGAAAAACATCCCCATCGTTTATTCTGTGTATCTCTCCGAGAATAAATTAGCACGTCTGACTGATGAAAAGTGCGTACTGTTTCCATGATCCCTGAAAGATCAAGGGTTGCAATGTTCAATGGTTGCCAGAAACTATTCGCGCCTTGGTAAGGTTAGGGGACTTATGGTGGCACTGTGAGCTAGCTGGTCTAAAGGTTAACATATCCTTTGGGAGGTGTCTGGAATTAGTCTGGACACCAATCCCTAGTTTGTGTTGTCTAAACATGCAGATCCAATATAGATTTGTAGGAACTACACAACAGTACCAGTTGACCTGCTTTGCATGTAAAGCAGAGAGCTAGCAAAAGAAAGCCCTTCATTAATTAATTAGTCTACATTTCAAAGTCAACAGGGATCCTTTGAAGATTTAGGCCATCTTATCCCATACTCAAACTATCCTTTCTGTTCACCGTATAGTGCCTTGACACCTTTATAATTCCACCAATAAACATTTCCTCTTTAGAGCTTCTAAACTAACAACTCTGTTCTCAAGGAATACCTGCATTAGAACATGCCTCCACTGGAGTGATGTATCCTTGCCCGCACCTTGAAAGGTTCATAAGAATCAAATTATGTTTAATTAATCAAAGAGCATCACCATCATGTAACATAAAAAGGCTTTTGATGATTTAAAACCACTGCTAAACTGACTAATGAATTTCCATTGAAGAAGGCAAAGGAGAGGCATGGGGGTGGCCTGCCATGGGCTGTGAAGAGACACTCTAGGGCTGCTCTTGGGGACCTCTAACATAAACAACATTTTAATGGGTGTAACGGTACCCACTGCACGCCAACTTTCCACCACAACCATTGATCCTCCCTGCAACTATGAGGCAAGGCGACAGCAGGTGTAATGTTAAGGGGAACGGTGTTTGAGTAGAGGAGGTGGTAAGGACTGATCCAGCACATCAAGATGGAGCTGTGGGATCAGGTGAGGGTGGCTTTTGCTGCCCTGGTCTGATATAGAGCAGATGGCAGGTGTCTTTGGATAGAATGCTTTCAATGTTAGGCTGCCCTGGGGACATTGTTTCTCCAGAGAGGCGTAGAGTGTGCGTGCTGTGGCTCTGGCCTGCATAGCCCATGAGGGAGCAGAATGTGGTCTCTGAAAGTGCCTTTTGTGGGGGTGGAGGTGAGAAGGCATCACCCAAATGATGGCAGGCCAACGGACTGTGGCAGTGGTCCAATGGGGCCAATTTGCCCTTCATGAGGGGAACTGATGGATGGCACAGGTGAAGGAGGTTGCAGTGGCATAATAAAAGACAAAGGCCTTTTTTGGCCCTATTGTTGAATTATGGCTTGCAGTTCCACCCTCAGTCTGGCTCCATGAGACAGCAGCGTGTAAGACTCCCCCTGTATGATAGGATCACATATTGCAGATAGGACTAAATTCAAGAAACTGTTTTAATTACATTCATTTGTTCACTGTGTGTACTTACAAGCTCTGAAATATTTTTCATGCACTGCCCAGGTGCCTCACCGAGTTGGGACTTGGGAGCAACGAGGGTACTCAAAACACTGGCACTGCATAGTGGGATCTCCGTTTTGAACTGAAGGTGGTCTACTGAGGACATATTGGCCCTGAGGGTGGAATTGGCCCTTCCCTCTCCAAGAAAATAGCATCCTGAAAGACACCTTCCTTCTTAGAAGATAGGAAGTGTGCTAAACTCTAGTGTGAGGCTTCTGATTGGGAAGAACTATGACTACAACTTACTCACTCCTAGACACAGAACAATGGTTAGACCGAACCAAAAGGGCTCTCATTCAGAGATACGACATCCTCACACTCGGGTATTAGAAAAAATGACTGATTATCTATGCAGCTTTCAGACTATACTGGTGAGGCACAACAAAAAGTTTGATAAAATATTTCAACGATACTCAACACAAAAACAATGCTGACTCAGTGGGCACACAGATTAATTTACTACGGGCATCTCCAGTGCCTGGCTGAGGAAGCAGAGGCTTAGTGAAATAATATCTGCCTAACTTCCTTCCAAGAGCAATCTGAGGGTCAGCACACCAAATAATTTCTGAGCACTGGCTACTCAAGAGAATTTGGTGGAGTCCCCCCAACATTCTTTGAAGTGAACAGGGTGCATAGTGTGTCAGGTCACCTCCCCTGTGTCAGGTGCTTCCTAGAACCAAGAGGATATACATACTGAATTAACAGGACAGGGATCGTAGGATACAGGCTGCTTGGGAGAAACAAAAGACCTTAGCAATTTCAGGATGCAAGGTTCCTTAAATTTCTTGACTACGCTATTTCTACTCAGTGCTGACAATGCCCGTTTGATGTGATTAAATCCCTGCCCTGCCAAAATTACACACTGTAGGTATTTCTATACTACACCAAACTGAGGGTGACTTCTGAGGAAACTGGTCACTTTTTCCCCAACGCTGACAGGGGCCACAGAATTGATGGATAGCTGAGATCAACTTAAATTTGGATGATGAAAATACCAACTGGACCAGAGGGCAGCAATGCAGAGAGGGGGAGAAAAAAATAATATTGCCAGCATGCACTTGGGAAATCCATAGAGAAGCAGTGCTGGAAAGTGTGAGGCTGGTGGCGGAGGTGGCTTGACAAGGAGAAAAACAGGAGACAATCAGATTCTCCACAAGAATCCTCAATTGAAGAGGAGTTGAAAATTGGAACCCCAAATGATGATCGTGGCCATGGCCCAGATGCCACACTTTTGACCACAGACATTGTTGCCCAAGAGATTGCCTCTCAATTGACAGTATTCTTGAGCTAATGTGTGTACAGTGGATATAAACACCATGGGCAGATGGCCTTCCGCTCAAGTTTTACACCACATATAAAACAAAACTCATGCCCAAATTATTCCACATGCATGAAGTGGCTCTTCAAAAAGATGTGGTATCAAAGTCTGTTGTAGGACATTATTATAGTACTTCCTAAATCAGGAGAGACCCACTGGACGTGAAGTCTTATATACCCTTATACTTACTAAACATGAAAGTCAAAATATCTGTCAAAATGATAGCAAATATATAGTTTCCCCTGATGCAGGGTCTGGTGCACCCTGAGCAGAGGATTTATCTCTGGATGCAACACCAATGTCAACCTGTGATGTCTGATCAACATAATGGATAGGGTACCGTGGGGGCAGCAGTAGATGGCAGTTGCGCTTCTCTTCGCATTGAAAAAGCATTCAACATAATGCTTTGGAACTACTCATTTGAGGTACTGCAGAAAATGAAGAAGAGCAATCGCACTGCTATATTGGCAGCCGTATGCCAGGGTTTGCATGGGCCAGGTTTACTTGAGGCAGTGGGAGATCAACGTGTGGCCCTCATTCCCACTCTCACGATGGAACCCTTGGCTTGCTAGCAGGGCAGCATTGCACATGGCTGGGGAATACATCTGCCACACACCATGCATAGAATATCCTTTTATGTAGATAATGCCAGCCTGTTGCTTAATGATTCTAAGAGGAATTTACAAGGCATAATGCAGGAACTGGTGCAGTTTGGAAATATATCAGACCTCAAAACTAACTGGGATAAACCCTGTCTATTTCCATTATTTAAAGTGATGGGGCTAACCCACCCCTGAACTTGGGATTGCCACTACATTGGCAGTTGGACATCTTCAAATATCTGGGGTTGCAGATTCATCACCATGATGACAAGCTCCTGATAGGAAATTTAAAGACGGTTGCTGCCACATTCAGGCAGCTGCCTCTTGACATCAGCTGCCACTGTCTCCATTGGGGAAGATGCTGTTGTTACCAAGGTTTCTATATCATTTTGTGGCACTGCCCATAATCATCAGAATGCATTTCTTCAAAGACTTAAATTAGTTGTTGGCAGACTGGGTTTGGAGTAGTGCCAGACCTAGATTATCTATGAAAAAAGTATGCACCCACTCGAGGCCTTGTTGAACCAAACTTTGAAAGTTATTATTTAGCAGCTAAAATGACATGGCTGATGCACTTGATGGAGACTGATTTGAACATGGTAGAGAAAGAGATCAAGGCAACCCGGGGGGGAGGGTGCAGGGGGAGATCACTTAGAGAGGTAGTCTTTGGTGGGGATTGTACACCATAGAACTGGTTCAAAACCCCTGACATGGTCAGATACTGCGGGCAATCACACATTAAGAAATTGAAAGTGCATGCCTTATATGTCCCTGAGCTGCCACGCTGTGGTGTCACCCGAGGTTGACAGGTTGACAGATGACCCAGTAGCATGACAGGAAACCATGGGTGTGCACTGAAATATTGGTGAATCCCCTGAACGCTGAGTTACTATCTACATTCCTGACAGGTAGGCATCCTCGCTGTGCAGTGATGTTGCACATGGAGGTTGTGCCAGCATCATACCCAGGTATGCTAGGATTGACGACAAGATTGAAGGAAAAGATTAGCAAGTACTAAACTGACTACAACTGGGAACACATGTTAGAATACACTTAACAAGTGTCCAGAAATCCTAGATTTAAGTTCACCCAACTTAACAACCTCCCCCAAGCTTAACTGTCCCAGCTAGGATACAGCATATGTACCCTGGTGCCACTGACATCTGCCCCAAATGTGGTTCCCCACCAGCAGACTTTTAACACATGGTATGGGAGTATGGGATAATCCTTACTTTCAGGGAGAGGGCGGTTGCACAGTTCAGTGAGGTAACTGGTCAGAATTTTAAAATTGAACCAATGATTTGCCTGCTGGAGGGTCAATGCATTTTTAAAGGGTCGAAACAAATGTGTAGATTTATTGATCTAGCTCTTGTGTTGGCTAAACAAACTATTGCTATGTGATGGAAGGCCATCACAAAGCAATAGTTTGAAGGGGCACCAAAGACTTCGAACTGGCTAAGAGACATGGATAACTGGTGAAAAGCAGAGGTTGGGGAACTGAGAGGTGAACACCACAGGAAGGGATGATCTGGAACCACAACGTGCTGGAATGTGGTGCTAATTGATCTGGCTACCAAGATAGATAATAGACCCCCATGAACCTCCCTGAAACTGGTGAGATTGTGTCATCAGGGCAGATGGCTCAGTCGGTGTTGTGGGGAATTACTGACCCTCACTTGCTGCAAATCCAGCAAAGGTGGCTGGCTATCCTATAAATGCCAGGGAGCCAAAGTTTTTTAACTAACTCTTAGTGTATCCTGACCACTATCTGTGTGTCTCAATGACATTCTATTGTATAGAGGGAGCAAGACAACCGAAAGAGGGTAGAGAGAGGGGTGTTAAGTTAAAGTGTTAATATTGCAATATAATGTGCGATTTGGTCTACTACGCCATGTCCATGGGAATGATCCATAATGATCTGTCTGGCAAGTCTCCTGTCCTATGAGGTGATCCTATGCGCTCATTAGTATTACCCCTTTATAATATTATTGAAAAACGTAATAAAAAGCAACCTGAAAAAAATGAGGGTACATGGATAGATGATATTTAGGAGAAGTGTTTCTAGAATGCTATATTCCAGTTCCTAGCTACTAAAATATGTAGGTGGTCAGCAGAAACCGTGAAAAGTTCAAACATGCGATGTAGGTATGATAGTTCCTTGTTTAGATCATCCGTATATATGCAAGAGCATCTTATGTTGGCTAATCTTTAATGGAGAGACAGAGGAATGACACCAATTACTGGTTTGGGCAAGTGGTTGGAGAGAGGTCTTAGGAGTCAAATGGTCCTATGGCACGTTGGTCTCATTTGATCAGAAAGGATTAAGAGTTTGGTGTCACAGCATAGACTCTGTCAAACTCTACTCGCAACATAAGTGGCAAGTCTTAACTTTTGTTTGGATTGTGAGGAAGTATACATCTACGAGTGCTATGGAAGTGATTGCGTGGCTTTAGAGCGTTCAGCTGGCTATCACTAAAAACAATCTTTGTTAATATGCCTTTCAATTGAGTAGGAGGAGTTCGAGTTGCACTGTTTTTTGCTGATAATTAATTGGATGTTCCAATATTAATTGTTTGAAAATCCAAGTGAAAGTAATAATTACATGTCAATATAATTAGAACTTCATGAGATTACAGTATCCCCAATGTATTTCGTGCCTTGCCGTTCTTCAGAGGGAAAGTATCCAACTGCAAACCAAACACAAAAACCATCATTTCAAAAACATTTCTAAACCAAGGGAAGGTATAAATAGGTTCCGCAAAGATATTGCTGTAAACAGCGCCTATTTGCCTCTGTCACACTCTTCTCCAAGATAAGTCTAGTTTAAAATATTTTTTAAAAAACTCCATGATTACATCATGTAATAACTACTAGTAATTCCAGTATTACATCTCATAAAATGTTGTGCTTTCTTCTCTGTTGTATAACAGGAAGCACTTATCCTATAAAACTAGACAGGACTTCACTTCTGCCCACTTGCTTATGAGCATGTTTTCCACAGATCCTGTCAACATATTGTTAAACGCAGATATGTTGCTGCATAAAAAGCACTTAGTTATATAAAAACTGGTACAGCTGGTATCATAGAAGAATAAGTACGCAGCATAAGTATAGTCAAGTATATAAAAATATTCAAATCTCGGTTATTCACAGGTATCCTGTTCATTAAATGTAAAAAACAGGTGACTCAAAAGAGCATTTGCTTTATCAAAGCTGGTAAGGAGAAACATTTTGTTACTGAGCATGAAATAGAAAGCCGATTAAAGAGCATTTACTTTTATCAATGCTGATAAAACTTGTAACTAATAACGACGGAGCAGCATTTACCAGCGTGACCAATTGCCTCCCTTTCGCTGTCTTGACAGAACTCTGAAACGGCAGCTAAATAAAGGTTTCGTTGCGCCCACCAAACATATGCTGGGGCCAATAGGGATCTCTACCAATTAATGGCCTCGTGCTGGCTCCTTGGAAACGGTTGCAACATAAAATTCAAATATCTTTAACACGGTTTGTTATTTAAGCAAAAAACACAATTGCAGACAACCGCGTGTATTTTAAAATACAATCTTAAGCAAATGTTTTGTGTTTGGTTACAAACAGTGCTTTAAATGGGCCGGTACTCACCGGTACTGAGTACCGGCACTTCTTTTTTTCCCCCCTCTGAGTACCGGAACTTCTCCGTGCCCAGGGAGAGTACCGGTACTCACTGCAGCATGTTGGGATTTCCCAATGATCCCAAAGAAATGGTCATCATGAGAGCATGCACAGCATTTCTACTCTGCAGTGTATGCTCACATGATTAGCATTTCACACTGGCAGTGGCAATCATCTTGCCATCAGCAACAGTGTGAAGTCACCACCCCGTAGTTGTAGTGGCGGGAAGGAATGGAAGCCCTTTAAATATGCAGTTTGCAATGGCTTTCCCTTCCTTCTTTGCCATACAGCAGTGAGGATCACGGACAAGGAGCCCGTCCGGTGCAGCGCCCGAGTATCAGATTTCACTCAAGGGCCAGGCAGGGGGGCCCAGGACTGTATTCCTGCATCCAGCGCCATCCGGGACCCAGGAAGCAGCAATCAGAATCCTGCAGTTTGGCCTCCCATCCATACAGCGTCGCTGAGGACGCCGAACACCAGGTGGGCCATTTTAACCCCTTAGCCTGCCTGCCACTAGGGTCCGACAGGGTCTTTCACCTACTTCATTTGCTCCCTGCTGAGCTGCGACATTGAGCCCATAATGGGTGAGGAGGAGCTGGGGAGATGGCCTGAGCGCCCTCCCTGGAGTCCAGGTGAGATTGGTGGAGACTGCATATGCTCGGGACCCGGCAGCGCTCAGTCTCTCTTCTACTGAGAGTTCTCCGGCCGTGGGGCATTCTGATCCCAATTGACTCTGCCTGCTACAAAGGGGGAAAGTAAAAGGTAAGTAAGACTCGCCACTTTCAGCGATGCCAGTGCTGCTGCTCAGTGAGCACAATCTGTTACTGTCAGGCAGATTTGGTTTTTTTACATTTGTTTGTAGCTGTTAAAATACCGCACTCGAGTTAACATGAAAGAGCAATTAGATGCCTTTAAATTTTGTGTTTTCTCTTGCCACGGAGGCGATACCATCGGACAAATTGCTGCTTATGCTTTTAACATGGAGACTGATGTTTACTTTTCTGTCCCTGACTGCAGGGTAAGAGCATTTTTGAAAGTTTGCAAACATAAATACCTGTGAATGAACTGTACAAATATTTCAATTTTGGAAATGGAAAGGACAAACAAAGCAGCTGTTTTGTTATTCTGAAGCGTCATGGAAGAATTTAATAGGATACTTCACTGGGTGATGCCCGAAAGCTAAATATTCTCTGGAGCCAGGGGTCTAGCTTCCATAGGTGCAGCAGGTGCAGAGGCCTGGGGTCCATTGAAACCAGATTATTGCTTTATTTCACAGATCAAACAGGGGTTAGTGATCCATTTCCTTCCTTGCACTCAGGCCCATGGTACATTGGATATGTCACTGGCTGGTACCCAATTCCACACATTATCCTTGGTGCGCTGCATAGTTTTTGTCAGTAAAACTATGTCTGTGTAAATTTAGTGGTAATGACAATGGAAAATGTGTTGTCTCTGAATGACAGTGCACTACCACACTATGCACCAACAGTTACATACCACACCGATTCCTGTCAATTTTGGCCAGTAGCCCCGCCCCTGGCCCCACCCCTAAGCCCGCCTCCTTGCCCGCCCCTACGGTCATAGCTCAATTTAGTGAGTACCTGCACTTTTTTCCCCCCATTTAAAGCACTGGTTACAAATCGAAACAATGTTAAATTTAAGCTGGGTTAAACAATGTTACCATGCTCCTTGAAAACAGTAGTTGCAGAAAGCTCTGTTGTTTTATAAAGGGACTTAATCGCTTTTGAAAAGCAAATACTCTGAGAAGGTCAAAATGTCAGGAAACACTCACTAGCCTCCAAATAAAAATCAAACAAAGTTGCAGCTCAACACTGCAAGCCAGTAACATCAATTTGTTCACTACGTAACTAAGTTTTCCAGCGGAAAAGTACCCTGCTACCTGTAATTAAATCCGCTGTGATTCTCGGGGAGTGAACGCTGGGTGTCAAACAGCGTTTCCCGCCCAACACCATCTTTAATGAAGGCCGTTGGGTCTGAGGTCAACAACGTCACAGGAAGGACGAACGTCAGTATGCTGGTATCAAGAGGTGCCTTCTGGGTAGGTGAGTCCAAAAATCGCTGTTCTTCTAATAAACTAGATAAGAACTGGACTGTGTCTGTGTGCCACTAGAAAATATAGTGAAGTCTATGTCAGTATGAAAATGGTTACTATTTCCAGACTAGTAATTGTGGATGTGCTGGTGAGAGAAAGCGCTGAACAACTAACCAGAAATAGACCAGCAGCCTTGCCAAGTTTCCGACGTCCATTTTTGATGTACAGCGCCGGTTCAGGTTTTTTCTCTGACTTGTGGGCCTTGTGATCTTGTTTATGCCATTATAAAACAGTGCTACAAGTCCCGGAAATAAAAGAATAAAACCTGGACTGGATCAACACACCACACATTGAACTAGGAAACTTGACTGCTATGAAACATGCTATAGGTTGATTTCAGTCACACTTCCATTCCACATTATACCACCATAAATTCAGCACTGCTAGACCTCTAGGTCCATGTTCTCCTACAATAAACCTTGCAGCACCAGGATGGAAACCAGGCCACAATCAATAACCTCAATTGGTGCAGCAACTCGGGAGAGCCGGGATTGGCACAGTAAGGCTGGAACTTATAAACATGAGTGAGCTTCAGATCCAGAGGATACGCAGACTTGGTATGGGCCCTGAACAAAACATATTTTTGTCATTATGTATACTATGAACCTCAAATTACGGATCCACTGCATCCCCCTCCTGGAAAATGCTAGCAATGCTAGTATTCTTTGGAACAGGCACCGCACAGTGTTAGACATGGAGGTCCCTAGTTGGCAGTGGTTTAGACCCTGTCCAAGTAGGGACCCTTTCTTATAGTCAGGGTAAGGGGGTTACACAGATAAGATAACCCCTGCTCATCCCCTTGGTAGCTTGGCACGAGCAGTCAGGTTATCTCAGAGGCAATGTGTAAAGTATTTGTACCACAACACACTCAGTAATGCAGTGAAAACACTGCAAAATGGACACCACACCATTTTAGAATCAAAACAAGACCAAACAACAAAACCTCCAACATACACAAGCGAAGATATGAATTTCTTAAGAATAAAGCAAAAATACAGTTCCTTGAAGTCGATATTGCCAACCGGGGCTATCACAGTGTTGTGACCAACAAATCCCACAGTTCACTTCAACCTCGATGGAGTCGAGGGCCGGCTACAGCATTGAGAAAGACCAGCAAACAGAACCCGGCAGTTAAACAGTCTTCGAGATCCTTACGATGAAGTGTAGCGATGAGGCGTCGCTGGAGTCGCAAGGCGTCGGTGCTACGCGTTGGTGCAGAAGTCAGTCAGTCCTTGAAGTCACATGCGTTGCAGATCAAACTCCATGAAGCTGAAGTCAGGAGCGCTGATGTTGGCAGTGGTGGGGCTGCGGTGACATCGGGCTGGTGGGTCGTGCACTTCATGATGCAGTGTCTGTGGCTTTGGTGCAGGTAGCGGCATGGCGTCTGTGTGGTACTGTGGTCGGTCATCCCAGTCAGTGTCTCGTGCTCCTCTCAAGGTGGTGACCATGTCTTCGGTGCAGGCAGCTGCATTGGGTGATGATGTTGGAGTTGATCGTGCTGTCACCTGCAGATGATGGGCTGCGGTGTCGTTGAGGGTGGTGACTACAGCTACAGTGCAGGCAGTAAAGTTGGTGACGGCGGGAAGCATCATCGTTGGTGAGACCAGGGCTGTGGTGTTGTCAAAGTCGGTGTCCACGGCCATGGTGCGGGCAGCGTTGTCGATGATAACGTGAAGTGTCATCATCGGTGAGACCAGGGCTGCGGTGTCATCGAGCTCGATGATGCACTCACCCAGCGAATGGTGACCACAGGGTTGGTGCAGGCAGCGGCATCAGTCACGGCATTGGGAATCGTTTTCTTGAAGTTACAGCCCAGCAAACACCTTCAATGACCCAGAAATGGAATTGGCACCACTTGGCAGGTTCAGAAATCCCAGCAAAGGCTTCCAGGTGCTGTAGGTGAAGGCTTTGATGACCCTGAGACTTCCAACAGGAGGCAAGCACACACAGGCCCTTGGAGAGATTTCACAAGCAGGATACACAGCAAAGTCCAGTCCTTTTTCTCTACAATGCAGAAGCAGCAACTGCAGGTCAACCCAGCAAAGCAACACACAGTAAAGGGAAAGTACTCCTCCTCACAGCTCTTCAGCTCTTCTCCTTGGCAGAGTCTCATCTCGTTCTGGCATTTTAGGTTCAATACTTATGCCTCTTTTGGCCTTTTGAAGTAGACATTCTTCAAAGGATTGTCGTTGTAGTGCAAACGTTCTTGTCCTGCCTGGTATTGGCTCCAGACACACACCAGGGGGGTGGAGACAGCATTGTGAGAGGCCAGGCATAGCCCTATTCAGGGGTAGGTACAACTCCTCCCACTACTCTAGCACAGGAAGGCCCATCAGCCTGGCGATGGACCATTAGGATAAGCAGGGCACGGCTCAACTCCCTTTGTTTGACTGTGTCTAGAGTGAATGCACAAAACAGGCCCCTAACAGTCTAAACCAAACATTGATTCCACAGGCAGACAGAGACACAGAATGACAAAGCGAGAAAATGCCCACTTTCTAAAAGTGGCATTTTCAAACAAACAATTTAATAAAACACCTTTACTAAAAGATGTGTTTTTAAATTCTGAGCTCAGAGAGCCCAAACTCCAAATCTCTAGCCGTTTCCAATTGAAAGTTGCACTTGTAAAACTTTACAAGGCAGCTCCAATGGTAACCTATGGGAGAGCTGGTCCTTACAATACTGAAAAACAAAATTGACAGTATTTCAATATCAGCACATGTAAAACACAACAGTACATGCCCTACCTTTCACATACACTGCACCCTGCACTTGGGGGTACCTTAGGGGTGTCTTACATGTAGTAAAGGCGAAGGTTTGGGCCTTGCAAGAGGGTGCACTTGCCAGGTCGACATGGCGGTTTAAAACTGAACTCATAGACATTCCAATGGCAGGCCTAAGACCAGTTTACAGGGCTACTCATGTGGGTGGCACAACCAGTGCTGCAGGCCCACTAGTATCATTTGATTTACAGGCCCTGGGCACACCAAGGGCACTTCACTAGGGACTTACCAGTAACTCAAATATGCCAATCATGGATAATCAATCAGAATTACAATTTACACAGAAAGCATATTCACTTTTTGCACTGAAAGCCAACAAAAACAGGTCAGAAAAAAATAGGAGGAAGAAGGCAAAAAGTCAGGGGATAAACCTGCAAAAAGCGCCAGGTCCAACACACAGCAGACAGTAGTGTTCTTTGGATATGATTTTACCTTAAATAAATGAAAAGGCAAGAGGCCTTTGGCAAAAAAGGAACAAGTTGGTTTAATTAAACGCAGCGGCCTGGAGAGTCTCAACAGAGTGCGTCTGAGGAAAGTTTCTCTTTGTACAAGTTTCAGCTGACAATATATACATCTTGAGAGGTACAATAAACTGATTCTGCATTCTTGAAAAAGCATCTCAGTCATAAATTAACAAGCTTGGTCATCTGATAAGGACACAGATGGCTCTCAACCTTGGAGAGAGCTAGTGTGGGCCAGTGTGTATGTGTCCAGATGACAGGTGTGGGGAGTGCGTGATCACTACGTGTGGTATGCATGTTCTGATTGGCTGAATGTTCCTGCCTACATGTGGCATCTAGGTTGGTGGTATTCTGGGGAACGCGTACCTTTGGGCAAGCATATGTTATTGGGGCCAATTTTCTCGGACCTGTTTGTGGTGCAACTATCTATCTGTGGGATCGATCATGGTTTTCCCTGGGTGCGCGCTTGTCTCTGGGCTAAGTGAGACCCCCAACTGTGACCTGTCACTCGATAGGTGTGGGTTTGGGTCATAGAATCTGTCTGACCACATATCTCTGACTGGGGGTTGATGGAGAGGTCACCTTGGGTGAATGCGACAGCAATGATACGAGTCCATCAGAACTCCTGTAAACAATATGGCAGTCATTGATATAATTTTTATCGACATTCTCAACATCGTGCGTACAGTTGTCACAGCGAACATCAGCATTGTCTTTACTGATATTGATATAGTTATGCATGTCTAGATCATGGCGTACATCGACATTGTTTCTACTGGTAACAGCATTGTTATGCATGACCGGATTATGGCATACATTGACATTGTTACTGCCGGTATCGACACTGTTGTGTGAGCATAGATTATGGCATACATTGACATTGCATTTATGGGTATTGACATTATTTTGTAGGCACATGTTATGGCATATGTTGACATTGTATTTATTGGTATTGCCGTTGTCTTGCCTGCACATGTCATGGTAATCATTGACATCGTATTCATCCATTCCAACATTAGGATTTGTACATGGCATTTCTCAGCCAACCTCCATAGAAATAATCTGCTAAGAGATGGATGCTTTGCAGAAAGTGAGTGAGCAGCATATACAGTTCCTCCTGGACCCCATACATCCAATGCTTAGATGGTAATGGTGTAATACCACCTCCTTGGCCAGGAACTCTAGCTCAGGATCTGTAAACATTTACAGTATTTAACTGTTGGGGTACATGATGAAAGAGTTTGTCAGGTTTCTTCTTGTGATGACTGACTGATATCAGAGGATGGCAATGAATTCCCTTTGCCTTGTTTCAATGTGCTTTGTACAGACAAAATGAATATCTGCACACTCCCACACAGAAATAGGTTATTGGTGTACATTGGGGGGTGCCCTGAGGTCCTTCTGTGTGTTGATATGTCTATTTTTGCTCTCTAGGGATTAATTGTCTTACTTCAGGAACTTCCAATGCCTGAAAATAGGCACTTCCTGATGTTTTGTCCATGTGGTGTTATGTATTGGGTGTGGTATTTACAACATGTGGTTCATAGCACTCATTTTGTATTTAACATGAGCTACATACTGCGGTACACATTAAAACCTCATAATCAGTGTTATTTACCATGAGTTGTTTTTCCAATGCCATCGAAAACAGTGTTTACACAGTTTGCAAGTTTGGCAGTTTTAACACCAAAGTCATAATCAAGGCCTATAGAAATAGGAGATTATAAGCTTTGAATGATGATGAGTTTTTCTTGGTGGCCCCACACTCTCTCCCCTACTATCTCAACTGGAGACAGAGTGGGGTAAAATTCTCAGCATCAAACAGCCAGACACTAACATTGCATCTGCTTGCTATTAATAAAAGAAAGTTCGACCTTATAGAAATCATATCATCCCAATATTGTCATGGAGACCAATAGGATACATAGAGTTTAATTTTTGTGTTCAATATATAGCTCTTTCTGAGATTCTCTTTGAACAGTCTATACTATCTTTCATCTCTGGGATGATTTCCAATATTTGAAACTGTAATTAATTTCTATTATGCCTCACTTCCTTGAAATTCCTTGCTATGTTAGACTTCTCATTTTTTGTTCAGATGTTGCTTTATGTTCTAATAATCTGATTTTCATTCTCCTTTTTGTCTCTACTATGTAACCAAAACCACACAAAATACAAAAATGTGATTCACACAATCCTTTATTCTTGATCTTAGCATTCACTCCTGTATGTGTGTGTTGTACTGACCCCCTTTAATGATGGTGCTACAGTGTCAGCAATTGAAATAGCGAACTGAATCTCCTTTACCAATATTGGCACCATCTGGTTTCAGCCTGTGAGCATGCACATTGTATTTATAAGTTGTAAAACAGGGCAATGTCCCCATTGCAAAAAATAAATCACATGCACTAAATCAACAAACAGATGATGAGCGGCACAGACATATGCATCATTAGTTCACATGCTAATCTAGGTCAGTGTGCAAGTGTACCAATTCATAATGAATTCAATGAGGACTCCCATAAATGTGAGTGCAGTCAATTACTACACTACCTTCAAGGAGGCACTAAGGCCACTCTTATGAACCAGAGTGCGTTGCACAGACTCCCATAGACTGGTCCTTGATTCAATGTCAGTGCCACTGCCCCAGGCCCAGCTCTCCCCGTGCTGCTGTATCGCTCTTGCTGCTGTCTTCTCCTAGCTTTTTCCCCACTTTTTGAGTGGCTTCATCTTGCTTTTCTCTCGTTTTCCCTTGTTTCCACTGCTTTCTCCATTCTTTCCCCCCCATTTGTGAATGCCTTCTCCTTGCTTTCCCCTTCATTTTCATTGGTTTCTCCTTGTTTTTTTCTCCCATTGTTTTGAGTGCATTCTCCCTGCTTTACCCTCGTTTTCATTGCTTTCTCCTTGTTTTTTCCCTCATTGCCGCTCCTGCCTGCTGCCTTTTTCCTGCCTTTGCCTTGCCCCTCCCACTGCCTCCAGTGCCTCTCCTTCTACCCAAGACCTACTTAATGGAGGCCACAGTGCGACCCCATTGAGAAGGCCCCAGGCCCAGCTCTCCCCATGTTGCTGCATCACTCTTCCTCCTGTCATCTCTTTGCTTTTTTCCCTGTTTGAGTGCCTTCTCCTTGCTTTCCATTTGTTTTTCATTGCTTCCTCCTTGTTTTTTCCTCCATTTTTTGAGCGCCTTGTATTTGCTTTCCCCTTGTTTAAAGAAAAAAAAACAATTAGCAACTCCAGGGCCTTGAAACCCTCACAGGTGATTTGCCGCTCTTTATAAATCCTTGATTGATTGGCTGCAGGGGCACTCCGGGCTGCCTTTGGAAGGGGGCCTTATGTCTGCTTAGTAAGGGGAGTCCTTAATGAGCCCCTCGTAGTTCAAGTGTGTGCTCTGAAAAAATGGGCTTAGTTGGGGGGAGGGGGGGTGAGAAGGAGGTAAGCAAATTGTGCACAAGCCGTTGCTAGGTGCAGTTAGTTCAAGTAGTTCATGGCCAAAGTGCATTTTTGCATGTGTACTAAATATGTGAAAGTATTGCAGTTGTAGTAATTTTGCCTTTCCCTGAGGTCTCCTAGTGTCTTTCACCTTTTTTCAACTAGTTTGCTGGCATTGTTCCTCTATGTAGAAATCAACAGGATAGCGAGGAAAGGGCAAAGGGGTGCGTCCTCTTCCCCCATATAACAATAGATACAACAACGTGGACGAACCCACTGGTGTCTATTGTTCCTCTATGTACAGTAAGTTTGGCATTCAGGCTGACAGTGCAGGAACTATGACCACAAAAAATAAAATGGACTAAACCCATTTGGCCGATTTATCTTGACAGTATGGTCACATTACAATGGCACAGGAAATGCCTCGAAATGGATTGCAGTGTACACTTATAGCATCCTTGTTAGAAATGGGATTGCTGGTTGGCTGAGGTATGCACCCATGCCAAGCAGGAACCACCACAGTCAGAGTAAGCTAGATCACACTAAAAATTAATCTGTGCTCGCCCTCTCATAGCTTGGAACAGAGCAATCAGATTTATCTAAAGAGGCAATGGGTAAAGTATTTGTGCAACACACATACACACACACGCACACACCCACACACACACACACAGTAACACAAAGAATACACAACAAAAGGACTCCACACAGGTTTAGACAAATAAATAATATTTATCTGAGTAAAATAAGACAAAAACAATCCAATCAGTAGAAATCGAGATATACATTTTTAAAGATTAAATGCACAAATAGTGCTTAGAAGTCGCTAGCAGTCACAAAGTTACTTGAGGTCACGAGGGACCAGTGCAAATCCAAAGTTCAGGCTGACTAAAGAACCCAGACAAGTCCAGCTGAAGTAATGCTTTGGATGGAGCTTTCGTCAATGTCGAGAGCCTACTGCGTCATCATTGAGCAGCATAAAGGGGGTTCCGCATCGTCGTAGATGAATGCAATGTGTCGTCGGTGAGCTGCGCTGAATGTCGTCGAGCCACGCAGGCTGTTGAACCACTGTCATCGAGCAGCCTTTGCGTTGGCGTCAAAGGGAGATGCAGCAGAATTTCTCATGCAGTCGATGCAATCCGTCAGTTTTTATAGAAAACAGCTACAGAACCCACTTCTGAGGCCCAGAGCTTGAAGGGGGCACATAAGGCAAGGATAGGACTCACAGAAGGTATATTCCAGCAGCACCAGCAGAACTTTAGGAAGTCTTTTGTGGCCTTGAGACTTCAGGAAACAGAAGGCAAGCCCTTGGAGATCACTTTGAGTGCAGGCAGAGTCCTTTCAGCAGAGTCAGGCAGCAGCAGGCAGCAGGGCAACAAGCAGAAAAGCAGTCCTTCCAGAAAAGCAGTTCAGTTGAGTCCTTTCAGCAGCAAAGCAGTCTTTCTGACAGAGGTTTAGTAGAAGATCCATAAGTGTCTGATTTTAGGGGTCAAAGTCCAAGTAGTTATTCCCAGAAGTGCCTTTGATGTAGGGGTTACTTCAAAGTAACTCTCTGAAGTACACAAGGATCTCTTTCAACCTAATCCTTTCTGCCTGGTTAAACCTGGGTGTAAATGAATGCTTTGTTTGTGGACAGGACACTACTTATTGAAGTGCAAGTGTCAGCCTCTCCCATTCCTCCCTACTCAGGAAGACCCATTAGAATGCAGATAAAGGCAGATGACTCGTCAGAATGCAAATGAGCCTGACCTTCCTGCGCTTGAGTGTTTCTAAAGGGAATGCACAAAGGGTAGCTGTCACTCAACACAGACGTGTATTGCAGACAGACTGTCAGGCACAAAGTGCAGTAAGTATAGAGAAATGTCCCCTTTCTAAAAATGGCATTTCCAAAAAAGTAATGTTAAATCCAACTTCACCAACAAGGAGGAGTTATCATTACCATTCCAAACATATGAAACATGAAGACGCTACTCCTCTCTGATCAGGAATTACTGCTTCAAAGTGCATTAAGGAATTCCCAATACTGGCCTATGAGAGGGGTAAGCCTCACAGTAGAGAAGAACTAAATAGGCGGTTTGTCACTACCAGAACATACAAAACATATAGGAACATGTCCTACCTTTTACTTACATAGTACCCTGCCCTTAGGGTTACTTAGGGCCTACCTTAGGGGTGACCTATACGTAATAAGAGGGGAGTTTAAGGCCTGGCAAGTAGTTTTAAATTCCAAGTCAAAGTGTCAGTAAACTGCACACACAGGTGCTGCAGTGGCAGGTCTGAGACCGGTTTGAAAGGCTACTTCTGTTGGATGGTACAATCAGTGCTGCAGCCCACTAGTAGCATTTAATTTAAGGCCCTGGGTATATGGGATACCACCTTACAAGGGACGTGTAAGTAAATTAAATATATCAATCAGATATACACCAATTACACACATGCTTAGGGAAGAAGCACATGCACTTTAGCGCTGATTAGCCGTGGTAAAGTGCTCAGAGTCCTAAGGCCAACATAAAAAGTTCAGCAAAAAGAGGAGGAGGATGACAAAAAGTTTAGGGTGACCCTTCAGAGAGGGACATTTTCCAACATTCCTCATGTGTGAGTTGAAAAGCATAGCTTCAGATCTACCAATGTGGCCTGAGTGGCCGTAGTCCAATTACTACGGTAGCACATGTTTGAAGGAAACTGCTTTGGAATGTACAAAAACAAAACATCTATACATTAATGACTACATCCCTAAGTGTGAACTGTAGATTACAAATCTAGATGCTTAATATATAAATGTGGAAAATGCTAACATTCAGAAAGCACAAAGGACTACTTTCACTGTGAGGTTAATGTAGCTTTTCCAATGGAGAGGATTGTTTAAGATTACAAGCTATTTTTTCCCAACTGAGATCATTTCAGAAATCAACTAGAAAATCCATTCAAGTTTCATTCAAAGTTTATTTTTAATATTTATCAAACATGTGAGACAATGGTGAAGGCAGATGTTTGATAAATTTATTTGAAAGGTAACTTTGGTAAATCTACTTTATGCTACAGTTTAACATTACGTTTAGCAGTAATGAATTGAGTTATGTTGGGCTTACTTCCAGACAATGATGAAGCCTTGATGAGACATGAAAAGTGTTGGAAGTGATCATCTCTTGCATGACTTTCTCCCAGATTTTTCCTTCTTTTGCTGAACCATTTTTGGTATCTAAAGACTCTGCACACTTTACTGCCGCTACCCAGTGGTAAAGTGCTTGTGCTCTACCCTCTAAGCATGGTAAAAATTGGCATATATTTAACTGCCACATTTAATTTACTTATAGGTCACTAATATCTGGTACTACATGTACCCAGGGCCTGCAAATTAAATGTTATTAGTGGGCTACCATATTCATTCTGCCACCTACTAAAGTAGCTCCGTAAAACATCCCTCCAAGACTATCAATGCGGCTTGCGTGTGCAATTTTAAAACTGTCATTTCAACCCAGTAAACCTTTTGCCAGGCCAAACCTTCCTTTTTTACCTATAAGTCACCCCTAAAGTAGGCCCTAAATGCAAATAGGGCAGTGTTCATGCTGTTTGAAAAATAGGCCAATTATAATTTATTTTTTACCAGTCCTGGCAGTGAAAAACCTACAAAGTCATTTTCCACTGTGGTAACTCTGGCCCTCCCATGGGGGAACACTGGTTTACACTATTACATTTAATATGTGCTAAATTCCATTTGGGAGCAGCTAAAAGGACATATTTTAATAGTAGTTTAAAATCCAACCTAATTGTCAAGTCAGATTTTATGTTACTGCTCTTGAAATGAAACTTTTGGAAAGTTGTCATTATCCTGTCTGAAATGAAAAGGCTTTCCTGCCAGTGTCCAATTGTCACCTGATCCCTGATGGCTCCCCTATGGTGAGATTTGTATTGCTCCAAGACAGTAAACAAAGAGCTTGGGTTTGTAGTGGTGTTTTTCTATCTTGAGCAGGATGGACTGGGGGCTGTGCCTAACCCCTTCCTAGCCTTCAAATTATGCCTACCTTGCTACTAGCATACTAGCAGATGAAGCTTACACGAGGCCTGCCTACAATTTTCCATTCCAGTCAGGTTGGCACCAAGCCCTGTGGAAGGAGAAGAACTGACCAGAACTGGTTTAGAGGATCGACAAAGGCTTGCCCTCCACTCACAGACTGGCACTTGGCATAACAGTGGACCCTACAGACCTCTCATCAGAACACTCCTAGGTCTGTGAGGAATCAGAAGAAGGACTGTCCTGCTATCTGAAGAAGCTAAATGAAGACTGGACCTGCTTGCCTTGAGTCCAAAACCCCAGAAGTGATTTCAAGGGTCATTTGGCTGATCTAATTTTTGAGTTACAGGGACACAACAAGCTTCCAGAGGCCCTTGCCCTGCCACTGCCCAGTTGACCAGTACCAACTGGACCTACATTTTACCCAGCTGCTGGCCTTTGTTGGAGAAAGTCCTTACCCCAACTGGTGCCCCCCCAGGTTGAAGACCCTTGGCTGGTGTTAGAGTATACTCCTCCGGTCCCTAAACTGCAAAACATTTTGCCAAATTTCTGCCCGGAGAACTGTTAGAGAACGGGAACGTTGCCGAAGCTGCAGCCATCAACATCAAATTACTGGTCACTCTCAGCTTGCTAGTTTACCCCGCTGAACGAGATCTGACTTCCAGAAAGTTTTAAGTCTGAATGTAGAGTGCTTCATTTGAACCGATGTCGATCAGCAACCCTTCAGTCATAGACTTCAGACTTCCACAGCTTGGACCTTTCCCACCTTCACTGATGATGGCACTGACTAGTCGCTCTTTGGACAAGTTTTGCACAGAGTGTACACTATTATTACTAGATATGCTTTAATAGTCTTTGGTGTATTTCTAATGAGAGTTTCACTATCTGCAAACAGTGTGGAACAGAGTAAACTCTCTCCATAGAGTAAACAATGTCAACAGTACCCACTTTTCTACTTATATCCACTTCATTTCTCAGTGTAGGTTCAGTGACTGTCAAAGGTTTGATACAGGTAAAGAATGTCCATAGTAGAGCATTAGTTATGTAACAGGGCTTCAGTATCTGGAGGAACTTAGTTTTCGCTGAACATTTCT
The DNA here is from genome assembly GCA_963921515.1 of Calotriton arnoldi. Classification (NCBI taxonomy): domain Eukaryota; kingdom Metazoa; phylum Chordata; class Amphibia; order Caudata; family Salamandridae; genus Calotriton; species Calotriton arnoldi. The sequence goes on along the minus strand of CAWUFW010005888.1, from coordinate 329,278 downwards.
ATACAGGTTGAACACCGTGTGCATGATAGGTTACCCTTTCATCTGTGGTTCATAGTCAACATGAACTCGGCTACCCATGAAGTCTATGGTATAGGGACAATGTTGCACATAACACAAGCCTGCTTTACCTATGGGGGTTGTATGTATCATAGCAGTAATGATGCTTCATATTATTCTGAGTTCTAATGCTCTACCCATTTATAGATCAATCTGTACAAAATACGCTTGGATGATGTCATCAGGGATGTGATCAGTGATATCATCAATTATTTTATTTGAGATGTCATCAGTGAGGTCATAAATTATGTCATAGAACACATAATGAGTGATGTAATATGTGAGGTCATAAGCAGTGCATGGCGGGGGCGCAAATAATAGTTAGCTCTGCTAACTATAACTGATGAATTTCTGTGTTTTTCTTTTAGTTCAAAACATTAATGTTGTCACTGACATATTCACCTAACTATAAAGTTACTTTAACCTTTAGTTTTTTTCTGTGAATTTCTAAGGTTTGTTTTAAACAAAAACAGATCTTTTTTATCACACATAACTATAACGTTACTTTGACCTCTATTTTTTTCAGTTAATTTTTCGATTTTTTTAAATGTAAAGTAATATTTTATTACCATACACCATATGTAAAGCCAACCCCCTGAAGTGAACGTAGTTTGGCTGCGCATGGTGGGGTGTTGCCCCAGGGCCTTATGTTTTTTAAAGGTCAGGGGGGCCAAGTGGCTCTCCTCGCTGAGCCTTATTAGACCATAGTGACCCCATTCCCCAGATCCATTTTTTTTAAAGGGGGGGCCCTTATCCCTCCCCGAGCCTTATAAGGCCCCAGGGACCCTATTCCCCAGGACTTTTTTTTAAAGGGGAGTGGTCCCCCTCCTCAAACTTTATTAAGCTCTTGGGATCACATCCTCTAGGGCCTTTGTTTTTTAAAGGGGAGAGAGACCCACCTTCCCTGTGTCTTATCAGGCCCAGGAGACCCCATCACCACAGCAGTATTTTTTAGAGGTGGGAAGCTGCACAATCCCCCTCACTGAGTCTTTAAAAGGCCCTGTGGAATCCCCCAGGGTGGTGTTTTTTTAAGGGGAGATGTGCCACGCAGCTATCCTTCCCAAGCCTTTAAAAAGCCCTGGGGACCCCATCCCCCAGGGCCAAAGCTCTTTTAAAGGGAAGGGAGCCAGGTGGCTCCCTCCCCAAGTATTATTAGGCCCTGGGGACCCCATCCCCATCCCCAGGACCTTTTATTTTTAAAGGAGAGAGGGCCGTGGGGTCCCTCTCCCCAAGTCATTATAGACCCCAGGGAGTCCAACCTGGGCTAAAACAAACAAAAAAAAGGGAGTGGGCCATGCAGCCCACCTCCTTGAGTCTCTTTAGGCCCTGGAGACTCCATGCCTCAAGACCGTTTGTTTTATTAAAGAGGAGAGGAGCCACGTGGCCCCCGTCACCGAGCATTATTGCACACTGGGTACCCCATCCCCAGATCCTCTTTTTTAAAGGGGAGTGGGGCCACTTCCCTCCTCCCAAGGCTTATAAGGCCATGGGGACACCATTTTACAGGGCTTTTTGTTTTAAAGGGGAGAGGGGACAAGTGGCCCAACTCCCTGAACCTCATTAGGCCCTGGGGATCCCATCCCCCAGGACCTTTTTTTAAAGGGGAGGGGGACCAATTGGCCCACCTTCCCTTTTCCTTATTAGGCCCTGGGGACCCAATCCCCCAGGGCTGTTTTTTTTATTAAATGGAAGGGGGCCATATAGCTCTCCTCCTTGAACCCTATTAAGCCCTGGCGTCTCCATCCCCCATTGCCTTTTTTTAATAAAAGGGGAGGTGGCTGCGTGGCCCCATCCCCAAGCCTTATTAGGCCCTGGAGACCCCATCCCCCAGGGCCACTACTAAAATTAAAGGGGAGGAGGGCCATAGGGCCCCCCCATCCCTAAGCCTTTTCTGACCCTGGGGACCCCATCCGCTAGCGCCAGCACTATTAAAGGTGGGTCCTCTGGTGCCCACCCAGGGCACCCACCATACACTTGTTGGAGGTCACGGGTGGAGCTCCAGGGTCCCTGCGGCCCCAGCCAGCTCCCCGCATACACCAGGAAATGGCATTGCTCCTGCCCACAGGGAGCAGCTACTAATGCCACTCCCTGTGGGCAGGAGCAATATTTTGATTTGTTTCAGGCAGGGAAAAAGATCAAAAGTCTTCTCCCAGCCGACGGGAGCATTTTCAAAGCTCCTTCCCACTGGGAGCAGACTTTGTCTTTGCTCCCACTTGGCAGGAGATTCAAAAATGCTCTAGCCAAACAGGAGAAAACACAGATTTCCCTGCACATGCAGGTGCGGGCAGGGAAACCGATATGTCCTGGGGGTCTGCTCCCTGGGACATTGCTAGTGAGCCAGACCAAGGGATGGGGTCCCCTGCATGGCCCTCCTCCCCTTAAATTGTATATTGAGGCCCTGGGGTTGGGATCTCCAGGGACTTTTAAAGGCTTGGGTAAGGGGGCCCCCCCTCCCTTTTTCAAGCATTTCGGCCCTGGGGGTTGGCTCCCCGGGGCCTATAATGGCTCGGGGGAGGGGGGCTGCCATGGTCTTATCCAGCATATACTTTACTTATTAACTTGTGAATGCATTGTAGGTGACCTTTACAGCTGGTCTGATGATGCTTCTCATGGCTACAGTCAAAACATCTGCACAGATATGGATACACTCAGCGTATCCCAGCTGGTTAATGTGCCTAACCACTCCAGGAGTCAATATATTGATCTACTCTTCTCCTCTACTCCGAACCTGCTCATATAGGAGTGGGGCCTCCAGACCACCTGTGTGATCACAGCATAATTTTTTTTATCTTAGAGAATGAGTGCTACAGTAATCAACTACGAAGTTCTCTTCCAGATTCCAGAACCTCCTGAAGGAATCTAGATAACCTGCAACCTGAGGGGTTCTCCCAGTTGCTTCTAAATATCCATGATATCCCTTCAGCTTCCACTGATGAACGTGTAACCCACCCAAGGAAGATGACTACTGTACAAGATTCCTCTGCTCCTCTTTCAATACAAAAGCAACAGCTCTCAAAACAGTGGTTGCAAACCAAATCTCATCCAGAACTAATGGCTTATCAGTGACTTTCAGTTGGGCTTCAGACCTTTGAAAAGTATTTATTATACACTGCTAAACATCAAGAAGTTCTTAACTCACATACCTGTGCTGACCTCTCTGCAGCAGATGATATCATCAAGTTCTCCTCTACAACTTGAATCTCTCAGCTGTCCAGGCTTGAAACTCTCAGCCATTGTGACTTGAAACTCTCAGCTTCTTGGTTTTATTTTTTCCTCCTAATCTACACTCATCAGGTCTAACTGGGCACATCCGTCTATAGTTTTCTTGTAGGGTCCCTCAAGACTTAGCTCACTCAGCTATGCTCTTCAATGTTTACATGATCCTTCTCACCAGGATCCTTGACTCCTGTATGCTGATGATACCCAGTTACACATAAAACGTGAAACTATATCTCTGCTTCAGTTGTTTGTGTCTAAATGGTGAGAAAACTGAGCTCCATCTCTATTACCCATCTTTCTTTCTTCTGGTCTGAGATCTTAAGTACCCACCTCAATCTAGTGAATAAGCCTGCAACTTTGACCGTTTGATTGTAGCATCTATTTTATTCATTAAAAAAAATACTGCCTTCCATCATTTGGGCTTCATCCAAGGGAACCTTCCTCCCCTTAACCTCATCTAGTAAATTACTATCTTACTAACAGTGGTGATATCCTGCATTGACTATTCTAACTGCCGCTACTCACCTCCCTATAGGTATATATTTAAGCTTCAATGGTTCCAGAACCACACAGCACATCTCCTGTTCGGCCTGAATCGCTATGACCACATATCACAGCACTACAATTTCTCTACTGGCTTCCCATGAAGGCACAATCTAATTTCATTCACCAAGCATTACAAGGCCATTCACGGGACTATTTATCTCAGCTGTTTCTCCCCTATCTTCCATCCGTGAACCTAATATCTGCCAGCTGCAACATAATGTTCATTTGGTTATACCAATACAAAAAATTTGGCGACAGGACTCTTCACGTGTATGATTTGTCCCTATGAAACTCCCTCCCAAGGCATCTAGGACTTGAACCCGACTTCAACAGATTCAGGAAACTCCTATAAACTCATCTATCAAAACAATCAAACGATTAGTCCCTTTGCTGCCACCACCTGCCCGACCATTACCATGGTTTGGGATTGCCGTCACTTGTATCTAAACCAGAAGCGCAATAAGGATACTTTTGTAGCTTGCAGGGCCTTATAAAACCCCTAGGTAATAATAACTAATTTAATACATAAATTCAGATATTCAGCTCTTACTCTTTGCAACAGTGTGGCTGTAACTGAACTGATGGTGTGTATTGAAACTGCAGCACATTAGCAGAGGCCAAACATGAGGGAGCAGTCAAGCAAATACTATTTGGGTTCAAATAAGGAGAATTAGGTTCTCATACCTTCCCTGAGTTTCTCACTAAGTAATCATAGTTATTAAAATAATCCACAAAATCATGTATATAGAAAATGGAAAATGCATAAATTGAGCTTCATTATGATCCACTGTTCTAAAATGCCTCTCTTCTATTCTCAGAATGATGTAACAGATATTTATAAAAGCACTTTGCCAAGTTTAAGATACCTGAATATTGCATTAAGCAGTAAATGGCGCTAGTGCACTGCAATAACACTACCTTATGTCTATTCTATGGGCTGCACTGTTTGCAGGTCCACTAAATGCCAAGTCGTCCTACCTAACAAAGGAGAAAGAGGAACACCTTGGCAGATTAGAGACTTCCTTCCATGAGCAGTCGCCTCCTGTTAACATGACTTAGCTTTTGCCAGGCTGCATTATGTAATCATTTATAGGCATAAATGTGTCCTCATTCTAACTGCATTTCATGCGTAATGCACTGCTTATGCCTCCCACACATCTGATACTCCAGATTTTGGAATTTATTGGGCGCACTACATAGCACCTATTATAGGTTTTATGGGAAATAGCATTCAAATCTTCATCGCTCAGGAAACAGTGTATTGCTTGCTCTCTTCAATTTTGGCAGGTTTGCGTTGCTGAAATTTATTGAAGAGTGAGGTATTTAAAGCACCTGGCAATCACTGGTGGCAGTAAATATCACCCAACTAGACCTATGACACCTTCACATAAAGGTTTGTTTGGAGGTCAGAATCCCCGATAAACGTCCAATCAGGTCCAGAAAGCACCTGAGGGCTACGTCTGGGGTAGGGAAACACTATACAAAAGCCACAATGCAATATAATCCTATTGTTCTGAATATCTCCATGCTAATTTGAGGGTGAGTAAGAGCAATTTAGGTGTTGAGGAGATGATGGATAGGAGTTAATGCAACAGATGTAGAGCATCCAAGGCACTGTCAGGATAAGCAGCCACGAAGTCCTACTTTTGAAATTCTTACAAGGGTGGTGAGGTGAAGAAATTTCAACAGGGCATCGACTTTTATGAGATTTCAGAAAGGACTGTCCCATTAGTAGTGAGAAGGAGAACACTGGCTTATTATTTAAACACCCTTCTGTATAAACAACATTTTTCTACTGTGTTGACTTCCCTTCCTACTGCTGTCCATATTTATTATTAATATTTTGAACACCAAACATCTGATATTTGCTTCTAGTGGAATTGGGGCCAGTTAATTAGCTCTCAGCTTGATGTGATTTGTTCTAAAGTTAAAACCAATGCCCTGTTTAAATTGACATATTGTACATTTTCAGCTTAAATGTGTGCTGAGGTGCGCACAATTCAACTGTACAATGCAAGATTGAAGGAAATATTTCCACCCACTTGCATTCCCCAAAAAATTCTATTTTTGAAAGTGCATTGAAGTGCAACAACTTGCAGGATTGTGTTTGAAAGAAATGGAAAATGTTTTTGTGATTAAATTGTATTGATAAACTAGTCATGCAGCTGTAAACATTTCCTCTTAATTTTGCAAGCTATGCAGGTCTTGGAAGTAAATCAGAAGGGGATTTCTTTTCTAACTTGCATCTAAAATAGTAACATGCATGGAAGCAGATGTTTGTCTTACAGGCTGCAGGCGCCTGTGTATTAAACTGACCAAAACCCTGTTTTCTACCATGTAAAGGAAAAATAATACGAAACTGAAAAGGAAAAAGTGACTAGGTTTTCACCACCATGGCCAAACCTATGTTCTGCCCCCATATAAATCGGACAGGTGGACCACTCTGTAGCCGGGGAGGGAACTCTATCACCGTTGCATCCGATTTCCCTCCCTTCCAACATATTAATCTGCCCCTTTGTCTCTTTACCTCTCTCCCAAGAACTGCAACTCTTTCCATTTCCCTTCCCCCATCCTAACATGAGTGCTCTTTTGGCCATCAATCTTGGAGGTCATTCACATTTGAGAGGTGCTTCTGCATCTTGCATCCCTTCCACAAGAAAGCGGTGCAACAAGAAACTTAATGGTTGTGCTGTTCTATATCTTAAAGTCAACAGTGTAGATACTGCCACATTTACTCAAGTCACTTGAAAGTATGTGAATCATGAGCTCCATCCTGCAATATTTTTCCACACACTCTGGGGCTATACAGCCTCTCTCTCCCAGGTGGTGTCATCCAGCGATTAGATTTTGGGCCCCCTACCTTAGCGACATGATCTAAGTTTGGGTTCTCCTGTCAGCTTCACACCTATGGCACAGATAGGCTACTTCTTTCTGCCTTCTTCTCCACCTCCTGTCATGCATATCTGACTGTGATTTATTTAATTGCCCATCACCTACTCATGACGAACTCTCCCAAAACATTGGCCTCTGCTGTCCTCGTCCCACCTCTCAGCCACTTCTTTCTCCTTCCATCAACATCTGGACTATATCCTCATCTACTAGAAGGCTCAGAGTAATACTGAACCCTTTGATGCCTATGGAATTTTGCATTACTAATACTACCAGTGCAGTATTAAGAACTAAACATATGTAGAATGTAACCATGTTTCCCAATGTATACCATTAAATTATTCAACTCAATTGCACTAGTTAAAATTGATTTCTCTAAAAATCTGTTAATTAGTAGAACTATACCTTTGTAGATCTAGTGTACAGCTGCATTAAGTTAATAAATAAATAAATTCATCTTGCTCATTATTCCTTAGGCATGATCAATGTAAACGCTGGCAATGTAGGTGCAAATAATGTTACTAAAATTAACCATGAAATAAATGATGTAAATAAGTAAACACATATTAAAAATTACTTCACATCTTATCATGAAAGAGATATGAAGTAATTAGCAAGGACCTCCAGAGGACAGGTTCCTAAAGTAGAAGAAGGTTTCAGTGTTTAATGACTAAATACATATAGATACTTTTATATTACTCATTAAATATATAAACAGATGGAGTGTTATGACATCTTGATGACTTTGAGTGCTTGGTATGAAGTGGTGTGTGAAGGTTCACAATCAATTTCACCATGCAAGTGGTACAGAGACTAAATGGGCATATGTGTTATAAAAGCATAATTCATGGTGATAATCATCAGCCATGAAAAGTTAAGAATATTGGTACATTTATTTGCCAGGATATAATTTTCAAAACATTGCTAGGTTTCCCCGAGAGCGAGCATATGTGCTGTCAGCGTAATCTATTGTTAACAAACAAAAGCTTAAAACGAGCTTGGAGCCCACCCATTACTTTCCATTAATTACAATTGGTTGACTTGAAACCAATGGTAAGTAATAGTAGTGACGCCACTATTGTTACGTTGCTTCTGATTAGTCAAAGCCTCCTGCTCGTTCTTGCTTTCTTCCGGTGCCACTGCCTGCCTTGGAGCTTAGACCTAGTACAGATTCCTGTCTGCGACCAGTGCCCTTCAACTGGCCACATGCTCCTGCAGGTAATTTTTTTAAATTTTGTACATGCACTCTCAAAGAGTGCTTGTCTGCAGTCTGTCTCTAGTCCCTCCATTGTGTTGCTTGCCCCCCTCCTCCTCCTGCTATCTCTTGTGTTGCTGTTCCCTCCCTCCTCCCCTGCACCTCCCTTGTGTTGCTTTGGTTTTCTTTTGTTTGTTCTTTGCCTGTTTTACATAGTTCAATCTTGACTCAAAGATATTGGAGTGCTTTACATAAGCACCAGTTAAATTACACAAGGACACATTCATTTTTTAGGCACAGGGAGATAAAGTGAGCTTCCTCGCTCTCCCTCCATTGTTGCTTCTCCCACTGTCCTCTACCACATCTTCCTTGTGCTGCTGTGAAACACAGACTAGAGTAAAGAAAAAAAGCACTATGATGTAGTATGCGGATTGCGTCATAGAACTTTTTTGAAGGCTGCTGTACAACATGTCTAAAGCCAGATTGTCAAAGTCATTAAATCTCTCATAGGCGAAATCTACTGACTTTGCCATTGCTTCTTTTTCTATCATATGTCTACAGTTTCAACCCAAAGACATTTTAGAAAAGTGTCTTTTGATTCATGTGTGTCTAAATAAAGTAAACTATTTATTAAGGTAGGTTATATTTCTACTTTAAAGAGAGCTAATGGCAGGGTCTCGATCAGAGCCTAATAATGCTCACATCAGTCATGACAGTGCTGGTAGACATGTGTTAATAGTCAGCACAAGTTCACAGGAGTTCAAAGTGAGGTCAGCATGTATGTGACTGCAAGGAAATAGCAATGGTAAAAAACATGAATCCTATGCACAAATTGTCTTTGGCCTGAAACATATGTTATGTTTTTAAATGGGCATCAAAGGTTTATCTCTAAAATCGATCTAATCATTTGTATGTGAGAATGGGCAAAGGGCTGTGGTGTGATCACATAAATCAGCTCCCTTTTCTTACAATATGAGGTTCCACGGAGCTCATCCGTAAGCCCCATCATGATATATATATATATATATATATATATATATATATATATATATATATATATATATATATATATTCACAGAAAAACCATAGGTTTCAGGGACGTTATAGTTAGAAATTAGCATTTAAAAACCTTTGAAATTCACTGAAAAAAACACAGGTTTCAGGGACGTTATAGTTAGAAATTAGCATTTAAAAACCTTAGAAATTCACTGAAAAAGGGACGTTATAGTTAGTTGGACATTTCACTCGTACAAAACCAGAGAAATTCGGCCATTATAGTTAGTTGAGCTAACTATAACTCGCGCCCCCGCAATGCACTGCTGATGATGTCACATATTACATAATTTATGACATGGTCAGAGACATCACTGATGACTTCTCAAATGACATCACTGATGACATCACTGATGAAATCACTGATGACATCATCCAGTGACTGTGTGTTTCTGTAAAGTTTAAATATGTTTTATATATATATATGAATACACAAAAGTGGGCTGCCCCTTGAATCAATTCCTATGTTTATCTACAGAGTTCTATAGAGATGCACTACCAGTGGGGGCATCTCATAAAAAGTTACGGACTGGCCTCACACACCGCCCGGTGTCATGCTTCATCATCGGCTGTCCTCGCCCTCTAAAAACTTGGTTTGATAGAGGGCGGGCATACACCTGGAGACAGGGATGCACTTCTAAATCTAAGTGATGGCCGTGGGGGAGTGATAAGTGATTTAAAAACCATCACATTAGTCCATGTGCTATGCTTTATTCAAATGGTAAATGTATGGTGGTTAAAAACTAAGTGAACGGTGGTATGGGATATTATTCTCCCTTCACCGTATGAAATGCGGTCGACATGTTTCTGCTGAGGTGTCCCCGAAGGGTACGTAGCATTCTCAGGAAATAAAAAAGGGGGGGGGAAAGGAGGGGGGGTTATATACCCTATGTGTTCACTTCCTTTTAACTAGTGAAAAATGGAAGGAAAATCCTGTCGCTAGATCAGGGGAGGGGTTAAAAAAACACTATGTAGGTGGATACTTCCCTCTTGGTATAGTACCACTGAGAGTAACTCTGTAGAGAAAGGAAAAACAAAAAATACAAACCAAACCGTGTGAGTATGTAAACAAATAGTTTATAAACATCATCCATCCCGCGTCATACCTATAGCGCGCATGGTGGTGTGAAGTGGTCTTTATGAGACACGTGGCAGGTGCAACGTGTACTCACACCATTAAAAAGTGGTTGTAAACCAACTCTAACCCTGTATTTCTACACTAAACGCTCCATGGGAGGGCTGAGGTGGAAGGACCTACTTAGACTTTCTGTAGGGAAAAAACACATAAAATCACTACTGGTAGTTAAGGGTTAGTCGCCAGTATTCAAAAAGAACCAGGACCAAGTTTCCTAGTTAAAGCAAACATAACAAGGTGAAATCCAGAACTAATGGACCACCTATTCATTCAAGTTCACACCAGCATTCCTTCAGGCATACTCTTACTGTATAGTTTCAGTGCTTCCAGCCGTTCTTCCCGGAGGCGTCCTCTCTGTCTCCCCGCTGATGGTAAATGGTGAGATTCAGAGGGTTTTTATACTAAAGAGCTGTGACTAATTAGTGAGCTAATCAGTGTTAATATGTCCTGAAGTCCGGGACTCCCATTCCACCACTATTAGTACTGAGTTTGAGCTTGGGTAACCCTATCCTTCGCCGGCGAGTGCCCCAAATTAACTCCACCAGGAGTGTATCTAGCGCCTGAAATATATGTGCTGGGATCACTACAGGTAGGTTTGTAAAATAGTACAACAATCTGGGAAGCATCACCATTTTGGTGATAGCTATCCTACCCGCCACCGACAGTGGGAGAGACGTCCAGAATTTAATTTGTGATCTAATAGAATTAACTGCCCTAGTAATATTGCCATCTATCAATTTGTCTAGGTCCCTGTAAATATGTATTCCCAGGTATTTAAAGGTGTCCTGTGCCATCTCGAAGGTCCAAGGACCAAACTGCAGTGGTTCATGTGCCCCATTATGTCGGAATGAATATGCATAGGACTTGGTATCATTAATAGAGAGTCCGGATAATCGCCGGAACTGCTCAAAAGTCTCCGGGATCAATGCCTGGTCATTGTACATATCCTCCAGGTATAGAATAATATCATCAGCGTAAGCCGAGACAATATGAACGTCGTTTCTTAGATGTATTCCATATTGCGGTGCCAGCAGTCGTGTTTTAGCTAATAAGGGTTCCATAGCCAGGATAAATATTAAGGGTGATAGCGGGCATCCCTGCCTCGTTCCCCTTGCTACTACATATTGTGTGGATATGTATGGCCCAGTACGGGCACGTGCAGTTGGATTGATATACAGTAAAGTCATCCATTTTATATATTGATCAGGGATTCCGTATTTCGGTAGTACTCTGAACATGTATGCCCAATGCAAGGAGTCAAACGCCTGTTTTAGGTCCAGGGAGATGCAGCCTTGTGTTCCCCCCGGCGAGGTTGCACTCGTCATTAGTCGGCGGATATTCAGTGCCGTACTTCTGCGTGGTACAAATCCGCATTGGTCTGCATGTATTAAGTGTGGTATGAATTGCTGTATTCTAATGGCCAATAATTTACTTAGGATCTTGTAATCTGTATTTAACAGGGACAGGGGTCTATATCCCGACATATCTATTCCATTTCTCCCTGGTTTCAGCAGGGATACTACTATTGCCTGTAGTGTAGTGTCGGGTAACGTGCCGGTCTCCATTGATGCCTGATATAGCTTTTTAAGGTGTGGTGTTATTAGGGGCATAAATGCCGCGTAAAATTCCACAGGCAGTCCATCCGATCCCGGTGTTTTGTTTCTAGGGAGTGCTCTAATTGCCGCCCTAATTTCCGCCTCTGTTATGGGTTTCTCCAGGTCTTCCTTATGCTCCTCCAATAACTGCGGGAGCTGAAGACCCTCGAAGAAGTCCGCAAAGTCACTGTCAGATAGTAGAGGAGGTGCTGCGTACAGAGCCTCATAATATGTCTTAAATGCTGTATTAATATCTAATTGGGAGTCCACTACCGTCCCTGTCTGATTGGCAACCTCCAATATAGGAGACGCCGACTGTATGTTTTTGAGAATTCTTGCAAGTAGCGGCCCCGCCCTATCCGCTTCCGTGTGCTGCTTTCGTGTGTATGACCGGTAATCCAGTAGTCTAAGGTCTTCTAGCAATTCTGCATGTCGTATACGTGCTTCTTGTAAGTCTGTCTGGCGTGTATCATCAGTCAGTGTTGCCGTTTCTAGGGTACCTAGCCTATTTTCTAGTTCTGTGAGTCTATTCAATAGGGATTTGCGCTCTCCCACCCCTGTGCTGATAGCAACTCCTCTTATTACGGTCTTAAAAGCATCCCATTCTATTTGGCGTGAGTTAGTTGTGTTGTCGTTTTCTACAAAATAATTGGTGATGGGCGTTCCGAGAGTGCTGTGAAAAACGGTGTCTTCCAGCAATGAAGGGTGTAACCTCCATGTGGGTATTGGCGTGGGTATCCTACCCCATGCTATCGTGACCTCTATCGGGTTGTGATCTGAAAGGGTCTTCCCCAGGTATGTGGTAGCCAGCACCTGCGGAGCAGCCCTCTGAGCAGAATATTCGGTCAAGTCGTGTGTGCAATCCGTGTGGGGGTAAGTAGAACGAATATTCCCTACTCTCAGGGTTTTTTGTACGCCAGGCGTCTCTTACGTTCCATCCCATCGCCCATGTCCTCAAGGCCTCCGCCTGCTTCCTACTGTTAGTGCCATGCAGGGGCGGATGCGATCTGTCAAGGTCCACATCCAATACAGCGTTAAAGTCCCCTCCAATCATCCACGGGCAGTCCTCCCATCCCGTTAACATCACAGATAATGTCTCCAGAAAGAGGTGTTGATCCACATTGGGAGCATACACGCTACCCAGCACTATCCGTTGCCCATCTAGCTTTCCCATCAACAATACATATCTGCCGTTCGTATCTATTTTATGCTCTTGGAGGTCAAACGGCACACCACCTCTTATCCAAATTGCTGCTCCTCTAGCAAAGGCAGAATAAGATGTGTGGAACAGCTTCCTCTCCATTTCTTTTGCATCTTACCCGCTTCTGAGTGAGTAAGGTGCGTTTCTTGGAGCCGCGCAATATGCACTTTCCTGCGATTCAGTTGTGCTAGTACCCTTTGCCTCTTGTGAATAGAGCCTAATCTTCTTATATTCCAGGATGCATATATGTATCTGTTAGGTTGTGTCATATCGTCTGTCTCTACGTCGTGCTGCGTTTGCCCTGCTGCGACGTATAAGTGTGCCTGTGTCTATGGCTAAACCCGTTACAAACATCCCACTCTGAACTACTAATATTGGGTTCCCCTGAATAACATTAGAGGACCAAACAATAAACGTATTAATAACCAATACATCTAATATAAAAAGACATTTTGCAATCGCTCGTGGGGGGGGGTGGCGACCGCTCGACTCCACATAGCCATGGCATGTGCCAGTACCCTTCAATTCCAGTTCCCGGCCGGGCCCTGCACAAAGTAAATTTAAACATAGTTTGCGGAATATTAATGCTAGATCCCCCACATCCCACATTGTACTTATCTGCAACCGACAGTGTCAATAATCTGTAATCGCAGTGAGTCCGGTTCAGTAGTCATTCACAGTTTGTGGGGTCACCACCGGAAACAGCGCCAAGCTGCTTTCAGAATCGGAGTGTTCCTCTGGATCGTCCGAGGATCCCACTGTTTCTGCCACAGAAGTCGCATCTTGTTCCGCTAATGCTGCCGCCGTCAGCAGAGCATTGGCCTGGCTGTCAGTGATCTGTTCCGGTGTAGGGCACTGCCGTCGAGAGAATCCTTCTTGCCTGTGTCTGCCCATTGTTAATGTGTCTCCGCTACCACTCTGCGTCCCGGAGCCTTGGCTTTCTTGTGAGCGGTTTGTCGGGGGATGTGGAGTTAACGTTACTTCGACCCATTCCGTAGCTTCTTCAGGATTGTCAAAAACCAAAGTTTTCTGGTTATGCATAATCTTCAGTTTTGCCGGGAAGAGCATGGCATACTTTAAATTGTGGTGTTGCAGCATCTTCTTGACTTCTCTGAACGTGCTCCTCGCTTTCTGCACTGCCATCGTAAAGTCAGGGTAGATGGATATTCGTTTGTTTTCAAAGTGCAGGGGTCATTCTCTCTGGCAGCGCGCAGTATAGTATCTCTGTCTTTATAATTTAAAATTCTAGCAATTAGGGGCCTGGGCGGTGCCCCTGGGCACGGGGGCCGGGGGCACTCTATGCGCTCTCTCCACCGCATATAATTGCGACAACCCTTCTTTGGCCACGTTATCTCTGAGCCAGTTTTCCACAAAGGTCGTTGGGTTTGTACCTTCACTTTTCTCCGGAATTCCAAGGAGTCGTATATTGTTACGACGTGATCTCCCTTCTGCATCGTCTAGTTTGTTTTGCATGTCTTTCAATTGACGCTTCACTTGGTCTAGTTGCGTCGTAGTGGCAGTCTGTTGCGGTACCAGATCATCCAGTAATATTTTGTGGTGCTTGACTTTGTCAGCGAGCTTGGTATGGTCCGCTTTAGTAGTGTAAAGTTGGTGGAGAGCGTCCCTATTTGTGATTCTATAGCTACTCTCGATTCCCGTATTTCTTTGAGTATCAAGTCCAGTTTGTCGTTACTTGCTGCAGTGGGCGGCACCACTTCCAGCGCCGAGCCCTGCGTGTCTTCCATGTGTGGAGGGGCACCGCTATCCCCAGCAGGCGGGGGCTCCTGTTGTTTCATTTTTGGTCGGCCCATGCTGTGTACCAGGTAAGTCAAAGGGGGTAAGATGAGTGAGGACAGTCAGCGGGGTGCACCGCACCGCAGTCCAGGGCCCGTGTGCCCAATATGCTGTGGCTGTATGTCGTACTCGCCGCTGCTGCCCGTTGTTCGATCGTCTTCCTCCGCTATTCAGTCGCGTCCTAGGTCGTTTTAGCACCAGCACCACCACGTTTGTTGGTCTCGAGTCTAGGTCAGCACTGCCTCCCCGAGTACCCCGTGTCGTGAAGTTTCCTCTGTCTGTTCCGGCTCCGTGGAGTTCAGGACCGCCAGGTGTCTATGTCCGGGCGGCTGAGCACATACCCATCGCTACTCTGCGCTTGTGTCCTTCCTTTGGTGGCTGTTTTTTTGTGCTGCGTTACCGCACTCTATGCGAGCCCCCGACTGACGCAGACCGCGCGGTCCACTCGTTGAGCGGATTCAGATGTCCCAATGCCAATCACAGCGGTGCCCACTATTGCAAGCTCTATCCTCAACGCCTTCATATATAGCGCGGTTCCCCCTCAGCTCATCCGGCCTCCGCCTATCCCAATCACTGCTTTCCAATCCCTCCGGCAATCCTTGTCTTCCACTTATCACGCCCCGTCACATATATATTTCTAGCTTCTGTCCAAGGCCGCTTCGCTTGGCACACTTGTAAATAGTGATATATAATGACTCACTGTATTCTGGCGTAGGAGCACAGATCCGTTAGTAGCGGAGGGGCCTCCACGCGTTGTTCTCGGCTCTGCCCGTATCCCCCTTAACAGCCTACGCAGCAGAGTTTTCCACTTGCCGGTTGTGAAGACCGCTGCTGATCGCAATCGAGATCACAGTAGTAATCCCCGCACTTTCGCGTGCCGCAGTCACCTTAGTCGTCGTGCCTTTGTTCATGGCATACGGACCTTACTGTGTGTCTCCAGTCGTTCCTGCTTCTGTGCCATGCCAGTGCCACAGCCTCTTCACACCATCTTGTGCTTCTTAATCTAGGCTGGTATTTCACAGTGTCTGTTGTATCTTCTCGCCCTGGGAAACCGGTATTCCAGCACTGCAGTGCCCTGCTCCGTTGTGCCGTTTGTGGTATTTCCGATCCTTCAAGCGCTCATCTCATCGGAAGCTCATCCAGCCGCAGGGAACCACCCCCCGATCCGCCATCTTGCGTTTTTCTCCCCGGGCTGGCCTCCTTCGGGTCCGCAGTTTACCAGTACCGTTTTCTACTCCTCAACGTCCGATATGCCCACCGGTGATGACTGTGTGGCGGGTAGTACCTCTCTGCGTACGCATCCGTTTATCGGCACTCCCGGGCTCCCAGCCAGCAGCAGGCCTCCCAGGTTTCAGGCTCCCTTCGTGGGCGTAGACTCCGGGAATCCACTTTTCTTTTCCCCGCTAAGGCAGCAGCGTAGGTTTGGCAACTCCGTCCACCCTCTGCTCCGGTGGCCGTCCCCTGTGTTTAGACTGCCACTGTAGGTGTCAGGAGCTCATCCCGCATCTCGTTTTCTGTATAAGTACGGGGCCCAGCCGGGAGCTCTTCTCCTATGCGTCCGCCATGCTCGGCAGTCGGCCACGCCCCCCCCTACTACCAGTAGTGATTTTATGTGTTTTTTCCCTACATAAAGTCTAAGTAGGTCCTTCCACCTCAGCCCTCCCATGGAGCGTTTAGGGTAGAAATACAGGGTAAGAGTTGGTTTACAGCCACTTTTTAACAGTGTGAGTACACGTTGCACCTGCCACGTGTCTCATAAAGACCACTTCACACCACCACACGTGCTATAGGTATGACGCGGGATGGATGATGTTTATAAACTATTTGTTTACATACTCACACGGTTTGGTTTGTATGTTTTGTTTTTGTTTTTCCTTTCTCTACAGAGTTACTCTCAGTGGTACTATACCAAGAGGGAAGTATCCACCTACATAGTGTTTTTTTAACCCCTCCCCTGATCTAGCGACAGGATTTTCCTTCCATTTTTCACTCGTTAAAAGGAAGTGAACACATAGGGTATATAACCCCCCCCTTCCCTCTCCCCCTTTTTTAGGTCCTGAAGAATGCTACGTACCCTTCGGGGACACCTCAGCAGAAACATGTCGACCACATTTCATACGGTGAAGGGAGAATAATATCCCATACCACCGTTCACTTAGTTTTTAACCACCAAACATTTACCATTTGAATAAAGCATAGCACATGGACTAATGTAATGGTTTTTAAATCACTTATCACTCCCCCACGGCCATGACTTAGATTTAGAAGTGCATCCCTTTCTCCAGGTGTATGCCCGCCCTCTATCAAACCAAGTTTTTAGAGGGCGAGGACAGCCGATGATGAAGCATGACACCGGGCGGTGTGTGAGGCCAGTCCGTAACTTTTTATGAGATGCCCCCACTGGTAGTGCATCTCTATAGAACTCTGTAGATAAACATAGGAATTGATTCAAGGGGAAGCCCACTTTTGTGTATTCATGAGATAGGGGAGGCTGGCTCGCCCTTTGGCCCCGTGCCTCTGGTTCCCACCCTCAGCAACATTGCTGGGGTTAGTCTGTGTGGATTATATATATATGCCAAGGTGTATTGAAGAATGAGTGGGTATATAAGAGTCTGAATGGATGATTTAGTAGGTGCGTGACTGACTGTATAAGTGAGTAATTAAATGTGTCTTACTGAATGCATGGGTTAGTGACTAAACTGTGTGAATGTCTGTATCAGTTTGTCAGTTGGTGTGTAAGTGGATGCATGGGTTGGTGAGTAGCTACATGAGTGTCTATATGGGTTATTGATTGGTTGTCTGACTATCTGTATGGGTGCCTGAGAGTCTGTGTGGGTGGTTGGGGGGGTTTGACTGTGCATAGATGTGTGAGTGGGGGATTCACTGGGTGTATGGGTTCAAGAGTGCATCTGTGAAGGGCTGTATGGGTGGGTGAGTGTGTGTATGGGTGTGTTGGTGAGTGAATGGATGTCTCAGTGGTACATGTGTGAGTAACTTCATATGTGAAAGGCAGTATATGTGAGTGTTGGAGTATATAAATGACTTATGTGAGAGTGAGTGATTGTGAGAGTGGCTGTATGGATGAGTGTGTGCTTGTATCAGTGATTGTATAAGAGAGTAAGTATGTGTTAGTATCTGTGTGAATACGTGAGGTGGTGTGTGTATAACTGTATAGGTGAGTAAATGGGAGTGTGATTGATTCTTTGCATGACTGACTAGGTGTGTGAGTAACTCTATGGATAAGTGGTGGTGTGTGAGTGTCTGTATAGGTGAATGAGTGCATGATAGTGCTGTATTGATGAGTGACTGCATGTATGAGTGTCTATATCGGTGAATGAGTGGATGTGTGTGTAGACCTAGGAATCAGTGAGTGGGTATGTAGTAACTGGTATTGGTGTGTCTATGGTTTCGAAAATGGTAGTCTGTATTTTAGAGTGGATGTATCAAAGGTTATATTAGGGTGTGAGGAGGTGCATCAGATTATCACGTGGATGATGTCATCAGTGATGTCATTTGAGATGTCATCAGTGATGTCACTGACCATGTCATGAATGATGTAATATGTGACGTCATCAGCAGTGCATTGCGGGGGCGCGAGTTATAGTTAGCTCAACTAACTATAACGGCCGAATTTCTCTGGTTTTGTACGAGTGAAATGTCCAACTAACTATAACGTCCCTGAAACCTGTGTTTTTTTAGTGAATTTCTAAGGTTTTTAAATGCTAATTCCTTACTATAACGTCCCTGAAACCTATGTTTTTTTGTGTGAATTTCAAAGTTTTTTTTTTTTTTATATAACTTTTTATTAAACATACATCGGGCACATGGACAACATACAGAGGAAGCATCAAGGTATACATCATATAAATCTTAGGGGTAGTACTAATCATTTTACACAGAAGGAATGTTACGGAGGGAGGGGAATGTCACGGTCAGCAGTACAGGGAGGGGCACAGATTTCTATGTAGGATTTTAAGTTGGACAAGCCTGAGTCGTGCTGTAGATGGCTACCACCCGGGGGGAGGAGACCGCGTCCTGCCAGTCCTCGTCACCTATTTCCAACCCGTCTGTTACCCATTTACTCCGCAGGGCCTGGAGAGGATCTTCGGTGTTATTGACTAATTTTTGGTAGATCAGTGAAATAGTTTTATCAGGTAGGTGGCCATCGAGTATCCTGTCTTCTAGTGGGGAGGCGTCAGGAGGGAGCTTGCTCTCGGGGAGTGCCCGTAGGAGCGAATGGGATATCTGCGCATACCGGAAGTACTCAGTGTTTGCAAGTGCATATTCCGCTTGGAGCTCAGTGAATGTCTTGATCCCTCCCGGGCCCCAGATGTCTTTAACTTGAGAGATGCCAATACGATCCCACCTGTCAAATCCTTTTGTTTTCCATAGGCTACCTAATATCTCTGAGTCCCATAGCGGGGTAGACATCGTTAATTGTCGGCCCCACCCGAGTGAGGTGGACGCCCGTGCCAGACGCGGACCGTATGCTTAGTAGGCCCCGTCAAGACATATTTCCGGGGTCTTGCATATAATGCCCTATTATAATTACCCCCAGGTAGTATCCACTTATCCATCGCATAGCCAGGATCATCAACTCTTCCATAGGTACCGTGGTTAACTGCTGCCAATTGCGCAGCCCAATAATATTTTTTAATATCCGGGAGGCTGATGCCTCCGTCATACCAGTTTAGCGTCAGTTTGGTTAGGGCGATTCGAGGTCGCCCCTCCCAAAGCAGCTGCCTCTGTAGTCCTTCAATTTCCTTAAAATATTGCGGGGGAATGGGATCCAGAGTATTATGTAATATGTACAGGAATCGCGGCAGGGACATCATTTTGAACAGAGTAGCTCTACCCAAGAGGGAGATGGGAAGTGATTTCCACCTGGCTACATCTGCTTTAAGTCTGCTCAGAGGGGGAAGGAGGTTATGGTCATAGCGGGATTGGGGATCTAGGGAGATAAAAATACCCAAATACTTGAAGCCCACCGTGGTAATTTGTATTGGACAATCTCGGGGAGCAGGGGTCGATCCCCACTCAAGACGAATAGGGAGGACTTATTCCAATTGACCGTGAAGCCAGAGAGTCTACCAAAGACTTTAAGGATATCTAACACTACTATCAAAGATCTTCTGGGGGACGCAAGGTAGAGCAATATGTCATCTGCGTATAATGAGATGCGGTCCTCACATTCCGAAGACCACTTCAATCCTCTCACTCTAGGGTCACGTCGTATCCATGCTACCAAAGGTTCAAGGGCCAATGCGAATAGGAGGGGGGAGAGCGGGCAGCCCTGACGGGTTCCCCGGCTGAGCTGGAATGTGGTGGAAATCTTATTGTTAACAACTACCTGGGCCAAGGGTTCATTATACAAGAGTCGCACCCACTGAATACATTTCGGGCCAAATCCCAGTTTTGACAGCACCGCCCAGAGATATGGCCACTCGAGTGTGTCGAATGCCATTGTCGCGTCTAAAGAAGCTATTATCGCAGGTTCCTGAATGGTATGCGCTCTCCCTATCACACCATGCACTCTTCGGAGATTCAATGCCGTGTTTCTGCTGGGTATAAATCCGGACTGGTCCGGGTGGACCAGTTCACCAATTACTTTGATAAGGCGATTGGCCAAGAGTTTGGCGAGAATTTTAGGCTCCGCATTCAGGAGGGAAATTGGCCTATATGAGGCACATTCTGTCCTGGGTTTACCCTCTTTATGAATAGCCACTATGGTGGCTACCCTCTGATCTCTAGGCAACATGCCCAGTTCCCTAGACTCCTCAAACATAGATTTTAAATATGGCGCTAGTTTATCAGGTTGTAGCTTATAAAGCTCAATGGGGAGCCCATTGGGGCCAAGTGCTTTGCCTGAGTTCAGGGAACGGATTGCTTGCGCAATTTCGTCCGCTGTTAACTCACCATCCATAAGGTCGCGATCACTTAGTGACAGACAGGGGAGTGCGATGTCTCGTATCATTTCTTGTGAGTCTTCCTCAGAACCCCCGTCAAAGTTTTTTTAAATGCTAATTTCTGATTGTAATGTCCAAAAAATGCTTTTTCAAAATTACAGGAGAAGATGGATAGTGACTGGCTAATTCATCAGTGCACACATACAGGTTGAGTGCATGGATAAGTGTATTAATAGCACCTGAAGGCATAGATGAGTCATGGAGTAGTGCCTAGGTGAATAGATGAGTGCAACAGTAGGATCTGGGTGATTCTATAACTGCAAGGGTAGTGTGTGGGTTATTACATGACTGCATAGGTAGACACTGCATGATTCTATGACTGCATAGGTACTACATAAGTAGTGCCTGGGTGATTCCATGACTACAGGGGTAATATTTGGGGGATTACTGGAGTACATAGCAAGTGAGTGAGTGATTTCATAAGTGCATGAGTACTGCTTCAGTGATTGCAGGAGTAATGAGGTAGTGACTGAGTGAATAAAGGAGTGCAAAGGTAGTGCCTGGGTGATTTCATAACAGCATGATTACTGGCTGAGTGATTACATAAGTACAAAGGTAGTGCCTCCGTGATTGAAGGAGTGCAACGGTAGTGCCTTGGTGATTATATAAGTGCATGAGTAGTAGCTACATGATTGATAGAGTGCATGGGTAATACCTTGGAGATTGCAGGAGTGCATAGGTAGTGCCTGGATGATTGCATGAGTGCAGGAGTAATGCCTGAGTGATTAGAGCAGTGCATATGTAGTGCCTGTTGTAGTAATCTGTTGAAATGCCAAAGCCAACATGAGATCTAAGAACTTCAAATTATCAAAGTCAGAGGTAATATCCTTGGATAGATTACCTAGGAAAAGTGACAATGGAGAAAGTGAGGACTGCAAATGAAACATTGAGGTGAGTTGGGACCAAATATTTTTCTAAAAAGAAGCTGTGGGAGGACAATGCAATAAAAGGTGCGTAAGATCCCCATTAGGATGATCACATGACCAACATTTTGTATTTGTGTTTGTGGAAAATTTTGCAGTGGTGGATGAGGAAGATAAAGTCTGTGATGCATAAGAATAATGACTGAGAAGTAGAGGCTGTTCTAGAGAGTCTATGCATTTTATCCCATATCTTGTTCCAAAAAAGATTGTCCAGGTACATCCCAAATCTGATTCCCAGTGGAGCTCCACTTTAGTTTTAGGTCTTGTCATATTTGGAGAGCAAAGAGGTCTGTAAATGGGTGACACTTTAGAGATGGAGGCTAGAATAGAGCAAAGAGAAGATTGTGATGCAGAAGAAGACGAGAATATTGGTAATGAGTAAAGAACATCCAGAATAATATTTATGAGAATAAGATATATAGGCAAAAAAGAGCGAGGGCAACTAAACATTTGTTGAAAGTGTGAAAAAGAAAAAGGAGTATCATCAGAAAATAAATCACTGACCCATACTATACCTTTTTGAGTACAAGATTTCCAAAAAAACTATTTAATATTTATAATGATGAGACTGTTATATCAAAGAGGAGAATGTAGGAAAAAATCACGAGTCGTGTTTTGTGGCTGAAAATAAGGCTTAACAGGACACAAGTATGTTTAAAAAGCAGGGAAGCTGTGATATAAGTATTAGAGAAAAAGGACAAAAACTACCTGGGCATGAAAGGGACAAGTAAAGAACATTCAATGTCCAACCATAAGGGAGTAAACGGAGACTGCGATGAAGAAATCTTCCTAGAAGCTTGTCTTACGCAGAAAGCCTTATGGTATAGCAGGAAATCTGGAAAATTAACCCCACCTGCCTGCTTAGTTTTTGAAGTTGAATGAAAGACATTCTGGATTTTTTATTACTCCAAAGAAATGTAGAAATTTAGAATCCAATTTCTTTACGAATGTGACAGGTATGTACACTGGAGTCATGGATAGAATATATAAAATAATGAGTGATATCATCATTTGGATTGAGTCAAGACGACCCAACCAAGAAAGAAACAGAGGATTCCATGACGAGAGGAGTTTATCAACCCTTTTCAAATAATCTTTGGTATTTAGAGCTACAGAATCCTTAATGGAAGGAGTAAACCAGACTCCCAGGTACTTGATCTTGGAAGTACTCCAATGAAAAGCATGTGGCTGTAAAAGATTAAACCAGGAAGGGGTGGGAGCACACTGCTTCACCTCCAGCACAGTTGCCCCTTAGCATTATGGTAAATGCAGTTCGTAATACATGCTTACTTGAGATTTTACTGGAGTGTTCCACCAAAGTTGGTGCAGGTTAGTGCTGTACATCTCTAGACACGTGTTTCTGGATTTCATCTGTCATTATTAGAGATAAAAACGAATTTTATATGGGGTTGCTGAGCAGGCTGCCACAATCCTTACAGGTCTCAGTACCTCTCACAGGCGCACAGGTGCATCTCCACAAGCTCGTCAGCTCAATGGCTCAAGGGAGCCTTTTCAAAACAGGAAGGGGTGGGAGCACACTGCTTCACCTCCCAGCACAGTTCGCCCCTTAGCATTATGGTAAATGCAGTTCGTAATACATGCTTACTTGACTGTTTGAAAAGGCTCCCTTGAGCCATTGAGCTGACGAGCTTGTGGAGATGCACCTGTGCGCCTGTGAGAGGTACTGAGACCTGTAAGAATTGTGGCAGCCTGCTCAGCAACCCCAGATGAAAATCGTTTTTTGATCTCTACTGATGACGGATAAAATCCAGAAACACATGTGTCTAGAGATGTACAGCACTAACCTGCACCAACTTTGGTGGAACACTCCAGCAAAATACCAAGTAAGCCTGCACTACAAACTGCATTTACCATAATGCTAAGGGGCGAACTGTGCTGGGAGGTCAGAAGTGTGCCCCCACCCCTTCCTGTTTGAAAAGGCTCCCTTGAGCCATTGAGCTGACGAGCTTGTGGAGATGCACCTGTGCGCCTGTGAGAGGTACTGAGACCTGTAAGAATTGTGGCAGCCTGCTCAGCAACCCCAGATGAAAATTGTTTTTTGATCTCTACTGATGACGGATAAAATCCAGAAAAACATGTGTCTAGAGATGTGCAGCACTAACCTGCACCAACTTTGGTGGAACACTCCAACAAAATACCAAGTAAGACTGCACTACAAACTGCATTTACCATAATGCTAAGGGGCGAACTGTGCTGGGAGGTCAGCAGTGTGTTCCCACCCCTTCCTGTTTGAAAAGGCTCCCTTGAGCCATTGAGCTGACCAGCTTGTGGAGATGCACCTGTGCGCCTGTGAGAGGTACTGAGACCTGTAAGAATTGTGGCAGCCTGCTCAGCAACCCCAGATGGAAATCGTTTTTTGATCTCTACTGATGACGGATAAAATCCAGAAACACATGTGTCTAGAGATGTACAGCACTAACCTGCACCAATTTTGGTGGAACACTCCAGCAAAATACCAAGTAAGCCTGCACTACAAACTGCATTTACCATAATGCTAAGGGGCGAACTGTGCTGGGAGGTCAGCAGTGTGCTCCCACCCCTTCCTGTTTGAAAAGGCTCCCTTGAGCCATTGAGCTGACGAGCTTGTGGAGATGCACCTGTGCGCCTGTGAGAGGTACTGAGACCTGTAAGAATTGTGGCAGCCTGCTCAGCAACCCCAGATGAACATCGTTTTTTGATCTCTACTGATGACGGATAAAATCCAGAAACACATGTGTCTAGAGATGTACAGCACTAATCTGCACCAACTTTGGTGGAACACTCCAGCAAAATACCAAGTAAGCCTGCACTACAAACTGCATTTACCATAATGCTAAGGGGCGAACTGTGCTGGGAGGTCAGCAGTGTGCTCCCACCCCTTCCTGGCTGTAAAAGATTATTTAAAAGAGAACTTTGTATGGGGCAGAATTTCTGTTTTATCTGAGTTTTCTTATAACTGGAGACCCAGGAAAATTGAGCAATTTTTTGAAGCAAGACAAGTACAGTTTAGTCTGGGTTTTTGAGGAAAATGATTATATCATAAGCAGAAAGTTCCAAGTGTTTATCCCCATAATGAAAACCAGCAATTGCTGTATTGTTTTGAATACGGGACAGGATGGGTTTGAGAGTAATGAAAACACACAAACGGGGAGATAGCGGACAGCCCTGACGGACACCCCACTTCAGAGAAAAATAATTGGAAATGTTACTATTGACAAAAACAGAACTCATGGGAGATTTATAGAGTAAAGAAATAAGTGAAATGAAGTGAGGACCCAGCCCATGCCAGGGAAGTGATTTGAGTAAGAACGTCCAATCTATGAGATCCAAAGCTTTCTCAGTTTCAATAGATATCACAGCTAGGGAACACGATAAAAAAGATGCTTTATTCAATACATTAACGCATAGTCTAGAATTGTCAGATGCCAATCTACCTTTGACAAATCCAGATTGCTCCTTACCTATCATTGAAGGTAAGAGAGGCTCAAGACGTAAGGCTAACAATTTGGCAAAGATGTTATAGTCAACGTTAACTAAAGTTATTGGTCTGTAATTCTTACAAAATTTGGGGTCTTTGCCTTCTTTAGGGATGAGACAGATAGTTGCCTCCTGGAAAGAGCCGCCTGCAGAGCCAGAGCTTAAGAAAAACTGGAAAAGAGATAACAATTTAGGAAGAAAAATACTGAAGAAGTGAAGCAAGTATTTTACAGTGAAACCATCAGGTCCTGGGGTTTTACCCATCTTAAGGGGTTGAAGAGCCTGAAGGATTTCTGATATGGATATGTCATGTCCTAAAGGAGAAAAGTCTAGATGCTTGCAATTGGGATTAACAACATCTTTTAAATAGGTATTGATTTGAGACAGATGAGCAGGAGAGTTAGGAGTACAAAGAGTATGGTAATATTTTACAAGCTTAGCCAAAACCTCATTATCCTTCCTGTACAAGGTATTACAGACTCTAGTGTATGGCGAAAATAATTAGCCAGGAGCTTTACCATTATATTGCGACCATCATACTAAGGAGCACTACTTTAAAGTAAAATAGAAGAAGCTTTATCTGTAGTCATTTTATTAAAATGCAATTTTGCTAGTGTAGGTTGTTGTAAATCAGATGCCAAAGATGAAGAGTAATATTGATGTTCTAAGCGTTTTTATTGTTTGATAATATGGATTGGTGTTGCTTGATAAAACTTTTCTTCTCTTTAGAAACAAAATCAATGATGTGCCCACGAGCAGCAGCCTTGAAGGTATCCCATAATAGCTGAGGAGTAATATCAGTAGCCTCATGAATGTTAAAAAATTCCTCAGTAAAAGTAGTAAAAGATGAGGAAAAAGCTGGGTCAACCACAAATGTGAATTATTGAATCTTCATCTTCTAGTTTGAATGTACCGGGAGCAGATCAAAATCTGTAACAACTGGGGCATGGTCAGAGATCACAATAGGTTCAATTAATGAATTAATAAGGTTTTGAGAAAGTGCTTTACTTACAAAAATATGGTTTCAGCCTAAAAACAGAGCCATGTTGGGGAGAGAAAAAAAGAAATTTCCCATCTAGAGGGATTACAGAGTCTCCAAGAGTCTACAAGGAGACGTTGCATGAGAATAGTGTGAAACTGTGTATTTTATGAGTTACAAATTTGACTAGAGACTGGCGGCCAACAAAAGGATCCACAATTTGATTGAAATCCATCCCCAAAATAAAAAAGTTATTATCATACTGCAAACATTTTTGGGAATTTGCAGGCCAAAAGGAGTAATCTATTTGAGTAGGGCCACAGATTTTGAAAACCGTTAAGGAGATATCATTAATAAGTAATTAAGCAATAAGCCATCTCCTTTCAATACCAGACTCCTGGAAGATAGCTACTCACGTATATGTTTCTAATGGCATAAGAGTACTACTACATTCTTTGTAGCGGAAGCTGAAGAAACAAAAACTGAGCCAACGCATCCATGTTTAAGTTTAAGAGCTTCAAATTCGGTAAGGTGGGTTTCTTGAAGAAGGACCAGGTCAGGATTATACTTGGCTAAATGCAACAAAATTCTGTGCCTTTTTGTTGGGGTAATAAATCCATTGAAATGCCAGGAAATAACTCTGAATGATAAGACAAGCAACAATATATAGACATAGACGTTCTTCTGTGTTAACAAGCTCTACAAACATGGAAAAATCAGGAAGCAAGGGAAGAAGGGAGAAGGAGAATGACCAAAAATATAAGTAAAGTGAGAAAGGGGAGAAGATCAGGAAAGAAGAGACAGTACATGTCAAACATTGATGATTGTAGAAACATACCTGTTAAAGATGAACATTAGGGTGGGGTTGATGAGAGCACAGGGTGAAGAAGGCACAGCAAGGGATCAAAACGGATTGACGAACAAGTGGAACTAAACATTACAATAACACAATTGACAACAAGGAACCTGCAAAGAGAAAGAGGTTAATTAGTAAAGAAAATACAATTGCAGCAAAATTATCTAAGAGAACATATGCAAAATAGAGGCCAAAGTCTATACATTTGCGGAGACTCATGAAGTTTGTTCATCTCGTAGACGGACCAGAAGTATCCATGGAACTGGTGTAATGAAGACGAAGAAAGTTTCGAAGATCCGCAGGTGCTGTGTAGGAAGACGTTTTGTTCTGAAAAGTCACTTTAAAGAGGCAGGGGTGAAACAGTCCAAAGCGAGTACCGAATGAGCAAAGTTGTGGACAAAGATCTTCTTCCTTCTGGCCATCATGGCTTTTGTAACATCTTGTGATATTAATATCTTTCTCCCCTACCAAAAGAGTTGCTGTTTGGATTTTGCTGCGTTGAGGAATTTCAACAAGTCAGTAAAGTCAAGAAAGAAAACAATCACTCTCCTGGGCCTAGGTTAGGAAAAGATAGTTGAGGGCGAGGACCTACCCTAGGTCCCCTCTGAATATGCAATACAGTAGAAGATGATAAGCCCACTAACTGGGGCAAGAAAGTAGTAAAGAATGAGATGGAGTCATTGCCTTCAAGTCCTTATTGAAAACCATGAAGGTGAAGGTTGTTACACCTGTTTCTATTTTCTAAGTCTTCTGATTGCAATTTTACCATTTCCACCTCCATTTCCAGAATTTAAATTTTAATCACTTCATTCTGCACATCACTAATATGTTCCTCCAGTGCTGAGACTTTTGTTTCCATTTGAGACCATTTGTCCTCTAGACTTTAAATGTGAGTGTTAATTTCCTCAACAAATGGACACAATGCTCTTATTTCATCCAACACGAGTTCAACTGAAATAGGTGAAGACGTTTTTGACATTGGAAGGCGGGTCCTGTTTGATCTGTTTATGTGTAGACGAAGCATTGATGGTTGAGAGAGGGCAGAGATGAGGAGGACATCTTAGAGGCAGTTGATGATAAAATGTTTGTAGTAGGGCGAAGGACCACTTTTAAAGAGCATGGCAACTTCTGAGAGGAGGAAACCACCTGATGAGAAGAAAATGTATGTTTCTTTAGTCTGCCCATACAGTTTGCATTGCCACATTCAAAAAACAAGCTAAAGACATTATAGGCATCATAGAAGAGTTATGTTATTAATTGTCCAAAATACCAAAATGACTAGCACAGCTATGTGAAGCAGGATAGGAAAAGAAATCTTTGAGGAAAAGCACAAGGAGGTAGAATTTATTGGCAATGACCTTTCAACTTGAATATTACAGCATTATAAAATCTGGGGAACATGATACAATGTACCAATGAGATGGCCACCTAATGTGAGGAGAAAGACTGCAGACAATGAAGCAATGCATGAAGTTCCTAAAAAACGGCAACAATAAGCAGTTCCCCTCTGGCCATTTGATGAAAAAATGAATAGGGGTGCTTCATGTGGGCAACATGCAGAAGGAAAGGTCCCCTCACCTTGTAAGATACATGCAGGGATCATTAAAATATTGAAGTGAAACCAGTAGCAAACATAATAGTAGTCAGGAATATAGTCTCCTTCGAGAATTAGCAAGAAATAGCTTCAGGTGAACAAAATCCTCTTAGAAATCCAAAAGCCACTCTTAGGGTGAGAGCGAGAGTTCCATGGTAAACGCTTGCTTATTATACAATGGCCACCGCTATGAGGTAAAAAAGAACAAGCATGCATACAGCTTCAAAGTGGCCCAAAAACGGCAACCAAAGGCAATTCCGTGCTCACCAAGCAGTGTGCTTGCAATATCAGCAGCTCATTTTGGAAAACAATTGTAGTGTGAAGGCTCAGTAATCAGCAAGTGCATCTGGCAATGTGCGGAGCTTCTCACTCAAGTGGCCATCTTGGCTGGCCGTCAATCTCTGCCCCTGATATATGTATTTGTATTCTCCAGGGGCAGTGTCCAAGTGACCTTTACCATCTCTGTTTTTAATTAGGAACATTGGACATCTGAGTCTCAGTGTAGTGGGCAGAGGCTGTGGAATAGTGGTCCAGCTGTCTCTGGCACACACAGCATGATTATCAGGTGATGACCCACAGAAAGAAATGTCATCTATGCCTTCAGTCATCTCTGCTTCGACCAACCTTTATTCGCCATGAATTTCTATTGTCGTGTCAGGAAACTGGTATGAAATTTGAAACAGAGGCCAGCAAAACCCACTGCAGGTAGTGTTATGATTCGCAATGTACCCCAATATAGGCCTGGGTAGTCACCTAACCTTTCACCTACATTTACCCTGCCCTTGTACTACATAACGGGTTTGGTGCTGATCTTTTACCTAGTCAGGTGCTACATAAATGTTGTGTGGTTTTCTCCAAAAACCAGCCTCATTTATTATGCATGAGGATTCTCGGAATCACAGCAGGATTACCATCTTCTGCATATTAACTATGTATAATGTTCATCACTATCGTCATCCTCGGCCGACATGACACAGCAAGGTAGAACCCCTAAGGGTACCTCTTGGGTACACAAACACTATATCTTTGCTGGGGTAGGCAGAGGAGAAAGACTTCCATGCTGACAAGAGACACTGAGGTTCCTGCACGCAGACACTCCAGCACGCATTGGTCTGACATCCCTCGTGCGGTGTCCATATCGAGACCAAGACGGGTCCTTCGTTCTCTCACATCAGGTAATGGGGTTGGCTTTATCCTAGGGGGATTCTTAGCTATACACCTACATACATGCTAGGTACATTTAGGTACATCTAGTTAGGTTTAGCATCGTAGGAGTATGCATTACTACTGTCATGTGTGTATATGCCTGCATATGTCCATTGTTTTAGCACTATGGTAGAATTCTACCATCTATTTACTCTGTTGGTGCTTATAACCGTATACATCTGTATCTGTCTTATGGTTGTTGCAGCACAAGTATTTTACACTAGAATGACGCTGGTTCAATAAATGCTTATTGAAAACATCCCCATCGTTTTTTCTGTGTATCTCTCTGAGACAAAGTGAGCACGAGTGACTGAGCGAAAAGTACTGTACTGTTTCCATGATCCCTGAGGGGTCAGGGTTGTCATGTTCGATAGTTGCCAGAAACGATTCTCTCCTTGGTAAGAGGGGTTCATAGTGGTACTGTGAGCTAGCTGCTTTACAGGTGAACATATCCGGTCAGGGTGTCGGGAATCAGTCTGGACACCAATCCCACAGTTTATGTTGTCTAAATGCGCAGATTCTATATAGATTTATAGAAACTACACAACAGTAGAGCATATTTGATAGTCCATTATCAGAGAAATAAATTTGAAGCAATACCACCAGATGCTGAAATATACCACCGATCTAAGAGCAAATGCTGCTTGTCATTCACCTCAGAACAAATACAGCTCGTCATCCTTCATTAGAGGAAGCTGCAGTGCATCAGTCTAAGCAAATTCCAGGGCATTCTTCCATTTAAGTTTGTCATGGCTGGAATTCAGTACTTTTACATTCCTAGCTTGTCAGGGGGATACATTTTAAAAAGCTATATTCTGTATACCATCAACTTACTGTGACACTACAAAGGCATATACTTTATTTCTATAACATAAATATTGCTCGGGTGGTTCCATTTTGCTTTGCCCTACTCTGGGTCAACAATGCCCCATTTACTCATTCATCTATATTGGCTAATACAATGTTTTACAAACATAATGGATGAAATATCCAATAAATAAATCATAAAAACACATCTGTAAAAGTTATCCATTGACTTCAAGCTACACTATAACTTTTATTATAATTGTTTAATCACTATAAGGGAGAGTAAAGTCACCACATTTCTAATAACATTATTCGTTATCACCATATTCAACATTTCCCTGAGCTCACTTTCATCACCTTCTTTAGTGTCTAAAAAGACATCATTCTCCGGATTTGCTTCCCCTGCTTACAGAAGAAAATACACAACCTCAAACCCCTGCCAATCATTTTTCGACCATTGCAACAATACATTTAGCTATTCCAAGAGAACCCTGAATAACATCTGACGCTGGAAAAGCAGGATGATGACACTCCTTTGAAGATGGCATAAAACTGAAGACTCTGGAAATCTTTACATTTCAAGCACTGTACATCTTCAGCAGTAGGTGGCGCTAAATCATCCTAGTTGAAAAACCACACCATTTTCTCCAGCCCGATCTACAACATTTTGCACACATAGCACTCATTCATCACTTAAGCAAGGATTTTTTCTTTTACTTCACTACCGAGAAGAACTGCAACATCTTCCAGTTCACTTCCCCAATCATAACATCAGTGCTCTTTGTGGCCGTCAATTTTAGAGGTCGTAGACATTTGGGCGATGCTTCTGAGACTTGTATTCCTCCTGCAAAAAAGTGGTGCAACAAGTAAGTTAATGATTGTGCTGTGGATCCTCCCACACCTCCATTGAAACTATTGGAATCATGAGCTCCACCCTGCTATATTTCTCCACACAGTCTTGGACTGATCTTAGTAGTCTTGGACTCTACAGCCTCCCTAACAGGTGGTGATACTCAGGGATTAGATTTTGGGTCCACTACCTTGGTGACATCATCTAAGTTTGGGTTCTCTTCTCAGTTTCACATGAGTGGCCCAATCTGCTTCTTTTTTTCTGCCTTTTTATCCACCACCAATCATGCATATCTGACTATGATTCATGTAATTGCTCGACAGCCATTCATGATGAACTCTTCCAAAACTATGGCCTCAGCTGTCCATGTCTCTGACTGTACTTATGTTTCCTTCCACTGACATGTAGACTATCTCCTTATCTACTAGAAATATCAGAGTAATATTCAACCCTTTCATGCCTATGGAATTTTGTATTACTACTTCGCCAGAGAAGTATTAAGAATTTCACACATGTACAATTACATTTTTTCCCAATGTATACCATTAAATCGCTCAGCTCAACTGTACTAGTTAAAATAGATTACTGTAACAGTCTGATAATTAAGAGGAATATACCTTTGTGGATTTAGGGCCAGATGTACGACGATTTTTAGCATGCGCAAACGGGTTTTAGACCTGTTTGTGCACGCTAAAAACCTTGGGCCCATGTACAAAACCTATTTTGCGAGTCGCTAATCAATTAGCGACTCGCAAAATAGGTTTGCGACTTGCTATTAGGAAGGGGTGTTCTCTTCCTAATAGCGACTCATGAGCCATGTATGAATGTTTTGCGACCACAGTTGCGGTCGCAAAACACTCGCAAATTACCACCTACTTCAAGTAGGTGGTAATGCAATCGCAAATGGGAAGGGATCTTAAGGAGACCCCTTCCCCTTTGCAAATGCATGCAAAAATATTCTTTAAGGGCAGGCAGTGGTCCCAGGGACCACTGCATGCCCTTAAAAAATGAAACGAAAACGTTTCATTTTTATTTTTTTAAATGCATGCCGTTTTCCTTTAAGGAAAACGGGCTGCTTTAAAAAAAAAAACCTGCTTTATTTAAAAGCAGTCCCAGACATGGTGGTCTGCTGAGCCCAGCAGCCCACCATCCCTGGGAGGGCCAGCCATTCCCAATGGGGTCGCAAAATGCGAGTGCCTCATTAATATTAATGAGCCTCACATCTTGCGACCCCATTGGGAATCGCAATCAGTGTCTCTGACACTGTTGTACATAGTAAATTGCAACTCGCAATTTGTGACTCACAATCGAGTGCAAATTGCTAGTCGCAATATACTATGGTCGTACATCTGGCCCTTAGTGTATGTTGCATAAATAAATAAACAAATAAATAAATAAATACATTGATCATGCTCTTTATTCCTTAAGCACGATCAATCTAAACGCTGGTAATGTAGCTGTAAAATATGTTACTAAAATTAGCCATGAAATACATTATTTAAAATGTAAATAAGTATACACATTTCAAAAGTGACCTTACGTGATCATGAAAGAGCCATGGAATAATTAGCAAATACCTCCAGATGATGCGTTCCTAAAATAGCTGAAATGCCAATTTAAGTAGAAAAGTTCCAAAGTGTTTAATGACTAAATACATATAGATAATTTTATGTTACTCATTAAATATATAACTAGATGGAGCGTTGTGACATCTTGTTGACTTTCATATGCATAAACCTCCTTTTTTGCGGGCTTGGCATAAGTGATGTGTGAAGGTTCACTGTCAATTGCACCATGTCACTGGCATTAAGACTGAATAGGCATATGTGTTATAAAAACATAATTCATGTGAAACTCAAGTAAACGATTAAGAATATTGTTAAATTTACTTGCTGGGATACATCTTTCATACCATGGTTAGGTTTCATCTGTGGCAGCGAGCATGCACTTTCGGCGAAATCTATTGTTAACAAAAAAAGCTTAAAAATGGGCTTAGAGCCCTCCCATCACTCACCATTACATACCATTGGTTAGCTTTCACATCACTCTCGTTACCCTGCTTCTGATTGGTCAGTGCCTCCTGCTCCTTCCTGCTTTCTCCAGGCGCTTCTGGAATTCTTTCTCCAGGCGCTTCTGGAATTTGTCCCTGCTGTTGAGATGGACCTAGTATAGCTTCCTGTCTGTGATCAGTGTCCTTCCACTGGCTGCATGCTCCTGCAGGTACTTTTTTCTTTTTAAAGGGTAAATGTCCGTAATCTATCTCCCTCCACGCCATCATGTTGCCTCTTCCCAGCCCTCCTCCCACTGTCCCTTGTGTTGCTTCTCCCCCCGCACCTCTCTTGTGTTGTTTTGGTTTTGTTCATTTGTTCTTTGGCAGTTTTATGTAGCTCAATCTCGACCCAAAGGTATTTGAGCACTTTACATGAGCTATCATCAACAAAACTTGCATATACATCGGGATAAACATCATGAGCATACCCACAACCTACTCTTGGTTAAACTACTTAGATACTGGCTCATAGATGCTGTACACACTGGGTGCTCCTATCCCTTGCTTAAAATTCTCAAATGTGTCTATCTCCCCTAGAAGTTGAATTGTTTGCGTTTCTCACACCCACAATTTTCCACATCATATCCAACAAAAAATATGTGAAGGATGTGAAGGCACCTCACGAAAACACCACCATGGGAGCTACTGATAGGTTCTCATCACTGTGCTCCGATTATCATCACTGGCAGCCTCCACATCCACAAAAAATTTGTGAAAAGATGTGCACAACTAAATTGAAATGAAAATGTGAAAAAAGTAAAATAAGCACCCTGAAATGTGTTTGTGTGCCTATCAACCTTGACCCCCTACTATAAGAGCAATGGAAGAAAGTTTTTCTTGCTCCTACAATGTAAAAACGAGCTAGACAGTCACTGGCACTATTTCCAATTTTAATCACTGCTGTGTGTTTGCTCACATTAAAAACCAAACCTACTGTCGTACTCCATCAGTTTGTTATGAGAAGCCAACATGTTTCATTGCCTTTTAACAATTTCCGGCAATTTCTTCAGGGCTAGGGGTCAATCCTTGCCACACTGTGAATTCAATAATGTACCCGGTGGTTGCCCCCACATTGCATACCAGCAGCCACCTTTCCTAGGTTTGTGTACGCGTCCACAATACCCCAGTGTACTTGTTACTGTTGCTCTTCGTCAGCCGTTCGTTAGTTAGCGTCTGGCTTACTCACTCCGCGCTCTTTACATGAGCACCAGCCACATTATACACGGACATGTTAATCTTTTAGGCATGGGGAGATAAAGTAAGCATCGTCCCCTCAAACATTGTTCCTGCTCCCACCCTCCTCCCTCGCAGCTCCCATGTTCTTGCTTCCCCCTCCTGCTGTTCACTGTTGCTGCTCACTCCCTTCTCCCCTGTACCTCCTACCTTTGGCTTTCTGTGGTGATGTCATTTCTTGCACATTCCACATTCCAGAACCTCTCCTCTGGAATGCGGAATGTGGTGTGGGGTTTGAGGTCTAGTTATGTTCTACGTTTGTCAGTTGCTGCTGGACTGCGGATGCTGTGGTCAATAAATTTAATACTTGAACATCAGGTTTCATGATTAACCTTTTTGTCCCAGCAACGTACCACTATCTGGTCACAGATAAGCTGCTACGTAAAATTCTCGAACTCACATTCTGCAGCTAACATGCGTAAAACTGCTACATATGTGTCAATGGACTCATCCTGCAATTGCTCCCTAGTGAAGAATTTGTGCCCGTTTACAATCAAACTAGATTGAACATCGAATTGTTTTTCTAGTTTATTTACAGCCAACTCATACTCATCCAACTCATCACCATCCTGCTGTAATTGGAATAGTGGCAAATGCTCATAAATGGACAGACCCTCAAACCCCAGATTGTGTTCCACTAAGAATCTTTTACGTTCTGGGCGATACCTATTGCCCCCAATGGCTCCCAGGTATTTGGTGAAAGCCCTGTACCAATTCCTCCAAGGGATGGGTGGATCACTAGGTGATTGGAGAACAGGGGGAGGAGCATTGAAATTCTGCAAGGTGGCCATGAGGGATAGAACCCCCAAAAAAACGAATAATGAGTTTGGACCTCAGCAGAATTACACCAAAACTGTAATAAAACAAAATTACTAGTCTTGTTAATTCATACAACGTTTGTGTGTGAATCACAGATGATGCACAAATTCATAAGAACATTGAAGTAGAAAAATCTGGACTGCGTGTGCACGTCACAGATGCGCAATTCTCAGTTCTCTACGTTGACTTGTTTGCGTGTACGTATCACGGATGCTCTGCACGCACACAGAGAAAAGCAGCAAATGTGTGTGCACCACAGACACTTTTTATCCTGATCACGTGTGTTGAAAAACCCTCATGCTGTTATGCACCTCAGTGTGTGTGTATCACAGAAACTTGGACCACTGGCGGGTCGAGTTTGAAAATGGAGTTCGTCAGTGAATCAGGACGTACGCCGGGGAAAGATTCCAATCGGTGAATCAGCATGTACACCGGAGAAAGACTGCCAATCCCAAACCAGTGTGACCGCTGAAGAGGAAAACGCGAAGTCGCTGATGAACCCGATCCAATATGGCCACTGACGTTATTGGAGGAAGAACGTGATTACGCTGGAGTTCTCTGACGTTGTAGCTCTCCGTGCGCCTGCGCTCCACTTATTTCATGACAACAAAGCGGAGATGACAAGCTGGAACGTTGCATGAGAAACAAGGTTCACGTGGACAAGGAGACACGCACTCTCTGAAACAGTTGTGGTCATTGGCGCGTTACACGGATGTGCGCAATGTCGCACCACCCGACACAATTTCGGCACGTTCGACTTGCGGGTCAGTTTCACTCAAAGTCACAAACAAAAACACGTCAAGCAAACAAACACTGGCCTGTGGGTTTCGCTTACTGGTCTGTTTCCATTTGAAATCATGCGGGGGCGTGCGCCTGCCTCCAGCCTGTGTCCTGCATGGTTGAGGGAGTGTCAAGCTAAAAGTGATCGGATGATGTGTGTAGATAAAATTGTGAGACCCAGAGTTGAGAAGTTTCAAGCCAAAATGAAAAGTCAGTATGATGCTGCGTAAAGGGTCCAACCCAATAGGTCACATTTACGTGTAGGCGATTAGGTACTCGTGAAAGATCCAACTCCTCTTTGCAAAAGGCAGGTCCAAATTCAGAGCACCCGCAAGAGTGGAAGTTGTCACCAAAAATGCTGTCCGCACGGAGGGGGATGAATAGTGGAACAAGGGCAGAGTGGTGAAGGTGAATTTTGACAATTCTTTGCCGGCACTCATGGAACTTGCTGTTTCCTCTGATAGGGCTGATGTCAGGTCTTCCTCTAGTGTTGCTCATCTTCCCAAACAGAGGAGTAGTGGTCGCACTATAACCAAGCCCATCAGGTTTTGTGATTAACCTTTTTCGTCCTTAGCTTGCTTGCGGGATTCAACTGGTGGGATTAATCAGTTTCTATATTCTTTCTACATGCTTAGGTTGGTATTAAGTTTCTTTTGCTTAACACTTAGTACTTTTGTTTTTTTATTATTTTTCCTACTTTATGCTACTGTATTTTTATTGCTTCTTTCTGTACCATGTGTAATGAAGGGAGATATTGTGGTGATGTCATTTCTTACACATTCCACCTTCCAGACCCTCTCCTCTGGAATGCGGAATGTGGTGTGGGGTTTGAGGTCTAGTGATGTTCTACGTTTGTCAGTTGCTGCTGGACTGCGGACGCTGTGGCCAATAAATTCAATACTTGAACACAGTACATCTCCTGTCTCATCATTGTGACCATGTCACCACACTTTCCCCCCTCGTGGTTGGTTAAACAAAAAAAGCGCTACGATGCTGTCAATGCTGGGTGGGGGTGCATAGCACTTTTTTTCTTTACTTTAAGCCATGTTGTACAACAGTCCGATGGTCCTTAAGCCCTGTGCTGTTCAATATATATATGGGACCACTAGCCACTCTTGTGAAATCTTCTGGATTCTCACAAGTATCTTACGTGGATGACACACAAATTATTGCATGCAGCACTTCTAGGGATACCAAACAGAATTTCAAGAACTGTTTACGGGCACTAGTCAATTGTAGGAGCTCTAGCTGCCTGAAACTTAAGGCTGAGAAAACCTAGAATTACATTTTTGGAAAGCCATTAGTGAGTTGGACACCAGACTGGTGACCCGCGGAACTGGGGCCCTCTACACACCAAGTAGAAGTTGCTAGGAACCTAAGCCTCATATTTGATTCCAAAATCGCTGTTAATGAATAGGTGGCCGCTATATCAGCGACCTGCTTTATGGTGCCTAAAGTGTTACATAAAATCGCTCCTTTACTACCATTGGATATTGGAAAACATGGGACATCGGCACTAGTTATCTCTTGGCGCCCCAGAATACATTTGCAGATCCCTTCAAGTGGTTCAAAGTACAACCGCTAGGCTCATCATGAACATTTCCAAACAACTTTCAATTACCCCACTTCTCTGATCTTTGGATCGTCTACTTGTAAAAAATAAATTAATGTTTACAACCTTATGTATCACATATAAAGCCCCCTGAGGTACTGGACCATATGCCTGAAAAATAGATTCTCCCCATTTCAACATACCCACGAGTTGCGGTCCAGCTCTCAGTTTTTGGTGCCTACTCACACAATTAAATGCAGCAGACTGGAGGGAAGTGTTCAGACATGCCAACCCTCCCGATTCAGGCGGGAGACTACCGATTTCAATGCTAGTGATCCAGCGCTATCAATAAAATTTCTTCTCCTATATGTCTTTGGACGTCCAGGTGCAAATATTCCTCTTAAACACAACTATATCAATATGACGGTGGGGCCCATAACACCGCATATACATTCACTCACTCATTTATTCCCTGGATTTCATCCGTTCTTACCTAGGAGAAAAACAGTTAAATGATATGCTGGAAGGAGACGGGATACCTTTTTATAAAGACGACATTACACTTCTCAAGCTCTAAGGTATTCCGCTCATTGGTCGATGGACCAACTAGTAGGAATCAGTTGATGGTGATTAAGACCAGCTCAACCACTATAAACCTTTAAACATTTACATTTATCATTGAGCTAAAGAACCACTGACTCATTGTTTAAAGATAATAAAGTTTATATAAAGTTTAAAAGCATGAATAAGTTTCAAATTTATTATTCAGATTATTACATTTAGCATCATTATAAGAATAAATTGAAATTGCAATGCATACCTATTAGATGGAAAAATAAAGTTCGTCACAGCAAGAACTCCCAAAGGATCTATCTATCTGTCCTGGAAAACAGGCCTTCTCGTTCCTTTCCCTTTTTAGTAATTTAAGAATAAAAATCTAATAGTTTAAATGGAAAAATCTTTTAGGTTTAAAAAGGTTCTCCAATAGCAGCGTCTCATGCTCAATCAAAAATATAAAATAGCAGCAGCAGTAATAGCAGCTAACAACCAACAGCAACTAACCCCCTCCCCTCTAAGAGTAGGTCTTCTTATACCCTAATACTAGATTACTAAGTGAAAATGTTACATCTTTATGGCGAGATTCTCTCTAATTGGTCCATTCGGGTCAGTATACATCTCCTCATGAATATCCTTGTTTCAACCAGTTCTTTGTGACAAGTTCATATTGTTGTCGTTTCTCACGGGTTCACGACATCATCCCTTAGTTCATGGTTTTCAAACTGTATCTTTTTCTGATACTTTTCAGTCGGTCAGTTTATTGTCCATTCATTTATTCACTGCGACTTCTCATGCTTTTTGCTGTCTTGCTTTGGCACAAGTTTATGCGATAAGGTCATCACAGCCTTGACCACGCTTCCATCCTAGGCTTTTGGAATGATCACATGAGCCCTCTTGTTCACGGCCTTTCTTTCTTTCGTAACCCCTCTCGCGCCTGCGTACTCTAACTCATGGCGGCCATCTTATTTCGCTGCTCAACAGGCCTAAGCGCACTATTATAAAGATAAACAAAACAGAGTTAAGAATAAAGAATATAAGCCTTTTCGTTTCCCTCCCGTCATTCTACGTACCCCAATTAGGTATTACCTAGCAAAAGCGACATATAAAGCCATCCCTTACTTACCAACGCTTTGTTTTGCCACTACACAGTTTATTTCCAAGCACAAATCATGCATTTATTATTCTAATTAGTACGCAATTGTCAGACTTATGTTATCCACGTTAACAATTGTAAGTAAATTAGTTTGCACATATATAGCGTGTTACCTTTAACCCTTTACATGTAACATACATGGTTGGTTATTCACTAAGACGAACATGTGTGTTAATTTATTTAACGTAAATATTAGGAGGTTAACAATTTTCTCAATTAGCCTGCTCCATCAACTCCCCCCTTTGGTGATTTTTAATATCACCACAAAAACCCATGTTATACAATTCTATCAGATAGCATATTTCTTTGTCCGTTTGTTTTTGTTAGTTTTACACAACTGTATCCCTTTCAACTTGTCTCTTTGTCTTCTTATACATGTTTTCTTTTATTTCTTCTAGTTCTATTTCACCCATTTCTCTTTCTCTTTCTTTGTTTATCTTAATTTCTTTTTCTATTTCGTTTTGCCTTCTTCTTCTCTTTATACATGTAATTATTAGCTTCAGTACTAAAACTATTATTATTATCATAGTTGCTACTATTATTATTTTCCCTATTACTAATCTACTCATTCTAGTAAACCAATTTATTACTGAGGAAAAACTCTTACCAAGTTTTCCCAATGCATTTTCAACCTCCAGTGGAACAAGTTCTTTGTGCAAATTGGTAATATTCTTAATATACTTTTGTATATTTTCACTTTTATCTGGAATGTAAGTGCAACAATGTTGGACTTTCAGCATTCCACAGACTCCACCCTCTTTTGCCAAAAGAATGTCAAGGGCAAGTCGATTTTGCATCACCATAGCTCTCATGGCAACCATTTCGGTTACCATTTACCATCAAGAATCCTCCAGCAGTATCTGTAGATAAACGATCTACTACTGTGGATAATTTCCGAATTTTAAATGCATTCAAAGATATTCCCACTGCTTGTATCAATGCTCCAAAAACATCACCTACTATTTCTGAAAAGCTCTCCCTTTTCCTACGTGTAAATGTCTTTACCATTTCATGTGTTCCCTTTTCTGTTCTGTCTATATGAAAAATCTTTGGAAAGACCAGGCCTAAATAACATGATCCATACCAATGGTCCGGCAGCCTGTAATAAGCTCTGTTACCGCAAATATAGTAGATCCCAGGAAATATTGGATCTTTTCCCCCTTTGAATCCCTAACCTCATAAAATGTTATAATTGTCTTGGCAATCACTGGAACCCACAAAATATTTGTCATATCTTGTTCTATTTCTTCTAATGCACAACCTTCCCTGTTGGGGCCAATCCAGAGACATAGCTGCATTTGTCTTTTTCTTGTCATGATTTTCTTCCTCAAACGCCCAAAGAGGTGTTTTTGTCTCTTCTATCACTTTTCTTTGAAATTTTACCCTTCTATCTTCAACCATTTCTAAAAACACCTTTTCTTCATTTCTTAGCTCACAGGTAAGGTTGTTTTTAACTATATCATCTAATGTTAGAACTTCTAAAAAATATTCGCCAAACATCCTTGCTTCTTTTACTTTATTTAGTACAGAAATTATAGGAATCTCTGCAAAAATCTTATCTGTGTCAGTATAATAGTATTCTAATCTCCCTGTCTTGTAAAATAGACTTGCTAAAACACTACATGTTATTCCATACGTCAAAGGAAGGTGATGATAGGTCACACCTTCTGCAACAGACGCAGGTAATTGCATACAAACATAACAATCTCTCACATCCATGGTATCTACATACTCATATAATAATTTAGTAAAAACATTTTTTGAAAATTCTGTTATTGATTTGTCCTTATGCAACTCTGCACTACTTTTTACTATAGCTGTTTCCTGCATGTTAGCTCCATTTTCTTTCTCTGTGTTATTCTTTAATATAGACGTTTCTTCTACAGCTAATCTTATTGGAATGGTGATTGCTAAAATAATCCATACGGTCATTAATAATCCTGGTCAAAAGAAGCACATTTTACACCATCTACGTAAGAACTCACATCTACATGTTCTATTTTTAGTATCTACCATTTTGTTCTATTACCTATTATATAGTATGTACAGAAAATGTGTCACCACACCTCAGAAATGACCTCTTAGCCACCCTGCACTTTCACTTTGTCTTAATTGGTACTTTCTTTAATTCTTTTCAGAACTCTTTCCTGTCAAATCCAGTGTTTTGTCCAGTCCGGTAAAAATTCGTTCAAATTTCTTTAGATTTATTGCACTTCACCTTCATCCATTAACTTGTAGCTTTGTTCCGGGTTCTCGTGAGTGATCTCTTCTTCTTTGATATCAGTCAGTGAAATGTATAACCATTCAGGCGATTTATACTTCAGATTTGCTTTCTTTATTCTTTTTGTTTTCTGCAAGTGTTTTCCACCTTGTTTCTCTGGTTCCTTTTGACTGGTTATCTCATTTACTTGCTCTGCACTTTTTCCATCTAGCCTTATGATCTTGTATCTCAGTTTTCTAACTTCGTTGGGCCAATTGTCTCCTTTTCTTGGCCTTTTTGGTTCACTCTCTTTTTCTCTCTTTCTGTTCTCCAAGTTCTCTTTCTCGACTCTAGTTTCCTGTTTCCTTCTTCTCCACTTTCTTCTGATTCTGTTTCAGTTCTTCCTTTATTGTCTCTTATCTTAAATTTTATAATTTCATTTCTTTCATCTATTTGTGGTTTTTCTCGTGTTTTCTTTTGGTCACCTACTTCTGTCCCTCCTCGAGGTTCTTCCGATTTTGTGTCAATCTCTCTATCTGTGTCTAGGTTTCTCTGTTCTTTTGTTCGCCGACCTGTCCCTATTGCTCCTCGGGGATCTTCCAATTCTTCTAACTTTCTATTTGAAACTCTCCCTTCTTCGTCTATTAATATTGTCTCTGAAGTGTTCTCACCACAACTTGTACTTGGTTTCTCACTGTTACTGTCTCTTTGCTCAGTTTCTTCTTCTATATTATCAAATTTCCAATTTCTTTTCAGATTTTCCTCACAATCCGAATGCTCTGTATCAGATGCTGAACTGGTGTCTGATATTTCCAGATGTCGACTCACATGTCGATCTTCATATTCTGAAACTTCTGCTATTTCCTCCACTCCTCCTGTTGTTGCACTTGTACTTGGGTCTTCCAGATGTCGACTTACAGGTCGATCTTCAGATTCTGGAGCCCTGTTCGTCTCTTCCTCTACATCAGATGCTGAACTGGTATCAGATATTTCCAGATGTCGACTCACAGGTCGAGCTTCAGGATCTGGAACTCTGATGGTGTGACTGGCATGTACCCAGTGTTTCACTCCAGCACACTTGACTGCAGTTGTTGTTACCAGGATCACTTGTTGTGGTTGGTCCCAACGAGGAACCAAACTGTTTTTTCTTCGATGGACTTTTATGCGGACCCAATCTCCTGGATTCAAATCGTGAGCCGGTTTTCTTTCAAGAGTGGTCGCATCCGGTCCAACCTGATGAAACACAGAACGTACCACATCAGCCAATCCTTTGCAATAATCCAGCACCAGATCATCAGTTATAGTCAGTAGTTTGTTGACAGGTACATGTGCTTGTCTCATTGCTCGTCCCATAATTATCTCATGGGGACTGAGTCCTGTCTTTCTTTCTGGTATACTTCTGATTGTCATTAAGACTAATGGCAAGGCATCTGGCCATTTGAGTCCTGTGGCTTGACACATTTTACCTAGTCTGTTCTTAATTGTTCCATTCACTTGCTCTACTATTCCAGAAGCCTCTGGTCTGTATGCACAATGCAGTTTCTGTTTAATACTAAGTGCTTCACAAATCAATTGAACCAATTCATTTTGAAAATGTGTTCCTCTATCTGTTTCAATCGTTACTGGAAAACCATACCTTGGAATGAATTCTCGCAGCATTAGTTTTGCTTCTGTAATTCCATCATTCCTTCTGGTCGGGTATGCTTCCACCCAACGGGAAAACAAACAGACGACTACAAGGACATACCTTAGTCTATTGCTCGGAGGCATTTCAATAAAATCCATTTGCATTCTCATGAAAGGACCTCCCTCTCGTCCTATTGTTCCTAGACTCACTACTGTCTTTCTTCCTGGATTTAGCTGTTGACAAATAAGACACCTTTGACAAAGACTCTCAGCTATGGCTCTGAATTTTGGATTATACCATGTTTGTCTAAAAAGTCTGATCATTGAATCTCTCCCAATATGAGCTTGTCCATGGTACATCCATGCCATGTCAGAAATCATGCTATCAGGCATAACGGGTCTTTCATCCCGGTAAACTCAAACATCATTTTCCTCATGTTTTCTACATCCTGCTTTTAGCCAGTTATCTTTTTCCTCATCATCTGCTGCTTCCTGTAATTGTCTCACCTCATCCCATGTCTCAACAGGGTTAATAAAAAGCAAAGGACATGAAATATGCTCTCTTTCTTGGTTCCGGTTCAATGAGACCACATTTTTAGCACAATACTGTGCAATTTCATCAGCAAACTTATTACCAACAGTTATGTAGTCTTCCCCATTTTTATGTGCATTGCACTTCACTACCGCAATCTGTTTAGGCAGCTGTATCGCCTCAAGCAACTTTTTCACAAACTCACCATTTCTTATCGGTGACCCTGCAGACGTCAAGAAACCTCTTTGAGACCAGATTTGGCCAAAATCATGCCCCACTCCAAAGCCGTATTGGCTATCCGTGACAACTGTTATTCGAACATTCTTTCCCAACTTGCATGCTTGAATTAGAGCTCTCAACTCCGCTACTTGGGCAGAACGTATCCCTTTCAAACAAGATGCTTCCATTACAGCAGCTACTGTGCAAACTGCATATGCTGCACTTAGAACTCCATCATTCGTTCTCAAGCAAGAGCCATCCACGAACAGAATATAATCTGATTCCTTTAAAGGCTCATCCCGTATGTCAGGTCTCGGTTTTGTACAATATTCGAGTACATTCAGACAATCATGATCAACTTCATCCATTTCAATCACACTCTCCTCATCTGGCAATGATGTTGAAGGATTCACATTCATGCATCTGTCAATGGTCACATTGTCTGCAC
Source organism: Calotriton arnoldi (assembly GCA_963921515.1). Lineage (NCBI taxonomy): Eukaryota > Metazoa > Chordata > Amphibia > Caudata > Salamandridae > Calotriton > Calotriton arnoldi. The sequence continues at coordinate 284,766 of CAWUFW010005888.1, read as the reverse complement.
TCAAAATTACTTTTTCATACCTAGTCAGCCGACTATGTGTCATGTATTGGGTTTTGGTTCTTGTCAACAGAATTTCCACAGAATGAGGGACATATACTCTCAGTGGATATCCCATCACTATGCCTTCACTCTGCTCCAAACTTACACAAGTAGCAGCAACTGCTTTCAAACATCCAGGCAACGCTTTCGCTACTGGGTCTAAAACAGCTGAAAAATATGCAATGGGTCTTTTCATGTTTCCATGTCTCTGCACCAGGACTGAAAACGCACACCCATCTCTTTCACTGCAATACAATTCAAAATCTTTCTCATAGTCAGGCATTCCCAATGCCGGAGCTTCACACAGTTTCCTTTTTAGTTCTCTGAATGCTTTCATTTCCTCGTCATTCATTTCAAATGGATCTTTTACATCTTTCTTTGTCAATCTCTGCAATGGTTTTGCAATTAATGAAAATCCACTTATCCATTGTCGACAATATCCAACCATTCCTAGGAACATTCTTACCTCTCTTTGTGTCATTGGAGCTCTCATTCCTTGGATTATTTTTATTCTTTCTGTCGTTACCTTTCGCACTCCCTTCTCAATCTTATGCCCTAGATACTGGACCTCTTGTTGACAAAACTGCAACTTCGATGGGGACACCTTATGTCCTCTTTTTGCTAAATGATTCAGCAAAGCAATTGTATCATTAACACATGCTTCCTTTGTTTTTGATGCCACCAGTAGGTCATCAATGTACTGAACCATCACTGACTTCTCTGGCATTTTCAAATCTTCCAATGATTTCTTTAGAATCTGATTAAAGATCGAGGGGCTTTCTGTATGCCCCTGAGGAATTCGGCACCATGCCAAAATACGCTCTCCGAACCTGAACGCAAATAATGGCTGGCTATCTGGATGTAATGGAATAGAGAAAAATGCATGGCACAAATCAATAACTGTGTACCATTCTGCTTCGCGTGGAATCTGGTATAGAATTACAGCAGGGTTTGGCACTATTGGGCAGCAAGGCACAACAATTTTGTTTACCTTTCTCAAATCCTGTACAATTCTATATGTTCCATTCGGCTTTTTCAGTCCCATTATCGGCGAATTACATGGACTGCTCATTATTTCTCTCAGAATCCCTTGCTCAATCATTTTGTTTATTACTGGTGTTATTCCTTCAATTATTTCTGGTGTCAATTTATACTGTGGCGTATTTGGGTAACTCGTTCCTTCTTTAACAGAAATTTTAACAGGGTCTACTTCTTTCATTAACCCTATATCTTCTCCCGTGAAGTCCCACACTTCCTGTTTCACTGTTTCTTTCAGTTCACTTGGGATTTTCTCTACATCAAATATGGGAAATAAATCGTTCGCTTCTGATTCTAACTTTACCATGGTCATTTTATACAATACATCTTCATCTGGGGTCTGAAATGCAATTCCATCTGGCGTACAATAGATGGTGTAGTTCATCTTGCAAAGCAAATCGCGTCCTAATAGGTTCACAGGACTGCAATCACATACCACAAATCGATGCATTTCACTAAATGGACCAATTTTTACCTCCACTAATTTAGTAAGAGGCGCCTTAATTTGCTGATTCGAAACACCCACTACTTGGATATGTTCACCTGAGAGAGGAAGGTTTGGAATTTCCACTGACCTAACAGTAGAACGGGTAGCTCCAGTGTCCACAAGGAATGTTACATTTGCACCATTCACTTCTCCATCCACAAATGGACCTGCTTGATCTACATCTAGATTTGCGCCAAGCACGCACTCTTCCTCCTCTCCTAGGCACCGTCATAAACTTTCATCCGACTCATCACCATCCTGTCGTAGCCAGTACTGAGATATGGCAGCTGCGCGCGGCAATTGTGTTACCTGCTCTCCTCCGTAGAATCCTGTTTCTGCACTGTATTTCTGTTGATTAATGCTCTTGGGAAGTGGTGGTTGTGGCACCTGAATTTGTTGGGTAACTACCTCACTCTGCACCTGTGGATTTAATGATTGATTTTCCATATTAGGTTTTGGAGGAAATTTACACTCGTTTCTCCAATGCCCTAACTTTCCGCAGTTGTGGCATGGCCACTTTTTCTTTGCCTCTTCTATGCTCATTTGACCTTTTCCTTTGCCTATATTTGATTTAAACCTAGTCGGTCCTGCCTCATTAACAGGATTACTCAATTGAGCTTCTTGCTTCTCTGCAACTTTCACTTGTGCCCACATTGCTTTCTCTTTCAATTTACGCTGTCTGCTCTCAATATCATCACTACAATATTTAGCATACCTCAAAACTTCATCAACTGTGCTACTCTGCCAACAAATCATATGCTGTTTAATCATTTCACTTATCTCTGGTTTCAAACCATAAACAAATCTATATACAAAATGACTCATATCCTTCTCATTTAATGTCTCATAGCCACTATACTGTTTGAAAACTAACAGTAGCCTCTCATAGTATGCGTGTACTGATTCTTTGCTTTCCTGTGTGGTTCTGTCTATTTTTACCCAATCCGTTTCTTTGGGCGGAATCTTATTCTTCAAAAAGGTAATTACTTGATCATATTTCCTCATCACTTCTGGTCCTGGCGCTCCTGTTTTAGTATCTCTTGGATATTCTACAGTTGGCCAATCAATTGTAATCTTACATTCTGTCCACAAATCAGCTGGTACTACTATGTCAAACAACCCATCCAAATCTATCCACAACACCTTTGAAACTTTAACAAATCTCTCCACTTGTCTGTACCATTCTACTGGCTTCTCTCTCAATTTTGGGAAGTCATTTGTAAATGACAGTATATCCTGTCTAGACCATGGAACATGCACATAACTACCTCCTGGAGTTTCTCTCATCGGGTACTCCCTTACCATTGATTCCTTGTCTGTCACCGCAAAAGCCAAAGACGCTTTGTCTGTCACTTTCTCATTCCTTTTAGTCCATCTGCTTCTCCATCTATCCACATCACCCCATTTCCTCAGTAAAACAATTAATTCTTTTATTTGGGTTAATCTTCCTGATGTGTTCAAATTCTCTATATCTTTTTCGCAAAAATCTACTCAATATGGTTTCTGCAACGTTCTCACTTTTACAAATTCTACTCCTAGTTCATTTGCTGTTTCTTCTAATTTGTCATGTAAATTTCTAGCTCTCCATGTAATGCTCTTGCATAAGAACATAATCTCGTCATCCTGATAAGATTTCAGTTTTTCTGTGCCAATTGTCCCTAAGATCAATTCTTCCATGTCTATTTTTAACCTAATTACATCCAATGGTTTTGTTTCTGTCTCTTTCGTTTTTAAAGTTTTCATCCATTCATTCAATTCATCTGGAGTCGGACCTACAGGCGTACTATTTAATTCTATCCAATTTTTACTTCTTTCTGGTGTCTCCGATGCAGACTCAGTTACCATAGGTATTCTCCTAAACTCATTCTCATTTATCGTTAAATTAGTAGGTGGGCTTGGTCTATATGTACTAACCAAGTTTCTTGCACCTTCACTGTCAAATTCCATCCCTTCTTTCCTTCTTTGCAAGTGTGAATTCATAGGAATGACTAAAGAATGCTCTTCAATTTTCTGATTCTCAAAAACTGGTATTACTGGACCTATCGTTACTGGTACGGTTACAGCTTCCATATTCATTGTTAATTCTCTTATCTTTTCAGTTAATTCTCTTGTGGTTTTTGCCAATTCAGTTGTATTGTCACTTTCTGTCTTCTCATTTTGTGGAGTTTTCAACTGATCTTGTGACCTATTTATCTCATATCCTCGTTCTGGATTTTTATTCCTCCCAGTTTCCATTGGCGGTGCATTAGGTGTCACCACCGCAGAATTCTGTTGGTATGGAGGTGGATTTCTGTTTAGAATATCTTCCAGCAATTCATCTTCTGTCTCACTACCACCATACCCATACTTTTCAGTAACCACATGCTTCTTTTTCTCTGTACACTTTCTCTATGCTTCTTCCTCAACTGTAAAAGCCGGAAACAAACCTCCTGTCATATTAGCATATCTCCAACGCTTTATTCTGTCCTCATGATTCACTCCCCACAACCTTCCGGGTACAAACTCATGATTTCTTAATCCTCTGAATCTTTCTCGTTCATACATCTCATCTTCCCATTCACTTAATGCTTCAAACTGTGTCGGTCTAGGTTTAGGTTCAAGCATTGCCATTTTCTCTCTCAAATTCCGAAGTACAGCTACACTAAATGAACCATTCGCAGGAAAAGCCAATGCTCCATCATTTTTAGTATATTTAGTCCAATTTTCTAACCATATGCAGGTATGATATCCGTACTTCAACATCATGTGTGAAGCTGGTGACTTCGGCGGAGGAATTACTTGTCCCTCTCTAGTCACTACCTTTTTGTCCTTCTTAAAAAAATTCTTAACTTTAGACATCTACGACGTTTTCTCTCTACCATACTCATAATAAGCCATGATTCACAATTTCTTTCCCTTCTCAAAAGTCCGCGATTCAACACTATTCTCTATGCGTTATTCGGACCTATCCCAGCGCGACTCACACCAACGCTCCAATCCTAAGCTTCTACGTCACTGATTTATCTGACCAATCCCAGCGCGACTCACACCAATACTCCAATCAGAGCGGCTTCTGTAAATAGCGCACTGTCCAATCCCAGCATGGCTTTTGTCTACGTCAGTTTTGTATGACTAGCGCACTGTCCAATCCCAGCGCGGCTTTGGTCTACGTCCGTTCTGCTCCTGACCCCTCCTTTACAAAATTTATCGGCAATTTACTTTTCAACAGTTCTTTGTTAATTAGAACATTAAAACCACATTTCCATTGTCTGATTTCGCTAAACAAAAGTGACAGTCTATTCTAGCTTGCAAGAATACAGTTTCGTTCGATAAGTGTAGCACTTCCCTCTACCTTACCCTTCTTTCAAGCAAGGAGTAAACCCGTTTCTCTGGGGATAAAACACATGCGGCGACTACACTGCTCCTGAGAATTAAGGCCAGAGTTTCACAAGAAAACCGGTTGCTATTTCACTCATGCACCTTTTATACAGAAAATGTCCCTAGCATAACACAACCTGTGTTATCACCAATATGAACTCAGACAATGCACTATTCCATGTGACTTCTCTTTGCCACACGTGTTCCACTTCCTACTTCCCGGAAGCGTTAAAACTTTGACTTACATATAACATAACGCGACTCAACATAGAATGTTAGACATAAAATAATCAATAATCAATAATCAATAATCACCAAACTAATCTATAGTAACCATAACTCTGCTACCAAGAAATCTGATCCAGCGCTATCAATAACATTTCTTCTCCTATATGTCTTTGGACGTCCAGGTGCAAATATTCCTCTTAAACACAACTATATCCATATGACGATGGGGACCATAACACCGCATATACATTCACTCACTCATTTATTCCCTGGATTTCATCCGTTTTTACCTAGGAGAAAAACAGTTAAATGATATGCTGGAAGGAGACGGGATACCTTTTTATAAAGACGACATTACACTTCTCAAGCTCTAAGGTATTCCGCTCATTGGTCGATGGACCAACTAGTAGGAATCAGTTGATGGTGATTAAGACCAGCTCAACCACTATAAACCTTTAAACATTTACATTTATCATTGAGCTAAAGAACCACTGACTCATTGTTTAAAGATAATAAAGTTTATATAAAGTTTAAAAGCATGAATAAGATTAAAATTTATTATTCAGATTATTACATTTAGCATCATTATAAGAATAAATTGAAATTGCAATGCATACCTATTAGATGGAAAAATAAAGTTCGCCACAGCAAGAACTCCCGAAGGATCTATCTATCTGTCCTGGAAAACAGGCCTTCTCGTTCCTTTCCCTTTTTAGTAATTTAAGAATAAAAATCTAATAGTTTAAATGGAAAAATCTTTTAGGATTAAAAAGGTTCTCCAATAGCAGCGTCTCATGCTCAATCAAAAATATAAAATAGCAGCAGCAGTAATAGCAGCTAACAACCAACAGCAACTAACCCCCTCCCCTCTAAGAGTAGGTCTTCTTATACCCTAATACTAGATTACTAAGTGAAAATGTTACATCTTTATGGCGAGATTCTCTCTAATTGGTCCATTCGGGTCAGTATACATCTCCTCATGAATATCCTTGTTTCAACCAGTTCTTTGTGACAAGTTCACGGGTTCACGACATCATCCCTTAGTTCATGGTTTTCAAACTGTATCTTTTTCTGATACTTTTCAGTCGGTCAGTTTATTGTCCATTCATTTATTCACTGCGACTTCTCACGCTTTTTGCTGTCTTGCTTTGGCACACGTTTATGCGATAAGGTCATCACAGCCTTGACCACGCTTCCATCCTAGGCTTTTGGAATGATAACATGATCCCTCTTGTTCACTGCCTTTCTTTCTTTCGTAACCCCTCTCGCGCCTGCGTACTCTAACTCATGGCGGCCATCTTATTTCGCTGCTCAACAGGCCTAAGCGCACTATTATAAAGATAAACAAAACAGAGTTAAGAATAAAGAATATAAGCCTTTTCGTTTCCCTCCCGTCATTCTACGTACCCCAATTAGGTATTACCTAGCAACACCGACATATAAAGCCATCCCTTACTTACCAACGCTTTGTTTTGCCACTACACAGTTTATTTCCAAGCACAAATCATGCATTTATTATTCTAATTAGTACGCAATTGTCAGACTTATGTTATCCACGTTAACAATTGTAAGTAAATTAGTTTGCACATATATAGCGTGTTACCTTTAACCCTTTACATGTAACATACATGGTTGGTTATTTACTAAGACGAACATGTGTGTTAATTTATTTAACGTAAATATTAGGAGGTTAACATTTTTTCAATTAGCCTGCTCCATCACTAGTCTCCCGCCTCCCGATTCCTTCAAGCAAAAACCCGATTACTCGGGGGTTTCAGCTGACAGGGCTTGGTATTGTGTAACGTGGTGTATGCACTGCCAGCAACCTGCTCCTGCAGGCCAGTGCACAACACTTGCATCACCCTCTTTCTGCCTGCCATTGCACTCCATGCTTCTGAACGGTAAGAAAAAAACGTGCATTTGCGTTTCAAATGTCCGATCCTGCAGCAGCACACTTGCTAAGCCCATACATGACAAAAACCCGATTCAAGGCCCCATTCTCCCGATTTTTTTTCATTAATCTCCCACTTTGCTCTTCTAAAATGTTGGCATGTATGAGTGTTTTTCATATTTGACAGAGACCTACAGAACAGCTCCTAGTACCTTTACGATGCTTACCATCTTATGCTGACGTTAGAAAGGAAATAAAAACATTGTAATAGTTCCCTGCTCTGAATGTCTCCTCTGCCTTATAGTGCCGGGACGCTTCAGGGTAGTTGGTGCATTTTATAAGCAGTTTTTCATTCATTCATTCACTTAAACTCCAAAACTACGTCCATGTAAACCTGTGAGAAATTCAGAAATGGGTTCCTGTAAAATGCATTTACAACGGCAGATGTGTCCACCACGTGGAGAAAAAAATGTGCAGCCCCAAATCACAGTTATGTTGTAGGAAGGAGGCATGACATCCTCGTCTGTCTTCCGGGATGCAGTCCTTACACTTGAGACGCTTCTCCTCTCTGGCAGAACTCATTCCTGAGCTGAAGCAAAAACGGTCTTCCAAGATGGCCCCTATTACCCAGAGAGCACGGTGTTCCCCTCCTCAGGTTACCAAGCCCGTTCAAATTAGCCCTGTCGCCTTTGAAGGGGTTTTTAAACCAGCACCACCCCTTGGTAACTTCTTTGTCCTCTTTTCATGCATGCATGCACTATGTATCTTTATATCATATTTCCAAACTCCAATAAAAATATTTACATTAAAAAAATGCTAGAGTACACAATGATAGTCAAAGAAATGAGCGTCGTGACTTTTTCAAGGCTTTTTTTATTGTCTGCTTTCTTCGCTGATTTCCTCTGTCCATTTACTGGACAACATTTTTTTGCCATGCATCGTAACCTTCTGCGGTGAGTCACGCAAGATAAACGAGTTCATGTTTCCGAATTGTAAATATAAATGCCCCGCTTACGATGTGTCTAATGCAATTATTAGACAAGGAACATTGCTGTTCGCGTCATGGGAATGGAGTTTGAAGTGTTTATTAAAATAGACTGTCCCTACTGCCAGGAGTAACCAATGTAGCCCTATCTGCATGTTGTTTCTCTGTTCACGTCACTGTCCTCAATTTTTTAATTTTTTAATTTTATTTTATAGGTTTTATATAGCGCTAGCTAGACCCGGGGGTATCAGAGCGCTTCACATACATAGGTGCATTACATAGCAAGGCATAGGGATGTAAAAAGGTATAAGCCAAACATTATAATTAGGCATACATTGCATAGCAGGACATAAGGGTGCATGAGGATATGAGCAACACATTATAATTAGGCATCCAGTGAAGGATAAGGGGGGGAGCTCCCGAGGATGAAGCAGTCGAAGCTCCACTTATCCATGATGGACAAATGAGGAGGGAGTCAACTAGGTAGTTGGAGTCTTGATTCGTTGACTTGGACGGTAAGGTATTTATTGAGGAGAAGGAGTTTCAGGTCCCTTTTGAAGCACGGGAAGGAGGGGTTGCATCTGAGGTCAATCGGGAGTGAGTTCCATATCCTGGGTACGTTACCAGAAAAGGATCAGGACTGAGTGGTTGACTTTTAGAATTTTGGAGGGATGAGAAGAAGTGAGTTGGAGCTTCTCAGGGGTCTGGATCTTCCAGCTTTGACCAGTTTGCTGTTTAGGTAGTTGGGGGAATGTGAGTGGAGGGATTTGTGTGTGATGCAGGCCAATTTGTAGATACATCTGCCTTCAATGGGTAGCCAGATGAGGGAGTGGAGGGATGGTGTGATGTGATCAAACTTTCTAACTCCCGTTATGAGTCGAGCTGCCATGTTAAGGACTGACCTTAGTGGGGCTAGGTGAGCTTTTGGCGTCCCTGTAAGGATAGCGTTCCCGTAGTCCAGTTTGGATAGGACTGGGGATTGGACAACAATCTTGAGATCGTCTTGAGGAATGAAAGGTTTCATTTTCTTCAGGTGTTTTAGTGAAAACAGCGCACTTTTTGCAGAGTTTTTGATGTGGTCCTTCATCGATAAGTTCTTGTCCAAGGTAATGCCTAGTGACTTAACCGAGTCGGTGGTAGCGAGGGAGCAGTTTAGGGCATCCAGGTTCTTGAGCCAGTCATGGATGGGAAGATGGTTACTTTTAGTAGCAAATAGTATTAATTCCGTTTTGTCCGGGTTCAACTTTAAGTGGTTTGCGTTAAACCAGGAATGGATCTTGGTTAGTGTGACATTGAGGTGTTGGATGTCGCTGGGTGATTTGATTTTGTAGTAGAGTTGAGTGTCGTCTGCATATAGATGATATTTAACTCCTGCTTCTTTCAGAATGATTGTCAGGGGTTCCATGAAGAGATTAAAGAGGGCAGGGGAGAGGATCGAGCCTTGGGGGACCCCAAGTATGACTCGTGTTGGCTTAGAGAGACAAGAGTTGATTTTAATTTGTTGCGACCGGTGCTGGAGGTAGGAAGCGAACCATTTTAGTACCATGCCATCAATGCCAGAACGGCCCTTCAAGGTTTCAAGTAAAGCTAGGTGATTAATTGTGTTGAAAGCCGCAGATAGGTCAATAAGGATGAGAAGACACGCTTCACCTTCATCTAAGGCTCTGTGGATATCGTCTGAAATATTGAGCATGGCTGTTTCAGTGCTACACCCTTTCCTGAATCCCGATTGAAAGGTGTCAAGGAGATTGAAATCATCAATATGTTTGTTAAGTTGTTGGAGAACGCACTTGTCCAAGGTTTTGGCTAGGAACGGGAGGTTGGAGATAGGTCTGAGATTGTTGAGATCATTAGGGTCGGCTCCTGGTTTTTTGAGTATGGGTGTGATTTGTCCTAATTGAAGGGAGTCTGGGACACAGCCTGATGTGAGAGAGGAGTTGATGATTTTAGTCCAGAAAGGGGTAATGATGTGGTTGAGTTTTTGTACGATAGTGGCTGGGGAGAGGGTCCATAGTGTGGGAGGTAGGCTTTAAGCTCGCAATTATATTGAAGACTTCAATTTCCGACACAAGTTCGAAGCCCGACCAATTTGCATCATTTTTCAGTAGGCAGCGGACCTGGTTGTCCTTCGTATGATTGAGATCTGCTTGGTCGAGGGCGAGCATTGGGGGGCAGGTTGAGATTGAAGGTGTATCGGAGGTTTCGATGAAGGATTGCTCAATTTTTGTGACCTTGTCTGTGAAGAAGCTGGCAATTTCTTCGCATCGATCCGTGGTCGCTTTAATTTCGTGAGGGGATTCGCGGTTTGTTTGCCTTTTGACAATATTGAAGAGTTCTCTAGGTCTATTCTTAGCCTGGTCTAGTTGGCTGCGGAAGAATGAGGCCTTTTCTCTAAAGATGTGCTTTTTATATTCTGACCGAACAGACCTAAGTAGTGCTAGGTGCCTTGTTGATGGGTTTTGTCTCCAAGTCCTTTCAGCAAGTCTGAATTTTCGTCTTTCGGTATTGAGATCCACATTGAACCATGATTTCGATTTGATAGATCTCAATTGTTTAAGTTTGAGTGGCGCTACTTGATCTAGCACCTCCGTCATTGTTGAGTTAAAGTGAGCTGTAAGGTCATCGGCCGACATAGTGGTAGGCTGGGACTGTAGATGGGCATGAATCTTGGATTCAAGTTCGGAGATAGGGACTTTATTGATGTTCCTGGTCCAGTGTTTGGGTTTGTCGGATTGTATTGGTTGGTGTCTGACAGGTGAGTTGATATTAAACAAAATGAGGTGGTGGTCAGACCAGTCAGGTATTCCGCAGGTTTTAATGCGGTGATCTGAATACCTTCTTTGTGGATGATTGCTAGTCCTCCACCTGTTTTGAGCGATCTGTCCTGTCTAATGACGTTGTAACCTGGGGGGAGAGTAGGTCAAGAATGGGGTTAGAGTGGTCGTTGAGCCAGGTTTCTGTGAAAAATGCTATGTCTATTTCTTCCCTAAGAATAACTTCGGCAATGTCTGTGGCGTGTTGTACTGCTGATCTGCAGTTGAGGAGCATGCAAGATAAAGGGCAGGACGCTATAATGTCGGGGTGAGCTCTAAGGATGGAAGTGTATTGCTCCGGGGGTCTGGGCGAGTGGACTGTTCTAGGCGTTCGGTTTGTGCCAACAATGACTGGGATTGCGAGGGGAGCTGTATTCTGGTTTGCTGCGGGGTGAGAGTTGTTGATTTCCTCTGTTTCCATTATTGAAAGGGTGCGAAGAGCTCGATTAGGTCGATGAGCCTGCCTCCCCAATGGAATGGAGGGCCATGGTGGGTCAGGTGGGGCCATGGAAGTGGCTGTGTGGGGAGGAGGTGTGTAACTACCCTGAGATCATAAGCAAGATGGCTTAAACAGGTTGGGCCGGTCTAGTTGTAGATGTAGGATGTCGGCAGCTAGGGCGTCGATCTTTTGTTCCATTCTGGTCAGTTGTTGGGAAACGGTGTTAAAAGAGTTACTGGTCTTCGGAGGGGGCAGTGTATGACTAGGGTCTGTAGAAGGAGAGAGTACTGGGATCTGGGATTGAGTGATATCATTGGGGGTGTGTGTAGGGATAGGGTGAGCGTGTGGAGTTGGGTCATTGAAGTTTCCAGTCTTGAGGAAAGGTGGAGGTGATGTGGGACTAGGGTCAAAGGGAGAACAGTGAGCAATGGACTGGAGGGGGTCAGGGTCCAGGGGATTGGCAGTAGTGTTGGTAGTGGGGGTGGGTTGGGTATGTGGTCTTGGGTCAGGGGAAGGAGAGTGAGCAATGTTTTGGGGGAGGTCGGTGTCCGAGGGATTGTCGGTGATGTTGGGCCTGGGGATGTTTATGGCAGATGGAGTCGGGTCAGCGCTGGGGTTGGGGATAGGTCGTGAGGGTAGAGTCGGGTCTACTGAGGTCAAGAGGGGTGTGGCTATAGCGAGTACCGTAGTGGGGAGACTGCAGTTTGTGTCCGATCTGTCAGGTTCGAGATCAGCCTTGCGGTGTTTGTTGGCTGTGCGTTTGCTGGTCCTGGTGGGATTAGTGGATGTCATGATAGTGGGTGTTTGTCGGCGGAGTGTGACAATGGGGGCAGTGAGGTTGTAATGAGTGATGGTGGATGTCCATGAGTCATAGAGTGAGTCAGTAGGGCAGGGTGATTGGCAGTGTTCTGGGACATTTGTCAGGGTGGAGGTCCGTGAGTTGTAGAGTGGATCGACTGGGCAGGGCGGCTGGCACTGTTCTGGGACGTTTGTCAGGGTGGGGGGTGATAGGGGAGGATGGGTTTGATGGTTCTGCTTAGTTAAAGAGGAGAGTAGTGTCGGGAAGTGACGATCAAAGGTGGTGAGGTGCGGGTCTGTGGCCTATATGAGAATGTTTCCTGTTCTGAAGATGGAAATGGTGAGTTCCCCTTTAAAGGTAGGGGAGATGGTTGCGGAGATTTTTTCGCCATAGGGAATATTGACAGCCTTGGTGACTAGGAAGTGAAGATGGAAGGTGTTTATCCACTTTGTCGGACGGTTCGTGTAGAAGACGAAGTCAGTTTTCGTCTTGCCGATAGTCATGGTGTGGTAGTTGTCCACTATGAGTATTTCCGGGTGCTGTTTTAGGGTTCTGTGTTTGAAGTTCTTTTTTGCATAGCTAGACTGATTTTCTGGGTAGATTATGGACCAAGAGTTAGGTCCGTAATGCCTGAGTGCCGAGTTAAGGGGGGGGTTTAACGGGCGCATGGTTAGCGATTGAGAGGTCCGGTTCTATGTGACTCGGAGATAGGAGTTGATCTTGATCTGATCAGTCACAAAGGTGTTCAGTTAAAACAAAATACATTATCTCTATCACATTTGACTTCATGTAGCTTCTTTGCGAAAGGTTTTTCTGGCAGATGTATGAGTAGGAGGCAAGAAGGTGGCTTTATCACGTTTAACTTTGTTGAGAATTATTTATCTGGCAGATGAATAAAAAAGGGCCAGAAGATGGCGCTGAAGCCTCATTTGTCTTCTATTCTGGCTTTCCTTTTTCACGGTGTGCACCGTTTTCGGAACGATGGTTGCCCGAGTTTATTTGATTTCGGAGTAACAGATGAAATTACCACGGATGGCACTCACCATTGGCAGACCGGTTGGTTTAGCAATTGTTAGGTGAATTAGTTTCTTTGAAGCATGTTAGACAATTCGTGTTACACTGTGCAGCTTTCACGTAATGTACCCATTTGGATAAGGTGTGCTCCTATTCATTTTTATAGAGTTGCCTCGACATGGTCCAGGAGCTGGAGATGACGGCAACGTTAGTCGTTAAGGTTGTGGTGCGGGGCTGGTCAGACGTCCTCACGTATTTAGTCTAAGATGGCGGGCTCCCGTAGATAATAGAGTGAGTAGAGGGGTAAAATGCTGGTGGTATCGACTGCCCTGCTATCAGCCTCCAGGCTGCGGAACACAGAGACAGACCCCCATCTCGATCAGGAGCAGGTGGCGGAGAGGTGGGGAAACAACCTGGGAGCCCTCTCTCGCACTCAAAGCCCGGGGCGCGCTGCGGTGGAATCCGATTCACCCAGCTGCTGTGGGGTCGGGATTCCAAGGACGCAGCACAGCTCCGGAGTTAGAGGGGGTCCCATGGGAGCGATTTCGCCAATGGCGGCTCGCAGGGGTCAGTTGCCAGTGGCCCGGGTGCGATCAGTCTCGGGTAGCCTAGGCTGCCTCAATGCACCCGCCGGACTCACCGGTATCAGCGATCATCAGCGTCTTATTCGGGCATCCGGATCTGTTGCAGGGAGGGCAGCAGCACACACGTCCACAATACTCATTGTGACGATGTGACCGTCCACTCCATGGTCCGCATCAGTGCAGGGGGAGCGTCGTCGTGGTCAGCTACAGGGCGGAGTGCCAGGAAAAAACCGGTTTCCACCACAGCCAACTCTTCTTTGTGGGGAAGTGAAGCAGATCGTAGCAGAGCATAGACAGTCCTCTCTACAGCGGTGTCGAGCATACGGGCGTGCGTGCGGGCATTAACGGGGATTTTCACAAAACAGTGATCCCTAGCCCAGGAACTACTTCGCAGAGCTCCAGCCCAGCGGCCATCTTGTTACTTAATCCTCAAAACTAACCCTAGCCATGGGCTCAGCTCACGACGTTTTGCAAGGAAATGTAACACTGTATCAGGAGGAGAGATGTGTAATGTAAGCTAACCCTGGTGGGAAAATCACACTGACCAGGTAAAAGAGGCCAACAAGCATTTGCAATGCAATAGGTCTCGCATTTATGCGAGTTTGAGCTATTGGCATTGTAAATGAAAATGCCTTTTATTTATGTTTTGGTTTTTAAAACATAAATAAAAGGCATTGTCATTTACAATGCCAATAGCTTGAACGCGCGTAAATGCGAGTCCTATTACATTGCAAATATTTTTTTTCCTTCTTCAGTGGGGGAGTGGAAATAGCAGTGCTGCGTGTTTGGCATGCCCCCCAGTGCTGCGCGTTGTGCCCCCCCCTCTTGCTCGGCCCTAACGAAAGTGGCCCACACTATTAATAAAATAAATAAATAAGCGCATCCGCTATAGTTAAAGCGGACGCACTATAATTTAAATAAATAAATAAGGAAAGCGGACAGTTATTAAGTAAATAAATAAATATTCCACCCACGATGTCGTGGGTGGAATAGGGAAGATCATTAAAGAAAAAAGTGCTTACCGACTTATGAAGGAGACCATGTAACGCCACAAGTAAAAGATCCAGTCCTCATGGGAGGTAACAGACGGCGACAAGGCGGTAACAAGGAGAGACTAACAAGCCTCATAATCAATCGGAAGCAAGAATTTACCAAGGCCAATGACACCAGCTAATGAAAAATAGAGAGTAGGTGAGGCTTACACAGCATACTCTACTACTGCATGCCTCGCAGAGCGAGCAGTGCATGCGCGCTGCCGCTAGGCTCGACCGAAAAAGGACCTCAGTAAATTCAAGAGATGCCTTTTTTAAATAGCTGCTGTTCCTCTGTAGAGCAGAAATGCGGAGGGAAAGAGGTCGCTTTTTCTCAGAAGGTCTCAAAATGTCAAGGCTGGCGGAGCATGACCAGCAGCATGGAACTGTAACCATGCTCGCTGTATGTAATCTTAGAAGATTACACAAAGTGCACGTTTGGACACCAGGGTGTGTTACAGCCCACCGTAAGGGCACCAGAAGAACACTGACTCAGCGCGCTACGAACGTAGACGTTTGAGTGAACTACATTTCCCGTGAGCCTCGGCGCGATGTCGTCGGTGACGTCATGACGCGCGCGAGGCATTCCCGTCTTAATCCCATCCAGGGCAGTCAGACGCTGCCGCTTACTTTTCCTGAAGGAGCCGCGCTGAGTACTAGGAGGCTGGTAAGGGTGTTATTAGCACCGACCCCTTTGTTCCTCTTCGTGCATCTTCAGCGCCATGCTCAGAATCAAATAGTGGCAGTGTGGGGGCTCAGAGCTACTTGTGTGGTTGCTCCGTTGGTGGAATCAATTGCCGGTTCCTTGCAGAGCAAACCCTTCCTGTGGAGCCCTACTTCCAGTACTCTCTCAGAGGGAGAGAGTTGTACAGTATTTCCTGGTCTCCCTCGTCTGCTTGCCTCAGTAGCTTTTCCTAGGTTGGTAGAGGCAAGCCACCCTAACTCGTTTTTTTCCTGTTGGCGAGCTACCTTAGCTCTTGCAGGGAAAACGCCATTTTTTTGTGTTTCCAAAGGGCAGGATTGCCACAAACTCGTTTTCCCTGTTGGCGAGCTACCTTAGCTCTTGCAGGGAAAACGCCTATTGTTTCCTTATCAGTTAACCTTATTATTCTACATTTCACCGCCAGGAACTATTGGTGGCTCTGCTATTTTTAGTTTGTTTAATCATGCAATTGATGTTGCCAAGTTTAACCTATCCTCATCCAAGACGCATTGGAGCTGCAGGCTGGATTTGTTTCTTCTTTGATTTGCTGAGTGTGTACATTGCTCTTGGGAGTCATGTTGGTTTCTTTATATATCCAGTAGCAGGGGTATAGAGAGTGAGCAAGTGGACGGCTCTTCCCCACCCCTGTCTCAGTCCACAGGATATTAGTACTAGTATGTAGACCTAACCTGTGTTCAGCTCTCTACTTATTGTTACATGTAACCTGCAAAGTACTCATCATGGTATTATGTCTCCAGAGCTAGCAGCACACTCCAACGTGTGTGAAAACTCCCAGAATTAGCAGAGAAGATATTTCTTTCTTTACAGGTACTAATCTTAGTTATGCAGTCTCTCCTTTCAGAGGGGTCAGGGTAGGATAGGAACAACTGCATAAATTGCTATTGGTTATAGTTGTTTTGGTTGTCATTTCAGGTCTCCCTCCCTGCTGTCCCCTTCCTACCCTTCCCCCGCTTGACCACTCCATTGAGTCTGTGTATACCAATTCAGACCGTGGTGGTGTCGAGAGGTGGACCATTTTTTGCAACATACGATCCTGAGGATTCCAGGCCACGACAGAGTAAGTGGCCCAAGAATTTAAATCCTCCCGGTCGTACGTTGCAACATGGCCACCTTGGAGGATCTGGTGGCTGCGTTGCAGATAATACAGACGGAATTGGCTGCTTCTAGGGCAGAAACCGCAACCTTACAAGCCACAGTAGAGAGGATGCAGAGAAATCCCTTTAGCGCAGGAATACCTCTAACCTCTCCCTCTCCCCCTCTGGTGGTGGAAATACCCACGCCAGTTCCGTTGGCCACCCCAGAGCGCTTTCATGGCGATAGCAGCAAGGTGCAGGTCTTTCTCACTCAAGTCATGTTACATTTCTCTTGCAGGCCCAAAGCATTCACTACCATTCATGCTAGGGTCGCCTTCCTGATTTCTTACCTAGCAGGAGACGCTGCACAGTGGGCCGTTCCTTTAGTCAAGAGAGACGACCCCTTGATATATGATTGGGACTCTTTTATAAAGGATTTTGAAAGGACCTTCAATCGTAGGACCGACACGCTTTCAGCAGACAAAGATCTACTAGAACTAAGACAGGGGAATCGGGACCTCATAGCCTATCTGAATGACTTACGCCGGCTGGTTACCGAGACCGAATGGCCGGAGGCTAAACAGGCTGCCATTTTTCATCGAGGTCTCCGCGAAGAGATGAAAGACGTGCTGGCTCAGATTGAACCGCAACCCGCTAATTGTGAAGATCTGATCAACCTGGTCCTACGTTTGGATCATCGCCTTAGTGAGAGACGCGGAGAAAACAAGCGTAGGGACCGTGCTTCGTGGCGACTGGACCAACCAAAAACCTCTGACAGCTCAGCCAATACCAAATCCGAGCCTATGGAAATAGGCGCAGTTCGTTCAACCCTTACTCACGAGGAAAGGGAATATCGGCGCAAGAAAGGACTTTGTATATACTGTGGGAAGAAAGGCCATTTCATCAAAGAATGTACTCTGCGTACGAAGTACCCTCGCCGAGACTCTCGCAAACAATTGGCTGCTACCTCTGAGGGATCGGCGGGAAACGCCTGAGCTTGAGGAAAGAAGAAGGGTGTTTCTCAAGCCCCACAGACAACATTTTTTTATAGACCTCTCCCTGTGTGTGAAAGGGGAGTGGTGTCAGGTATCGGCCATGTTGGACTCTGGTGCTACTGGATGTTTTATAGACCACCAACAAGCATCAGTACTGGGGTTGGTACTGCATGCCAAAGATACACCAGAAGCCGTATTTCCCGTGGATGGGAGATGTTTGGAAGCAGGTCCTATCAGATATCAAACCGATACCGTGGAAGTACGCCAGGGCCTTGACCATCGGGAGATGCTCGTCTTCAACGTGATACAAGCCCCACAATACGGAATCATATTGGGGTTACCATGGTTGAGGTTGCACAACCCCCAAGTGGATTGGATAGAGAAAACAGTACGATACACTTCTGTTTACTGTTCAAAGCATTGTGTTCCCTCTATGGTGAGTCCATCACAAGTGTTGGCTACGTTACATCATATTGCTACCGCTGCAGAACACCCGGTCACCCTGCCCAGCGAGTATCAGGATTTCGCCGATGTGTTCAACGATACTAAGGCAGAAATACTCCCGCCCCACCGGCAATACGATTGCCACATAGATCTGATACCAGGAGCTATTGTTCCCGTTGGACGAGTATACGCCTTAACGGAACTGGAGAACACACATTTAAGGGCATACTTGGACAAGTATCTGGCGTTGGGATTTATTCGTAATTCCAAGTCTCCCGCGGCTTCCCCGCTGTTTTTTATTCCTAAAGCCAACGGCGAGCTGAGGGCTTGCATCAATTTCAGGGCTTTAAACACCATTACGGTAAAAAACCGATATCCTTTACCCCTGATCCCGGTCTTGCTGGAGCAAGTAAAAGATGCAGTCATATATACTCTACTGGATTTAAAGGGGGCCTACCATCTTGTAAGGATGCGCAAGGGAGACGAGTGGAAGACGGCATTTAAGACACGCTTCGGCTTATACGAGTATCTCGTTATGCCCTTTGGGCTGTGTAACGCGCCCGCCGCGTTTCAATTTTTCCTGATTGACGTGCTGCCTGAGTATTTGGATCAATTCGTCGTTGTGTATATCGACGATATACTGATCTATTCACCCACTGTTGAGAGTCACACCCGTCACGTACGTGCCATCCTTCAAACTCTGCAAAAACACCATCTTTATTGCAAGATCAGCAAGTGCGAGTTTGGAGTTACCACAGTGGAGTCTTTGGGGGTGATGCTGACCCCTAGGGGACAAGAAATGGCGGAAAGGAAGATAGCAGCGGTAAGAGATTGGCCCATCCCTGCTAATGTCAGAGACAGCCAATGCTTTTTAGGCTTCGCCAATTTTTACCGGCGTTTCATCAGCCATTTCTCATCCTTAGCGGCTCCCCTCACGCGTTTATTACAGAAGAAGATTGCCTTCCAATGGACCGAGGAAACACAAAAAGGGTTTGAGGCCTTGAAAGATGCGTTTATATCAGCTCCGGTTCTGATACACGCGGACCCCAACCAACCGTACGTTGTGGAAGCAGATGCGTCTGACCTTGCAGTAGGAGCCGTACTGTCTCAACGGCATGTCGACACAGGCCAACTCCACCCGGTGGCATATCGATCAAGGAAGCTCAATCCAGCAGAACGTAACTATACGATAGCCGAAAAGGAGCTCCTGGCTATCAAAGATGCCTTCCAGGAATGGAGACATTTTCTCAAAGGAGCCAGACATGTTGTTACGGTATATACGGACCACCGTAATCTTCAGTTTATGACAGCCGCCCGTCACCTATCCCCTAGACAACTGCGATGGACTCTGTTCTTTGCCGAGTATGACTTTCGGGTCACATATCGGCCAGGGAAGGACAACAAAAAGGCTGACGCCTTGACTCGTCAAACTTGCAATCCCCCACAGGAAGAACAGGAAGAGAAATCCATCATCAATCCACAACATGTCATATGCACCACCATCACGGAACCCTTCATCAAAAGCGTGACAAGGGGTATTCGCACTGGAGAGTGGAGAAATTGGCTGGCCAGGCATCCAGAATGGACATTAAAGGAAGGTCTTCCGGTACGTGGGACACAGTTATTGATCCCCCTCAACTTGCTACGGAAGCGAGTTTTCTCCTGGTGTCATACCCTCCCCATCGCAGGCCACAACGGTGTAGAGAAAACCATCGAGAGGGTAATGCGTCAGTTCTGGTGGCCCACTGTAAGAACTGACATCTGTACGTGGATCCTGGAGTGTGAAAAGTGTAACCAGATGAAAACCTCACATGCCAGACAAGCAGGACTCTTACTACCCTTGCCAACCCCGGAACACCCGTGGGAGAACATTTCTTTAGACTTTATCGTTGGTATGCCACCAGACAAAGGGAACACGGCAATCCTGGTTGTGGTAGACTACTTAACAAAGATGGCTCATTTGATCGCCTGTAAAACTGTGCCCACAGCTAGCCAGCTGGCTCAATTGCTGTTGATACATGTTGTGAGACTACACGGATTACTGCAAGTGGTGGTTTCGGACCGAGGGTCCCAATTCACAGCCAGATTCTGGAAGGCATGGTGTGCTGCTCTCAGGATAACACCTAATTTGTCTACGAGCTTTCACCCTCAAACGAACGGTCAAACCGAGAGGGTGAACCAAACCTTAAAACAATATCTGAGGTGCTATGTGGACAATACTACAGAAACCTGGGTGGACAGTTTATGGTTGGCAGAAATCGCTTACAATAGTGCTACACATAGCTCCACAAAATACTCCCCTTTTTTCTGCTCTTATGGTTTCCACCCTAGGTTCATTCCTTTCTTGCATCCGGTTAGGACAGAGGTCGTACCAGAAGTGAGACAGAGGGTTCTCCACATTCAAAAAACACTAAAGGAAACGCAGAGCAGGTTGAGAGAGGCTAAGAAACGCTACAAAGCATACGCCGATCGGCGTCCAGGGCCTGTTTATAAGGTGGGGGATTATGTATGGGTATCCACCCGAAACATCAGGTTTAAGAAGTATAGCATCTTCAATCCCAAATACATTGGCCCGTACAAGGTAGTAAACTCATCAACCCTGTAGCCGTCAGAGTAGCCTTACCCTCCTCGCTTAGGATCCATCCCTCCTTCCACACCTCATTACTTAAACCCGCTCGTTCAAGTGCCAGAAAAGGTTTGCCACCGGTGCTGGTGAATGAAGAGCTGGAACACGAAGTAAGGGGTATCCTTGATTCCAAGATATATCGGACCAAGTTATGGTACTTAATAGCTTGGAAAGGATACGGCGATGAAGAGAATACCTGGGAGCCTGCGGTGGGAGTACACGCCCCTAGGTATGTCCAGCAGTTCCACAAGCGCTTCCCGAGGAAACCATGTCTTTGTCAGTGCTCTTCGGGAGAGGGATGTACTGTTACAGCTCACCGTAAGGGCACCAGAAGGACACTGACTCAGCGCGCTACGAACGTAGACGCTTGAGTGAACTACATTTCCCGTGAGCCTCGGCGCGATGTCGTCGGTGACGTCATGACGCGCGCGAGGCATTCCCGTCTTAATCCCATCCAGGGCAGTCAGACGCTGCCGCTTACTTTTCCTGAAAGAGCCGCGCTGAGTACTAGGAGGCTGGTAAGGGTGTTATTAGCACCGACCCCTTTGTTCCTCTTCGTGCATCTTCAGCGCCATGCTCAGAATCAAATAGTGGCAGTGTGGGGGCTCAGAGCTACTTGTGTGGTTGCCCGTTGGTGGAATCAATTGCCGGTTCCTTGCGGAGCAAACCCTTCCTGTGGAGCCCTACTTCCGGTACTCTCTCAGAGGGAGAGAGTTGTACAGTATTTCCTGGTCTCCCTCGTCCGCTTGCCTCAGTAGCTTTTCCTAGGTTGGTAGAGGCAAGCCACCCTAACTCGTTTTTTTCCTGTTGGCGAGCTGCCTTAGCTCTTGCAGGGAAAACGCCATTTTTTTGCGTTTCCAAAGGGCAGGATTGCCACAAACTCGTTTTTCCTGTTGGCGAGCTACCTTAGCTCTTGCAGGGAAAACGCCTATTGTTTCCTTATCAGTTAACCTTATTATTCTACATTTCACCGCCAGGAACTATTGGTGGCTCTGCTATTTTTAGTTTGTTTAATCATGCAATTGATGTTGCCAAGTTTAACCTAGCCTCATCCAAGACGCATTGGAGCTGCAGGCTGGATTTGTTTCTTCTTTGATTTGCTGAGTGTGTACATTGTTCTTGGGAGTCATGTTGGTTTCTTTATATATCCAGTAGCAGGGGTATAGAGAGTGAGCAAGTGGACGGCTCTTCCCCACCCCTGTCTCAGTCTACAGGATATTAGTACTGGTATGTAGACCTAACCTGTGTTCAGCTCTCTACTTATTGTTACATGTAACCTGCAAAGTACTCATCATGGTATTATGTCTCCTGAGCTAGCAGCACACTCCAACGTGTGTGAAAACTCCCAGAATTAGCAGAGAAGATATTTCTTTCTTTACAGGTACTAATCTTAGTTATGCAGTCTCTCCTTTCAGAGGGGTCAGGGTAGGATAGGAACAACTGCATAAATTGCTATTGGTTATAGTTGTTTTGGTTGTCATTTCAGGTCTCCCTCCCTGCTATCCCCTTCCTACCCTGCCCCCGCTTGACCACTCCATTGAGTCTGTGTATACCAATTCAGACCGTGGTGGTGTCGAGAGGTGGACCATTTTTTGCAACATACGATCCTGAGGATTCCAGGCCACGACAGGGTGATAAGGTTGTAATTAAACAAGCCAACTTCATTTTTAGGTGCTTGTGAAATCTCTTGTATTTAATATATCTTAAAAGGGGGCTCTCATCAATTCCTATGGCCAAATTACTAAATTAATTCGCTTTTGTGTGGAACTTTATTTTTAATTTCCCCTGGATGCGCGCATTTACGATACTTCTACTAAAGCTGTTCACATTGTTTAAGCTGCATTCAGTGTCAAGATAAGATCTCTTCCCACTGAAAAGGCATACAGCTTCTAACAGTATGCTGGAATGCTTGCTTTTTATTACTTAGTTGTGTAAAGCAGATGCTTTAGCCTTAGAATGATTGTGGCATTTCCTATTCATGCCTCAGTACCGTTCTTTGCACTTTGTAGGCATTATCGGATTGATTTTTTCAACTTAATCTATTTGGTCATTAAGATCAGATTGTAAATGTTGCAATAAACATTGTACGTTAAAAAGACAAGAGCTATGCTATATTTTACTACTAAACAGGCAGCCACAAGTGCAGTTACCTTGCAGACAACAGGTTCATGATTTAAATGGTGCAGCAGGTGCAGTAGCACGGGCCCAAAAGTTGTCAGAACTCCTTTAAACACATACTATTGCTATATTTGACTACTGTACAGGCAGTCACAATTGCAGTTACCTTGCAGTTAAAAGGGACTTGATTTGAATGGTGCAGCATGTGCAGTGGCACCGGGGGCAAAAGCTCTAGGGACCCCACTAAACCCAGATTATTGCTCACATTTAAAACTAAACAAGCAGCACAAGTGCAGTAACCTTGCAGACAACAGGGGCATGATTTCAATGGTGCAGCAGGCGCAGTGACACCAGGATCAAAATCTCTAGTCACCCCACCTAACACCGGAAATTGCTATATTCTGCTACTAAACAGGCAGTCACAAGTGCAGTTACCTTGCAGACAACAGGCTCATGATTTGAATGGTGCAGCAGGCGCAGTGGCACGGGCACACAAGTTGTAACCCAATATTACTATATTTTACTACCATACAGGTAGTTACAATTGCAGTTACCTTGCAGTTAAAAGTGGCTTGATTAAAATGGTGCAGCAGGTGTAGTGGCACCAGGGTCAAAAGTTGTCATAACTCCAGTAAACACCAAATATAGCTATGTTTTACTACTAAATGGGCAGTCACAAGTGCAGTTATCTTGCAGACAACAAGGTCATTATTTGAATGGTGCAGCAGGTGCAGAGGCACCGGGCCCCAAAGTTATCAGACCTCCTCTAAACACCTAATATTGTTATATTTTACAACTAAACAGGCAGTCACAAGTACAGTTATCTAGCATCGTTAGGGTCCTGATTTCAATAGTGCAGCAGGTACAGTAGCACCAGGCCAAAAAGTTGTCAGAACTCCTTTAAACATCTAATATTGCTATATTTTACAACTAATCAGGCAGTCATGTGTGCAGTTATCTAGCAAGCACTAGGGTCATGATTGCAGTTACCTTGCAGTTGAAAGGGGCTTGATTTAAATGGTGCAGTAGGTGCAGTGGCACCAGAGCCAACATTTGTCATAACTCCACCAAACACCAAATATTGCTATAGTTTACTACTAAACAGGCAGTCACAAGTACAGTTATCTTTCAGGCACTGAGGTCATGATTTGAATGGTGCAGCAGGTGCAGTGGCACCAGGTCCAAAAGTTGTTAGAACTCCTCTAAACACCTAACATTGCTATATTTTACAACTAAACAGGCAGTCATGTGTGCAGTTATCTAGCAAGCACTAGGGTCATGATTTAAATAGTGCAGCAGGTACAGTGGCACTGGGCTCAAAAGTTGTTAGAACTCCTCTAAACACCTAATACTGCCATATTTTACTACTATACAGGCAGACTCAATTGCAGTTATCTTGCAGTTAAAAGGGGCTTGATTTGAATGGTGCAGCAGGTGCATTGGCACCAGGGTCAAAAGCTCTAAAGACTCCACTAAATGCAGAATATTGGTAAATTTCACTACTAAACAGGCAGTCACAAGTGCAGTTATCTAGCAGACAACTGTGTCGTGATTTTAATGGTGCAGCAGGTGCAGTAGCACTGGGCTCAAAAGTTGTCAGAACTCCTCTGAACACCAAATATAGCTATATTTAACTACTAAAGAAGCAGTCACAAGTGCAGTTACATTGCAGGCACTAGGGTCCTGATATCAACAATGCAGCATGTGCAGTGACATCAGGGCCCAAAGCGCTAGGAACCCCTCTAAACACCAAATATTGCAATATTTTACTAATAAACAGGCAGCCACAAGTCTAGTTTCCTTACAGGCAATAGGGCCATGATTTGAATGGTGCAGCTATTCATGAGCAGTGGATCTTGGTCCCAGCATATTTCAAGCACACAGATGAAATTGAGCAGAGCTTGCAAAGGAGTGTTCAGGTTTTCCCATAAGATTGGCAGTTGGCCAATTAAGGCATTGATTGAAATGTATAAGGTGAGGGGCATTACAACTGCTATTTACAGAGAGGTCTGTGGGGCTATGCTCCCAATCAACTCTTACAGGTGGAAGAGTCCCGCTTCCTCAAACGTCTGTTGTGCGCATCCAAATCTGTGTCATCTTTTATGTTACATAATGAGGCCGGGTTACATTTCTTAGAAGACAAACTAGCTTTAAAACCCCTTTTACTTTGGCACCTTATATGGTCAAAAACAGAAACAAACTTTACGAAGTCAATTATATCCGGCTGTTTGTCTCTAGACCACTTGTTGAAAGTACCCTGGTTGTCCTATATTAATGGGCTCTATAAATTGCTGTTTGATTTACCCATTATGACCAACCCTGCTAGTGGTTCCTCATTGGAAAAAAGAATTATTATTTAGAGCACCTTCCTGAATCACAGAAAGGAGAGTAGAACGACTGAAGAATACAAGAAACATACTGTAGTTTTATATGTATCAAATGAGTTGTTGGAGGGATTTCAGCATTATCTGACTTGGGTGACTAACACCCAACATAATTTTGTGTTAACCAGAATACGATTGGGTATTGTCCACCACTTGGTCGCCTTTTCTGAAATGAAAAAGTATTCATCAGCCTCTACACCAGGTCCTTGCGATGGTGTTTCAGCTCAAAGCACACAGCACTTTATGCTATTTTGTGGTTTTTATGAGAGGTTAAAAACATATTATCTAAAGCCACTTCTCCTTGAAAGTGATATCAGAGATTACAGAGTGGCTTTGAAATTCCTATTTGCATAATGAACCCTTCGGTCTGTATTAGAATTGCACTTTATATTTGGGCTGCCATATATCTCAGGAAAATTATAGTATTGTAGCGTATTTTATGTGAGGGTTTCAAGCTGGTTTTTATCTTTATTTTAATATATTGCTATATATATATGAATTTTTATGATGATGCTTTTCTTTATGTACTTATATGGCCTTTTGTCTCTGAGCCAAATAAAGTGTAAATCGAATCAAATGGTGGAGCAGACGCAGTGGCACCACGGACAAAAGTTGCTATAACTCGTCTAAACACCAAGGGGCTGATTATGATGTCCAGCGGACTTGTGTCTGCCCGAAACGTCTCGTAAACGGGACCGACCGACCTCCGGTCGGCGGTCCTGCTCGCCTCATTAGGATGCGACCGAACACTGTTCGGTCGCATTCCGACATTTCCCTAGGGGAGCATGAATTACGGCCGTGTTACGGCCGTAAAACATGCTCCCAAAGGGAAATAGGAGGTGTTGTTCATCCCTGCACCCCGTGGCAGGCACCTTTAAGGTGCCTGCCACGTGGGGGCAGGGATTAACAGGCCGGCACCATAGGTGCCCCCTCTGCCCCCAACCAGAGGCCGCACACATAAAGGGGCCCTCCTGGGAGCCCCCAAACACGCTTTTCGACATGGTTTCCATGTCGGACAGGTCAGCATGGAAACCATGCCGAAAACTGTGCATCGTAATCCCAAGGGCGGAAAGGCCCGCTGATTGGGATTACGAGCCGGTTCGGACTGGCTGACGGGCTCCCTGAGCCCGTCCGAAGCCAACCGGAATGACCGGCCAGTTTCAATTCCCACCGGCTAATACATAATCAGCCGGTCGGAATTGAAAGAAACCGATGATGGCGTTTGGAAAGCCTCGACTGGAGGTCCGATGGAGGCTTTTCAACCTCCATCGTAATAGGCCCCCTAATATTTCTATATTTTACTACTTAACAGGCAGTCACAAATGCAGTTATCTTGTAGGCACTAGGGCCATGATTTGAATGGTGCAGCAGGATCAGTGGCACCAGGCCAAAAGGTTGTCAGAACTCCTCTAAACACATAATATTGCTATTACATCAATTAATTCTATTATTTCCCCCTTTCATTTAATTTTTCAAAATTTTGCTATTACTTACCCGCACTATACCACCAGCAACAGCACAATATGTTGCCTTTTTTGTACATAAACAAGCCATAACACTTTAACACACTTTCTGTAACTTATATTGTACAACTACTCAGCAGGCTACAACTTACAACAAAAAACAGCTTATTATTAATCACATAAGCAAAACCTAATGCATTTACCAATGCTTGTTTAAAGTGTGGCTAGAAAGCTGTGGTTTCTATTCATTCGTAGCAGGCTTGGCTTAATGGGTCTCGAAGTCAATCATTTATTGTAACGTTCATTTTTCTAATTTCAGAACTTGACACATTTCACTTTTCTTTCCACTCAGTTCAAAGCAAGGGTTAGAGCTTTCCCTTAGCTAAGGAAATTTGGACTGGGAACAAAAAGCAGCCATGGCAAAAAATGTTCACCCTAGTCCCTGCTTCATTCTTGTCTCATTTTCCAGTCTCCATATTTCAAATCTCTCTCCCTGTCACTCTCTCCTTTTGTCTTTCTCTCTCAGGCTCTTTTTTGCTGCTGTGCCTGTTGTGTAATATTTGGGAGCTGGAGACAAAGGCAACGCCCCTCGACCCTTAAAAACTGGCCAATAGTTTCCCCTCTCTATTCCCCGGGAAAGTGCCAGGTTAATGGTCAATCCATCCACGATGCTGCTCAGCTTCAGGCAAGTAGGACTCTGCACACCCCTTAAATATTTTTAAAGAGGGTACCATAGCCACTCTCAAGAAAATCAGCTTCCTTATAAGTAAGGATATATATGTGGCCCAGTGAGGCAAAAGGACGGGATGATATCTCTTTTAAACTCATTTAATGATGGGCAATTGTACTACCTGTATTCTTTGAATTTTCCATCCATTCATTTTCACCATTCCACTTCGTAACTTATGTTTCTCTTTTTTTAAAGTTCATCAGAGGAATATCAGAGTTTTCCCTCTTTAATTATAAGTGCCATATTTAACTCTGCCAGGAAGTGTCTCTCCCGGGAGGGGCAAGCAGGTTCCAGAAGTAAATCAAATCTGGTTTCAAAAGGTGTTGTGGTCATGCTTCAACCAATTAGTTACTTCTGAGGTTGTGCAACATCCAGAATCATTTACCCTTTGCTTCCTTTCCTTTGGGTGCTTGTCTAGTATTTTCTGTTTAATGCAGTTCTGTCCCACTGCGGCAGTACGGCTTTTTCGACACTGGTTCCACACATCTGGAATCAGCTACTTAGGGGCCGATTCCGATCTCGGCCGGTAGGGCTCCGAATCGGATTCGGCATAACCGGATCCGATTCGGAGCCCTATTTCCCGACCGATTCGTACGCACGTCCGGACGAGCGAGTACGATGCGAATTCGCCGACCGACTCGTTCGGGCGTCCCAACCGCTCCGACCGATTCGTTCCCGGGTCTAACCGCACCGACCGACTCGCTCGGCCACGACTTGCACCGCGCAATGGATTCGTTCCCCGGCCGGGTAAGTACGATGCGCGCCGCGAGCAGTCCGACCGACGCGCGCCGTCCGGCTCGAAAGAGCAGTCGGAGCCGTACTTCGGGGGTCCGTGTCGGACCCCCCTGTATGCGTAGCCGCGCGAGTCGCACACAGGGGGGACCCATGGGTCCCCCCTACCTGTGCGTGTACGGCGCGAGTCGCTTCGCCGCGTACCCGCTGTAGGGGGCGCCCTTGTTCGCCTCGCACCCATTGAGGCAATGGGAGCCCGCGTACGCGTTGTACGACCGGCTCCCATTGACTTCAATGGGAGTCCGACCGACTCGAGTACGATAGCATACGGACGCATCGTACTCGTTCGGTCGGGCTGCACGGGTCCGATTCGGTCGGAAATCTCTCCGGGTCCGGCTCGGTCGGAGAGATTTCCGGCCCGAATCGGAATCGGCCCCTTATTGTCTTAGGCCATGAGACGTTGCAGATGAACTACACGACTCGCCATTTTGCAGTACAGTTTTTTATTCTGTTCTTTTGAAAATGTTTCCGAGGAACTTAGGCGAGTGTGAAATCGCATTTTTGTTTTTTTGTAAAATTTTACGAAATTACGTTTTTAGAGCAAAATGAGGTTTGTTGTTATCTTCATGACTTTTTTCACGTGAGCATGCAGTTTACATTAAAAAACGTCTCACAAGATACAGGCAAGGAACTGGTTTCAGAATAAAATGCCGTTTTCTGCGCCGACAAGCCCCCTTCATGCAAAATGTATGCAGAAGGGGACTATGTAAAATTTTAGAGAAATTTCGGCAAATTCACATAATTCGAAATAAAGAAATTATCTAAATTTCACTGGCTTAACAACATTTGCTCCAGGTCAAAAATCCATCTGTTGCATGCTACACTGACAAAAGCTTTGCTGATTCATTCACTCACTCAACTTTGCAGAAGGTTTACTCTGCAAAGTTGGTGAAGTTTTTCCACAACTTCAGAAAGTTCATCAAAGATGCAATATGTGGGAACACTCGATTGTAAAATGTGTTTTTTCAGTAATTTTTGTTCATATCTACTAGCTTCTTATTTTCAACTTGAATGCACCCAGTGCAGCTAGGCAGGTCTGCCCACCTTTCTGAATCATGCAATGCTTGGAATCGGGGTACTCGTGATCTGTTTACATTCATTCAGTGGTCGAAGTGGGCCGGGGCTTTTTTTTTTAATTTAAGAAAACCAGTTTCCCTATTTTTTGTGAAAACACAACGGTCTGGAGTCAGTTAATTCAGAGAGTTGAAATGCTTCAGCTGAGATGTCAGGCAGGGAATCTCCTGTGCTGTGAAACGAGGAGGGATGGACAGCTAAACAAGTCTTCTTGCCAGGGTGCCGGCTTCCCTGAATGGAATGTAAATGTGCAAAACGGGTCATCTGTACATATAAAGGGTGCTTGAAAGCCAGTATTGGCTTTAATTGATGGAATCCCTTGAAGCTTCCTGATGACACAGCTTTATTCTTTTTGAGTGGTTTTGCAAAGCTGAGCTGAGCTGTGAAGTGTGTGCTTTTAAGGACAGTTATAAAAAAATGCACTATGTATATGCTGGGTATTACTAAACTCTATATTTTGGGAGCACTTTTTTATCATGAACCTTTTTGCGCATTTTGTAGCAGCATATCTTATACTGTGTGTAATTCAAGTTTAAAATAATGACTTACATATTCACAGTGCTTTCTGTCACAGACTGGGACCTCGAAGCATTAAACATACACAAGTCACTTTTTTCCACTGGGCAAACCAAGATTCAGTTCTGTGGCTCTCTGGTTACAGACACAGATCTCTGCAGTACATTAACTAATAGAGGTTTCATAATGTATGTTAGTGCTTTCCCGATGATTAACCTAAGTTGCATTTATTTTCATTTAAGCTGTGCCCTATTTCATATGTAGTTGCCTGAAGGTGAAATTCCACAAAAAGTTACAGAATATTTACTTTTTTTTGCCATAACTTTGAACTCTCCCCTACCATTACTCCACCCCCTTTGCTCACAGCATCACAGTTACCATACTTTCTTTTAATGCACTTTGACCACTGCATTCATTATTTTTTTATTATTGTAATTCCTGATATATTCAATCAATCAGGGTTTTGTAAAGCGCAACTACTCACCCGCGAATGTCTCAAGGCGCTAAAAAAAGAGAGGGGAATGGCGTCTCAAGAGCATGCTAGGGTCATCCGAAGAGCCAGGTCTTGAAGTCTTTCCTGAACTTATATGTTCATATAAATCTTTCACCTTTCTTTAAATGCTTTAGAGGAATATTGCATTTAAAAATGCTGAACTGTATGCAGAGGCACCATTTTGATTGGCCAAATTCTAGAGTTGCTTCTGTAAGCAAACAACTCCCCAATCCTGTCCCCTGTGGCTCAAGATGCCCATCGAATGTAATTGAAATGCTAGCTAAATTAAAACAAATTAGTTTGCTTCTCAAAGAAATGTGTCTCCCTAATGAAGAAAACCATCTTTATCGTGCAGTCTTTACAACAAAGTGCTTTTACAATGCAGTCTTTACCACGTACAAGTCTTTACCATACATGCCTTTATAAACACATATTTTTGCCATACATAATAGCAAGTGTGGGTAAGTATTGGGAAGAATATGCTATTGTATTATTGTGTAACAAATAGGAATAAGTTCATTTTTCATTTAATTTCATTTAAAAGTTTTAAATTTAAAACTGAATTAATAAAATTATAATGCATATATTTTTTAAATAAGGAGATTTTTTTTTAGGAGTGGGATGGAAGGTTTCTAGTGTTAATGGGTGGGGAAGTGTATTAATTTTCAGGTATTAATTAAAATGATTGTGTATTGATTATTTTAATTAATTGAACATTATTTAAATTACATTGCTTATGTGTTTAAAATATACAAAAAAATTGTTAATAAAAATACGTGTGTATTAATTATTTCAATTAATTTGAAATTATATAAATTTCAATGCATATTTGTTTAAAATATGCAAAATATATTACTAGTAGTGGGATATGAGGTATCTAGGGATAATAGTCATGGGAGTGTATTAATATTCAGGCATTAATTCAATTACTTGTGTATTAATTATTTTAATGATGTAACAATACTTAAGTTATATTTAAATTATGCAAAATATTATTTATGAGTGGGATGTAAGAGATCTAGGGGTAATGAGTGGGAAAGTATATTAATAATCAGGTATTACTTAAAATACATGGGTATTGATACATTGAAAATAAAAGATATAATAAAAAATGTACAAGGACAATTGAATTAAATGTTTTTTTAAATAAAAATAATACTAAATAGAATGGTAAAACTTATTTAATAATTAATTATTATGATGTAAACATTTATAAAAAAATAGTAATATCCTGTTATTACACAGTAATAGTATAATAATGCAATTTCATTTAATGCAATAACATATTTTAAAAAGAGAATTTTTTGAAAAACAAATCCAATTGTTGTTTTACAAAATTAATAAACATATATTTGATATCTTATAACCACTTAATCAAATATATTTTCCTACTGTTTCCCATTCATTTCTATGGGGCAAATTGTCCCTTTTTTGTTTTTACTTTTTTATTGACATTCTTTGTTGTGCCTCTGTTTCTACAGTCGGTTGAGCACTGTGGACAAGATCGGGAGCAAGGAGGAGCTGCAGTCAGGTAAGAACATCTAATATACTTAATATATAGAGAGGAAGTTATGTGTTAAATGAAAGAGTATTACTTGTATTTTGTGTTTAAACACTTTTACACCCCCATTCAGGTTGTGTTCATATGCCCACATCGAGTTGGTTGTCTTTTTTTTTATAAATGAAAAAAGGGTTTAAAAAATGATTCATTTTTTTACCAAATAAAATAATAAAACCTACATGTTTTTGTCAGGTTTTTTAATCGGGTTTCCATTTTTTATGAATAAGGCACTAACTAAGACAAAAGAAGTCAGAATTATTGGATTGCCCTACTCCTATTCTAAAAGGAGTGTGCTTTTTTTTCAAAAAAGAAAACAGGATGTTTAGACTTTGGTATTAATTCAATATAGAAGACTGATGGAACAAAACAGTTAGGTTTGGGGATTTAGGTTAGCATTTTTTTAAAGAAAAAACCCTGTTATTTTTTAAACAAAACTCAGATTATTTTTTTTAAGAAAGGTCAACAGAAAGAAAGAAAGAAACAAACAAACAAACAAAGAAGTTGAACAGAAGAAATATCATAGAATAAATGGATAATTAAATATTTTTTTATAAATATATATTTACGTTAATTTTTACATGGTTTGGATTGTGGTTAACTTTATTGGATTGTTGGATTACTGGACACTCTTGGTGAGTGAATGGCTAAGTAATCACCAAGAGTTGAAGACAGTAGACCCACCAGGTAGGACAAAATGAATTTAATACATTTAAAACAATTTAGAAAAATGCCAAATGAATTTCAGTAGTTTTTCAAAACAGGAAGGTAATTCCTTGTTTTCATTAATGTTGCTAGTAATATTAGTATGCAATATTGTCAAGGTAGTTTGAGGCTGCCAAGATTGAAAACAGTTAGATTTTGGCCAATAGTATTTCAGATATTTATTTGCTTCTTTTTGAAATACGAGCATTGAAACTTCCTGTCAATATTTTCAGCTGTAACATTTCCTGAAAACTTTGTTATTTTTTCAAACTTCCCAGGAAATGCAATAGGTTGGAGTAAGTTCCACTGATGGAACGGTTAAAATGATTATCCCAACCCTCATGGCATTGTTTGTGTTTGCACCTCCCTCTAAGAAGTATGAGTATCAGTTACACCATACAATAGGAAATTGTATTTTTCCCTGCAACCCAGCATGTTTAGATGGCCAATCCACTTCTAATCAAAGTAATTTAAGAGTGGTGCCAATTTCTCTTCATTTTGTGTAAAATAGTCTGATTGTACAATTGATGTCTAGAAGTCATCTACACGTTCAGGAGGGACAAAAGACAAAGCTGTTCATTTCCTCAGCTCAAAGTGTAGTTTACTATTAAACATGTAATCCTGAGCTAAGGATGTTTTTTGATTTTTATTTCCAATATGCCTTTGAAAAATGACAAAAATATCCCTAAATTGTGTGTATGGATAAATCTTAATGATATTATTGATCATGTGTAATTCAAAATCAATTATAATTTTCCTAGGAATTTGTTTACAGTTTTAGATTTTACTAATGATAAAAATTCAGCATACATTGAGGATTTTTTGTCTGGTAGGAGAGAATAAATTTGTGCTATAGTAGTGCTATTTATGTTAGCAATTATATGGTACATTTGGGTGAATGGAGGAGGGGTGGACTTAGATCCATCTATCATCCAAATTTCACTATTTTGAAGGGTTACTGTGGTACATAGGGTTGCAAAGATTATTATATGTTTTTAGGGTGTTTGTTATCATAGAGAAGGAAAGGTTCATAGTTAAAGGATTCTGTTAGCTCTCGGTGAATGTTAATATCAGAACATGGGCCTTATTGCGAGTTTGGCGGTCTTCCTGTAGGGTCCTAAGATGAACCCCAAGCCCGTGGTGAACCCGTCTGCTGGATTCCAGGGTGGGCAGGTGATGCGGTGGCGGTTTCACAGCAGCAGGTATGTTAGGCTCATAGGAGAGCCTAAACAGCATACAGCCGCCGTGACAGCGCCTACAGAATGTTTGTGCACAGCGTGACATGCACCATGTCGTGCATGCCATACAATGTTCGCGCGACTGTGCACTTTTAAGGGGGCACATCATGTGTAAGTCCATTTTTTTTATATAGCACAGCTACTCACCCTTACGGGTCTCAAGGCGCTGGGGGCCGGAGTGGAAATTAAGTGAGCTATTTCCCAGAGTCACATGGTGCTGAGCTGAGCTGCCGCCGGAGCCGGGGATCGAACCGTGAACCCTGTGCTCCGAAGTCAGCTGCCCTGGCCGCTGCACCACACCTCTCCACTCCACTCTCATGTGCCCCTCGCACACACCCCCATGGGCATATTTGCCCTGGGGCCCTGTTGGGGGCCCCTTTCCATGCCTTTTTGCCAAGCATTTCATGGTGGGGTCCCTGCAATGAAATTCTTGGTGGAAAGGCAGGTCAGATTCTGCTCGGCAATGCTGGCATCACCACCGCCGCAATTCCCTTCTGCTTTCCACACTGCCACCGCCGTGGGATCCTGGTAGTGGCAATGGTCTTGTGGCAGTCCCACTGCCATTATTTGTAATATGGCGATCAGACTCCCAGGGTGGTGATGGTCAGACGCCACCATGAGTTCGGCGGTCCCAAGACCGCCGTACTCTTAATAAGGCCCTAAGTTTGAAGGGTTTTTAGCTATGGATTACTTGCCTGTTTTTCTCATTGCACCTTTATTCTCAAATTTGCTGTGGTGGGCATTCTACTTGCAACATGCATGGGGATGTTCTAAGCTACTTCTCTCAGTTCTGAGTCACTGGTTTCATTGAAGGTAGCACCAAGTGCCTTTTTGTGCTGGACATGTTCTCTAACCTTTAACTCCATTACAAAGGCAGAGTGGTTATTCTCAGTAGTCCGCTCAACAATATTACCAAGATTAACCGCTCTGAGGTTGCAACGGCTTAACAACTAGTCCACACACCTCAAATGAATCCTTGGCTCAGAAAGTCTTTTCTTACAATAATTGTACTCACCATATTTAAGAAGTCTAATCCCTCTCTTAGAAAGAACATAATGTGATTCACAGGAATGATTCATGTTTAGATGATCTGAAAAGGAAAACAAATAGTTTAAACTAATTTTGAAAGTTTATTTACAAATAGTTTAGCTTTTTCTATTTAGGCCTGTTCAAAAATGAGAATTTTGTTGTTTGTTATACCTGTTTAAAAAATCCTGTAAATGTTTGTAATTCTGTTTGGAGAAAAGAGATTATAAAATATAATTCTTATTTTAGAGGGCTGGAGAAGACATACAATAGTTAGTGCAAGTTGCAAAGATATCTCAGAATATATTTAACTTGTATTATGTTTTGACAAAATCCATTATTTTCAATGAATTGTCTGGAAACTTATCAAAATTTGTGGCTGGAAAATGTTTAAAAAGACATTTTAATTGGTTTGACTTTGAAAGTTTTTTTACATCTTTTGAGAAAGGAAAGGCTGTAACCTACAGGAGGGAGATCAAACAAGTATCTTGATTAAACTGCTATAAAATGTACTATGACTTTTTTATGTTTATAAAAATGTGGATGAAATGATTTACTGGAATCATCACTTTTTAGTGGGCAGTAGAAATAAAAGTATTTTAAAGTTATTTAATATTTTTCACAATTAAAACATGGAATGTTACAACTGCATTTGTCATCAGTTCATTGTCTTATATAATTTTTTGATATCTCTGTTCAGAGTAGTAACACACATTTTTTACCAATTCAGTGTCCATCACCTTCCTTGCAGTGGCTCTGACTGGAGTTAGAATAGTGAATCTGCCTCCTTTCTTTAACAGCATCTTCCCTAAGGTGACTCACTTCAATTATACCTACTTTGGAACATAGGTAGCACTGTTTTCTGCACTTTCTATAACTTTCCTCTTATCAGCAGTGTATTTGGTCACCTCGTAATCACTGTACCACTGAGCACAAAATGATGGACAACTACTTTTACGTTTTGAAACGTTTACCATCATTTGAAATACAATACATACTGGAATCCGAAATTTAATGTGATTAAATGTATGACTAAAAATGTATTTTCAGCACATGTTACTTTTCACCTTTTTTTTTACCTTCAGTGGTGGTGTCCACCATCTTGGCTGTGGACAGAGAGACAGGTTTACTAAGGTGTTTTTTTTCAAAGTCATGCACAGTGGTGCAAATCGTCCCCTGCGAGGCTTTGTAAATATTTTTTAAACTGCTCCGTTACCTTGCTTTGTCTTTTGAGGCGCAAGAACAATGCAACCGGGAAACAAAGCAAAAGTTTAGGAAATCTGCTTAATTTGTTTTATCATTATAGGAACGTCTCTTTCAGGGTTTCAATGTGACATTACTAACTGATATGTTTTATAATTACTAGTATCTTAAAAAATACAAAAATTCTTTGTAAAGTAGTGTTTGGTAAAGGTATGCATGGAAAAGGTAGTTTGCATGTTATCAAATGTAAGCCTATGAGCCTCAACAGCAGTGGCCTTATTTCAATTGGTTTCATGCTTGGCATTATAGATTTTGGAGTCTCTCAGGACTCTTAAAAAAGGTAACTTGCACTTGTAAATAAGTTTACACATGTAATTTACTTTGACACTTTTGACTAACTTTACTACTTTTGCCTATTCACAAAATCTGAGTATAAAATTACTCAAAAGTGTAGACTTACATGTCTGCACCCCTATCAGTTGAGGGGGTGGAGCCGAAAGAATTATAATATTAACTGTATAGTTACTACATGCCACTTACAACTGTGTTTTATGTAAGGCAGGATCCCCACATTCAGGGAGGAGACTCCGCCACATGTGTGGAGATTCCACTTGGTAGTGAATAGGAGATCTCCGCACTTGGGATGGAGAATCCACTCCAATTGCAGAGATTCCTCACATGAGATCTCTGCAGTCAGGGTGGAGACTCCATCCCAAATGTGGCGAATACGCATGTCAGTGAAAAGCAATCGTCTGCATAGCAGTTAATAGGAAAATGGTATGCACCTGAAAGAAATCAGTCATACCTGACACACACTATCAAACAACCACAAAAATACTACCCACACCATAAGCTCTGTTTCTTTCCTCTTCAAGTATGAGATTGTACATCCACCCCTGCATCCCTGAGCAGCCACAACAGTGCTAATGTTGAAGAGGAAGAGACATTTAACTGAGGAGGAGACAGATCTTTTAGTTAGATTTGTGATTACAAACTACAAGTAGTTACATGAGCTGCCACCTTACTCTCTCATTGGAGCCCAGAAGAGAGTCTTATGGCAGGAGGCGACTGATTCAATCAGTAAATTGAGGGAGAAGTTCCGGACCGTGGGTGACATTAAGAAAATATGGCAAGATGAAAACAGGTGGGTGAAGGAGAAATACTCCAGGATACAGATGTCTAAATTCTTCCTGTAGGACTAGCTGAATCCTGTCTCCATTTGGCCTGGGTGGAGTTCACAGAGTTCTGCTACAAGGAACTCAGCGAAATGCCCAAAAATCTCTTCCGCACTCCGCGGAGTTCCGCAAGCAGTGGAGTAAGTTAAGTCACGCTGTTTGCTCTGATTTTTAGCGCCAGGATTCTGTCATGTGCTGTAAAATCAGCACAAAGCGCAAGATGGTTCTGCTTCTTTCTGCTGCTCAAGTAGGTGTTCTACTCGAGCAGCAGCTTCCTCAACATGAGCGGCAAGTTTCTCAACGTGAGTGGTGGTGACCTGCCGTGACCGCCTGCATTGAGAAATCTTTCCGGGAGGTGCTCTAGTGTACGATTTTCCTCACTCACGCTCGTCCACTTAACGTTGGTGAGCTGCGTGAGAGGAAAAAATCCGCTCCGTGCCGCTACGCTGTTTTTTGGAACTCCGCAAAACTCTGCAAACTCTGCAACCGGAGCGGAATTTTACGCCCAGGTCTCCATCTCACCTCCCTGGAGAAAGATGTCCTCTCCACCATGCGGCCCACCAGCTATTTGGGCTACTTTAGGACAAAACTAATGTAGTGCCACATGCAACCATATCCACCCCTGCCCCCTACTCTCCATAGTTGGCAAGATTTCATATTGAGTGGCAAGGGCTAAAAAAAACTATAAGTTCCAGATATCTGAGAAAAAAGGGCACTGGCCTAGCTAGTCACATGTGGATCTCAAAACATTGGCAACTATGACTCTCTCTATCTCTATAAAAACAAACTTACAAACGCTCATTTATATCTCCTTTACTTCTTCACTCACACCTGCATGGTTAGTGGCACACCTGTAACATTAGCTCTTAAAATGTATACATGTTGTGCTAATGTTTATTTTACTACTCTTTATATAGCCGGATTGATTGCTTCAGCTGAGGCAGAAGTCAGTGTCACTACTGTTGGGCAACACACAGCAGATCTTATAATGCAAACCGCCTATACAGACAGGAATACCCCTCAGTAAAAAGCTGAATAACACACTAGAGGCAATTGTTTTGACTTGTTTCTGGTAGCCAAATCAAAAATGTTAATATGAGTTTTAATAACAGACTATAGAGGATTGTGCTAACTTGTTTTTGGCATCCAAATCAGAAATGTCAATGCCTGCTCTTGGGATACCACAATTTGTTCTTCCAGATGGCCAGGAGGAGAACCTAACAGCTTCCACCCCATAGCTGGTAGTGCTCAGATCCACTGCAGCCCCAGGTGACTCTTCAGCCTCCTTCTAAAAAAGGGACCCCCTCTCAGAAAAACTAAAGGTCAGGGAGAAAAAGGGGGAACAACAACAATATACAAAATGATATGTCTCCCTCACGACCTCTATTTCTTTAGCTCTAGAGAATAAATCTCAATGGGTTACATATCACGAAATGTAAAGAAAATCACATATTTTTATTTTTCACTTTTGTATTTATTCACTTTCATAGAGTATCAAAACTTTTTAGAAAAGCTTTTTTTTAAAAAACACATACATAGTCATAAAAAGGAAAAGTTTTTCTTTAACATTTTTACACAGTTTTTCTTTTCTTGAGAGAACAATTGTTTATCGTTGATAATTCATCATTAGACCCTTACAAAGGAGGATTAAATCACTCCAAGAATATGCATGAAATCATCAACACACTCATTCACATCACTCAGACTAACAGGCAAACCCACTCTGAACACATAACTGTCCTGGTCAGAAGGGGAAACAGATGTTACAACTCTCCATGACCAAGTCGTGGGCTGGGCGCATAAGATATGGTCGACACGCATTTCAGTGGGACATGTAAGCCACCTTCTTCAGGACCTTCACAACACAAAAGTATATAATCTTCACCTAATAGTAGGGGTACAACTATCAATAGTGAAAGAGGAAGCGGATTTCAAAAGCGAAATAGTTGAATCTGCCCACATCGGTTCCTCTCCAGGAAGTATTTTATGGGGCCTGCATGTACTACAACACAAAGAGCATTCTTCTTATCAACTCTGCCCAAGTACTATTTATTTTTAATATAAAGGGAACCAACCCTTCTTGAAGTAGACATAAGAGTAGGATATTCTGTTGTCTTTTATTTGATACTCGTGTATTGAGGCACCATATGTCATAGGGGATATTATTTCTTGTACGGATCAGGATTTAGTAATATAAGGTAAGGAACAAGGAGTTGAATCCAATTCTCATGGATTAGATCGTCACGTCTCCTCAGTACGGCCGACAATACCGGAAACCAACAGCCTCCTTCCAGTGTCTCTTGGAGGTAGATCAAGTAACTCTCTGAGCGGGAGTGCTAACCCTGCTGGTGATGTATTCTTCCTCCTCGCTGATTGTATCAATAGGTCATGCCCTCCTGCTCCTGCTCAGTTATTAGTTGGTCAATCCACTCCACTGACAAGGGGTTTAAAAAAAACAGACTTTCAATAATTCATTATCTACACATTTCTAGTTTACCAAGCAAACATCCCGCTATTGTATGCTTTCATACTAAAATGTTATAAATTTGCAGACCATAACATTTCTAATTCACAATACATCTGTGGTATCAGTCATTCAAAGTAGGTGAAAGGGTAGGTAATAGTTGAATTATGTCAAAACTCACTTTTCATCTTTTGCAATGTAGGTTTACAACAGATTCTAGTTAGTTTTGAGGAGACATTTTACCCACCAGCTCACAAAGCATATTAAAAGAAGTAGAAAATTTGTGAACATCAAATATTCAACACATTATTCAGTAATTGTATGAACTTAGAAAATAAAATATTGCAAACCCATGGTGGTTAAGAAGTAAGGTAAAGGGACATAATGTCAGCATTTACATAAAGTCAAATATAGATTAGTATTCAAGTCAAAGAAAATAAATAATAAATGTGCATATTAATAAATGAGAACCTTCAAACCTTTTGATCAACAGCAAAACATGTTAAATAGAAGTAGTAAGGTTATGACAAGGCAGATAGTGAACAGGACTGCACTCTCACAAATCGCATACCCTAATGTGCCAAAGACTAATATACACATACTCACCATCTCATAGCTTCTCACTCTCTTCCTGCTGAGAGTGAATGGTCATCTATGCAGCTTTCAGGATTCCATTGCAGTGGTGCTATGAGGTGGTGCTGTGTTTGCGGAGTTTACTGCACTCCGCGCTACACAGAACTCATGGAGTTACAGGC
Organism: Calotriton arnoldi; assembly: GCA_963921515.1. Classification (NCBI taxonomy): domain Eukaryota; kingdom Metazoa; phylum Chordata; class Amphibia; order Caudata; family Salamandridae; genus Calotriton; species Calotriton arnoldi. The sequence goes on along the minus strand of CAWUFW010005888.1, from coordinate 244,505 downwards.
CCTGGGCACACATAGTGCACTGTACTAGGGTCTGACAAGTAAATCAAATAGCCAATCATGGAATCACTATTCCACAACAATACTTTACAGGGAGAGCATATGCACTTTAGCACTGATCAGCAGTGGTAAAGTGCCCAGAGTCAGAAAACCACCAACAACAGGTCAGAAAAAATACAGGAGGAAGGCAAAAAGTTTTGGGATGACCCTGAAAAAAGGGCCAAGTCCAGCACAACCCCCTTCCAGCCTAAAGCCAGGGTAGACTAATCAATACTGATAGGCTTCCCTGCTTGGGGCGATAGAACATGGACCCTGGCCCACAAAAGCAGGGGCATAATCCAATTCTACACCAATCTGAACCCAATTGGATCCCTCTGTCCATACTCTCAGGGCCTTCTAAGCTAACCCATGGGGAACCTTTCTCCTCACCTGTGGACACCATCTGTGCAGCACCTAACCTTAGCTTGCTCACTGGTGTGTCCCAACAGACAGACAGTACCCACATGGCCAACACAGAGGTGTGGCCCAGTCCACCCCCGGGGTGTGACTCCTGTCCCACTCCCAGGGGCAACTCTGTCCACCAGGACAGCAAGCCACAGTGGCCACTGACAGCTGTCAGTGATGAGAACCAGGCCCCAGGTCTTTCATGGTTCTCCAACCTCTGTGGCATCAGAGAGCGGAGGGCAGTAGCCCCAGGTGCCTGGCACCCTTGGTCCACTCTCCCTCCTGTCAGGTCAGGTATGACATCCTGACACTGACCCACCAGCCCCGGGCCTGTTCCCGGTGGCTGGACAGGAGATTGGGGTGGGCTTTCCCACACCCAGTCCTCCTCTTTGGGGCTCTGCACCCTCCCACCTGGAGTGGTACCCTCTTCCAGAATTGTCAAGGGCCCCTGTGGCAGGTGTCCTGCACAATTCGCCCACCAGTTCAGGGGTTCTATCCTGCAACTGGGATCCCAGCTTAGGGTCTGTACCCTTAGACTGGGCAAAGGTCAGGGGTGAGGCTGCCCTCTCCCCGCCCCCCTTACTTGGGCCCTGCACCCTCCCACCTGGAGAGATGCCCCCAGAAGACAAACCGGTAGGGGCACTGTTAGCAGTTGCCCCTCCTCCAGGTCAGGGGGGACACCCTGAACCTGGCCCTCCAACCCAGGGTCTGTACCCTTAGGCTGGACCTGTACCTGGTAACCCAGGACTTCCGGGGGAGTACACAACCCCCCAAGGGAAACACACCCCTCTGGAGTTGTGTAAGAGTCTGCCTGGCGCAGGTCTCCAGCCTCCTGTCCACCTGACAGAGCATGAATACCTCCCAGGCCAGAAGTGGCCTCACCAGGGTCAGTCCTGGGGTGCTCTGACCTCAGAGCTGGCAATCCCTGACCCACTGGTCCTTCCACTGGGGACTGCGTCCCCCTCTCACCCCTCTCTCTGGACTCATGCACCCTCCCCACTGGAGCGGTGCGGCCAGACACCAGAGCTGGTGGAATGCTGGTTACAGCAGTCTCCCCCAGCTCAACTGACACCTTGGGATCCCCCCCAGGGGATGGCCTCCCAGTAAAGACTAGGCCCCCCTCCTGGTTTTCCCTCATGGAACCAACCAGGCCTTGGGGCTGGGTTTCGGGCACCTCGGGACACCATCCACTCCGACTACTTCTCCTTTGAGACAGTACATGGGACCCTACACCCCTCCCACTACTCTGGGACCTATCTAGGCTACCACCACCCTCCCCTACCTCACTTGGTTGGGGAAAACCTGAGCCACCTCCTTTAGGATCACCTCCAGATTCCTCTTCAGACCCTCTGGATCCACCAAAAGGTCTGCCTCCAGTGTGAGCTCCCTGGGGTCACAATAACCCCTGCTCACCCCCTTGGTAGCTTGGCACGAGAAGACAGGCTTATCTCAGAGGCAGTGTGTAAAGCATTTGTGAACACATACAGTAATACAGTGAAAACACTACAAATGGACACCACACCAGTTTAGAAAAATAAATAATCTTTATCTAAACCAAAACAAGACCAAACGACAAAAATCCACAATACAGTTATCAAGATATCCTTAAAAATAGGTTATTCACCAAAATAAAGCTAGTAGCAACAAATAACTCCACTTGGAGTTATAATGAAATCATGACTGGTGGAAATCCCAAAGTACGGCGCCGACCGCGAGGTGCGTGGCGTCGGGCCCGGAGTCAAGCAAACCCACAAAGAACCGCACCTTGGAAAGGATGAAACAACGACAGTTCACGGCGTAGGGGAGGTGCGGCTTCGTAGGCGCTGCGCGGCGTCCGTTCCTTATGACCCCAGGGGAGGTACAGCCTCTGTTCCTTATTGCAGCGCAGGGGAGGCGAGACGACGGTTCCTTACTGCGTCGGGGAGGTGACGTCACGATGGCACCGAAACCACTGTGCCTTACGATGGTGCGATGCCGATGGATTCGGTGGTCACCCACGTCGAGAATCGGCTCCGCTTTGATGAAGTCGGCTTCGGAGTCGATGCGGCACAGCAGCAGGCATCGGGCCCATGTCGCATGTCGGAGCAGCGCTCACGGCTTTGGGCAGGTTACGGCATCGCTCACTGGCGTCGATGTGGCACAGCAGCTGGTGGTGAGCCTACATCGCAAGTCGGAGCAGCGCTCACGGCTTCGGGCAGGTTACGGCATCCCTCGCCGGCGTCGGTGTTGCAATTTCCTACTGTAGCAGCTAAAACAGCAGTTCTAGATGCAGGACGACAGAAGGGGTGAAGTCTTTGTGTTCCTGAGACTTCAGAACAGGAGGCAAGCTCAGTTTCAAGCCCTTGGAGATCTTCTTCTTCAAGCAGGTGACAAAGCAAAACAGCAAAGTCCTTTGTCTCCTTTCCTTGGCAGCAAGCAACCACTGCAGGCCAACCCCAGACAGCAAACAGCACAGGGGCAGTATTCCTCCTCAGCTTCTCCGGCTCTTCTCCTTGGCAAAGGTTTCCTCTTGATTTCCCAGAAGTGATCTAAAAGTCTGGGGTCTGGGCCCCACTTTATATACACACAAATCCTTTGTTCTCTGAAGGCAGAGAGTGTCTGTACCCAGCCAAAACCAGTTCTGTTCTCACTTGTGCAGCTTCCTGGCAGGAGGTGGAGACAGCATTGTTGAAGGCAGACCAGGCCCGGGCAGGTGAAAGGAAATCTCCTCCCCCTACTCTAAATTCAACCCAGGTCCATTCAGCCCAGCCCTGACTCATCAGACTTCTGGAGCCACAGCCCTCTCCAGCCCCCTGTCATCCAAAAGCCAGACATGCAATACACAAACCTAGCAGAGGCACACTGGATGGTTAGGCAAGAAAATACCCACTTTCTAAAAGTGGTATTTTCAAACACAGAATGTAAAAATCATCCTCACTAAAAGATGCACTTTAACATTCTGAGTTCAGGCATATTAAACTTTATTTTCCTATCTAGTTCCTAGGGTCAGTTATGTTTATAAGATGTTATAAACTAACTTCCCATTCTGGCCTATGGGAACAGATAGCCTTGCAATAGTGAAAAACGAAATTGGCAGTATTTCACTATCAGGACATGCCACACACATCAGGGCATGTCCTACCTTTCACATACAATGCACCCTGCCCACAGGGGTACCTTGGGCCTACCTTAGGGGTGACTAACATGTAGAAAAGGGAAGGTTTAGGGACTGGCAAGTGTGTGCACTTGCCAAGTCGACATGGCAGTCCCAGACTTCACACAGGCTCTGCAATGGCAGGAGGCCTGAGTCACATTTTACAAGCTGCTTCCGTGGGTGGCACAACCAGTGCTGCAAGCCCACCAGCAGCATTTGATTTACAGGCCCTGGGCACACATAGTGCACTGTACTAGGGTCTGACAAGTAAATCAAAAAGCCAATCATGGAATCACTAATCCACAACAATACTTTACAGGGAGAGCATATGCACTTTAGCACTGATCAGCAGTGGTAAAGTGCCCAGAGTCATAAAACCACCAACAACAGGTCAGAAAAAATACAGGAGGAAGGCAAAAAGTTCTGGGATGACCCTGAAAAAAGGGCCAAGTCCAACAGCTTTTCTATAGCCTAAGAAAAAAATTCACACCATGTCTGGTTCCTTTCTGAGACACTGACACAAACATCTGCACCCTAGTGAGCAGTAGTCTGCTATTTGTATTTTTCTTATCCGTAGAAGAAAATCCAGAGAGCATCTGGTTTCTCACTGTGGCGCAGACTCACATGTATGTCTGCATCCCACTGAGGAGTACGAACACTGTTTGGATTTTTTATTATCTTCAGAAGAAATCCAAATAGAGCTGAACTCCTCACTGGAGCTCAAACACACACACAATGCAATTGCCTTTTTTCTTTTGATCGAAATAGCCCAGTCTTTTTGCCTTCCTTTTCCACATTTTGCTGAATTCGTTTTTGTTGGCTTTAGAACTCTGTGCACTTTGCCACTGCTTACCAGTTCTAAAGTGTTTGTGCTATCTTCTTAAAACATGGTGACCCGGGCTTATAATTGGTATTTTTAATTTATTTGTAAGTACCTCGAAAAGGTGTGCTATGTGTACACAGGGCCTGTAAATTAAATGATACTAGTGGGCCTGCAGCACTGAATGTGCCACCAACTTAAGTAGCTCTTTAAACATGTCTCTGACCTCCCATTGCAGAGTCTGTGTGTGCAGTTTTAAAGGGTGCAATCTATTTAAAAGGTTTGACATGTGCTTTTAAGTTTTGCATGTCCTAGTAGTGAAAAACACATATTTGTTTTTCACTACTGCAAGGCATGTCTCTCCCATAGGACAGCATTGGGTTGCCTTATAACGTTTTATAAGTGTCATTTCCAAATGGGAAGAGGCAACTGGATTATGTTTGGCATCGGATTGTAAATTACAATTCTGAAAATGCTACTTTTAGAAAGTTTAAAACACAATAGGGTGACCCAATTTTCCCCAAGGAACTGGGTAAAATATTAATAATTATTAGAATATTCCTTGAGGAATTATTTTCATCCACATTTTTTAAGTATTCAATATCTGTCCACAGTGTGAATCCGAAAGATTAATCATACACAATAGAAACAACAGTCATGGGTATATAGAGAATAAAGTTATTCTTTCACTTCATTTCCGTATAAATTATATTGTACATGTTATTAGCAACAATATATACAAGCAGTATTTACATTTTAATCATAACAACACTGGCACCTCCAGATAATCCCACTATCTAATTAATTTTCTTTTATCACAAGATAAGTGGAAGTGCAGTCACTCCTTTTAACTAAAATAGCATTAACATCATATGGAATCCCAACTATACAAGCCTTAACATTCCTGGGATATAACACACAAAAACCAAATTTACAATATTTGAGGTTATAAAGGGTGTGGTGTCGAAGGTTAAAGGGACGTTATAATTAGGAAATCGAATTAAAAAAACCTTAGAAATTAAAAAAAAACACAAAGGTTACAGGGATGATATAGTTAGGCTCAGATTTTATACACACAAAACCATGGAAATTCAGCAGTTATTCTTATCTCACAAAACTATAACTAGTGCCCTAAGGCAGCGATAACTTGCACCCTGGCCATGCACTGTTATTTACCCCACATTTTACATCACTGATGACATCTCCTATGAAATCATTAATAATATCACTGCAACTTTTGCAGTAAAATTATTGATGAGAAAAGGGTGCTTGGTGGGGGCGTGAGTTATAATTACCTTTGGACATGAGTTATAGTGTCTTGAGATAAGTATAACTATAACCGCTGAATTTCTATGGTTTTATAGACAATCTGAATATTTCTTTTCATTAACTTTGTGATGTTTTCACATTTTTGGGTAATTTTATATTTATTTTAGTCATGTGAATGATTACAATGTTTTTAAAATATTTATATGTTTTTAATGGTTATTTTCATATTTTCTTTAATCTAAAATGTTGTAATTTTTTATGTTTTGTGTGTATAATTTATTTATTTTGCGATATTAATGGAGTCGATATTTTGTTTGGTGATATTTGTAACTATTTGTATGTTTTTTAAAGGTTGGGATATTTTCGTTTCTGATATTGTTATCAATATTAGTGTAAATCAATATTTTTAACAGTGATATTTTGGTTCTCAATATTTTGGTTTTTATTAGCTAAGCACAGGAAGGCGAGATTTTTGTTAATTATATGTATTTTCCAATATTTTGGTAAGTTGAAATTGTGTGCATCAATATTAAGCCATTGATCCCTTCAGACTATGTAGGAGGCTTAAGCTGTGTTTGTAGCTACTGTATATTAAAAGAAGAAACCTATATAACAGTCTCCTGCAGCAAAGAAGGAGAAAATAAAGCAAGACATGAGGACAAGAGACTCCTTCTTGGTAAAAGTGCTGCATGAGAAAAGTGACAACCAGCTGCTGTGAAGACTGGCATTAATGGCTGCATGTAAAAATGTAAGGAGCTGTGAGTTATCTGCCCAAGGTCATGTGCAGATGTGAAGAGTAAGGTTGTCCGATTTGCTGCTAGTGTGTGAAACACATTACAGCTCAGTAATGTACTAAGCTGTTGGTGAAAAGCAGTTGTGAGAAATTGCAGAGAAGTAAGTCTGTGGAGGGAAGGTGCTCCTGAAACTATATCTGCAAGCATCAATTCTTTAAGAAAAAGTTTAAAGAATTTCAAGAGGTGTACACCAAGGACAATTCAGACCATTAATAGAGGCTGTCTTTATTGGCGTGTTGACGGACAATTTACTGAGACTGATTTATTGCCGTGAATATCAGCTCATGTCAACTGCGGCTGAGGGAATACCGGTACAGTGTTTAATTTCCTTTTCGTTGACGCTTTGTAAGCAGCAAGTGAAAATGTTGCCCTTATGCCGCCAGCATGCAGTTGCATCACTTCCAATATCGGCAGTGTGCACGAGCGAAGGCCTACCTTTGGCTCTTGTCCAGCAATGTGTAAAGGGGCATACTGTTTACGCATTAAAGTCAGGGTGCATCTATTAATAAAGGGTGCTTGTTGTGCAACAGCTGCCGTTTTATCCTGGAATGAATCACATGCGATAAGTATGTGATCAGCACCAGAGGAGAACTTTATTGCTCATGCATTTTCGAAGCACTCAGCTGGATGAGCTTCATTGTGCCTTTGGCCTTCTGGGCCGCACAGTTTGCATACCTGTGGGATTGTGTGAGCTCCGAGTTGCAACGTTGGGTAGTTCAGTGGTGTTTACTCAATATCCTGGCTCAGTTCTAAAGCGACTTAACAATCGGGCCATTGCGGGACAGGAGGAGGCACGGTGCTCCTGTCAGGAAGAATATGTCTATTGCTGGAGAAGGCGCGTGGCTTTAGAATTTACCATTTGACCTTTCTTTCAAGCCTGTCAGACCCCCACACGCTAGAAATCAGCGCATCATTCATTCTAGAGCTTACTTCTTTGTTTCCAGTGCCCTTATGCGGTGAACTCTCTCATAACTGTTCTAGTTTTGGACTTCTGAACAATGGTTTGGGCATCAGATCGGATGCCGGTCCTAAAGTATCACGTTTACTCATTTTTAAACTGCACTTTTATGAAACAGTGGTGTAACTGTGGTAATCACACCTGTGCTCTGTGTGCGCTGTTTAGCACAGCTGTGAGCATGGGTACTATGATGTCACCGGCTGTAGGTTGCCCGGGTGATGGAATGTGGCTCTTAGACTCTGGGGGGAGAAAAGTGACAGTTGGAGGAAGAGCGGTTAATGTCTTGTTACTTATCGGTAATCTTCATTACCCCGATTAGGGTCCTCCTCGTCCCAGTCTTAACATAGTGAGGCAATCCTGCCTCCCGACAGCCAATCAGAACGCTTATAATATTTTCGAAGGATATATAAGCCCCTCCCACCCACCGCCATGCCTGTTATCAACAAGTCCTGACACAAACACAGCAGGAGGGAGGGAGGGAACAGGACTGGGACGAGGAGGACCCTAATCGGGGTAATGAAGATTACCGGTAAGTAACAAGACATTACCCCCTCGGCAGGGATAGGAGAACATGGCGGCTGCTGTTGAGCTGCCGCTTGCACCCGGAGCGCTCGCGTCCCGTTTTCGAGATGATTTGAGCCTTTCAGAGAAACTCGCCTTACCGCTCGAGCGTCGTTGGATTTGGCCGCAGGCTTGCTTCTTCTGTGGGGACTCGGCTGTTTTTCCTGCTTGAACTGGGGATGTGCCTGGGGGAGAAGGTGGTCCTCGGTTCTCTCCGCCCGACTCGGTGGCTGGAAGCCGCCCTGGAGGTCAGGAGGGGCTGCAGAGCAGCGGCTCGTGGGCTCCTCCGGGTCTGCGGTGGCAGTGCCAACACCTGTCAACACCCCGGTGTCCCAGAGAGGAACGCTCTCGAAGAGGAAACACAGGAGGAGCTGGCTCAACCAGCAACGCCACCTTGGAGCCATCGTTGCAGCTACAACAATTACAACTGGAGAAGCAGGTACAGGGGGTTCAGGGGAGGCATGCTAGCCCATTACCCCAGGTGAGACCTACTACTGTTCCTGTTGTTCCTGTTGTTAAGGGGGTTAAATAAGGCAAAAAGCGAGGGGGGGTTACCCTGGGGCCAGTGAAGCTAAAATCAGGAGGCAAAAACAGCAAACTGCCCCCCGAAGTGGCTGGTAGGGGGAGCAGTGGTAAGAGCCAGGGAACCAGGAGTTCCCCCAACGTAGATGCGGTCACCAGCAGCTCTGCCTTTCAGTCATACAAGGTCAAAGGTAGGAGCATTAAGGCAGGAAGGGCCAAAAGTAATCCCCTTGACTCCAAAGTTAGGATCACCCCTTCCTTGAGGTCATACTTTAAAGTACAACCAGTGGTACTCGATATTGTTCAGCAGGGAGAGGCTCTTAGAAGGAAGTCAGCAGGCCAACTAGCCTTGATATCAGCTCCCGATAGCATGGAGGCCGCGGGCGGCTCCCTGCCCCCGACGTAACCCCAACTTTTCTCACTGAGAGTGGTATAATGGCGGATCCAGATAAAACGGTACAGTCCGCTGGGCAGATGGCCTTGGCACTAGAAGTTGGCCACGATGAAGAGATAAATAAAGGCTTCAAGGACCATGAAGCAAGGGGACCCTCAGGTGCTTCTTTGGAGGTTCTTTTTTCTACATTATCGGAGGACATTAAGAAGGGTTCTTGGTCTCCGCTGCAAATCAGGGAGAGATTAGGAACTTCTGCGAGTCGTTGGAGAGAAAAGTGGATCCCTTAAATACAAGAACTGAGACTTTAGAGAACACTGTTGGAGAGCTAAAAGACCATCTTGGGGCCGCCAAAGTAGATATCCAGTCCCTCAAGAGGGAGGAAGTGGCCCTTCGTGACAGGTTGGAGTTGTTGGAGAACAACTCTCGAAGGAACAATTTGTGTATCCTGAATGTTCCGGAGGGGAGTGAAGGGACTGATCTCAAGTCTTATATGGTCTCCTTGCTGAAAGAATCCTAGCAGCTTGTAGAATCGGAGGAGGTTCTGAGTAGCGATATTCAGAGAATCCATAGGGACCCTTTTCGCAGAAATCCAAACAGAATAAAGCCGAGGAAAATTCTTATCAATTTTCATACTTATTCTCTAAAGGAGAAGATTCTAAACAAGGCCTTAAAGGTGAAATCGTTGAAGGCCAGGGACTTCTCTTTCGAAATCCGTTCAGACCTTGCCAGAGTTACTCTTGATAGACAATGGAAATTGGGCAGGAAGCTCGATGACTTTAAAAAACTTGGTGCCGTCGCCCAGCTTAAATTCCCAGCAACTCTGAAAATTATGCACAAGAACAAAATGCATAATATAAGATCAGTCCAGGAGGCGGATGAGTTGCTTGAAATCATGGCAAAAGGGGTGCCTTAATGGGCGAATCTAGCCCCGAGGCCTGGCATTGTCTCGCTTGATTTGTATATCGGCTGTTTAGGGCAGCTCACAGCAGTGGATTCCTAAATTATCGCCCCCTTCTTTCTGCTTAAGATATCCTATGACATGATAGTAATAACCATTTAGTTGTTCATCCTTTTTTTTTTTTTTCTCTCTCTCTTAGTTTGGCTCACACTTTCTTTTGTCTATACTTAAAGGGACGGGGTGGGCTGCTCCGGGAGGCAGCATCTGGACTACATCTGTCCAGGTAAATGGGGGAGGGTTTGCCAGGGGAGGGTGTTTCAGAAGAGGGGGAGGGGGTGCGGGGTCTGGGGGGGAGCACAGGGGTATAAAACACAAAATTTCCTCACTCACCTTAGTGCCCATTCAGATGGCAGTGGCTAGGATGCGATTGGTCTGGCGCTGGCTCCTTCCGTGTCCCGACCGTGTTAGAGATCTCAGGTTTAAACCCCCATGAAAACAATTCAGTTCTTGTCCTGAAATGTTAATGGCTTGCGCGTGAGGTCCAGAAGGGAAATTTGTTTGCAATATTTAAAAGACTCCCCCGCGCAGGTCATTATCCTCCAGGAAACTCATCTCCTCAAGGAAGAGATCACCGAGATATTCAAAAATAAAAAATGGGTGGACTCTTGTTTGTTCAAATCAGACCGCCAACATCAGTGGCATTGCTATACTTTTTAAAAAACAAGCTAATGCCCGTGTCTTACACTTTTTGGCTGACCCAGGTGGCAGATGGGTAATCCTAAAGGTGACCATCACGGGCTTTCTCCTCACCTTGGTCGGCTATTATGGCCCAAACCAAGATGACCCTTCCTCTCTTAAAACAATTTTCTCTTGACTCCTAGACTACCCAGACCCGGTTATTATGGCCGGGGACTTTAATATTGTCCTCAACCCTAAACTCGACAAGTCGGCAAGTAGCAGAGCCATGGCTCCTTCTAAGTCCCGGACGTACCTGCAGTCCATGATGGCGCAAACCGGCCTCTGTGATATTTGGAGAGAAAGATCGGGCCATCAGTTAGGAGTCTCATATTGCAATAGTAAATATCGACACAAGTCGAGAATCGACTATATCTTGGTCAGCCAATGTTTGAGGGGCAAGGTTAAGGACATCGGATACCTGACTCCGCATTTGTCTGATCATTCAGGGATATTGATGGACCTCGACTTGGTGCAGGCCCAGCATCTCAGCGCTTGGACTTTTGTCGAACTTTACTTCTAGAGGCAGAAGCGATGTCCTACCTATCTAATGAGTCTGAATATTTTCTGAAGGTGAATCTAGGTTCTGCTACCACTGCTGTGGTTTGGGACTTCTTAAAGGCTTTTTTGAGGGACTTAATCATGAGTAGGGTGAGCTTCAGAAATAAAAAAATACAGAGGGGAGGTGGCACTCAAGGAGGCGGAAATGAAGGCAGTAGAGTTAGATCTGAACAGAGGGGTCGGTTTGGAGGGACAGCAAGAGGATCTGGCCAAACTCAGCAAGTTAAGGGAGCAGTTGGACACTATTCTCCAATTTAGGGTTATGAGAAGATGGGAGGCAAGCAAGTTGGCCCTTTTCGAGTATGGGGAAGGGGCAGGTAAGCTATTGGCAGATTTATGGAAGGCCAAGTCCGATAGGCTTCGCAACCAGATTAAACAAATTGATGGTGATGATGGGGTAACTGCTCTGTATTCGGACGAACAGATAGGAGATGCTTTTTTTGATTTCTTCCAGGATTTATATCAAGAAGATCGAGTTGTAATTAAGACGGAGGCTAGGGAGTGGTTGGGCAGGACCACTCTTACCCCCCTGAGCTCCATGCAGCAGGAAGATTTACAGCAGGATATCACTCAGGAAAAGGTGAAAAAAGCTATTTTTGCCTGTTAGAGAGGGAAGGCTGCAGGGCCCGATGGGCTCCCAACAGAGCTCTTTAGATCTCCGGGCGTGGTGATAGTTCCGGCTTTAACACAACTATTTAATGAGATCTTATCTGATGGCTTTAAGCTTCCAGGGTCTTGGGGTGAAGCCACAATCATCCTGATTTTGAAACCCGGTAAGAATCCAGCAAGGTGTGAGTCTTATAGGCCCATCTCGCTGTTGAATGCAGATTATAAAATCTTTGCCGGGATCCTGGCGGCGGGGTTGGGCCTTGTGGCAGGTGACATTCTACATTCTGATCAGAAGGGGTTTGTTAAAGGTAGGAACTTATCTGACCTCACCTATGATTTCATGGGTGCAATAGAAATCACCTCTACTCACTCACTTCCTCTCGCAGCTATGACACTCGATGCCACTAAGGCTTTTGACAGGGTTAATTGGGTGTACCTGTCAGCAGTCATGGAGAAATTTAATCTGGGCAGGAAGTTTTGTCGATCAATCCAGTTGATTTATCAAGAGCCGTCAGCCAGACTTTTGGTTAATGGCAACCTGACCAGACCTTTTAATATCACCAGGGGGACTAGGCAGGGCTGCCCTCTTTCTCCTCTACTCTTTGACCTATACATCGAGCCCTTTGCTCAGTGGCTGAGAGAGGAGTCTAGCATTTTGCCTTTTAAGCATGGGGCTTGGGAGAGGAAGGTGGCCCTGTATGCAGATGACACTTTGATTCTTTCTGTGGACCTTGCCACGACCTTCCCTGTTGTAATTAGATTGGCACAGGACTTTGGGCAGGTATCAGGCTACGAGGTCAATGCCGGGAAAACTGAGGTCATGACATGAAATCTTGAGGGGCCCCAGCATCAGACCAAGCGTAGTATGCGCTATCTGGGAGTCAGAATTGTCCAGGACATTGCCAAGATTACAGAGGTTAATTTGGAGGCTGTCTCAAGGGAGTGCCAGAAACTGATGAAATCTTGGGCCCATCTCCCTTTAACCATTCTTGGGAGGGTCAATTTGGTTAAGATGGTGGTACTCCCTAAGATAACCTTCCTTTTTAATTCTATCCCCCTGCACTTTGACAAACCTGCCATTGACAAGTTCCAGCAGGCTATTAACTCTTTTGTCTGGGCATATAGATCCACTAGAATCACCTGGAAGAAGCTGAGGCGTAGGAGGGAGAAGGGTGGACTTGCTTTGCCTGATTTGCAATACTATGCATGGGCTTTCCAGCTGTTGCATTCTAGGATGCTCTTAAAAACTCCAGCAAGTACAGGGGTGGGGGCCATGTTCTCTGCAATGCTAAAGGGTGTCAGCCTATCCGAGGAGGGTTTCCTGTTTAAATTTGGAGAACCCAAATTTTTCAAAAAGGTTAAGCTTAAAGTTCTCCAGGCAATGGCCAGATCGTGGGCTAGTCTCAAGCGCCTTGCCGGTCTTAATTACTTTTCTAACCTCGCCCCTCTTTGGGAATCACCAGGCACACCAGAGTGCATAAAGGATAGGTTGGCATTACCTCTTAGAGCAGCAGGTTTAAAGGTGTGGGGGGACTTGGCCCATGAGGGTACGCTTATTTCATGGGCATCACTTAGCGAAAGGGTTGGAGTGGGTCTTTCAAGGTTTAAGTACATTCAGCTGCAGAGCTGGGCCCAAACTCTGAAAACCCCCATAGGCAGCGGTTACATCTTGGAATATCAGTTAGTGGTAAGACCAGCTGGGAGGAAGGAGGTATCTTTCTGGTACTGGACCATTGAGGAGGCTGTAGATGGAGAATTCAAACTGGCCAAAGAACTGTGGGGGGATCTTATACCAAATAAACAGTGGGAGTATTTGTGGCAAACCTCGTTTAAGACCTTACTCGCCATTGTAAAACCAGCCTGGTTTAAGAGGAACCACTTGTTCACCACACACAGGGCTTACCTATCACCGTTGAGGTTGACTAAAATGTCGAGGGGGTCTCCAGTCAGCTGTAGAAAATGGCAGGAGCTTCAGATGTACATATGTTCAAGGACTGCCCGGCCATAGCAGGTTTTTGGGAAGAAGTAGGAAATTCTGTGGCAGATATTCTAGGTCTCCCAATCCAAATAAATCTTGCCCTGATAATTTTTGGTTTATCTAAGGAAATTACAGGTTCTGCTAGATCCTTCCTATTTTATTCTATATTATTAGCTAGGAGACAAATATGTAAAAGATGGATAGATCCTACACCCCCCTTGTATTCTGACTGGCTAACCTCGCTCTTTGAGACATCCAAGATGGATCTGTCTAGAACTCTGGGCAGGAAAAAGACAGCTTTCTGGGACTTTTTGTTAAAATGGTCTGGGGCTCAGTCGGGTAGAGGGATTAGGGAGTTAAATAATTATTTAAGTATCTTCAAAATAATCTGTGGGTCCTATGATTATGCCTCGTCGGCACTCTTCTGACTATGTTGGGCATCTCCAGTTCCCTTGACAGGCCAACGATAATAGTCGCCAGGCTCTCCTGGGCCGAGTGGAAGAGTGACCTCTCCCCCCGTTATTCGGGGTTAGTGACATCTGAGCCTGTCAGTGTACCTGTAGGCAGGGCGTAGCCCTTGTCCTAAGCCAATAGCCTCCATCTTCGGGCTTTGGTACGGACGGCTCGTTTGTTCAGTGAGGTCAGAGGTGAATGAGGACAAAAAAAAAAAAAGACATTACCCCCTCATGGGTCCTCCTCGTCCCAGTCCTAACATAGTGAGGAACTCACAAGCAGAGACCCAAGAAGAAAAAACGCAGGATACCAGGGATCCTTGCAAAAGTACAAAACTTAATCAAACAAAGGATTAAGGAACAGCAGTGTGCAAAACGCCAACAGCAAAACGGGCCACAGAGGCAAGGAAAACAGCAAAGCGATAATGCCGAACATATGTGTGAAGGGACAGCCAAGTGGCCACTCCACAAAACACCTGGACAGAGACCCCCGCCTCCTCAGCCCAGGAAGCAGACACAGAATGTGTTGAGCGACCCAGCACCAGAGACGGACGAGGCAGACCCACAGACCCACAGGATAGGCAGACCGCCAAACACACATAGCGAGTGAAGGCGGAAGGAGAAACCAACCATCCCTGAGCCACACCCCCACATGAGAAAAACAGGGCAGGGGAAAGACGAAACCCCAAGGTACGGAGGAAGAAAAAAAGAAGGGCGCGAACAACCAAGGATGAAGGAACAAAGGAATCCCCATACCCAGGCAAAATAGGAAGTGATCACCTCCAGCAGCAAATGGAACCCGGAGGAAGCTCAGGGAAAAAAACGGGCTCAGTCGCAAAACAACCCCATCCAGCAGAAACTGCAAATAAGGGAAGGAGTGAAGCAAAGCACCCAACTCACCAAAACGCCGTGCGAAGAAGACGGTTAACAAAAAAGCCACAGGTGCGGACAACCACAACAATCAGTCTCCAAAAAAGGTACAAAAGGGTGCAACTGCAGACCCCGCAAAACAGTAGGCAAACCCAAGAAGGCACAATCACAGGAGAGATCGGATGTGGAAGCCGAAAACAACACAGAATCCGACTCACCCAAGGAGCAACAACCTCCAAAGAGGCCCGAGACCCCGACAAGCCTGAACCACAGCCCAACGAGCAGACAAGGCGGAAGGGGAAAGGTCCAGCAAAAACCCATCACATAGAAAGACAAGAATAGAAGCCGGACCACCAACCATGGATCCAGACCAAGAGAAGAACACCAAGAGACAAAAGAGCCGCAACGCGCACCACAGTCCTTAAGTGCTGAAGGCCGATGCGACAACGGAATGCCACAGGCCACCACAGAAGAACAGCCCAAAGACGCCAACGACAGCCGCTCAAGAGCCAGCCCGACAGATGCAGGCGACAAAGATAGGGCAAAGACAGGTGCGGACACAGCAGCAGAGCCGGAGTCAAGGGAAGCCGGCCAAACCCGCCCCCCTCCAGCAGCAGCAGGAGCAGAAACCAAAGGCAGCGAGGTCAAAAAGGAGCAACCAACAGCACAGACACCCTCACCCCCCCGAATCCTATGCAGCACCCCCGGGAAGAGGGAAATAGGAGGGAAGGCATACAGAAAGCCCGAAGGTCAAGGAAACGAGAGAGCAACCCCCATGCCTGAGGACAGACCACCTCAAATCAAAACCGGGGGAGAAGAGCGTCGTGAGGGGAAGCAAAAAGACCGATCCAGAAAGTCCTGATCTGAAGACAAAGGTCCCGGAACAGAGGAACAGACAGGCGGCACAAAACAGAGGACGGGAGGAAGCGGCCCAAGCCATCCTTATGAAATTCAGATGCCTCTGAATGTAAATAGCCCTCAATGCCAACAGATGAGATTTCACCCAGACACAAATCATGGAAGGCAGCAGGTACAGAGATGCGCACCTGGACCCCCCAAGAAGGTGCAAGTAACAACAAGCCACCTGATTGTCGGGATGAACCAACAGACTCGTCAGCCATCAAGGACCCCAACGCGGCCCCCCAACCCCAAGGACAGGCATCCGAGGTCAACAAGAGGAGAGAAGGAAGCAAAAAACGCACCCCCACACCAGGGTGGGAGAGCAAAGCCACCATACCAAATTAGGAACCAGAACAGGGGAGAGAGGAACCAGAGTCACGCAACCTGTATGGGAAGGGTCCCAAAGAGCCAACAGAAGAATCACCAAGGACATGAGGCGCAGGTGAGCTCAAGGAACCACAGCCGTGGAGGCAGCCACCAACCCCCGGACCTGCAACCAACCCTGAGCCGGGGCAGAAGGGCGACCCAGCAGGACCCGCAGAAGAGTCAAAAGGACAGAGAACCGAGCCGGAGGGAGAAAACAGCACCCTGCAAAGCGTCGAACAGGCCTCCGAGAAACTGAAGTCCCAGAACAGGAACCAGATGAGAAAAGGCCAGATCCAACAGGAACCCCAGATCCTGGAACAAGGCCATCAACGCCACCACCGCCAGAAGAGCCACAAGGAGGGTGGAAGCAGAAACCAGACAAAAGCAACATAGGGAAACACAGGGAAACCCAGACTCAGCAAAACCCCGACAGCAGGAGCCAACACCGTGGAAAAACCCGGGGAGCAGTAGAGAGGCCGAAAGGCAACACCTGAAACTGGTAATGGAACCCGTCCACTGCAAACAGCAGGAACCGCTGACCTGCCGGATAGACGGGAATGTGAAAACAGGCGACTTCCAAACCCAGGGAAGCCAACAAATCGCCCACCAGGATGAGGGGAACGACAGACAGCAAGGGGATCATCCAAAACGACCCAGCCGCACCAAACTGTACAAAGCCCGGGGATTCAGAAACCGAGCGGAAGGAAACATCGGGCGCCGGGACCAGGAACAGAGAGAAATAGAACCCCAGGCCCCGTTCCGTCACCAGAACCAGCACAACAGTGCCCCAGGACAAAAACAAAAACAGGCCGACGCCAGAGAAGATGGCAGAGCGCATCACAGGGCCAATGGACAACGGGGTAACAGTCCAAAAAGGGGGACGGCCACGGAACAGAATCCGGTAACCAAGATCGATGACCGACAAGACCCACCAGGCGGAAATCAGACTGGACCAACGATCCAGGAACAACCGAGCCGAGTCCCCAAAATTGCAACATCGCCAACAATGTAGACAGGGAACTCTCAACCAGCGAAACACCAGGAGTTGAACACATAACCTTTGGAGGAAGAGACCGCAACCGGAACCACCAGGCCACGGTGACTCCTCCTGGGCATAACAATATCTGACCAACACCCAGGGGCAGCAGCAGGCGCTGCAGAGGCCGGGAACCAAATGGAACGCAGCCCCCCGACCATGGGCCCGACCACGATAGGGCCAAGAAAAAGACAGAGAATCCAGAAACTACAGAAGAAGGAAAAAAGACAAGCCCCTCCGCACAGACTGCCTTTGGAGGAAGCCAAAAAGCCTGCGAACCACAAAAGGCAGGTAACAGACCAAGGCGTCAGCGCAGCGTCAAGGCACCAAAGCGCGGTCTAGAAAGACCTCCTACCAGCCACCGCCACCCCAGCAGCCGAGGAGAGGGCCCTCAGGGCAACAAAACACAGCAGACAGAAACTGAGCCAAGACCTCCATCTGCGCCAAGATAGGAGTGAGATCCCCCCGAACCGGAAGAGAGACAAACAGGTACCCAAACCCCTAAAATGGACCTGCAAAGCAAAGGCTGAGGAAGTGCAAGCACAAACCCCAAAACGAGAAGCAGCAGAAGAACGCATGAGAGCAGACTCCTCCGAAGACAAAGATGAGGAAAAAGACATGGAGGTCAAAATAGATAGACCCCAGGAACCAGAGGAAAATGAGTATCAAACACCGTCAGGTGTTACCGCTTCCCCAGAAAACGAGGAATCCCCCGCATGTCGACCTCAAGCTATGCGACAGCCAGAACCTCCTAAATGACAAAATAGAAAGGCAGGTCATGCACCACCGAGAAACAATACAGGGAGTCACCCCTCCGCAGACAATGAAGCAGGCCTAAAGCCAAGAACCTCACGAAATGGACCAACATGACCGAAAAAAAACCTTTCACTGGACATACCCCCCAGCAGGGAAAATTACCACGTACTCCCACCCTCTGGAGAGGAGGAAGCAGAAGGCTCAAGCAGCGCAGCCCGCATGGGAAGGCATCACTGCAGAATGAACCAAATCCCGCAGGCCAGACCCAGAAATCTGCAACAGGTCAACCACCTGCAGCTCCCGAAACATGACGATGCAGAAACAAAGATCCTGCAGGCACTGGAGCGGAAACCTTAACACCCCTGGCCACATGCAGCAGTATCAGGAAGCCACAGCACACTCCAGGAAGTGCCCAGCAACTCCCCTAAAAAACCGTCCCTAAACAACCAAGCCAGGGCACAAGTCCTAAAAAAAGAAGTGGGGGGACTAACCTAGTTAATCAGTATGCAGGTGGCATCGCAGCGCGTGGCATCCCAGCGCGTGACATCGTGGCGCGTGACATCGCTGCATGTGACATCACAGGAACTGGCATCATAAGAAGTGACATCAGATCTTAAGCCCTCACAGGTGTATCATGAGTACATTTGAGCACATCTCGAGTATACTTGCAAACCCTCCTGATTTAGGCAGAAGATTCACACTTTTGTACGCTACACATAAAACAATGTTACCTTTTGTCAGCGTTAAGCTTTCTCTAGCCATAGTGCTTTAAAAGAAATAGTGATATTTAAATTATTACAATGCCTCCTCAGGGGTAGTAAGCGCTATATAAATGCTATTTATTTTGTGCAAATACTGGGAAAGATCAACACATCTGATGTTCTTACAATGAATGCATATCTCCTAAACAGAGCCTGAACAAAGTGAAAAGCTGCCTCTCTTAAGTATGTGTGAAGTGCTAACAAGGTGTGAGCCTCTGTTTCCCCTCTGCTGCATTTGCATCAGGTGTGAGGCTCCTGACTGCTGCCAGCCAGGAGACTCCAACAAAAGGAGGCCTGATGACCCCTGAGATTTGGCCTTTGTTATGGGCCCAGCAGGAGTCAGAAATAAGAGAGCCCCTCCCCGCCTGCACGTTGCTGTAGATCGAAAGCAGATAACGTGCAGGCGCTGCTGAAAGTGTCCCGGTGTTTGGAAATTACACCGGGATGAATTCAGCATCTTTTTCAGTGGGGCCCAACTTCTTGGCAGGGTGGACGGCGTCCACCCTGTGAAAAAAGTGGGAGACGCCGTCCACCCACATGTACCCCCGACTCGTGCCCTGAACCAAGCCATAGCAACACGAGAGCTGGGAAATATAAAGGGGCAGCCCTGCAGTCTCCCCCACAACCACAGAACAAACATTACGGCCGCGAGAGCCGGATGCCGCTAGAAGACCCCAGCACCGGAACGATCCGAGGCCAGAATGCAAGAGAAATTCTCCCCTGCCCTGCACATGCGCGGGGAGCGCGTTCTGGCCAAGGAGCAGGAACGCGGCCGACCGGAACACCGGTGCGGCCGCGCGCAACAAAAGAAGTAAAACAAACTTCAACAGTAAAGAAAGGAAAAAACTCACTATACCGCAAACCCAGCCCTTCAAACTCGGGAACTGGCAAGCAGGAAACACGGAGCACACCAGCATTCCCGACCGACGTCGGACAGCAAAAAAAACAGGCATGGCGGTGGGTGGGAGGGGCTTATATATCCTTTGAAAATATTATAAGCGTTCTGATTGGCTGTTGGGAGGCAGGATTGCCTAACTATGTTAGGACTGGGACGAGTAGGACCCATGAGGGGGTTATGGATGGATGGGATCTTCTATCAGTAAAATAACTTAAACTCTGGCAGTTCTCCGGGTCTTCCTCTTCTCCTGTCTTGCTGTGTGATGAATGAACTTGAACTGCCACACTGGCGTAGTCGGCAGTTAGAAGATCCCAACACCAAGGAGCGGCTCTGGATGAGATCGTTTTGTTTTTACAATTACCCTGCTCAACATTTGTCTGCAGTGGAAGCTGTTCTCCCTTCTCTGGCACACTTTCAATTCCAAAACGGCTCTATGTCATATCTCTATGCTGGAGAGGTTGCACATCTAGCTTTCGGTGTGCCATTGTGATAGGAGTATTTCCTGGCTGGGTGCATTGTGTTGTAAGGCTCTGTGCGGTCTCATGTGGTTTTACCAAGACCACCAACGGAGCGGTTACATTCAAGAACTGCGGTTAAGCTTGAGCGCTCACAGCTCGTTGTGCTTCATGTCGCAGTTTTGAAGTGGCATAGATCAGCTTGTACGCTCTGCAATGGACTCAACCTGCCATTGAGCTCTGCGTTGCATCACCACAGTAAGGCGGTTGAATTTTAATTAGGAGCACCGCTTGTTTCCCTTGCTATTTAGAGTGGCCTGAGTGTTTAGTTGAGGGCTCAGCTTTACGTGAACCCTGCTTTACATGACCGTTTGGCTTGTCCTGAGTGCGTCAAACTCAGCCCTTCGCAGCCGTTTTTGAATCGCAGCACTGCTCACTTACCTTTAAGATGATGCGTTCCCGCTGACATGCACAGCTCGGTGCCTTGCTGCTCCACTGCTGCTGCCTTTAGTGACACGCCCCTCTTGATTTATGCTGACAGGCACGCTTCGTTCTCTCTGCCCTGGTGGGTGGTGAGCTGCACTTCAGCTTTCCACCTTTACCAGGGTACGAGCAGTTTAATCTGTCTCCTCCTGCCTTCAGAATACATGTCTGTTGAGTTTTGCACTGATAGGCACAGCTTTCTCAGTCTGCCCGGGTTGTTGTAGGCTGCACTGTTGGTTCAAACAGTTTCGTTCTGCCTTCAGGAGACACACCTGTCTTGATTTATGCTGATAGGCACAGCTTCGTCAGTCTTCCCTGGTAGTGGTAGGCTCCTCTGTTGGTTTCCACAGCAAACCTTTCTGCTGGTTCTTTTTTCTTTCCCGCCTTCAAGTTGGTCCTTGGAAGTTTCCTGCTCACGGTGTGGCCAAACTGTCTCGTCAAAGATGCTTGCCTTGAGTTGAGCCCTCTCCTGATTATTTCGGTACTACAAGGGAAAACTTTGAAAAGAACGGATATTGTTTTAACTTTTTTGTTCATGTGGGGTTTGTGATGTTTATGGAGCATTTTATGTACATGATCTTGGATAATATTCTCAAAGTATAATCCCTCCCGCCTTATTATTATTTTTTTTTCACTTGGTTTGTTTATATCTTTTGTAAGGGATTGGTGCATTCACAAGAAGTGATTGTTGAGGTACACCCTTCTGTGTTAGTCATGCAAAACATTCCAGCACCACCCTTTTTCCTGGTCAGTCCTGACACATCTCCTATTAAGGGGCCGATTCCGATTCGGGCTGGAAAACGTACCGACCGACTCGGAGCCGGAATTAATTCCGACCGACACGTACCGGTGCAGCCCGACCCGCAAAGTACGATGAGAAGCGTGCAAAACCCGACCGACGCGTACGGAACACAAGCCGAACGACCGAACCGCGAGGAAAACAGCCATCCGGCCGGAAAACCACGTGAATCGAACCGACCGACACGCACCAGGAAGAATCCCGAACGAAACGTACCCGCGAACTCCTACCCGCCAAGTACGATGCAACGCGTGGAAAACACGACCGAGTCGCACGGGGCCCAAGCCATACGACCAACACGCATACAAAACTGCGAGCCGAAGCAACCCAAAACAACGCGACCGACGCGTACGCAGCACAGAAAACAGCACAAACACAGCGTGAACGAATCTGAGAGGCTCGCACGAGACAACTGCAGGGTCCGACTCGGTCAGAAGAACGTCTCCTACATGCACAAAAAGAACTAAGGAAAAAACACACAAAAAAAGGCCAAACAAGCAATTACAAAGCAAATAAATACTGGGGGGAAACAGGGAACAAAGACACACCCACAACTCCACCCATATAAAGGACACAAATCCCTACCATGATCCTTTGCAAATTCAAATTACCTGCCAGCACTCAACACCAACAGACAGCAACCACACACACACTCACAGCTCATCCATCACACAAGCCACACACCAGCAGCACCTCAACAAATAGCACCCTCACATACACCCAGCAAAACACACACTCACACACCCTCACTTGCACACCCCCACACACATCACTCACCATCACCACCCATCACCATGCCCCCAAAGAAGAATCATAAGTTCCTAGATAGTGAATTGGAAGTCCTGGTAGATGAGATCCTCAGGGTAGAGCCACAGCTGTTTGGTACATTGGTCCAACAGACACCCATGGCGCAGAAAACCAAGATGTGGGAGAGGATTGTTGACAGGGTCAACGCACAATCACCATGTTTGCGCACAAAGGGAGACATCCAGAACAGGTGGTATGACGTGCGCAGGAGGGTCAGGGAGCTGATGAAGAAGGACTACCTCTTGAGCCAACACACCGGCAGTGGCCCTCCTGCCAAACCAGTATATCTCAGGCCCTGGGAGGAGAAGGTGCGGGCCATCCTACCACCAGTGAGCGTATATGGACTAGAAAACATCCCAGAGCCTGGTGAGTACACAACAAATGTACACAATATTGTGCGACAATACACACACATCACTGTCAAGGGGAGAGTCAAACCATGCACCCTTAGCAAATACACAGCAACCAAAACAGAATCATCCCAAAATGTGTATGTCAGTCAGATAAACACAATACATGCCATCTCATAGTGATATGTAACTGTGACATCACATGTACAAACCCAACAACAAATAGAGCTAGGCAGTGGCACAAATCTAACCAACAAACACAGTCAGATATGTAGCCACCACTAGAACACCACCTCACAGGGAAGCTCACTGAAAGGAAGGAATTATGTGTATGCTGGGCAAGTCAGTGTAGCCAATAGCATCATGGGAGTCGTAGTCACAGATATTGCCCACCCTCACAATGCGCACATCAACACCACCATGAACCATGCCCACATCACAGGGAGTGGAAAACAACTGACAAGATGGCTGACACTGGCTACTGCTGTGGGGAGCACAAGGCCCTTCTGGGAACTGTGCACCAACCAACAGCAGGACACCACTGACTGACATCCTGAAAGACAACTTGCACTCCCTGCAATAGAAGCACGTTCCATGGTGGGATATCTGGCTGGGTGGGGAGGAGGACTGACACCTCAGACCATATTAACAAGCAGCTTTTCACACACCCCCCTTAACACAAACTACACACAACTCACCTGGGAGAATGCATTGCCTCAAACACACAAATCAAATATCCCACAAAGAACCACAACCCTGGGTCATGCTGTGTGAAGCACAGGGACACACATGGGACTTGTAGCAAAATGAACCCCAGGATAACACTGTCAGCCATCTTGTCAGCACAGGCACACAACCACACAGGGAAGCAGAGTCAAAAGGAAGGAAGCATGGGCATTCTGGGATGGGGGTGGAGGCAAAAGCATGATGGGAGTGGTAGTCACAGCCCAACATCCCCCACCCACATGGCCCAGCAAGATCACACCCAAGCATGCACATCTCACAGGGAGTCAAAAGCCACATCAAAGATGTCTGACACTGGTGCAATGTTGTGGGGAGCACAAGGCCCTGCTGGGAACTGGGCACCAACCAACAGCAGGACACCACTGTCAGCCATCTTGCCATTGCTGTCACACTCACACACAGTGAAGTACACTCAAAAGGAAGGAAGTATGGGCATGCTGGGAAGGGGGTGGAGGCAATAGCATGATGGGAGTGGTAGTCACAGATATTGCTCACCCTCACAATGCGCACATCAACACCACCATGAACCATGCCCACATCACAGGGAGTGGAAAACAACTGACAAGATGGCTGACACTGGCTACTGCTGTGGGGAGCACAAGGCCCTGCTGGGAACTGTGCACCAACCAACAGCAGGACACCACTGACTGACATCCTGAAAGACAACTTGCACTCCCTGCAATAGAAGCACGTTCCATGGTGGGAAATCTGGCTGGGTGGGAAGGAGGACTGACACCTCAGACCATATTAACAAGCAGCTTTTCACACACCCCCTTAACACAAACTACACACAACTCACCTGGGAGAATGCATTGCCTCAAACACACAAATCAAATATCCCACAAAGAACCACAACCCTGGGTCATGCTGTGTGAAGCACAGGGACACACATGGGACTTGTAGCAAAACTAACCCCAGGATAACACTGTCAGCCATCTTGTCAGCACAGGCACACAACCCCACAGGGAAGCAGAGTCAAAAGGAAGGAAGCATGGGCATGCTGGGAAGGGGAGTGGAGGCAATAGCATGATGGGAGTGGTAGTCACAGCTCAACATCCCCCACCCACATGGCCCAGCAAGCTCACACTGAACCATGCACACCTCACAGGGAGTGAAAAGCCACTTCAAAGATGTCGGACAATGGTGCTCTGTTGTGGGGAGCACAAGGCCCTGCTGGGAACTGGGCACCAACCTACAGCAGGACACCACTGTCAGCCATCTTGCCATTGCTGTCACACTCACACACAGTGAAGTACACTCAAAAGGAAGGAAGTATGGGCATGCTGGGAAGGGGGTAGAGGCAATAGCATGATGGGAGTGGTAGTCACAGATATTGCTCACCCTCACAACTGTCCCATCAACACCACCCTGAACCATGTGCACATCACAGGGAGTGGAAAAGAACTGACAAGATGGCTGACACTGGCTACTGCTGTGGGGAGCACAAGGCCCTGCTGGGAACTGTGCAACAACCAACAGCAGGACACCACTGAATGACATCCTGAAAGACAACTTGCACTCCCTGCAATGGAAGCACGTTCCATGGTGGGATATCTGGCTGGGTGGGAAGGAGGACTCACAGCACTGACCATAGTCACCAGCAGCTCCACCCACACACCCCCTAACACAAACTCCACACAACTCACCTGGGAGAATGCATTGCCTCACACTCCAATCAAATATCCCACAAAGAACCACAACCCTGGGTCATGCTGTGTGAAGCACAGGGACACACATGGGACTTGTAGCAAAATGAACCCCAGGATAACACTGTCAGCCATCTTGTCAGCACAGGCACACAACCCCACAGGGAAGCAGAGTCAAAAGGAAGGAAGTATGGGCACGCTGGGAAGGGGGTGGAGGCAATAGCATGATGGGAGTGGCAGTCACAGATATTGGTCACCACCACAACTGTCCCATCAACACCACCCTGAACCATGCGCACATCACAGGGAGTGGAAAAGAACTGACAAGATGGCTGACACTGGGTACTGCTGTGGGGAGCACAAGGCCCTGCTGGGAACTGGGCACCACCAACAGCAGGACACCACTCACTGACATCCTGAGAGTCAACCTGAACCCACTGCAAGGGTGGCATGCTTCATGGTGGGATAACTGGGCTGGGGGGAGAAAGAGGGCCAGTTGTCAACCAAATACAACCCATGCAGACCATGTACACACCCCAAGATTCAAATTGAAATGCTCAAAGTATGCAGGACAATGTGCTACACCAATATCAACCTCTGACTGTGACAACTCAGGACAATGCAATGTACAGGCCCGCATCCAGAGGTACAGTCACAACTGTCAGGTGTGTCAACCATTGATGCCTGCAGAAACATAACATACATTGTGTGTGTCTCCCAAAAACAGGTGATGATGGGGACACAGCAGCAGACGCTGAGGAGTCCCTGTCCCAGGATCCAGGGGAAACGGAGCTCACTGGTGTGGAACAGCCTCTGCCCTCCTCGGATGACGAAGACCTACCTGGCACCTCCGGAGCGAGTCAACATGCAGCACCAGCAGGACCACCAGCTGCACCCCCTGCACCCACCCTTCCAACGACTGACAACACACAAACCACCCCTGCCGACACGGACAGACCAAGGACCACCACCACCACCAGAACACGGACCCCTGCCCAACGTGGGGCTATGGACACCAACACCACCAACAACCCCCAAGGGGGCCCAGGATCACCTGTGCGTGCCAGCTCAGGTACTGCACGTGTCGCCAGGGGTGGTGGGAGGGGTGGTAGACATAGGTCACTGCTCGCAGAGGGGTCTGGACTGCATGAAGACCCACAACTGGTACGCATAGCCGATGCGTACCAGACCAGCACCGGAGAGTTCAACCAGGTAGCGGGGATCCTCAGGGACATACGACAGCAGCAGGCTGCCCATCATGCACGCTTGGACTTACACATGTCCCGCATGGAGTCCAAGTGGGACACACTGCAAGAGATGACGGCGGTGCATAGGGACATATTACAATGCCTCCGCCAGATGAGCAGCAACATGTCAACACCTCCCTGTGTGCCCACAACATCTGGTGCTGAAACAACTGCAACTGCCACAGGGAGGGAGGATGACTCTGGGGAGAGTCCCCTGCACCGCAGCAGCCTGCACTTGAGGGTCCCCCCCAAAGAAGAGGGGTCGTCCGAGGAAGGGCAACTGAGAGGCCGATGGCCATGCGCAACCCCCAGGAAGCCAACACCTGTTCTGGATAATCATCTTTGTGCGCAAACTGTTCACCCTGTTGAATGCAACACAACTCCCCCACATGACATGGGGAGTACAAGTTGGACCAATGTATCAGATGACTGTGGACTTTACTCAGGACATTTCTGCTACCAGGACTTCCAAATCATCTAGGAACTTTGGATTACAATCACAATGTACAGCACCCACCGTCCTGTGCACCATACTCACACATGTATGACAATAAACACAGTAATACACCATACCTGCCTCTGTTGTGATTCAAATGTGGTTTCTGTCATGGAGATGATGACCTGCCAAATTACACTCTGCATGCTAACTGCCACAGCAAGTACAACACAGGCATGTGAGTCATGGCAACGTGACGCATATGAGGGAGACACACCACCAGGGCTACACAACATATACACACCAAGGCCACCTGACACATCACCTACACTGATGTTGCCAGGAAATACGGTGCAATGCACAGACACAACACCTATTCACAGTCTATGTCAACTAGCCCACTGGTGCAGTAAGCAAATGTCAGTCAGATGTGTGACCACAGACAACGCACATCACAAAGTGAAGCACAGGTTTATTACACATTTGCAACATGTTGTAACCACTACAGATGCAAGGTAATCCCACCTGGCAGTGGGCACAGAGTCAACAAGTGTAGAAGGAAGGAAGTCCATGGGTGTGGCGCACATCACCTGTAGGGATACGACAGCTACCACCCTGGAAGTTCAATCAGGGTGTTGGGGGATCACAGTTGACCAAACAACTCTGAAAGTACCCTGTGAAGGACAGAAATGACACACAGTCAAAAGCACCGAAGAACAGGACAGAACTGCAAAACTCATGCCCAATACATGTCACAAGATACCCACCCAGAACCACGTTAGCATGTCAACACTGTTGGGGAGTACAGACTACCTGTAAGGACACATCACTACACGCATACAGTCATGTCGCACATGGCCACACTCAAACAGCACCAGAGCACCACCAACACATATCATGCATACTCACATCATTGACGTTACATCTCCGGATACTCACATTCAGCTGAAGAAGTTGGTGATGAGCTGTGTGCGGACATCACCATCATCATCATCATCATCATCATCACTGGCATCGTGGTCCAGGCCAGGATCCTCCACAGGTGGCTGATGTTGATCATCGTCATCCAGGATGAGAGGCAACTCCTTCCGCACAGCCAGGTTGTGTAGCATGCAGCAGACGATGACAATCTTGCACACCTTTGCTGGGGCATATGGGAGGGCCCCTCCTGTCTTGTCCAGGCAGCGGAAGCGGCTCTTCAGGAGACCAAATGTCCGCTCAATGACTCACCTGGTCCGACCATGTGCCTCATTGTAACGCATCTGGGCTGGTGTCACAGGGTTCCTGAGGGGCGTCAGCAACCACGGAATGTTGGGGTATCCGGAGTCACCTACATACAGACAATTGCACATTAGCTGACTTGGAAAAGAGGGTGGAACACAACATTGCAGAACACACACAATGGTACATAGTCAGTACACACCAACAAGCCAGGCACGCTGGTTCCGCATCTGTGACATCATCCTCGGGATGCGACTGCTCCTCATCACGAAGGCATCGTGTGCAGAACCTGGGAAACGGGCACAGACGTGTGAGATGCTCATATCTGCAAGACATACCACCAGTGCATTGACCGAGTGGTAGTGTTTGCGGTTCCTGTATGCCTACTCTTGGGCCTGTGGTGGTACCAAAGCCACATGTGTCCCATCAATGGAGCCAATGACATGCGGCATCCTCCCCAGGGCATAGAAGTCACTCTTCACATCAGTGAGTTGTTGAAGTCTAGGGAAATAGATGTACTGGTTCAGGTATCTCAACATAGCCTCCAAAACATCGCGGAGCACACGTCTGAACATGGTCTGTGACATCCCACCAGCAGACGCCACAGTGTGTTGAAAGGTACCGGTGGCAAAGAAGTGTAGGGCTGCCCTCACCTTCACCTTGGGGGTCAGCGCTGTGGGGTATGTCCGGCCAGGTTGCAAATGTGGGGCCAACCGCACCGCCAATTCCTCAATCAGTGGCCTGGTGAAGCGGTACCGTCGGATGCAGTCCCGTTCAGCCACTGTTGCAAGGTCAGGGAATGGCCGATGGACAGCTGGTGCCCTGCAGTGCATAGGTGAAGAAAGAAAGATTGTCAGTCACCCCACATATGTGGCATAGACCAGACTCAATATCACATGATACACCATTACGAGACACAAGTACATGATGCGTGTGCCGTTCCGTAAGGACATGTATGGCACCTACATGGCTAACATCTAATATCACAGTTCAACATGTTCCCTCAACAAGTCCCAGGTTGTGCTATGGGATATCATTAGGCTGTGTCACAGTACCCATGTACTGCTGCCACGTTCCAAACACACACCACAGTGACATGTGAGGACAGATGTGCCCCAGGCATCACAGCTCATCGACAGGTAGATTCCCAGGGACCCTGTATTGCCACATGGACACTGGCATGACATGGTGCACAATGAATACACCACAGCAAAACAACCATGACCCCCACAGGTAGTGGTCCCTGTTGCCTCGGCAGGACAGACATGGACGTCTGTGGCACACACATGCACAACATCAAAGTTCATGCACAAACAACGTGGATGTGGAGACTGTCACACATTGTGCACATGGAATCAGAGACATTGTAAACACAACATGCACACAGACTGTGGAGGACCATCACTATTATGCCAATGGGTCACCCTGGGACGTACATACCGTCCCACATGGGACTCAGGGGGTATGTGACATGACATACACATACACCACCGTGAAATGTGACCATGCCACATGCTCAGGAATGAACACTTGCACATCACAGTGGTCATGTGCACAACACACCAAGGATCCTGTCCCCATGAACACGTGCACAGCCTGGGAGTGGCTGCCCCGAAGTGACACCCACAGAACAACATGTTCACCCCCATACACGGAATAGGTAATGCAGCCTTACATGCCTTAGGATACAGTGTGGACAGGCTGTGGTGTTGTAGGTGTGCCCCTCACTCCCTGGGAAGTATATGTGGTTGGCATATGTTCACCTGTGACAGGCATGGTGACATATGTCAGTGACTTGTCCAGGGACGTGTTGTACAGCAATGGACCGATCGGTGTTCCCGGCCGGCCCATTGCATTCAATGTGAGCGGGTACGCGTTGAACAGCAATGGACCGATCGGTGTTCCCGGCCGGCCCATTGCATTCAATGTGAGCGGGTACGCGTTGTATGCCTGGTACGCGTTGAACAGCAATGGTCCGATCGGTGTTCCCGGCCGGCCCATTGCATTCAATATGAGCGGGTACGCGTTGTATGCCTGGTACGCGTTGAACAACAATGGACCGATCGGTGTTCCCGGCCGGCCCATTGCATTCAATGTGAGCGGGTACGCATTGAACAGCAATGGACCGATCAGTGTTCCCGGCCGGCCCATTGCATTCAATGCGAGCGGGTACGCGTTGTATCGCGGGTACGCGTTGAACAGCAATGGTCCGATCGGTGTTCCCGGCCGGCCCATTGCATTCAATGTGAGCGGGTACGCGTTGTATGCCTGGTACGCGTTGAACAGCAATGGTCCGATCGGTGTTCCCGGCCGGGCCATTGCATTCAATGTGAGAGGGTACGCGTTGTATGCCTGGTACGCGTTGAACAGCAATGGACCGATCGGTGTTCCCGGCCGGCCCATTGCATTCAATGTGAGCAGGTACGCGTTGAACAGCAATGGACCGATCGGTGTTCCCGGCCGGCCCATTGCATACAATATGAGCGGGTACGCGTTGTATGCCTGGTACGCGTTGAACAGCAATGGACCGATCGGTGTTCCCGGCCGGCCCATTGCATTCAATGTGAGCGGGTACGCATTGAACAGCAATGGACCGATCAGTGTTCCCGGCCGGCCCATTGCATTCAATGCGAGCGGGTACGCGTTGTATCGCGGGTACGCGTTGAACAGCAATGGTCCGATCGGTGTTCCCGGCCGGCCCATTGCATTCAATGTGAGCGGGTACGCGTTGTATGCCTGGTGCGCGTTGAACAGCAATGGTCCGATCGGTGTTCCCGGCCGGGCCATTGCATTCAATGTGAGAGGGTACGCGTTGTATGCCTGGTACGCGTTGAACAGCAATGGACCGATCGGTGTTCCCGGCCGGCCCATTGCATTCAATGTGAGCAGGTACGCGTTGAACAGCAATGGACCGATCGGTGTTCCCGGCCGGCCCATTGCATACAATGTGAGCGGGTACGCGTTGTATGCCTGGTACGCGTTGAAAAGCAATGGACCGATCGGTGTTCCCGGCCGGCCCATTGCATTCAATGTGAGCGGGTACGCGTTGAACAGCAATGGACCGATCAGTGTTCCCGGCCGGCCCATTGCATACAATGTGAGCTGGTACGCGTTGTATCGCGGGTACGCGTTGAACAGCAATGGTCCGATCGGTGTTCCCGGCCGGCCCATTGCATTCAATGTGAGCGGATACGCGTTGTATGCCTGGTACGCGTTGAACAGCAATGGTCCGATCGGTGTTCCCGGCCGGCCCATTGCATTCAATGTGAGCGGGTACGCGTTGTATGCCTGGTACGCGTTGAACAGCAATGGACCGATCGGTGTTCCCGGCCGGCCCATTGCATTCAATGTGAGCGGGTACGCGTTGAACAGCAATGGACCAATCAGTGTTCCCGGCCGGCCCATTGCATACAATGTGAGCGGGTACGCGTTGTATCGCGGGTACGCGTTGAACAGCAATGGTCCGATCGGTGTTCCCGGCCGGCCCATTGCATTCAATGTGAGCGGATACGCGTTGTATGCCTGGTACGCGTTGAACAGCAATGGTCCGATCGGTGTTCCCGGCCGGCCCATTGCATTCAATGTGAGCGGGTACGCGTTGTATGCCTGGTACGCGTTGAACAGCAATGGACCGATCGGTGTTCCCGGCCGGCCCATTGCATTCAATGTGAGCGGGTACGCGTTGAACAGCAATGGACCGATCAGTGTTCCCGGCCGGCCCATTGCATACAATGTGAGCGGGTACGCGTTGTATGCGCAATACGCGTTGTACAGCAATGGACCGATCGGTGCGCACACATTGGCTATGGCCTGGCCTGGCAACGGACGCGTTTTCAAATCTTTAACGAGTCTGATGCTGTGAATTCAGTTGGTCACCCACAACAATGTTGCAAATTCATGGGTGTCATGAAGTTGAACTTTTGAAGGATGCTGTGGGCGTGTATTAGTGCTGCTATTCCATGGATTGGTCAGATTCAGAAGAGGCAAACAACTTGGACCTATCACTTTGGACACATGGGTCAGTATCTGCCTCTGCAGCACACATATAATGCTGGCTGTTCCCCTGAGAGCTCACTTGCCTGCACTACATGCCCCAGGACGACATCTGCCACCACCACTGCTGCTGTACCTGCACCCTCTGGATCCTGCAATGGCACGTACTGTGGAGAGAGCCCCAGCCTTCAGCACTGAGGAGAACCAGGCCCTGCTGGACGGCCTCCTTCCACAGTACAGCAAGCTGTATGGGAAAGCAGGGGAGCAGGTGAGTGTGCTGTCCACTGCCTTACTAAATGTGCATGTTGTCTGACTAGCAAGACTTACAGTCTGCACGCCACTGGCTAGCAGGCTCACTGAGTAGTTGTCACCCCCCATAGTGTGTAGTAACATGCACTGAACAGGTATGTTGAATGTGTAGTAATGGCATTTTTCACTTTGTCATCCTCACAGGTTGATGCCTACCAGAAGCAGCAGATATGGCTGACCATCGTCCGGGCAGTGAGATCCGTGGGGGTCTACAAGCGCCGGATCCACAACTGCCAGAAGAGGTGGCAGGACCTTCGGGGCTGGACCCGGAGGATCGCACGAGTCCAGCTGAAGCTGTCGCCTCCTCGCAGGAGGGGCGGACACCGGACCCTGACCCCCCACATGCTCAGGATCCTGCCGGTGGTCTTCCCTGATCTGGATGGGCAGCTGAAGGCCAGAGAGCAGCAAGGAGGGGGTGAGTCCATGACTGCATTGTGAACTTTGTCTGCCATGCTATGTGCCCTCCTCTGGCCTTGTTAAACTTCCACAGTCATGTGGTCCAGGACCCATGTCCCTCAATTGTGCACTGCCCATTCCTCATCTGATATCCAGGTGTGGCCCTTACAGTCAGGGAATTGTGTCACTTGGGTACTGTGTCCTTGCATTTTGCTCAGCTCAAGGTGGGGGACAGCATTTGTTCCCCTAACTCTGTGGTGGGCATCATGGGTGGGTCCATTGCTTACACAATGCCTGTGTTCTGCCATGCAATCTGCGTGTTACTTTGATATGTGGTCCAATTGCTGAGCTGATCCACCACATGTGCCTGGGGTATCTGGCACACACCCATGCTGCGGGTGGGTACAATGTTTGGGCCCCAGGAGTGTGTATATTACGTGTGTCACACATACTTAGCCACCTGCCTACTGTCCAGGGCTCATCCCTCATTCACGTGGGGCAAGACAGTCATGCCTACTCCAGGCCATACAATACACTCTGTACTCCCACTCCCGTGTATCAGCTGACACGTTGTGCTCAGTGATATGTCCCCTCAGGTGTCTGCCTCTGTGTCAGTGTGCTGTGACTTCGTTGTCAGGGCTGTTTCTCGTTTGGGGCTCAGCATGCCACCGGAGATGTGACATAGGAGACGATACTTGTGTGACACATAGGTGTTTGATCACCTGACCGTGCAGACTGGGTTATGCGAATGTGATGTTCAGGCAGCTGTTTCCCATTCACAGCAGATTGTGAGGTGCTCAGGTTCAGAGGGTTCTGTTACAGGTCTCCCATATGTCCAATTGGTATGACGTGGACAGATAAGGGTTCAGATGATGTGGTGTGTGGGGGATGTACATGTGCACTTGTTCAGCTCCAGGACTTGCATTCCCCATGACCTACTATAGTGACACAGTGCAGACTGTTGTTGTCTGGCTGCCCTGCCCATGTGACTGGAGACAGTGATGTATGACTTAGCAGGCATGCCTGTGCCATGGCATGAAACTTCCTATGAGTGATCCTGCAGGGGAGTGACGTGCTACATGCACACCATTGTGGCAATGACTATCAGGACATGGGTGCATCATGGTGTCTGTCGCTGGTATGCATCACATGCATTTCAAAATTGACTCTGGGCATCCCTTTATCCGGACACCTGTACTGACTCAGTGGCAAGAGTTGTGATGTGTGCATGTCCACATGCTTCACCGTCTTCTCTGCACTGTCCAACTACTGTGTAGGTGGTGCATGTGTCCACACTGGGGTATTGCCATCCGACAGACACCAGACAGATGGGTGCAAGGCCAGGAGAGATGTGAGTGCCATGGTTGACCATCAGACTGACAATTGGCTTCCCCTACTCTGTTTGGGCACTTTTAGCAATGTTCAACTAAGGATGCCAGGGCTTGCTCTGTAATGTGCTGTACTTACTGTGGTGTGTGCGTTCGGTGCATGTGTCTGATGTCTGTCTGTTTCCCTATTGTTTGCAGATACATCCACGGCCACAGGAGGGGACAGCTCCACGGACCAGGAGGAGCCGCAGAGCCAGACTGGGTCAGCAGCCGAGGAGTGGTCGGAGGGACCCAGTGGCACGGAGGGCGAGGGGAGCCACACCGAGGAGTCCTCAGCACCATCCACCTCAGCTGAGGACCACAGCAGCTCGGAGGATGACTCCCTTGTGGAGGTGGGTGTCAGCAGCCACCACACCACAGCTAGTGTTGCTGTCCCTGCCACCACCACCACCGCCCTCCCATCGGCTCCCATTCCCCAGGTCCGTGGAGGCTCCCATGTTCGGGAGCGTGTCTCCTTCGTGCCAGGCACCGCACCCCCTGCCCCTGTGTCCCCTGCTGCCCTGAGTGAGGAGTCTGTGTACCTCCTTCGCCAGCTCCATGTAGGGCAGACAGCGATGCTGAGTGTCCTCCATGCACACACCACTCTGTTGACTCAGCTGGTGTCGTTCATGGATGGCATCTCATCGGGCATGTCTGCCCTACAGAGGGGCAATAGGTCCATGGACTCCTCCCTGACGGCAGCAGTGTCCCTCCTCCAACAGTCCCTCACCCCTCCTACCTCTGCCCCATCCACACTCCCCAGCACCTTACCTGTCCCAAGCACACACACACCGGCACAGGCACACACCAGCACAGACACAGGCAGCACACAGACACACACGCCAAAATCCACACGCACACGCACGCACAGTCAGGGGACTGAAACCACACTCACAGGGGTGGGGCCAAGGCACACACACACGCATCCACGAGCACTGCACAGTCCTCACTTACCTCTCCCTCCAAGGCCCCTTCCCTTGCCTCACCTGCAACCCCAAAGACACAGCGGGTCTTCCTCAGTGACCTCGGCCTCTTCCCCTCCGATCCAGCTGATCCAGCATTCAGGGGGAAGTGGAAGCCCACCCACACGGAGGGGAGTGCCCCTCGCCCCCGGACACCCTCCCCCAGGCGCAGACCGACTGACGCCCCCACCCGCAAGTCCCCCAGGACCCGGAAGAGCAAGACCCCGCCGCCGCCCTGCAGCTCAAGCACCAAGTCTCCTTCCTCCATCCCTCAGGCCCCCACTCCACAGGTGCCCCCACCACACCCTGCCCCAGGTTCCCCCACCCACAGATACACCATCCCCAAAAAGATCCGGCCTTCTCCCCCTGCCACTTGCTCTTCCGGCACCACACCCCCGCTGCGCATGTCTGTGCCACTGGTGTGGAGACGGTGTCCTCCCCTCTGTCCTGCCCACCTTACCTGAACCCCATTCTCCTCCCCTGGAGGTAGGCACTGCAGTGGAGTCCACAACCACCCCGTCTGACTTGGGCACTGCAGTGGGGAACCTGTCCACTCCATCTGCACGGCCCACTGCAGTCGTGCCGGCACCCACACCATCTGAGTCATGCCCCCCAGTTGTGCCGGCACACACCATGTCAGACACCTCCACTGCAGTTGTCAGTGGCTCTCCGGCACCCACCACCCCTTCACTTCCTCCTTCTGGTGAGCCCTGATCCTGTCCCTGCGGTGCCTGGCCTGCCCCCCGTATGCCCCTCCGAGGGGATTGTCCCTGGTGTGTAGCAGTGCAGGCATGCGTAGGGTGACATCTGCCACTGTCACCCTGTTTTGACTTTCAGAATGGACTGGCCATTGGCCTTTGTTTCTATTTTTTCTGGACTTTAACTTTAGAACCCACATATGCTGAATAAAGCTACTTTCTGTTCTCTAGTGGTTTTGCTTCTGATGTACATGATGTTGATGATGCTAACCGTGCCCTTGCTGCAGTGATGGTGATTTTTGGTCTCATGAAAATGAAGTGTTACTGTGCAGGAACCCATGTGGTCCACGGGTAATGTGTCCTATCCTGTAGTGTATCCATGTCATCCTTAGCAGCATATGAGGGTGTCATCTTTTTAATATTTGGCAATGGGATTTCCTACTTACATTTGCAAAATCACATCTGTGGCTTACACCCCTGCACATCTGTTGTGCTTGCCATTGTTCAATTAGTCTCCTTCCCTGACTGTGTGTCCATCTCCACTGGACATGCAAGTTTGGGCATCAATGGGGAAGGACTCATCTGTGTTGTCAGTGCAACTTGCTATACATGTGTGTTGGATCTGTGCTGATGATTTAGTTGACACTCCCATGACCAGGCTGATATGACGGGAGCCTTCATTTCGTGCTAATTGTTGACTGTGTGACCAATCAATCAATCAATCAATCAATCACGGCATTTATAGAGCGCGCTACTCACCCGGGAGGGTCTCAAGGCGCTGGGGGAGGGGGTAAGTTACTGCTCGAACAGCCAGGTCTTGAGCTGCTTCCTGAAGGAGAGATGGTCCTGGGTTCGCCGAAGGTGAGTGGGGAGGGAGTTCCAGGTCTTGGCTGCCAGGTAGGAGAAGGATCTTCCTCCGGCGGTGGTTCTGCGGATGCGTGGTACGGTGGCGAGGGCGTGGCTGGTTGATCGTAGCTGGCGTGTGGGCGTGTAGAAGGTCATGCGGTCGTTGAGGTACTTTGGGCCCAGGTCGTGGAGGGCCTTGTGTGCGTGGGTGAGGAGTCTGAACGTGATTCTCTTGCTGACGGGGAGCCAGTGCAGGTCTTTCAGGTGTCCGGTGATGTGGCTGTGTCGGGGGATGTCCAGGATGAGTCGTGCGGAGGCGTTCTGGATGCGCTGGAGTCTTTTTGAAGTTTGGCTGTGGTTCCGGCGTAGAGGGTGTTCCCATAGTCCAGTCGGCTGGTGACGAGTGCCTGGGTGACGGTCTTCCTGGTTTCAGTGGGGATCCATCTGAAGATCTTGCGGAGCATGCGCAGGGTGTTGAAGCATGAAGATGAGATGGCGTTGACTTGTCTGGTCATCGACAGGGAGGAGTCCAGGATGAAGCCCAGGTTGTGTGCGTGGTCCGTTGGCTTGGGCGCGGTGCCCAGGGCCGGGGGCCACCAGGAGTCGTCCCAGGCGGAGGGTGATGAGCCCAGGATGAGGACTTCCGTCTTGTCTGAGTTCAGTTTAAGGCGGCTGTTCCTCATCCAGTCGGCGACGTCTCTCATCCCGTCGTGTAGGTTGGCTCTGGCGGTGGTGGGGTCGTTGGTGAGGGAGAGGATCAGCTGGGTGTCGTCGGCGTAGGAGATGATGTTGAGGTTGTGTTGGCGTGCGATGGCTGCGAGGGGCTCATGTAGACGTTGAAGAGGGTTGGGCTGAGTGAAGATCCTTGTGGAACGCCGCAGATGACTTCGGTGGCTTCGGATC
This sequence comes from Calotriton arnoldi, assembly GCA_963921515.1. Classification (NCBI taxonomy): domain Eukaryota; kingdom Metazoa; phylum Chordata; class Amphibia; order Caudata; family Salamandridae; genus Calotriton; species Calotriton arnoldi. Next base: position 207,131 of record CAWUFW010005888.1, on the reverse strand, counting down.
TGAACGGGGGGAGGCGGACTCTCTGGGTTCTTCCGGCGAGGAACGAGATGATCCATTCCAGTGCTTTCTCTCGGATTCCGATGTTGCTGAGGCGCTTCACTAGGGTGCGGTGGCAGACGGTGTCGAACGCCGCGGAGAGGTCCAAGGGGATGAGGGCAGCTGTTTCCCCGTTGTCGGTTAGGGTTCTGATGTCGTCGGTGGCTGCGATAAGGGCGGTCTCGGTGCTGTGGTTGGCCCGAAACCCGGACTGCGAGGGGTCGAGGGATCCATTCGTCTCGAGGAAGGCGGCAAGCTGTCTGTTGACGGTCTTCTCGATGACTTTGGCCGGAAACGGAAGGAGCGAGATGGGACGGTAGTTCTTGAGGTCGGTGGGGTCCGCCGTTGGTTTCTTCAGGAGGGCGGTAAGCTCGGCGTGCTTCCAGCTCTCCGGGAAGGTGGCGGTGTGGAAGGAGGAGTTGATGATGTCCCGGAGATGGGGTGCGATGGTGGCGTCGGCTTTGTTGAAGACGTGGTGTGGGCAGGGGTCGGTTGGTGATCCGGAGTGGATGGAGTTCATCGTGCCTGTGGTGTCTTCGGTGCTGATCGGGGTCCAGTTGCAGAGGGTGGTGGTGGCGGGCGTTGGTTCGGCGGTAGGGTGCGTGGTTTGTGCGTCGAAGCTGTTATGTATGTCGGTGATCTTGCGGTGGAAGAACGCGGAGAGTGAGTTGCAGAGGTCTTGCGAGGGGGTGATGTCGTTGTTTCCGGCGCTGGGGTTGGAGAACTCTTTGACGATGCTGAAAAGTTCCTTGCTGTCATGGGCGTTGTTGTCCAGTCGTTCTTTGAGTGCCGACTTCTTGGTGGCACGGATCAGCTGGTGGTGTTTGCGGGTGGCGTGCTTGAGGGCGGTCCTGTTGTCTGTGGTCTGGTCGAGTCGCCAGGTTTTCTCGAGAGTGCGGCAGTTCTTCTTGGATTCCTTGAGTTCGTTGGTGAACCAAGGGGTTTTCTTGCTTCCGGGTCTGCTGGGAGGGTTTTTAGTGGTGCGAGGTCGTTGGCGCAGGCGGTCAGCCACTTGGCGAGGTTGCTGGCTGCTTCGTTTGGGTCCGTTGTGTTGGTGGGTGTGTTCTGGCTGAGGGAGGCGGTGAGCTGCTCGGCGGTGATCTTGCTCCAGCTCCGGCGGGGAGCCTGTTGCGGGTGGTGGTGGGTCGCAGTCTTTCTGAAGCTGAAGTGGACGCAGCTGTGGTCGGTCCAGTGGAGTCCGGTGGCGTGGCTGAAGGAGATGTGCTTGCTGGACGAGAAGACGGGGTCAAGCGTGTGGCCGGCGTAGTGGGTGGGCGTGTTCACCAGTTGCTTGAGTCCGAGGTTGGCGAGGTTGTCCAGCAGGGCGGTGGTGTTTCTGTCGTTGTTGTTCTCCAGGTGGAAGTTGAGGTCCCCTAGGAGGATGTAGTCGGCGGAGGGCATGGCGTGCGGGCTGATGAAGTCTGCGATGTCTTCGCTGAATAGTGTGCGTGGTCCCGGGGGTCTGTAGATGAGGGTGCCTCGGAGGGTGGTCTTGGGGTCAGTGTGTATCTGGAAGTGTAGGTGTTCGGCGGCGGTGAAGGTCTCGTCGGAGTTAGTCGAGATGCGGATGGTGTTCTTGTGTACGATGGCGATGCCTCCTCCCGTCTGGTTGACGTGGTCCCTCCGGGTGATCTTGTATCCGTCCGGGATGGCTATGGCGATGTCGGGCGCTGAGGAGGCGTTCATCCAGGTTTCGGTGAGGAAGGCGATGTCCGGTGCTGTTGAGTCGAGCAGGTCCCAGAGTTCCACGGCGTGCCTGTGGACGGAGCGGGTGTTCAGCAGGATGCATTTCAGGTGGTTGCTGCTGGTGCTCGACTTGGCGGAGGTGGTGCACGTCCGGGGACAGGTGAATCGGCAGGTTTGGCAGGTGAAGGGTCCGTGGGTGCGTCTCGGTGAGGCTCGGTAGCAGGCAGGGTTCCGGCCGGCATTGAGTGCGGTGAGTGTGGCGGCGTCGTAGGTCCGTCGAGTGGTGTTGCATCGGTGGGATCCAGGGGTTCTGGCGCTGGGCGCGGTCCAGTCGCGGACGGGCGCAGACGTGCTTGCCTTAGGCGCGCCAGCGGCGCGCCCGCTGCGCACGTCCGCTGCGCGGCCGCGCAGCGGCCGCCATTTATGGGGAGGTGGGAGGGAGGAGCAGCGAATGGGCAGTCAGGGGGGCGGGGCCGCAGGGGACGCAGCGGCGGGAATGGCGAGAGGCAGCGGGGGCACAGAAAGGAAATGGGGGGGAAAGGCAGACAAAATCACGGGCACAACGACAATGGGGCAGCGAGGGGCACAGAAGGAAAAAGGGGAGAAAGGCAGACAAAATCATGGGCACAACGACAATGGGGCAGCGAGGGGCACAGAAGGAAAAAGGGGAGAAAGGCAGACAAAATCACGGGCACAACGACAATGGGGCAGCGAGGGGCACAGAAGGAAAAAGGGGAGAAAGGCAGACAAAATCACGGGCACAACGACAATGGGGCAGCGAGGGGCACAGAAGGAAAAAGGGGAGAAAGGCAGACAAAATCACGGGCACAACGACAATGGGGCAGCGAGGGGCACAGAAAGGAAAATGGGGAGACAAGCAGACAAAATCACGGGCACAACGACAATGGGGCAGCGAGGGGCACAGAAGGAAAAAGGGGAGAAAGGCAGACAAAATCACGGGCACAACGACAATGGGGCAGCGAGGGGCACAGAAGGAAAAAGGGGAGAAAGGCAGACAAAATCACGGGCACAACGACAATGGGGCAGCGAGGGGCACAGAAAGGAAAATGGGGAGACAAGCAGACAAAATCACGGGCACAACGACAATGGGGCAGCGAGGGGCACAGAAAGGAAAAAGGGGAGAAAGGCAGACAAAATCACGGGCACAACGACAATGGGGCAGCGAGGGGCACAGAAGGAAAAAGGGGAGAAAGGCAGACAAAATCACGGGCACAACGACAATGGGGCAGCGAGGGGCACAGAAAGGAAAATGGGGAGACAAGCAGACAAAATCACGGGTACAACGACAATGGGGCAGCGAGGGGCACAGAAGGAAAAAGGGGAGAAAGGCAGACAAAATCACGGGCACAACGACAATGGGGCAGCGAGGGGCACAGAAAGGAAAATGGGGAGACAAGCAGACAAAATCACGGGCACAACGACAATGGGGCAGCGAGGGGCACAGAAAGGAAAAAGGGGAGAAAGGCAGACAAAATCACGGGCACAACGACAATGGGGCAGCGAGGGGCACAGAAGGAAAAAGGGGAGAAAGGCAGACAAAATCACGGGCACAACGACAATGGGGCAGCGAGGGGCACAGAAGGAAAAAGGGGAGAAAGGCAGACAAAATCACGGGCACAACGACAATGGGGCAGCGAGGGGCACAGAAAGGAAAATGGGGAGACAAGCAGACAAAATCACGGGTACAACGACAATGGGGCAGCGAGGGGCACAGAAGGAAAAAGGGGAGAAAGGCAGACAAAATCACGGGCACAACGACAATGGGGCAGCGAGGGGCACAGAAGGAAAAAGGGGAGAAAGGCAGACAAAATCACGGGCACAACGACAATGGGGCAGCGAGGGGCACAGAAAGGAAAATGGGGAGACAAGCAGACAAAATCACGGGCACAACGACAATGGGGCAGCGAGGGGCACAGAAAGGAAAATGGGGAGACAAGCAGAAAATACGGGCACCGGGGCCACAAGCGGAGGGCGATCTTACCTGCAGAAGCAGCGGGCAGACAACACAGGCGGAGCTGTGTGGTGGGGGAGCGACCTACCTGGCTACCAAGTGTTCTGCTGACATGATGGTGCCCTACTGAGGCGACATATGGCACAGCTTTCCTCACACAGGAGTGGAGTCCACTCATGGCAGTGAGTAATCCTGTGACATTGCCTGAGCCCAAGGTGTGTGTTGTGTGAGCATGTCTGTGTGTGTTCACTTCCATTTTGCTGTGCATGCTGGGATCCCCAGTGATGTTCCTGTTTGTGATGCTTGCTGAGTTGACCTATGTTCCCCCAAAGTCTTCTCCCTGGGTTCTCTGTGATGTGGGTGCATGGCACATTACTGGTCATCAGGGTGTCACCCATAGGTGTGTTTGCTGTCAGGGCTGAGTTTGTGGGCTAACGCAGATGGGACACAGTCAGGATTCCCCTTGGCACTTGTTGATTACACCTGTCATGTAATTTCCAGTTTGTGTTAGCTTTCAGTGATTGTGACACGTTGTGTGTGTGACTGCTGGCACTCCTCAGGGTCAGGGCTGCAATGTTGGTATTTGTCTATGTGTGTTCTTTGTGGGTGACCTTGGCTTCTTCATTGGTGTGGGACTGTGGCTGGGATCCCATTGGTTGGTGTGGTATTGCCGTCATGTCCATGTACAGCGTAGTGTGCAGTGTGTCAGACATTCAGGAGTCTTGTTGACTGGCCATGTGTGATGTGTTTCTGCACCTTAGTTACCACCCCCCCCATGGGATTGTCATGGGTGCATGTGCAATGTCACCAGTGCATGTGAGCTTCACTGCTGCACATTGGTGGAGATCAAGGTGTGTGGTGTTGAGTGTGTGCAGATGAGAGTTGTTGCCCGGCTAGACCCCTGCCTCCATGTTGGCCTTGGCTTACTGGCTGTGCTGATTGTTTTGTGCTTGTGTAGGTGTGATGGTAGTTTGTTGCTCAGGACACATGACTGTGGTTCACAGTGTGAACGACATCTAGCTTTGTCATCACAGTGGGATTGTCATGCAGGCCAGTGTCACCACATTGTGGGGACCCTGGGGGTAGTGCTGTGGTGTGTCTGTGTCTTGCTGTGTCAGTTGCTGTTCCTACAAGCTTGTGTGACATGTGTAATTTGTGCTCCCTCTCATCTAACAATGCCTGATTGCCCACATAGGGGATTTGGATCCATGAGTTACTTTTGTGTGGCACTGCTTGCGCATCTGTGTAATTGGTATTCAGGCCTCATCATGTGTTGTGTGGTTGCCTGTGGACACTGGCACCCCCCTCACCTGTTGTGTTTGATGTGCAGTGTGGGGCTGCCTGTTTGTGTTTGTGCATCTGCACCACTGCATTGGCATATCTTTAGTGTGCCATTGGCTGTATGTTGTTTGGTGGGTTTGACCTGCTGTCCCTGGGACTCCTAGGTCATCAGTCAGCACTATGATCATTGTTTGTGTGTCCCATTGCTGCCATGGTATGGTATTTGTTCAGCTCACATCTACAGTCTCCACAGGATATCTCCATTTGTGTGCCCATTGGTGCAAATATGTGGGTCTGCATTATGATGGTCACTTCTGTCATTGTGTCATTGATGAATGTTGACAGTGTCAGCCCCCATGGGTGATGTTTGTCTGCACATGGCCAAAGGTATGTCTTATTTGCACTGCACTGTTTGCCTCCCACAATCTATGTTGCTATGGGACACAAGCACTACTTTGCCACTGATGTGTTTGTTGTTCTGTGACCAGGAATCATCCATGCATTTTGGCAGTTGCAGTTTTTTCCATGGCCACACTTACCTTATAGTCACTGTGATGATGGGTGTTTGGACCCCATTGCCACAATGTTCAAGATGTGCTTCAGCTATGGACCCCACACTTACCTTTTGGTCACTGTGATGATGGGGGCGTAGACCCCATTGCCACAATGTTCAAAATGTGCTTCAGCTATGGACCCCACACTTACCTTTTGGTCACTGTGATGATGGGGGCTTAGACCCCATTGCCACAATGTTGAAAATGTGCTTCAGCTATGGACCCCACACTTAACTTTTGGTCACTGTGATGATGGGGGCTTAGACCCCATTGCCACAATGTTCAAAATGTGCTTCAGCTATGGACCCCACACTTACCTTTTGGTCACTGTGATGATGGGGGGTTAGACCCCATTGCCACAATGTTCAAAATGTGCTTCAGCTATGGACCCCACACTTACCTTTTGGTCACTGTGATGATGGGGGCTTAGACCCCATTGCCACAATGTTCAAAATGTGCTTCAACTATGGACCCCACACTTACCTTTTGGTCACTGTGATGATGGGGGTTGGACCCCATTGCCACAGTGGTCATGGTCTGCTTGCATTGTGGAGGCCACACACATTTATGTGTGACACATGTGATAGGGGGTCACATTGTATGTTCAAAGTCATGTTCAGTGTTGTAGGCATTTGACACAGTCTACACACGCTTGTCATGGTGTTGGGGGGATGTCTTTTTCTTGCATTCCTTATGTTGGAGTGTGCTGGTTGTGTCATGCATTACCCATCCTATGAGTGGGGGTGGTGTTGGTGGTAGGCATCCAGCCCCCCATGGGTAGGGGTGGTAGTAGTGGTAGGCATCCAGCCCCCATTAGTAGGGGTGGTAGTGGTGGGCATCCAGCCCCCCATGGGTAGGGGTGGTAGTAGTGGTAGGCATCCAACCCCCCATGGGTAGGGGTGGTAGTAGTGACAGGTATCCAGCCCCCCATGGGTAGGGGTGGTAGTGGTGACAGGTATCCAGACCCCCATTAGTAGGGGTGGTAGTAGTGGTAGGCATCTAGCGCCCCCCATGGGTAGGGGTGGTAGTAGTGGTAGGCATCCAGCCCCCCATGGGAAGGGATGGTAGTAGTGGTAGGCATCTAGCACCCCATGGGTAGGGGTGGTAGTAGTGGTAGGCATCCAGCCCTCCATGGGTAGGGGTGGTAGTAGTGACAGGCATCTGGCACCCCCTGAGTAGGGGTGGTAGTGGGCATCCAGCCCCCCATGGGTAGAGGTGGTAGTGACAGGCATCTGGCACCCCCTGGGCAGGGGTGGTAGTAGTGGTAGGCATCCAGCCCCCCATGGGCAGGGGTGGTAGTAGTGACAGGCATCTGGCACCCCCTAAGTAGGGGTGGTAGTGGTGGTGGGCATCCAGCCCCCATGGGTAGAGGTGGTAGTAGTGACAGGCATCTGGCACCCCCTGGGCAGGGGTGGTAGTAGTGGTAGGCATCCAGCCCCCCATGGGCAGGGGTGGTAGTAGTGGTAGGCATCTGGCACCCCTGGGTAGGGGTGGTAGTAGTGGTGGGCATCCAGCCCCCATGGGTAGGGATGGTAGTAGTGACAGGCATCTGGCACCCCCTGAGTAGGGGTGGTAGTGGTGGTGGGCATCCAGCCCCCATGGGTAGAGGTGGTAGTAGTGACAGGCATCTGGCACCCCTGGGTAGGGGTGGTAGTAGTGGTAGGCATCTAGCACCCCTGGGCAGGGGTGGTAGTAGTGGTAGGCATCCAGCCCCCCATGGGTAGAGGTGGTAGTAGTTACAGGCATCTGGCCCCCCCTGGGCAGGGGTGGTAGTAGTGGTAGGCATCCAGCCCCCCATGGGTAGGGGTGGTTGTAGTGACAGGCATCTGGCACCCCTGAGTAGGGGTGGTAGTGGTGGTGGGCATCCAGCCCCCCATGGGTAGAGGTGGTAGTAGTGACAGGCATCTGGTACCCCCTGGGTAGGGGTGGTAGTAGTGGTGGGCATCCAGCCCCCCATGGGTAGGGGTGGTAGTAGTGGTAGGCATCTGGCACCCCCTGGGTAGGGGTGGTAGTAGTGGTAGGCATCTAGCACCCCCTGGGCAGGGGTGGTAGTAGTGGTAGGCATCCAGCCCCCCATGGGTAGAGGTGGTAGTAGTGACAGGCATCTGGCACCCCCTGGGTAGGGGTGGTAGTAGTGGTAGGCATCCAGCCCCCCATGGGTAGGGGTGGTTGTAGTGACAGGCATCTGGCACCCCCTGAGTAGGGGTGGTAGTGGTGGTGGGCATACAGGCCCCTATGTGTATGTGTGGCATTGGTGATGGCCATCCCGCCCCTATGGTGCTGCTGTTGCTGGTGTAAGTATTTCTGCATCCCTCTGTGTGTGTGTGTGTGATATGTTGGGTACGTGTAGTTTGTTTTTGTGGTTGGTGTCTGACTTACCTTCTGCGCCGTACGCGTCCGTGTCTGTTCCGGTAATAGATGTAGAATATTGGTAGGATCAGCACGATGGGATTCATGGTTGGTTCGTCTCGTTCGTCTTTCTCTTTGCTTCGCCTCGTCCTCGTCGCTGGCGTGTTCGTCTCGTAGCCGTGGATCGTCTTGTGGCGCGAATCGGAGCTTATCTGCGCCTCGCCCGGATGCTTTGACGTGCCGTGCGTAGCGACGGGTTCGGCGCGTACGGAAAGCGCATCGTACTTGTCCGGCCGGACGGGGCTGCAATTTAGCTTCCGTGCGACTCGATTCAGCGTTTCCGGATCCGCCTCGGTCGGAGTACAGGACCTGTATTGGGTGAGTACGACTGGGTCGGGATTTGGGCAGTTGTGCGCATCGTACTTGCTCGTTCGTACGTATGTGCGGATCGGTCGGGAAACAGGCATTCGCCTGGCTTTTTTCCCGACCGAATGGTATTCGGTGCGCCTCCGACCGGGCTCGGAATCGACCCCTAAGTGTCTGAAGTGGAAAAAAGGTTTTGAAAGACACGCAAGGGTGTGCTTTGCAACATTAAGTGCGGAATGTAGGGCTGCTCTGCTCATGCACTGTTTAGGCGCTGAGTGTCAGGATGTTCATGACCACTTACCACAACCCTCACAAGCAGATATTGAGAACTTAAACAAATATGAGTTGTGTATCAACAAACTTGACAAACACTATCTTCCAAAGGTTAGCACTATCCTAGAACGGTATCACTTTGCCAGGAGGTTCCAGAGTGAGGGGGAGTCTGTTGAAACGTATGTCACAGATTTGTACAGGCTTGCATCTTTTTGCAAGTTTGGGGGACTGATGGAGGAGCGCATCCATGATAAGTTCATGGTTGGATGTGTAATTGAGAAAGTGCAAGATGAGCTTTGGTTGAAAGATGAACCCACTTTAGATGAAGTACTAATCATGGCAAAATGTGTGGAGCATTCCATGGAATGTATCGGGGTCATCAAAAAGAAAAAAGAGAAGGATCTCAGTGTGCAGGTTGGGACAGAGAAAGGTAAAGAAGGTGTGGGAAAGACTGATGGGAGCAATAAAAGAAAAATGGGGTCACGGAAGTGTTACAGATATGATAAAGTGGGACATTTGGCTAATGACAAAGGTTGCCCAGCTCCTAAGGCAGTTTGCACAAAGTGTAGAAAGAAAGGGCACTTCACTATTGCCTGCAAAGTGAAAACTGCTAGACCTAGAGTTAAGGAGGTAAGTGTGGATGTGGAGTGTGTCCAGGAGGATGGAAGTTCTGATTTGTCTCGGTCAGATAATTTACAAGTGAATGGAGAGGGTAAGGTGAAGAGTTCACTGGTAGATACCATCTCTGTGTATGGTGAATCAGCGAATGTTCTATTTGATTTTGGGGCAAGAGTAACTATTGTCTCCAACAAATTTTATCCATAAAATCTACAGGACAAAATAACCTTGAGCAAACCTGATATCAGGCTGTGTGCCTATGGAGGAGAACCCATAAAACTACATGGTTTATTTGAGGGTGTGATTAAGTACAAACAGCGGTTGGATTCGGGAAAGATTTATGTATCAAAGAAAGGTGATAGTGTCATCAGTTGGTTACATCAAGGTGAATTGGGAGTTCTGCTGGACCCCAGTGGGTCTAATCCCATTCTTTTGAAAGAGAGAGGAACATTATGTTCTGTGGCCTCAGTGGGATGTGTTGAGTTGGTTGAGAAAATGAGAAGCAAATGTCCTCATGTATTTAAGGATGAGTTGGGTTGTTTAGTAGACTATGAGCATGAAATACATTTGGTGGCTCATCCACAACCCATGTGCTGTAAGGTGAGGAGTGTACCGATTGTGGTACGTGGGGAAATGCTAGAGAAAATTGAGAAACTCAAGAAGGGTGGCATCATGGAGGAAGTGGAAGGTACAGAGTGGCTTGCCGCTGTCGTTGCTGATAGAAAGGCCAATGGTAACATGCGCTTATGTGTGGATTTGAGGCATCTCAATAAATGTGTTATTGTGGATAGGTACACTTACCAAATATATCGGAACTGCTTCTGCTGCTGGGTAGAGCAACTGTCTTTTGCACAATTGATCTCACATCAGCGTATCACCAAATTAAATTGAAGGAGTCCTCCAGAGATTTGACCGTGATTGTGACTCCCTTTGGCACGTTCAGATTTGTCAGGCTTCCTTTTGGTTTGGTCTCAGCGGCCTCCATCTTTCAAAGGATAATAGAAAGAGTCCATAAAGGGGTTCACAGTGTCTGTGTGTACCAGGATGACATCTTGGTCTTTGGAAAGGATGAGGCAGATCATGAAAGGTGTCTGAGAGAAGTTTTGAGTAGACTAACTGAAGCCAACCTCACGATTAAAGCTGAGAAATGCAAGTTTTGTACGAGGACTGTGGATTACTTGAGTCATACCATCTCTGGAGAGGGGGTGTTTCCCAAGGTGGAGTTACTCGCATGAGTTCACCCAGCTCACGGGAGGAATTGATTACATTTTTGGGCATGGTGGAGTTTTATGGGAAATTTGTCGGAAATGTTCCTGACATGAGTGTTAACATGAGGTGTCGTCTAAAGAAAGGTGTTGCATTTACCTGGGACGATGCGCGTGAGGAAGAGTTTGTGGGTTTAATGAAACTTGTCTGTGCTGCTCCCAAGCTCAAGAACTTTGATCCCAAGAAGTTATCTGTTGTAATTACGGATGCTAGTGTGAAAGGTCTTGGTGCGGTTCTGCAACAAGTTTGTGGTAATGGTATGAACACCATCATGTTTGTCTTGCGTGGTTTGAAGGATGCGGAGACCAGATACTCGGTAATTGAGAGTGAGGCCCTGGCAGTGTACTGAGCCATAAGGAAGTTAAACATTTTTTTGTGGGGATCATACTTTGTTGTGCAGACAGATCATAAGCCCCTTATTCAGGTGTTTACAAAGAAAGGTGTGGATCTGGTTTCCAGTAGGATAACCAAATGGGTGATCGCGCTGCAGGAATTCAATTTTAAAATTGAATACTTACCTGGTGTAAGGAACACTGTTGCCGACACCCTTTCAATGTTGGTGCCGGTAGGGTTGGACACGTCAGAGATTGATGAATGATCTGATGAGGAGGTTGGTTTTGTGTGCCTGGTTGAGTGTAATGCCATTTTGGAGAAAAGGTGGCATGAAGAACTATGGGGTTCTGGGGGAAGTCATGCATTTGTTAGCAGGTTGTTGGAATGATAAAAGGAAGGGTTCCCCTGGATGTCAAACCATTTGGACCATTAAGGATGAGTTGTGTACCAACAAGGGCTTGCTTTTCAGGGGAACAAAACTGGTTCCTCCGACAAAACCTGGGGAGGAATCCATAGTTCTTGCACATGATACACACCAGGGAATGTCAAAGTGCAAGGAGAGACTTCACAGCTCATACTGGTGGCCAGCAATGGATAAGATGGTTGAAAGGGTTGTCAGAGAGTGCTCAATGTGTGCTCTTAGTGATAAGACCAAACAAACAAGGGTACAGCCCATGGAGAATAGGAAATTACCGGATGGTCCATGGAGGGAGATTACACTGGACATTGTGGGTATGGTTTATGGAGAGGGGTGCCAGAAGTTTATCATTGTTATGATTGATATATTCTCCAGATGGCCTGAAATTTGCATTGCCAACACAATTGAGAGGAAAGATGTCATTAGGTTCTTGGAGGTCCTTTTTGCACAAGAGGGTTTCCACAAACTCTGCTTACTGATAATGGGGTGCAGCTAACCTCAAATCGTCAAAAGGACGATTGAACACAATAAGTGTTCCTTGTACCATCCAGAAATGAATGGAATGGTGGTAAGGTTAATCAGGGTGATTAAGGAGACCATTGCCATGGCCAAAGATAATTCTCTTAATTGGAAGGAGGAGGTGATTTGACAAGTTGAAATGTATAGGATCACGCCTCATTGCACCACTGGTAAAACTCTGTTTCAGTTGTTTAGAGGTAGGCTTCCTAACACTTTTGTCGAGCCATCCTGGGTCAACAACCATGAGGCTGAGATGGGCAAGGAGTTTGTTGATGTAAGTTGGCGCTTGAGAGAAGAAAAGAAAGTATTGCAGAGGAAAGAGTACTTTGATGTTAAGAAATCTGTCAAGAAGTTAGAAATACAGGTGGGGGATCTGGTCATGGTTAAGCACCCTGGTTTGGGGGGTGTGATGAAATTTTCTAAACCCATTCAAGTGGTTAAGACTTTTAACACTGCTGTGCAAACCCAGAACCATCATATATGGAATCTGAACAGATTTGTCCTATTTAAGGGTTTGCCTGGCGACAACAAGGATCCTTCGTCTAGAAATGAAAACGTGGAAGCACGAAGGTCCAGCAGGGTTGTGAGGAAGCCAAAGTACTTGGGGGATTTTGTCTAATCTTTGCTGGAGTGCATAACTGTAATCTTCACTTGTTGGGATTGCTGTTCTACACGCTTTCTTATTTGTACTACTCAATCTTTATGCATTCTCGCTGTTTTGTTTTTGGTGAATTGTTTGAGGAGGGAGATGTGTGGTGATCACATCTGTGCTCTGTGTGCTCTGTTTAGCACAGCTGTGAGCATGGGCATTATGATGTCACCGGCTGCAGCTTGCCCAAGTGTTAGACTTGGCCCTTTTTGCAGGGTTATCCCCAAACGTTTTGCTTCTGCCTCCTATTTTTTCCTGCTCTGTTGTTGTTGGTTTTATGACTCTGGGCACTTTACCACTGCTAATTAGTGATAAAGTGCATATGCTCTCTGTATAAATTGTGAACTAATTGGTTATCCATGATTGGCATATTTGACTTACTGGTCAGTCCCTAGTAAAGTGCACTGAGTGTGCCGGGGCTGGTATTTATTTTATTTATAATGTTTTATATAGCGCAAACATGACCCTAGAGGGTGTCAGAGCATTTTACATTACAATGTACGGAAACGTTAGATGGTTGGAGGTAATATAGATACATTCAGTAAACGACATTCGATATAGAAAGATGTAGACAGTAGTATATAAGATAACAAAAGTTGCTAACAGTGATATAAGGTTTAGCGTTTTATGGAATGCATTTGTTCATTAGAAGTGATTTCACTTCTTTTTTGAAGGAGGAGGAGGAGGGTGTTCGTCGTACATCTGGAGGTAAGGAGTTCCAAATCTTCGGTGCAATACTAGAGAAGGCTCTGCAACACGTTCTCTTTTTGTGGAAGGATTGTGGTTTCAATAATAGTGAGCTCACGCTTTGGGAGTCTCTGCACCCTCCAGAAGGTACTAGCTTTTGCGCTAAGTAGCTGGGGGTTTTGTAATGAAGGGACTTATGGGTCATGCAGGCGATATTTAGTTGTATTCTTGCCTCATATGGTAGCCAATTCAGTTCTTTTAGGGTAGGTGAAATGTGGTTATTTCTTTTTGTTCCAGAGATGATCCTGGCCGTGGCATTGAGAGGAGCCCTCAGCAGGGCCAACTTGTATTTGGGGAGACCGCATAGAGTGGTACTTCCGTAGTCCAGTCTTGGCAGCACTAGGGCTTGTACCGCCATTTTTAAGTCGGCCTGTGGAAGGAAGGGTTTAAGTTTCCTTAGGATGCTCAGCTGATGATTAGCTCCTTTGGTCGCATTACTGATATGCGCCTGCATATTCAAGTGCTTGTCTAGAGTGATTCCCAAGGATTTAGTGGAGTCAATAATGTGGGGAGTGCAGTCAAAGGTGGTTAGATGTTTTAGTCAAAGGTCAATCTTGGGTGTGTGGTTGGGAGGGGAGATGAGATGAGGAGGAATTCAGTTTTTTTGGTATTGAGCATGAGGTGGTTGTCAGTGAGCCAATTTTGAGTCTTATGCAGAATGGCATTGAGGAAGATGAAGTCTTCTGGGGAGGAGATTTTCATATAGAGTTGTGTGTCGTCTGCATACAGGTGATATAGAATGTTTGCAGCGTTCAGTGCATTTGCTAGTGGTTCCATGAGTAGATTGAAAAGAATGGGTGAAAGTGCTGAACCCTGTGGAACCCCTAGGGTGACCAAGGAAGGTTGGGAGAGTGATTGCTTCATCTTGATTTGTTGGGTTCTGTTGTTAAGGAAGGAGGTAAACCATTGTAGCACGGTACCAGATAGGCCCATCCTTCGTTCCAGAAGGGACAGAAAGTTGTCATGCTTAACCGTGTCAAAGGCGGAGGACAAGTCAAGAAATATCAAGAGGCATGATTCATTCTGGTCTTTTTTTTTTAGTATATCGTCCGTTATATGGGCGAGTGCCGATTCGGTGCTGTGACCCTGATGGAATCCGGATTGGTGTTGGTCCAAGAGGTTGAAATTCTCTATGTGGTTGCATAATTGAGTTTGTACACATTTTTCTAGTAGTTTCGCCAGAGTGGGGATGTTGGATATAGGACAGTAGTTGTTGAGATCAGAGGAGAAGGAGTTGACTTTCTTTAGTATGGGTGTTACCTGCCCTACTTTGAGGCATTCAGGTATGGTGCCTTGCCTGAGGGAGGCGTTTACAATCTTTGTCCATAAGGGGAGAAGTGAATTTTTTATCGTTTTGAAGAGGGAAGGAGGTAGAGGATCAGTGAAGTTATTGGAGGGGTTAATCGCAAGAAGGGTGATATAGATGTCGTTTTCAGAGTAGGGCGTGAAGGTGTGCCAAGAGGCACTGTTCTTTGGGGTTCCCGTTGGCGTACTAACCTGATCCTTGATCTGGGAGTAAAATGTAGATTCATGGTCGGTAATTGGAGGAGGGGCATTCCTGGATTATATGTCGCATTCGATGTTTTTGGTTTTTTCTATGAAGAAATTGGCAAGCTCCTCGCAGCTAGGGGTAGCCGACTCTCTGAGTTCCGTAGAGTTTGGTGTGTTGAGCGATTGTTGTTTGACCATTTCAAATAGTTTTTTGGGCGGTTGATGGCATGGTTCAGCTGGGTTCTAAAAAAGTCTGCCTTGGCCTTTAGGATTCTCCTGTTGTATGTATTCCTTAGAGCCCTAAGGTGATTTAGGTTTTCTACGGAGGGTCTCGATCTCCAAATTCGTTCGGCTGATCTTAGCTTGCGCCAGTCAGAGTTCAGAGTCTCGTTGAACCAAGGTTTGGAGATTTTGGTGGAAACGTTTTATTGTTGGAGTGGGGCAGTTGAGTCAAGTATTTCCAGAATAGTGGAATTGTAAAAGACTGTGAGGTCATGAACGTCTGTCATGCCTGTCTGGGGGATCAAATCGGTGCTGCATCGGTTTGCTAGGTCGATAGGGTTGATATTTTGGATATCCCTTTTCCGTTGTTTTGTTTTTGTTGGTTGGCATCTTATCAGAGTCACCTCCATGATGATAGAGGTGGTAAATCAAATACTACTAGTGGGCCTGCAGCACTGATTGTGCCACCCACTTGAGTAGCTCTGAAAAGGTAACTCAGACCTGCCACTGCAGTATCTGTGCACACTTGTGAACTGCCATGTCGACTTGGCAAGTGCACCCACTTGCCAGGCCCTAACCTTCCCTTTTCTTACATATTAGTCACTCCTAAGGTAGGCCCAAGGTACCCCTGTGGGCAGGGTGCAGTGTATGTGAAAGGTAGGGCATGCCCTGATGTGTGTGGCATGTCCTGATAGTGAATTACTGCCAATTTCGTTTTTCACTATTGCAAGGCTACCTGTTCCCTTAGGACATAATGGGGAGTTTGTTTATAACATCTTATAAACATAACTGCCCCTGGGAACAAGGTAGGAAAATAAAGTTTAGTATGCCTGAACTCAGAATGTTAAAATGCATCTTTTAGTGAGGGTGATTTTTACATTCTGTGTTTGAAAATACCACTTTTAGAAAGTAGGTATTTTCTTGTTTAACCATTCTGTGTGCCTCTGCCTGTTTGTGTATAGACTGTCTGGTTTTTGAGTGACAGGGGCTGGGGAGGTGCATTCTCTCAGACAGCCACCCGGGGGGTTGATGTGTGTCCTGGCTTTCCTGAATGAGTCAGGGATGGGCTGAATAAACCTGGGCTGCATTCAGTGTAGGGGGAGGAGTTCTCACTAGTACCTGAATAGGCCCGGTCTGCATGTAGAGTGGTGGGAGGAGATTTCCCTTGCACCTGAATAGGGCCTGTCTGCCTTACACAATGCTGTCTCTACCTCCTTCCTGGCAGCTATACTAGAGAGGACAGAACTGGTTTGGACTGGGCTCAGAGACCCTTGCACAAAGAGAACAAAGACATTTTGGGGTATAAGTATTAGACCTAAAACCCCTGAACTTTAGACTACTTCTGGAATCAAGAGGAACCTTTGCCAAGGAGAAGAGCTGGAGAAACTGAGGAGAAGTACTGCCCATGCTGTGTGTCTGGGGTTGGCCTGCAGTTGCTATTTCTGCCAAGGAAAGGAGAAGGACTTTGCTGTGTGCTGAGTCCTCTGCTTGAGGAAAGTCTCCAAGGGCTTGAGTAGAGATTGCCTCCTGTTTTGAAGTCTCAGGAACACAAAGACTTCACCCCCAGCTTCCCTGAACTTCCTTGCTTGGAGTTCTGACCTGTCAGAAGTGCCTGCGACTGTGTGTGGCCTCTGGAGGTTGTTTCTGCTACTGGGAGCTGGAAAGCAACGCAACAACAACGAAAATCGATGCATCGCTCTTCTTGCAACAGTTTTTCCGACGCAACGCCATGGTGCGAGAAGAATCTACCCGCACCGCTGCGCCGCTCCTGAAACCAACGCAGCGCCTATCGCCGCTGCAAGAATCGACGCATGGAGGGATCACGGCTGAAGAAACCAACACAGCGCCGCTCGACACCGACGCATCGTTTGCCGGCGCATCCCGGATTTCCACGCTTTGTCCCTGTGTGGCAAGTTTTCCCCAACGCATCACCCGCGGATCGGAGTCGTCTCAGAATTGACGCATCGCTTCCCACTACAGGCCGGACCCGACGCACCACTCCCCTGTGTCCAGCGAAACTGTCGCATCGCATCCACGAAGGTCTCAGGAATCGACGCATCTCTTTGTTTTCGACGCTTCCCATCGCTGCGGCTGTTTGGCTTGGTGAATTTTGTCGCAACGACAGGTACTTTGCAAGAAATCACGCATCCTTAGTTTTCTATGGACTCAGTTGCTAAAACCTTTTGAAAGTCATTTTTCTTAATACTTGTATGTTGGATTTTTGTCGTTTTGGTCTTGTTAAGTTTAGATAAAGATACTTTACTTTTCTAAACCGGTGTGGTGTCCATTTGTGGTGTTATCACTGTGTTACTGTGAGTGTTGGTACAAATACTTTACACCTTGCCTTTGGGATAAGCCTGTCTGCTCGTGCCAAGCTACCTAGGGGGTGAGCAGGGGTTATCTAAAGTGTGTATCTCCCTTACCCTGACTAGAAGCAAGGGTCCTTATTTGGACAAAGGTACCTACCTCTGCCAACTAGAGACCCCCATTTCTAACACCAAGTGATTGAATGTAGCTCTTAGACTCTGGGGGGAGAAAAGTGACAGTTGGAGGAAGAGTGTTTAATGGATGGATGGGATCTTCTATCAATAAAAGGCCTTAAACTTTGGCAGTTCTCTGGGTCTACCTCTACTACTGTCTTGCTGTGTGATGAATGAACTTGAACTGCCGCAGTAACGAAAACTTATGGGACCCTACTGCAGAATGTAACGAGATGCCCCTGAGTATCACATATCACTAAGTTAATCATTGGCCGTGGGCTGAATGGGGCCCCCTTGAATGGTTGAGAGGCTCCTGAAGTTTACTTTATACCCCTCCGAAATGAGTGGTTACCAACTGCAAAAGGTTATTGGGAGGAAATGATCACACCACTCCTCTTGCTTTAAGTGCAAAAGGCCTCTAGATTTACAACTGGCAAACAGAGTATCTAGCCCTTTGGCTGAACCGCACAAGCTAGTCTATCAACTGGGCTAACAAAAGGTTCTAAACCAACCCCCTTCCCCTAAGTAACTCCCACCCCCAACATCCCAAACCCAAGAACTTCTGAACTTCACACGACCTTTATAATGCCAAGAGTTCTTTGATCTTCACACCTGAACCCATATTAACCATCTTGTCGAGCCAGCCCACTCTTGGACTACATCCTTTTCCTTGCCCCCAATCTTTGCTCCATTGTTCTTTGCTCCATCTTACCTCCACCAACCATTTTCCCCCAAATAGCTGAACAGTTTGCCTTCCTCCGCCACCAGAAAGACCATCTAAATAGGTGTTCCCAAACCTCAGAGCTTTTTTAACTCTTTCATCCACCCCTTCAGTGACCTTGTCAACTCTTCTGAATCCAGGTTATTGCCCTGCTCAGTCAAGTACATCCCATCATGCCTGAACAAATGCAGATACTCGAAAAGAATCCTCTGATATGCTGTCATCTGCACCCCTCTCACCTTGCAGAAACCAGTCACCTCCCTGTTCAGCTCCTTCCTGGTTCAATTTATCTCTGCCTGCCACTGAGTGCCTCTCCACATCCTCCTAGGCAAAGCCTAGTCCAGAAAACATGTGGAAACCCAGCTGATCGTCAGCATTTCCAAGTCTCGCTTCATGGACTTCAGCAAGTCCAGCCCAGTGAATTGCACTATACCATCCTCCCCTAGATGAACGACTAAAACATACAGGCTTACCCTACTTTGTACTCCCACAAGGCTGGCACCAGTTGCTCCAACGCATCCCACCAAGGTCAAACCATAGCATCTTGCACCATCTTATTCCAGCCCAGATGATTGCCTCCAAATTGCCTCTTGTCCTGCAGCCTGGCCCACTTCACCAAGGAGTGCCCACAGATTTATGTATCCCGCTGGTAAGACTCTGCAAAAGGAGCACCTGCCAATGAAGAAACAACTTGTTAATTTACTTTTGGTGAACAGTCCTCCACTTACAACTGCTCCACCACATACCCAAACCCTTCAGTCTGTCTACCCCATCCCCAGCAGGAAACTCTCTATCGCTGTCTCTAACTGAAATAAGTGAGTGCCAAAGTTAAGAGCTGGCAAGCCCAATGCCCAAAAGCATATTCTCAACATTCCTAGCACTTGCCCCGAGCTTACTGCAGAACTGTTTGCATGAAAGAAAATTGGGCCCTATCCCCAGCCCTTTAACTCCAAAAAGGACTAAAACTGCAACCAAGGGCAAACCCGCACCACTGCCCCCTTACCCTTCTGGTCAGTCTAAAACCTCTTTAAAAAACACTTGAAAACCCTTTGTACACCACACCAGGATGGCCAACGTCATCCCCACACTACTTTTCCCACCTATCAACTCTGAAACCCTAAAGACACCAAACAACATCAAACTGAATGTCGCTCTGCAGAGCTTCTCCTCCCAGGCGGAAGCGCACATGACTCTTGCCTGCTCTATTACTACCCTCAGGACCCCAAACAGAATCAATCGTCCTACACGGGGATCCTTGCCATGTAGTCGGGACCAGCCATCTAGCTCTATTCAACATGAGGCATTCCTCCTTCATATCTTACCATAGAATGCAATACCTGCTAGTTTACGCCACCATTGGCAATTGCAGATAAACCAGTCTCTATTTTACCAGAATGACTTTTCAGAGTGTCATTGGATCTCAAGCATAACCCACCCTGTCACGGTCACACCACCTGGCACCCAATTGTATAAACTCTCTCTAGCACTGCTGGTACATCTTCCTTGTGGACTCTGCCAGCAAATATTCCTCTAGTATATATGCTTTCACATCCCAATGTCCCACAAGTCTTCTGGAACATAAAGACCTTATTTCACCATGCTCAGAGACAAACCACAAAACTTCTCCCACTATGAACAAGAAAGTACATCAGCCACTCTGTTGCCCAGACCCACAGTTCGAAACAAGATGTTCTTATCCAAGCATCGCAAGACCAGTTCTCTCAGAATCCTCAACATCTAAGCATTAGAAGCAGTCATTCTGCACCACTGCTGCATTGCCAGCCATCAACAAGTGTAAATAATATTGGTGCACTGGAAGAAGGTGAAACAACAAATGTAATATCTGCCTTCCCCAGTTCCAACCCTGGCCCCAACCTCTGAACTAGCTGAATGGCTGTGACTACACTTGCATGTGGCACCACCCCTAGTGGGGACACCATCATGTTCCTTAATGGACGAGCCAGAAATGATCCTGCCATTCTATCCTGATTAACTTCTTTTCACAGCTTCCCCCACTCTATCTCCTCCATTGCTTTGCAGGACTTCAGATTGTCCACTTGTCAGACCACTTGGGCACAAGTGTAAGGTATGTGAAAACCAAACAAAAAACTTCCCACAAGAAAGCTGCCATTTCACCAGAAGGATATCTCTTCAAGCACAACTGCATTGCCTCCTGTATAACCAGGTTTTCTAACCTTTTCTGCCACTCCCTTGCCACCCCCTGCCCTGTTCTGCAGGGAGGGAGGGGGTTGGCCCCTACTGTGCACTGCAGCAGAGTGTGCATGCCACTGCATCTGGAACAGTCATGGTGAATATTGCAGGGGTACCTATAACAGGCTCTCTTGTTAAAATTCCAGCAGGCGCTCATGGGAGGCTGCTTTCCCATCCCCCACTCCAATCTGTGTGGGGGGACTAAGTTGGCTAGGAATAGGAAGCCCACTTGCAGTATATGCCTGTTAGAAATTGGGGTCTCTAGTTGGCAGAGGTAGGTACCTTTGTCCAAATAGGGACCCTTGCTTCTAGTCAGGGTAAGGGGGAAACACACTTTAGATAACCCCTGCTCACCCCCTTGGTAGCTTGGCACAAGCAGACAGGCTTATCCCAAGGGCAACGTGTAAAGTATTTGTACCAACACTCACAGTAACACAGTGAAAACACCACAAATGGACACCACACCAGTTTAGAAAAATAAAATTTCTTTATCTAAACTAAACAAGACCAAAAATGACAAAAATACAACATACACAGTTAACATGTGACTTTCAAAATGTTTCAAGAACTTGTACCATAGAAAACTATGGATGCATGACTTTTCGCCAAAGTACCTGTAGATGCGTCAAAGTTCACAAGCCAAACAGCTGAAGCGTCGGAAAACAAAGAGATTCGACACACCTGAGACCTTGGGGAGGCGATGCGACAGTCCCGCTGCACGCAGACGAAAGTTTGCGTCGAATCCGGTCTGTACGGGGAGTGATGTGTCAATTCTTCGTGACAGTTCCAGACCACGGGTGATGCGTCGGAAGAACTTGCCGCACAGGTACGATACGTGGAAATCCGGGATGCGTCGGCGATCGATGCGGTGGCGTCGAGCGGCGCTGCGTAGGTCCTCTTCAATCACGATCCCTCAATGCGTCGATTTTAGCAGTTCTTCACGTTTCTTCTTTCTTCCAGCTACCAAACAGCAGCAACAACCTCCAGAGGCCCACAACTGGCACAGGCACCTCTTGGCAGGCTAGAACTCACAGCAGCAGAGTTCAGGGGAGCTGGGGGTGAAGTCTTTGTGTCCCTGAGACTTCAGAACAGGTGGCCAGCACACTTCAGGCCGTTGGAGATCTCCTTCAAGCAGGGGACACAGCACACAGCAAATTCCTTCTCCTTCTCCTTTCCTTGTCAGAAACAGCAACTGCAGGCCAACCCCAGACACACAGCAAGGGCAGTACTTCTCCTCAGTCTCTCCAGCTCTTCTCCTTGGCAAAGGTTCCTCTTGAATTCCAGGAATGATCTAAAATTTAGGGGTTTTAGGTCTAATACTTATACCCCAAAATGTCTTCGTTCTCTTTGTGCAAGGGGCTCTGAGCCCAGTTCAAACCAGTTCTGGGGGGCACTCTGAAATTGCACAACAACATCCATTGTCAGTGTGAGCCTTGGCTCCAGACACACAACGGGGGGGCAGAGCCAGCACTGTGGAAGGCAGGCACAGCCCTATTCAGGTACAGGTGCTACTACTCCCACCACTCCAAATGCAGATCAGGCCTTTTCAGCCTAGTGCTGACTCATCCAGACTCCTGGAGCCACTGCACCTCCCCAGCCCCTGTCACTCCAAAGCCAGACATTCAATCCACAAACAGGCAGAGGCGCACAGGATGGTTGAACAAGAAAATAGCAACTTTCTAAAAGTGGTATTTTCAAACACATAATTTAAAAACCATCTTTACTAAAAGATGTGTTATTAAACCCTGAATTCAGGGATACCAAACTCCATTTTTCTATCTTATCCCTATGGAAAGATATGCTTGTAAAATGTTACAAAGCATTCCCTATTCTGTCCTATGGGGCAAGATAGCCTTTCAATAGTGAAAAACGAAATTGGCAGTATTTCACTATCAGGGCATGTTACATACACCAGTACATGTCCTACCTTTCACTTACACTGCACCCTGCCCAGGGGGGTACCTTGGGCCTACCATAGGGGTGTCCAATGTGTAAGAGAAGGGAAGGGTAGGGCCTGGCAAGTGGGTGCACTTGCCAAGTCGACATGACCGTTAACAAACTGCGCACAGGCACCGCGGTGGCAGGCCTGAGACATCTTTTCAGGGCTACTCATGTGGGTGGCACAATCAGTGCTGCAGGCCCACTAGTAGCATTTGATTTACCAGCCCTGGCACACTCAGTGCACTTTACTAGGGACCTACTGGTAAAACAAACATGCCAATCATGGATAACCAATCACAATAACAATTTACACAGAGAGCATATGCACTTTAGCACTGATCAGCAGTGGTAAAGTGCCCAGAGTCTTATAGCCAACAAACACAGGTCAGGAAAAAATAGGAGGAAAAAGCAAAACATTTGGGGATAACCCTGCAAAAAGGGCCATTTCCAACACAGCACCCTTCCAGCCTAAAGCCAGGGTAGACCAATCAATACCTCGATGGGCTTCCCGGCTTGGGCCGACAGAACATGGAACCTGGCCCGAACAGCAGGGGTCTATTCCTGTTCTACGCCTTCCTGAACCCAGTTGGATCCCTCTATCCATACTCTCAGGGCCCACTAGGCTAACCCATGGGGGACCCTTCTCCTCACCTGGGGACCCCATCTGTGCAGCACCTAAACTTACTTTGCTCACAGAGGTGTCCCAACAGGTAGACAGTACCCAGATGGCCAACACAGTGGTTTGGCCCAGTCCACCCCTGGAGTGTGACTCCTGCCCCCCTCCCAGGGGCAACTCTGTCCACAAGGACAGCCGGCCACAGTGGCCACTGACAGCTGTCAGTGATGAGAGCCAGGCCTCATGCCTCTCAGGTCTCTCTAACCTCTGTGGTGTCAGAAAGTGGGGGGCAGTAGCCCAAGGTGCCTGGCACCTTTTCTCCACTTTCCCTCCTGCCAAGTCAGGTATGGCATCCTGACACTGGCCCACCAGCCCAGGGTCTGTACACTGCGGCTGGACAAGAGTCTGGGGTGGGCTCTCCCACACCCTGCCTTCCTCCCTGGGGCTCTGCTCCCTCCCACCTGGAGCGGTACCCCCAGAAAACAACTTGGTGGGGGCACTGTTAGCAGTCGCCCCTTCCTTCAGGTCAGGGGGGACACCCTGAACCTGGTCCTCCAACCCAGGGTCTGTACCCTTAGGCTGGACCTGTGCCTGGCAACCCAGGACTTCCGGGGGAGTACACCAACCCCTCCCCCCAAGGGAAACACACTCCTCATTAGTGGTACGAGAGTCTGCCTGGCGCAGGTCTCCAGCCTCCTGTCCACTTGACAGAGCATGAAGACCCCCCAGGCCAGAAGTGGCCTCACCAGGGTCAGTCCTGGGGTGCTCTGACCTCAGAGCTGGCAACCCCTGACCCACTGGTCCTTCCACTGGGGACTGCGTCTCCCCCTCACCCTTCTCTCTGAACTCCTGCACCCTCCATACTGGAGCGGTGCTGTCAGACAACAGAACTGGTGGGATGCTTGTTACAGCAGTCCTCCCCAGTTCACCTGACACTTTGGGATCCCCCTCAGGAAATGGCCTCCCGGTACAGACTAGGCCCCCCTCCTGGTGTTCCCTTAGGAACCAACCAGGTCCTGAGACTGAGTTTCGGACACCTTGGGACACAGCCAACTCCCACTCCTTCACCTCTGAGACAGGACTTGGAACCTACACCCCTCCCACTACACTGGGACCTATCTGGGCTACCACAAACCTCCCCTACCTCACTTGGTTGGGGAAAACCTGAGCCACCCCCTTCAGGATCACTCCCAAAAGCTTCTTCAGACCTTCTGGAATCCACCAAAAGGTCTGCCTCCAGCGCAAGCTCCCTGGTATCAGAGAACTCACACTCTACCGGGTGTTGGCATAGCTCTGGAAAACAGGGACTTAAAATATGCTCTCCAACAATTGCATCACACAGCCCCCCACAGTTATTAACCAAGCTACCCTTTGCCTCACCATCCAGTGCCTCACACAAGTACCCCACATCACTCTCCTGAGACTGGCAAGACAGTGTCTTACTGTCCCTGTCACTCAACCCACACTCTTCTGGGCAGTCTCCACACATATATACCAGGACTTCTACCATGGGGGAACCCCTCTACCTGCACCTCTCATCTTGAGTCAGTAGAGTGTCCCTCCCACCACTAGGAATATGATCCCCGGTGTCAGTTCCCCAATCTACTTCAGGGACACTGCACACCACTGGAGCTACCTCATAAACCTGAGCCCCCTGGTGTATGTTAATCCACTCCTTCAAATCAGGCGCCACATCTCTGGGTGTGTGTACTTCTCTCTCAGCACTAGACACTACATTTTTGCTGCCACCATCTGAGCTTGACTCCACCTCCGACATAGCCAAGCTCACTGCCTGAGCTACCCACATCTCTTTTTGCTTGGTTGAGACACTCAGGGCCTACAGCCTCGCAAACTCCTCATCGAGCTCTCTCATTCTCAGCTCATATGCCAAGATCAATTTCTTTTCTTCCAAGGCATAAGCCTTCTTGCTCTCCTATCTTTTCTCTCTCTATAGCAGGTCTTTGGTTCTCCATTTCCAATATTTTCATCTCGAGCCTCATGACTTCTAACTCATGATCTCTAACCCTTTGGTTTTCCTCCAACTCCTCTGGGGAAAAACTTCTAGCGGAATGGTTGCAGCCAGCCCTAGAGGCTACTCTTGACACAGGTAGATCCTGTGACCTGAAATCATCCCCTTGTGCATCCTCATCCACCTCTGCATCCTCTGCCTCCCCAGCCTCTCTGGCCTCCCACCAGGCCCTTAAGGCCTTCTGTAGCTCCTCCTTCCTGGAGCTGCTCTTCATGGGACATCCAAAGTTCCTGCAGAACTGCTTTACTTGACCTACTTTGTAACTACTTAACATTTCAATATCAAACTCCAACTTTGCCATCTCACTTGCTGGTTTACCCTTCTGAGACATGATGCATGGAAATCCGGGATGCGTCGGCAATCGATGCGGCGTCGTCGAGCGGCGCTACGTCGGTCCTCTTCAGCCGCAATCCCTCGATGCGTCGATTTTAGCCGTTCTTCACGTTTCGTCTTTCTTCCAGCTACCAAACAGCAACAACAACCTCCAGAGGCCCAAAACAGGCACAGGCACCTCTTGGCAGGCTAGAACTCACAGCAGCAGAGTTCAGGGGAGCTGGGGGTGAAGTCTTTGTGTCCCTGAGACTTCAGAACAGGAGGTCAGCACACTTCAGGCCATTGGAGATCTCCTTCAAGCAGGGGACAGAGCACACAGCAAAGTCCTTCTCCTTTCCTTGGCAGAAACAGCAAATGCAGGCCAACCCCAGACACACAGCAAGGGTAGTACTTCTCCTCAGTCTCTCCAGCTCTTCTCCTTGGCAAAGGTTCCTCTTGAATTTGAGGAATGATCTAAAGTTCAGGGTTTTTTTTAGGTCTAATACTTATACCCGAAAATGTCTATGTTCTCTTTGTGCAAGGGGCTCTGAGCCCAGTTCAAACCAGTTCTGGGGGGCACTCTGCAAGTGCACAACAACATTCATTGTCAGTGTGAACCTTGGCTCCAGACACACCACAGGGGGGCGGAGCCAGCATTGTGGAAGGCAGGCACAGCCCTATTCAGGTACAGGTGCTACTCCTTCCACCACTACAAATGCAGATCAGGACTTTTCAGCCTAGTGCTGACTCATCCAAACTCCTGGAGCCACTGCACCTCCCCAGCCCCTGTCACTCCAAAGCCAGACAGTCAATCCACAAACAGGCAGAGGCGCACAAGATGGTTGAACAAGAAAATAACCACTTTCTAAAAGTGGTATTTTCAAACACACAATTTAAAAACCATCTTTACTAAAAGTTGTGTTATTAAATCCTGAGTTCAGGGATACCAAACTCCATTTTTCTATCTTATCCCTATGGGAAGATATGCTTGTAAAATGTTACAAAGCAATCCCCATTTTGTCCTATGGGGCAAGATAGCCTTCCAATAGTGAAAAATGAAATTGGCAGTATTTCACTATCAGGACATGTTACACACACCAGTACATGTCCTACCTTTCACATACACTGCACCCTGCCCAGGGGGTTACCTTGGGCCTACCATAGGGGTGTCCAATATGTAAGAAAGGGAAGGGTAGGGCCTGGAAAGTGGGTGCACTTGCCAAGTCGACATGGCAGTTAACAGACTGCGCACAGGCACCGCAGTGGCAAGCCTGAGACATCTTTTCAGGGCTACTCATGTGGGTGGCACAATCAGTGCTGCAGGCCCACTAGTAGAATTTGATTTACCAGCCCTGGCACACTTTGTGCACTTTACTAGGGACCTAGTGGTAAATCAAATATGCCAATCATGGATAACCAATCACAATAACAATTTACACAGAGAGCATATGCACTTTAGCACTGATCAGCAGTGGTAAAGAGCCCAGAGTCCTATAGCCAACAAACACAGGTTAGGAAAAAATAGGAGGAAGAAGCAAAAAGTTTGGGCATAACCCTGCAAAAAAGGCCATTTCCAACAATGCCATTTTTGCAGGTGTTATAGGTGTCATGTTTCGTAACCAAAGGTCCTGATCAATATCCCCTCATGATTTCGCAAGTATGGTGGTCTTTCATGCCCTGAACTGCTCGTCATATCCTAACCATGCCAAGCCACCAAAACAGATGCTAGCTATCCTATTGACATCCCTGTACTTCCTTTAGGCAATGCTCTGCTTCGGGGCCTCCCACATAAGGTGCTGGTGAGAATAGTGAACGCTGCCATCCAGGTATCAATGTTAGTGGGCAACTTAGGCCTCTAAGCTAGCTCCCTTTCCTCTGCTTTAGAGACGTCTTCACTCACCATCTCTATATGCAGCAATTTAAACAAATCAATATACTAACTCACCCAAATTTTATCTTTGATTCTCTGCATCAAATGATCCCCAAGGGTGTCAATTACCCCCATATGTGGCAATACTACATCAATCCCTTTCTCCTTGGTTTCCACCTTTGCAAAGTGCCCCACCCGGGCGCCCTCCACTATATTATTCCCCTTCTGCCTACCTGTGTCACAGCAGAACTTTCCCATCCTGCTGAACCAACCACCACATGCTGTCCCTCATTCGACTCCACTGTTGAGCCATGCCCCTGCACCACATCACTGATGCTCCTTACACTTGCTCCTTGGTTTCCCGATTCCCCTTCCCGCTATGCTCCCATAAACTGTTACCATCATACCACCTATAATTCCTGCATCCTTTAGAAGACCATGTGCCAACAAAACCCTCAGACCCTGAATAGTCCTGACCCTTTCTATCTACCTGCAGAAACCCCCACCTATAAGTCTGCCCAGACGTTGTCATACTCACTTCTTGGTCCCTCTCCCGGGGGTGCCAGCTGTCTTTTCTCCTTGGTTGCTTGCCACTTTGCTAATGCCGTCCCAGTCCACGCCATTCCTGCTCATGCCTTTAGCTCTGACATCTACCTCTTCTGCCCGGTTTACCCTCCCAATTGTCAGAAGACTCACCCTTCATCTGTTCCTCTTCTGGACTATGACCATTGTTGTCCTGAGCTCGTCCAAGGCCAATGTCAGACCCTTCACTACCTGAAGAGGAGGCTCCATCCTCCCAGCTGTCACTGTTGTCCTCAGCAGACTGTCAATCCTTAGCCAAAGCATACTGTGACCCTTTGCCACACTTCCTGGCATGCCCCTCATTAGGCACTGCCGACTCGAGGATCCTCACCACCAACAACCTGGTTGGAGCAGTAGCGGTCGGTGGTGGGAGTGCCGCCGGGCGCTGACGTGGGGCGGGGGAGGGGCAGGGTGGGGGTAGTAAACTACGGATTACGGGAGATTACAGGTAAGTACACATATTAATAAATAAAACGAATTTCGTTTCTCGCGCTGCATCACATTTGGCGATGCAGCGCGAGAAACGAAATTTGTTTTATTTATTTATATGTGTACTTACCTGTAATCGCCCGTAATCCATAGTTTACTACCCCCCACCCTGCCCCTCCCCCGCCCCACGTCAGCGCCCGGCGGCACTCCCACCACCGACCGCTACTGGGTTGGAGCCCTGTGCTCCACCACCTATACAGACTTATTTTCCCCCGTTCTCTCCTGCAGCCCTTCCATGGCCCCCACACCATGTATAGCCCCCATCCACCTCCTCCTATTGCCTCAGACACTGTTTGAATTCCAAATTATTGTTGAAGAACCAAAAAACACCTCTCTCTGGGAGTAAGCCTGCAACAAGGCTCCTAACCTGTACCAAAGATCTCTTTGCTGTGGAAAGCTCTCTGGTGGGCTTTCCAAGTTCCACTAGAGGCCCTGTCCTGGCATTTTTCCATGTAGGCTGTTCACACTGTACCTTTGTCCTGCAGCTTCCACTTGCTAATGATTCTCCAGAAGAAATCATGCCGTGAAATCACCATCACCCAGTCCCCAGCTCAGCCCAAATGATGGCCATAGGGATTCCCAGTCCTCGGGGTCAGGATCTGCAACATCGTCAACTTCTCTTGTCCACCAGAGAGTAATACCATGACAACCTTAACTTTCAACAGGACCCTCTCACTGGTGCATCCATCTTATTCATCTTCCCAGGCCCCTCTGCCCCAAGTCTGACAATCACTGGAGGCCTCACACTGTACTTACTGGGTGATGTTACCAAATTCTTGCAAGGGCCACAACCCACACCAGGGTTGTGTCCTCTTGACCACCTCCTTCTTACTGGACACTGGCTACTCCAGAACTCCTTCTCCAATACTTGTTCATCTAGAGTCTGGTGTCACTGTTTTTCTAACGATCACCAGAGGGTGGCACAGTAGCAGCCACCCACCATCCTGCTTTTGGTCCCCCATGCTTCTCTGACACCTGGGATGATCCATACACAAAATCACTGCAGAAAGAACTGTAGAGGCTGCATGGCATGGGTGCCAGTGAATGGCTTGACCCTCCTGAGCAGTTGATGCCAGGAGGAGCCGCCCATCACTTCCGAAAGGCGATTGTGCACTTGATTTCAAGTCCTGAGGGAGCGATTGAAGCCATCAATTCGTCCTATAATCCAAAATTTACAGGATTATATTGATGTATTTAAGGCTGTGTAGATTCTGAAATTACCAAAATTGCCACTTTTAGCCAAAATGCAGGCCTTCAATAACTGCCTCACAACTTCAGGAGGTCTAGAAATTCCCTTCAGGTCGGCGCCGGGTGCAAAGGAAAGTGCACTCGCCATCATACATGCTATACTACATCAGTGTCCCTGTGGCTGCCACGTCACCGCATCATTCCCTCCCCTTTCTCCCAACCTTCCAGAGAGCGGAGTGCACTGCCCACACTCAGGGCCCTGATTCTGCTCATTCTCTACTTGTGTGTTGTTACAAGTTGCACATTTCTTAGCACAGGAATGACTTGAATTATTTAAGATTAATATCAATGAAAATGTTGAATATGTAGTAGGTCCACCAAAGCAGGAACTAAAAAGTATATTTCTGACCCACAAAAATGAGATCCGCATGAGAACGGTTGGTGAGCAAACCACATATTTATTTTATAAAACAATTGTAGATGGGGATGACTTTCAAGATTATTTGTCCATTGTTAATAAACCCACACATCGTTTTGTATTAACAAGACTGAGACTAGGAATAGCACATCACTTAGTTGCTTTTCCTGAAATTAAAATGCGGCCTACAACACTATGCCCTTGTAATGAGCATTCTAAACAGAGCACAATGTACTTTCTACTCTTTTGTGATTTTTATTCGTATTTTAGACGTTTTTACCTAAAGCCACTGTTTAAAAAACACAATGTAAGAACAACTAGCGCTGCTATGAATTTATTAATTGCACTGAAAGATCCTGGGATATGTTTTTATGTTGCGTCCTTTATCTTAAAGTCTATTTATGTGAGAAAAAGTATTATCATCCCTAATTGATTTTAATGTAATTAATCAACCATATTGTTTCTGTATAATTAATCGTGTTTTACCATTTGGTTTTATCGTTTTTATCTGTGCTTTTCTGGTTGTTGTACATACCGAATAAAGCTTGCTGAACTGAACTGACTTGAGAGTCAGTGTGCTATGTTTATTGGAGTTAGAATTTTGGGAGAGGTAATAGCATGTGTGAGAGGAGTTGTGCTGCTTTTGTATGTTTATGCATATTGGGAATGACAGTACCTTTCACTTTGATATGTGCAATATACTTGCAAGGGTAAGGATTGCACTCAATTTTGTTGATACAGTAATGAAACTACCTGATTTTGCCGAAGTCGTTCTGGGAAATGGAAGCACACAACTTTGAAGATGTGTCTGTAGAGGAATGAGAGTTTCAGATTTTGTGTTGGAAAATGAATGAGAGTACAGGATTTGGCTGATGTGTTAGTAAGGGAATGAGCATACCTGATTTGTTGGTGGAGTTGCAGGGTAATGAGAGTACCTGTATTGTTGTGCATAGGGAAGGGAATTGAGGTTACCCAATTTGTACATGTGTTTGTAGGTGAATGAGAGTGCCCTATATGGATAGATGGTTTTGTATGGGAATGAGAGTACCCGATTTCGTTAATGAAGTGGCAGGGGAATAAGAGTACTCGTATTATTGTGCATTTAATTGAGAAATGAGTGTACCCTATTTATCAAATGCATTTGAAAGAGAATGAGAGTTCCCAATTTTGTAACAGTGCTCAAAGGGGAATGCGGATAACCAATAATATTGTGCTAGAGGGGAATGCGGGTACCCATTATTATTCTCAGTGTGAGAGGAGTTATTGTACACACTATGCTTTGCCAATGTACTAACGATCATGTTGTTGACTTTGGAAGAATATTATTGTGTTTGTAATGCGTTGCACAATATTACCATGATTTACTGGATGAGTACACTGGTGTCCATACTTGTTGTTCAGATTGTCAGGTGTAGTACAAGTGGTGGTTGTGCCATAATAAAGTGTGCAATACTTATATCCATGCAAAGTAGGGGTATATGTTATATTTACATCTTTACTGTTCTTATAAAGAAAGGGGATGTGTTAAGTTGGTGCCCTTTGCTTTGTGTCACTGCTCAGCCTCTATGAATGATGATGCATTATTGGATTGGCAAACATGAAATGTTGGCAGTGTGAGTCTGTTGCAGTCTGGAGACTGAGTAGAGAGGTCTATGGTCCTAATCACTTATTCTGTTAACCTATGTACATGATATATAATTATTTCCCTTGAAGGATTCATGGAACTAACGATATAAATGGGTATCCTACTATAATTGGTTTGTCAGACATTAACTCACGCCAAAGCAATAAGTGAGTATTTTATATTTGTAGAGCAGGTGTGCACATGGGTAGTAAAGGACTGGGGTAATCAGAAAAACAAATGCTAAATCGTCTCTGTCCTTTTTAGGGTATTTGCGGACTTTCGTCCTCTTCTGGGTTGTTCAGGTGTCTTCTTGCAGAACTTGACTCTTGGCTTAGCAGTGGCCCTCAGGAGACACAAACCTAATCTGGTTCTGTTCCTTGTACTCACTAACCCTTCATCATCACCCGTGTATACCACAACTCTGTGTAATTCACAACCTCATAACCCACAACAAAACACCAGACCCATGTCTCCCTTTCGGGATCTTTGGCTCTAACCAGTTGCCTCAGTCCTCCTCATAGATATCACCCCTCTGTGATGCCCAAGTTTTCACTGTCAAATTAGCTGCTTCCACCCCAATAGCCAAAGAGGTAGGTACAAACGTGGTACTTGCCTGAGACCACGGCTCTCAGGAGGAGCCATGAAAGTCAGGAGCTCAAGGCCTGCCTCATTCGGGTAATCAAATCCACCAGATGCCTCTTTCACCTTCCACTGCTTCTTGTGTCCCTCTTTGAGCACTTCTTTGGTTGTCTGCTATCCGTCTTCCACCTTGAAGGGGCTCAGTCTTGATTCTCCTCTATTCTCCTAGCAGTTCTATGGGTCGTCTTCTTCCAAATTATTTGGAACTCCATCTCACCACGTTTTCTCCTCCTGCTGCTGTCGCGCTCCGACCCGCGGCTCCTGGACACACTCCTTATGTTCCGGCTTCTGGAGCCTCATGAATGGATGTCCTTCAGCAACTAGAAGACTACCTTCTACAGCTCCCGGGCAGTCCATGTCAGCCATTTTGAAACCTTGGGCCGTGTTACCAAGACCAAGGTTACAGTACCTCCCTTCCAGGAGTAGCCAATCGGGCCACTCAGAGCCTGCCTCCCGGAAAATATATCCCATATTCGTTTGCAATTTACCCCACATGATGGCGAGCCTAAAAAAAGAACGTTTGGAGGGCCGAGAATCATCTCCGCATCCATGGATTAGGGTCCTTACACTTTGCCAACTAAACCAAAGGGGCATGGTCTGTGAGCAGAATGAAAGTATGTCCTAACAAATAATATTAAAGAGCTTCCATGGCCAACCTGATAGCCAAGCATTCTTTATCAATAGATGCACAGTGTTGCTCTCAGGGAAGAAGTTTCCTACTGATATAAACCATGGGATGCAAAAGGTCATTGTCATTCGACTGAGTCAGTAGCACTCCTAGACCCCTACCAGAGGCGTCAGTTTGGAGGACAAAAGGTTTGGTAAAACCAGGGCAAACTAACACAGGTTCCCCACACAGGACGTCTTCAAACAGTCAAAACTTCTCTTTTGAGCATGAAACCAATTAGTTAATTTGATATCTGCAGGGTATTTTTCAAGAGATTGGTGAGTGACGATTCTAGCTCTGAAAAGTAAGGAATAAAACGTCTGTAATAACCCACTAGGCCCAAAAAGGATTGTATAGCCTTCTTGTTTGA
This sequence comes from Calotriton arnoldi, assembly GCA_963921515.1. Taxonomy (NCBI): domain Eukaryota; kingdom Metazoa; phylum Chordata; class Amphibia; order Caudata; family Salamandridae; genus Calotriton; species Calotriton arnoldi. The sequence continues at coordinate 174,194 of CAWUFW010005888.1, read as the reverse complement.
CGGCAGAGGGATATCCTTAATTGCCCTAACTTTATTCATCTGAGGCCTTATAGTGCCAGTTAATATATGGTATCCCAGGTACTGAATCTAGTCGATAGCAAGGGTACTCTTGTCCGGGTTTACCATAAGTCCGGCCCCTCGGATGACGGTAAAGACAGCCCTCAGGTGTTGGAGATGTAATGACCAGGAGGGACTATAGACAATGATATCATCCAAATATACGGCTTCTTATTGGTGATGAGGACATAAGAGCTTGTCCATGAGGCATTGAAATGTAGCAGTGGCCCCAAACAGGCCAAAAGGCAGAACCTTGAAATGATACAGGCCAGAAAGGATTGAGAACTCTATTTATTCCTTTGCGCCCTCAGTAAGAGGGATCTGCCAGTATGCTTTGGTTAGGTCTAGAATGGACAAAAACGTAGCTTTAACCAGCCTCTTTAATAATTCGCCCACTGGGGGCATGAGATAGGTGTCAAACTTAGAAAAATTATTGAGCTACTAAAGTCTGTGCAGAACCTAAGAGAACCGTTATGTTTGGGAATGAGAACAACTGGGGAACAGCAAGCGCTGCTCAGGGCTCTATAATCCTATCCTCTATCATATTACTTACCTCACTTTCTACTGCCTTTCATCTGGCCTCAGGTATTTGATAGGGTTGCAACCTCACCAGTTTATTAACCTAAGTGATGATATTGAGCTGAATCAATTTAGTTCTCCCTGGTTTTCCTGAGAATCCAACATGAAATTGATGTACAACCACCTGCAGCTGTCTCTCTTGTTCAGGGTTGACACTCGCAGAGTTTTCGGAATTCGGGCACTACGTACTCCACGCAGGAACGCCACTTGCGAGCGCGCACAAGACTTCTCACACCGCTAGCAAGCTCCTGCGAGACTTCGCGCTCACTTGCACGGCTTCCGGGCGCGACGGCACCAATCTAGCATTCTAAGTGCCGATCGTAAACAGAGCGGTCAAGCAGCTTTTCTGCTTGAGAATGGAGCTGAGAGGCATTTGGGGTGGAGTTTCTTCTCAAACTTGCCGTTGGAGTTGGTTTTTTTTGTGCAAAAAGCCATTTTTTTAAAACATTTTTTTTCAAGCCTGAAGGAAGTGCTCCAGACACTCCAACTTCCTGTTCCTGTCCAGCAGGCTCCTCTCAGTGCTTTGTCCCTCTCCTGGTCACTTTTCATTAGGATTTGGAGCTGGAAGGATCACTCTCCCTGTCTGATGCATATAAACCATTAGAATTAAGAACTTTGTTTTTGAGATATCACAAGTAAGTTGAAAAACTGGTGTATAAGAGTGTTGTTTGTTTGACTGGGGACATGCACCTGGATTTGTACTTTTATTCAACTTTTATCATTTATTGTGGTGGGTGTCCTTCAGTTTTAGTAGGGGCCTAGTTATTTGTTTGTATTATTTTGACTTCTTGCTGGTTGTTGTTGTTGTCTGACCATGTGGCTGGTAGCCGTTCTGTGTAGCTAGCCAGTGTGCTTTTGCCAAAGGCCTGCATGTCTTCTCTTTGCTCTACAGGCCTCCTTGATTGCTGTTTGACCATGTGGCTGGTGGCCATTTTGCGTAGGCATCCAGTGTGCTTTTGCCATAGGCTTGCATGTGTTGTTCTTCTGTTATTATGTTGCAGCCATGCCTAATTGCTTGCTGGTTCATCATGTGGTCAGTCGGTGTCCATTTTATGTAGCTAGCCAGTGTGCTTTTGCCATAGGCCTGCATGTCTTCTCTTTGTTCCCAATGCCTTTTTGCTCTGTGTTGTTGTTGTTGATGACCATGTGGCAATGCCAGGCAGCCATTTTGTGTGTCTAGCCAGTGTGGCCCTTTGCCATATACTTGCATGGATGGTTGAGCAATGAGATGGCAGTTTAATAAATTAAAATGATATGCTTGAGGATAATGTCACTTATATATAATTTGTACATTTTAATTTTTTTAAATTGTAGTTTTTAATTTTTTATTATTTTTTATTTATTTAATTTGTAATATATTTTTTAAACTTTTTTAAAGTTTTTAATTTTTTTTTAAAATGATGTATTTTATTTTTTTATTTTTTTAACCATTTTCATAACATCTGGCATCAATGAATCAACCCCATGCCTGCTATAGGTGCACAACATCATTCATTGTGTAAGGATTATTCTATTGTCCTTTGTCAGCTCCCTGAGTGCCACATCCCACATGATGCACATAAAGCAAACAGTTACATCTGTATGTTTTGTTGTTGTTGTTCTTTCTAATCCTACCTGAGTGTACACCATGAAAGTTTGATGGTGTAGCTTTACTTTTTATGAATGGATACACTGTAGTGTTAATTATGTATAATAACTTAAGTAACCACATTAAATCATATTGTTTGTATGTACTACTACTTGAACTGCAACAATGTCACGTTTCACTGATGTTTTCCTTGCTTGTTTGCTTTTAGGGACACAAGAGAAGAGACATCACCCACAGTACTGCCCGACAGAAGGCCTGTGCACGACGTGATGCAAGACTGACTACGCAACACGGCCATCTCTTCAGCTTGTTGCGAAGCTAAGTGCCACAGCCAACTGACAGCTTCAAGATGGCCCCAAAGAGAGGGGATCCCCAAAAATGGCTAATGAGGAGCAGAAGAAGCAGATTTCCACCACTGGCGCGCCGACTGCAACCTTTTTGAGGAAAGTTGAGCTTGCCGCTCCAGCCTCCGGAGAGCAAGCTGAGAGCAGCACACCTGCATCAACAGCACCACCCCCAACCTAAGCCTAGGACTATGTCTGCCAGTGAGGCAGCCAGTTCAATAATGCAGCCACGGTCCATGCAGGTTACAGCGGTCGGGCGGTGGGTCTGCGTTGGGGGATTTTCGAGGGACGATGCAGAGGGAAAATTAATTATTTATTAAATTTTCCCTCTGCATCGTCCCTCGAAATCCTCCCACGCAGTCCCACCGCCCCACCGCTGTTACCTGCACGGACCGCAGCTGCAATCATGTCAATGCCGACAAGTAGTGATGTTGAATTGGATTTGTCCCTTTCGCAAAGTACACAATCATTTCAGGAAACACAGCAAAGTGGACAGCAGCTGCAGCCAGTAATGGTACATTCGTCTGATGTTGGAGCAGAACAGGAGGTTGAGCTTTCTTCAGAGCAAGAATCTGAACCTTCTCTTTTAGAATCATTTGCTATCAGATCTCCAGCAAGGAAAAGGAAGGGTAATACAGCACCATCCTCTAGAAATAATTTCATTCACGTATTATCATATGTAAGTTAGTATGTTAGTATTCGCGGCATCATTTTCTATTTGGGCACCATTTTGAATCATGATCAAAACTGATTCTTTGCTATTTCTGAGAAAAGACCTCTGCGGAGTTGCGTTTTAACAAGGCCGAGTTTTGCTTCACTAATGAATACACTGTCTTTATTAGGGCATACCTTTCCCAATAGATAAGGCCTTCTCCCACTAGTCTAGTAGTAGACACGAGCAGGGCGACCTTGAGTAGTAGATAGTGTGTGCCCGGCCTCAGAATCGAAACTTATTTCCTGTATCTCTTTGCTTTGCTGCACCTGCCTGGAAAATTCCATTATGGGTGTGTTCTAGCCCAGTTACGAAATGTTCATAATGTATCTTTATGCTTGTCGATTTCAGTCCCTCAGCAGCACTCTTAGCGACTGGGCAGACTGGGCTCCACTCTGAGTGTACCTGAATAAACAAATATTGGATTGTATTCTCTACTGTATGACCGACTCTTCATTTATATGGAAGGCTGAGAGGTGGTCATTAGTGACCCGAGCGGCCCGAATCGGGCCACTTCCTTCAGTTGGTGCCCAAACAGGGACTCCTTCGGGTGAGTGACCCATCCTCTTCCCGCGGACGGGGGGTAAGGTCGAGGCTATCCTCGGGTTGGACTGACGGACCAGGGATCCCTGCACGAAGAGTTCCTGATACTTGCAGCTGCCCCTTCTGTCCCGCCGGATGGTGCCTCGCCCAGTGGTCATCCCGAGTTGAGTCCTGAACGGCAAAACCCTTGAATCTGACCGTTTGGTCTGGAGAGTCGGCAATGGAGAATTGGTTCGTTTGATCTACTCATATCAGGTGAGTTTGTTTTGGTTCTTTGTGGATATGGTACCATTGTGGTTTGAATTTGGTACAGTCTGAAGACCGTTTTTGGGTGAAAAGCATTTGCAGTTGCTTTGTCAGGCATAAATAGTGAACTCATTTTCTTTTTGAAAATGCCGGGCATCAGTAAGATTTTCTCGTTGTGTTGTCGCTGTTGTTCTACAGATGCTCGATTAGAAAAAGCACAGCCGGCGCCTCCAGAAGGCACTCCGAATTTTGATATGTATGTGAAGCATGTCCTTGGCCCTATTATGTTTAGTACAATATGGCACAAATATACAAGGGACAATGCCGAGTTACAGTGGCCGCTGACGGGCACATTTGATGAACAAAGATTGGGTTCTTACAGGAATAGTTATTTAAGAGACGAAGTAGACAGTCTATGTTTGACTCTCTCAGAACATGGCAGAAAGTAGCTAGACAGAGGCGGTTGAAGATGGAAAAGGATGCACAGAAAGGGAGGATGCAGACATTGATTTAGAAAGCTGTAGCATATGATAAGGATAAACAGGAGACAGGGGTCGAATGTGCAGATAGGAGGTTTCAGTTGCAAATTGACAGATCTTATTTGGCCCAAGAAGAAAATTATACCTTTGTGGAAGAATTGCTAGATACTCAACCCCCACCTCAGTATGCCCCACGCAGATAATATATCCTGCTGTTACCTCACAGTCACCACAGCCTGCCACATCTGTTCCAACTGCTCCTGTATCTACAGTTGTTGCTTCGACGACTTTGGCCATAGCACCTCCTGGTACTTCTTTGTCCTTGCCATCCTTGGCAGCCGTGGTTATTAGCACACCTGCTGTTTCGACTCCTGTATCCTCTTCTGCTCTCTCCCCTCCAGTACAAGCGCCAGCGACGATTGTACCTGTTACTTCTGTCACTTCTCCCTCCCTGGTTTTCCATCCCCTGATATCTTTAAGTAGTGAAACGCCGGTTCGTGGATTTGAGGATAGAGATTTGATGAAATTTAAGGAGCGCATGGGTCCATTTGTTCGATCTGAGGTGGGGGATGAGGAGAAGAATGTAGTAGCCAATCAGGCTGCGTAATGGGGTCGTAATCCTGTTTACAGTGTGGAGGATGATTGGAGTGTGATGAAAGATTATGAGCCCTTTGTACATCAGCATGCCCTGAAGCATATGTCTGCTGCGTTAATTAATCTCTGGCAGCAACATTTTGGGGATGATGCACCACAAATTATATTTGATATTAAAGATCGCATATATGTTAGTGGTATGGAGCCTGGCCAAGTTTTTGGGAGTATCACGACATTAATTGCCTATAGGGATAGGTTGCATGAGAAGAGTCCCACCCCGGTATCTCAGTTTCCGATGAGGGAGGTTCACCCTATATATCACCCAGAAATACCAGAGTTAACGGACCAGCGCAGTAATGTTACCAGACCGGGTGTAGTGGCCTGTTTTCAGGAACAATGGGTGTATACTCCGTGGAAGAGGAGTGAGGTTTTATCCCTTAAAGCTCATTTGCCCGACCCTAGGAAAAATCCTACTGCTTATTATAAAGAATTGACTGAGGCTGCCTCTTCTACCGTAATGACTCTTGCTGACATTGAACTGTTCTTTGGTCTTCTTGTTCCGGTTGACATTTGGAGACAGGTACTTACTCAAGACCATGTTGCGGAGCTGGGTAGTACATGGGATGTGATTAAAGGATGGGATCAGGAACGAAAGCCAGGTGATAAGCCCCGAGCCGAGATACTTGCCTTGCCAGGTTGCATTATCACATATATGCATTCTCTTATTCTGCTGAAGAAAGTAAGTTGGGACAAGTTGACGGCTTGTCGACAGAAGAAGGATGAAAGTGTGTCTGATTTTTTCACTCAGTTTGAAGATACATTTTTGGATTATAGTGGGCAGGATATGTCTATTGAGGGAGGTGTTTGGTTGTTTGTTGATAGCTTTGTTTCTAACTTACTTCCTGAAATTGCGACTAGTTTGAAGGCATCTGAGAGTACCTGGACCACCTCTTCCCCCTCTAATATTCTGAATATGGTTCAATACTATGAGCATCGTTATCAGGAAGAGAAAGAAAAGATAGATAAAAAGAATAAGGTTTTAAAGACGAAGGTACTGTTGCAGCAAGCGTTTAGAGGAAATGGTAGAGGACGTGGGGGTCCTGCCAGGCAGCTTTCTCACACTAGCAGACAGTCTACCACGACACCTTTGGGGCCGAATCAATGTGCATATTGTAAAGAGCAGGGCCATTGGCGTAGCGAGTGTCCAGTTCTTTTGCAAAAGGTCACGGTCCCTAGAGGACGAGGTCCTCGTGGACGAGGTCGTGGGACTGATAGAGCTCAAGGTGCTGTAGTTGCACAGGGTCATTTTGATAACAATTACTTTGATGACCCTCACGGTCGACAGTATTATCATGATGATTACGATGCGGATGAGGTGACAGGGATGTCTTACAGCTAGGACAGCCAGGGACAGAGTGAGGGACCAGTTCCAATACCTGTAGATCAACGTGGTCCTTATGTCACTGCAGATTTGCATGGCTCGACTAAGGAATTCTTGGTGGACACAGGTGCAACAAAGAGTTCTGTTTCTCGTTCTTTGGTCCCTGGGGCAGCTCTGTCTGGCCATAATAACATTTTGGTAGGTTTTTCAGGTGTACCGGTTGTAAGCCCCATTTCACGACCCCTTGCATTGACTATTGGTCCTTTTACTGTGGATTCTCCATTTTTGTTGACATCCAATTGTGGTGAGAATCTGATGGGTTTAGATTTGTTGAAAAAATTACATGCTACTATTTATTGTTCCCCGGAAGGTGTTTATATGAAGATGGGCCCAAATGTGAGTACTAAACAGTGTCTGTCTCATCCTCTTCCCACTGAATTTGCTGATATACCATCCACTCTCTGGGCGGCGGGTGATACAGATGTGGGGCTGCTGCATATACCACCGGTTTTGATTCAGGGTAAAGATAATGCTGTTTTGCCTCATATTCCTCAGTATAAAATACCCCAGGCGGGAGAACGGGCCCTTCTACAAATTATTCAGGATTTGATATGCAAACGAGTAGTTGAAGAGACGTCTGCCAATATTTGTAATAGTCCCATTCTTCCGATTCTTAAACGGACACCGTCAGGTTCCTCTGATGATCATGGGGATGGTTACCATTTTCTGATCGACTTGCGCGAAGTTAATAAAATAGTGGTTCCCCAGTTTCCAGTGGTTCCAGATAGTACCACACTTTTGACAATGATTCCTTCCACTGCCAAATTCTTTTCTGTCATTGATTTGAAAAACGCGTTCTTCAGTATTCATATCCATCCAGATACAGATATCTGTTTGGGTTCACTCTAGCTGGTAGGAGCTTTAGGTTCTGTCGAGCTCCTCAGGGCTATACAGAGAGTCCGAGCATTTATAGCCAGGCATTGAAAGGTCAGTTGGATTCCTTGTCGCTTTCTGCAGGTAATGTATTGGTGCTATATGTCGATGACCTCCTCATTCCTACTGATACCGAACAAGGTTGTAAAGATAGTACAGTTAAGTTATTGCTGCATTTAGCTCATCATGGACATAAGGTTTCACCTATTTAGGTCACCTACTGTCGAAGGAGGGTAGGCGGTTGACCCCTCAGCGTATAAGAATGATTGTTAAAATGCCCGTTCCACAGACTCAGAAAGATGTGCACGCTTTTATAGGTATCACTTCCTACTGTCGCCAGTGGATACCTAGCTACTCCCTACTAATTAAACCTTTGCTTACACTAACAACTAAAAAAGTGTATGAGCCTTTGCCTTGGTCGCCGGAATTTCAGCAGTCTTTTGAGTAATTGAAAGCTGCGCTTTGTTCGGCTCCCTTGCTTGGTACACATATTTACAGCAAGCCATTTGTGTTATACGTACAGGAGATGGCTGGCTGTGCGCTTTCTGTCCTAACACAAAAATTTGGAGATAAGCAATGGCTGTGTGCTTATTTCTCTGCTGTGCTCAATCCTGTCTCGAGAGCCCTCCCGAGTTGTCTAAGAGCGGTCGGGGCTGTGGCCACTTCAATCAGACAATCGGCTGGACTTGTACTTGATACTGACCTCACAGGTATTGTACCCCATGCTGTGGACACGCTTTTGAATAAGACAAAGACACAGCACCTCAACAGTGCACGTCTTACGGGCTATGAATTGACATTGTTTGCTAAACACATCACGATCAAAAGATGTGCCACTCTGAATCCAGCCACGTTACTACCCCTCCCTTCAGAGAGTGATGAAGTTGACAAACATGATTGCCTCTTCCGAACGAAGGAAGAGATGAAGGGACAGGTAGACTTGACTGATGTTCCCTTATCTGACCCACAAGGGAAACTATATGTCGATGGCTCTTGTTTTAAGCTACCAGATGGCACTACGACTGCAGCCTACGCTATTACCACACTGCTCACGGTAGTAAAGACATCACGGATCCCTTATCAGTCGGCTCAAGCTGCTGAGCTAGCTGCCCTTATTTGAGCTTGTGAATTGATTGAGTGAGGAACTGGTTGTCAATATCTATACTGACAGTCAGTATGCCTTTCGGGTCGAGCATAATTTTGGGCGACTCTGGGCAGAGAGAGGGTTCCTTACTTCGCATGTCACCAAGATCCAACATGGGCACCTTATATTGAGGCTTTTGTCTGCTTTGACACTCCCCAAGAAATTGGCATTTGTGAAGTGCAGCACCCACCGGAAGGTTACTGATGATGTACGTAGAGGAAATGCTTTTGCAGATCAGACAGCTAAGGAGACGGCCTGGACAAAGATGAAAAGAATGTTTGTGGCAGGTCCAGCTAGATGGGTCCCTGAGGTCATCATGTTTGAAGATACTCTTGAAAGTGTAAGAAAAATACAGAGTAAAGCTACGACAGAGGAATTAGAGGTGTGGCAGGAAAGTACAGCACAGTTGAATGACGTAGGGTGTTGGATTGATAAATCAGGGAAGCAGAGATAGATGTTACCCGATGCATTTGTTCTCCCCGTATCACTATGGCTCACGGTCCAGCTCATATTAGCGCTGAAGGCATTTGTAAATTATTAGACCCTGTATGGCAGAATGACAATATCTCAAAGACAGCTGCACACTTGGTGAAGTACTGCATGGTATGCATGATGCATAATCCCGGGAAGGGTACCCCTAAACCGTCTGGTAATTTTGCACCACCCACTTCCCCTTTTGTGGCCCTTCAAATGGATTATATTGAATTAGAGAGAAGCAATAATCTGAAGTATGTTTTGGTGGTTGTATGTGCATTCAGTAAATGGGTTGAGGCTTACCCCACTAAAGACAATACGGCCATTACGACTGCAAAGGTGCTCCTGAAGTAGTTCTTTCATCGTTTCGGTTTGCCCCGAGTTATCTGGAGTGATAACAGAAATCATTTTAATGCAAAAGTGATTCAATTGATTTGTGAAGGTCTGCACATAAAGCAAAAATTTCATGTTGCCAATCATTCACAGTCAGCGGGTTTGGTTGAGAAGTACAATTGTACTCTCAAACTGGAATTGGCAAAAATTCAGGAGACAACAGGGTTACAGTGGCCACATGCTTTGCCGTTAGCACTTTTGTCAACAAGAACTACAGCTCATTCTAGACCAGGATTGTTACAGTATGAGGTCGTGTTTGGACGCCCAGCGAATGTCTGGGGTGACCCGCGACCTCGTCGGTTCTCTGATATTGAGTACCCTGTGTTGTTGGATTATCTTGGCCAGTTAACAGAAAGTTTGCGTTCCATTCACCAACAGGTCCGGGATTCCCTGCTTTCCACGCCAAAGGGACCCGGCCATGATATTCAACCTGGAGACTTCGTATTGATTAAGAATTTTCAGTGGAAGAAGAGTTTGGAGCCGCGGTGGAAGGGGCCAGAGCAAGTCCTTTAGTAACGCTCACCGCAGTGAAAGTCGCTGGTTGTAAGAACTGGATCCAGGCGACCCATTGTCGCAGGATCCCTCTGCCTTTGCTTTACGACCAGTGGGTAAAAGACGGCATCGGGGACTCCGAGTGTGAGACGGTGCCTCAGTTTGTCCCGTTCAGCAATGCCCAACTGACTTGGATGCAAACGGATAAGGAGACTGAAAATGTGCTGAATGCGGCTGTTCCTCCGGAAATACGGGCTATCCAGGAGTCCTTATTTATTTACCATTCTGTGCCTGGAGCTACCAGGTACAATTTGCACCCTCGGCTGAAGGAAAGTGCCTCCAAGGAGAAAAGAGATTAGGGATGGACTGAGTAAGATAGGTTGTACTGAGTTATAGTATCAACGGAGATCTATTGAGCTTGGTGAAGAATTTCTGCTTACTTTAGTTAGTTGTTTGAACATAAGATAGGGCAAATCGAAGTATACCAAGAAGGTATACCACCGTGATCGACGTGGGATACAAGCTTAGGACAGACCAAGCTCCACCGCCGGTGCTCAAGAGTGCCAACGTATTGATGGACAATAGGAACCTGTACCAGTGAGGCTCTGATGAACACTGGGAACTTATATATTTCCGTTGCATTTTGTCGCCCCATTCTATCATTCGTTATGCATCCTTTTGGTAGCTTGATTACTGAGGAAGAGCAGCCGATGGTTCTTGTTGCTCAACATAATGTGGTGTGGATCCGTAAAAGAAAATTGATCCATGTGTTTTCTGCAATTTTGTTGATGACAATCTTATGTGGGGTATTGTGGGTTTTGGAAATGCTTATAGCATACCTTCACGCAGTGGAGGTAAAGGTCTTTCTCCAAAAAGAAATAAGAGAGTGGTTTTGAGTAATATATTCTTGGAGACACATAAGAGATTCTTCAGTAATGGAACAGCATGCTACCCCAAAGATTCCGTCACTAGTTCATAGACTGCATATCCATTATCTTTAGTAAATTATACATATTCTGAACCCCCTGACTTTGTAGCGATAAAGTGTTTGGATCTGGTTACTCAGGACCATGCCTGTACCATCGAAAGCCACTGGGGGAGGGTTATCCTGGCTGTGATAACAATACCTATTGTGATAATTTCTATATGGAGGAACAGAACATAACGTTGGTAGGTTGGCACTACAAAGAATTGACGATCCCCCGACAAGCCGGTTATTATCCTGCTTGTTGTCCTATTATTAACAGTACGGACACGTCATTGTACATCAATTGTTCTGGATTAGTGATATATAAAGAGACAATCCCTTTGGTACGGGCAGATGATCCAAGTACTGTCGGAATGAATACTCGCTATTCCGCAGTGGATTATGATAGGCCCATTTATGCGCACCCAGGGTTTTTTCTTCTTGTCTAATGGAACATACTCTAATGTTCATAACGGGACAAATGATGTGGCCCTTGGGATGGTGTTGCCCTTGGTTGTGGCCTGTAAAAGTGCAAGACTTAAGGTAAACGGGTGAAAAGAACATTGATGAAGGAGTTTTGTGAGGGAGTTACAGATATTGAGATAAATAATTACAGTAATGGTATTACCTTCTGATATATTATGTCTTCTATCTTTATATTAGGTGGAACAGCCATGGCAAGAGGTGAAAAGGCTTGAGAATACTTTGGGTGTAAGTTGCAAATTTTATCCAACACAACTGTGGCGGCTCTGCGTGATATCACCACTCAGTTAGAAAGCATGCGGATTTATTCCGAACAGATTTGATATGCAGTGGACTTTATTTTGGCTAAGAATGGTGGTGCGTGCTCAGTAGTTGGCGACCAATGCGTAGTCGGGATAACAAATATGGAAAAGAATATTACCAAACATATTCTAGATATACTAGAAAATGTCAAGGGGATGGAAAGTGGAAATTGGAGGATGGGGTTGGATTCTTGAAAAGGTGATTTACCTGATTGTGGTATTATTGCTTTGTTGTGCCCTTATTCAGTGCTTCCCCTTCTGTTGCTCTTACTGTACCACCTATCTCACTCCTAAGAGAAAAATATCAATTCATGATACCAATGCTGCAATTATGGTCCAGAAAGAGATAGATGACATGATGCAGATATATGAGGGCATTTTTGAGACTTCTTCCCTCCTCACAGTCTCCCTTCCTGATGCTGAAAGTATGGAGTGTTCATAAATAACGCACCCATGATTTTCTGTTTTATTAATTTGTCTGTTCTTTGCTATCATTAGAGAATGTTTTAGCTCATGCTAAAAGGAGGGTCTGTTATAATAGAAATGATTTTGTTCATGTATTATCATATGTAAGTTAGCATTGGCGGCACCATTTTCTATTTGGGTGCCATTTTGAATCATGATCGAAACTGATTCTTTGCTATTTATGAGGAAAGACCTCTGCTGAGTTGCGTTTTTCCAAGGCCGAATTTTGCTTCACTAATGATTACACTGTCTTTATTAGCGCATACCTTTCCCACTAGATAAGGCCTTCTCCCACTAGTCTAGTGGTAGGCACGGACAGGGCGACCTTGAGTAGTAGATAGTGTATGCCCGGCCTCAGATTCGAAACTTATTTCCTGTATTTCTTTGCTTTGCAGCACCTGCCTGGAAAATTCCATTATGGGCGTGTTCTAGCCCAGTTACGAAATGCTCATAATGTATCTTTATGCTTGTTGATTTCAGTCCCTCTGCAGCACTCTTAGCGACTGGGCAGACTGGGCTCCACTCTGAGTGTACCTGAATAAGCACATATTAGTTTGTATTCTCTACTGTCTGACCGACTCTTCATTTGTATGGAAGGCTGAGAGGTGGTCATTAGTGACCGAGTGACCAGAATCGGGCCACTTCCTACACTCTTCAAGCACCACTTCTGATGATGATGATAGGGACATGGAGTGGACCCCGACAGCGACCAGGAGACAGCAGGAGAAGCAAGGGAAAAGAAAAGTTCCAGAAAGACTTAGACTTATGGAAGGGGATGACGATGATGAGGTAGTCATGGTGGAAGGTGACACAGAGGAATCTGACATTGCTATTCAACCCGCTCTGAGGGATGTGTCACAGGTAGCACTGCCACCAGCTCCCATATTGGCAAAGCCCCAGCTGAGACCTGCACCAAACCCTGCCTCAGGAGAAGCAGAGAGGCAATCGACTACATGCCCAACTTCCTCCAGCTCTTCTTCAGGCATTGGCAGTGGACTGGTAAACATGTACTCCTCCCCAGTTTGGGACTTTCTTATAGTTAGCAAAGAGGGGGAGAACATTGCATTATGCACCATTTGCCACACAAATGTTCGTCGAGGTAAGCCTGGTACACATTATGGTACTTGAGGCCAGACGACCCACATGAAAAAAACACCACACAATCAAGTGGGAGGAGCACCTTAAAAAAATTGCTGAACGTGGTCTTGGTGGTGGGGAGAGCTGGGAAACATCAGCTACAAGTCCAATCACGGGGAAGGTGATAATGATGAGGAAGAGGAGGGTGACATCTTCACGCAAAGGAGCCCTGTCCCCAGCAGTGTGCCAACAGATTCACCCACCTCAGCGACATCACAATGGCACAAGAAGACTCAGAGTGAGATGGTGGAGACACCATGGCATACAGTGGCTGCCCTACCACCATGACACACATTGAGTCTACCACTAGCATCTACTTCTCAAAAGATTCCTGTGTCAGTGCCCCAAGAAAAGAAGAAAATCCAAGCTACTATTAGGGGCATGTTTAGGCAGGAGGAGCCCTATGAGCGAAACCACCCAACCGCACGTTTGTACAATGGGAAGCTGAAAAAAATGGCAGTGCTGGATCTCCTCTCTTTTTCTTATGTGGAAGGAGTGGGATTCTAGAATTTGTGGCAGCCATCTGCCCAAAATGGAAGGTAACAAGTAGGACCTATTTTGCCAGAGTGGCTGTTCCAGCGCTGCATCACAATATGCTGCAGTTGGTTGGACAAGTTTTGCAGCAAAGTGTTGTTCACACCATCCACCTGATGACAGACATGTGGACCAGTTGTTAGGCAACTGATTACATGTGCATCACTGCACACTGGATCTCTTTTGCAGGGGTAAAGCAAAAGATTTCTTCATGTCTTGGCTCTGAAGAAAGTTTTAAGAGCATTCGGTGACATGCAACTGTGGCCATGTTTGCGATGGAGAAATCACATACAGCTGTAAACATCTTGGAGGAATTTAACAGCAAGGTGTATGAATGGCTGTGACCCAGATGTCTTAGAACTGGATTTGTTGCAACGGAAAATGGCAGTAGCATAGTCAAGGCCATGTCAGATGGAGGCTATTTCAGGGTCCTGTGTTTGGCCCATTGCATCAACCTGGTGGTGCAAGACTTACTCAAAAAGGAAGACATATTCAGCAACATACTGACCACCTGCAGAAGAATCTTCACCCATTTCAGCCATTCTTTTAAAGCCCGGAAGCAGCTGTGGATTATTCAACGTAAAAATAGAGCACCAGTTAAAGCCCTGATACAGCAGGTGCCAACAAGTTGGAACTCCATCTTTTACATGCTGCAACATCTGTTAGAGCAGTATAAACAGATCAATGACTATGTCATTCAAAGAGGAGGGGATGCAGTTGGGAAAGCTATGACAATGGATGCGGGCAAATGGGGCCTAGTCAAATGCCTGATACAGATGCTACTCCCTTTTGAGGTTTTCACACAGGAAGTTAGCAAGGAGGACAGTACGATGGACCAATCTATCCTGTTGTTGCACCTCCTACAAGACCAGGTAAAGAAAGCATCTGAAAGATGTGAATGAAAACACAGAAGCACATGCCTTGTTTGAGACCTTAGTCCTGAGCTTGGCTTCTAATATAAGGCTGCAACATGACATCATTGAGTCAAAAGAGTACATATTTGCCACACTACTTGATCCACGGTACAAACAAATTGTTCCCACTTTCATCCCTTTTCCTGAAGGGGATGTTTTAAAATACAAGAGGTGGATTGTAGAGCAAGCCGGAGACTTGGAAGAAGAATGGCCGGAACTTTGAGTCCCACCCCGCAGTTCTGGGGTGCCACCTTCAACTTCCAGAAAGGGCAGTCTTGTCTCATAGCAACCAACAGCATCATCAACTAGTACACCAGCAACAAAAGAAAAATAAGGACCGGACCCAACCTCTGCATTGCATTACTTTCAATTGGCAGGGTTCAAGACTAGTGCAGAGGCGATGTCAAAACAGGTTGAGCAAGTGGCAGCACCGATGACCATCCACAGGATGTTCCGGGAGTATCTGGATGATCCAAAATAGGTCTATGTGGATCAAAATCCATTGATGTATTGGTATGGAAAGATGCGCCAATGGCCAGAGCTCAGCAGGCTGGCAATAAAGTATCTGGCTAGTCCTGTCACTTGTGTGTCTGCTGAACATGTGTTCAGTGCAGCTGGTGCAGTCGTCACAGTGAGAAGGACCAGTCTCTCACCTCAAAATGTGGAGAGATTGAATATGATCAAAATGAACCAACATTTTATACCACACAATTACACCATTCCTGAAACAGCAGCACAGGAGGAGGAAGAGAGTGATTGGTCCGAAATTGAATCAAATTTGTTAGCTGAGCAACTTCTGGGTGAACCACCTGAGTTTGAGTACAAACTCTACTTCCCGGAGTAAATATGCCAGTGCCCCCATAGAATTTAATTTTTTTTTTATCATTGAACTTAGTTATTTCTTTGCAAAAAAACAAAAAAAAGTAGCTAGAGGAATATTATTATTTTTGTGTCAGATTTATGCTGCCCCACCTTTTCTATTAGTCACATATATATTGCCGGGTTGCAGTTGGACCAGTGTGCATTGAAGAAGCCTCCACAGTTCCTTCATGGTATTGGGGACATTTGTCCGCCCCCTTCACATGCCTAAGCCTAATGCTTATTCCTTTTTGCATCTCTTAGCACTAGAAGGACTGCCCCATAAAATTATTTATTACCTACGAGACTGCCTGCCAATACTAAATTGCAATGTGTTGCCTGATTCAAAGATGATTGAATACCTATCTGAACTACCCATGCTTGGATTGGATGAGGTAACTTCAGCTATTGAAATGGTGAGTGACTGATTGCGTGAGTGATGATTTAAGTTGACTGATGATTCATGTGGTGGCAGACACCAAGGGAGGGTGTGTGTTGAACTGTAATATGGGACATTTCTTGAGATGAATATTGATTTGCATTGTTTGGGGCTTGAGCGAGGGGTGCTCATTTTTATTCCCTGTAGGTAATGATCAGCCCTTTCACACCAAAATTAATTAATTGCAGGGTGTTCTCCTTTTTTTCTGGTTCTTTCAGAGACGAGAACAGTCACTTTAGTTAACAAACAAAAACCTATGCAAAATACTGCAATTTTTCTCATTCTCTACTTGTTCTTCAACAGCAGTGAACTGCATTCCACGTCTATCTTGCTCGGTTCATCGTGATTCATGATGATGATGACGACTGCCAGGGATGTTGTTACTCGGAGTCAGGACTGGAGGAGTATCATGGAAGAACTCAGGGTGGGAACTGCAGGTCTACCTCATCAATAGCTAGAAGCAAGAAGTTATCGAGTATACTATCTATTTGAGTTCAAAGGCAAACCATGAGTCTGAGTACTCTCAGCTGTGTGGAATAGAGTGAGGTGTGTTTGTGAAATGCTGCTCTGTGTGTGTGTGTTGGACTTGTGGCAAAAGTGATACTATGAATCCTCCTTTTGTTTTGTTTGTGCTGCCCCTGAGTCTGCTTGATACACTCCTCATGAAGCTTACCTTCCTTCTGTCCTTCTCCTTGACTCTAAAATACAGTTTCTCTTTTACAATACACAGGCCTTCTACTAGTCTCCTGCACGAACGAAAGGTGAAAGCTAGCTGAGCTCCAGAACACTCATGCTTACCTACCGGACCAGTGCAGACATGCCCCAAAGAGTGGACTTTCCAGAGGAGAATGCAGACGCACCACCCAATTTTGCAATACAGTCTCATTTTTATTTTAACAATCATATAAACTAACAGAAGTGGGTGGGTGAGTTCACACCCTAACCTAGAAGACAGAACATTTAGATATATAGTAAATTGGGTCTCGGGGGCAGAAGGACTATTTGCAATGCATTTATCTGTACTCTGTAATACTCATTCCTTTGTTTCCTTTTGACAACAGATTGATGGCAAATAATGTGCTGCTGCTTATTGCCCAGATGAATATTGGCCTTGTGTTGTAGTATTTGTCTTTGTCAAACCTTTCCCCAAATCCCATTACCCATCCATTCATCAAACCCCTAACCCTCTTCCCCTGAGCTGTGTGATTTATTGAAGTGTTGCTTAAATTACACCATCAATGGATCACATACTTGGTGGGTGCGATGTGGTGAAAGCAACATCAACTTACTGTAGAATCTTCTAAGCAGTAGCCCACACAAGCCCATTACCATCTCGCCAATTAAAAATGATCCATTTTTTTTTAGATATAGAATGAAGAACATCAGTCATCAGCATCATCATCATTCGGGCCCGGTGTTGCCTAACCGTAAATGCCTAACCTAAGCTTGTGGACTCCAGACTTTGAGTTCATTTTTTATAACTTGAGGATTTCACAAGTAATACTTCTAGCTCTACATTAGCCAAAACTTACTAGTATTGCTATTTTTTCTATTTTAGCACAATCAGGCATTCTCATTGTGTCATAATGGAGTACTCAGGTGGTGTCAATTCTTTATAAATATTTTTTAGAAACATATAACCCACTTACTCAGTCTTTCTACTTCCATTTAGTTGTCTACAATGGATAATCAATCAATCATTCAGATCAGTCCAACAGTTGGAGGTCACCTGAGTGGAACTAGAAGTGGGATCTCGCTTGTGAAGTTGTGATACCTCCCCTGTTATTGCTGCATGTATGTTCAGGTAAGACAACTAGTATGGATGTAAATTAACTTAGTAAGAAATAAATAATCTGCTACTGTTTTTCATCTAGATAGTTCAGAACTTTGACACAATATAGGTCATCATGGCAGCATTCCCCATTATAGTCAAGAGAGTTAGAGAAGTATAAGCCTGGACTCTATAACTAAGTGCTACACTCTCTCTTAAGTTACAAGCACATAAACAGGCTGCATAAAACTACTTGAAGGCAGCAGTGCAAAGTAAAAGTAAAATAAACTACTTCAGGCATAAATTTAGATTAGAAAAAATAGTTTCCCCCTTCATTTATTTACAAAGCACCCCGCCCTCTCCACTCAAACAACATGCCCACCCCTCTCCCAAACAAAACAGTTCCAAGCCCCAATACTCAAAATGTCCAAGAAAGTCTCTCCAGTCCCAACTCCTTTCCCACTCTCTCCACCCAGCCCCAACAAACAACAAATCACTCCCACCACAACAAAAAATAAAAAAGGGCTAAAAGAGGGCAATTATGGACATCGGCAAGGAGCTGGTCCATGCTCTGCTCCATCGAGGTGAGCCAGCCCTCGATGGTGTCCAGCCGCTGCTGTCATGCCTGCCGCGGCCCGTAACCAGCTGCAGCGGGGAGTATAAAATTCCCTCGACCCCGCATTAGAACCCTTTGCGTTCTAGTGTTTCGGCCAGATTCCCGCACTTCCGGCTACTCACCTTTGCTTCCGGTTGAAGCGATGGCTTCTTCTTCTACCGCTCTGCTTCGGTGTCCGTGGCCTCTCTTCTCTGGGGATTTCGGGTTTCTCTACACGCCGTTGCAGCATCCCGTCCTTGTCTCCAGCTTCGGCTTGTTTTCCTCTGCTCCTCCTGCGTGACAAGCATTCTACTGCTGTTCTCCATCTGGGGCAGCATCCTCGGTCTCACCCCTCCCCGTTTGGAGGAACTTGGATTGCGGGGAGGGCTTGTTGGCTCATGGGACCAGTTTACCTAAAAACATAAAAAGAAACCATACGGTTAGTAATTTATCTGTATGAAATTGACCATGATATAAGGCTATATAGAAAATATACTTATCTTTCCATGCTCTCCGTCTCTGGGGATCTGCCTTGTTGTTTTTGGTTGAAGCTCCTAGAAATAAAAATTACACTTATGTTAGATGTCCTGAAGAAAGGAACCACAAGGCCAACGCAAGGCAAAATTGATAGTCCGATTTCTTTTTGAATGGATGTTCCTAGATTAGGTGAGTGATTTATGCCCTTTTTTTCATTATCATAGGAATTATTCTTTGGGCATTTAAGTCAATAATAATGTTTCTTTATACAGATAAGCACCTTCATATAGTACCTGGGCTGGTGCTTAAAAGAAGAAGAGGGGAAAACGTTCAGGTACCTATATTACAGCTTTTTGCCTTTTTCGTACAATCCCTTAGAAGATAAGACCCAAAACTCACTTTCTTTCTTGTTACCTCATATAGGTATTTTCCTACGTGGTTGGCTGGACATCCAACCAGGGGTAATGGTGGGACATTGTTTCTCTCTCTCTTCCCTTCCCCTCTTTCCCTACTTACCTTTGGGCTTTGACATAGTTGGGCACCATTGGTGAGTGGGGGACGGTGGGATTTATTCATCTTGCATGTTGTTCCTGTGGAGATCTAGGTAAGAGCTTGACAGAACGCAAATCCCACGTTTACTTTTCCGCTCGAACAATATGGAAGAAAGCCAGGTGTCACTTGCAGACCTAGCACACATGATTGGCAATCTTCAAACGGAAACTCAAGCTTTGACCTTACGAGTGGATTCCTTACAACGGGGTATGAGGTCAGATATTAGTTTAGGGAATATGGCAGAGGGTACAGGGAATCATGTCCCACTTCAATCACCCTCCCTTACGGGTGCCCCATTAATCCGGGTAACCACTCCTCCTGCTATTCCATTAGCTCCTCCTGAAAGATTCATGGGCGACCCTACAAAATTTGCTACCTTTATTAGCCAATGCCAGCTTCATTTTATGTGTAAAGCCTCCGGTTTCCCAAACGAACAAGCTAAAGTGGCATTCGTACTTTCCTATTTGGGGGGTACAGCAGCCAGTTGGTCCATTCCACTTATAGAATGTAATGCTCCTTTACTGTTCAATTATTCAGCTTTTAGACAAGAATTAGGAAAATTATTTGACAGGCATTCTTTTATGCAGTCGGTGGATGCTAAATTATTAAATTTAAGAAAAGGAATGAAGGATTTAATGACTTACATTTCTACCTTTAATAGAATGGTAGCAGAAGCGGGATGACCAGAAGAAAAGCGTAGTGCATTATTTTATAGCGGCCTCAAAGATGAATTGAAGGATTTGCTACCTCAAGTAGTTGATCCTCCAGAATCATGCAGCACTCTCATAGATTTAGGAGTAAAACTGGATCACCGACTTAATGAAAGAAAACGTGAAAAGGGGCACTCTGAATTACGAGCTATTGTGTACAAGGGAAGAAAACCAGAAATTGAGAAACCTATAGAGGAACCTGAACCAATGCAGATAGGAAGCATACGGGGTCCCCTTACTGTTGAAGAGAGACAGCGGCAGCGTGATAAAAAACTATGTATGTATTGTGGCAAACAGGGGCATTTTCTTAGGGAGTGCTCTGTAAAACCTAAAAGAAGAAACAACCCGGAAAACTCGTAAGCCCGAAATCTGGAAAGACAGGGATTTCGGGCGGGTCAGGATTAATTGTCTCACAACACATTTTACTAAGGGATTCCCCGTTGTCCTCTCATCATTTCTTCCTCCTCTCCCAGTTGAGATGGGCCAACAAAGTTGTAATTTGCAAGTTATGCTAGATTCAGGTGCCACAGGCAATTTTATGGATCTTAGTTGGGCTAAAGGTCAAAATATTCCTTTTGTTTGTAAGGAGACTTGGGAAGAAGTTAAAACCATAGACGGCAGCCACATTAAGTCTGGTCCTATAACCCATGCTACTGTAGACATCACGCTTGTTATTCAGGAAACTGATAAGGAAACTATATCCTTCAACCTTATCCAATCTCCTCAGTTTCCAGCCATACTAGGTCTGCCATGGTTACATCAACATAACCCACTAATTGACTGGAAACCATCCCTAGTATCTTTTAAATCTGAATTCTGTACCATGAATTGTGAAAAGAATGAGGAGTATTCCAGGAAAGTGGCTGTAATCACAGACTCTAGTACCCCTGACCTACCTTCCAGTTATTCTGACCCGAAGGACATTTTTGATAAAGAAAAGGCCACCATACTTCCGCCTCATAGAGCTTATGATTGTGGGATAGACTTGGTGGCTGGTGCTCGTATACCTTGTAGTCAAATTTATGCGTTAACTGAAAAAGAGAAAACATACCTACGTGAGTACCTAGATGAGATGCAGCGAATTGGGTTTATTTGGCTCTCTCGTTCCCCTGCCTCCTCACCTCTTTTTTTATCCCAAAACCTGAAGGGGGCCTTAGATGCTGTATTGATTATAGATCCCTTAATGAGGTAACTATAAAAAATGGTACCCTTTACCTTTGATCTCGACCCCACTCAATCAAGTAAAAATGCTAAAATCTTTACCAAGTTAGACCTGCATGGTGTATTCCATCTGGTGAGGATTAAGGAGGAGGATGAATGGAAAACAGCCTTTTGTATGAAATTTTGCCTCTATGAATGTTTAGTGATGCCATTTGGCCTGTGTAATGCCCCCTCTGCTTTTCAGTTTTTATTAACGATGTGTGAAGGAATGTGATAGGTTCTTACATGATTGCGCATATCAATGATATCCTGATCTACTCCTCCTCTGTTAAGGAATATGAAACACATGTCAGAACCATTCTTACGAGATTGCGAGATAATCATTTGTACTGTAAATTGGATAAATGTCAGTTTCACACCTCTCAAGTCTGTTTTTTGGGTTTTATTCTATCCCTTCAAGGGAATAGTATGGATTACCAGAAAGTTAAACTATAACTCGTTGGCCATCTCCTAAAAATGAAAAAGAAATACAAAGCTTTTTAGACTTCGCAAATTTTTACAGGCGTTTTATTGATGGCTTCTCAAATCTAGCCTCTCCCCTAACTAGGGGGCCTATTAGGATGGCGGGCGGATGACCGCCGCCGGCGACCGCCGGACCGGCGGCGGACATCCGCCCGCGATCGCAAGCCAGAAAACCGCCGGTCAGATTAGGATGGCGGTGGTGACCACGGCGGTGGGTAATTCCGACCGCCGCTTTTCCGCCGGTTGCCATCCGCACTCCTGCCTTGCGGACGGAGAAGGACCGGGATAATGGTGGCAGTGCCGATGTGGCTCCGCCGGCACGATTATGATGCCGGCGGTAGCCAGCCTTTCCTCAGCGGTCAAACCGCCATGGAAAGGCGGTGGAGAATGTCTTCCGGGGGCCCGTTGCGGGCCGCCAATGTGTTGGGGGGGTGTGTGTGCACTGGGGGGGTACCCATGGTCCCCCCCTACATTTCCCTGTACCAGGTGGCAGGCACTGTGCCGTGCCTGCCACGCAGTGCAAGGAAATGCAGGACATGCTCCTTTTGACATCGCGGCGGTGCTGCGTGCATCATCAACCGCCGCAATGTTGAAGCCCGCGATCCGACCGCCACGGTCGGATTTCGAGCAAGGAACATCGTAATGCGACCGGCGGTTATGTCGCGGGCCTTGTGGGTGGTCTTTTCCCGCTACCATGGCGGTCGGGAAGGTTTTCCGACCGCCATCGTAATGACCCCTTAGGTTATTGAAAAAAGGGATTGTGTTTGAATGGACCACAGCAGCTGAGGAAGCTTTTCGTAAAATGAAAGAGGCTTTTCCTCATACTCCTATATTAAAACACCTGAATCCTTCCAGACCCTTTATCGTAGAAGTGGATGCCTCGCAAATAGCGGTACGGGGTATCCTATCACAGAAAGACCCGCATACCGGATATCTTCATCCAGTAGCATATTACTCACATCAACTAACGCCTGCTGAACATAATTATGCCATCGGAGATAAAGAGTTGCTTGCTATCAAGAAAGCCTTCAAAGATTGGCGTCAGTACTTATTAGGAAAATTACATAAGATTACAATACTCACTGATCATAGGAATCTGCAGTTTTTAAAATCCGCTAGAGCCCTATCAATGAGGAAATTGCGTTGGGCACAATATTTTAGTGCTTTTGACTTCATTATACAATTTCAAGCTGGGAGGAAGAATGGAAAGGCAGATGCTTTATCCTGTTTAGGCTATGACCCTGAAGAGCCCTTGTGTGACCCTTCCCCTATATTAGCTATGGAACGTATCATCGGTGCCATCAATTCTGGAGAGAAATTGATGAAGGCAGTGATTGATGCACAAAATTCCATAGAAATGGAAGAACTAACACAAAAATACAATGCAACTAAAAGGCAGAATGTATTATACATTCAAGGGGGACTGGTTCTACCTACACAACCCGTGCAACAACAAGCATTAGAGTGGTCTCACACTCATTCACTCTCTGGACATCCTGGGTATAAAAAACTTAGATCTACTACGAAGTCAATTCTGGTGGCCCAATATGGTGTCTGATACCAAGCAATATATCTAAACTTGTCATGTATGTGCTCAAGGGAAAGCATCTCATCAGGCTCCTGCAGGATTATTGCACCCTTTACCTGTACCTCTTAGCCCATGGCACACTGTTTCTATGGATTTGATTGTTGAATTGCCTAAAACCACCCAAGGGAATACAACTCTTCTTGTAGTTGTAGATTTATTAACCAAAATGGCCCATTTTGTCCCTTTGAAAGCAGTCCGTACATCCCAAAATTTGGCCTCCCTATTTGTGCAACACATAGTTCGGTTACATGGCCTCCCTTCTGTTATGGTGTCAGATAGAGGTCCCCAATTCATCTCTACCTTTTGTAAGAGTTTGGGTACCTTATTGCATATTGACATTCGATATTCGGCACCCACAGTATCGACCCAGATCTTTCCTGTTCCGCTGGGTTTCTTTTACAAACCGCCCTGTTTCATACAAAACAATGCACCAAAAAGAGCTCTGGAACCTCCTACATGTGTCAATAGGCCAACGCTTAATGAAAGTGTTGGCCTCCCGACTTCCAATAGATTTGCTCCCTTATCAAACCTAGACTCCTGCGACTGACTCGAGAACGACAGCCAGAGGCTATTCATCCAGCCCACAGTGAGAGTTTGAGAAATATGGCACAAAGTAGTATTAACAGGGAGGAAAGGCTGGGACAGACCCATGTTACCCATTCTCTTTGCCCATCCCACAACATCACAAGGGAACTAAGTCTGGGCGATGAACTCCGCTCCGCTTGCGGATTTTGCGGAGTTTTCCGCACTCCGCGTATCTGGCCAATTACCTCCTACATTTCAAAGCATAGAATGATCCTCCATGATTGATTACATAATCACGTGTGACCACCTTAAAACTAGCATTTCCAAGTTGAAGGTTATTTTCACTGAATTCAGCGATCATGCAGTGCTATCCTGCAGCCTAGCGTGGAGCGAACACAAGAGTAGAAATGGTAAATTCGCCCCAAAACCAATCCTATCTAGGAAAAACGGTTACACCCTAAAGTGGGATAAAGTGGACGAGTCTAAGCTTCTCACTAACCTAATAGCAGCTAACTCTGAGGATTTCCACCTGTGTTTAGATCCGCAGTTAAACTATAACTTGGTGATCGAAGCGTTTAACTCAATTAACTCGCCCAACCCCCGCAAAAGACACTCCCCAGCTTCGGTGGTTTGACAAGACCTATTTAGTAGTTTCCTCTAATCTTCGGAAAGCCTTAAAAACTCGACCTAGAGATAAAGATCACATTCGTAAGATGAGGAACCTCTATAAATCTGCAAGAGAGGAAAGACAGAAAGAGCTAAAATGTGATGCATGGGAAACCTTAAAGAAAGCATCTTACCAGAATGACAGTAAAAACTTTTAGAAGGTGATTAACTCAGCCTTCCTATTAGATAAAGGCGGCCCTTCCCTGGACATTCACATAGAGGAGGAGTCATTGATAAGGCATTTCCAGGACATCTTTCATAGTCCAATGCACCTATGCCCAGTGACTCTTAGCCCTCAGACTAAGGCCAAAACCTGTCTTTCTTTTGACCCAGTGAAAATAGAGCTCGCCCTGTCACAGTCACCATCCCTGAAAGCAGCAGGGCCTGACGGTGTCCCAATGGACATCTTTCTTACAAACAATCAGTTATGGACCCCCTATTGACTGTAGTCTTCAATTCAATAGCCATAAACGCGCCCCTACCCACCTGAAAAACTTCGCTGATTATACCAATCTATAAAAAAGGCGATGCTTCAAATCCAATTAACTACCGCCCCATCTCATTATTAGATAGTACTGCCAAATGTATGGGCAGATTATTACTAAACAAACTTGAAACCTGGGTGGCGGAAAAGGAAATTCTCACCAAAGTTCAGTACGGCTTCAGGCAGGGTAGGGGTACCATAGGCCAGTGTCTTAATCTGACATTATTAGTGGCGAAGTATTCCATGGTAAAAAAAGGGCAATTATACATGGCCTTCATGGACCTGCAAATTGTGGATTATCATGGAGGCCATGGGAGTGGAGGCTGCAATAATAAAGAGACATACACAGACGCCATCGCAATAGTTCGATATGGGATGCAAGGTGAATGCACAAAATCTTTTAAAATTGAAAGGGGTGTTAGACAGGGGTGTGTTCTGCCCCCCTTTTTATTTACCCTCTATACTAATAAATTGAATGAAGTTCTAGTTAATAAATCGAAAGATACCCCCAAAGCGCCGACCACTCCCCTCCTGATTCTGTTATATGCAGATGATGTGGTTCTGTTAGCAAGAACACCTATAGCGCTCCAAAACCTTATCGCTGAATACACCACCTTCATGTCCGACCTGGACTTTCATATAAACAAATCTAAGACATTTATAATGGCCATCTGAGGGGCTAAAAGGAAACCAACGAGTTTCCACCTCGATGGGGAGAAAATAGAACAGGTTCCATGCTTTAATTATTTAGGTGTGTTCTTCGGTTATAAATTATCTTGGAAGGAGATGGTCCAGAATAGAGCAAGTCATATGGCCAAAAGCATAGCCGCAATTTTCCGGTTCTCAAAAAAACTGGGTAGTAAGCCAGTACCAGAAATGATCAAAATCTATTTGGCCAAAACAAGATCTATTGCCACTTATGGGGCAGCGATTTGGGGGACAGCGGATATAGAGGCATTGCAAGTGTTGGAAGACAAATGTGCTAAACAAATACTGTCAGTTCCACCAGCCTGTAACAATTTTGTCGCTCACAAGGAAGTTGACTTGCCTTATATTAGTGACGTAATCAAATTGGCCCCGCTTTCCCTGTGGCTTTCATTGTGGAAAAGGAATACTGTTGATCTGAACCAAATGATTTTAAAAGATGTTATGAATTTAGACCATGCCCACAAAATCCCATGGTTATCTTACGTCAGACAAACCCTTGTTTCACTGGGGCTGACACATCTTTATGACACTCCGAGCCTCTGTGAAAGCTTTCCCAAATCAAGGCTAAAATAATTATTTAATATGAAATCTTCATCAGATAGTTGGGAAAGATGCAGGGGGAGAAAATCTGTAACATTATATCAGGACTTACCACAGCTACAGCATGGCGCCCTATCATACCTCTCCTTTGTAGAGAACACCTTGCATCGTTACATCCTGATCAGATTCCGATTAAACTATATACCACTCATGTTGGGATATCCAATGAATGTATTCTCATTCACTCTGCTTCCTCCTTGTCCATGCAATAGTAAGTCAATCCAATCAACCTTGCACATACTGTTTTTTTGTGCCTGTTATGCAAAAGAGAGAAAAAACTTTATTATTCCATTCCTGAAGAAAATCAGCCTGCGCTCCCCAACACTTGCTCTAGCTGTGTTACAACAATTAGAAACCCCACATGTTTGCTTTAATATGGCTTCATTTTTACTAGCCGCAAAAAAAACCCATAAGACTTCTAATGGATCTCCCCCCATATCCTAAAGAACCCATACTCTCAGATAGATTCTGATCTCAAATGATTACTTTGACAAGTCTCTGATGTTGGCTAGATTTGCACTGCTATACATAGTATTTTATGAATGTATTAACTGTTAATTGGTCTTAATGAATTTTGTTTTTAATTTGTGCTTTTAGCCCCAATGTAATGTCACTTCTTCACATCAAATTATCTCGATTTAGCACGCAAGTTCATTTGAATGTTTTTTATTTACCTGCTGCTAAATTTTAATCCTCAATTTTAACTTTAATCCGCACTGTAATTGTACCTAGTGGACAGCAGTTTGCACCTTATGAATTACTTCAACTATGTACTTTTATGCATTTTAACCAAATGCGAAATAAAGTTTTGAATTGAAAAATAATTCACATTTGATATTCCTCAGGTCATTACCCTCAATCTGATGGCCAAACTGAAAGAGTGAATCAATATTTGGAACAATACCTGAGATGTCAGCTTTTACATTCTACATCAGACTGGGATACATTCATTTGGATAGCAGAATTTTCTTATAATAGCTGTCATTCAGCCACCAATTATTCCCCTTTCTTCTGCAATTATGGCTTTCACCCCCGGTTTCTTTTGATCCCGCCTACTCTATTGAACTCTGTTCCTGCTGCTGCTGATTTTGTTAAAACCATACATGACACACAAAGATTAGCTGCAAGGAATCTAGAAAGGGTCAAAACAGTGTATAAGAAATAGGCAGATCTCCATAGACGTCTGGAACCTGCTTACACTGTGGGTGGTATGGTTATCCACTAAAGATATTGTCATGAAAGGGTCCTGTAAACTAAAACCTCGTTTTATTGGACCTTACAAGAAAAGTAAGGTCATTAATCCTGTGGCAATGAAACTTGATCTCCTGGGCTATTTTGAAAATACACCCAGGTTTCCATTTCTCTATGTTAAAACCTGTGATTGAGGGTACTAAACTCCTGACCCTTCAGGCTCCTGTGATAGTAAATAATGAACCTGAGTATGAGGTGGAAGCTATCATTGATTCAAGAAGGGTGAGACAAATACTACAGTACGTCATTCATTGGAAAGGTTATGGTGTGGAGGATCGTTCCTGGGAGCCAGCAAGTCATGTACATGCCCCCCCGGTTGTTGCGGCTCTTTCATAGACATTACCCAGAGAAACCTAAACCTGTGGGGGGTTCCATAGGGGAGCTGTACTGTTGTGCCTGCTGCGGCCTGTAACCAACTGCAGCGGTGAGTATAAAATTCCCTCGACCCCGCATTAGAACAATTCACGTTCTAGTGTTTCGGCCCGATTCCGCACTTCCGGCTACTCACCTTGGCTTCCGGTTGAACCGACAGTGTCTTCTTCTCCTGCTCTGCTTTGGCATCCGTGGCCTCTCTTCTTTGGGGATTTCGGGTTTCTCTACATGGCGTTGCGGTGTCCCGTCCTCATCTCCAGCCTCGGCTTGTTTTCCTCGGCTCCTCCTGCGTGACAAGCATTCTCCTGCTATTCTCCATTTGCGACAGGGTCCTCGGTCTCGCCCCTCCCCATTTGGAGGAACTTGGAATGCGGGGAGGGTTTGTTGGCCAATGGGACCAGTTTACCTAAAAACATAAAAAGAAAAAGAAACCATACGGTTACTAATTTATCAGTATGAAATTGGCCATGATATAAAGTCACATAGAAAATATACTTATCTATCCATGCTCCTCCATCTCTGGGGATCAGCCTTTTTCTTTTTGGTTGAAGCTCCTAGAAATAAAAATTACATTTATGTTAGTTGTCCTGAAGAAAGGAACCACAAGGCTAACCCAACGTGACATAGAGAGTCTGATTTCTTTTTGAATGGGTGTTCCTAGATTAGGTGAGTGATTTATGTCCTATTCTTTTTATTGTCATAGGAAAAATTCTTCGGGCATTTAAGTCAATAATAACGTTTCTTTATACAGAGAAGCACCTTCATATAGTACCTGGGCTAGTGTTTAAAAGACGGAAGAGGGGAAAACGTTCAGGTACCTATATTACAGCTTTTTGCCTTTTGTACAATCCCTTAGAAAATAAGATCCAAACTCACTTTCTTTCTTGCTGCCTCATATAGGTATTTACCTATGTGCTTGGCCGGACATCCAACCAGGGGTCATCGTGGGACATTGTTTCTCTCTTTCTTCCTTTCCCCATTTCCCCTACTTACCTTTGGGCTTTGACATAGTTGGGCACCATTGGATGAGTGGGGGACGGTGGGATTTATTCATCTTGATGTTGTTCCTGCGGAAAACTAGGTAAGAGCTAGACAGCTGCAGGATGGGGCGCAGCAATTGCATAATGCCATTCTGGTGGGGGTTGCAGCCATTGGGTGGTGGCTGCACTGGCAATGGGATGGCTGGGAGGCTGAAGGGGACTGGCTGCACTGGGGCCCGCCTGTTGTGCATTCATTTCATCCTCCTCCTCTTCCAGAACCACCAGCCGCCGGTATTCCTACTGGAAACACTCCAGCCTCTGCAGCCGCAAACGGGCCGCTCTCTACTGCCTGTCGGTTGGTCCGGCGACACCAGCAGGAGCAGCTATATTGAGAAAAATAAAAAAGACAAATTGTAAATAATGCTCTGTGCAAACAATTATTGTAAATAACTGGGTGGCACAGTAGCAGTACATTGCTGGTCCCCTAGGGCCATTGGAATTTTTTTGATGTGATTATGATTAGGAGAGTCACAAGGCCAATTTTATGTTTTACCCACACATGTTGCCAAACATAAAAAAGCACTAAATGTGTGGCAGAAAAGTAGGAGGCAGAGAATAACATCACAGGATAAAAAAGAAGTGATTTTATTCTTTATTTTCTAAAGACGTTTCAAGGAACTATAAACAGAGTCAGACACTTGGAGTTGAAAAATAAATGACTTCTCATTGATGAATACGGTATTACGCACTGTATGAAGTACACGTTGTGTGTGGTGCTAAAATAATGAAGCCATGCTCATTGCTAGCCAGCGCCCCTATACGAAGGCGGACAATCCATTCGCCATCGTATCGGGGATTGGGACCGCCTGACATGCTGTCGGCGGTCCCATAGTAGACATTACAATGCGACCGCCACAACGGCGGTCGCAATGCCTATATTTTACATTTCGGCAGATGCTACTGGCTGCAGCACACGCCACAATGTAAAAACGGGATATGTTACATATCCCTGCACTATGTGGCAGGCACTATGTGGTGCCTGCCACATGGTACAGGGATATGTAGGGGGCACCATAGGTGCCCCACAACCAAGGGCAAGGGG
Source organism: Calotriton arnoldi (assembly GCA_963921515.1). NCBI lineage: Eukaryota > Metazoa > Chordata > Amphibia > Caudata > Salamandridae > Calotriton > Calotriton arnoldi. The sequence continues at coordinate 144,072 of CAWUFW010005888.1, read as the reverse complement.
GGAAGGGGGGCCCGCTACTGGCCCCCAATGTCCCTTTCTGCCAGCCTTTTCATGGCAGGTAGCACGCCATGAAACGGCTGGCGGAAAGGGACATCGTAATCTCTAAGGCATTGTAGGGACTACGAGCCCCTCCGCCGCACCGGCGGGCTCAAGGAGCCCATCAGATGTGTTGTGGTCGGTCTTTATGACCGCCACATGTCCATCCGCCATCATAATGTGGTGGGCGGTAAAGTTGGTTACGATGGCGGGGAGACTGCCACCGACAGACTGTCGGTGGTGGTCTCCCCGCCATTGTAATCAGCCCCTAAGATACTACGTCAGTCACACACCTCATGTGTGAAATGTGAATATTAATATATTATCATGTCTGCGGTAAGTAGACATTGAGGAAAATGAATCTAATGGACTGCACTACAGGTAAAGGAACAGACTATATAGATTTGTTTGGGCACATTTGTCACTGTGTATCCCATATGCCAAACTTGATATCAATTCATGCACTCACTCCCACTTTACTCTGTGGCCTCACCCGCCACCATGTATTTCCCAAAAATTCATTTTCTGGGCAGTAACCAAGAAAAGGAAACTTGATTTTCTCTACTGCAGGGGGTAGGGTAGAGGGATTAGACAGGTAGGGTATTTGTATTTGTATTTTGAATTTGTAAAGCGCACAGCTACCCCAAGCGGTTTCCCGGTGCCGGCCCGATAGGAGAGCTGAGAAAAACTGGCAGAAGAACTAAGAGTTGAAGAGTCAAGTCTTCAGACTTTTACGGAATAAGCCATAAACGGTTTCCTCACGAATTGAGAACGGTAAAGAGTTCCACAAGGTAGGTCCTAGATAGGAAAAGGCCCGGCCACGCATGCGGGAGAGTTTGAATTTAGGGACAGAGAACCTCATCTGATGGGTGGATCTAAGAGGACGCAAGGGTTGGTAAGGCTGAGCTAATTTTTGTAAATATTTGGGGGCCACTCCAGTTTTGATTTTAAACATGTAGCAGAGGGCCTTAAATTTAATACGGTTCTCCACCTTCAGCCAATGAAGGCTCCGGAGGAGGCTGGAGACTGATGAAGATTTAGGCGCCTGTCAGAGTAGTCTAGCGGCCGCATTCTGCACCACTTGAAGACGTTGGGTTTTAGATTTATTGGAGCCCAGGTAAAGAACATTGCAGTTGTCCAGCCTAGAAGTAACTATGGAATGTACTACCGTTTTTTGAGCAGAGAGGGTGATCATCCATAAGATTTTTTTCAGCCATTTTAATATGGTGAAGCAAATGGCAGATAGCCTACTGACTTGCTGTTTCATAGAGAGATGCTCGTCAATGATGAAACCCAGATTACGAACGTGGTGTACCGGCAAAGGCAGCGTACCCAATTCAGGGGGCCAGTGCTGAGGACCCCACAGATCATGTTCCTTTCCTAAAATCATAACCTCAGTTTTTTCTCCATTCAGTTTAAGCAGATTGTTTTGCATCCAAGACGCAACTTTAATCACACCTGACTGTAGGGCAGAGGGGTCGGACCCTTTAGCCGAGGAAAGAGAAAAAATTATCTGTAGAGAAACCCGCTCTAAAACCTGATTGGGAGGGGTGGAGGGCATTCTGGGATTCCACAAATGCGGTCAATTGACCGTTTATGTGCTTTTCCAAAATTTGGGAGAAGGCCGGGAGCAACGAAATGGGGCAGAAGTTAGATGGCATTGTCGGGTCAGCATTGGCCTTCTTAAGAAGAGGGAGGACCATGGCATGTTTCCATTCCTGGGGAACCGTGCCCTCCGACAAGGTGGCATTAAGGAGCTCCATAAATATGGAAAGTATGGACGCGTCCAACTGTTTAATCACATGAAAGGGGAGTGAATCACGAGGGGAACCCAATTTCATGTTTGCCAAGAGGTGGCCGAAGGAACTAGGCTCCAGGAGGGTCCAAGTTTCCAGTTTATTAGAAGGTGGACTTTTGACATGTGACCCTGGTTCAGCAAACTCCGGGGTGGCAGTGATGTTGGTTTCGGTCTCCGGTAAACTCGTTTGAAAGTGTTTCCTAAGCAAGGCAGAATGTATTTGTTCGACTTTATCATTGAAGTAGAGGGCAAGTACTTCGCACCGGGTGCCAGTAAGAACAGGGGGGTAGACTGAGTTTCTGCGCTGGAAAGTTCTTTTACTACCTTAAAAAGTGTTTTTGAGCAATTTTTGATATTAAGAAATTTTATGTGTAAAGAACTCAGCCCGGGTTACTTTACAGAGAGTGTGGTATTCTTTGAGGGCTTTTTTGTATGCCACTTTATCTCCTTCAAGATAATGTTTCCTCCAACATCTTTCAAGGAGTTTACATTGAGATTTCTCACTTTTCAACTCTTTAGAAAACCAGGGAGCGGGTGGCAGTTTTCTTTTTATGCGCTTGTTAGATATAGGGAGGCATGTGTCTACTGCTTGAACAATCCAATTTTGGATGAAACCAAATATATATATATATTTTATAAATATAATAGAAGGGCCTCTGCACTGATCATCGATTCATCATCTTTGGCTTATTCAGTCACAGTTCTATTCAAGAGGGAAAAATTTTAACAAGTGTAAATCAAATCTCTTATGGGAAACCATGATATATGTTCTGGAATCACTTCACATGGGTATCGCATGATTACATGTGACACATAGAAAAATAAAAAAAAGGGGGGAGAATGGACCACTTGTCCTGTGTAACCAGGGTCTGAATCGTTGTGGGACCTTCTTAAAAAACCCTCATACACGTACACAGGCGTCTGGCGGTATATCTTGGTTCTCCGCCTTTGTGTACTGTGACAGCATCATTGGGTTTAATTTGTTGATATGCTGACCTCCACCAGGAGGAAGACCAACTGGTTTTTTCAGTAGGGTCCAGAAATGAAAAGTGCCTATCAGTGTTTAAGTGATGTGAGTTAAAATTCCCTACACCATCTTGTAAAAAGGCATTTATTGATGAACGTGGTGGTGTGGAAAATTAAAATGTAAGGTGGTGCGTGTGTAGATCCAGTTACCAGTGCGGTAGATTGGTAACTGGATCTACGCACGCAACACCTTACATTTTAATTTTCCACACCACCACGTTCATCAATAAATGCCTTTTTACAAGATGGTGTAGGGAATTTTAACTCACATCACTTAAGCACTGATAGGCACTTTTCATATCTGGACCCTACTGAAAAAACCAGTTGGTCTTCCTCCTGGTGGAGGTCAGCATATCAACAAATTAAACCCAATGATGATGCTGTCACAGTACACAAAGGCGGAGAACCAAGATATACCGCCAGACGCCTGTGTACGTGTATGAGGGTTTTTTAAGAAGGTCCCACAACGATTCAGACACTGGTTACACAGGACAAGTGGTCCATTCTCCCCCTTTTTTTGACTTTTTTTTATTTTTCTGTACTTACAATTGGAAGCCGAATGGACCATAGCTTCTCCTTCCCTCTACTTTGATTTAATCTTACATGTGACACATGCCAAGAATGGATTTTCCAATTTGGTAGGCTGGGATGGGAGAACTTAGGAAAAAATAAAGTAATGAAGTACTAAGAGGTGACTGAGTGGGCGAAGGGACAACACACCTTGTGTATTTGGTTTGCAGTGCATTGAAAACATTGAAAATGCCGCATGAACTGAAGCAGACGCACATTACACAGCCAACACTCTGGTGTATAGTTGGCAAAAATGCCATGAGCGGGGAGAGGGGATTATGAATGATAGGTAATATAGATCTGGCTCACTTAGGAAATACAGCAAGTCAAGGAAGTAGAACAAAGAAGAACAAAGAATAAAAATAAATAAATAACCTCCACTTTGAAGAACCATAGCTTTGAATGATAGTGATAGCCCTACATAAAAAACAAGTAAGTAGAGTAGGTGAGAAGCAGCACGCTCCTCATGAGAAGAAGAGCTTATTCATCCAAACAATCCAAATATTCATTCATCCTTTCATTCTAATTCACCAATAGCAACCAAGAGTAAGCTTTACTTTCTCCCATCCAGTCTTTTACCAAAATTTCCAATGCATTATCCACCCATTCAATACATAACAACCCTTTCTTCAAACCATCCTTTCACCCATCCACCACGCACCCTTTCACCCACACACCCTTTCACTCATATACCATTTTCTTTCTTTTAAGTTACCTCCCGTTCTTTCATGTCTCCCTCAAGCCATCAAAGCTCATTATGTGAGAATTTGCTGCACTGCAGACAGAAGAGGCCATAATAATAACTCAACCACGGCTGTGGGTGGCTGGTAAAGCTGGGGGTTCACTTCACGGTCACTTTTTATGACGATGAGCGATGCCATGGCAATAGCTAGTGAGCGTAGTAATTGTAAGAAATTATGTCAATTACCAGTGCCCATCCCTGCTGCCACTTCTCCCCCTCCACCTGACCCAGCAGCACTGGAGCCGGCATCACCGATGTTCTGTGTGGCTAGAATAAAACATTACACCTAATTTAAATCCCAGATACGCAACGCCAAAAACAACAGCAATGCAGCACTACAGCTCAGTTGGCACGTCAGTATCTTCCAAATATCACTCTGGACATTCAACTGATTGGTTCACAAAGTTAGACAAGCCAGGCATGGAATAATGGTCAGTGAAAACATATGGTGTTGGATGGCAAATGCAATAGGAGTGGAACATCATAATTTTTTTTCAGCATTTCTGCACTGTCATGGGAAACTGCTGGTAAACTGTAACTATAAATGAATGGGTCTGCAGCACACTACATTGGGGGTGTGTGGTCCATGATGACCATGGCCACTGTCTCGTGAACTGCACTGTGTTAGAGCTAGGCATAAGCAGGAAAAGGAAAGCCTTCTCAACAAACATACATTGTGATTCCTATTTAAAATACTATCTTACTTGTGCCTGCTATCTGAATCTTCATCAATTACGATGGATAGCACCAGCATTCCAATAGGCCAATACCCAAGATTCTACGGTTCTACCCTAAGACGTCTACAACAATCATAAAAGGACTTACTGGGATCAGCAGAGCCCTTGGCAGAGGCGGCTGACCAGCTTGTCCCAGACCCTCCGAATCATCCTTCTTCTTACCCTTGTGTGCTGATGAAAGAAATTAAGACGATAAATAAAAATAGATTAGTGATTCTGTTAATAATTTCCACAAAAGGTTTTATGAAAAGCAAACCCAGTTGCTATAACAGGTGACCTATGGTACTACTAGTTTCGACTCAAGTCTATTGAACGCTCGTTAAATCCATATTCCAAATCTCCTTAACAAAAACTACATTTGGAACTAATGTATTGAAGTGAATGACCTTTGATTCTATCTATTCCCATTTCTCAACACCCTTGATGAGCCAACACAGTCTCCCTTTTTGCAATGCATAGATGCATACTCCACATCATCACTGTGAATTTAATTAAATAACCTGAAACTGTAAGAGCTACATAAACAAAGTCACAGAGAGAACGCGCTACTCAGTGATTCACTATAATGAAAGGAGAACAGTCTGCAATGGCTTCTTAATTAATTAGCCAAAGTGAGCACCTGATAAATGTGATTAGGTAGCAGCACCTGCCTAGCAGAAATTCGGAAATGGATCACACAATAATATACCAACTTAAACTTTACTAAACATAACTTACCTCTGAGTGTGAGCAGCATTCTATTAGCATTTTCTTTTTCAGCATTGTAGAACACAAACACAACAAATAATGAATACTCACTAAGCCCGGGAATTTCGAAGCCTAGCAGGCCAAGCAGGTCTTGTTTGCGGTCAAGAATGTCCACCTAACGGTGCTTCAGCTACTGCGCAGTGTGCCGACCATGGTTGGTGAAGTGGCGCTGCACAAAAAAAATAGTGCTGCCACCTCCTCTCCAAAAATCGCCCTGGGCTGCACACCTGGGCGGTGGCGCCACCCGCACGGAAGTTGCCCCTCTGCCATGGCGCTGGGTGGGGAAATAATAACTAAGAAGGAAAAGGGAAATAAAGTAAAGAAGAAAGAAATAAGGAAAGAAGGAGAAATACACTAAGTCAATGAGTCACAAAAACACGAAAAAATTTACACAAAAACTTAATATACACAAACAGAAAGAAACACACAAAATTAGGCATAGAAATGTAATAAAGGAAGAGGATTACAAAGATTAAGTACAGATTAAAATTTAGGCCCAGCACCATAATAGAGAGCAGAAAAACAAGATTGCCGGCCCCATGCGGACCGCGTTGTGCTGTTTGCGCACGATTTAGAACGCAAGCACACTTCAAAACTCATAATGCCGTTCATAGGCGATTTTGGAGCACGCGGACACACTCTGCATTCCCAACGCAACACGAACTGGCGTGCTGGCAAACTCCATCCGAAATTGGAACTCTGCTTAGCTTGGCAGAGTTTTTTTGCTACTCTGTGGAATTCCGCATAGTTGGACTCCCTGAACTCCGCCTATCTGGGTTGCACCTTTATCTCTATCACTGCCATACTTTGACCTGTAGGGCTGAATTAAATCTCTAAAGGCTGTGAGTTGGTGATAAAGAAAGTGAGTGTTCTGCGGAAGCCCAGTGTGCCCGGATCCTCCTACTTCTTTAAGAGATTTATGTAATTGATTTGTCCTCCTTTTGCATTATGGGGCACCACTACTTCACAAGTTACTGGTGTTAATTGTTTCAGGCTGACAAATGGACCTTGCCACTTGGATAACAATTTATTATCAGAGGAGTGTAACAGGACAAGTACCTTACTTCCCCAATCTAACTCTCTTACTTTAGATTGTTTATCATATCCTGCTTTATGTTTTTCCTGTGCTTTTTCTAGGTTTATTTGTACTTCCTGCCAGAGATTATGAACATTATTCTTGACATTGATTGCATAGATCAGTAGTACTTATCCCTCGTCCTATTCCTCCCAGTGCTCAGCAGCCATATCCAATAAGGATTTGAGCTTTCTGCTGAACACCAGCTTGAACTGGGACAATCCGTTCGAAATCTGGAGATTGCTATGGATGGCAAACAACTTTTTATCCCAGTCCCTACCACTTTCTGAAACGAGTTTCTTTAGTATAGTTTTAATGGTGCCATTATACCTCCCAACTAGGCCATCTCTTTGGGGATGGTATAGAGAGGAATGGATTAGGAGCATTCCCAATGTTGTGGAAATCTGAGCCATTAGCTGGGACATAAAAGGTGTTTCCTGTTCAGTTAGCATTTCTTTGGGGAATCCAACCCTGGAAAAGAACTCTATCATGACATTAGCTACCGCTTGAAGTAGTCATGCTGGTCAGGGGTATAACCTCAGGCTATATACTTGCATAGTCCACAAGGACTAATATATACTGGTAATCTTTTACAGACGGAAGAGGCTGGCTAACTAAATCCATCCTCACCCTGGTGAAGGGAACTTCAATGATAGGAAGGGGTCAAAATGGAGCTCTTGTTTCGTTATGGGGGTTGACTAATTGGCAGTGTTCACACAAAGTACAGAATTTTCTGATATCAAAATAAACTCCAGGTCAATAGAACCATCTCAGCAAATACTCCTTTATTTTCTCTCTGCCATAGTGTCCCGCTCCTACCTACAATGAGCGAAATTTAACACTTGTTGTTGAAAAGGGAGAGGAACAGCTAGCTGGGATTTCTTCTACACTCCATTCCCATTTGTACTTCTGTATAGCAGTCCCTTTTTTATAAAACAAAAATGGTCCAACCTGTCCCTGCCCATCTGAAACAGCATGAGCCCAAGCCTGAGCTAAGTTACTGTCCTCCCCCTGTGCAGCTATGAATCTGCACTGGTGTTCCCACTTGTCATCTGTAGAAGAAAATGCAGAATGGGTGCTAGTGTCTCTCTGGTCTATATATAGTTTTTTATTCTTATGTTTTTCTGATCTAGATTTCTTTTGTCCGGGCTTACCCCCATTTTTTGTCTCCTTGGAATGGGGCCTCCTTCAGCGATTCCTCTGCTTTTGCCTCTTCTCTTGTGGCTAACAACTTTTGATCAAATCGGTAATAATCAGTCCCTATTTTCACATCCTCGACTAATTGCGGAACAACACCTACCATTATAATGTCCAGCTGTTCCTGCCACTCTATCTTCACCTGAGCTGCCAGATATACCTTACTATCCCCATGCAAACATGCAATGGACACTTCCCTACGAGGCAAAATCTGTTAGGGTTCAACCCACTCTTGTCTCACAACTGAATAGTGACAGCGGAATCAACTAAAGCTCTTATAGAGTGCCCATTGAGGAATGCTGGGACTCTTTACCCCTGATGACGTACAGCCATACATAGCACATGTCCCTTTGAATACCTAATTTTCATTGGTTCTGGGGACAACCTCTGGCAGTGTGGCCCCACTCTGCACATTGAAAACATTGAAGTCACTGTTCAGGTTCCTTCCCTGCTTGGTTTTAGTGGTGTTTTGCTTTCAGATTGTGTTCGGGGTCCGGGTCTCAGTGGGGCACTCCACAAGGAAGAGGTGGGGTAAGGCACTTTTGAGTTCTTATTTTAATTTCCAGGGATCATTATATTTGGGTGTTGCCATATCCAACCTCTTGTAGATGTGGGAAGGGCCTCTAGAAACTGCTTCAGGTAGACTATCTCTACCACTTCCTCTACAGTGGAAGTTGTAGGTTTTAACCATCTGCTTCCCAGGTCCTGTAAACGATTGATCAGGGACCTTATATTATTTTGTATCATAACCTGGTCGTTCCAGTATTATTTTCTTTATTTCCTCATAAAGTGTCATTCCTGAAGGGTTTGCGGCATGATACACTGTCTGTAGTTCACCAGACAATAAAGAGGCTACCCATTGACTCCACTGTTCAGGGGGCCAGTTGGCTGAAGTGGCCACCCTCTCAAAGTTTGTGAAGAAAAAAATCAGGGTCCTCCACGTTTCGTACTTTTGCGAGACCGAGCTGAGGACATTAGGATGGACTTTCACATTGGGGATGACATCAATGAGTTTAAGAGTGGCTGAATCCTGTGCCTGTTGTGTGTCAGCAATCAAAGATTCTTGCGGTTCTAACAATGCTTGTAAATTCTCTAGGTCTTGTTGGGCCGCCTGTGCCTGTTGCTCAACTACAAGTTGTAAGCCTCTGCCCCTTCACCAACTGTTTAATCATATCATCCATTGTAATGGACAGAGACATGTTTATGGACTTTTGGGCTTTTTAAATTCCACTTCTGACACCACTGTAATTGGTTTGTCAGAAATGACCTTACGCCGCAGCAATAAGCGAGTTTCTTTAATTTATGGAGAAGATGTGCACAAAGGTAGTAAAGGACTGGGACAATCAGAAAAACAAATGTTAAATGTTCTTCTTTTTAGGGTATTTGTGGACTTTCCCCCTCTTCCGGGTTGTTTAGGTGTCTTCTCGCAGAACTTGACTTTGGGCTTGGTGGTGGCCCTCAGGAGAACACAGAGACACAACTTTAATCTGATTCTTTTCTATGTGCACAATAACCCTTCACCATCACCAAAGTATACCACAACTCCATGATATCCACAACCTCATAACCCAAAACCAAACTCCAGACCCACTTGTCCCTTTCAGGATCTTTGGCTATATAAAGTTGCCCCACTCCTCCTCATAGATATCACCCTTCTTTGATGCCCAAGTTTTCATTGCCGGATTAGCCACTTCCACCCCAGTAGCCAAGTGTGGTACGTGCCTGAGGCCACCGTTCTCAGTAGGAGACGTGGCAGTGGAGAGCTCAAGCCCTACCTCCTTCAGGTAACTGGATCAGCCAGATACCTCTTTCATCATCCGCTGCTCCTGTCGTCCCTCCTCAAGCACTTTTTCGGTTGTCTGCTCTCCCTCTTCTGCCTTGAAGGGGCTCGGTCTTGATTCTTATCTGTTCTCCTCACGATTCTCTGGGTCACCTTCTTCCAAATTATTTGGAACTTAGGGGCCGATTCCGATTCGGGCCGGAAATCTCACCGACCGACTCGGTACGGGAATATAGTCCGACCGACACGCACCGGCGTTGCCCGACCTGGGTAGTACGATGAAATGCATGTGAATCACGACCGACTCGTACGGAACACAAGCCGAACGACCGAACCGGACGGAAACAAGCTATCCGGCCGGGAAACCACGCAAATAGAACCGACCGACACGCACCAGAGATCAACCCGAACGAAACGTACCCGCGAACTCCGACCCGTGCAGTACGATGCAATGCGTGGAAAACCAGACCGAGTCGCACAGAGTTCAAGCCGAACGACCGACACGCATACAAAAGCCAGCCGAAAGAAGCCAATACTCGGCGACCGACGCGTACGCCGCACAAGAAACCTAGCAGAAACACAGCGTGAACGACTCGGAGAAGCTCGCACGAGACAACTGCAGCGTCCTACTCGGTCAGAAGAACGTCTTCTACATGCACAAAAAATACTAAGGAAAAAAACAAAAAAAAGGGCCAAACAAGCAATGACAAAGTCAATAAATACAGGGAAAAAAACATGGAACAAGGACACACCCCCAACTCCACCTATATAAAGGCCACAAACCCTACCATGATCCTTTGCAAATTCAACTGACCTGCCAGCACAGAACACCATCACACAGCAACCACAGACACACTCACAGCTCATCCATCACACAAGCCACACACCATTAGCACCTCAACAAATAGCACCCTCACATACACCCAGCAAAACCTACACTCACACACCCTCACCTGCACACACACACACACATCAATCCCCACCACCACCCATCACCATGCCCCTAAAGAAGAATCCAAAGTTCCTAGACAGTGAATTGGAAGTCCTGGTAGATGAGATCCTCAGGGTAGAGCCACAGTTGTTTGGTACATTGGTACAACAGACCCCCATGTCGCAGAAAACCAAGATGTGGCAGAGGATCGTCGACGGGGTCAACGCACAATCACCATGTTTGCGCACAAAGGAAGACATCCAGAACAGGTGGTATGATGTGCGCAGGAGGGTCAGGGACTTACTAAAGAAGGATTACATCGTGAGTCAGCGCACCAGCAGTGGCCCTCCTGCCAAACCACTATACCTCAGGCCCTGGGAGGAGAAGGTGTGGGCCATCCTACCACCAGTGAGCGTATATGGACTATCAAACATCCCAGAGCCTGGTGAGTACACCACAAATATACACAATATTGTGTGACAATACACACACATCACTGTCAAGGGGATAGTCAAACCATGCACCCTTAGCAAATCCACAGCAATCAAAAGATAATCACCCCAAGATTTGTCTGTCAGTAAGATAAACACAATACATGCCATCTCATAGTGATATGTAACTGTGTCATGATATGTACAAACATAACTACAAATACAGCAAGGCAGTGGCACAAATGTAACCAACAAACACAGTTAGACATTTTGCCACCACTAGAACACCACCTCACAGGGAAGCTCACTCAAAGGAAGGAATTCTGTGTATGCTGGTGAAGTCAGTGTAGCTGATAGCATGATGGGAGTTGTAGTCACAGATATTGGTCACCCTCACAATTGGCCCATCAACACCACTCTGAACCATGCTTACATCAAAGGGAGTGGAAAACAACTGACAAGATGGCTGACACTGGGTACTGCTGTGGGGAGCACAAGGCCCTGCTGGGAACTGTGCACCAACCAACAGCAGGACACCACTGTCAGCCATCTTGCCATTGCTGTCACACTCACACACAGTGAACTCCACTCAAAAGGAAGGCAGTATGGGCATGCTGGGAAGGGGGGTGTAGGCAATAGCATGATGGGAGTTGTAGTCACAGATATTAGTCACCCTCACAATTGGCCCATCAACACCACTCTGAACCATGCTCACATCACAGGGAGTGGAAAACAACTGACAAGATGGCTGACACTGGGTACTGCTGTGGGGAGCACAAGCCCCTGCTGGGAACTGGGCACCAACCAACAGCAGGACACCACTGACTGACATCCTGAAAGCCTACTTGCACTCCCTGCAATGGAAGCACGTTCCATGGTGGGATATCTGGCTGGGTGGGAAGGAGGACTGACAGCTCTGACCATAGTTACCAGCAGCTTTTCTCACACACCCCCTTAACACAAACTCCACACAACTCACCTGGGAGAATGCATTGCCTCACACTCTAATTAAATATCCCACAAAGAACAACCACACTGGGTTATGCTGTGTGAAGCACAGGGACACTCTTGGGACTTGTAGCCAAACAAACGCCAGGACAACACTGTCAGCCATCCTGTCAGCACAGGCACACTACCCCACAGGGAAGCAGAGTCAAAAGGAAGGAAGTATGGGCATGCTGGGAAGGGGGGTGTAGGCAATAGCATGATGGGAGTGGTAGTCACAGCTCAACATCCCCCACCCACATGGCCCAGCAAGCTCACACTGAAGCATGCACACCTCACAGCCAGTGAAAAGCCACTTCAAAGATGTCTGACACTGGCCTCAGCTGTGGGGAGCACAAGGCCCTGCTGGGACCTGGGCACCAACCAACAGCAGGACACCACTGTCAGCCATCTTGCCATTGCTGTCACACTCACACACAGTGAACTCCACTCAAAAGGAAGGCAGTATGGGCATGCTGGGAAGGGGGGTGTAGGCAATAGCATGATGGGAGTTGTAGTCACAGATATTGGTCACCCTCACAATTGGCCCATCAACACCACTCTGAACCATGCTCACATCACAGGGAGTGGAAAACAACTGACAAGATGGCTGACACTGGGTACTGCTGTGGGGAGCACAAGCCCCTGCTGGGAACTGGGCACCAACCAACAGCAGGACACCACTGACTGACATCCTGAAAGCCAACTTGCACTCCCTGCAATGGAAGCACGTTCCATGGTGGGATATCTAGCTGGGTGGGAAGGAGGACTGACAGCTCTGACCATTGTTACAAGCAGCTTTCCTCACACACACCCTTAACACAAACTCCATACAACTCACCTGGGAGAATGCAATGCCTCACACTCCAATTAAATATCCCACAAAGAACCACCACCCTGGGTTATGCTGTGTGAAGCACAGGGACACTATTGGGACTTGTAGCCAAACAACCGCCAGGACAACACTGTCAGCCATCCTGTCAGCACAGGCACACTACCCCACAGGGAAGCAGAGTCAAAAGGAAGGAAGTATGGGCATGCTGGGAAGGGGGGGTGTAGGCAATTCTATGATGGGAGTGGTAGTCACAGCTCAACATCCCCCACCCACATGGCCCAGCAAGCTCACACTGAAGCATGCACACCTCACAGCCAGTGAAAAGCCACTTCAAAGATGTCTGACACTGGCTTCAGCTGTGGGGAGCACAAGGCCCTGCTGGGACCTGGGCACCAACCAACAGCAGGACACCACTGCCAGCCATCTTGCCATTGCTGTCACACTCACACACAGTGAACTCCACTCAAAAGGAAGGAAGTATGGGCATGCTGGGAAGGGGGGTGTAGGCAATAGCATGATGGGAGTTGTAGTCACAGATATTGGTCACCCTCACAATTGGCACATCAACACCACTCTGAACCATGCTCACATCACAGAGAGTGGAAAACAACTGACAAGATTGATGACACTGGGTACTGCTGTGGGGAGCACAAGCCCCTGCTGGGAACTGGGCACCAACCAACAGCAGGACACCACTGTCAGCCATCTTGCTATTGCTGTCACACTCACACACAGTGAAGTCCACTCAAAAGGAAGGAAGTATTGGCATGCTGGGAAGGGGGGTGTAGGCTTTAGCATGATGGGAGTTGTAGTCACAGATATTGGTCACCCTCACAATTGGCCCATCAACACCACTCTGAACCATGCTCACATCACAGGGAGTGGAAAACAACTGACAAGATGGCTGACACTGGGTACTGCTGTGGGGAGCACAAGCCCCTGCTGGGAACTGGGCACCAACCAACAGCAGGACACCACTGACTGACATCCTGAAAGCCAACTTGCACTCCCTGCAATGGAAGCACGTTCCATGGTGGGATATCTGGCTGGGTGGGAAGGAGGACTGACAGCTCTGACCATTGTTACAAGCAGCTTTCCTCACACACCCCCTTAACACAAACTCCACACAACTCACCTGGGAGAATGCAATGCCTCACACTCCAATTAAATATCCCACAAAGAACCAACACCCTGGGTTATGCTGTGTGAAGCACAGGGACACTCTTGGGACTTGTAGCCAAACAACCACCAGGACAACACTGTCAGCAATCCTGTCAGCACAGGCACACTACCCCACAGGGAAGCAGAGTCAAAAGGAAGGAAGAATGGGCATTCTGTGAAGGGGGGTGTAGGCAATAGCATGATGGGAGTGGTAGTCACAGCTCAACATCCCCCACCCACATGGCCCAGCAAGCTCACACTGAAGCATGCACACCTCACAGCCAGTGAAAAGCCACTTCAAAGATGTCTGACACTGGCCTCAGCTGTGGGGAGCACAAGGCCCTGCTGGGAACTGTGCAACAACCAACAGCAGGACACCACTGACTGACATCCTGAGAGTCAACCTGCACACACTGCAAGGGTGGCATGCTTCATGGTGGGATAACTGGGCTGGGGGAGAAGGAGGGCCGGATGTCCACCAAATACCACAAATTCTGGCCATGCACACACCTCAACATTCACATTGAAAAGCTTCAGGTTGGCAGGACAATGTGCTACACCAATATCAACCTCTGACTGTGACAACTTAGGACAATGCAATGTACAGGCCCGCATCCAGAGGTACAGTCACAACTGTCAGGTGTGTGAACCATTGATGCCCGTAGAAACATAACATACATTGTGTGTCTCTTCCAAAAACAGGTGATGATGGGGACACAGCAGCAGACGATGAGGAGTCCCTGTCCCAGGCTCCGGGGGACACTGAGCTCACTGGTGTGGAACAGCCTCTGCACTTCTCGGATGGCGAAGACCTACCTGGCCCCTCCGGTGCGAGTCATCATGCAGCACCAGCAGGATCAACATCTGCACCCCCTGCACCCACCCCTCCAACAACTGCCAACACACAGACCACCCCTGCCAACACGGACAGACCAAGGACCACCGATGACAACAGCACAGGGACCCCGGCCCAACGTGGAGCAACGGACAACGACCCCAGTAACAACCCCCAAGTGGGCCTACGGTCACCTGTGCGTGCCACCACAGGTCCCACACGTGTCGCCAGGGGTGGTGGGAGGGGTGGTAGACATAGGTCGCTGTTTGCAGAGGGGCCTGGACTGCATGATGACCCACAACTGGCACGCATTGCTGAGTCGTACCAGAATAGCACCGGAGAGGTCAGCCAGGTAGTGGGGATCCTCAAGGACATTCAACAGCAGCAGGCTGCCCATCATGCCCACTTGGACTCACACATGTCCCGTGTGGAGACACACATGTCCCGTGTGGAGACACACATGTCTGGCATGGAGTCCAAGTGGGACACATTGGAAGAACTGACAGCGGTGCATAGGGACATATTGACATGCCTCCACCAGATTAGCACCAACATGGCCACACCTTCCTGTGTGCCCACAACATCTGGTGCTGCAACAACTGCAACTGCCACAGGGAGGGAGGATGACTCTGGCGGAGAGTCCTCTGCACCGCAGCAGCCTGCACGTGAGGGTCCCCCCCCGGAAGAAGAGGGGTCGTCCGAGGAAGGAAAACTGAGAGGCCGATGGCCATGTACATCCCCCAGGAACCCAACACATGTTCTGGAAATTCTCCTTTGTGTGCAAACTGTTTACCCTGTCGAATGCAACACAACTCTCCCACATGACATGGGGAGCTTAAGTTGGCCCAATGTATCAGGTGACTGTGGACTTTACTCAGGACATTTCTGCTACCAAGACTTCCAACTCATCTGGGAACTTTGGATTCCAATCCCAATGTACAGCACCCACCATCCTGTGCACTATCCTCACACATGTATGGAAATAAACTCACTAATACACCATACTTGCCTCTGTTGTGATTCCAACGTGGTTTCTGTCATGTAGATGGTGATCTGCTAAATGACACTGTGCATGCTAACTGCTACAGCAAGTTCAACACCGTCATGTGAGTCATGGCGACGTGACACATTTGAGGGAGACACACCACTAGGGCTACACAACACATACACACCAGGGCCATCAGACTCATCGCCTACACTGATGTTGCCAGGAAATACAGTGGAATGCACAGACACCACACCTATTCACAGTCTGTGTTAACTAGCCCACAGGTGCAGTAAGCACATGTCAGTTAGATGTGTGACCACAGACAACGCACAACCCAAAGTGAAGGACAGGTTTATTACACATTTGCAACATGTTGTTTCCACTACAGATGCAAGGTAATCCTACGTTGCAGTGGCCACACAGTCAACAAGTGTAGAAGAAATAAAGTCCAGGGGTGTGTGGCACATCACCTGTAGGGAAACGACTGCTTCCACCCTGGAAGTTGAATCATGGTGTCGGGGGATCACAGTTCACCAAACAACTCTGAAAGTACCCTGTGAAGGACAGACATGACACACAGTCAAAAGCACGGAAGAACAGGGCAGAACTGCAATACTCATGGCCAATACATGTCACAAGATACTCACAGAAAACCAAGTTAGCATGTCAACACTGTTGGGGAGTACAGACTACCTGTAAGGACACATCGCTGCACGCTTCCAGTCAAGTAGCACATGGCCACACTCAAACAGCACCAGAGCACCACCAACACATATCACGCAAACTCACATCATTGACATGACATCTCTGGATACTCACATTCAGCTGAAGAAGTTGGTGATGAGCTGTGTGCGGACATCACCATCATCATCATCACTGGCATCGTGGCCCAGGCCAGGATCCTCCACAGGTGGCGGATGTTGGTCATCGTCATCCAGGATGAGAGGCAACTCCTTCCGCACTGCCAGGTTGTGTAGCATGCAGCAGACGATGACAATCTTGCACACCTTTGCTGGGGCATATGGGAGGGCCCCTCCTGTCTTGTCCAGGCAGCGGAAGCGGCTCTTCAGGAGACCAAATGTCCGCTCGATCACTCTCCTGGTCCGACCATGTGCCTCATTGTAGCGCATCTGGGCTGGTGTCACAGGGTTCCTGAGGGGTGTCAGCAACCACGGCATGTTGGGGTATCCGGAGTCACCTACAGACAGACAATTGCACATTAGCAGAGTTGGAAAAGAGGGCGGAATACAACATAGCAGAACACACACAATGGTACAAAGTCAGTACACACCGACAAGCCAGGCACGCTGGTTCTGCATCTGTGACATCATCCTCGGGATGCGACTACTCCTCATCACGTAGGCATCGTGTGCAGAACCAGGGAAACGGGCACACACATGTGAGATGCTCATATCTGCAAGACATACCACCAGAGCATTGATCGAATGATAATGTTTCCTGTTCCTGTATGCCTGCTCATGTGCCTGTGGTGGTACCAAAGCCACATGTGTCCTATCAATGGAGCCAATGACATGTGGCATCCTCCCCAGGGCATAGAAGTCACTCTTGACGTCAGTGAGTTGTTGACGTGTAGGGAAATAGATGTACTGGTTCAGGCATCTCAACATTGCCTCCAAAACATCGCGTAGCACACGGCTGAACATAGTCTGTGACATCCCACCAGCAGTCGCCACAGTGTGTTGAAAGGTACCGGTGGCAAAGAAGTGTAGGGCTGCCATCACCTTCACCTTGGGGGTCAGCGCTGTAGGGTACGGCCGGCCAGGTTGCAAATGTGGGGCCAAGCGCACTGCCAAATCCTCATTCAGCTGCCTGGTGAAGCGGTACCGTCGGATGCTGTCACGTTCCACCATCGTTGCTAGGTCAAGGAATGGTCTATGGACAGCTGGTGCCCTGCAGTGCATAGGTGAAGAAAGAAAGATTGTCAGTCACCCCACATATGTGCCATTCACCATACTCAATATCACATGATACATCATTACGAGACACAAGTACTTGATGTGTGTGCTGTTCTGTATGGACATATATGGCACCTACATGGACATCATCTAACATCTCAGTTCAACATGTGTTGACAACAGGCTCCAGGTTGTGCTATGGGAAACCATTAGGCTGTGTCACAGTACCCATTTACTGCTGTCACGTTCCACACACACACCACAGTGACATGTCTGGACAGAGGCGCCACAGGCATCACAGCTCATTGACAGGTAGATTCCCAGTGACCCTGTCTTGCCACATGGACACTGGCATGACATGTCGTATCATGTACACATCAGAAAAACAAACATGACGCCCACAGGTAGTGGCCCCTGTTGCCTCCGCAGGACAGACATGGACATCTGTGACACACACACGCACAACATCAAAGTCCATGCACAAACAACGTGGATGTGGAGACTGTCTCCCATTGTGCACATGGAATCAGAGACATCGGAAACACAACATGCACACAGACTGTGGAGGGCCATCACTATTGTGGCAATGGGTCACCCTGTGACGTACATGCCTTCCCACATGGGACTCTGGGGGTATGTGACATGTCATACACATACACAACCTGGAAATGTGACCATGCCACATGCTCCGAAATGAACAGTTGCACATCACAGTGGTCATGTGCACAACACACAAAGGATCCTGTCCCCATGAACACGTGCACAGCCTGGGAGTGGCTGCCCCCAAGTGCCACCCCAAAAACCACATGTTTACCCCCATACACAGAAAAGGTAATGCAGCCTTACATGCCTTAGGATACAGTGTGGACTGAGTTTGGTGTTGTAGGTGTGCCCCTGAGTCCCTGGCAAGTATATGTGGCTGGCATACGTTCACCAGTGACAAGCATGGTGACATATGCGAGTGACCTGTACAGGGACGCGTTGTACAGCAATGGACCGATCGGTGTGCACGCACTGGCCATTGCATCTGTTGTGAGCGGGTACACGTTGTTTCCCGGAATACGCGTTGTACAGCAATGGACCGATCGGTGTGCACGCACTGGCCATTGCATCTGTTGTGAGCGGGTACGCGTTGTTTCCCGGAATACACGTTGTACAGCAATGGACCGATCGGTGTGCACGCACTGGCCATTGCATCTGTTGTGAGCGGGTACGCGTTGTACAGCAATGGACGGATCGGTGTGCACGCACTGGCCATTGCATCTGTTGTGAGCGGGTACGCGTTGTTTCCCGGAATACGCGTTGTACAGCAATGGACCGATCGGTGTGCACGCACTGGCCATTGCATCTGTTGTGAGCGGGTACGTGTTGTTTCCCAGAATACGCTTTGTACAGCAATGGACCGATCGGTGTGCACGCACTGGCCATTGCATCTGTTGTGAGCGGGTACGCGTTGTACAGCAATGGACCGATCGGTGTGCACGCACTGGCCATTGCATCTGTTGTGAGCGGGTACGCGTTGTTTCCCGGAATACGCGTTGTACAGCAATGGACCGATCGGTGTGCACGCACTGGCCATTGCATCTGTTGTGAGCGGGTACGCGTTGTACAGCAACGGACCGATCGGTGTGCACGCACTGGCCATTGCATCTGTTGTGAGCGGGTACTCGTTGTACAGCAATGGACTGATCGGTGTGCGCGCACTGGCCATTGCATCTGTTGTGAGCGGGTACGCGTTGTACAGCAACGGACCGATCGGTGTGCACGCACTGGCCATTGCATCTGTTGTGAGCGGGTACGCGTTGTTTCCCGGAATACGCGTTGTACAGCAATGGACCGATCGGTGTGCACGCACTGGCCATTGAATCTGTTGTGAGCGGGTACACGTTGTACAGCAATGGACCGATCGGTGTGCACGCACTGGCCATTGCATCTGTTGTGAGCGGGTACGCGTTGTTTCCCGGAATATGCGTTGTACAGCAATGGACCGATCGGTGTGCACGCACTGGCCATTGAACCTGTTGTGAGTGGGTACACGTTGTACAGCAATGGACCGATCGGTGTGCACGCACTGGCCATTGCATCTGTTGTGAGCGGGTACGCGTTGTACAGCAATGGACCGATCGGTGTGCACGCACTGGCCATTGCATCTGTTGTGAGCGGTGCACGCGTTGTACAGCAATGGACCGATCGGTGTGCACGCACTGGCCATTGCATCTGTTGTGAGCGGGTACGCGTTGTTTCCCGGAATACGCGTTGTACAGCAATGGACCGATCGGTGTGCACGTGCTGGCCAATGAATCTGTTGTGAGCGGGTACGCGTTGTACAGCAATGGACCGATCGGTGTGCACGCACTGGCCATTGCATCTGTTGTGAGCGGGTACGCGTTGTACAGCAATGGACCGATCGGTGTGCACGCACTGGCCATTGCATCTGTTGTGAGCGGGTACGCGTTGTACAGCAATGGACCGATCGGTGTGCACGCACTGGCCATTGCATCTGTTGTGAGCGGGTACGCGTTGTACAGCAATGGACCGATCGGTGTGCACGCACTGGCCATTGCATCTGTTGTGAGCGGGTACGCGTTGTTCAGCAATGGACCGATCGGTGTGCACGCACTGGCCATTGCATCTGTTGTGAGTGGGTACGCGTTGTTTCCCGGAATACGCCTTGTACAGCAATGGACCGATCGGTGTGCACGCACTGGCCATTGCATCTGTTGTGAGCGGGTACGCGTTGTACAGCAATGGACCGATAGGTGCGCACGCATTGGACATTGCATTTGATGTGAGCGTGTACGCGTTGTTTTTTGAAATACGCGTTGTACAGCAATGGTCCAGAGGGTGCGCATGCATTGGCTAGGGCCTGGCATGGCAACGGATGCGTTTTCGAAGCTGTAACAAGTCTTATGCAGTGAATTCAGTTGGCCAGCCACAACAATGTTGCAAATACATGGGTGTCATGAAGTTTAACTTTTGAAGGATGCTGTGGGCGTGTATAAGTGGTGCTAATCCATTGATTGGCCAGATTCAGAAGATGCAAACGACTTGGACCTATCACTTTGGACACATGGGACGGTATCTGCCTCTGCAGCACACATATAATGCTGGCTGTTCCCCTGAGAGCTCACTTGCCTGCACTACATGCTCCAGGACGACATCTGCCACCAACACTGCTGCTGTCTCTGCATCCTCTGGCTACTGCAATGGCACGTACTGTGGAGAGAGCCCCAGCCTTCAGCCTTGAGGAGAACCAGGCCCTGCTGGACAGCCTCCTTCCACAGTACAGCAAGCTGTATGGGAAACCAGGGGAGCAGGTGAGTGTGCTGTCCACTGCCTTACTAATTGTGCATGTTGTCTGACTAGCAAGACTTACAGTGTGCACACCACTGGCTAGCATGCTCACTGAGTAGTTCTCACCCCCAAAGTGTGTAGTTACATGCACTGAACAGGTACAGTGCAGTAACAGTGCATTCCAACAAGGTTTACTTCCCATGCAATGATACCATGTAGTAACTGCTGGCAAACTGTTCATAGCCATCGTTGCACTGCCTGTGTACATCATATGCCCCTGTGATTGAGACATGTATATCCAACTTTGTGATGCACGTATATGTTGCATGTGTAGTAATGGCATTTTCACTTTGTCATCCTCACAGGTTGCTGCCCACCAGAAGCAGGAAATCTGGCTGACCAGCGCCCGGGCAGTAAGATCCGTGGGGGTCTACAAGCGCCGGATCCGCAACTGCCAGAAGAGGTGGCAGGACCTTCGGGGCTGGACCCGGAGGATCGCAAGGGTCCAGCTGAAGCTGTCGCCTCCTCGCAGGAGGGGCGGACACCGGACCCTGACCCCCACATGCTCAGGATCCTGGCGGTGGTCTTCCCTGACCTGGATGGGCAGCTGAAGGCCAGACAGCAGCAAGGAGGGGTGAGTCCATGACTGCACTGTGCACTTTGTCTGACATGCTATGTGCCCTCCTCTGGCCTGGTTAAACTTCCACAGTACATCAGTCTTGTGGTCCAGGACCCATGTCCCTCAATTGTGACATGCCCACTCCTCATCTGATATGCGTATGTGTGGCCCTTACAGTCAGGAAATTGTGTCACTTGGGTACTGTGTCCTTGCATTTTGCTTCGCTCAAGGTGGGGGACAGCATTTGTTCCTGTGACTATGTTGTGGGATTCATGGGTGGGTCAATTGCTTACACAATGCCTAAGTTCTGACATGTAATCTGGGTGTAACTTTGATATGTGGTCCACTTGCTGATCTGAATCACCACATGTCCCTGGGGTATTTGGCACACACCCATGCTGCGGGTGGGAACAATGTTTGGGCCTCAGGAGTATGTATATCAAGTGTGTCACACATGCTTAGCCACCTGCCTACTGTCCAGGGCTCATCCCTCTTTCAGGTGGAGCAGGACAGTCATGCCTACTCCAGGGCATACAATACACTCTGTACTCCCACTCCCCTGTATCAGCTGACATGTTGTGATCAGTGAAATGTTCCCTCAGGTGTCTGCCTCTGTGTCATTGTGCTGTGGCTTCGTTGTCAGGACTACTGGGATGTTTATCGTTTAGGGCTCAGCATGCCATCTGAGATGTGACCATGAGAGACGATACTTCTGTGACTCATAGGTGTTTGATCACTTGACTGTGCACACAGGTGTATGCGACTGTGAACTTTAGGCAGCTGTTTTACATTCACAGCAGACAGTGAGGTGCTCAGGTTCATAGAGTTGTGTTTCATGTCTCCCATATGTCCAATTGGCATGACGTGGCCAAATAAGAGTTCAGATGATGTGGTTTGTGGGGGATGGACATGTGCACTTGTCAGCTGCATAACTTGCATTCCCCATTTCCTAGGATTGTGACACAGTGCAGACTGTTGTTGTCTGGCTGCCCTGCCCATGTGACTGGAGACAGTGATGTATGACTTTGCAGGCATGCCTGTGCCATGGCATTTAACTTCCTAAGAGTAATCCTGCAGGGGAGTGACATGTGCAACATGCACCCCATTGTGGCATTGACTATCCGGACATGGGTGCATCATGGTGTCTGGTGCTGGTATGCATCACATGCATTTCTAATTAGACTCTGGCCATCCCTTTACCCGGACACCTGTACTAACTCAGTGGCAAGAGATGTGATGTGTGCATGTTCACATACTTCACTGTGTTCTCTGCAATGTCCAACAACTGTGTACGTGGTGCATGTGTCCACACTGGGGTATTAACATCCAACAGGCACCAGACAGATGGGTGCAAGGGCAGGAGGGGTTTGAGTGCCATGGTTGACCATCAGACTGACAATTGGCTTCTCCTAATCTGTGTGAGGACTTTTGGCAATGTTCAACTGAGGATGCCAGGGCTTGCTCTGTAATGTGCTGTACTTACTGTGGTGTGTGCGGTCAGTGCAGGTGACTGATGTTTGTCTGTTTCCCTAATTGTTTACAGATACATCCCCGGCCACAGGAGGGGACAGCTCAATGGACCACGAGGAGCTGCAGAGCCAGACTGGGTCAGCAGGCGATGAGTGGTCGGAGGGACCCAGTGGCACGGAGGGCGAGGGGAGCCACACCGAGGAGTCCTCAGCACCATCCACCTCAGCTGAGGACCACAGCAGCTCGGAGGATGACTCCCTTGTGGAGGCGGGTGTCAGCAGCCACCACACCCCAGCTACTATTGCTGTCCCCGCCACCACCACCACCACCACCACCGCCCTCCCATTGGCTCCCATTCCAGAGGTCCGTGGAGGCTCCCGTGTCCGGGAGCGTGTCTCCTTCGTGCCAGGCACCGCACCCCTGCCCCTGTGTCCCCTGCTGCCCTGAGTGAGGAGTCTGTGTACCTACTTCGGCAGCTCCATGTAGGGCAGACAGCAATGCTGAGTGTCCTCCATGCACACACCACTCTGTTGACACAGCTGGTGTCGTTCATGGAGGGCATCTCGACGGGCATGTCTGCCCTACAGAGGAGCAATAGGTCCATGGACTCCTCCCTGATGGCAGCAGTGTCCCTCCTTCAACAGTCCATCACCCCTCCTACCTCTGCCCCATCCACACTTCCTGGCACCCTACCTGTCCCAAGCACATGCACACCTGCACAATCACCCAAACACACAGACATGAGCAGCACAGAAACACACAGAACAAGGGCAAAACGTGCACACAAGCATCCTCAGGGGACTGATACCACACCCACAGGGGATGGGGAACAGACACACACACAGGCATCCACAGTCACTCCGCAGTCCTCAAACTCCTCTCCCTCCAAGACCCCTTCCCTTGCCTCACCTGCAACCCCACCTACAAAGCAGCTCTTCCTCTGTGACCTCGGCCTCTTCCCCTCCGATCCCGCTGATCCAGCATACAGGGGGAAGAGGAAGTCCACCCACACAGAGGGGAGTGCCCCTCGCCCCCGGACACCCTCCCCCAGGCGCAGACAGCCTGAGGCCCCCACCCGCAAGTCCCCCCGGTCCTGGAAGAGCAAGACCCCGCCACCGCCCTGCAGGTCAACCACACAGTCTCCTTCCTCCATCCCTCAGTCACCCACAACACAGGTTCCCCCACCATACCCTGACCCAGGTTCCCCCACCCACAGATACACCATCCCCAAAATGATGCGGCCTTCTCCACCTACCACTTGCTCTTCCAGCCCCACCCCCCCCGCTGCACATGTTTGTGCCACTGGTGTGGAGACCGTGTCCTCCCCCTCTGCCCTGCCCACCTTACCTGAACCCCATTCTACTCCCCCGGAGATGGGCACTGCAGTGGAGTCCACTACCACCCCGTCTGACTTGGGCACTGCAGTGGGGAACCTGTCCACTCCATCTGGCCAGCCCACTGGAGTTGTGCCGGCACCCACACCATCTGACTCATGCCCCCAGTTGTGCCGGCACACACCATGTCAGACAACTCCACTGCAGTTGTCAGTGACTCTCCACCACCAGCCACCCCTTCCCTGCCTCCTTCTGGTGAGCCCTGATCCTGTCCCTGCGGTGCCTGGCCTGACCCCCCGTATGCCCCTCCGAGGGGAGTGTCCCTGGTTATTAGCAGTGCAGGAAAGCAAAGGGTGACATCTGCCACTGTCACCCTGTTTGGACTTCAGTCATGGACTGGCCATTGGCCTTTGGGTTTTGTCTGGACTTTCTTTTTTAATATGACATATGCAGAATAAAGCTCCTTTCAGTTCTCCAGTGGTTTTGCTTCAGATGTACATGATGTTGAGGATGCTAAACATGCCCTTGCTGCAGTGATGGTGATTTTTGCTATCAGGTAAATGAAGTGTTACTGTGCAGGACCCCATGTGGTCCAGGGTGAATGTGTCCTATCCTGGGGTGTAGCCATGTCATCCTTTGCAGCAATATGAGGGTGTCATGTTTTTCATATTTGCCAATGGAATTCCCTACATGTTTTTGCAATATCACATCTGTGGCTTACACCCCTGCACATCAGATGTGCTTGCCATTGTTCAATTTGTCTATTTCCCTGACCGTGTGACCATCTCCACTGAACATGCAAGTTTGGGCATCAGTGGGGAAGGACTCATCTGTGGTATCAGTGCAACTTGCTATACATGTGTATTTGATCGGTGCAGATGATTTTGGTGACACTGCCATGACCAGGCTGATGTGACGAGAGCCTTCATTTTGTGCTAATTGTTGACTGAGTGACCAAGTGTTCTGCTGACATGATTGAGCCCTGCAGAGACAACGTATGGCACAGCTTTCCTTACACAGGAGTGGAGTCCCCTCATGGCAGTGTGTAATTCCGTGACATTGCCTGAGCCCAACGTGTGTGTTGTGTGAGCATGTCTGTGTGTGTTCACTTCCATTTTGCTACTCAGGCTGGGGTCCCTAGTGATGTTCCTGTTTGTGATGCTTGCTGAGTTGAGCAATGTTCCCCCCAAATCTTCGCCCTGGGTTCTCTGTGATGTGGGTGCATGGCACATTACTGGTGATCAGGGTGTCATCCATAGGTGTGTTTGCTGTCAGGGCTGAGTTTGTGGGCAAACGCAGATGAGACACAGTCAGGATTCCCCTTGGCACTTGTTGGTTACACAAGTCATGTAATTTACATTTTGTGTTACCTTTCAGTGATTGTGACACATTGTGTGTGTGACTGCTGCCACTCCTCAGGGTCAGAGCTGCAATGTTGGAAGTTGTCTATGTGTGCTCTTGGTGGGTGACCTTGGCTTCTTCATTGGTGTGTGACTGTGGCCGGGATCCCATTGGTTGGCGTGGATTTGACGTCATGCCCATGTACAGCGTACTGTGCAGTGTGTCAGACATTCACAAGTTTTGTTGACTGGCCATGTGTGATGGGTATCTCCACCTTAGTTCCCCCCACCACCCCTGGGATTGTCATGGGTGCATGTGCAATGTCACCAGTCCATGTGAGCTTCACTGCTGCACATTGGTGGAGGTCAAGGTGTGTGGTGTTGAGTGTGTGCAAATGAGAGTTGTTGCACGGCTAGACCCCTACCTCCATGTTGGCCTTGGCTGACAGGCCGTGCTGATTGATTTGTGCTTGTGTAGGTGTGATGGTAGTTAGTTGCTCAGGACACATGACTGTGGTTCACAGTGTGTACGACATCTACCTTTGTCATCACAGTGGGATTATCATGCAGGCCAGTGTCACCACAATGTGGGGTCCCTGGGGGTAGTGCTGTGGTGGGTCTGTCTCTTGCTGTGTTAGTTGCTGCTCCTACAAGCTTGTGTGACATGTGTAATTTGGGCTCCCTCTCATCTAACAATGCCTGATTGCCCACATAGGGGAATCCGATCCATGAGTTACTTTTGTGTGGCACTGTATTGACATCTGTGTAATAGGGATTCAGGCCTCCTCATGTGTTGTGTGGTTGCATGGGGACACTGGCACACCCCCATCACCTGTTGTGTTTGATATGCAGTGTGAGTCTGCCTGTTTGTGTTTGTGCATTTGCACCACTGCATTGGCATTTCTTTAGTGTGCCATTGGCTGTATGTTGTTTGGTGGGTTTCCCCTGCTGTCCCTGGGACTCCTAGGTCATCAGTCAGCACAATGATCATGGTTAGTATGTCCTATTGCTGCCATGGAATGGTATTTGTTCACCTGACATCTACAGTCTCCACAGGATATCTACATTTGTGTGTCCATTGGTGCTGATGTGTGGGTCTGCATTATGATGGTCACTTCTGTCATTGTATAATTCGTGAAAGTTGACAATGTGAGCCCCCATGGGTGATGTTTGTCTGCACATGGCCAAAGCGATGTTTCATTGGCACTGCACTGTTTGCCTCACCCAATTTATGTTGCTATGGGACACAAGCACTACTATGCCACTGATGTGTTTGTTGTTGTGTGACCAGGAATCATCCATGCAGTTTGGCATTTGCAGCTTTTCACATGACAACACTTACATTTTGGTCACTGTGGTGATGGGGCTTTAGACCCCATTGCCACAATGTTCAAAATGTGCTTCAGCTATGGACCCCACACTTACATTTTGGTCACTGTGGTGATGGGGTGTTAGACCCCATTGCCACAATATTCAAAATGTGCTTCAGCTATGGACCCCACACTTACCTTTTGGTCACTGTGATGATGGGGTGTTAGACCCCATTGCCACAATGTTCAAAATGTGCTTCAGCTATGGACCCCACACTTACATTTTGGTCACTGTGGTGATGGGGTGTTAGACCCCATTGCCACAATGTTCAAAATGTGCTTCAGCTATGGACCCCACACTTACATTTTGGTCACTGTGGTGATGGGGTGTTAGACCCCATTGCCACAGTGGTCATGGTCTGCTTGCATTGTGGAGGCCACACACATTTATGTGTGACACATGTGATAGGGGGTCACATTGTATGTTCAATGTCATGTTCAGTGTTGTAGGCATTTGACACAGACTACACACACTTGTCATGGTGTTGGGGGGGATGTATTTTTCAGACATTCCTTATGTTGGAGTATGCTGGTTGTGTCATGCATTACCCGTCCTATGAGTAGGGGTTGTGTGGGTGGTAGGCATCCAGGCCCCCATGAGTAGGGATGGTGGTGGTGGTAGGCATCCATCCCCCTATGAGTGGGGATGGTAGTAGTGACAGGCATCCAGGCCCCCATGAGTAGGGGTGGTGGTAGTGGTAGGCATCCATCCCCCTATGAGTGGGGATGGTAGTAGTGACAGGCATCCAGGCCCCCATGAGTAGGGGTGGTGGTAGTGGAAGGCATCCATCCCCCTATGAGTGGGGATGGTAGTAGTGACAGGCATCCAGGCCCCCTGAGTAGGGGTGGTGGTAGTGGTAGGCATCCATCCCCCTATGAGTGGGGATGGTAGTAGTGGCAGGCATCCATCCCCCTATGGGTGGGGAGGGTAGTAGTGACAGGCATCCAGGCCCCCTGAGTAGGGGTGGTGGTAGTGGTAGGCATCCATCCCCCTATGGGTGTGTATGGCATTGGTGATAGCCATCCCGCCCCTATGGTTCTGCTGTTGCTAGTGTACGTCATTTGTGCATCCCTATGTGTGTGTGACATATTTCGGGTACGTGTCGTTTGTTTGTGTTGTGGGTGTTTGACTTACCGTCTGCGCCGTACGCGTCCGTACCAGTCCCGGTAATAGATGTAGAGTATTGGTAGGACCTGCGCAATGGGATTCATGGTTGGGTCGTCTCGTTCGGGTTTCTCGTGGCTTCGACTCGTACTTGTCGCTGGCTTGTCTGTCTCGTCGCCGTGGATCGTCTTGTGGCGCGAATCGGAGCTTATGTACAGCTCTCCCGGATGCTCAAACGTGCCGGACGTAGCGACGGGTTCGGCGCGTACGGAAGGCGCATCGTACTAGTCCGGCCGGAAGGTGCTGTGTATTTGCTTCCGTGCGACTCGAATCGGCGTTTACGGATCCGGCTCGGGCGGGGAACAGGAGCTGAAATGGGTAAGTACGGCTCGCTCGGAATCTGGGCTGTTGTGCGCATCGTACTTGTTCGTTCGGACGAGTGTTCGAATCGGTCGGGAAACACGCGTTCGGCTTGTAATTTTTCCGGACGAATACTGTTAGGTGCACTTCCGGCCGAGATCGGAATCGACCCCTTAGTCTCTCCATGGTTTCTCCTTCTGTCGCTCTCTGACCTGCGGCTTCCGGACATGCCCCCTTACGTTCTGACATCTGGTCCTTGTGATCGGATGTTCTATAGCAACTAGAATGCTGCCTTCAACAGCAGCCGGGCAATCTGTGTCAGTTGTTTTGAAACCTCAGGCCATGTTACCAAGCCCAGGGTTACACTTACATGATCTGGAGACTCCTGTCTCATAACGGTTCAAGATACCACTTTATATTAGTTTTCATACAGTCCAGGAGTGATATTTATGACCAAAGAACAATTACCCTAAACCTGTATTTCTGCTGCAGCTGCTTTCAAAATTTATAAAATGCACTACACCCAATTTCTTGTCTGTGGTCACTCTATATTCATCTGATACCCCATTCTCAGGAGACCCACAGAAACAAAGTTGGGGATCAAGCCCTGCCAAAGATATGTTTCTGCATATGGCATTGTGAGAAATTAGTTGTTGGTTTAAGGGGGGGATGGTTGACCCCTGTTCAAGCAACATCCAGAATCCAAATCAGGGTGAACCACAAAAGTCACTAAATCAACATGTGCTTAACATTCTGGTAGTTTGGCACAAAAGCAGCTGGGTGTAACTTAGGGTTGTATGTGATTTCATAGAAAACGTATATATGATGATACGACGCAAACCATTACAACGCATGCTTTTACAACGCGTTTTTTACATCGCAACTACTATTACATCGCATAATTTTATAACGCATACCATTACAATGCATGTTCATAGGAATACACTAAAACTACCATTACAACGCAATCTATTACAATGCATACTAATACTACGCATACTATTACTACTAACCCTGGGCGGGTAACTCCACTCCGCCAGCGGAGTTTGTGGAGATTTGCATACCCCGCGCTCCGTGGCGAACGTGGAGGTAGGCAAAATTCTGCCTCCGTGGCGGAGCGGAGTTAGCCATTCCCTCCCCCCTCCCAAATGCTTTAAAATGATAAAAAAGAAGGCACTTACCTGTGTTTCTGCCGCCTACCCTGCCTGGCCGCTCTCCTTCCTGCTCCTCGCCGCCTCGCGTCCATTTCTTCATTGAAAAAAACACTACGTTGTATGTCTTGCGTGTGGAGGAGGGAGCGGGGAGGGAGCGGAGTGATGCGTAGCTCCACTGAGTTTTTTTCAAACTCCGTGGAGCTACGCGTAGAGGCACTACGCCAGCTCCGCCCACCCTTAGCTTAATTACTACGCATATTTAAAAAAAAATATATATTTTCCTTGTTTAAAAAAAAAAAAAGTATAACTAACCCCTGGAGCGGGATGCATGGGAAATAGGGGTTTAGGGTGGGGGAGTGTATTAATACTTGGGTATTAAAAAAATAAACGGGTATTAAATGTAATACTCGTGTACTTTAGAATGTCCCGATCCTATTTCATACCCGTTTATCAATATCAAAATTTAAACGAAAGTTTAAAAAAAAGAATAATTAATTTTTACATCGTACCAACAGTGAGAAAGCGAGATTTTAAAGCCACCATTTTTAACAAGGCAAAAACGAAAGTCCGTCAACTATTTTTATGAATGCCCCTTAACCTGCAACTCGCCAAAATGGCTGACATTTCACGAATAAATGTTTTAGCGAACATTTTTAAACATAACAAATTAATTATACTTTTTGTCAGCTTCGAAATCAGGCTGATAAACTGTTTTCAAAACATATTTTCTTTTAAATTATCGTTTACCATCAAAAAACGTATAAAAGCTGCGTCCACCATTTTGAGCACAATGGTAAACTGACTTCCATGGTGACCACACGCATTTTTCAAGCCAGAAAAGAATCGAGCATTTGATAAGCCAAACAGTGCCATCTACATACAGAAGTAAGTGTACAATTTAAGTATTTAAGGAACACAATATTAACACATAATTCAGAAATACTAACAAGTATTTACTAAAAATATATTACAGTGTTTGCTGAATTTCAAAACCAGCAAGAAATTAAAAAGAGATACTACCCAGCAAATAAAACCCTTACTCCGTAAGTAACAATTTTTTTTTAATTTTATAAGAAATAAATTAAAGTAGCCTTTTTAAAATAATATATATTCAAATTAATTTAATTTTTTTTTGCAAAACAACAGCTGGGAAAAAAGTGTTAAAGACATAATCTGTGTGCTTGCCTCAGAGACAGAGCTAGATAGTGGTGGGGGCAAATTTACTATTCCTACTCCGACCTGTGCTGACCTCAGGGAAAGTGTTGGATGGTGGTGGGGTGCAAAATTACGAATCCTACTCCGAACTGAGTTTGCCACAGGGAAAGTTTTGGATGGTGGTGGGAGCACATTTACTATTCCAACTCCGACAGGTGCATGCCTCAGGGAAAGAGCTGGATAGTGGTGGGGAGCAAATTTACTATTCCTACTCCGACCTGTGCCGGCCTCAGGGAAAGTGTTGGATGGTGGTGAGGGCAAATTTACTATTCCAACTCCAAAAGGTGTTTGCCTCAGAGAAAGAGCTGAATGGTGGTGGGTAAATTTACTATTCCTACTCCGACCTGTGTTTGCCTCAGGGAAAGTGTGGGATGGTGGTGGGGGCAAATTTACTATTGCTACTCTGACCTGTGCTGGCCTCAGGGCAAGTGATGGATGGTGGTGAGGGCAGATTTACTATTCCAACTCCAAAAGGTGTTTGCCTCATGGAAAGAGCTGGATGGTGGTGGAGGCAAATTTACTATTCCTACTCTGACCTGTGTTTGCCTCAGGGAAAGTGTGGGATGGTGGTGGGGGCAAATTTACTATTTCTACTCCGACCTGTGCTGGCCTCAGGGCAAGTGTTGGATGGTGGTGAGGGCAAATTTACTATTCCAACTTCGAAAGGTGTTTGCCTCAGGGAAAGAGCTGGATGGTGGTGGGGCAAATTTACTATTCCTACTCCGACCTGTGTTTGCCTCAAGGAAAGTATAGGATGGTGGTGGGGGAAAATTTACTGTTCCTACTCCGACCTGTGCTGGCCTCAGGGAAAGAGCTGGATAGTGGAGTGGGGCAAATTTACTATTCCTACTCCGACCTGGGCTGGCCTTAGAGAAAGTGTTGGATGGGGTGAGGGCAAAGTTGCAGTACCCAAATTAAAGGTGATAATTGCTAAAACAGTTTTATTAGCATGTTTATGTCAAATATGTGAAATGCAAACAATAAAAAAAAATTTAAACAGTACATTTTCTCTACAAAATAAAGGATAAACAACACCAACAAAGGAGGACACACCCTCCAGCCAAAAATAACAACATGCCACAATTTTCCAAGAAAACAAACAAGAAAGCAAGGTAAACATTTTCTCAATTTTTTTTATCATTTGCAGGTTACAAGTGCACAAGCATTTCTGTGTGGTGTATACTTAATTTTGCATCACAACTATAAAAATCACTTACAAAACAAAAATGTCTTTTAATCATATTTAAAAATTAAAATCTATTTTTTTGCAGGCTATTTGGAAAACCAAATATTCTTAAAAGAATCCAGGAAACACCCGAAAGCCACAAATTAAATAAAGGACAATCCCTCAGAAGTAAACCATCGTTACAAGGTAAAGTTTTAGCCAAATTTATTCATAAATAACGTTTGAAGTTCTCCAAAAAAGTAAATCTCACAAACCAACGCAAAATGTCAAAACAAAAAGCTAGCAAAACTTTAAAGTGCACAAGCATGAAAACCACTAATCTTTTAAATTGCAGGATCATAGTAAATCTTTAAAAAACCGTATAATAATTCTTAATTATTAATCTCTTTTTTCAGAACCAATAAAACAAGGAAAAGGCCCAAATTGAACAACAGCCTCGTAACTAAAATCCAAGCACCAAGGACAACTGAACTTTCTCAATTTACAAAAGAAAACCCTCAGAAAGGTAAGCTTTGCAAATAACTCTCTTGTAGATTCTAACTTCACCTTCATTCATTTGTAGGTAAAAAAATGAAGCAAACTATTCAAAACCAACTTCAACAAGGAAAAACATGTCATTTTTTTGTAGGAAAACAACACCTCAAAAAAATTCAACCATATTTTTCTCTTTTTCAATATTTTTCAGATAATGGCATCCAGTAAACAAGCCAATTACATCAAGTCCAGCAGAGGAAACAGACTATTAAGTCATAGTGGGTACGTTTATTGTAAGGAGAAATTAACTGAGCCCAGGCAATATTACTCATCCCATTGCACAGGCAGAGCTATTACTCTTGGTGACTCTGTTGAAAGAACCATAGAGCATAACCACTCTGCCTCTGCAATGGAGATTGAGGTTCTTGAAAATATCAATGAAATTAAAGCACTAGCATCCACCTCCAATGAACCCTGTGGCTTAGTTTTGAGGGAGGTTTCACAAGACATTCTATCACATGTAGCAAGTTATATGCTCACAACCCCCAACCTATGCAGAATTATTCAGCGTAAAAAACATGCAAGTAGCCCCCTACGAGTAACACCCCAAACCTTTTCTGACATTAACATCCCACCTGAACGTTCTGTAACTGTTACTTATGAACCCTTTCTTTTACATGACAACAAAAGCCCTCTTAAAAGAATACTAATCTTTAGCACACCCCATAATCTTGTTAAGTTGGAGAGTATTGATATTTGGATGATGGATGGGATGTTTAAATCCACACACCATCCATTCATCCAAATATACACTATTCATACCTACATTAATCAAACAGTAGTGCCCTTATTGTACAGTTTACTCCCTGATAAACAATTCTCAACATATACTGATTTTTGTCAGTGATAGAAGCTAAAACCCTGAACAAAAGTCCTAGAAAAGGGTTAATTGACTTTGAATTACCTATGATTAACCCAATTACCAAATTGTACACGGATACCCAAATTCAAGGATGTTTTTTTCACTTTTCACAGGCATATTGGTGAAAAATTAAAAAAACATCCTTAGTTGAGGATTATATATCAGACAGCAAACTGCAATTTGAATTAAAAAAAACTAACTGCACTTTGTTTTGTTCCTCCAGACAGTGTAGAGGAATACTACTCATCTATTACTGAATCTGAATACTTTACTGCAAACGGGAACAAATTGGCACCCCTTTTAAATTACTTTAAGACACATAGAGGCCGATTACAATGGCGGTCGGTGTCAGTACCGCGGTGCCGGCGGTGCGGAAAAATGCCTTTTACCGCCCGCCAGCAGCGGTCCTCACGGCCGCCATATTATGAAGGGCAAATATGCCCCATTTCCCGACCTCCGCGGTGCAACGCCGACCGCCATGAAATTGCGCCTGCCACCGCGCCGGTGGTAGCCAATGGAGACTCACCGCCGTGCGGAATGACGTCCCGTCCGCTCAACAAATTAGGATGCGCCAAACAACCAGTCGAACCGCAGGGGAGAAACCGCCCTTCCAGACACGGCGGAATCTCGACAGCGGAGCGTGAAACGAGACTTCCGGAGCCCTCCACCCGGAGCCGAACGCCATGGATCCAGCACTACACGTCCTCCCGGTGCTGTACGTGATACATCACCAGGTCAACATCGCCCGCCGCGAACGCCGCCGCAGGTACGTAAAAAAAACACAATACAACACAAAACAGAACACAAATTCCACGGGCTGAAACAGGGCACCTGGCCACACCAGACACACTGGTGTGGACAGGAACACATCCATCAGTGTACCCACACATGTCTCATCTGGCACCAATTCACACCCTGCATCAAGCCCACCAAATTACCGCGAACATAATGTAATGTGTTGCTGACGACACCGCAGCGGTGAGTATGCGGGAAATCCATCGCACAAAGCAGAATGCATGTACAGCAACGGTCAGGCCAGAAAGACCACAGGCCACCACCACCACCCACCACCCACAGCTCCGCCGCACACAGCAAGAAACATGCCAATCCCCCCTGTGCACCCCCATGTCCAACACCAAGCGAGCTAAATCCACACCCAGCAGCACACAACTAACACCTAGGGAGACAGACACAGCAGCATTGGGTGTAGATTAACACACAGCACAGAGGCACAGGACCAGGGCAACACACACACACACCACAACACCACATACATGGCAAGAAAGCTGAATACAAGCACAAAATTAACATCCACACACACAAGGAACATACAGACTACTGGACACACACCCTGCCAACTCACACAGACATACCCCACACCGACACACAGCCACATACACAGACTACATGCCACCAGCAATGGAGCACAACATAGAGGAAAGCAAAAATGATGTGCACACAAATGGGAGGGCAAGGAGACAACCAACAACCAGGTGAACAGACACATGCAGGACAAGGAACCTAGAACAACATCCACACCCCATCCAAGCACATGGCTGGCACAGTGAGTGAAGTCAAACAACAGTCACCTCAGTGCAACAACTCAGGGAGACAGCAAGGTAACCCATGTATAGGGACAGGGATGAAAGGAAGGACCTCAAGTCAAACAGTGAACAGCAAGTACACATGAGTATGCCAGCACCACAACACACAGGGCACATTGGCACATTCAATGACTGTCAAACACAAGTAGGAGTCCCCAAACATACCCCCTCATATCTGCAGCACACAACCCCAATGCCAGACACACAGAAGGGCCTACATAATGTCCAGACAAGATACAGACAAACAATCAAACCCCCTGGGGGCATCCACAAACATCACACACACACAGGGATTTCAGTACCAACGTCTGCACCAAAACAAAAATGGCAAACACAATTCAAAACAGAAACACATACAGAACCACAAAAATAACACACATCACCTGTGCAGCCAAACTAGGGGAAGGCAATGGGAGCACACACACAACAGGAGTGCACCACCTCATCAGTCAGGAAAAATGCATAGGCTACATACCACAACACAGACAAGAAGTGCACCATCACAGAACAACACAGACACATCAAACACACAACAGATGCACAACACCACAAAGCACATAGCAAACACAGCAGTACATCAGGGGATGTACACTAGGACAGCACAAGGCAACATACACCCACAGCACTGAATGCACAACAAGCAGTGTGTGCACACAAACACACAACAGTCCCACACAGCCATGAGTCACACGCCATTAACACACACATCAACACACACGACAAAGCCACAACCAACACACCGTACAACCCTTGACCACCCAAATGCACACCTTGTAAGTAACCGTTGTGACTAGGATGACTGCCCATCACAACATGACTACACATCTACACTGCTAGGCATACATGAAAGCAAGAACGCACATACATGTTGAGCCTGGTCAGCCTGCATTCCCGTGTATATGACCCCTCTATGTGTTTGCAGTGCCCACATACCAGGATGCAGTAAAACATAGCCAACAGCAACAAGGAAGGAACATGAGTCTGGTATGTCACCGAAAACAACATCACTGACCCCACAAGTATCCGAGCCATGAAGAACTGAAGTCCCCGTCACCCCTGTAAAAAAATGATAAGTTAAACAAGCCAGTGGCACAGTTGAAGTGGCACACAGAGCATGTGGCCCAGTAAATGTTAGACATATAGGAAAAGCCTTATTCAGTAAGGACAATGACACAACTGACAACATGAGCAACTGTTTTTATTCACAAATAGCACTGATAGGCAACAATATCAGACAAGACCAAGGCACAAGATGCAGAGCCTGAACATGAGAAGCTGCACAGGCAGGGGGCAAACTGCAAGGCCAGTGGCCAGTCCAAGGTGCTGACAGAGTCAATGAGAAGCTGCACAGGCAGGGGGCAAACTGCAAGGCCAGTGGCCAGTCCAAGGTGCTGACAGAGTCAATGAGAAGCTGCACAGGCAGGGGGCAAACTGCAAGGCCAGTGGCCAGTCCAAGGTGCTGACAGAGTCAATGAGAAGCTGCACAGGCAGGGGGCAAACTGCAAGGCCAGTGGCCACTCCAAGGTGCTGACAAAGTCAATGAGAAGCTGCACAGGGAATGTGTGTCACCAAACTCCACCATGGTCAGCAACACAGTCTGGTGTGTCACGATGGGCAGCACAGGTACCGGTGTGGGAGAGATAGGTCTGTGACGTTGATCAACATTCATACTTGGCTGTCAGTCTGACTGGGAGCTGACTGTGTGTTGGGCACTGTTGGACCACTTGACTGGGGAGTGAGACGCCCAGCTGAGGAAGAGCTATCAGTGGCCTCGGACGCTGGAGGGCTACTTGGACCAAGTGGTGTAGTGGCACGTGGAGGTGGACTCAGGCCGACGTGGGACACAGTGTGGGAGGGAGATAGTGGAGGGGTGCCTTTCCACTTCTTGGGGATTCTAAATGGCTTGCCTGTCTTGGTATCAATGGGAAGTGGTGTGGACACAAACGGCACACTCATCACCAAGGCTGCCGCAGGTGCACACGCTGGACCTCCCTCTGGGGATGTGCTGGATCCAGAAGGACGCTTAGCCTGGCATTGCCTCTGCCCCTCCATCCCCTCTTTACCCTGTGTGCCCCCTACAGTGCCCTCCTGTCCCTGCTTCACTGGACTTGGAATGGGAGTAGAGGTAGTTGGTGAAACAGCCTTGGATACCTTACTATGTGTAGCCTTGCCAGGCCCCACCTTCACAGTGGGCATGGAGAGTGTCTGCATGCCTTTGCGAGACATTTTTGGGACCACAGAGTCTGTGGCCGGGGATTGCTCTGAGGCTTGTGACCCTGAGTACTTCCTCCTTGAATCATGTGCCTTTGCAACGCCTGACGGGCTCTTCCCTTTGCGCTCTGGGGTTGTTTTTTTCTTCGTAGGGGAAGGTGTCTGTGACCTTGACCGCTTGGGCTGCTGCTGCTGTGTGCTACGTGTGCAGTATCGTGACGTTGAGGTGTGTGAAGCGTGGTCACCGTCGTCAGACGTCGCCACTGGCATGGGGGTGGACAAAGGGACTGGAATTGGACTACGAGATTGAGCCAG
Source organism: Calotriton arnoldi (assembly GCA_963921515.1). Lineage (NCBI taxonomy): Eukaryota > Metazoa > Chordata > Amphibia > Caudata > Salamandridae > Calotriton > Calotriton arnoldi. The sequence goes on along the minus strand of CAWUFW010005888.1, from coordinate 106,310 downwards.
TTGAAATGCAGCCGCCATTGTGGAGGACATTGTCTGGACAGTGCGGTGCAGCCCACCCACGTCTGAATGTATGCCCTCCATGAAAGCTAACACCTGTGCCAATTTGCGGTCGTGGTCTGACAATGCATTGAGGAGCCCTGTCTGCCCCACACACAGCTGGCGCATAAGGTCCACACACTCTGCACTGATGGCAGCAGGGGGCACAGGGGCAGGGGCAGCGGTGCCTGGAATGAAGGACACTCTTCCCTCTTTGTGGTGCGAACACGGGCAGCAACAGAGGAAGTGGCTGGGAGGGTGGGCACTGCACGCTGTGTGCTGGAAGATGTAGCAGACTCTCCGTTCCCTGTGTCCTCCAAGATGTCTGCACCACCGCCGTCATCAGATGATGTTGAAGTTTGCGTCTCGGGCTGTGATTCCTCCAGCATACTCCTATCCCCCTCCGAGGCGCTGGTCACATCTGTGTCACTGGGATCCTGTGCAGCTGTTGTGCTTGTTTCACCACCACTGGTGTCCGTCCCCTGTCCCTCCGTGCCCACGGGAGATGCTGCATAACAGAGAGACATGTAGGGTCAGCAAAGTGACAGCAACAGGACAAACATATTCAAGCAAAGCAACACTGAGGATGACAAAGTCTACATGTTGCAGGCCACCCGTGCATTCTCACCATGCAGACACACTTCACTACCTCAAACAGTGCGTACAAACATCTAAACACGGCATAGCTGAGCCATGTGATGGGCAGACAGCACAACATCATGCATGTTGGGGCGTACAAACACTAACACCAATGGACCAGGCCTGCAGCACACCACCCACAATGCCATTGAAATTCCCAGGATTGGAAAAACATCAGTAAGTGCATGTATGTAAAATCCGTGACTGCCACACCCAGCACAGGGGCCACTTACAACCCACTGCATCACAGTAACCACATCACGTACACCAGCGCAGGTACAGGCTTGGTACACATGCAGCCACTCACAGACAAAATCAACCTTCACAGAATACTCACCCCTAGCTTACTGTTGATGCTCCTTCAAACGTGCGTCCAGCTCAGGCTGTGTCACAGCCAAGATGCGGCACATCAGTGGTGTCAAGCTGCGTCATGACAACCTGCCACTGCGAGGGAGTATCCCCAGTGTCATCTCGGCAACGTTCTTTGCCAGTCGTGATATGTCGTCCCACCTCTTGTGGCAGTGGGTGCGCCGGCGGTTTGACACTCCCAGAGCCCACACCTTGGTTGCAATGGACCTCCACATGGCCTTATGCTGGTGTACCTTGAGCTGCAGGTGTGGGAGACAAGAGGGGGAAAACATCAGTGACACACTCTCATGGTAAAACCTCTCTCTCTGAACAGTGGCATGACACAGACTCATCCCAACACGGCAGATATGTCCCGCAGATACACTACGACATCTCACAGGGTACATCGTCATGTGTGAAGTCCACGTCAATGCATGCATGTTTGAGGCGGGACACTGTATCCGCACATCTCACATACAAGCTGGATGCTAGCACAGAAAGCCATGTGTAATGTGCCCACATCTACTGGCTATTACCAGGTAGAGCAAGACATATGTCACAGTGCAACATGTGTATGGGGTGAGAGTCACTGTGTCCACCACTGCGCACGCCTAAACGACCTTGCTCTGTGAATAGCTCACTGTGTCATGTTTGTAGCATTGAGGGACATGATCTCACATAACCACTGACTGAACAGAGGGCCAGTCATGTGCAGTCCACATGGCAGACATGGGTCATTGATGTACACTCATGCCAACCACACACGTATCACACTCTGTACAGTCAGTGATGTGTCCTTGTCACATTGGGCGTGGACAGTCCATGCCAGGTAGCAACACAGAGATGGACAACGAGGAGCCACACAAACAGTCAAATGAACAATAACTGTCCCGAAACATGCATCACCAGATAGCTGTCACACCATATGGATGTGTACACAACACATGTCCATCCACCCTTCATGTCCATGCATTTAATGTGTGGGTTGCATACACCCCCTTAACAACTAGGAAACAGCATGTCAGCCAGTGCATTACACAACCCCACACTCTCAGGCACATACACCATCTGATCGACTACATGTGTGCCCCCCTTGCACTCACACCCCCACTGTTGGAGACTTACCACAACATTTGGGCCACCATATAGCCGTGGGTACTGTGTCAGCACCTCGTCCACCAGGACATCCAGCTCCTCGCTTGTAAATGGACTGGCACGGACCTTCTCCGTCCTAGCCATCACTGTGGACATGAGACATCAGCGGCGGCAGTGGGCCCCAGGCAGCAGTCCCTGGAGGTAGCAGCAGGTGAGGGGTCCCAGGCAGCAGTCCCTGGAGGCAGCAGCAGGTGAGGGGTCCCAGGCAGCAGTCCCTGGAGGCAGCAGCAGGTGAGGGGTGTCAGGCAGCAGTCCCTGGAGGCAGCAGCAGGTGAGGGGTCCCAGGCAGCAGGCTCTGTGAGCAGTGGAAATGTGGTGCTCCCTTCCACACATATATAGGGCCCTGGACTCGTTTCAGTGGTCATAGTCTTCTGCCATTGGTGTTCCAGGTCAGCCTTCTTCAAAAGCATCCAATGACCGCATCCACGGGGGCGGAGCACGCCTACCGCGATTTTTGAATCTGCATCATGCCACCGTGATAGCGGTCCCCATTGGCTGCAAGGGCATGGTTCATGGCGGTGACACACCGCGGGGTCCTGGCTGGCGCTACCGCGGTGGTGCATCTTACAAATGCATCCTATCTCCGCATCCGCTGGGGGCGGAGCACGCCTACCGCGATTTTTGAATCTGCATCATGCCACCGCGATAGCGGTCCCCATTGGCTGCAAGGGCATGGTTCATGGCGGTGACACACCGCGGGGTCCTGGCCGGCGCTACCGCGGTGGTGCATCTTACAAATGCATCCTATCTCCGCATCCGCTGGAACGGAGCACGCCTACCGCGATTTTTGAATCTGCATCATGCCACCACGATAGCGGTCCCCATTGGCTGCAAGGGCATGGTTCATGGCGGTGACACACCGCGGGGTCCTGGCCGGCGCTACCGCTGTTTGATTGCCATAGAGTGACATGGGTGACCGGGATGTGGCTGGTGGAGCATGACAAACGCCATCTGCAGCTATGTAGAGGGCCATCACTAACACCAATGTGTCATGTGCAGCACATGAAACACTTGCGTCAGTGGTGGGCATCGACAAAGGTTCAAATGGTGGTTGGCATGCTCCGCCACCCAATTCACGGACAGTATGTGCGTCCGCTATGGGGAATATGCAGCATCACATCGTACACTCTGTGCGTCATTGTGTTTATGGGGCACGTTTAAGGCACCTACGGACAGTTCTTGTGTGTGGATAAATGGTCATTACTGTACTACGCACAGTGGATACGTACAGTGGCACATGGCACTGGATAACATTGATATGGTCTCCTGTCACAAATGTCAGCCAATGTGTAACGTCTCACACCAAATGGAACACTGTACTCCATTATGTTGAGCAATATTTACACACAATGTCGTATCTGCCACCCATGCTGACCACTATCTCACACCTGAGCCCATGTGTTACACTGAAAACCCAGATGAACTCATTTATTCAGCATGACTGTCATCATTGGAAACATATGTCACCCTGTTGTGTTATTGCTAAGACCAATTACATGCCGCATGTAATGTCTTTGTACACACTGGCAACTCCTGCAGTGTATGTCCACATGTACAGGGGGGGCTCGACCTGCTAAAGGATGACGAGTACTTCAGCACCACACCTGGCATCCGTTGCATTATTATTGTTTGTCACTTGGGTAGACGGCCAGAGCAGATGTCTTTGCTACATGTCTGCCACCTGTAACCACAGGGACCTATGTGGTAGTGTCAGGTCTGTGCTCATGTTGTTTGGACTGTTGTATGTGAATCAGTGACATGTACATTTCAACAATGGTGCTTAGCTAAACTATGTTTTTGAGTGTTGTACTGTGTTCCGGTGCTACTCACCTGCCACCAGTGCATGTCCATTGTTCACATCAGGAATGTTGCGTTGGCAGATGGACTGCATGCACGGTTGTGGATTGTGCTAACTGTATGGAATATAGTATGCGACATTTGTCCACAGGCTATGGGTGTCCAGTATTGCCTGTGCAATGTGTGTGCACTGATTAGCGGGAATTGTCTGCAATGTTGGATGGTCAGCACAAGTGGCACACGTGTGCAGTGTGTTGCCACCAACACTAGTGTATGTGCATGCTATGGGGTGCTAGCCATCCTTGCTCACCATCTATTCCAGCACTGTGTGGGTGGATCACATCTGCTGGTGTATCAGGATGGAGTGGGCACCCAAGACAGGTGAGATGTACCTTGATTGTTGTGCCTGTGACACTCATCCAACTCCGACATTTGGTCAAAGTGAGGTACCAGTGTCCCACTACTCATGCACAGCCAGCATGTTTGTTAGATGTGGGATATTGATTGTATGCTGTGTTGGGCCTGACAGCCTGTGTGGAATGAGGGTCAGGATGCATGTCCTTTGGGACATGTGGTGTAAAATTACATCCACTGGTGTCAGGTGTCTGAGCCAGTTGTCCATATGTAATGCATACAGTCTGTTCATTCGTAGACTTGTTGGCATACTGGCTTGGCATTGTCCATGTAGTGTTGTATGTTTGTGTTGTGGCACTGTTGTGTCTTGAAACAGCGGGATGTGTATCACCATGGTGTGTGTTGTGGTGCACATGTCGTGTCCTTGGGCAGTCCCTCCTTGATGCTGCATGTAAATGTCCAAAATGGGGGAAGATTAAGGGTGCATACAGGCCCTGCTGATCACGTCCCTCATCTATTGTTAATGTGTGCCACATTGGCTATCTGTGTGCTTGTAGAGAGTATTGGGCAGTGGGGTAATGGTGGCCTGTTACAGTGGTACACATACTCTGCACAGGCGTAACATCATCTGTCACTGTCCGACTTTGTATTCAAGTCAGCAGCAGATATGGCCTGTGTACTGATGACATTGGCACATGTATGGGTTTGGGATGTGAATGTCATTGAATTTGAGTGTGTTCGAAGTGGCACTGAGTACAAAGACAATCCCAATGATCTATCCACATTGTGTTGTTGATGTGTCCCCTGCAATTATTGGCCAAGGAGGTGTGGCAGGTACAGCAGCAACGTGGAAGCCAGCAGTGTCTCTGCTTCACACATGTCCTGTGTCATGTACACCCAAGGCTGAGTCCACCTCAGCTCGATATGTGACTCTTGGCATTCACATAGACAGTTTTCGTATTGTGTCTACTGACTGTGCAAATCCAAGACAGTTGTACAATTAATCTGTCTCATGTTGGGACAACACTGAATTGCACTGTGTGCTTTCAGGGATGACAGTCAATGTTAGCGCCGTGACAGGACGGACTTTATGAATTTGTGCACATCCTAATTTATGTTGCTATGACGTGTCCCCTTTCATCTCACCTAGGAGGCGACCTAATGTGTTTTGTACCTTCACCCTGCTGGCTAACATGGAGGATACCGACATCATCAGGCGATTCCGTCTGGATCGGACAAACCTCCTGAAACTTTGTGCAATATTGGAGCCACACCTGCTTCCACGCAGGACATACCCAACAGCACTCACGGCAACGGCAAAGGTGATGGCATTCCTACATTTCGTGGCTACGGGATCCTTCCAGCAAACTGTGGGCATTGCAGGGGGGATGTCCCAACCAACATTCAGCATGGTGCTACGTGATGTCCTGTTGGCTATGATGCAACACAGGGACCAATTCATACATTTCCCCAGGCCGCAGGAGTTGGCGGATGTGAAGGGCGAATTTTATGCACTTGGACACGTTCCTAATGTAGTTGGTGCAATAGATGACACACATGTTTCCCTGATTCCACCCCAAGCACGGGAGCATATTTACCGAAATAGGAAACATTATCATTCCATCAATGTGCAGGTGGTGTGCCAGGCAGATATGGTCATCTCACACGTTTGTGCAAAGTTTCCAGGATCAGCCCACGATTCACACATAATGCGCAACAGCATTTTACCACAGCTGATGGCCAATCTGGCGCCGGAGCGGGCATGGATTGTGGGTGAGTACAAAGGGTCGAGTCGTGTGCTGTTTGTGTGCCATGCTGTCCTCGGACACATGTCAGACACTCAATCTGTATGTGTCTTTCACACTTAGGTGACTCTGCATATCCCAACAGACCTTGGTTGCTGAGTCCACTTCGCAATCCCAGGACACCAGCTGAAGTGCGCTACAACAATGCCCATGGGAGGACACGTCGGGTCATTGAGCGAACATTTGGACTCCTGAAATCGCGTTTTCGATGCCTCGACAAGACCGGAGGGGCTCTGCAGTACTCACCCATCAAGGTGTGTCAGATAGTGGTAGCATGCTGCATGCTACACAACCTGGCCGTGCGGAAGGGGATCCCCTTAATCCAGGATGATGATGACCAGCCACAGCCCCCACCTGCAAACACCCAAATGTCAAGTGACGAGGATAGTGGAGAGGAGGAAGGTGTTGGACAGCGTCAGCAGCTCATCAACAACTACTTCACTTGATGGTCAGTGGCAATGTCAAAACTGGCTGTTGTCTGATGATGTTGTGCTTGGTGAATATGTGTATGTGAGTTTTGTGACTACAGCATGTTGCAGAGTCAGTGCTGGCTGCAGATGTGTATGGTAAGGGATCTTTTGACACAGCTACTTGATGTCTATGTTGGTACAGTTGCTCCTTGTGACATGTGCAGATTGTCGTACCTTGATGTGCTGTGTTGTGTGATGGTTGTTAGTCCACCACCTGAGTAGCAACTGATGTTCTGTTGTGTTTTCCTAGGTCCCTTCAGCGTCTACTTGCCTGCGGAGTATCCCTGCTCCTGTGACATTGTAATCATGGGTGTGAGTTAACATACTGTGATGAACATGGAACAGTGACAACTACATTGGTGCGTTATTAGTGTTTATTTACAGTGGATACATGTGATGTAGATGTGGATATTTACAGATTTGTGAATGGTGAATAACAGATTTGTCAGTGATGGTAGATGAGACAATAGAGTATACACTAGATCAGTATGGTAACACAGTCCAACAGTCATTTGCCATTCTCACGGCATTGTGTGTGGGGACAGTCTGCAGGGTACACAGCAGGGTGAAGAGGGGTGCCATCATGGCTGGCTACTTGACTGGCTTTTGCCAGGTGCTTTGCCACGGGATGCTCCCAATGATTTTTCGGGCGGCCCCTTGCTCTTTTGGCAGGGGGGACACAGGTGCATGGCCAGTGGTGTCTGATGAGTCCCCATGCTCGCTGAACGCAGGGGAGGATGGGGGCCTGTCATCCTGCGGCACAACGGAGGGAGCTGTAGGTGTTGGCGGTGCCGCATGCCTGTCCCTGAGGACCCCCACTAGCTGGCCCAGGAGGTTCCTGATTTGGCCCATGCAGGCCACGAGTTGGCCCATGCGGTTGTCAATTGAGCGCAGCATCTGTTGTTGCTCACGGGCATCCTGCTGAGCCTGCCTCAACTGTCCCTGGGCGTGTTCATAGGCCCCCACAACTCTGTGAATGTGTGCCAGTGATTCAGTGCCAGGGTCTTGTTCCCTTTGGGTCAGCCTTGTCCTCACACCTGGCCTGCTGTCACGGCCCTGTTGCCTCCCTCCTGTGGGCACCGGCCTACTCTCCCGTACCTCCGCAGTTGTTGTGGTCTGGTTGGCCTCTGGAGCAGGGCGAGTGTTGCAGGCAGCAGTGGTAGTGGTAGTGGTGGTGGAGGTGGTGGTGGCACAGGTCGTTGCAGCAGGGCTCTGCGTTGATGTTGTTGCTGAGGGTGGTGGGGCTGTGGGGTCCTGGGACACATTACGCCCTGCCACACCAGATGGTCCGGGTTGGTCCTCCTCCTCCTCATTATCCAGGGAGTCTGCATCCGAGGGAGATGTTCGGGAGCTGGTGACTGGCTGTGCTGGTTGAGGTTGTCGTCCTCTGCAGTCAGTTGTTGGTCACCTGTGGGACAGGAAGTAGATGGTAATTGCCTTACACACCTCAGGGTTGCTGTGTTTGATGTCTCTTATTTACATGTTATGCTACACACAGTTGCCTTTTTCACACATTGTATGTCTGCACAGTGATGTGCCTCATGCCATGAAGTGGAGTTACATTCATCATTTCACAATGGTGTGACCTGTGATTGGTTAGCATGCCACACGTCTAGTATTGGTGATTTCAATGTGAGGTTGTCATTTGACAACTGGCATGACTACAAGTTGATGTTCAGCATCTTTGCTGATCACTCTGCCTGGCAGACATTACCTGTGTGCATGGACTAGCCATTGTCATCACATGCATACCGTTGACATGTCCTGTGCTTGTATTTCTTTATACAGCAGACCATGCTAGTTTGTTTTTCCCATGGTCCTTCATGATCAGCACCCATGTACGCTACAGAGGGAAGTCTGGGTGATGCATGTCAGAGGCCCGTTTGCTTGGACATATTTGTTGAGAGTCACAGTTCTGTTTCTGTCACAGTTACGTACGCTGAGCTGTCTGCATCCTGTCAATGGCTGTGCTTTTCTTTTCTATTTTTGTGTGAAGTAGAGCCTCATGTTGTCATGTCTCTCAATGCTTTTGTTGAGTGATGGTGGGGTGCATGCACTGTCTGATTACCTGTGCAGTGTCACTTTGGTTTTTACTTACAGACACATGCTTCTGGGTGGGGTGCTCCATCCTGCTGAGGGGTGTGAGAGGGGGCCTGTTGGGAGTTGTTGTGCTGCCTCCAGATACACATTCCCCATCCCTGTGAAGATGGCTACCTACCTGTTAGGTGGTGGGGGAGCGTTCAATGGCTGACACATGCTTCTGGGTGGGGTGCTCCATCCTGCTGAGGGGTGGGAGAGGGGGCCTGTTGGGAGTTGTTGTGCTGCCTCCAGATACACCTTCCCCATCCCTGTGAAGATGGCTACCTACCTGTTAGGTGGTGGGGGAGCGTTCAATGGCTGACACATGCTTCTGGGTGGGGTGCTCCATCCTCCTGAGGGGTGGGAGAGGGGGCCTGTTGGGAGTTGTTGTGCTGCCTCCAGATACACATTCCCCATCCCTGTGAAGATGGCTACCTACCTGTTAGGTGGTGGGGGAGCGTTCAATGGCTGACACATGCTTCTGGGTGGGGTGCTCCATCCTGCTGAGGGGTGGGAGAGGGGGCCTGTTGGGAGTTGTTGTGCTGCCTCCAGATACACATTCCCCATCCCTGTGAAGATGGCTACCTACCTGTTAGGTGGTGGGGGAGCGTTCAATGGCTGACACATGCTTCTGGGTGGGGTGCTCCATCCTGCTGAGGGGTGGGAGAGGGGGCCTGTTGGGAGTTGTTGTGCTGCCTCCAGATACACATTCCCCATCCCTGTGAAGATGGCTACCTACCTGTTAGGTGGTGGGGGAGCGTTCAATGGCTGACACATGCTTCTGGGTGGGGTGCTCCATCCTGCTGAGGGGTGTGAGAGGGGGCCTGTTGGGAGTTGTTGTGCTGCCTCCAGATACACATTCCCCATCCCTGTGAAGATGGCTACCTACCTGTTAGGTGGTGGGGGAGCGTTCAATGGCTGACACATGCTTCTGGGTGGGGTGCTCCATCCTGCTGAGGGGTGTGAGAGGGGGCCTGTTGGGAGTTGTTGTGCTGCCTCCAGATACACATTCCCCATCCCTGTGAAGATGGCTACCTACCTGTTAGGTGGTGGGGGAGCGTTCAATGGCTGACACATGCTTCTGGATGGGGTGCTCCATCCTGCTGAGGGGTGGGAGAGGGGGCCTGTTGGGAGTTGTTGTGCTGCCTCCAGATACACATTCCCCATCCCTGTGAAGATGGCTACCTACCTGTTAGGTGGTGGGGGAGCGTTCAATGGCTGACACATGCTTCTGGGTGGGGTGCTCCATCCTGCTGAGGGGTGGGAGAGGGGGCCTGGTGTGTGTTGTAGTGCTTTTTGTCTGTGCACATGCAACCCAGTTGATTTTGTTTAGCTTTGTGCTTTATCAGGTTGAGTGGTGGTTACATCTGTGTGACCTGTTTTGGGTATTGTGGGTCAGACGAATGTCCTTTGGCCTAGGGGTTGTGGGTTTGAAGTTGTGCAAGACGGTACATGGCAATGTGATGATATTCATTGGTTTGTACTTACCAGCTTCCAGTCCCCCGCGGATTCCTTCAAGACTCTCTGGATGTAGGATTCCAAGGACCTTCTCCTCCCACGGACTGTATGGTTTGGGTGGGATGGGAGTGCCTCCACCAGTCCCGTCAGCCAGCTGACGGTTCTTGGCCCTCTTCCTCTTCACCACGGTCTTCAGGTCATGCCACCGCTTCTGTATTTCCTGCTTGTTGCGGGGGTGGTCCCTACTGCATTGACCTTATTGACTATCCTCACCCACATTTGGGTTCTTGTGGCTAATGGGGTGTGTTGGACCATGTTGCCATAGAGTTGTGGTTCAACTCTTATTATCTCATCTACCATGACTGCAAGCTCTGAATCAGTGAATTTTGGCATTTTGTGTGGTGCCATGGTGTGTGCTGTGCAGATGTTCTGTGGTGCAGTTGTGTGGGTGTTGTGGGTGTTGTGGGTGGTGTAGGTGGTGTATGTGTTGTGGTGGTGATGTGTGCAGCTTTGCCTCTCCTTTGTTCTCTGGGGTTGGGACCTTCAGTTGTGGAGTGTAGCAAAGGATTGTGGTCAGGCAGGGGCTGGTTTTATGCTCGGCTATGGGGGTGTGGCAAGCTGGTATGTTGCTGTCAGGTGTGTTGTGTGTGTTGTCCTGTGATTGGTTATTTTGAAATTTCTGGGGCTGTTGTCATTGGGCACTTTTGGTTTGTATTGGGACAGGTCTACTTCACTGTGTGCTTTGTTTGTATTTTTTTTCGTGTTTTTTCTACGTCCGCCATTTTTTTTGCGGATCCTCCGCAGCGGTTCCTCCGCAGCGGTGGCTATGCTGCAGCCCTTCCGCCACCTATCGGATTCATCACTGTTCGCGCACGATGCGGTCGGATTCATAGGTAGGTACCATGGTGGTAACGGGGATGTCATAATGTCACGGGCGGTTACTCCGTGTGCATGGCGGCGGTTCTTGGCTTTTCCGCTGAGTATCCGGCCGTTGCGGTCGGATTTTCAGCTGGTCCGGCGAGTGCGGGCTGTTTTTCGTTGTCTCCCGCCGCCGCGGACGGATTATTCTGCCGGTTCATCGTAATGTATCCGGCGTTTTTCCCGTTGGCCATGCGGGCGGTTTTTTGCCGCTACCATGGCGGTCGGTATGCTTTTCCGACCACCATCGTAATCGACCCCATAGATTGGCCATCTAAGAAGGTCAGGTTGCAGGAGGAAGCCACGTTTCCATGTGAAGTGGTGGAACTGCTACTCAACCTGCTTAGAGGGAGGAGCAAAAACAAATAATTGGTAAACCACATCCTAACTTCGATTATTTTTTGGAAATTTTGAGGAAGGAGCAAAGTTTCCAAGAAATGATAATTTCGCAAACATTAACTGGTAGTCTAAACCCACGAATTTCTAAAAGAACAAAGGAAATGTCTGAGCGACTATTGGGTGCAATTCAACATATTTCATTGATGGTGGCTTCAGACTACATAGATAATATTGCACACATCCTCCATTTCTAATCTACCCTATCTCCTATAACTCCTTACTTGCCTGTTTTGACAAAAATTCCCCCTAATTCAATTGGCATTTTACTAAAATGTTTTACATTTTTAAAAAAAGCTGGGTTTCTTACCTTCAGTTGTCTTCTTTTTTCAACTCTTGGACTTACATACAATCCAGCTTTTCACCAAGAGTCTTGAGCACCTGTTTAAACCATTGCAAAAAGTCCACATTCCGTGCTTTAATCCATGTCCCGAGTTAAACTAACAAAAAAGGGCACAGTTCAGCAAAGCCATATTTTTACTGTTAAAAAATAAACTGTAAAATAAACTGTGCACACCTACAAAAACCACACCCCCCAAAAAAATCCTGAAAAATAAATCTTGTTTGGCAAAAAGCACAACAAAATTCCATTTATGCAATCCAATCTCGTTCGAATTCCATTTATAAAAAACCATGAAAAAGTTGTAAAATGTTGAAAAAATTCGCCACCCAAAAATCCATCATTGCAATCCCCCCTCGACCAAAGTCCATTCGAAGTCCCAAAATCCATATAGCAATTGTTTTAAAATGGCTAAAAATGTTTTTTTCCATACCACAAAGTCTTTCTCCAAGTTCCTACGACCTGTCCCGAAAACCGCGACAACGCAATTACTTATTTTCTTTAAAACCCGTTGCAACAAAAAGGTTTACCAAAATCGATTACTTTTATGACACTTTTGGTTTGTAATCAAGATTTTTTATTTAATTCTATAAAAGAAAAAGTGTTACGAAAGCCATCAACCCAACGTGGGCCTACAACTGCTACCTGTTTTGGAATACATTTTTAAGTTAAAACACGCAATATGAACAAAATACCCCTTTCCTATTTCTTACTACCTCCCTCCTCTCTCCTTACAATAAACTTTACCACCATTAATCTATTTTTAATAATTACATTTCGCCTTACCTGGAAGCAGCACTCCCTTTCATCTGATCCGGAGCGCAGCGATCCTCGCAATGACGAAAGTTATGTATACGCGGCAACGTCATGTCTTTCCGTAAAAAGGAAAAAAAGGACAATTGTACCCATTGATTTCAATGGGAAACCGTGGGAAAACCTACTAAGTTATTAAAAAATATATGTTATAATACATAGAAAAATCTAAAGATATTTTTATAAAAGTATATTGTTAACAAAATATATTTCCCACATTTTTTGCATATTTATTTATTCTATTTTATATTGTTGATAAATACAATAAAAATATTTACAATACCTTTAATCTGTCTATTAATTGTTTTTTATATTTAATATTTTTTAATTCAAAATTGTATTTTCCAGACTTTATATGTCTATTTATACATACCTATGATGTACATGCTCGAAGTGTTTGTAGAATTATTAGAAATATCTTTTTAATACTTTAATTTAAAATATTTATCATTAAAATATCAAAATATTTTTTAAATATATATTAAATTATTCCCATAACATCAACTCACCTCCCTCCCCAAAATCACCCTTATTTTATGTGCACATTATTATTATTTTTTTTTACCTATAATTATTTTAGAAATGTAACAATTTAAATACTTTTAAATTCAATAATATACAATGCTAAGGTATTTAATTTATTACCTGAGTATTACTATACTCCCCCACCCTAAACCCCTGTTTCCCTTGCATCCTGTCCCAGAGGATAGGTGCAATTTACTTTTATACATTATATCTTTCATTTTTTTTTAATTAACAATCTTAAAATATAAATAATATTTTAAAAATCCTACATTTTTAAAAAAAAAATACTTGAGTATTAATACTTTAATTCCAGAGTAATAATATTCCCCACCTTTAATTTTTTTTTTTTTTTTTTTTAATTCTTTTTCCATCAGGAAATCAAAACATTAATTAATACTCTTCATTTTATAAATAAACATGATTATTATTACTCTCCCCCTCCCATAACACCAATTTCCCTGTCTATTAATTCAAAATATTTTTATTTAAATGACTTTTTTCAACAATTAACTTTTAAATTTAAATAATTTTTAACTTGCATTAAAACAAAATTTCTATTAATGCTCAAATATTGATAATATTACCTGAACATATATTGAATAAAAAAATAAAGGTAAAACTAATTATCAATGAATACTCAAGTATAAAAATTATCACCTGAGTATTAATACACTGCCCCACCCAAAACCCCTAATTACCATACATCCCGTTCCAGGTAAAAAAATACAAAAATTAAAAATAATACTATTACCATTACTAATACTATTAAAAATAATGAAAACACAACTTAAACAACTTACCTCAATTAAAACGACAACTTACTTCACAATGCGTTGTAATGGCATGCGTTGTAATGGCATGCGTTGTAATGGCACATACGTTGTAAAAGCATGCAATGTAATGTCACCTGTGTTGTAAAAGTTGAGTTGTAAAGGCATTACGATGTAATGCCTGCGTTGTAATGGACGTCTCCCATGGAGAACAGTTTCATGGCATACCATTACTGAGAAATCATTTAATCTAGACTGTTTAATGGAAATTTTCAGAATGCATGACATTTACCTTTCACCAAAGCCAATTAATAGAATGTCTTTTTGTTTGTAATTGCCTTCTGAATGCTAATTTTTTAATTGTAAATGCAATGGTTGCCGTCTTACTTTCAGAAACTGTTTTTTTCAGAGATATTTATTACAGTGCTTTTCTTCAGGGGACATTATTTCATATTTATATCTTTTACATTGTCAAACAATTACTTTGGATGCTTTTAATTTGCTGACCTATCCATACCCGTAAACACCATCCATCGCTGATCCCTCACAACCCCTAAGTACCATCAAACCCCTTACCACACCTAAACTACACTCATCCCTGAAGCCTAAAAGGCCTTTACCTATCCCTGGACCCATAAACCCCACAGTAGTGCTAAATTCCACCCAAATTTAATGCGATTTTTCAGTTTTTCCTTAAAATAATTTTTCCTTTAAAATGTTTCCTTTAATATCGGATTTGTTTGTTTTTCCTTAAAATTATATTTCCTTTAAATTGGTTGTCCATGATTTGGTTTCCTCCAATGTTGTTTTTCAGTTTTCGTTTTTCATTAATTTACACACATAAAATGTGTAAGGTATTTATGCAGAACACAAGCAGTATTAAAGTGAGAACACAACACAAGAAAAATCCCACACCAATTTAGAAAAATAGAGTAAATGAAAAAAATTATTTAACACCAAAATGACAAAAATCCGGGCAATAGAGCTGGAGTTATGACATTTCTAAGTTGAAAAATATGGCCAACCACGTCAGATACAATACAGTGGCGCAGTGAGCACGGGACCCATGTCTGGGAAAACCCTTCCCACTTAGGGCGACAAAGGCAAAAGGACTCCCTGTGCCACTGGATTCAAGCTAGCCTGGCTGATGAGGGCTGATGCCCCGAAAATGGTCCCAGGATGCTTGCTTCCGGTCCAGGGAGGACCTGGCTTGGCAGTTCAGGCGGGACTGTTCTCATGAGGCACAGGGTCAAGACTGATTTGCGTATGGCTGGGTCTAAACTGGGGTGGCATGGTGAGCAAAAGAACAATGGATTTAACCCAGATCTATTGACTGGGGGTGAATGTTTGATTTGCTCTGCAATCCGTCCATCATCTGTGTGTCTTTTGCTTTCTAGTCCTAAGTGCGCAGGGTATGCCCAGAAGTGGGTCCTGGGCTCACTGTGCCACTGGATTCAAGCTAGCTTGCCTGATGAGGGGTGATGCCCCGAAACCAGTTTCAGGATGCTTGTTTCTGGTCCAGGGAGGACCTGGCTTGGCAGTTCGGGCTCGACTGTACCCATGAGGCACAGGGTCAAGACTGATTTGCATATGGCTGGGTCTAAACTGGGGTGGCATGGTGAGCAAAAGAACAATGGATTTAAACCAGATCTATTGACTGGGGGTGAATGTTTGATTTGCTCTGCATTCCGTCCATCATCTGTGTGTCTTTTTCTTTCTCACCCTAAGTGCGCCGGGTATGCCCAGACGGGGTCCCTGGCTCACTGTGCCACTGGATTCAAGCTAGCCTGGCTAATGAGGGGTGATGCCCTCAAACCAGTCCCAAGATGCTTGTTTCTGGTCCAGGGAGGACCTGGCTTGGCCGTTTGAGCTGGACTATTCCCATGAGGCACAGGGCCAAGACTAATTTGCATATGGCAGGGTCTAAACTAGGGTGGCATGGTGAGCAAAGGAACAATGGATTTAACCCAGATCTATTGACTGGGGGTGAATGTTTGATTTGCTCTGCATTCTGTCCATCATCTGTGTCTTTAACTTCTAAACATGGCATTTTCAAAATCATAACTTAAAATCTGACTTTAGCATTAAAGAAGATTTTTTATAAATATTTCTCAGACACCAAACATGAAATGCTTAAGGGTTCACATTCAAAAGTTAGCATTTATTAAATGTAATAAGGCAAACCGATCTTATCTTATGGGAGAGGTAGGCCTCACAGTTGTAAAAACGAGTTTAGGCGTTTTTCACCACCGGGACATGTAAAACTTAAAAGTACATGTCCAACTTTTTAATTACAATGCACCCTGCCCTAAAGGCTACCTAGGACGTGCTCTAGGGGTGACTTATATGCAATAAAAGGGTAGTTTAAGGCTTGGCAAGGTGGTTATATTGGTAAGTCAAATTGGCAGTTTAAACTGCATTCAGGTTGCAATGGCTGACCTGCAAAGTGGTTTAAGGGGCTACTTAATTGGGTGGCACAATAAAAGATGCCGGCCCAGTATTAGATTTTAGTTTACAGGCCGTTGGTATGTGGTATACCACCATACAAAGGACTTATTTGTAAATTAAAAATGCATATGCCAATCAGGCAGAAGCCAATTTTTCCATGTTTAATGGAGAGAGCACAAGCACTTAAGCCCTGGTTAGCAGTGGTAAAGTGCCCAGAGTCCTGGAGCCAACAAAAACAAAATTCAGCTAAGAAGGTGAAAGACTTAAGGTGTGGGGAAAGATCACCCTACGGCTGACAGGTTTACCAGGGAGGCTGGAGGGAATTACCATGTTTTGGACAAATATTGCTAACAATTTCACAAACATCATGTTCAGAGTGCCCTCTTGGACATCAAAGCAGGGCACCGGAGGTCTGGCTTAGACCCATAGAGTCTTTAGCTAATACAGAATTATAAAATATATTGATTGTATATTTTACTTATAGTGCTGAGTTTGATATCTCTTATCAAATGAACAGTGCACCATATACAGAGATTCTGTCAGTGGGAAAGGGCAGAGTGTGCAGTTATCTAGAGGGAGGAATACAGGGGGCTGCGGAAAATGCGGATCTCCATGGACTGGGATCTGATGTTGGAGACAGTTTGAACAACTGACCACTCAAGATCAAAACACATATTAGGGCATGTGTTTCCCCTGCATCTTGCAGTTGTGGTCAGCGCCCCTGTGCCCATTTGGCGCAGGGCTCATCGAAGGGAGTTGCACCCATTTCAGGTGACTTAACAAGAAGATACCATGTGGATAGAGTTGCGTTTTGAGCTCAATTTGGCCTAGTTGGGGGTGAGCCAGAAGGGGGGGGGGGAGGCGGGAGGGTGCATAGGGGTTGTTTAATGTTTTCATTGACCTTGTTTGCTATCTGCCTGCAATAGATACACGGTATTGAGATCGTACTTGAACAACAAGATCTAACATTGACTCGCATCCCTGATACGGATTATCACCTGTACACACAGAGATGTTTATGTTACTGCGCTCCCTGCTGAGTTAATTCTGTACCGGTTGTATCAAGAATTATGTGTGGCGCTGCTCATTGAAAAATCAATAAAGTATGTTACCAAAAAAAAAACTGTGATTCTGCCAAAGTTAATGATCTGCACTAAAATTGCATAATTGATTGTATAGACTACATTTTCTAGGAAACCACACACATTCCAGACATTCAGAACAGCACCTTCTTTTTTAATGTTCTGGCATTTATGTATGTCCATTTGAGAAAAGCAACAAGAAATTGAGCAAATTAATTAAAAAAGTTAAATATCTCCACATTTAAATTATATCTTTAGTCTGCAATGAGATATTGATGTGGGATATAATTCAAATGGGTGTGCAAAGAGACCAAAGGGATGCATGTGCTTAAACAACCGTATGCTGTTCAAAAACACCCTGGCACAGAGGTGTGCACACACCTTGACCATGAAAGGAGTAAATACAGAACAAGCAATGAACCTAGTGTGCATAGTCAAGTTTTATATATAAGAAAGCTTTGCAGGCCCATTTGGAATCACCTTGATTCAGTCAACAACCTTTCTTGACAATTTTATGTGTATTTGCATAACGCACACTCACCCAGGAGGGTATCCTGATGCTGAAGCAGGAGCTGTGTGGGCTAAGCCAGGGATGGGACTTGGTGAAGAGTCAGACCTTCACTTTCTTGCTTAGTTCAGGAAATGAGGAGGAGGCTCTGATGTGCAGAGGAAGTTCTTTCCAGGCTTTAGGAGCCATGTAGAAAATGCAAAACTGCTGGATTTGGTTCTACATATCTTGGGGGGCTGAGTAGTAGTCTGGTTGAGCTGAGGAGTCTTAGGTTTGTGGAAGTTTATGCCAGCGTTGAGAAACATGGGCCTATGTTGATTAAGGCTTTCTTCATGTGTGATTGAAGAGTGTGGAAAGTGCCTGTTTGTGGATTGAGAGTAAGTGGAGCTCTTTGAGTTGCAGGGTAATGTGAGTGCAGGGTGGGAAGTTAAGGGTGAGCCTGGCCACTGCGTTTTGTGTGGTCTGGAGTCTCTTGGTCAGTTGAGTGTTAATTCCAGCATGGAGCACATTGCCAGCTTACTGGTGATGAGGGCTTGGATGACAGTTCAGTGAGTGCTGGTGGGGAGCCATTTGAAAATATTCTTAAGTCTACTGAGTGTGTGGAAGTAGGAGATGAAGACTGCATTCACTTGGTCAGTCATGGTGAGTGGGTTGTTGATTCCTATTCTGAGATTCTGTGCAAGGGTTGCCGGGAGTGCGGATCGGAGCTCGGCAGGCCACCAGATGGAGTACCAGAGCGAGATGTCTTTGCTGAATATTACTACTTCTGATTTTCCTGGGGTGAGCTTGAGGCAGTTGGTTTTTATCCATCTGGCAACTTCTGTCATGCAGGCTGAGAAAGTGGTTGGGGTATTTCCTGTCTTGTCAAAGAGGGAGAGAATGAATTGGGTGCTGTCACCATAGTATATGATGTTGATGACATGGACACGGATGATGCTGGTGAGTGGGGTCATGTAGGCGTTGAACTGATTGGGGCTGAGTGAGGATCCTTGTGGAACTCCACAGACAAGATTGACAGTGTCCAAAGTAAAGGTGGCCAGGCTGATGACTGGGTGCAACCTCTCAGGAAGGAGCACATCCAATGAAGTTTGGGACCTTGGATGCTACGCAAAGTACCACTGTGCACTACTTTGCCGTACATTGTGCCAAGAAGGTGTACCACGGGTGGTACGTGGGTATTCTCTTACAGCTACCCATGGACTTTAATGCATATCCCTAAATACTAACATTAGACAGGACTTTGCACCAAAAGTTAAAGCCTCCACAAAACAGGCGCAAAGTTTGAGAAGTTTTCTTTTCTCAAAACCTTTCCAACTTTGCGTGTATGCTGCACTGTACTGCACACATTCATTCTTGGAAATGTTTTAAAGTATGTCAAAGAATAATATTTTATACTGAAAGAGTACCCCCCAGTACAAAACGTATGCTATATATCATGCACATCCCTTTATACTATTGTGCAAGGGTGTGTGTGTGTTGGCGCAAGGCAGCCTAAAGTGTGCCAGCACAGGGGGAAAAGAGAAACAGCATCATATCTCAGTAGGGCACTGTTCTGCTCTCTCTTTTAGACTCAATGTAGCACAGCAACTTTGGTTTGAAAGGCAACTTAATAAGTCTGCCAATTCATTCTTTGAGGGGTTATATGTGAGCACATCACATGATATCCTCCACTTTGCTGTCACCAAGCAGGTGCCAAGGTGTGCAGATCGAATTGTGTCCCCCTGTTCGCTTACCATTCTTCTGGTGATTCTTGCAAAAGCAATCTCAAATTCAAAGCTAAAGTAATGCACATTAAACAACTTGTTGGTTTGTTTGCAATATATCCCAGTTCCACTGGCACAGGAGGCAGAAAACGATACTGTGAGAAACCATAACTCGAAATTACTTTTACTTTTCAAATAACGTTTCTCCATTTCACCAGATAATTTGTGTGTAAAATGTCCAGTTTGAATTTTAGCTCAGAAAACAATCATCTCAAATTCTCAACATAGGGAATTATGTGACTGTATTCAATTTTATTTAAAAGTTTACATCTCATAAATAAATTAAATTTTCGGATGAAAACCCGATCAAGGGAACAATTTAAAAATATACATGGAATTCTTCCATTTCCTTTCTCAGCAAAGCGAACATACTTTATTCTAGAGTGTTATGAAATAAAGCCACAGACTCACTCTCATGTTTATTACAGTTTGAACATTTGACCTATCTTGTTCAGTACTTTTATCTATGTTGGAACGCTGTCAGAAACTTGAATGACATATATGTTTTTTGTTGTGCTATAATGTGCATCATACACTCTGAGATCAGCATTAATGTAAATAGAATCTTTCTATATTTATAGATTTGTAGCAAAATATATATGAATAGTGGCGACATTCAGCAAACCAATAATGCATGAGTCTATAATAGTAGAGTTTAGAATCCATTAGAACTTCTGGGCATATTTACAAGGGGATATCGCCACCAGAACGTCACTTTTAGCGACGTTCTGGTGGCGATATGTCCTTCTCCATATTTACAAAGCAGCGTAAAGCCACTTTTTGTGGTTTAACGCCATCTTGTCAATAAGGCCCATTTACACACATCACGTGAAAGGGGCTTTCAATGGGTGTTGCTGTGGGTGTTCCACCGTAACACCCATTGCTTTTGACACTGCCCCAGATCTACAAGGAGGTGTAAATCTGAGGCAGCACCAAAAACCATCATCATGCAAGAGCATGCATTAGAAAGGTGAAACGAGGAGAAATACTTTTATTTAAAGAGCAAAATGCCATAAATGATTGTTTATGTGCAGGAAGGTTTCCCTTCCTGCACATGAACAATCATTAAATAATGACAATTTGCTACTTCTATGTGTGCTGCATTGTGCAGCACACTAGATGTAACAAATCACCATTAGTGATTGTTTATGTGCAGGAAGTGACACCTTCCTGCACATAAACAATCATTCCTTGCAACGCAGGCACCCTTGCACTAAAGTGCAAGGGTGCCTGGTGCCTACACTGAATAGCCAGAAACCGGTCCCAGGATGCTTGTTTCCGGTCCAGGGAAGACATGGCTTGGCAGTTCGGGCTGGACTGTTCCCATGAGGCACAGGGTCAGACTGATTTGCATATGGCCATGGCTGAACTGGGGTGGTGGAGTGAGCTAAAGAATGATGATGGATTAAACCCAGATCAGTTGACTGGGGGTGAGTGTTTGATTTGCTCAAACGCTCCGTCCATCATCCCCTTTGGTATCGCTTTGTTCGCCCTAAGTTGGCAGGGTATGCCCAGACGTGGGTCCCTTGCTCACTTTGCCACTGGATTCAAGCTAGCCTGGCTGATGACGGCTGAATAGCCAGAAACCGGTCCCAGGATGCTTGTTTCCGGTCCAGGGAAGACATGGCTTGGCAGTTCGGGCTGGACTGTTCCCATGAGGCACAGGGTCAGACTGATTTGCATATGGCCATGTCTGAACTGGGGTGGTGGAGTGAGCTAAAGAATGATGATGGATTAAACCCAGATAAGTTGACTGGGGGTGAGTGTTTGATTTGCTCAAACGCTCCGTCCATCATCCCCTTTGGTATCGCTTTGTTTTCCCTAAATGGCAGGGTATGCCCAGACGTGGGTCCCTTGCTCACTTTGCCACTGGATTCAAGCTAGCCTGGATGATGACGGCTGAATAGCCAGAAACCGGTCCCAGGATGCTTGTTTCCGGTCCAGGGAAGACATGGCTTGGCAGTTCGGGCTGGACTGTTCCCATGAGGCACAGGGTCAGACTGATTTGCATATGGCCATGTCTGAACTGGGGTGGTGGAGTGAGCTAAAGAATGATGATGGATTAAACCCAGATCAGTTGACTGGGGGTGAGTGTTTGATTTGCTCAAGCGCTCCGTCCATCATCCCCTTTGGTATCGCTTTGTTCGCCTTAAGTTGGCAGGGTATGCCCAGACGTGGGTCCCTTGCTCACTTTGCCACTGGATTCAAGCTAGCCTGGCTGATGACGGCTGAATAGCCAGAAACCGGTCCCAGGATGCTTGTTTCCGGTCCAGGGAAGACATGGCTTGGCAGTTCGGGCTGGACTGTTCCCATGAGGCACAGGGTCAGACTGATTTGCATATGGCCATGTCTGAACTGGGGTGGTGGAAGTGAGCTAAAGAATGATGATGGATTAAACCCAGATCAGTTGACTGGGGGTGAGTGTTTGATTTGCTCAAACGCTCCGTCCATCATCCCCTTTGGTATCGCTTTGTTCGCCCTAAGTTGGCAGGGTATGCCCAGACGTGGGTCCCTTGCTCACTTTGCTACTGGATTCAAGCTAGCCTGGCTGATGACGGCTGAATAGCCAGAAACCGGTCCCAGGATGCTTGTTTCCGGTCCAGGGAAGACATGGCTTGGCAGTTCGGGCTGGACTGTTCCCATGAGGCACAGGGTCAGACTGATTTGCATATGGCCATGTCTGAACTGGGGTGGTGGAGTGAGCTAAAGAATGATGATGGATTAAACCCAGATCAGTTGACTGGGGGTGAGTGTTTGATTTGCTCAAACGCTCCGTCCATCATCCCCTTTGGTATCGCTTTGTTCGCCCTAAGTTGGCAGGGTATGCCCAGACGTGGGTCCCTTGCTCACTTTGCCACTGGATTCAAGCTAGCCTGGCAGATGATGGCTGAATAGCCAGAAACCGGTCCCAGGATGCTTGTTTCCGGTCCAGGGAAGACATGGCTTGGCAGTTCAGGCTGGACTGTTCCCATGAGGCACAGGGTCAGACTGATTTGCATATGGCCATGTCTGAACTGGGGTGGTGGAGTGAGCTAAAGAATGATGATGGATTAAACCCAGATCAGTTGACTGGGGGTGAGTGTTTGATTTGCTCAAACGCTCCGTCCATCATCCCCTTTGGTATCGCTTTGTTCGCCCTAAGTTGGCAGGGTATGCCCAGACGTGGGTCCCTTGCTCACTTTGCCACTGGATTCAAGCTAGCCTGGCTGATGACGGCTGAATAGCCAGAAACCGGTCCCAGGATGCTTGTTTCCGGTCCAGGGAAGACATGGCTTGGCAGTTCGGGCTGGACTGTTCCCATGAGGCACAGGGTCAGACTGATTTGCATATGGCCATGTCTGAACTGGGGTGGTGGAGTGAGCTAAAGAATGATGATGGATTAAACCCAGATCAGTTGACTGGGGGTGAGTGTTTGATTTGCTCAAACGCTCTGTCCATCATCCCCTTTGGTATCGCTTTGTTCGCCGTAAGTTGGCAGGGTATGCCCAGACGTGGGTCCCTTGCTCACTTTGCCACTGGATTCAAGCTAGCCTGGCTGATGATGGCTGAATAGCCAGAAACCGGTCCCAGGATGCTTGTTTCCGGTCCAGGGAAGACATGGCTTGGCAGTTCGGGCTGGACTGTTCCCATGAGGCACAGGGTCAGACTGATTTGCATATGGCCATGTCTGAACTGGGGTGGTGGAGTGAGCTAAAGAATGATGATGGATTAAACCCAGATCAGTTGACTGGGGGTGAGTGTTTGATTTGCTCAAACGCTCCGTCCATCATCCCCTTTGGTATCGCTTTGTTCGCCCTAAGTTGGCAGGGTATGCCCAGACGTGGGTCCCTTGCTCACTTTGCCACTGGATTCAAGCTAGCCTGGCTGATGACGGCTGAATAGCCAGAAACCGGTCCCAGGATGCTTGTTTCCGGTCCAGGGAAGACATGGCTTGGCAGTTCGGGCTGGACTGTTCCCTTGAGGCACAGGGTCAGACTGATTTGCATATGGCCATGTCTGAACTGGGGTGGTGGAGTGAGCTAAAGAATGATGATGGATTAAACCCAGATCAGTTGACTGGGGGTGAGTGTTTGATTTGCTCAAACGCTCCGTCCATCATCCCCTTTGGTATCGCTTTGTTCGCCCTAAGTTGGCAGGGTATGCCCAGACGTGGGTCCCTTGCTCACTTTGCCACTGGATTCAAGCTAGCCTGGCTGATGACGGCTGAATAGCCAGAAACCGGTCCCAGGATGCTTGTTTCCGGTCCAGGGAAGACATGGCTTGGCAGTTCGGGCTGGACTGTTCCCATGAGGCACAGGGTCAGACTGATTTGCATATGGCCATGTCTGAACTGGGGTGGTGGAGTGAGCTAAAGAATGATGATGGATTAAACCCAGATCAGTTGACTGGGGGTGAGTGTTTGATTTGCTCAAACGCTCCATCCATCATCCCCTTTGGTATCGCTTTGTTCGCCCTAAGTTGGCAGGGTATGCCCAGACGTGGGTCCCTTGCTCACTTTGCCACTGGATTCAAGCTAGCCTGGCTGATGACGGCTGAATAGCCAGAAACCGGTCCCAGGATGCTTGTTTCCGGTCCAGGGAAGACATGGCTTGGCAGTTCGGGCTGGACTGTTCCCATGAGGCACAGGGTCAGACTGATTTGCATATGGCCATGTCTGAACTGGGGTGGTGGAGTGAGCTAAAGAATGATGATGGATTAAACCCAGATCAGTTGACTGGGGGTGAGTGTTTGATTTGCTCAAACGCTCCGTCCATCATCCCCTTTGGTATTACATTGGCACTAGGCAGCTAAATGTAGCGCCAGTGCTAGGGAAAACACAGGGCTGTGACGTATTCTTGTAAATGCAGCGCATCCCTGTGTTTTGAAAAGGTCGGAGCGCGGCGCTGCCAAATTTGGCGCAGCTCTGCGCTCCATCATTTTCTTGTAAATATGCCCCTTCATGTCTAAGGGAACATGAAAACACATAGCTATAACAAATCACCTGATTTAAAATTCAAGAATCCCCAAATTGTTTTGCAAAGCTTAGTTGGCTTATATTGTATAGCACTAGCTGAACTTAGGTACAACTGGTTCACATATTACTGAGAAGTTGATTCAACGTGGCTAACTCACAGTATTCATATTAACTGTATTACTTCTTACACCCTTGATCCAGTCTGGATTATAACTAGGGCTCCCTGTTTTATGGTATTTATTTTTCTAACGTTTCCATCTGTATTTTTCCATAGTTATTTTTTGACCATCTTATTGGTATTTATCCATATTTATTTTGTGTTTTGAGTGCCGTAAAATGCTATATTTCCACGTTTATTTAAGTCTTGGATGTGCACTCATACATGGATGCGTGTCGCAGTTTAGCAGATTAAATTTCATCCTACATTATACATGTGTTTTAACTCTCCATGCGGTCTATCTGCTCAGCTGTTGCCTGGAATTCATGAAAGACAGCATGGAGAGTCTCTCACAAGAAGCACCATTTTCAGTATTTTTCCACTTTTAAAAATTAATACAAAAATGAAACACATTGTTTCTGCCAATATTTATCTGTAAAAATCAGTAAAAAGGGAAAACCAGAAGCCTCAATTATAACTAGTGTGGAAATTTCACACATTTTTCTAGCACAGACAAAAGTGGAAAAATTTGAGTTGAGAAAACCCATTGTATTCTCGGTTTTGTAGCTTGAAAACGTGCAGTATTACCTCTCTTCCCCTCATTTTGAGATGAAGAACTCATATTGATAAGGTAATACTGCTCCCTGTATCAATTTTTCCCATGTGCATTATTACCACTCCAAATAACGGGCAATTCGAAATGAAGCATTTAATGTATGTTTGAAATACAGTCTTCCACATTTTATTGCAATCTGGATACCTGAGGGAAATAAAATACATGTATTGTTTCACATTTTATAATATTGCTATCCCAATTAGACTAGAAGGATGCCATTCCTGATGATGTTAGGATTTCCCCATTGTCATTTGTACATATTGAACCCTGTTGACTTCAAAGGAAATATGTACTCTCCTAGAACCTATTTCCTAAAGTACCTGGTAAGTGAAGTCTTCATTAAGTGCAGAGCGTAAACAATACTAGAAAAACTAGGCATACTTACAAGGGGATTGCGCCACCAGAACGTCACCTTTTCAGACTTTCCAATGGTGCAATGCACTGCTCCATATTTACAAAGTGGCGTTAAGCCACTTTGCATGGCTTAATGCCATTTTGCAAATAAGGTACCCTTTCATACAGATATCTGAGTGAAACGAGCATGCAATGGGTGTTGCTGAGGGCATTCCACCAGAACACCCATTGCTTTTTGACACTGCTCCAGATTTACAAGGATGTGCAAATCTGAGGCAGTGCCAAAAACTAACGCCATTCAAAAGTAGGCGTTAGATTGATGCAACAAGGAGAAATACTTTTGTTTCTCCTCATTTTTGCTCGCTATGCCACCGGATTCAAGCTAGCCTGGCTGATGAGCGGTGATACCCCAAAACTGGTTCCAGGATGCTTGTTTTACATTCCAGGGAGGACCTGGACTGGCAGTTCGGGCTGGACTGTTTCCATGGGGAGCAGGGTCAAGACTGATTTGCATATGGCTGGGTACAAACTTGAATGGCGTGGTGGACAAAAAAAACCAATGGATTTAACCCAGATCTGTGACTGGGAGTGAATGTTTGATTTGTTCAGCATTCCGTCCATCATCTGTTCTTTTTGCATTTATTAGGTTATCTGAGGCGCATTGCTTATTAAACTAAGCTATACGTGGTGCCCGATTGCGTTAGCATGAGTCAGATATCAAGGGTTCCATTAAAAATGGGGTCGAGTGACTTTGAACCTGTGTTACTCTAGTTGTTTTTGTTTTCCTTGTGCATGTTATGCCAGCTGGTATGACTACCCTCGAGGCTTTGCACCTTCATGCCTCCCGACTTTAAGATGTCTATATTCTTGGGTCAGACGTACGGATTTCGGTATACATATATACTCTGTCACAAGGTACAATGCCTGAAAGTCGGGGTCCATAGAACACCTGTATTCGGATATGGCATCGATTTGGGAGCACCTTTAGACGTGATATGAATTTTTGGCTGAGTTTCATTTATGTTCTTTGGTTCTTGACACCACATGGTCTATCTTATCGAGCTATGACGAGTATACTGTGTAGTCATGTTGCAGATTATGGTTTTCACAGCGCCTATATACCCATAGGGGGGACAGTGTCAAATCAAATGCGGTTTGATTTGATTTTTACTTTTATATTGCAGTGTATCCTGAGTTTTTGAGTTTGCGTTGTGATGTTGCTTGTCCAGTTTGGCTGACACTAGTTGATGGATTAAGCTGGTAAGGTCCTGTATGTATCAGTTATGAAGGAGTTCTCGATCACGCTGCACTTTAGTGGAACGTGAGGAATTATGCACTCTTTTGCACCTCCTCTTTTGTCTCTTTCTTTTTTACAGTTTTCTTTTTCCACTATGTGATTCTTGTATCCTCTCACAACTGTTTGGGTTTGTTAGTGGCCTTCTTTGAATTTTTCTTGGCACCTTTCATCCTTCTTACTTGATGGTTGTTTAGGCATTATTTATAAATTGTTTTGTTTTAAATTTGATTGACTTTTGCTTTTTTGTTGTTTAAAATTTCTTTCTGTTTTCTCCTCCCTTTTTTATAGTTTGTGAACTAAATGTATGTAATTTTTATGGTATATTGTTTTTGAGTTGTACATATGTGCGTGTTCATGTCTCTAGACCAATGGCATTGTAATCGATGAATAAGAGCCTAAATTGTTTGGTACTCTATGCCCCTTTTTTGGTACAACATGTTTTGAATTATTTTTGTCATTGCCATTGTCCACAGAGTGGCCTATTTGGTGGGGGGTTTTAATAAAAAGTTTTACTTGTAACTCAATGATGTATCTTTCTTTGAATATTAATATGTGTTGGATACTGTGAATGTACTTTATTGCATGTATGTTTGCAGCCCAGAGGAAGCCTTTGTTAAGGTAAAACAGGTCTGCTGTGCTTGTGCTTTCGGATGAAGATACTAAATAAAAGACAAATACACATGAAAAGGATCTGATAGTCTTACTTTCGATTACGTTTTCGTGCCTATATGTGTGGTTGTTTCCTCTCTTTCTAGCTTTAATGCTAAGAAATAGACTCTTTGGACTCATACCAACTGTAACAGTACTGAAGGAATTTATGTTATGAAATATCCCTGTGATCTGGTATATGTGGGCCAGACTCACCAGAAGGTCAAAGCCAAGATTCTGCAACAATGCAGCAGGATATGATGAAGAACCCAAGGGGCAACTTTGGTTGAACACTTTACTACATTGATCATCCTGCTGAGAGTTTGAGCAGTTGGCAGTTGACAAGATCACCATAAAACACAGAGAAGGGGATCTTTCCAGTGTTTTGAGTTTGAGAAAATGCTAATTGAAACACTTGCTTCACACTGTTAACAGTGGACTTAATGAGTTTGAGGAAATTACCAGTGGTTGAAATAAAGTGTACTTGTGTTTTGAATTCTTCATTATTGTGATATGTGACACTGATAATTATTTTTTATAAAATCCAGTGTTTTGTTATTCAAAAACTCAATTGAGTAATGTAATTGTCTTTGTTCAGTATTCAATAATGGAAAATATATGGCTGTTAGCATGTAGTATGTCCACAAGCGATTGCTGATGGGAAATTCCTGTGGTTTGCAACATATGATAGAGACTATTCCTTCACTCAACCTGAGAGTCTACCCTCAGCCCATGATATTTTTCACCCATTTTAGAAATTGTTGAAATTTGCATTACACAACAGTAACTATTTTCATTTTGCACCCATTTCAGTTTTTTGTTATATTCATTTGAGGACAACATGGTCAATGAAAAATACATTGAGTACGAGCCTTTCAGCTCAGCCCAGTGATTATTATCATTATTATTTTTTATACCCCATTAATTTTTGGTTATGTCCACTTGGGGACAACATTGTCAATGAAAAGTACATTGCATCGGAGCCTTTCACCTCAGCCCATTGCATCTTTTTTGAGGTCCCTGTATAGTTAGGCTAATGAGTATCTTTTTTAAGTAACATAGAGCTCGCACATTCCTTGAGCTTGCTACATTGTTTTCAATAAAGCGACTATCAGTGACCTTGTTGAATATGGAACACTCACCTCACAGCCGCCATCTTGGTAGGAGGCCTTGTCCCCAGCAGGAAGCATGCTTGCATACATCAGTGACCCACAACTTCACTATCTGACCATGGCACATGTGGACTCCCACTGAGAGAGCAGAACTAGCGATAAGGAGGTAGGTTATTGTGATCCCTCCATCACCTCGCCACTTTATTGGGCATGTTTGTTTGTTAGCCAAATTCTTCCTGATTTATTATTTTTATTCAGCGAATTATGTCAGGGATGTAACACATTTAGAATTTAGTCCATGAGCATCTAGTACTGAATTTGGCAGTTTTTGTCCACCATTTTCATTTTTCTATCAAACACATTTTTTGGCTGTTAGAAATTGGGTCTACGGTTGGCAGAGGTTTGCACCCTGTCCAAGTAGAGACCACTATCCTAGTCAGGCTAAGTCAGATATACAACCTAAATTAATCTGCGCTCACCCTCTGTTAGCTTGGCACAGAGCAGTCAGGCTTAACTTAAAAGGCAATGTGTAAAGTATTTGTGCAACACTTTACTTACAGTAACACAGTGGAAACACCACAAAAAGACTCCATACCAGTTTAGAATGACAGAGAATATTTATCTGAGTAAAACAAGACCAAAAGACAAAAATACAATAAGTAGAACTTGAGATATGCATTTTTAAAGAATAAACTGCAACATAGTGCTTACACCTATAGCGCTTCGGGTTTACTTGAGGTCGCTCTGGACCAGGGTAAACCCAAAGTTCAGGATGATTGCAATAGAGGGCAGGCCAGGTACAGTACCCACTCAGGGCCCACTGAAAAAGTACCTTGGCTGGAGCAAGTGTCGGCGGTGAAGACCCAATGCCTTAGTCCCAATCCATGCAGTCTGGTAGATGCTTCAGTGTCAAGCGTCTCAGTTGGTTCCCGCGTCATTGTCAAACCCCTTTACTATGCAGGCACTTTGTTGTCATTGAGCCTCACACTCGGGTCCCACATCGTCATCAAACCTTTTACGATGCAGGCGCTACGTTGTCGTAGAATCTCGCAGTCGGGCCCCACATCGTCATTGAAGGATGTCTTCGATGCGGCGCTATGGCACGGTCGAAGGGCACTGCATCGGTTCCCATAGGCACAAAGTCATCAATGCATTGATATTTGTAGAAAAACACCTTCAGAACCCACTTTTAGGACCCAGGACTTGATTGGCACTTCTTGGCAGGACAGGACTCACAGTTGGCAGAGTCCAGCAGCTGAAACAGAGTTGAAGGAAGTCTTTGATGGCCCAGAGACTTCAAAACAGGAGACAAGCCAGCAAGCCCTTGGAGAAATTTGGGTTCAAGGATGTAAAGAGCAGGTCAAGTCCTTCTCATTCCCAGGCAAGAAGCAGCAGGCCAACACAGCAAAGCAGGTAGCAAAGTGGCAGTCCCTCCTTCAGCGCAGCAGCCCTTCTTCCTGGCAGAATGTCCTTAGTACCAGCTAAGTTCTGAAATCATGGTATCAGAGGTCCAGCACTTATACCTAATTTGGCCTTTGAAGTACAGGGACTTCCAAGAGGTGCTTTGAAGTACACAAGGCCCTGTCTTTCCTGCCTTGTCCCAAAACTCACTATGGGGGGTGTGTGCAACCCTTTGTGTGGGAACAGGCACAGCTCTATTCAGGTGCAAGTGTCAGCTCCTCGCTCTCATCCTGCCTCAGGATGACTATCAACATGTAGATGGCTGCTCAGTCACACCTACTCTGACTTTGTGTGTGGTTATCTAGAGAGAATGCAGGAAGCCAACTGTCACCCACCCCAGATGTGTATTCCAGGGACAGGCAGAAGGCATCACATGGTTTAAGAAAGAAAATGACAACTTTTTTAAAGTGGCATTTTTAGAACAGCAATTTAAAAACAAACTTCACCATGAGTTGTCTTTTTAAATTGTGAGTCCAGAGACATCAAATTTGATTTTGGGATCTTGTCCCGATGGGAATCTACACTTATAGAATGTTATAAGGCAGTCCCCATGTTGACCTATAGGAGAGATAGGTATTGCAGTAATGAAAAACAAATTTAAGTGTAGTTCACTACCAGGACATATAAATCATAAAAGTGCATGTCCTACTATTTAAATACACTGCACCCTGCCCTTAGGGCTGCCCAAGGTCTACCTTAGGGGTGACATATATGTAATAAAAAGGGAGGTTTGGACTTGGCAAGTAGGTTAACTTGCCAGGTTGAAATGGCAGTTTAAGCTGCTCACACAGGTTCTGCAGTGGCAGACTTGAGCCATGTTTAAAGTGCTACTTAAGGGGGTGGCACAGTCAGTGCTGCAGGCCTACTTGTAGCATTTAATTTAGAAGCTCCTGTGCACATGGAGTGTACTTTATTAGGAACTTATAGGTAAAGTAAATATGCCAATTGTGGATAACCCAATGTTACCATGTTAAGTGTACAGAGCACATGCACTTTAGCACTGGTTAGCAGTGATAAAATCCCCAGAATTCTAAAGCCAGCAAAGTCAGCAAAACAGAAGTTCAGAATGTAAAAAGCCAGGGGAAACCACACCAAGGATGCCAGGTCTAACACTGGCTATGACACTTTCGACAAACTAGTTTCATTATTTTATCAGGAGCCATCCTTGCAGGAGATCATTATACAAGACGGGCATATCCAGCCGTCCCTATTTGCACCCCAGTGGAATTTATCACCTGGTTGAGGGATAAAATAGTGGTATCTAAAAGGAGGTCTAACAAGCCTTTTTCCATCTCCAGGTGAGTCACAGCGATGAGTTACAGTTTTTCATGATCATGTATTAATTTTTTACATATGAGGCCTGATATTATATACCTTTACATACAGGTTGTTCCATACAACCTGATGAAGTCCTTAGTAGATGTAATGACAATACACACTTCTTAAGAGGGTCAAAACATTGACGGTTCTAGATGTCAACTGCATTGTAACGTCTCCTTCTTGGGCATCTATGGACATATGATTATTAGCCCATTGAAAAGATATTAAAAATTGGGACCCAATGGCCAAGCTTTCTAAAAGAATCTGAATCTAGCGATTTTATCTGTGATTTTACAAATATGTATGGTCACTTTTTGATACACTGCACAAGCACTTTTCTCACCAAGCATTTATGAAGCCCCTTATAGTTTTACTTAATGATTCATTGTCATTTAATTGCTAGAAATATATGGCATATATTCAAAAATTAGTTTGTTTAGGCCTACATGTTTTTGGATTTTATCCCACTTTCAAGTTTACTTCACGAGCATTTGTGTAATAACTACTGACTTTTTTGATTTGGCATAAACATTATCTAACAGGACCATTGTTGTATATGCAATATGATACCCAGGTTCTTTGGAATACAGAGTTGCCCCATTGCTATTTAGAGTATAACGAGAAACATCAAGACGTTGTAGCGGATAAGGTCGGGTGGATATAGCCTACTGCTGAGTACATACTGGCCATGTCCTAAAGAATCCAGTAATACATTTCTGCATCCCGGTTTAATGCTATCTTGACTGATTCTATTCATAGGATCTATTGACTTTCTTTCAGGCTCAGTTTCAGAACTCGATTGGCACCCCTTGTGAGAGGGTGGGTATGTTCTACCCCCAAGAATTCAAAGCTCCAGTTGTATTCATGTTATCTTAAGAAGCGTTCTACATGAGGTTGTTTGTTGTCATACTTATGGATATTGTGATAATGATCCTGAATGTGGATCTTAAATGTGAGTGTGTTGCTGCCCATGTAGAATTTTTGGCAAGGGCATTTGATTGCATAAATATGAAGGGATTTATGGAGTGTTGACAGCCATTACTAAATGTAATCTCTTTTGTTTTGATCATGTATAATTTGCAAATTGAACAGTCCCCTCATGTGAGGAAGCCCTGTATAGAGTCATTGGCTTTAGTTTGGTCATTGGGCTTGTAACTGAAATGTGAAGGGCAGAGCATTTTTTTAGGATTGCGTAATCTGTAATATTCCCTCTCAAGGCATGATGGTTTTCTAGTAAATTCCAATGTTTTTAGGACTTTCCTAATATTGAGGTGACGATTGCTGAAGTTATTAGCAATTCATTCATTCTTAGTAATTTTGATTGGTCCTAGTAAGGTAGCCCAGTTCGTCTTGCATATAGTCTGGTCTGAACTGTCAAGCATCAGGGGATCATATCCTTTGACTATAAGACATTCTTTTACTTCCTTACTGGTAGAACTGTAGCATTCATCAGTGCTGAAATTTCTTCGTGCTCTTAACAGTTCACCCTTAGGAATATTCTTAATGATGCTTAGTGGATGGCAACTGTCTTCTCTGAGGATGGAATTTGCTGCTGATTCTTTTCTGTGCATTTTGGTCTGGATTTTACCATCTTTGTTATAGATTATGAGATCCAGGAAATTTGACTTCTATGCTGGAAATGTTCGAAGTGATCTTAATGATCAGTCAGTGAAGTGTTTTGGATTTAGAATTCTTGATTGAAACAAAAGGTATTGTTGGTAAAACAGAAAGCCAACATATCAAGGATCATTTGTTTTTTTCCCAGAATGTGCATAGTTACCCGCGGGCATCCCAGCGCTGTGGGCAAGTCGAAACAGCTGAGACACGATCAATTGTGGAAAAGCCAAGTTTTAAGCATCTTACGGAATGACATGTAGTTGGGTTCCTTTCGGAGCTGCAGAGGAAGTGAGTTCCACAGTTTAGCGGCGTTGTAAGAAAAAAGACGTCCGCCGCTTCGGGCCTTCTTAATTCTGGGCACAGACGCCAAATGAAGATTATTTGAGCGAAGGTCCCTAGTGGCTAAATAGGGCTGGATCAAAGAGGAGATAATAGGAGGTCCATTCCCTCCTATCAGCCTGTGAGTGATACACAAAGCTTTAAAATGGACTCTTTCCAAAACTGGAAGCCAATGGAGAGCCTTTAGGGCAGGCCTTGCTGTTTGGCGACTATGAATTCCCATAAGAATCCTAGCGGCACAATTCTGCACAGTTTGAAGTTTGGCCAACACCAGGCTAGGGGCAGCAAGGTACAGTGCATTTCCGTAGTCCAAACGAGATAAAATAAGCGATTGGACTACAAGCTTTCTAACCTGGTGGGGTAGCAGAGGAAGCACTTTGCGCAGCATTCTTAAAATGCCAAAACAGGAGGCAACAACCTTTCTGGCTTGGATTTTAAAACCGAGCTCAGAGTCAAGCCAAACACCAAGGCTCTTTATCTCTGATTTAGGGGCCGGCATGGGGCCCATACAAATAGGCCAAGTAGAAGCTATTTCAGAGAGAGAAGGTTTGCCAAGGAGCATAAGCTCAGTCTTGTCTCCATTAAGTTTAAGATGGGAATGTTTCATCCATCTCATCACTTCCTCGAGACATGGGCCAAGACAAGTGGATGCTTTATTGGTGTGGTTCAAAGCGACGACCAATTGAGTGTCGTCGGCATAAGTGACAATTTGCACCCCAAATGGAAGAACAATGTCAGCAAGAGGAGCCATGTAAACATTAAAAGAGTGGGGCTCAAGGACGACCCCTGAGGAACCCCACAATGAAGAGGTCGAGGAGTGGATGTAGCCTCACCCTCGACTACTTGGAAGTATCTGTTCTCCAGAAAAGATCGCAGCCAATCCAGAGCAATTCCAGTAATACCCAAATCCTGAAGCCGTTGGATTAAAATACGGTGATTAACCGTATCGAAGGCAGCGCTAAGATCTAAAAGAAGCACGGCCAGGGAGCCTCCTGCATCGAGGATCCTTCTGGAATCCTCGACGACTGCTAGTAAGGCGGTTTCTGTCCCATGTCCTGGGCGAAACCCAGTTTGGGACGCATGGAGAAGGTTCTCCCTTTCTAGGTATCTGGAGAGTGATCGATTTACGTACTTTTCTGCGATTTTGCTCACCCCAGGAAGGAGCGAGATGGGACGATAGTTACCAAGACAGTCGGGATCTAAGTTTGGTTTTTTCAATAAAGCCTTTACCAAGGCTTTTTCCAAAGGAGAGGGACCACCCCAGAGGAAAGCGAGGCGTTGATCAGTTCCATAATAGTGGGGCCTACTAAAACAGATACAGATTTCAAGATGTTAAAAGGAGCCGGATCACTAGGTGATCCACTCTTAACCGATGCGAACATAATTTTGAAAGTTTCGATGTCCAGTGGAGGAAACACTTCAAGAGAGTGTTCTTTACTCCATACCTTTATTTCCTCTAAGGGAGGAACAGGCAGGGGGTTGGGAAATAAGCAGCTAATGGTTAAAATTTTGTTGTGAAAAAAATCTGCAAAGTCATTGCATCGGTCATCTGTTGCTTCATAAGAGACCAAGGGAGTGGGTGCATTGAGGAGTTTGTTTACAATGCGAAACGTCTCCCGGGGGGATGGAATTTAATGAGGTTAAGAAACAGATTGATGAATTAACAATGGAAGAAGTGGTGATAAAGAACTATAACATTTTAGATGATGTTCTTGTTAAATGTCAGGATGATCGTAGAAATAGTAAAGGTACTAAATTGATCAGAAAACAAGGAGATTTTAAACTAGGTAGGTAGTATATGTATGCCAAAAAATACAATTCTCTTATGGGTGCAAATTAGGGCTGGGTGGAGTGCATGGAGTTTCACTACACAGAATTCCATGGAGTTGCCAAAAAACTCCATGAGTCATGGAGTGAGCTCTATGTGTGGGCAGAGTGAGCCGACTCCCACCCAGTCATGTCCCGATTGATTTCTTGTGGCCAATGCATATCAGGTAGGCAGGCTGATTCACTTTTATTTATCTTCGCTGCAGCTTTTTCTTTGCTGCAGCAATGGGAACAATCATCATGTGGATTGCGGAACAAAGGCGCGAAGGAGGGAGGCAACTCACAGCTCAGTGATACCTCCTATTACTATTAGGTTATTAACTAGACAGTAGTGCAGTGATGTAAACAAAGTAACTGCCATGCATTGCTATTTTCTGCTAATCTGCGCCACTCCATCGGGCATTCCTCAGGTGCACTACCTGTTTTTCAAACAATTGCCCCACATCTGAATTTGCACATCTTACAAGAGAAATAGAGGGATGTGTTTTATTGCCCCTGCTTCCTCCTTGAGCAACAATGGCCCCATCGCACCCACATTCCCCGGCCGTCCCGGCTCCCCTCTTACCTGCAAGTGCCTGGAGTCCATTGAAGAACTCCCGCACCAGCTGCATCAGCTTCTTCTTTTTTGCCCAAACTGGAGGTGACGGTTTGGGGCCAGAAGTAATGCTTCCCGGGCTGGGTGCGAGTAGTTCTGTGGTTTCCTTCATGGTGCACTGCAGGGCAATGGTGTGGGCACAACTGCATGGCTTCTTACCACTGCCCTCCTGCTGAGGATTCTAGGATTACCAGGGCAGCCTCGCTTCCACATTCACGATTACAACGCCTCCAGCAGTCTGGGAAATGTAGTCTTCCCACGTCTGCTTCCTCATTTAACCACAGTTAAGGCCTCAGGGTGTCAGCAAACTCTGCTATGATGCGGTTTGCAGAGTTTTGCCAAACTCTGCATTCCAAGCGCAGTGCGGAGTAGCAAAAACTCTGCAAACTCCACCAGTGGAGCAGAGTTCACTGCCAAGCCCTAGTATGAACATAAACACTAGAGATAGTTCCTCAGTGAAAAGTGAGCAATCAGACATGAATTTAATGAGTAGTGGGAGTGGATCACAAAATGAGGAACCTTGCAGTTCGAGTTCGTTGTATAATAAAGTGATATTATTAGAAGAGTGGAAACATATGAGGTTAGTACAATGCTCTCACAACATCAAGGATGTAGAGAATTCAAGTGTTAGAAATTCAGTTGTTGGTTGACTGGGCTATGAGCCCTGGTCTAGCAGCAACCACAATCCTAGTCAGTGTAAGAGGCAGGCAAAACCTAAATTAACCTGTGCTCACCCTCCAGTCAGACTTAACTTTAGAGGCTGTGTGTAAAGTATTTGTGCAGTAGTTCAAACAGTAAAACTGTGAAAAAAACACACAAAATGAATCCACAGCAAGTTATAATAATAGATCTGATTTTAATAAATAAAAAAGGCCAAAACGACAAAAATCCAATTAGTAGAACTAAAGATATTGATTTTTTAAAGTTTATAGTGAAAAATAGCACCAAGTAGCAAAAAGTTCTATTGGGGATATCTGGTAGCACTGGACCAGGATAAAGTCACAAGTTCAGGCTGACCATGACGGAGTGTGGGCCCGCTACAGGGACCCAGTTAGGCCAGGTGAACAAAGTACCTTAAATCCTGGTTGCGGAGCACTGAGTGGATCCGTGTCGAAGATGAGTCGTGCCTCAGAGGCAATGCGTCAGTTCTGGGATGCGACGAGGCTGCGTTGTGAGGTCTGGATGATTCGATGTTGAGGATCCTGTTAACAGAAATGCAAAGTTCGGTGAACCTTCGATGCAGAGTTTCAGAGTCGTCGTCAAGACTACCGTTGACAAGGGATGCAAGGAACTTGCACCAGGTAAAGCGTCATGCAGTGGCGAATACAAATGTGATGCGTCGGTCCCAAGATGTGGTAGGCAGCAGCGATACAAGTCTTTTGCAATGGGTGCAATCCACACAGCAGCAGTGATGCATCAGTTCTGCGTCGGGATGCACCTCTCCACTGGGGATGCGTCGCTCAGCAGAGAAAATGCATCATTTCAGCTGGCAAGCACCTTAGGATCACTTCCAATGGTTCAGGACTGAGGTGGCATCACTTGGTAGGATAGTTTCACAGATGGTAGAATCCAGGTGCAGGGGTTGGAAGCATGTTATGTCTCTGAGGCTTCAGATCAGGAGGACAGCCAGGTAGTCCATGGAGTCAAGCTGGGTTCTGGAGTCAATTGACGCAGTTCCAGTCCTTCTCACCCAAGCAAGAAGGCAGCAGGTAGTAGATCAGCACAGAAAAGCAGGAGTCCAGCAGAGCGCAATCCAACAGAATGGCATTCTTTTCAGCAACACAGAAGTCCTTCTTCCTGGCAGAGTATCCACAGGTCCAGAAGTGTACTGAAGTGGTGGTGGTAGCGGAGATCCAGTACTTATACCCAATGGTGCCTTTGAAGTGGGGAAGACTTGCCTTTGAAGTGCACAGAAGTCTGCCCTTCCTGTCCTGGTTCCAGACTCACTACAGGGGGAAATGCAGCCCTTTGTGTGTCGACAGGACACATTCTTTTCAGGTGCAAGTTAGGCTGTACCCAGCTCCTCCCTCCCATCCTGCCAGGATGGCCTATCAATTCACACCTAAGTTCCCATTGTATATGGTTGTCTAGGCGGAATACACAAAGCTCAACTGCGAACTACATCCAGTCATGTGATCAGACAGGCTATAGGCACCACATGTCTAAAGCAGGTAAATGCCAACTTTCTAAAAGTAAAAGACACACAGTTGATGGACGAAATGCAGAACAAATCAAAACATTCACCCCCAGTCAAGAGATCTGGGTTAAATCCATCAATATTTAGCTCACCATGCCACCCCAGTTTAGACCTGGCCATATGCAAATCAGTCTTGACCCTGTGCCTCATGGGACCAGTTCAACCCGAACTGCCAAGCCATGTCCTCCCTGGACCGGAAACAAGCATCCTATGACCGGTTTCGGGGTTTCACCCCTCATCAGCCAGGATAGCTTGAATCCAGTGGCACAGTGAGCCCGCGACCCACGTGTGGGCATACCCGGCGCACTTAGGGCGAGAAAGCAAAAGACACACAGTTGATGGACGGAATGCAGAAACCCCGAAACTGGTCCTAGGATGCTTGTTTCCAGTTCAGGGAGGACCTGGCCTAGCAGTTCGGGCTGGACTGTTCCCATTGGGCACAGGGTCAAGATTGATTTGCATATCGCTGAGTTCAAACTGGAATGGCATGGGGAGCAAAAAAACGATGGATTTAGGCTCAGATCTCTGTACTGGGGTGAATGTATGACATTGTTCTGCATTCTGTTCATCAATTGTTCTTTTTGCAACTTTCTAAAAGTTGCACTTTCCGAATTGAAATTTAAAATCCGACTTCACCAAAAGTTAGGATTTTAAATGAGGACTCCAGAGACACTAAACTTGAATCAGTTATATCTTCCCATTTGGAAATTACACTTATAAAATGTAATACGGTAGTCCCAATGTTAGCCTATTGGAGATATAAGCCTTGCTTTAGTGAAAAACAAACTCAAGAGTTTTTCACTACCAGGATATGTCAAACTAAAAATTGCCTTTTAAATACATTGCACCCTGTCCTCTGGGTTGTCCAGGGCCTATCCTAGGGCTGACATATATGTATTAAAAAGGAAGGTTTGGGCCTTGCAAAAAAGAAACTGCTCACACAGGCTGCAATGGCAGGCCTGAGACATGTTTGAAAGGGATACTTCAGTGGGTGATTAAACCAGTGCTGCACTTAATTTACAGGGCGTGGGTACATGTTGCATCACTTTGTTAGGGACTTTTACTTTTCTTAAAGGAGTGAGCACATACACTTTAGCACTGGCTAGCAGTGGAACGTGTCCAGAGTCCTAAGGCCAGCAAAAACAAGATCAGCAGAAAATGGAGGAGGAAGGCAAAAGGTTTGGGGAAAGAACACCCTAAGGCCGGCAGGTCTAAGACCTTTTTT
The DNA here is from genome assembly GCA_963921515.1 of Calotriton arnoldi. Classification (NCBI taxonomy): domain Eukaryota; kingdom Metazoa; phylum Chordata; class Amphibia; order Caudata; family Salamandridae; genus Calotriton; species Calotriton arnoldi. The sequence goes on along the minus strand of CAWUFW010005888.1, from coordinate 66,887 downwards.
TAAGCTATGAATACTATAACACTTTCATGATTGTTTTTTGGATATTGTCTTTTGCATCAGAAAGACAGAATAAACAATATGGGTTAGAGGTAACTATGAATACATGAGGACAGCAATCAAGGGTCCCACAGATGACATAGAAAGAGAGGGATAATAGAGTTTTAGGACCACACATGGCATTTGCCATTTTGGGCTGCACAAGGATACAAAGGGAGTCATTGGGTAAGGAAAGCTGATGGAATATGGATCCTGTGCAGTACTATGACATTACCCAGCTAAGGGGGAGGATAGTGGGTTTACCGTAGTTGCAGGGATTAGAGTAACTATCTACCATATGTAATTATTCTAAATTGCAGCACAAGAAACCATCTGAAATATTATAAGAATTCCTTTAAGAAGTATAGAACATTGGAATATTAGTATGTAATTATTAAGCTATCCTTTTCACAGTTGGAAGTTTTTTCAAAGAAATGTTTTTATATAGTGATATGCTGTAAAAATATGGAATGAATATAGGACCATATCATATATTGTGTATGATATACTGTGATAATTGCAACCCGAATATCATCTTTAACTAAATAAGAGTACTTCTAAGAAGTACATTACATTGTGACACTATTATTCTATTATTCTATGCAATTGTCTTTCTTGTTTGGAGCATTTTTAATGATAAAACTTTACTTTATAATGCTGTGTCATAAGCATGTTTCGGGGTTATACCATGCATTGTGCACAACGGATTGCAATAATTTTAATGCAACTATGGTTTGGGTAAATTAGTAACTCTGATTTTAGGTTCTCCCATTTCTTCTCTTTTTTCTGAGATTTATTTTTTCTCACAATCCTCCTTTAGTGGCGATCATGGTCAGATTTGTGAATTTTTTAATGAAGGATGACATTTTGAAAAATGTTTACAAAAAGGTTTATGTTTATTTGTGGTATGGGTTTGAGGCTGTATTGTTTAATGAAATTCTTTGAATTTGAGTGACAGACTACTTTTTATGTTTGTATTCTAGAAATAAATAATGATACTAAATGGCCCTGGTGGAACGATATTTTTCACCTGTTGTTGATGTTCTGAATATGAATGGATAAAATAAACATTTTTCATAATGGATTGTGCCCCTTACCTGTTGTTTTGGAGAGCATTAAAAATCGAAACAACAATGCAGCATCACAACACTGCAAAATCACATTGTTTACATAACATTAAAATTACTGCGTACATAAATATCAAAATTGGCTATAGCAAATACTCACTTTAATAATCAGCAATGCTGAATCAATGACGTAAGATTCAATAATGCTCTATTACTTACTGGTAATCTTCATTACTCCGGGTCCCGTTGTCCTCGTCCCATTCATAACTAATTGGAAATAACCATCTCCCGACAGAAAAAAACAAGAGGAATGCTGGGACCCTAATACTGCCCCTCCCACCGGGAGTACATAAGCAGTACTTACCCAGCATCCCTCCTGTACAACCAAGCCCAGACAGGAAGGCCGGCCGCCCGGGAGGGAGGGAGGGGCGTATGAATGGGACGAGGACAACGGGACCCGGAGTAATGAAGATTACCGGTAAGTAATAGAGCATTACCCCCAGGTCCCTTATGTCCTCGTCCCATTCATAACTAATTGGAGAATACCAAAGCAGAAACCCGGCCTTCCTAACCCACCCGCACACCCAGGAAACCACCACAAAAGCAGCAACCCAAGGGAGCACCGAGAAGGGAGGAAAAGGAAGACCGCAGGAAGCAACCGGCCCGCAACCCCGAACAGGACAGCAGGGACCAAACAAGGACCGGAGACAACCCAGAAAAAAACAGAAGGGCAGGGCCCCAAAAGGAGGCCGCCAAACAGAGAAACCGGAGACAGGGCAACCAGGACCAAGACCCAAAGGACACGGCCAAGGAACCCACCAGACAAGGCCGCCCAGCCCAGAACCACCAGGAAGGCACATAGGAACTGGCAGCCACACAGAGCAAACCGCGACTACCCCGAAGAAGGCCAAAGAAAGAAGCCAAGACCGGCCAACAGAGCACAGGCACAAGCACCCAGACCAACAAGGAAGGAGGAAAGCACAGGCCAGAACCGGCCCACCCCACCAAACCAAACGACCCGGCCCCAGAGAGCCCAGAGGAGAAAGCCAACCAAACCCCACCGAGGAGGCCCAGGAAAGAAAAACCAGCACCCCCAGGGCCACCAAGCGACAACCACCAAGCACCCAGCCCAGAGGGAGAAGCCGCAGAAAGAGCCCAGGGGCCGAACAGGATCGAGACCCCAACCAAACCGAAAAGGACAGGGAAGGAGACAGAGACCCAGAACCCACAGGGAAGGAGGCCACAAACTAAACCAGGAAAGCCACCAAACCCAGAACAGAAAGGGCAGAGGAGGCCAACCCAAAGACCACAGGCCAGAGACGCCCCCAGAAAGAACCAGCCGAAAGCCGACCAACAACGGGGAGGCCAACAAAGACCGGAAACCAACAACGAACAAGCCCAGCAAGGGCGGGGACAGGAGCCACCGGCCACAACCCCCAAAAACCCCCAACCCCAAAAGGGAGGGGAAACAAGGCAGGACGGGAGTCCAGGGCAACCGAAACCCACGGCAGCCCCCAAACCAGGAAACAACCAGGCACGAACCCGCCGAACAACAGAGCCAGGAAGCCAGGACCGGAGCAAAGCAACCAGCCATAGCAGAAGGACCCGCAGGCCCAACCAACCCCCGGAAGGAGCCCACGCAGCACCCAGGCCAAAAGAAAAAGGGGCAGGGAGGAACAGGAGACCTCCAGCACACCACAGCCGGACCACATAGAAGGCCGGAAAAAGAAACAGAGGAAACTGCCAAGCGGAAACCAGAGGAAAACCGCCAAAGCGGAAACCAGAGGAAGCCGAGAAGGCAGAGGGCCAAGCAGCAGCAAAAAAAACCCAGACAACCCGCAGCCAGGAGGGAGGACCCCACAGAGGCAAGAGGAACACCACAGAACCGCACCCCAACCAGAGAAGGGGGGGCACCCAAACAGACACACCGGGACAGAGCCCGGGGAAGCAAGGGAAGACAGGAGGCGAGCCAGGACACCAGAACCAGGAAAGAACCAGGAACGCCCAGCAAAACACACCCCAAAACCGGCCGAAAAGAGACAGCACAGCCAGCAAGCCAAGGAGGCAGAGCCCGAGGCCACCCCGAACCAGCAGGAAGCCGGCAGACCCGGAGCAACAGGAGGCAACCCAGGACATGCCAACCCAGAAGCCCCGAACACCAGGACCCCACACAGGCCCGAAAGGGGAACCGCAACCCAGGAGGACCAACGAAGAAGGAGCACCGGGGCCAAGGGGAAAACCCGAAGCCCATCAGAAGCCAGCGGAAACCCCAGGACCAGCCAGAAAACGGACACCCAACCACAGGCGAACCAAGCCCGGGAAGAGAACCGCCGGCAGGAGCAAGCCCAGAAGGACCCACCAGGACACGGACACAAAACCGCACAGCGCCCCGCCAGGACACACAAAGAGAGGACAGGCAAGGAAGCAGAGCCGAAAAAGGCGACCAGCAGGAGCCCAAAACCCGCAGGAGCGGGAACGCCCCAGCAGACACCCAGCCAGGCACCCATGACGGGAGGCAGACGAGACCAGGACCCCCAGGGAAACGCACCCAGAGCCCAGACGGACCCCCAACTGGGAGAACCGCAGAACAGAAGAGGGAAACAGGCGCCACGCCAAGGACACGGCAGCAGCGAAAGACAGCCAGGCCCAAACAGCAGCAGCACGAACCCCAGGGACCAAAGGCGAACCGCCACCGGAAACACACCCGGGGGAGACGCAAGGGAAAGGAAGGGCAGGCGCCCAACCACACCAGCCAGAGAAGCCCACACCAGGCACCCCCAGGCGGCCGCAACCAGGAACAAATCAGGCCCGACCAAGCCGAACCCCATAGACCAGACGAGAGTGTCGGCAGAACCAGGAGGGGCAGCCAGGACCACTGAAGCAAGCCAAAGGCAAGCACAGTGAGCGCAAGGGCAGGAACCCAGAACACAGAGAGGCCAACCCACAGAACGGGACGGAATCGTGAAAACAAAAACGCAAACCGGACCCGCAGGCAGAGGGGGAGAGCGCCGCAGAGAGCACCAGGCCTGACACCAGGAAGCCCCAAGGGGAACCAGGCGCAGCCCAAGGGACGGGAGGACCAAAGCCAGGAACCAGGAGCCCCCGAGCACCAACCCCGACCAACCAGGCAGAAGCCAGGAAGCGGAGGGGAACACCCAGCACACCCAAGCGGAGCAGAAGCCACAACCAAACAGGCAGACCGCAGCGGCGGCACGGCCCCCCAGAAAGGGCGGGCAGACAGACGGACCCAGCACACCCAAGGCCAGGCCACAACACCCGCACCCGCGACACCCCGAAAGGGACGCCCACCACCGGATCCGACATCTCCATAGTTCCCGTGTCCGACGCCAAGCCTCAAAGCCGGAAGAGGGTGGCAGCAACGGGCATGCGCCGAGAGCTAGCGTCTCGGAACCTGGGCGCCAGCTGCAGACCCGAGCCTGGAGAACAGAACACTGCATCTGCGCAAGAGCACACACACTCGCAGAGAAGCACAGTATAGGCAGCAGCAAAGGAAATCAATATTCCAACCGAACGCATGGGAAAGGAGGAAGAGAGAAACATGCACGAGAGGGAGCATGCAACCAGGGCACAATGTCAGTGGAGTGAGCACGCCCCAGCACGCCGGGTGCCAAAAGCCCAGCAGCCAAACACACCAGCAGCGCCGAAGCACCGCATAGCAGCGCACATGGTGAACATCCAGCAAAGCAAGGAAACCGGCAAGCGGCACTCACCCGGAGGGGGGGCCAACTCCAGGAACAAGGCCCCCACCCCAAACGCCATCACACCAGGAGACCGGCAGGAGCCCATCCAACGTGGCACGTCTCACCCGGCCAAGCTCGGGAAGACGAGCCCGTGACCCAGAAGAAACCCGGAACTCCAGCCCCAGCCGCAAAGGGCCGGGAGGGCCATGCAGAGCAAGCAGGACACCGGCTCCAACAGCGACTGACTCCCAGCAAGCCCGGCAGGCCAGGAGACAGACCAGTGAACCCCGTGCCCGCACAGCCAGGCAGCCGGGCGGGGGGAGAAGAGAAACACCGCCACTCCAGCCCAGCAGGAGCAGCACCAGCACCAGCACAGTCAAGTCCATTCTGTCGACAGACAGACAGAAAAAAGAACAGGAGGGATGCTGGGTAAGTACTGCTTATGTACTCCCGGTGGGAGGGGCAGTATTAGGGTCCCAGCATTCCTCTTGTTTTTTTCTGTCGGGAGATGGTTATCTCCAATTAGTTATGAATGGGATGAGGACATAAGGGACCTGGGGGTAATGCAATAGAGAATACTCCACGGATTGCCCAGGTTCCCCTCTGGTGTCTGCGTTACACCTAAATAACTTTTACTACCGGTTTCCCAATGACTCATTAGTAAGTAGAATGTGAACGGACACACCACTTACCGGATAAAAGGGGCCCACGAAGACCCTGGAGGAACGTAGGCAGCAGCTAGGAAAGGAATCAAACACAGCGTTAGGAAAAGGGGAGGGATTAACATGTTGACAGAACATAATCACAAAATTGACAAAGGACTACAATTGTCACGACAGAGAGGAGTAAACAATGAGAAAAAGATGCCAAGAAGACTGAAGACGTTGTCAGGATCACTCCAGGACGCCGACACTGAGGAGAAATGGGAGGACTTCCCGGAGTTGAATGAGAGCGACAAGGAGATGACATCGGAATGGTCCAATGGACTGAGGAAAGCAACACGATCAGCTGACTTATAGGAGTAAGGAGAGACAGAGGACAATGAAATCTGGACGGAGAAGTTGTGGTCGCCACCCAGCCCATGCTGAGTCACTTGCAAAACTCCAGAGAGTTGTGGCTACATCGGTAAGTGCACGGGGCTAAGGCACCATTGCACAAGGGGGAGGAGAAGGTGGAGATTATGCCTGAACGGGGCAGAACCCACAAGGGGAAGACTACTCTTGCGTGGCATTGATAGTCACTACCAGGCTGAGGGCACTAAGTGTTGGATAAGAACAGGGACAAAGGTCTGACCATTATTTTTTGGATGGGGGGGGAGAAGATGAGACCCCAAGAGGGGGCCTATGAATTCTGCCCTAGTATGTTAAAAAGTATAAAAGGTTTTCCTCTTGGCACGTGTGACAAACACTGGCTGATGTTGACGGGAAGACACTTAAAGGGCTAAAAAGGATCATGTTTGGGGCCGAATTAAGGGGAGCACGGTCCTCATAATAGTAGTTTAGTTCTCCCTGCCAGCATCTTATAATTTTCACTTACCTAACTATTCTCCTGTCTCTTGAGGTGCACTGGTGGCAACAATTACCGAGGAGCTGGAGAGAAGGAAAAAGAGAAAGACTGCCCCTTAGGTTGTGTCATCCATGTTCTACACCCAAGACTGAGAGACTATACGTTACTTAGACGCTTAATATTAGCTGTAAGGAAAACCTGCTTATAGAGATCTGGCCATATCCCCATGTATATTTGACTTAAGCAACGCTAATTAAAGCCGCCATATGTAAACTCTAAAAAGCCTTTTTTCCGATCGCCCGTCCACATACTCCTAAAGCCCCATATGAACCTAAGGAAAATCCTGTGCAGAGAAAAGCGGGGTCTTCCTTTTTCTTCTTTTCGAGCGGAACATAATCTTCCTTTTCTTCTTTTACCAAGGCACCCACATAGGTCCATCTTGGTATTCTAAAGAAGTCAGCCTAGAATGTCATTGAGATCTAATCCTGAACCAATTCTTCTTATCATGAATTTGTCCCAGTACCTTTTACAATAGTAAGATGTAAGGGGAAGCATTTTCTTCTTTGTACCTGCCGTGAGGGGAACGGCGAACAGCAGCTTTCTTCCTCGCCCGTTGCCGTGAGGGGAACGGCCACCGGAGGGCACTTCAACCCCCAGGAGCCCAAGCGGCGGCGCCAGCCGTGACGCTGCTTTCCGCGCCCGGAGGCGCGATAAGGCTCGACAGGCCTTTTTGCAGCGTGGGAAGCATTTTCTTCTTTGTACCTGCCGTGAGGGGAACGGCGAACAGCAGCTTTCTTCCTCGCCCGTTGCCGTGAGGGGAACGGCCACCGGAGGGCACTTCAACCCCCAGGAGCCCAAGCGGCGGCGCCAGCCGTGACGCTGCTTTCCGCGCCCGGAGGCGCGATAAGGCTCGACAGGCCTTTTGCAGCGTGGGAAGCATTTTCTTCTTTGTACCTGCCGTGAGGGGAACGGCGAACAGCAGCTTTCTTCCTCGCCCGTTGCCGTGAGGGGAACGGCCACCGGAGGGCACTTCAACCCCCAGGAGCCCAAGCGGCGGCGCCAGCCGTGACGCTGCTTTCCGCGCCCGGAGGCGCGATAAGGCTCGACAGGCCACACGCAGCGCAGGACGCGCGCGGGCGAAGCCCGGGCCAAGGGCGGGCCCGTCTGTACCCGTCCGAGCCTGGCTGAGACTGGACTGGGCCACCCCCCTTGCTTTTTACCCAGGGTTTCTTACGGCACGACTGAAGGTAAAGTGAATTTCATTGCCCCACATGCTAGATTGTGCGTTATTGAGCCGTAACACAGGTGGAACGAACTGACCCCCAGAAATGTCTAACCGGAAAGGGGTAGTCGGGACTTTGGATGCCTTCATTGTGAGGGCAGAGTCTCTTCTGTCCCATGAAATTGAAATTACGGAGCGCCGATTGTCCATGGACCCTGCTACTTTGTTTTCTAGTTTGTCAAAGGGTGGACCAAAGGCTGTGAAGACACTATGCGCATCTCCTTGTAAGTTACCGTCTTTAGAAATTTGCGCCGCATCACCTGTTTTACCAGATACATCATCTTTAACGCCGTGCCCGGGAGTCGTGAGTCAGGTCGCATCAGGTATTAATACCAGAGCACGAGGGGCATACTCCCACAAGCCCGCTAAACTGAAAACACTGCCATCTAAACGCAAGAGGAATACCGGGAGTGATGGGTTGCCCAAATCAAAGGCTAAGCCCAAAAACTCTAAAACCGATCATGACAGTGCCAATAACCCGGGAGTTGTCTGCACAGCCTCAGTGGGGACACAGACTGACTTTGTTTTCGATTCTGCCGGTAATGACATTAACCTAGTTGCCAATATAGGCGCTGAGGGAGGCATTGCCGTTTCTCCTTCTGTTACCAGGCATATTGACACCAATCTGGTTGACATTAAGATTGCACTTGATAAGACCTTTAATTTAATGAAGGTGGAGTTCGAATGTTTAAAATCTGTACTGATTAATGTGGCCGACAGGACTATGACCTGTAATGTAGTACCCAATAATGATGTTGGTAATTTACTGCCCTCTTTAATCAGTCAAATGAGTAACACACCTGGGGTAGAGTTGCATCCTGGTCTTGCTACCCAAAAAGGTCCCATTGTTGTTACTCCGCATCTTAACTGTAGTCATGTAAACACAACTCACCAGATAAAAACACATAGTAAGCAAGGGGACAGAGGGGCTACCTCACAAAGACACATAGATAATCTGAACTTTGTACCAGGAAGCAGCTGCCCCATAGTTCAACGCCCGAGCATACTTGCATGTGATGTAAGAGTAGCTAGGGATACCCCTAATGTTCCCAGTAATGGCTCCCTGAGATCCAATCCCGATGTACTCGACTTACCCCCAGCCTCATGCCCATATGTGTTAGTCCTGGCTGGGGTTCCCTACTTATCTGGGGAGCAACGGGAATCCTGGGCAGACCTGCGTAATAAGGCCGTAGATTGGCTTTGTAAGCATAAGGGGTTCCATCCATCCAAAATGAATGATATCATCATGGCTAGAAGAGTCGGGTGGGTTGGCCATTCTCTCAAAAATATAGATGGCGACTGCATTGTTCTTAATTTTCGCAGACCTAAGCTTGTTCGCCATCTACTGAATATTTTTGAACAACCAACCACTCAAAACACCCATATTAGTGCACTCCCCTGAGTTATTTTTACAAGCCACTCAACAATCCTCAAAGGGACTCCCTGTTTTGCCTCTGATAACAAATAGGTTTAACTCGTTATCTAACCTAGATACACAGGACTGACAATTATCAACCAGGGACGCTCAGCTTTCCCAGCAGTCCCTTCTGGAACAGCCCCTTGCCAGTACAGTTATAACCATTACTGATAACGGCGAAAGTCCGCCCACTAGTATTATTAATGGAGCTGATTTGAACATCCTCAGCTGGAATGTAGCAGGACTGCACTCTAAGCTCGACGACCAGGATTGGTTGCGCCTGGTCAAAGACCAAGATATTGTCATGTTCCAAGAGACCTGGGCCACACACGATTCACACATTGAAGGGTTTCATTGCACTTGTGTCCCGGCATCCAGCCACAATAAAGGTCGACCATCTGGGGGCCTTCTTATTGGTCTTAATGTAGCGACTGGTGGTAGCTATAAGATACTTCCAACAAACAGCCCTAACTTCCAAGTAATACTTTTTAAGAGAAGAGTCTCTCTTTATTTGGTTAACTTTTATAATAATGATTTTGCATCAGTCCCCAACAAGAGTTTTATTGAGCTTTTTGATTTTATTTCCAATCTAGATTACCAGGCATCCGGTTGGAATACTATTGGGATTATTCTGGCTGGGGATTTTAATGCAAAATTTTATGACAGGCATTGTGTCACGGAACCACACACTACGGGCCCTTCTTTTCGCAGGGGAGCGGAACTGACAGCTCTATTGAGCTCGCTCAATTTAGTTAATGTCATGGAGCAGTTGGGTACATCTCATGCCACCAATAACCATCACCCGACCTTCAGAGGCAGGGGACATTCGTCCGTAATAGACTTTGTTTTCATCTCTCCTCTACTGACGGATTATTTAATTACTGCAGAGGTTGTTGCCACTATTCAGGGGGATCACAACCCCATTAGAACCGCTTTCAGATTGGCACCCCGACACATGTTCCCAATTGAATGCGGGGCTAAAGATTTAACTCCATCTACCGACAACCTAACACTGTCATGGAGGGGTATTGATAATGGGGATCTGTTTAAATTACTTGTGAAGGACAACTTACCCTATATCACCTCCTGCTTGTCATCTGAAGCTCCCCATCAGGAGGTAGTTGGTGGTTTTTCTAAACTCTGTCAGGCAGTTAAAACTCTCCTGTTAAAGCCCGTTTCCTTGAAGAAATCGGGCCCTAGATGGTTTGATTCTGCATGCTCTGCTGCCAACAGGAACCTGCGTATGGCTTTGTCAGCTGACCCCAGGTGTTCCCATGATGTAATACAGGCGAGACAGATATATAAACTAGCTATTACTAACCGGAAAGAGGCACTCGTAAGGGATCGTTGGGAAGCCCTATCGCAGGCTGCTACGGAAAAAAGGGGTAATTTATTTTGGACTGCTGTAAGGGATCTTAGATCCATGGGACAGCTATTAACACCAATTAGCTGCACAATCTCGAGCCAGTCCTGGGAAAATCATTTTTCAAATATTTATGCCACCCCGCAGGGAGAGATTGAACAGCTGGAGTATAGTCTCCCTAACACTCTTCAAATCACACTCCCTGAAATAGAAGAGGCTATCCATCAGTCTATCGGGAATAAAGCCCCTGGCCCGGATGGGTTACCGATTGATATTATCAAATGGATCCCGGACTTCTGGGCTCCCCTTCTCCTGAATGTTTTTAATCATTGTATGTTGGGCCCGCTCCCTGATACTTGGGCAAAAAGTATTATAGTTCCAATATTTAAAAAGGGGGATAGGTCACAGCCCATTAATTACAGACCAATATCGTTGATTGATAACACTGTTAAAATACTGGGCAGAGTCCTATATAACAAGATCCTGGAATGGTCAGAGGAATATGGTATTTTAGAGCGCTGCCAGTTAGGCTTTCGTAGGAAGGTTGGTACCATCGAGCAATGTCTGAACCTCAGCCTTGTGATTGGGAAATATACCATTGCTCGTAAAACTCCTGTCTACCTGGCCTTCATGGATTTGTCCTCAGCTTTTGATTTTGTCAACAGGTCAAAGCTGTGGGCTATCCTGTTGGGCCATGGTTTAGACGCTCCCCTGGTTCATTTCCTGGCTTATCTTCATAAGGACCTTCAGGCACAAGTGAGAATTGGTAGAGGTGGTGAGGTCTCAGGGCCTATCAAGGTAGGAAGGGGGGTCAGGCAGGGATGTGTTCTGGCCCCCCTTCTTTTTATTATTTATATTAACGGCCTGAACAAATCATTGATAGGTGCAACCAAAGATGTGCCTATGATTAACGGCAAACCTTTGCCGGTGTTACTTTATGCTGACGATGCGGTGCTTATAGGTCGCACCCCAAACTCATTGCGCATTTTAGTACAGTCGTTTGTTAAACATATGGACAGTCTGGATTTAAGAGCTAATTTTAAAAAATCATTTTTAATGTCTTGTGGCCCACAAAAACGCTCCCTTACCTCTATCTCCGTTGGCAGCCAAAAATTAATATGCACTGGTAAATTCCCCTACCTTGGGGTGGTCTTTGCTGCGAACGGCTCCTGGACTGAGCATCTTTCTCAGTCCAGGAGCAAGTTCTCAAAGACCATCAATTCCATTTTTAGCTTTCCCCGTCCCAAGAACACTGGCGTTATTTTAGCTATCTTAAAATTTTTTAAATTGCAATGCGTCCCAGTAGCTACTTATGGAGCGGAGATTTGGGGCACCACAAACAGTTCCTGCATTCAGCGGGAAGAAAACAGATTCTGCAGGAAACTGTTGGGCGCCCCAATCTCGACATCTCATTATGTTTGCCATAAAGAATTAAATTTAAACTATGTCACTGATTTTATACGTGCTCGCCCGGCTCTCTTTTGGCTGTCTGTCTGGAAGAATGAGGAAGCTATTCTGACTAGAGATATTATCATGGACTGTTTGAAGTGTGAGAAAGGGATGGATATCCCTGGCTATCCGGAGTTTATCAGAGCTTATGCAGTATTAATCAGGGTTGTATTTTTAGAAACCCTTGTAAAGCTGAAACACTACGGAAAATAGATCTTAAGAATGCACTTTACGTATTTTACAGTACCGAGCGCATAGCTCAGGAATCACAGAAAACCCTTGTCTCTAGTTATATGTCACTAGTCCAATATTGTTATCCCCTACCAAACTACCTCACCTTACCTATGAGTCACTGGGAAAGAAGTCTGTTATTCCGTCTCAGAGCAGGGACACTCAAGTTTGTATTATGTTTTCCCCTTGGTTATCATCCCAAAATCGATTTGGTACCCTGCCCATGTGACGGAATTAGCGGACAGACAACCCTGCACTTTTTATTCTTTTGCAAATATTATATGAAATATAGCAAGGGGACACTCTATCCCTATTTTAAAAAAGGAAACCTGTTAGCATGGATCTGGCTTATACAAGCATGCTTGGTATGATCGATGAGGAGCTTGTATTCCGCCTAAGTACTTTTCTGAGAGCAGCGATCCGGGCACGTCAGTCCATGTCAGACCCTTGAATTCTTAAACTGTGATTGGTTATGTTGTAAATAATGTATTTTATTTATCATTTTCTAAGATGTGAAATTGTGTCTGATAATTTTAACAGTTTTTTTTATGGTTGTACTTTTATGGATATACTGCCTATCCGAATAAAGATTATAAAAAAATAAAAAATAAAAAAGTAAGATGTAATACAAGACACCTTCTTCAAGGAAATATCTCAGACCATATCTCTTCCCAGAAAGGATGGCAGAGGCCTCTCTTGGGGTCAAGACATCTCCATCAACAGTATTCAGATCAAATCATCAAATACATTCCACAACTTCAGGCAGAAAAAAATGCCAGAAAACCCTACACCACAGCCAAACTACTGAGTCCCGCAATGTCTCAATTGGACAGTGGAAGAGATTGCATCATCTTGTATCCCACCTGAGGCATATGAGTAGCCTTATCTGTACTCTATCGCAAAGCAATAGTAGGATTATAACCAAATTTACAATGAAATTCTCTTCCTGGGCTAGGAAGATGAATCTGTGCAGTCAATTATCAATGCTCAGGTACCTGTCAGGCTTGTGACATGAAGATAACTGTTTTTGTTACAAAATTATACATATTAAGGGTTTCTTAAAAGATAGCATAGCATTTCAAATTATATATTGTTCTCAAGAATAGAACTAAATCTCCGATCATATGTTGTCCCTTTTTCCTTACATTTTCAGAATATGGTGTGCATCACATGCATGTATGTCATTGCTCTAAGTTGCGTGTCCCATAACCAGAGGAGTGTGCTTGTGTGTGTGGCTTTTCCCCTGTACTGTGGCCATGCCGCTTTCTATATTATTTTGGTCATTCTTCAGCTTGTTTTCATAAAGTGAAAATGTAAAGTAATTGCTTTTTCTAGAATGCTGCCAACTAAAATGGTTTTTGTGATTAAACACCATCAATATTTACAGTAGGAAAAGAGGTGCCACGTTTAAGAAGAAACGTTTTCTGTTATGGTTAAAAGTTTGTTTCAGAGATGGTAATGGTCCCCAGGATTGTTGCATACCACCCAACAAACAAATCCAGACTAACCTAGTGCTTTATCTGCCCTCCTACCCTTCCAGAATAACAGGTAAGTTAGCACCCCAGAACACAACATTCTGAAGACTCTCAGGGGTTGCGGTAGCAGGTCATCACCTTTCATTCTCTCACTCATACGTGTCCACAATAAACAGAAAAGGGACACGATGAAAGCTTACAATATTTATTGAAACTATAGTGCTCTATCATGAAGCAACTGTGCTGCAATTAGAAAACATATGCAAGTCAGCAATGTGATTAGCATGATCAATAAACCCTACACAATAAAAAAGCTCTGTCATATCGAATGACAAATCTGCCTACGTCTACGCTCACTATTGAAGCATGGTGATATAATAAAGATCTCTGGGATTAGTGCTGGACCCCATACCTGTCATTCATATTCAGCCGGTCTATATCTTAGCACTATTACTTCCACACTGACCCTGTACCAGCCCCAATGTAATCTCTCCATAGGTCACCGCTGTAACCGACTTATTCGCAGTCAGGCCCCATTCGGATCGCAAGACAGCGTCCCTGCGTATGCACGCAGTGTATACAATATAGTTCTTCAATCAAGGCTCAGCCCACATATTTTGATTACCAATATGAGATAAGCTTACGGACTTGCCATAACTCAACTTCCCATATACATTCCCAAAGATGGACAGTTAATATAAGCCACCAATCCTATGACCCCAGATTTTATATCGGTCTACAAGATACACAAGTATTTCTCGATATTACTTTGATTCATCCTGTGGCTTCCTGATGAAGGCAACATGCTGAAACGCACTTAGAGAATACCATAGCTTTTTAGAATTTTGGCTTTTGGCCAAAAAAATGTACATCATCTAACATCATTAATACATTGAAACACTTTGTTCTATTCTGTACCAAAGATGATTAAACATTCTGTATTTTCATTATATATTGATAATTAGAAGGATGAGGAATGGATGCATGTATGTATGAGTATGAGTATGTCTGGTGATTGCAATGTATGTAATTTATATTATGTATATATTTTTATTACGAATTATTGAGCTTTAAGACACAGTGATATTGTTCTGTATTGATTAAACAGATTTTCTTTCTTTTGTTATCATAAGACAATCTTGCTGTGTCATTCTTTGTGCCCTCAATTAGATTCTAACCTTACTTGCCTAAGTTACCTTTTGAAACTTATTGTTATTATCCCTGCTCTTGGCAAGCCAATTTGCTGCAGGGGACCCCTCTTTTTTCAATTTAACTACATCTCAGATGGCGCAGCTCTCTCATCTATGGACCTTTTCTCTGCAACAGTCTCTCCTCTCTCTATTCAAAATGACAAGCCTCAGCTTATATGATAGGAATTGTCTTGTTGGTCGAAAACAGCAGTTGTATTTCTCTATTATGTCTAGGTGTTGGTGTTGGTTTTGGTGTCTGACCAAAAAGAAAAACAGGGCTGTTAGAAATGGGGGTCTCTAGTTGGCAGGTTGTTCCCCTGTCCAAGGAGGGACTCTTCTTCCTTGTCAGAATAAGGGAGCTACACTTCTAAAATATCCCCTGCTCACCCCCTTGGTAGCTTGGCATGAGCAGTCAGGCTTATCTCAGAGGGAGTGTGTAAAGCATTTGCACATAACATACAGTAATACAGTGAAAACACTACAAAAGGACACCACACCAGTTTTAGAAGAATAGCCAATATTTATCTGTGTAAAACAAGACCAAAACGATAAAAATCCAACACACAAATATTCAATAATATCAATAAGCAAAAATAGACTTTAGAAATAGATCCTTGAAGTGGATGGCTCCATCTGGGGCTACCACGGCGGTGTGAGCCAACAAATCCCCCGGTTCCGACCGACCACGGCGGTGCAGCCCAGCTGCGGTGTCGGCAAACCCTCAAACAGTACCTTTTGGTTCCGGCTGACCATGGCAGTGCAGGCCGGCTGCAGCGGGAGTCGAGGCTGCGGTGTGAATAGAGCGGTGTGGCATGTGGTGTCCTCAGGTCGCGGTGCAGGCAGTGGCTCAGTTGTGGTCGTCCAGTGGTGTCGGTGAGTCCAGGTCTGCGGTGTGAAGTGGGGTGCTCACCACGCTGCTGACAGTCACTGTGCAGGCCCCTTTGGCTGTCGAAGATCTGGGAATGCTGGGGGCTGCGTAGATGGGCAGAGACTGCGGTGTGGGACTGGGCAATGCTTTGTGTAACCTATGAGTGGTGCCCCCAAACTACAGTGCAGGCAGTGGTGGCGATGTCAGCTGACAGCAGCGTGATCGGTGATACCAGGGCAGTGGAGTGAAGTGAGTCGGTACGGAGTGCGGTCCCCACAGGTCGCATTGCAAGCAGCGGCTCTGTGGCAGCGGCAAACGTCGTCGGTGAGACCAGGGTTGCGGTGCGAAGTGCGGCAGTACCCTCAGGTCACGGAACCACTGGCGGTCTTGGTGACAGCGTCGGATTGCGGTTTCCCTCTGTGGCAACTGGAACACACGGTCCCAGAGGTGGTACTCAGAGGAAGGTGAAGTCTTTGCTATTCCTGAGGCTTCTTGAACAGGGGGCAAGCTCTACTTCAAGTCCTTGAAGATAGTCAGCAGAAGAAGGCGTAGAAAGTCCAGTCCTTTCAATGCCCAAGACAGAAGCAGCCACTGTAGGCCAAAACAGCAAATAATACACAACAAAGTGGTAGTCCCTCCTCACAGCATCTCCGGCTCTTCTTCTTGGCAGGTTTCTTGCTCCCAAAGAGTTTCAATGTCCTGGGGTCTGAGCCCCAATATTTATAACACATTTGCTTTTGAAGTTCTGTGGTGTTGGTACAAACAAAGGTCTCCTGGTACACATAATAAAGTTCTGTCCTGCTCAGGCCAGGTTCACTACAGGCGGTGGAGACAGCATTGTGGAACGCAGACAAAGTTCATGTGCATGTGGCAACTCCTCCCTCCACTCTAGATGCAGGATAGACCCATCAACCAGGCCATGAGTCACCCCGGAAAGGCAAGACACACCTCAACCCCCTTTGTGTCCCTGTCTATTGTCAATGCACAAACCGACCCCTGTCAGTCTAACACCTAGACAGCGAATACACAAACAGGCAGAGGCACATAGATGGTGAGACAAGAAAATACCCCCTTTCTAAAAGTGGTATTTTCAAACACACAGTATAAATATAATCTTTACTAAAAGATGCATTTTTAAATTCTGAGTTCAGGCCTACTAAACTCTATTTCTCCATCATGTCCCAATGGACAGTTAGGCTTTTAGGATGTTACAAGGCAACCTCCATGTTAATCTATGGGGCAGACAGCCTTTCAATAGTGAAAATCAAATGCAGAGTATTTCACTATCAAGACTATCACTACATGTCCTATCTTTCACACGCACTGAGCCCTGCCCACAGGGGACCTTGGGCCTACCTTAAGGGTGTCTTACATGTAAGGAAAGGGAAGGTTAGGGCCTGGCAAGTGTGTGCATTGGCCAGGTCGACATGGCAGTAAAAACTGCGCTTAGACACTGCAGTCTCAGGTCTGAGACCCCTTTGAAAGGTTACTTGTGTGGGTGGCACTATGTTATGTTATGTTATATGTTATGTTCAAAAGATTTATACCACGCACAGCTACTCACAAGAGTGACCCGGCACTAGGACATGACAGCACCTACAAATAAGACTTATGCTGATTGTGTGAAAAACCAAGTCTTTAGTTTCTTTTTGAAGGCGAGAAGGTTGTAAGTTAGCTGCAAGTCCCTAGGGAGCATGTTCCAATTGTGCGGTCCTTGATACGAAAAAGATCTTCCGCCCCTTCTGAGGTGGCAAATACGCGGGACTAGAGCCCGATGTTTGGAGGAAGAGCGCAAGGTGCGGGCTGGAATATAGTGGTGAATCCTTTCTCTCAGATAACCTGCCCCTGATCCATGCAGGGCTTTTTACACTGGAACCATGGCCTTAAAACAAATCCTTTTTCTCACTGGGAGCCAATGCAGGGCCTCCAAGTGCACAATCATGTGTGATCTGGGGGGGAGGCTCACTAGCAGCCGAGTTCTGAACCACCTCGAGTCTGCATAGAAGGTATTCTGGGAGGCCAAGATAAATGGCATTACCGCAGTCTAGTTTTGAGGGTATTAGTGCATGGATTACCATTTTCCTAGCCGCTTCAGACAGAAGGGGTAGAAATGTTTTCAGCATCCGAGGCATTCCAAAGCAAGAGCTAGTCAGAGCCTGAATTTGTGGTTGAAAGGAAAGGGCACTGTTGAATTTAATCCCCAGGTTCCTTACAGAGCACTGTTGGGGTCCCGGAAGTGGGGCCCCCTTCGACCAACAAGATCTCCAGATGTTCGGCTCAAATGCCCCAAAGATCATAATCTCGGTCTTATCCGGATTGCATTTCAGTTGGTTCGTGGCCAACCACTGAAACACCTTGGAGAGATAGTTAGTAATAGCCTCCCCATCGAGCTCCTTTTCCCTTTTCACTGGAAAAAAGGAGCTGGGTGTCATCTGCATAAGACATTGCTTTCACGCCCAATGACTCTGCTGGTGCCGCTAATGGTGTGAGATAGACATTGAAAAGGGTCGGGCCCAACGCAGAACCCTGAGGATGCCTACCACCAGTGTGCAAGCTTTGGAAAAAAATGGAGGTAGCCAGACTTCTTGGCTTCTGTTGTCCAATAAAGAGGAGATCCACTTCCGGGCTGTGTTTCTAATCCCTATTGTCTGACGATGCTCAAGCAGCCTTAGATGAGGAATGGTATCAAAGGCTGCAGATGGGTCCAACATAATCAGTATGGTCTTGCCTCACCTGTCCAGGATGTCTCTGACATATTCAGCTACTTCCAGGAGCGTTGTTTCCATGCTGAGCTGTGGCCTAAAGCCTGATTGGCTGGCATGCAGAAGCTTATTCTCCTCAAGGAATTGCGAGAGTTGTCCATTGACTGATTTTCCCAAAATTTTGGAAAAAGCAAGAAGGAGGGAGATCAGTTTGTAGCTAGCCGGTTGTTTAGGATAAGATGTCAATTTTTTCAGCAAAGGCAGCAGTTTTGGCCTTTTCCAGTGAGTTGGAACCTTGCCCGATGATAGAGAGGTGTTTAGTATACTGTTAACAGTAGGATTGATGACTTGAGCTATCTTAGTTAGCCTATCAGTAGGGCAGGGGTCTGAAGGAGAACCCGACTTCAGGCTTTTAATCACTAACAAGGACACCTCCAAGGGTATCAGGGCGAAGCTCGTAGTAGAAGTAGGGGCTTCAGTTAAATCAGGAAGGGTAAAAACAGGTTGAATGTTTTAAGGAGGTCTGTTTGAATGGTGGTGATCTTATCATGGAAGAATGATTTCAGTTGCTTGCACCATTCTGCTGTCACTTGCCAGTTTCTGGAGATGACATCCGGTCTAAGAAAGGATTTCACAATTTTAAAGATCTCCTTTGATTTATTACCGGCTTCATCTATTTTCCTTCCAAAGAAGGCCTTTTTGGCCTGGCACACCTTTGCGTGATAATTCTTTAGTGCTAGCTTATAGGTCGATTTATCCTCGAGATTGCAGTTATCCCTCCATTTCCTTTCAAGGTGTTTGTATTGTTTTTTGCCCGTTCTAAGGCCTTCACTAAACCAGGGAGCAGTTTGTTTAGTCCTGGTAGAATGGTGTGCCAAAATAGGGGCAAGTTCATTAATAGACTCTTGGATCCAACTGTCCAGGCATGTGGCATCCTCTTTGAGAGAGCCAGAGAGGACTGAGTTTTGTTTTGCTAGAGCATGAGTTAGTTCGCTTTACAGGATTTTATGAAAGGCCAGAGAAAAGGCCTGTGTATTATTCTGAAAGAAAGGCCCATTAAATGCTTGTGGCCATGTGAATGAGATTAGGTGATGATCAAACCACATCAGGGGTGTTGAGTCAGATACCTCCAGGCTTACATTGGAGAACATCTGGTCTAGTGTATGGCCTCGTAGATGGGTTGGGCCAAAGACCTGTTGCTTGAGTGCAAAGGAGCCCATGGTGTCTAGGCGAGCAGAGGTTGCTGGATCGAATGGATT
Source organism: Calotriton arnoldi (assembly GCA_963921515.1). Lineage (NCBI taxonomy): Eukaryota > Metazoa > Chordata > Amphibia > Caudata > Salamandridae > Calotriton > Calotriton arnoldi. The sequence goes on along the minus strand of CAWUFW010005888.1, from coordinate 47,341 downwards.
GTCCAGTTGGACATCGAAGTCCCCCAAGATTATGAAATTAGCATACCTGTGGGCCCATGAAGTCAAGGCGCAACCTAAAGATTTCAAGCATGAGTTGGCATGACCCGGGGGTCTGTAAATGAGGGCACTTGCCAGTGACTGCTGAGGGGTTAGGCTTAGTGTAGGAGAGTAGGATCTGCCTCTTATGTTGCCCCCACTTTTTTTCTGATGTTTACACTGGTTTCTGGCTATAGTCTGGCTGGGACCCTGCCAATCAGGGCCCCAGCCTCTCTGTTCTCTCTAAACAACTTGGAGTGCACTCTAGGTGCACTAGTGATTGGATACTGTGGTACCTTATGAATCCCTAGTATATGGTACCTTAGGTACCAAGGGCATAGGTACTTCACAGGCCTACCAGGGGCTGAAGCATGTATTATGCCACCCCTGGGAAGCAGACTAAATCTGACACCACAGACCTGCTACTGCAGCCTGGGTGAGGAGGTGCTAGCACCCCTCACTGAGATATAGGTTCCCTATATCCCCCTGCACACACATTTAAACCTATCAGTCACCCCTAAGGCAGGCCCTATCAATCCTGAGGGCAGGGTGCTTAGTTTCTATGTGAGAGGGTGCCTCTGCCTGAGCAGGGCCCCTCTGCAGCTCTCAGAGTCCATTCTCTGGGGCTGTTTGTGAATGCGGTCAAACCATATACTCTTAAGTGCATTATAACCTCGCGGTTAATGCTAACTTTGGAATGGCTGCATCAAAACATGTCGTGTTTGGTCTCAAACACCTTGGAATCATACCCCCACACCAGTACCTGGTGTGGGAGTATGATCCCACCCTTCTGGAGGGATAGACACGTACCTACTGTGGAAACGCGGTAGAATCCTGAAGAGCCCTGGCATCACAAAATGGATGCCACCAGTCACAGACACTGGGCTGCCCTCCTACTGATGACCGAAACTCGCAGTGGAGGAGGCCCAACAATAGGTATCCTGTCACAGGGAGGTGTGACCACCTCCCAGACAGGGTTTAGTGTATTGGGGCTGGGTGGGTGCACTCCTAGAGTGCTTTGAAGTCCTCCACTGGGGGAGCAGAAGGCTCCTCTGTGCATACACCAGTTCAAACCGGCTCAGGGGCTACCTGCCCCTGCTCTGGCACGAAACTGGACAAAGGGAAGAGGGTGTAGCCACCCACTCCCCTGACCCTCCCATAGTTGGGGTCATAGAGCTAGTCCCTCCCTTCCTTTTAGTATAAGATAGGGAACCCTTGACCGGGCATACTAGATATCCCTGGATGATGCTCTAAAGAAGAATCCCGGACCTTCGACGTTCCACTACCTCTGGAAGACTGAAGAATCTCCCTTGGAGTCAAGGAGTGACTCCCCTGCTTGGCAGGCACCAAAAACTGCAACGATGGTCGCAAACTACGCCGCTCCCGCCAGAGCCCGAAGTCCCTGCAGCCCAGGAAGAGGATTTCCTGACTTCTCCAAGGCCATCGTAAGCCCCCAGCGAAGCTGATGCAAGTGGACCCCACGAGTGACGAGGAACCGCAGTCCCTGGGGACCGTGCACTATTTTCAAGGGCAACCCCTTCACGATAGTCTACGAACCTGTGCTTTGGACCACGTGTGGTCCCAGCCTCTAGCAGAGATCCCTCCCAAGATCAGAGGCCTACCCTGTCCCGAGTGACCGTGGGCCCCTGTTGAATGAATCCTCCTGAGGCATCTTTGCGATCCCTTGCCAGCCGGCTTGTGGGTCCCCTGAAGACTTTTCTACAAATACAAAGGACTCCCCTGGTTGCTCCAGGACTGCCATGACTTACCCTTGCTGGGTGAGTCCCCCAGACCTTGCTGGTCTGCACCATTGACTTTTTGTTCTTTCCACAAGACTTGCTGCTACCAAGGCTTGTTGACTCCAATCGGGTCGCTGATACCGCAGTCAGCTGCAGACTTTGTGGGACACCCTGAATCCAGCTCCTGGTTGCCCTCGACGCCTCCTGGACCTCGTGGCCGAAGAGTCAAGACACCCATGAACGACCTAAATCTGTCGACGACGGTGGGCATTCATCTTCCTTGCCCCGGGTCACTGCCAAGTGACTTTGAACACTGTCCCCTCTGCTTTCAGGTCTTCCTTCTTCCGAATCCAGGCTTGGATTCCACCGGACACTTCTTCTGGCTTCACAAGCAGCAAGTCTTCATTGGCTTCCATTGAAAACGACGCCGCGACCCGACACCAAAGGACACCTATGCACCCAGCTTCCCTGGGTGAGGTAACTCCAGCACTACGGTGCTCCTGTGGGTGTTGGCCCTAGAACTACTTACCCTGTAAGTGACTTGCTTGTAGCTACTCCCGAAGTGCCCTTAAACTCTTAATTTCCAACCGCGACTTGCCCCATTGAAGTCTACGGCGATCCGCGCCTGTGTTCACGCACTGCACGCGTCCCCTGTGGGTCCTTTACTTACCTGCCTTGGGTGGTTTCGTGAGGCCCCAGCACTTCTGAAGGCCCTGGGCCTTGTCCCTTTGCAAGTCGTTGTTCTTAAGTCTCTTTTTTAGTATATGGTCTGGTACGCCCCTAGGGCCCCAGCCATATTTGTGCTTAATTTATTGTGAAACGTTGATTTGTGCATATGTTCCTGACTTCTAATCTCACCAGAGATTAGTAGAGAGTTGTTTAGTAATAAATACATATATATTTGATATATATACCTGTGTGGTGTCTTTTCATTTGGTGATTCAAGAGATTGTGTGGTAAAACAAGCTGCTTTACATTCCTCCAAGACTTAGCCTGAAGGCTGCTCTCCACAGCTACCACTAGGATAGCTTTCTGTAAAGGTTGTCTTAAACCTACCTACCATAAGAGTCGAATTGTACTGGTGCAAGGTGTCCACTTTAACTAGTGAACAGCATATACCAGGCCAACTTCTCACATTGGTGGCAGAGTGTGGGATTCCAGCTTGCTATTGTTTTACCAGAAAATCTCTATTTGAATTACTAACTGAAAACCACTATAGGTACTCAAGGTACATATAAAGTCAAGCTTAGTATCAATAAGTTCTACTGAACTTAGAGCTGTGTGCCAAGGGATAGCACACCCTTTCTACAGCTCAAGCTAGTATCAGTAGGCCACAAACTAGTGTAGGTAGTACAACACTGCACAACACTAGAATGTCCTTAAGGGGTGGACCCAGTGGATCCACTCAGCCTCAGTATAAGGACATGACTTTCTTTGACATGAAAACCATGTGTGCTGCAAGGCACCTGAGGCTAGGACAGAGTCCCTCCACACTACACCTGATAGATCTGCTGACAGCAGATGATCTTAGCTTAGCTCTAGGAGCTAATGGGTCTGAATCAGTGAGTGGGTCAATTACAGTGTCTGGGTCAGATGATGGACATCAGGATGACCAGGACTCTGTGGTTGTAGGGCCAGATCCCAAGGGGTCTGAACAGGACAGAGGAATTCTCCCTAAGAGAACTGACATAGTGGGGGAGAGGCCTAGGTCCCTTTCTAGGGAATCTGACCACTCCTATCACTCTGGCAGAGAATCTGTCTACCAGAGGAACTCCTACTTCCCAAGAAGAGAGACCTCCTCTGACAGACTGTACAAACTGCTGCAGTATGAGGAAGCAAGATTTGCCCTCAAAACCAAGCAGTTGGCATTAGATAAAGAAGCCCTGGAGCTCCAGAGAGCTTCTAGAAAAGAGGGGTTAGAACCCCCTGGTGGCAGCAACAGTGTCCCTAGAGGCAGAGAATATATTCCAGACCATAGGAACCTGAGCAAGGTTGTTCCTCCCTACCAGAGTGGGGATGATATCCATAAGTGGGTAACTGCTATGGCAAGGGCCTGTAGAGTACAACAGGTCCCCCAAAAGCAGTGGGCAGCAAACTTGTGGCTCTCCTTTTCAGATAAAGGTAGAGACAAGCTCCTCACTGTTAGAGAAGAGGATGCTGATGACTATGAAGTCCTGAAGAGTGCACTGATAGATGGGTTTGGCTTAACCACTGAGCAGTACAGGTTGAAGTTCAGAGACACCCAGAAGGCACAGACTCAGGACTGGATTGACTTTGTAGATTGTGCAACCAAGGTTCTGGAGGGTTGGCTGGTTGGCAGTAGGGTTACTGATTTCAAAGGATTGTATAATCTAATGATGAGAGAACAGATCCTTAATAATTGCCAGAACCAGTTGTTGCATCAATACCTGGTGGACTCAGATCTGACCTCTCCCCAAGAATTGGGAAAGAAGGCAGACAAGTGGGTCAGAACCAGGGTGAGGCAGAAAACCCAGAACCAAGGGGGTGACACAAAGAAGCAGGATTCTAAGGGCTCTGAGAAAAGTGGGGATAAGTCAAAAGACCAGAAGTCTTCACAAGGGCCCCAAAAATCTGCATCTGGTGGGGAGTCACAATCCAACAAGGGAAAAGGTCAAAAGAAGCCCTGGTGCAAATTCTGTAAACAGAAAGGGCACTGGACTTCTGATTGTAACAAGTCCAAAGACCAAACCACCACCACTCCTGCCCCTAAGGCAACTGTTCCCCCTAGTTCAGCTACTGGTGGAGGTGGTACTCAGAATACGGGTGTAGGAGGGTTGACCATGGGTTCTGAAGTGGACTCTGGCCTAGTCAGAGTACCCACTCAGGCAATGCTGATTTGTGATGGAGACATTGACATGTCCTTCCTAGTGAGCCCCAGTAATCTGGGCAAATACAAACAGCAGCCTGTAATAAATGGCAAACAGGCTTTGGCATTTAGGGACACAGGTGCTAGTGTCACCATGGTGGCAGAGGATCTTGTGGACCCTGGACAGATCATACTGGGCGAAATGTACCAGGTGACCAATGCAAGCAATGTCAGGACCAACCATAGTCTGGCAGTTGTGAATTTCTCCTGGGGAGGGGTAACTGGCCTCAAGAAGGTTGTAGTCAGTGCAGACCTCCCTGTAGAATGTCTATTGGGCAATGATCTAGAAACTTCAGCCTGGTCTGAAGTAGAGTTATGGACTCATGCTGAGATGTTGGGCATCCCTGCAGAGGTATTTGCTGTGACCAGGTCACAGGCCAAAATATATGACACTGAACCAGCTCTGGATCCTGAAACAATGGACCAGATGCTTCCCAAGAAGAGGAGCAGTAGGGGTAAGGCAGTACCTTCCCCTCTGTCTCAGATCACTGATTCCCCTCTTAAGGGAGGAGGAGCAGATCCTGAAGAAGGAACTGCCCCAGAGGGACTTGAGCCTGATCAGGTTGAGTTCTTGGGGGCAGGGGGCCCTTCTAGGGAATATCTGAGTAAGGAGCAACAGTGCTGCCCCTCTCTTGAACCCCTCAGACAGCAGGCTGCTGCTGAGGCTGCTGGGAGTGCTAGTGGGTCCCATAAAGTTTATTGGGATGAGGGACTCCTATATTCTGAGGGTAGAGATCCAGCCCCTGGAGCCACCAGGAGGTTGGTAATACCTCAGAAGTTTAGGGGGTTCCTCTTGACCCTAGCACATGATATCCCTTTAGCAGGTCACTTGGGCCAAAACAAGACCTGGGACAGGCTTGTTCCACATTTTCATTGGCCACATATGTCAGAGGACACAAAGAAGTTTTGTCGCTTCTGTGTCACATGCCAAGCCAGTGGCAAGGCAGGTGGCACCACAAAGGCCCCCCTGATACCACTACCTGTGGTGGGGGTACCCTTTGAAAGGGTAGGGATTGACATTGTTGGTCCCCTTGACCCTCAAACTGCATCTGGGCAAAGATTTATCCTGGTGGTAGTGGATCATGCCACCAGGTACCCAGAGGCAATTCCCTGAGGACCACCACAGCCCCTGTGGTGGCAAGAGCCCTCATTGGAGTTTTCTCCAGAGTGGGTTTCCCAAAGGAGGTCATCTCTGACAGAGTTACAAACTTCATGTCAGGATATTTGAAAGCAATGTGGAAGGAGTGTGGTGTAACTTATAAGTTCACCACCCCCTATCACCCACAATGCAATGGGTTGGTTGAACGTTTCAACAAAACCCTGAAGGGAATGATTAAAGGACTCCCAGAGAAGCTTAGGCGGAAATGGGACCTTCTTCTTCCCTGCCTGTTGTTTGCATACAGAGAGGTTCCACAGAAGGGGGTTGGTTACAGCCCATTTGAGCTTCTGTTTGGCCATCCTGTAAGAGGTCCATTATGTTTGGTAAAAGAGGGCTGGGAGTTACCTCTCAAACCCCCAAACAGGATGTGATGGACTATGTACTTGGTCTCCGCTCCAGGATGGCCGAATACATGAAAAAGGCAACCAAAAACCTGGAGGCCAGCCAAGAATTACAAAAAGCTTGGCATGATCAAAGGCTGGGCTGACTGTGTACCAGCCAGGACAGAAAGTGTGGGTGTTGGAGCCTGTGGCCCCAGCAGCCCTCCAAGACAAATGGAGTGGCCCCCATACAATAGTTGAGCAAAAGGGAGAAGTCACCTATCTGGTGAATCTTGGAACTCCCAGGAGCCCCCTGAGGGTGCTCCATGTCAACAGATTGAAACCATATGTTGACAGGGCTGACATGGGCTTGCTCATGGCAACTGATGAGGAACAGGAGGAGGAGAGTGACCCTCTCCCTGACCTGCTCTCACAGAACCCTGATGATGGGTCAGTCGATGGTGTTGCTTTGGCAAGCAGCCTCACTGACCATCAGCAAACTGAGTGCAGACAAGTTCTGCAGCAGTACAGACATATGTTTAGCCTGACCCCTAGTCAGACTACCTGGTGCACCCATGAGGTGGACACTGGGGACAGTCTGCCTGTCAAGAGTAAAATCTACAGGCAACCTGACCATGTCAGGGACTGTATCAGGACTGAAGTCCAGAAAATGTTGGAGTTAGGTGTGATTGAGCCTTCAGATAGCCCTTGGGCTAGCCCAGTAGTCCTAGTACCCAAGCCTCATACCCAGGGTGGTAAGAAAGAATTGAGGTTTTGTGTAGACTACAGAGGCCTCAATGCAGTCACCAGGACTGATGCCTATCCCATACCAAGGGCAGATGAGCTGATTGATACTTTGGCCTCAGCCAAGTATCTGAGTACATTTGACCTAACAGCTGGCTACTGGCAGATCAGGTTAGCTGATGATGCAAAAGCCAAAACAGCATTTTCGACCCCTGGTGGGCACTACCACTTTGTGGTGATGCCCTTTGGATGGAAAAATGCACCTGCCACTTTTCAGAGGTTGGTGAACAAAGTTCTGGCAGGGATGGAAACTTATTGCTCAGCTTATCTAGATGATATTGCTGTCTTTAGTTCCTCCTGGCAGAATCACCTGGTCCACCTCAGAAATGTTTTGGAGGCTCTGCAGAAAGCAGGCCTCACTATCAAGGCCACTAAGTGCCAGATAGGGCAGAGTCAGGTTGTGTACCTGGGCCACCTTGTGGGTGGAGGCCAGGTTCAGCCTTTACAGAGCAAAATCCAAACCATAATGGAATGGGTTGCTCCAACCACCCAGACACAGGTGAGAGCCTTCTTAGGCCTGACTGGGTACTACAGGAGGTTTGTGAAGGGATATGGATCTATAGTGACCCCCTTGAATGATCTGACCTCAAAGAAAATGCCAAAAAAGGTTCAGTGCACAGCTAGCTGTCAGAAGGCATTTGAAGACCTAAAGCAGGCCATGTGCACTGCCCCCATCTTACAGAGTCCAGACTACACCAAAAAGTTCATTGTCCAAACAGATGCTTCCGAGCTGGGTGTGGGAGCTGTACTGTCTCAACTGAATGATGAAGGTCAAGACCAGCCAGTAGCTTTTATTAGCAGGAGGCTGACCCCTAGAGAGAAACGTTGGTCAGCTATAGAGAGGGAGGCCTTTGCTGTGGTGTGGGCCCTGAAGAAGCTGAGGCCATACTTGTTTGGCACTCACTTCATAGTTCAGACTGACCACAAGCCCCTCCTATGGCTTAAACAGATGAAAGGTGAAAACCCAAAACTTTTAAGGTGGTCCATTTCCTACAGGGGATGGACTATACAGTGGAACATAGGCCTGGGACCCAACATGCCAATGCAGATGGACTCTCAAGGTATTTCCACTTAGAGCATGAAGACTCAACTGGTCAAGGTTAGTTTATTGTCCCTGCGTTTGGGGGGTTGTGTAGGAGAGTAGGATCTGCCTCTTATGTTGCCCCCACTTTTTTTCTGATGTTTACACTGGTTTCTGGGTATAGTCTGGCTGGGACCCTGCCAATCAGGGCCCCAGCCTCTCTGTTCTCTCTAAATGACTTGGAGTGCACTCTAGGTGCACTAGTGATTGGATACTGTGGTACCTTATGAGTCCCTAGTATATGGTACCTTAGGTACCAAGGGCATAGGTACTTCACAGGCCTACCAGGGGCTGAAGCATGTATTATGCCACCCCTGGGAAGCAGACTAAATCTGACACCACAGGCCTGCTACTGCAGCCTGGGTGAGGAGGTGCTAGCACCCCTCACTGAGATATAGGTTCCCTATATCCCCCTGCACACACATTTAAACCTATCAGTCACCCCTAAGGCAGGCCCTATCAATCCTGAGGGCAGGGTGCTTAGTTTCTATGTGGGAGGGTGCCTCTGCCTGAGCAGGGCCCCTCTGCAGCTCTCAGAGTCCATTCTCTGGGGCTGTTTGTGAATGCGGTCAAACCATATACTCTTAAGTGCATTATAACCTCGCGGTTAATGCTAACTTTGGAATGGCTGCATCAAAACATGTCGTATTTGGTGTCAAACACCTTGGAATCATACCCCCACACCAGTACCTGGTGTGGGAGTATGATCCCACCCTTCTGGAGGGATAGACAAGTACCTACTGTGGAAACGCGGTAGAATCCTGAAGAGCCCTGGCATCACAAAATGGATGCCACCAGTCACAGACACTGGGCTACCCTCCTGCTGATGACCGAAACTCGCAGTGGAGGAGGCCCAACAATAGGTATCCTGTCACAGGGAGGTGGGACCACCTCCCAGACAGGGTTTAGTGTATTGGGGCTGGGTGGGTGCACTCCTAGAGTGCTTTGAAGTCCTGCACTGGGGCAGCAGAAGGCTCCTCTGTGCATACACCAGTTCAAACCGGCTCAGGGGCTACCTGCCCCTGCTCTGGCGTGAAACTGGACAAAGGGAAGTGGGTGTAGCCACCCACTCCCCTGACCCTCCCATAGGTGGGGTCATAGAGCTAATCCCTCCCTTCCTTTTAGTATAAGATAGGGAACCCTTGACCTTGCAAACTAGATATCCCTGGATGACGCTCTAAAGAAGAATCCCAGACCTTCGACGTTCCACTACCTCTGGAAGACTGAAGAATCTCCCTTGGAGTCACGGATTGACTCCCCTGCTTGGCAGGCACCAAAAACTGCAACAATGGTCGCAAACTACGCCGCTCCCGCCGGAGCCCGAAGTCACTGAAGCCCAGGAAGAAGATTTCCTGACTTCTCCAAGGCCATCGTGAGCCCCCAGCGAAGCTGAGGCAAGTGGACCCCACGAGTGACGAGGAACCGCAGTCCCTGGGTACCGTGCACTATTTTCGAGTGCAACCCCTTCACGACGTTCTACGAACCTGTGCTTTGGACCACGTGTGGTCCCAGCCTCTAGCAGAGATCCCTCCCAAGATCAGAGGCCTACCCCATCTCGAGTGACCGTGGGCCCCTGTTGAAGGAATCCTCCTGAGGCATCTTTGCAATCCCTTGCCAGCCGGCTTGTGGGTCCCCTGAAGACTTTTCTACAAATCCAAAGGACTCCCCTGGTTGCTCTAGGCCTGCCCTGACTTACCCTTGCTGGGTGAGTCCCCCAGACCTTGCCGGTCTGCACCATTGATTTTTTGTTCTTTCCATGAGACTTGCTGCTACAAAGGCTTGTTGGCTCCTATCGGGTCGCTGACACCGCAGTCTGCTGCAGACTTTGTGGGACACGCTGAATCCAGCTCCTGGTCATCCTTGACGCCTCTTGGACCTCGTGGCCGAAGAGTCAAGACACCTGTGAACAACCTGAATCTGTCGACGACGGTGGGCATTCATCTTCCTTGCCCCGGGTCACTTCCAAGTGACTTTGAACACTGTCCCCTCTGCTTTCAGGTCTTCCTTCTTCCGAATCCAGGCTTGGATTCCACCGGACACTTCTTCTGGCTTCACAAGCAGCAAGTCTTCATTGGGTCCCATTGAAAACGACGCCGCGACCCGACACCAAAGGACACCTATGCACCCGGCTTCCCTGGGTGAGGTAACTCCAGCACTACGGTGCTCCTGTGGGTGTTGGCCCTAGAACTACTTACCCTGTAAGTGACTTGCTTGTAGCTACTCCCGAAGTGCCCTTAAACTCTTAATTTCCAACCGCGACTTGCCCCATTGAAGTCTACGGCGATCCGCGCCTGTGTTCACGCACTGCACGCGTCCCCCGTGGGTCCTTTACTTACCTGCCTTGGGTGGTTTCGTGAGGCCCCAGCACTTCTGAAGGCCCTGGGCCTTGTCCCTTTGCAAGTCGTTGTTCTTAAGTCTCTTTTTAGTATATGGTCTGGTACGCCCCTAGGGCCCCAGCCATATTTGTGCTTAATTTATTGTGAAACGTTGATTTGTGCATATGTTCCTGACTTCTAATCTCACCAGAGATTAGTAGAGAGTTGTTTAGTAATAAATACATATATATTTGATATATATACCTGTGTGGTGTCTTTTCATTTAGTGATTCAAGAGATTGTGTGGTAAAACAAGCTGCTTTACATTCCTCCAAGACTTAGCCTGAAGGCTGCTCTCCACAGCTACCACTAGGATAGCTTTCTGTAAAGGTTGTCTTAAACCTACCTACCATAAGAGTCGAATTGTACTGGTGCAAGGTGTCCACTTTAACTAGTGAACAGCATATACCAGGCCAACTTCTCACACTTAGTCAGAAGCCCATTGCTTCTGCCTCCAAGAGACCCTCAGTGGGAAGGTTGCACAATCGTACTCCATTTCATAGACTAGTGCTATCCCACCCTCTCTGCCTGTTTCCCGGTCTTTCCTAAGGAGTTTAAAGCCAGGATGGATTGCTATGGCTAAGATCAGGTTAGCCGACTGTGAGTGCCTGGTTTTGGAAAGGAACATGGCGTCCAGCTTACTATCGTTTAGAAGGTCAAACACCTGAAGTTCATGTTTCTGAAGTGACCTTACATATTGTAAAGCTGCAGAGAACTGTGTTAGTGGCCCATTGTGTTTGTTAGCAGTGGAGGAAACTTTATCGTTAATTTGTTTGCTGGGAGTCAAAGCACAGTCAGGGCAGGAAAAACCTTTTAGTATTTTACAGGGAGAACAGTGAGGGGAACCACTCAGCTTAGGCGCAAGGCTGTGTAGAGCTGCCCTATCGTAGAAGATAAAGGGCTTACACCCTGCTGACAATCCTGCATAGTGGCAGGCGATGGATGATTCCAGGACGTTGACTGGCGCAGAAGGGCTTGCCTTTGGTGCGCCCGCTGCACGGCCGTGCTGCAGCTCTATTTAATGGGATGTGGGCTGGATGACTAGAGTGCGCACGAACCAAAAATGGCACCTCTAGAACGTCCCAACCAGGAAGATATTTTCATTCACCCTGCAAGTTAACAACTCATCCTCCCGCATAATTATTCCTGAAAATTCTCCAAATTCAGTAAAATAGTATTTTTAGAGTGAAGAACAGTCAAACATAAAAGGAATTCCTGAGAACAATAACGGTTTCTAAAAGTGCAGCAGTATGAAAATCAAATCACATCATATTAAAGCAAAAATGTCAAGAGGTGCCGAAACCTCACCGCATCCATGCTGCGGCTCTATTTAATGGCATGTGGGATGGACAACTAGAGTGCACACGAACCAAAAATGGCACCTCTAGAACATCCCAACCCGGAAGAGAGTGTCAGTCAGCCTGCAAGTTAACTCACCCTCCCACGTAATCGTTGCAGAAAATTACCTAAATTCAGTAAAATAGTATTTTAAGAGTGAAGAACCCTTCAAACATAAAAGGATTCCATGAGAATAAGAACGGTTTTTAAAAGTGCCGCAGTATAAGTTCAAATCACAGGCCCACTAGCAGCATATGACTTGCTGGACCTGGGCACACACAGTGAATTGTACTAGGGACTTAATAGTAAATCAAATAAGCCAATTATGGAAATGCCTATCCATAAACACAATTTACTGTAGGAGCACTTGCACTCTAGTACTGATTAGAAGTACTAAAGTGCACAGAAACAGTAAACCAACAAAAACGGTGAACACCACACCACCAAACCAGGAGGCCAGAAAGCAAAAAGCAAGGGAAACACACCAAAAGATGCCAGGTCTTACAAGGGCACAATGTTGTTTGACCTTGTATGACATGTTCAGACTAAATCCCAGCAGTAGAGCTGAATAGCAAAACATGTGCAGCCTATTTCTAAAATAACAGTGTGGCACAAAAACAAGCATGTTATTTTGTAGTAATGTGTGCAAAGCAAAAGCGGCCTACTACATGTGCAGTTAGGCTAACATAGGGGAGAAGCTACAGTGGACCCTATACGGAACTCATGACTGTCATGGTAGGTTACAGTAACACAACAACTAAATAAATAATAAAAGTTTAAAGGTACAAGATAAGCAAATTCAAAGGCTAGTGAATCCAGAACAGATTCCGTCTCCGCAGACGATGATTGGTTTACAGCCCAGTTCAGAAGTTCCAGAGAACAGACATGATCCTCAGTCTCAGCCGATTCTGGGAAAGTAGCTGAGAAACCTGCATCCTTGTTATTAGAGCCAATATTTAGTATTCCATGTGCTATTGCACTTGTCTCCCCTGAAAGGAGTGGCTCATAGCTTGCATTCTGAAGAAGCCATAGGCCCAAGGGACAACTTTGAAAATTGGTCACTAATGGACTTATCTACAGGTCTATGTCCTTGGGAGCTAATGTCGGCAGAGCCAGGCAAATATCTTGTGTTCATTCGAAGGGGCACCAGATGCAGTGAAATACGGGTTGTACACAGCTAAACCAGGCAGGTCGGAATGACAATGACCAGTCAAGGTCTGGTTCTTAGAGCAAAAGGATTCCAAAGAATCAAAGCATGCGCTTACACCACAGCTGGAACAGCGGCAGTTCCAGTGTGCTTGAAAATGGAATATCCATTTTGCAGGAGCAAAAATAGAACCAAAATGCCCCAAATAACAGCAGCGGAACACACTGGAAAAAAAGTGAATGAATAAAAGCTGGTATTACTCCAAAGATCATTTGAAATTAACTGACTAAGTCAGAGCCAACAAGCTTAAAAAAATGAGCAAGGCCGGCCACATAAGACGCATTAAAAATGTGATGAACTAATTCGCCAACATTTAATGGGAGATTGGTGTTTAACAAGGACTGTGTCTCACTAGATGTCCTTGCAGCTTGTAATTCAAAAGTTTCTCGAGCAAATGTTAGTGCTACTTCTTTTTGAAATAATAGTGCTTTGAGTCTGCTTAGCTTGTTGAAATCTGCCTTCAAAGTTCGGAATGAAAGGTCACAACAAGCTATCCATACCTCTTTGCGTGGGGGGGCGTTATTACAACCGGTGACTATCTGGGAGACAGATAAAATGTATAGGATCCCAGCTCGCATTTCACAATAGTCTTCATCGCTTAACATTAAGTAACTTTCATTTGAGAGGACAGTAATAAGTGGGAGTTTTGCGGGGGCTGGTGTTCCTTTTAGAAAAAAGCCAAATTCACTACCAATTTATTACAAGTGCTGTGAATTGTAACGTGTTTGCAAACAAGTAAATGTCCGACAGGAGAGTCACATTCCTTTCCAGTAAGGTAGACCTTTTTTTTGGCATACAAAATAATATGAAAATGGGAGTGACCATAATTCATGAATGAAGGTGCCTCCTAGGGGTTCATATCTACCGACAGGGAAATGTTTCATGCAAGCTGTAACTGAAATGTTGAAATTGGCAAAGATATTATGCTGGGTGTTTTGGCTACTCTAAATGGGAGCTGTTCTAACTTCTCTAGGTGCAACATTATATATTTGGCATCTTTTTAAGCCATCCATTGGTGTTTGCATGTCAGATTAAAGGGCAAAAATAGGTGGCTGGAATTTAGGTAGAGAAAAGGTATGCACCCATTTTTGACGGTTTGCAGTGTCCAGCTGAACTACATAGCAGATCTAAGCTGACTTTGCCCATGATACAATGTCGACATGTCACTTTGGACGATATCAATAACAGATGACACAATGTTATTCAAATTATAAATATGAGAATACTGTGTATTAATGCTATTAGCAACAATAGCTAGCACTTTATTCAAATTATCTTGATCAATTTGTCTTAAACATGTGGCAGATTCCATTTGTGACAATTTCCAAATTTCATTATATGTAGCATAAATAATTTTTTTAGAACATGGCGACTTAGGACCTAATAAGAAATCTGATAAGTCCATGTCTTCAGACAGGAGAGAAAGATGTTGTTTTTCCGCAGACAGAGTGGAATGTTCCAACCATTGTTGACACAATTTTCCGACCGAATAGGTGGTAACGATACTTGAATGTTGTAAGTGGGAGTTACAGGGGTCAGGCCTGCTTGCCTTAAACCCTGGTGTGGAATTCAGAAAATAAGCATGGCAACCATTTGTGTCTATCGGCCACAATAACCACCCTTGAGGATTTGAAAGTGTGGAATTAAATGTACCATTCTGCAACATAATATTGCAGGCCGGGATGGAGACGAATAATGCACCTGTGCACCCAGGAAAGCCATAGTATCCCAATATGCTATAGAAGTAAACACCAGACCCTGGTACGAATGGAGTGTACTGTATGCATGTGTACCAATAAAGACTTGCATGTCTTTAATAACATTTCGAGCATCTGCTGAATGCTGTGGCCAAACCCAGAGGAACCTGGAGCAAGAATCATTGCAACTAAGAAAAATGTATACGCAGTATCCGAAATCAGTGGACCACAGTGGTCCAAATAAATGCAGCCAAAAGGCTTGTTGGAAATTAAGAGGTGTGTCTGCGGTGGATGAGCCACGGTGAAAGCTTTAATTTGTTGACATATTTTTGGGCCTGTTGGTACAAGCTGTGTCACCAATAACGTTGCTGTAGCAGTGACATTTTTTTTTTGTTGAGTTTTTTATATTGAGCGAACTAGACCCGGGTATCAGAACGCTTTACATGAGCACCAGTTTCGTTACAGACGGACACATTAATTTTTGTTAGGCACGGGGAGATTAAGTGATTTGCCCAGAATCACAGGATGTTGAGCGTCGTTGCCGAGACTCGAACCCGGTTCCCCAGCTTCGAGGTCGACAGCTCTAGCCGTAATTGTGGCCACCACATTGGAATGTGCAGAAGCAACACCCTCATGCGCAGCTATTAGTAAAACTAGTCTGCGGTCTTGGTTGGGAATCAAATGGTCACCAACTCCTGGAATAGTTACAAAAGGAATTGTTAGACCTGGCATCCTTGGCATGGTTTTCCCTGTCCTTTTGTCTCTACCTCCTGTATTTATGACTGTATCCTGGACTTTGTTTTTGATGGGTTTTTTTTTAACTCTGGGCACTTTACCCCTGCTGCTCAGTGCTAAATGTGCAATTTGTGATTATGTTTGGTTATCCATTATTGGCATATTTGATTTACTGGTAACTTCCTAGTAAAGTACACCGTGTGCACCCACAGCCTGTAAATCTAATGCTGCTAGTGGGCCTGCAGCACTGATTGTGCCACCCACATGAGTAGCCCTGTAAACATGTCTCAGGCCTGCCACTGAAGTGTTTGCAAGTGCAGTTTCAAACTTCCATGTCGATTTGGCAAGTGCACCAACTTTCCAGGCCCAAACCTTTCCTTTTATTACATGCAAGCCATCCCTAAGGTAGGCCAAAGGTAGCCCCATCGGCAGAGTGCGGTATGTGAAAGGTAGGACATGTACTGGTGTGCTTTACATGTCCTGATAGTGAAATACTGCTAAATTTGTTTTTCAGTATTGCAAGGACTATCTCTCCCATAGGTTATCATTGGTGCTGCCTTGTAACATCTCACAAGTGTAACTTACAATTGGTAAGAGATAGGGATTTGGAGTTTGGGTTCCCTGAACTCAGAATTTAAAAACACATATTTCTGTGAAGGTGGTTTTTAAATTGTGTGTTTGAAAATGCCACTTTTAGAAAGTGGACATTTTCTTGTTTTATCATCCTGTGCCTCTGCCTGTGGGATCAATCAATCAATCAGGGGTTTGTTAAAGCACGACTACTCACCCGTAAGGGTCTCAAGGCGCTAGGGGTGGGGGGGTGCAGGTTCCATTCCATCAAGGAGGGGGTCTGTCGAAGAGCCAGGTTTTGAGGTTTCTTGCGAAGATAGGGAGCGATGTTGTCTGTCTGAGGTGGAGCGGAAGGGCGTTCCATGCTTTGGCCGTGAGGAAGGAGAAGGAGCGGTCTCCCGATCTGGTCTTTCTGATGCGGAGGACCACGGCGTAGGAGAGCTGGGCTGATCGTAGGGTCCTTTGGGGTGCGTGGAATTTGAGTCTGCTGTTCAGGTATGCTGGTCCGGTGCCATGGAGGGCCTTGTGTGCGTGGGTGAGCATCTTGAAGGTGATTCTCGCCTCGACGGGGAGCCAGTGGAGTGTGCGCAGGTGCTGGGAGATGTGACAGTGTTTTGGCAGGTTGAGGACCAGTCTTGCGGCGGCGTTCTGGATGTTCTGTAGCTTGCGGGTGAGGTTTTTGTTTATTCCGGCGTAGAGTGCGTTGCCGTGTCGAGTCTGCTGGTGACCAGGGCGTGAGTGACGGTCTTTCGGTGTTCGAGGGGGATCCATTTGAAGGTCTTACGAAGGAGGCGGAGGGTGTGGAAGCAGGAAGACGAGACAGAGTTGATCTGGTGGTCCATTTTGAGCTCGGAGTCCAGGATGATTCCCAGGTTGCATACGTGGTCCGTGGGTGTTGGCGGGTTTCCGAGGGTGGAGGGCCACCAGGTGTCGCTCCAGGCATCGGGGTTTGGGCCCATGATGAGTTCTTCTGTTTTGTTGGTGTTTAGTAGTAGGCAGCTGTTTTTCATCCATTTGGCGACGGCTTCTATGCCTTCTTGAAAGTTGCGTCTGGCGGTGTTGGGCTCGTTGGATAGGGAGAGGATGAGCTGGGTGTCGTCTGCGTATGACACGATGTTGAGTCCGTAGGTTCTGACGATGGGGGCGAGTGGAGCCATGTAGACGTTGAAGAGCGTCGGGCTGAGGGAGGAGCCCTGGGGGACTCCGCAGGTGGTAGGTGTGGGGTCCGAGAGGAAAGGGGGGAGTCTGACCCGCTGCGTCCTGCCGGAGAGGAAGGAGCGGATCCAGTCGAGGGCCTTGTCCTGGATTCCTGCATCGTAGAGTCAGCGTATTAGGGTGCGGTGGGAGACTGTGTCGAACGCCGCTGATAGGTCGAGGAGGATGAGGGCTACTGTTTCTCCTTTGTCCAGTAGGGTGCGGATGTCGTCTGTTGCGGTGAGGAGGGCGGTTTCCGTACTGTGGTTTTTCCTGTAGCCGGATTGGGAGGAGTCGAGGATGTTGTGTTCTTCAATGAATATGGCGAGTTGGCTGTTGATGGCTTTCTCGATGACTTTCACTGGGAATGGGAGCAGGGAGATGGGTCTGTAGTTTTTGAGGTCGGTGGGGTCCGCTGAGGGTTTTTTCAGGAGGGGGTTGACCTCGGCGTGTTTCCAGTCGTTGGGGAACGAGGCGGTCGCCAGGGAGCGATTGATGGTGTGGCGGAGCATGGGTGCGATGGTGTCGGCGGCTCTGTTGAAGATGTGGTGGGGGCAAGGGTCCGTGGGGGCCCCTGAGTGGATTGACTTCATTGTCTTCAGTGTGTCTTCGGTGGTGAGGGCTGTCCAGTCATCAATCGCTGGTTTCCGGGTGTCAGGGGTGGTTGGTGAGGGTTCAGTGTGTTGGTTGTCTTCGTCGAAGTTGTTGTAGATGCTCTTGATTTTGTGGTGGAAAAAAGTGCTGAGTTTTTCGCAGAGGTCTTGTGAGGGAGGGATGTCGGTAGACTCGCTGGTGGGTTGGGCGAACTCCTTGATGATGCTGAAGAGTTCCTTGCTGTTGTGCGCGTGGGTGGAGATTCTGTCTTCAATCGCTTTTTTCCTCGTTTCTCTGATGAGTTGATGGTGGGCGTTGGTGGCGGCTCTGAAGTTGTTGTGGGCTTCTGTGGATTTGGTGTTCCTCCAGGCCTTTTGAGGCAGCGGCATGTGCGTCTGGACTCTCGAAGTTCGGTGGTAAACCATTTGGCTTTCTTGGCGCGGGTATTGTTGTTTTTCTTGAGGGGGGCTATGGTGTTGGTGCTATCCGAGATCCATCTATGCAGGGTTCGGGCTGCGGTGTTGGGGTCGTCGTTTTCTGCGGTGGTTGGGGTAGAGTTGTTGAGTGAGGAGGTGAGCTGGTCGTCGGTGATTTTGGTCCAGTTTCTTCATGGGAGCAGGTGCTGGTGTCTGTGGATGGTGGGTGTTCTGAAGGTGAAGTGGACGCAACGATGGTCGGTCCATGGGAGTTCGGTGGTGTGGCTGAAGGTGATGGAGTTTCCTGTAGTGAAGAGGGGGTCGAGGGTGTGTCCTGCTGAGTGCGTGGGCTCGGTCACGATCTGGCGGAGTCCAATGTTGTGGAGGTTGTCCAGGAGGGATGTGGTGTTGGGGTCCAGTTGGTTGTCGAGGTGGAAGTTGAGGTCTCCCAGCAGGGTGTAGTTGGTGGATGAGATGGCCTGCGGGGAGATAATGTCTGTGATGGAGTTGGCGAAGGGTCCGCGGGGTCCAGGGGGTCTGTAGATGAGGGTTCCTCGGAGGGTGGAGGTGGGGCTGGCCAGTATCTTGAAGTGAAGGTGTTCCATCAGTTCTGTGGGCTCGTCAGGGAGTGTGCTCAGGCGGAGGCTGGATTTGTGGATGATGGCAATTCCTCCTCCTCCTGGGCGGGTGGGGCGGTCCTTCCTGGAGATCTTGTATCCTTGGGGGATGGCGATGTCCGGTCCCGAGGTGGTGTTGGTCCAGGTTTCGGTGAAGAACGCTACGTCCGGGGTGGTGCTGTCGAGGAGGTCCCAGATTTCTGTGGCGTGTTTGTGGAGGGATCGGACATTGAGGAGGATGCATTGCAGGGTCTTCGGTTCGGTTGTGTTCTTGTGGGCGGGTTGTGCTGGATCCGTGTTCTTGGCGGTGCTGCAGGTGTGCCGGCAGCGGTGACAGCTGAAGGGTTCGTGGGTGTCGGCTGGTGATGCTAGCTTGCAGTTGTTGTTGCGGCCTGGATTGAGTGTGTGGAGTGCTGCTGGGTCGTAGCGTTGGTGGGGCGTAGGTTCAGGGTTCCTGGCGCTGGTCGCGATCGGGTCGTAGACGGGCGCAGACGGGCTTGCCTTTGACGCGCCTTCGGCGCGCCCGCTGCCCGTGGCCGCTGCATGGCCGCGCAGCGGCCGCCATTAAGTAGGGGTCGGGGAGGGCTGGACAGCTGGGAGGCGGGGAGGGGAGCTGAATTGGGCCGTTCGCGCTGGGGGGGAGGGGCCGCGGGGGCAGCAGCAGCGGGGAAAGGTAAAGGGAGGAGATAAGGGATAAAGAAAAAAGGGAAAATAAGCAGAAATAAGGCACAAAAGAGCAGAGATGCAAAGAGTGCAGAAAGGTGAAAGATAAAAGAGGGTGGAAAAACGAGTGAAAACGAGTGAAAGAGCAGAGTGAGAGGAAGGGAAAATGAACAGAAATAAGGCACAAAAGAGCAGAGATGCAGAAAAGTGTAGAAAGGTGAAAGATAAAAAAGGGTAGAAAAACGAGTGAAAACGAGTGAAAGAGCAGAGTGAGAGGAAGGAGACAGAGGTCCACTGGACCACCAGGGATGAGGCGCAGGGAAACCTGCGGGTGGAGGAGGCCTCGATCACCAACACTCGAGAGTGCAGGGGCAGGCCTCACTTAATGGTAGAGCTGCGAGGGTGGGAGAGCAATTTCACTGACAATGAGTCAGTGGTCTTGCTCGCCTGTCCCCGCAGCGGCCGCCATTAAGTAGGGGTCGGGGAGGGCTGGACAGCTGGGAGGTGGGAGCGGGGAGGGGAGCTGGATTGGGCCGGTCGCGCTGCGGGGGAGGGGCCGTGGGGGCAGCAGCGGCGGGGAAAGGTAAAGGGAGGAAATAAGGGATAAAGCAAAAAGGGAAAATAAGCAGAAATAAGGCATAAAAAAGCAGAGATGCAGAAAAGTGCAGAAAGGTGAAAGATAAAAGAGGGTAGAAAAACGAGTGAAAGAGCAGAGCGAGAGGAAGGGAAAATGAGCAGAAATAAGGCACAAATGAGCAGAGATGCAGAAAAGTGCAGAAAGGTGAAAGATAAAAAAGGGTAGAAAACGAGTGAAAACGAGTGAAAGAGCAGAGTGAGAGGAAGGAGACAGAGGTCCACTGGACCACCAGGGATGAGGCGCAGGGAAACCTGCGGGTGGAGGAGGGCCTCGATCACCAACACTCGAGAGTGCAGGGGCAGGGCCAGGCCTCACTTAACGGTGGAGCTCCGAGGGTGGGAAAGCAATTTCACTGACAATGAGTCAGTGGTCTTGCTCGCCTGTCCCCACAGCGGCCGCCATTAAGTAGGGGTCGGGGAGGGCTGGACAGCTGGGAGGCGGGAGCGGGGAGGGAGCTGGATTGGGCCGGTCGTGCTGGGGGGGCCGCGGGGGCAGCAGCGGCGGGGAAAGGTAAAGGGAGGAAATAAGGGATAAAGAAAAAAGGGAAAATAGTCAGAAATAAGGCACAAAAGAGCAGAGATGCAGAAAAGTGCAGAAAGGTGAAAGATAAAAGAGGGTAGAAAAACGAGTGAAAGAGCAGAGCGAGAGGAAGGGAAAATGAGCAGAAATAGGGCACAAAAGAGCAGAGATGCAGAAAAGTGCAGAAAGGTGAAAGATAAAAAAGGGTAGAAAAACGAGTGAAAGAGCAGAGTGAGAGGAAGGAGACAGAGGTCCACTGGACCACCAGGGATGAGGCGCAGGGAAACCTGCGGGTGGAGGAGGGCCTCGATCACCAACACTCGAGAGTGCAGGGGCAGGCCTCAATTAATGGTGGAGCTGTGAGGGTGGGAGAGCAATTTCACTGACAATGAGTCAGTGGTCTTGCTCGCCTGTCCCCGCAGCGGCCGCCATTAAGTAGGGGTCGGGGAGGGCTGGACAGCTGGGAGGCGGGAGCGGGGAGGGGAGCTGAATTGGGCCGGTCGTGCTGGGGGGAGGGGCCACGGGGCAGCAGCGGCAGGGAAAGGTAAAGGGAGGAAATAAGGGATAAAGAAAAAAGGGAAAATAATCAGAAATAAGGCACAAAAGAGCAGAGATGCAGAAAAGTGCAGAAAGGTGAAAGATAAAAGAAGGTAGAAAAACAAGTGAAAACGAGTGAAAGAGCAGAGCGAGAGGAAGGGAAAATGAGCAGAAATAAGTCACAAAAGAGCAGAGATGCAGAAAAGTGCAAAAAGGTGAAAGATAAAAAAGGGTAGAAAAACGAGTGAAAACGAGTGAAAGAGCAGAGTGAGAGGAAGGAGACAGAGGTCCACTGGACCACCAGGGATGAGGCGCAGGGAAACCTGCGGGTGGAGGAGGGCCTCGATCACCAACACTCGAGAGTGCAGGGGCAGGCCTCACTTAATGGTGGAGCTGCGAGGGTGGGAGATCAATTTCACTGAAAATGAGTCAGTGGTCTTGCTTGCCTGTCCCCGCAGCGGCCGCCATTAAGTAGGGGTCGGGGAGGGCTGGACAGCTGGGAGGCGGGGAGGGGAGCTGGATTGGGACGGTCGCTGGGGGGGAGGGGCCGCGGGGGCAGCAGCGGCGGGGAAAGGTAAAGGGAGGAAATAAGGGATAAAGAAAAAAGGGAAAATAAGCAGAAATAAGGCACAAAAGAGCAGAGATGCAGAAAAGTGCAGAAAGGTGAAAGATAAAAGAGGGTAGAAAAACGACTGAAAACAAGTGTAAGAGCAGAGCGAGAGGAAGGGAAAATGAGCAGAAATAAGGCACAAAAGAGCAGAGATGCAGAAAAGTGCAGAAAGGTGAAAGATAAAAAAGGGTAGAAAAACGAGTGAAAACGAGTGAAAGAGCAGAGTGAGAGGAAGGAGACAGAGGTCCACTGGACCACCCGGGATGAGGTGCAGGGAAACCTGCGGGTGGAGGAGGGCCTCGATCACCAACACTCGAGAGTGCAGGGGCAGGCCTCACTTCATGGTGGAGCTGCGAGGGTGGGAGAGCAATATCACTGACAATGAGTCAGTGGTTTTGCTCGCCTGTCCCCGCAGCGGCCGCCATTAAGTAGGGGTCATGGAGGGCTGGATAGCTGGGAGGCGGGAGCGGGGAGGGGAGCTGTATTGGGCCGGTCACGCTGGGGGGAAGGGGCCGTGGGGGCAGCAGCGGCGGGGAAAGGTAAAGGGAGGAAATAAGGGATAAAGAAAAAAGGGAAATTAAGCAGAAATAAGGCACAAAAGAGCAGAGATGCAGAAAAGTGCAGAAAGGTGAAAGATAAAAGAGGGTAGAAAAACGAGTGAAAGAGCAGAGCGAGAGGAAGGGAAAATGAGCAGAAATAAGGCACAAAAGAGCAGAGATGCAGAAAAGTGCAGAAAGGTGAAAGGTAAAAAAGGGTAGAAAAACTAGTGAAAACGAGTGAAAGAGCAGAGTGAGAGGAAGGAGACAGAGGTCCACTGGACCACCAGGGATGAGGCGCAGGGAACCCTGCGGGTGGAGGAGGGCCTCGATCACCAGCACTCTAGAGTGCAGGGGCAGGGGCAGGCCTCACTTAATGGTGGAGCTGTGAGGGTGGGAGAGCAATTTCACTGACAATGAGTCAGTGGTCTTGCGTGCCTGTCCCCGCAGCGGCCGCCATTAAGTAGGGGTCAGGGAGGGCTGGACAGCTGGGAGGCGGGGAGGGAGCTGCATTGGGCCGGTCGCGCTGGGGGGAGGGGCCGCGGGGGCAGCAGCGGCGGGGAAAGGTAAAGGGAGGAAATAAGGGATAAAGAAAAAGGGAAAATTAGCAGAAATAAGGCACAAAAGAGCAGAGATGCAGAAAAGTGCAGAAAGGTGAAAGATAAAAGAGGGTAGAAAAACGAGTAAAAATGAGTGAAAGAGCAGAGCGAGAGGAAGGGAAAATGAGCAGAAATAAGGCACAAAAGAGCAGAGATGCAGAAAAGTGCAGAAAGGTGAAAGATAAAAAAGGGTAGAAAAACGAGTGAAAACGAGTGAAAGAGCAGAGTGAGAGGAAGGAGACAGAGGTCCACTGGACCACCAGGGATGAGGCGCAGGGAAACCTGTGGGTGGAGGAGGGCCTCGATCACCAACACTCGAGAGTACAGGGGCAAGGGCAGGCCTCACTTAATGGTGGAACTGCGAGGGTGGGAGAGCAATTTCACTGACAATGAGTCAGTGGTCTTGCTCCACGTCTAGTTTAGACTGACAGTTGGGCTATTTGTGCATTCACTCTAGACAGTCACACAATGGGAGCTGAGGTGTACCCTGCATATCCTGATTGCCCATCACCAGGCTGATGGGCCTTCCTGTGGAAGAGTGGTGATAGGAGTTGACACTGACACGTGAATAGGGCTATGCCTGTCCTCTCACAATGTTGTCTCCACCCCCGTAGTGTGTCTGGAGCCAGGACAGGGCAAGGTAGGATCTGTGCACTACAGAGACTATCCTGAGAAGTATGCCTACTTCAAAGGCGAGATGAGTATAAGTAGGGCTCCCGGTTTTATGATATTTCTTTTTTTAACATTTCCGTCTGTATTTATTCATATTTATTTTTTGGCCATTTTATCTGTATTTATCCATATTTATTTTATGTTTTGCGTATAAATGAAGTTGAAAAACTGGGCATTTGCATATTTATTTAACTGATAGACGGTTCTCCAAGGGCTTGTGTGTTCTTGCCTCCTGTTGAAAGTCTCAGGGCCATCAAATACTTCATCTGCAACTCCCCTGAACTCCTCTGCTGAGAGTTCTGACCTGCCAAGTGGTGCCAACTCCAGTTCTGGGTTCTTGGAGGTGGTTTTGCTGTTTCAAGAGCTGAACATCCACGCCTCCCCCTTCACTATGCAATTGTGCATATATCTCAAACAAATGAGGCGCAAGACTCTTTCCCTCATGTATAAGTTCCTATCCTAGGAAAAGGACACTCAGAACAGCTATATAAGATTTCTTAAAGTTGAACTTATTGCCAAGTTAAGCAAATCCCAATATTATGGTATCTACTCTGGCCAAATGTGGGTTTAATTCATCGTCCATGAGGTAGATGTCATCTACATAGGACAATGTGTCAGGGTCAATGTTGTATAGAATTGACATTATGCATGTAGCAAATAGTTCTGGGCTGATCTTACAGCCCATAGGGAGCCTTGCGATCTTCTTTGAAAGCCAAGCACTGAGAAGGTTGTCCTTCTTCTGCTTTCAAGCACTAGATTGTGGCTGAAAAAATCATTGGAAATATCCAAAGTTGTTTTGTACTTTTTTTATGGACTATATTGCTTATGAGTGCTGTACTATGTGTATTCTGTATAGCAAAAGTGTGTATATGACTGTTTAAATGTCGGTAGACTAAGACTATAAGATATGAATGGTCCAGTTTTAAAACAGGAAAAAGGGGATTATTCATCAGAGAGAGGCAGGGTTCAACTACTCCCTGATACTCTAATTGGGCAAGTATTTCTCTAACAGGTGCTTAAGAATCATGTTTTATAGGGTATTGTGGTTGCACTTTTGGATGGACTTTAAAGGTATAACATGATAAGGAGAGTCCTTATCCCAGCCGACATGATTGTGATATGTGCAGGGGCTAGTGCAAGAGCCCATTCTCATGCATAAGCTTGTTTAACTTGTTCAGGGACAAGAGCAGAAAAGGAAGGAAGTATTATATCCTCACGCTGGGGAGATGTCTGTACAAACTGTGGAGGCCAGTTGACCTCCACCAAAAGGAGGTCATAAGACAAAGTTATTAATTTACCAGATTATTGCATTAAAGGTGCGCTGTATGTCACACTCAAATTTGAATGTCTAAATCAAATAATCTATCCTGAGGGGCTATGTGCCTGTCTGGGGTCTCAACTGTGATAAAAAATATTTGCTCTCGCCGCCAGAAAACTCCTGGAGATTCTGGTACACTATTGTGACCTCTGCTGTGCTGTTGAGGAAAGTCACCACCCAACTCCTGTTCAGGAAGAGGCTTCTCTTTGTCTATGGCATATTTAGCTGTAATGGCAGCAACTTTCTTTTTCAGAAAAGGGGCTTTATATTGAGGAGGTCTTTCCTCCTTCTTTATCTTCACATCAGATGAGCGTTGTGTCTCCCTCCTTGGTTTCACGTGCTCTTCTTGTCTGCGTTCAGATCGCCCTTCTCTGTCGTACTGCTTGTCACATTGTTAAAGATTGCAGGAATCGCTGTTAGCATGAGCTGAAAGCCATTTTGTACTTGGCAGCCATTTTAGTTAGCCATGTGCTCGCCATGTGCTTTCTCCCTCTTCCAGAGTCTTGCACATGCTCAGAGAGGCCTAGCTGGTAGAATGCACCTGCTCCTAGTATAGAACTGTCAGGCTATTCTTACTCATGTAAGCAGTTTAGTCTCCCCTCCCACTTTGTGGAGCAAGCAAATTTTGTATACCCATATTAGTCAATAAGCATGCTTGTATGTGCTAGGACCTCCCCTTGATTTTATGTTGACTATGTAACAAATACATATATAAGGACCCTGTTCTCTGCACTCATTAGAATGCCTCCTACAGTGGCCTGCGGGTACCGTAAGATGCAATCTCCCTCATCTGAGGTTAATAAAACATGTTTTTTGATATTACAGCTTCTGTGCCAATCTCTTCCTTGTTGGTCTTAAGGACCAGATGTATCAGTGAACCCCTAAGAAGGTTTTTATTTCTACAAATGGCGCCCGAAAGTGGACCTCATCGGTGCAGCGGCTATCCAAGGGAGTGGTCTTGAAGGGAGACAGGAATCTACTGAGGAGTACAGGACAGGAATCTACTGAGGAGGTACCCTGCGCACGGAGATTGTTTGTCTTCCAGCCAAGTATATTTCTGGTCTTCCTGATCTGATCCTCCAAGTGTTTGCCGCTCCCGACTGAGAACTTCTTTGGCGTGAGTATTTTAAAACGACCGTTAGGTCTCTCAGAACTTGGCAGTTGGAATCTGGACACCATTTGATTGGTAAGAGCCGTTTTGCGGCACTTGCTGTTGGTTTGATGCCTTTGATTGGTAAGGTAGTTTTAGTAACACTTACTGTGGCTTTGTTTGTATGATTGGCCAATTTTGGAATTTGTTTTGTAAGTTATATATGCATTGCAATTCATATAGGCAGGTAATGAGGAGATTTTTCTCTAACTTTGAAAACTTGAACGGCACACATTGTGTTAAGTGTCACTTGGAGTATAATATTATATATGCTATAATATTCTTGACATGCCTGCTTCTAGCACACTTTTGTTGAAAGTGTTGCTGTTTTGGAGGTACCGATATGGATTTAGTAAGTACTCAGCTGACTCCCCTCAGAGGGGATACCTAAATAGGTTTACGTATAGTAAAAAGATATTTCTTCCTTGGTGACTAAGTACCCCATGGAACTAAATATGTACATAAAACGGATCCGGATCTGCGCACTTAGTAACATTCATAAGTGGTGATATGCAGAGCGCTTTTTGAGTGTTCTACCAGCCAAAACTGGCGAATTTGGTGTATTTTGGCTTCTTGACCATGGAACAGTTTTTTGGGCTACTTTTGAGAGCTCTTCTTGTAAATATGACTTACAATTAGTATTTACAAATAGGTTGGTCTTGCGTACACTTTGTAAGCAGTCCTAAGTGTTGATTTGTGGGTTAAATGTGTGTTTAAATGTCTATGTGGGGTTTGTGGTTTGACATTGGTAATACTTGTGTGAGTACTCTTTGTGAAAGAATGTCTAGCTTTAAGCGCGCTGTGTTGTGTGCTCTGCGTATATGACCCCCTTCTGTAAATATCTGAATGAGCTCAATGAGTTTGTTTATGTTTTTTTGCTGTCATCATTCTGTTATGCAAAATGTCATTTAGTTACTTACATATTAAATAAAAATCCAGAAATGAATTATATGACATATGCTAAACAGCTGCATGTTACTATTAAATTGACAGAGTACGACACTGTACATGTGTGCAAATTGCCACAATGCTAAAGATAAAATTAGAATTCGTATTCAATAGGATTAAAATAGGCCTCATACAGAGGAATAAAAACGAAATTGTGTGTTTTGTAATCAATAGACTAAAATACACGTTACAGCATTTTCCTTAAATACATTGTATTAGACATTAAAAGGCATGCACATCATATGAGTGAATTTGGTCGTTGCTGAACTAAATACACATTATAGAAAGATAGATTTGACTGCATTGAAATGCCTCAGTTTTTAAATAGACTGTGACATGCTTTTCTTTCAGCACCCGAGAAAAAAGCTTTCCAACAGCTGTGTTTAAACTGACTAACTGAAAAGAAACTGTTTGACACAGCAAATGGGGATTTAACTCTGTCAGGGTATTTCAAATAATAAAGGGGTTTTTTCCTGAGAAAGGCGTGAAAATTCGACGCCTGCTGACAAACAACAGCTGCATAAATAGCATATGGCTATTCCTGATCACGGCCACAGACAGGAATGCTGAGTCAGCGAAATTTTAAGTCAGTGTAAAACTGGTATAAGGGCCTGCATTATTTTAAAAGTTTCAAAAAACCAGTTTCATTATTTTGGATAACAGAGAACAAAATTGAAAGTAGGGATTTCCTTTCTTAATGCCTTTTTTACATAAGTACATCTGTGGTTCTGATGTTAAATGATAACTGTCCTTTTAAAAAGTGGCGCAGACTTTTCCTGTTTCAAGTAAAGGCTTCTGTGCTTAGGGTTATGAATGAATGCGTTTAAATATGATAGGCTACGAATGAAGCTTGCTTTTCAAATGTGGAATCATCAAAATGGTTGGTTTTGATTAAAAAAATAAAAAATTAATTATATGAAAAAAAATATATTGTTAAACATAAATGCTTTAAATTCGTTTTTTCATCTTTATAAAGCCTAATCATCATACTGTGAATTCCTAGTATCAAAGTTGAATTTAAGCAGTGCTGTACCGCAATAAGAAGGGAACTTAAATGTGAAATGTCACTTTACCCAGCCGTACAAAACTCATTTTTATAAGGGTATATCTTATACATTTCTGATTTCCCATTCCTGGGCTATCTAGAGAACACTCTGGGGGTTCCTATTATGCAAAAATATTGTAGGATATTCATTTTTAAGTGCCCCTACCACCAAAGTCGAAATTGAGCTAAATTCACAATTTTACAAGCAGTTCTACCACTCAAGGCAGTTTTAACGTGCTCTCAGGCTTCCATAAAGTATATGCAAGTATAAAACAAACAGCTGACCTCTGTATTACTAGATTGCACACCACACACTGTACATAAATGAAAATAAGTATACAGAAACCAGCAGACGTTATTATCCTACCTTTAAATTACTGGCAAACACACCGGACAGGACTGCCTTTTAGCTGTGATTCTCCAGAGTTGCTTTGCATTACGAAAACCGCATGGCAAGCCTTGCACAAACAAAATGAGCAGCTGCTGAACGGGTCAAAGGTCGGAGTTCTGCATTTAGCAACTTAGCAGGGTGAAGGGTAATGTTTGCTGGGACACTTCGACCTTCGAAAAGTTTTTGAAAGACGAGATGATAGCGCAAAGAGAGAAAGAGAAGCTTTGCTTCCTATTTTTGGCAAACACACGTTTAGCGCAGTCATATGAAACGAAGGAAAACAGCCCTCAGTTGAGCATTGATCTGCCAGGTATATAAAATAATGGTTTTAGTTTAAAGAATACTGTGTAGGGGCTACGATAAGGAGGAAATGGATTTTAGTTTGCATTCATGCGCCCTCATGTTAATCTAGTACAATTGCTCAAGAAATTGATACATTGGTTTGTTTGTGCCCAGTTGCTACAAATAGGGGTTGAAAGTGTTGACAGAAGTAAAACCTGTTTCAGGTTTTCCTACTGTCAAAATGGGGGAAGGAGGCTAGCTCCTCTACAAATTAAGGGTAGGCAAAATTATGTTTTCTCTCTTCTTTTTCTCACTTTTTTTTAGTCTGTCTAAGCTGTCTAGGAAATGGCCATGTGATAGTTATTGGCTATTCTGTAATACTGTTTTAAAATTGTTAGAATTAATAAAAAGATGAAACACATAAGCTATGTTACTGCCCATCCTGTATGAAAGAATGAGTAGAACAGATTGATGTTCCCTTATTTGATCTTTAAGGGGAACTGTATAGTGGCGGTTTCTGTTCAAAAATCTCAGGTGGCAACACTATTATTGTTTATGTTATTCTCATGTTCTATACAGTTTTGCAAGGGCATTGCTAGTTTTTATTAGCTAGTCTCTGTCAATAAGCTGACAGCCCTTATTAGAGCTGGAGATAGGGTTTTTTTCCTTTTGAAAATGATGTTGCATAGTCCAGATCGTGAAAAGTACAATGCAGGAAAGACGCTCATGTGATCCTTAGCAAACATTTTGAAGGAAAATATTGTTTTATAGGAATTTGTTTGTCATAACATGTTCTGCTGGAGAAAATGTACTCACTATGTTGAAGTTTAGTTCTTTTTGCAATAAGAATCCCTGTTAAATTAGCAGTTTTAGATTTTCCTGCTGCGCCTGTAACATGAGAGCATGGTCCTAAGCATAACATGTAAGAGAAATTATTTTACAAGTGTCTGCAGTCCTGTACAAGTAATGTAAAATCTATGAGTAAAAGTGTAGAACATTTCCTTTTTCTTGAGGGTTCTTCAGATTGGTAATATAGGAATACACCAATGTAAGTATTTGGAGTATGTCTGTATTGTTTTTCTCTTTTTCTCAGAATTTAGTAAATGAACACAGACTTCCTTGGCTGTTTGGGATTGGGTGATGTATTACTCTTGTCAGTTCACCAAAACGTTCCTTTTATACTTGCCAATAGGTCCAGGGTTTTCTACTCTCAGATAGATGAAGTGGCTCTTGGGTGCCTTGCTAATGTATGGGGCGCCCCGAGACTAAGGAAGTATTCTGAGACTATCCTCTCTGTTGTTAGATTATTTCTGTGCCTTGTCTAAAGACCTCTTGTTCTGTCCACCAATAGATATTTGCTGCCTTACAACCATTGCCAGAGGGGCCCGGACATCAGATCCAGCCTGGGAGTCAGCACCAGTCCAGCCTACAGTTAAAACGAAAGGAACCAGCATAGGCCTTGCTGGCAACTAGGACCTCAGTGAAGGCGGAAGCACTGGGACGTGAAGTGTGTACCCCTGCCACTGTCTTGGGCGAAAGACGGGGTTACAAATCAGGATGGAGAAATCTTTGTGTGGATCCAGTTTTTGATGCCCAGCTGAGAGAGTCACAGAACGACAAGGACGGCAAGGAGGCTTTTGCTTGAGGTGACCCCCTTTGAAACAAGGGTTGCTTCAGGCCTTTGAGTCCTGGTCCCAAGTGAATGCAAGTCTACGCCTTTGTTTGTTGATCAAGAGATGCCCGAGCACACTGGGTACAATTTGTGGCCCTAACAAAAGAGCAGTGCGCCAGAGGTGCAATACAGGAGTTAGGGAAGGACTTGAGTTTAGGGTACAGGTGCTGTGCCCTTGGTGCCTGTTAGATTAAAGTGAAGAAAACTGGTGCACTGCCTGAGACACTGGACAGGATCATTGAGGGTATTTGCCCTGGGGGGTGATTGCCCTATCCTGAAAGAAAGACTTTTCCTTCTCCGTGATTCTTGAGTTGCGAGTTGTGCAGCTCCACCGTGGGAACAACAAGAGCCTGCCTGTGAGGCTCAAAACGGACACAGGGAGAAGACTCCCCTCTGGCTGGTTGGTTCTAGAAATTCCCAAGGACTCTTTTTTTTGTTAGTAATGTACCCCTTTGGTCGTCCCATTTTTTTTTGGAGGAGCAGCCCTTTGCGGCTCCTTGTCCTAATTCCTATGGCCCTGTGTGGTCCTCCTGGTCCCCCGGAGCCAGGATTGTTTTTGTAATAATATGTCTGATTGCTTTAATATTTTTTAAGAGTAATGTTTATTCTGCACGAGAAAAGTTCATCTGAGCATGTTACTTTACTCTTTCCTTAAGTATATTAATTGATAATTTAGCCCTCATAAAAAATACTGAGAAAGTCTATTGAAAATGTTTTTATTAGGTATGTGCTGTTGGCTATTTTGAAATTGACATAAATAGTCACTGAAATACATCAGAGCCCTGAAACTTAAAATTAGACTAGATGGTTTTGGTATTTGCTTTCTGCTTAGGATTGGAAAATATTGAGATTTCTGTTTGAGATAATAGTCATTATTCTCTCTTGCTACCTGTATGACCCAATGCTCTGTTCACTTTGTACTCCTGCTTATACCTTGTATATACCTGCTTAATGAAATGTTTAGAATGTAAATGCCCACCTAGCATAGGATATTGATGAATTTATGAGAAGAAAATGTGCAAAATATTTTCTATGTCTCTACTAGATCATGGGAATGTCTTTAGCTCATGCTAAAAGGATCATCTGTTAAAGATTGCAGGAATCGCTGTTAGCATGAGCTGAAAGCCATTTTGTACTTGGCAGCCATTTTAGTTAGCCATGTGCTCGCCATGTGCTTTCTCCCTCTTCCAGAGTCTTGCACATGCTCAGAGAGGCCTAGCTGGTAGAATGCACCTGCTCCTAGTATAGAACTGTCAGGCTATTCTTACTCATGTAAGCAGTTTAGTCTCCCCTCCCACTTTGTGGAGCAAGCAAATTTTGTATACCCATATTAGTCAATAAGCATGCTTGTATGTGCTAGGACCTCCCCTTGATTTTATGCTGACTATGTAACAAATACATATATAAGGACCCTGTTCTCTGCACTCATTAGAATGCCTCCTACAGTGGCCTGCGGGTACCATAAGATGCAATCTCCCTCATCTGAGGTTAATAAAACATGTTTTTTGATATTACAGCTTCTGTGCCAATCTCTTCCTTGTTGGTCTTAAGGACCAGATGTATCAGTGAACCCCTAAGAAGGTTTTTATTTCTACAACATGATTCCTAAAAGGAATGAGGAGAATGTGTATCAGGAACCTGATACTTGTCTGGAGTCTTGAGTTTAGTGCGATCACAAAGATCATAGCGCCTCTTAGAGGATTCCGGGGGTTGAGAACCGCCGTGAGGTTTACCTTTCTATGGTTGATTAGATTTATCACATGTTATTTTAGCAAACTCACTGGTCTGCTTGGCTTCCTTGTCAGTAGTAGGTTTGCCAAAAAGTGCTTTGGTAGATCTGGTTCCCAAATGATTGCGTCCTAAGGATGTGTGCACCTCAGCAATAAAAAGAGGAAGTTCACGGTCGACTTGTACAACCACTGCGAGCCACTGGCATATAGCCAGAGATGCGCTTTACTTTTAATGTTAGTTAGAATCATTGAGGACACTACGGGAACATTTCCCATTATTTTAATCCCCAAATCCAGGGCAGCAGCTGCTCCGTGTTCATTCTGTCTTTGTTTTAATACATCTGGTAAGACTGACATTGAGGTAGTGCTGTTGTTAGAAATTGGTTTTCTGGCTGGCTGGGGTATGCACCTAAGCCAGGCAGAATCCACCACTCTAGTCAGGATAAGGGGATTACACGTCTAAAATAACCCTTGCTTACCCCCTTGGTAGCTTGGCACAAGCAGTTAGGCTAATCTCAGAGGCAATGTGTAAAGCATTTGCACATAACATACAGTTATACAGTGAAAACACTACAAAAGGACATCACACCAGTTTTAGAAAAATATCCAATATTTATCTGTGTAAAGCAAGATCAAAATGATAAAAATCCAACATACAGTAATCCACAATACCAATAAAAGTTGATATCTCCATCTGGGGCTATCACGCCATCTTGAACAACAAATCCAACAGTTCTGGCTGACCGTGGCAGAGAGACCCGTAAAACAGTATCTTTGGAGATGCAGGGTGTTGGACATTGCGGTGAGCTCTGGAGAAGCAGCGTCTGCAGGAGCCATCTCCGCAAGTCAGTGCAGGAGTCGTCAGGCCCTTGAAGTCACATGCGCTGCAGGTCGAAATTTGTGAGTTTGTTGTCAGGAGCACCAGCATTGGCAGGTGTCGGGCTGAGGTGTGAAGCGAGTAGAGTGGTGCGACGTGCGGTGCCCTCAGGTCATGGTGCAGGCAGCGGTTTGTGATGGTCGTCCAGCAGCATTGGTGCAGTGGTGTCATACTTGCTGAAGAGCTGTTGTTATCGGTAGACCCTAGGCTGCGATGCGAGATGGGGCAATGCAATATAGTGTGAAGGGGACCACAGGTCGCGGCATTGGTTTAGGATCTGAAGTCGATGTCGGAGGGCCAAGGCTGCACTATGGAAAGGGGCGGTGCATCATGTAACTTACGAGTGGTGCCTCCAAACCATGGTGCAGGCAGCAGCATCGATATCAGCTTGGTGAGACCAGAGCTGTGGTGCGAAGCGGGACGGTGCTCTGTGGTTTGCATGAGTGGTGTTTGCAGGTCACGGTGCAGTCAGCGGCATCAGACATGGCATCGCGGCAGCGACGGGGATACGAAGGGTGGCAGTATGAAGCGCGGTGGTGTAGAGTGCTGTGCCCACAGGTCATGGTGCAAGCAGCGGCTTGGTGGTGGTATCGAATGGCATCGTCAGTGAGACCAGGGTTGCAGTGCGAAGTGCGAAAGTACCCTCTGCAGTGCCTTCAGGTCACGGAGCCGGCAGCAGCTTCATTGAAGGCGTTGGGTTACCTTTTCCCACTGTGGCAGCTGAAACATCCAGTTGCAGAAGCCAGTGCACAGAAGATGTTGAAGTCTTTGGTTTCCTTGAGACTTCCAACAGGAAGGCAAGCTCTACATCAAGCCCATGGAGATACTTAGAATGCAGGAAGAGCAGTCCAGTCCTTTCCCTGCCCAAGACAGAAGCAGCAACTGCAGGCCAACCCAACAAAGCAACAACAGCAACGGGCTAGTACTCCTCCTGGCAGCTCTTCCAGCTCTTCTTCCTGGCAGGCTCCTTAGTCCAGCAGTAATGTAAAATGCTGGGGTCAGGGCCCCAATATGTATACCAAATTTCCCATTGAAGTTGGCACAAACACAATTCCACTGGCATACATAATTCAGTTCTGCCTGGCTCAGGCCAGGGTCACTCCAGGAGGTGGAGACAGCATTGTGGTTGACAGACACATTCCATTCAGGTGCAAGCAGCAACTCCTCCCACTACTTTAAATGCAGCCAGGTCTATTGAGCCTGGCTATGAGTCACCCAGGAAAGGCAGGACACACCTCAACCAGCCCTGGTGTCAGTCTGGTGTGAATGCACAAACCAGCCCCTGTCAGTCTAAAACCCAGACAGTGAATACACAACAGGCAGAGGCACATAGATGATTAGACAAGAAAATACCCACTTTCTAAAAGTGGCATTTTCAAACACACAATTTAAAAACCATCTTTACTAAATTATGTATTTTTAAATCCTGAGTTCAGGAAGCCTAAACTCCATTTCTCTAGTCCCAATGGAAAGCTATGCTTGTAAGATGTTACAAGGCAACTCCAATGTTAGACTATGGGACAGATAGCCTTTCAATAGTGAAAAAGAAACACAGTATTTCACTATCAGAACATGTAAAACACACCATTATATGTCCTACCTTTCACATACACTGTGCCCAGGGGAGTACCTTGGGCCTACCTGAGTGGTGCCTTATATGTAAGAAAAGAGAAGGTTAGGGCCTGGCAAATGGGTGCACATGTCAGGTCGACATGGCAGTTAAAACTACATGCAGGCACTGCAGTGGCAGGTCTGAGACATCTTTGAAAGGCTACGTGTGTGGGTGGCACAACCAGTGCTACAAGCCCACTAGTAGCATTTGATTTACATACCCCGAGCATATGCAGTGCACTGAACTATGGTCTTACTAGTAAATCAAATACCCCAATCATAGAAAACCAATCATAATACAGTTTACATGGACAGCATATGCACTTTAGCACTGAATAGCAGTGGTAAAATGCCCATAGTCCTAAAACCAACAAAAACAAGGTAAAAACAGAAGGCCAAAAAGCAAAACATCTGGGGGTGAACCCGCTGAAAAAGCCAAGTCTAACACATGTGACTGATACTATAGACAGTGGCAAAAACCGCCCCCCAAGTGTTGCAGTCTTCTATAGCAGGAACCATCCCATGGGGTAGGCACATAGTCTGAATTCTATGCTTATCTTGTGGTCCAGTAAGGGGAAGCACAGCTTCAATTTGTTCATTATTTCTAGGCGATCCAAAATGGAATTTCCACACGATTAGTGGGTATCTTGCCCATAACTGAATGAACAATTACAAAACTTATTGTAGGCCCTGCAGGCACCTGGGCTTGCCCCGGCAGGCCAATTCTTGCTGGTTGTGCCAACAAGGTACATGAAACATATTGTGTCAAGCATCTGTAAAGATTAACCAGAGCACTGTATAAGGCTCATGTTTGCAAAAGATTTTGATTTGCCATATATTGGTATGGCATGTATCCAGATAATGCTGGTCAGGTTGCTCCATCGTTACGAGGGGACCCAAGCCCACAGATGTAGGTACATATGGGAGGGTACCTAGGAACCAAGTGTGATGTTCCCAATAAGATAAAGGTATTTCAATGAGAGTATATGTTCCTTATTGTGCTGGTGCCTCAGGAGTTGGGTATGTATGAAATGTGTTTGAATTAGCATCCACAGCTGGAAAATCGACTCAAGAGTAAAAGACTTCATAGTGAAAAGCGGCATCTGTTTCTATTACAAAGATAACAGAACCATCTGCATTAGTTAATCCATGATGTGTCACATGTGCATGGACAGCAGGCCTACAATTTATGGAAATAGCAATAGCCTGTGGCGTTGCCATAATTTAAGCAGTATGGAAAACAAAGTGAAAGACAATGAATTATGTCCTTTTAAGCTTTCAAGTTTGAAAAAGAAACAGAATCAGGGGCTTCCTAAAACTGTGGGGGATTAATCCCCAACACCATGGAAATTTTCTCTTCATTGAAAAAAACAGTACGTTGTACGTCTTGCACGTGCGCATGCGCACTCGCAAGACGTACAACGTACTGTTTTTTTCAATGAAGAAATGGACGCGAGGCGGGAAGGACCAGGAAGGAGAGCGGCCAGGCAGGGGAGGCAGCAGAAACACAGGTAAGTGCCTTCATTTTATCATTTCAAAGCATTTGGGAGGGAGGAGGGAGCGGCTAACTCCGCTCCGCCACGGAGGCGGAGTTTTGCCTACCTCCGCGTTCGCCACGAAGCGTGGAGTAGGCAAATCTCCCCAAACTCTGCTGGCGGAGCAGAGTTACCTGCCCAGGGTTAATGTAGACACAGTATTTGACCTTACTTTGTGTCCTAAATTAAACCTTTTCATTCCACAGTCCATCAAAAACCCCTTAACCAAGTACTCCATGTTTACTCACTTCCTAACTGCTTCTTCTTTCATATCTATTAAAGAGAACAGTGGTCCCTGAGTAAGGGAAAACTCATTAAACAATGAATATAGTCTCAGTCAGTACTATATTTTTTAGCATGTGTCCAGCCGGACAGAGGCAAGTTTAATATACACAATAATTTGAATGAAACTTAAGAAATGTGAGGAAAAATGACAGTGGGATACAAGCCTGTATCCGGAATCTCACAGATCTAAACACACAAACAACATAGAAAAGCTCAGGCAGTTTACACGTGTTTCTGATGAATATTGTACGTATAACGAAACAACAATCATAAAAGGTCACCTTTACACATATCATATATTAACAATCACAGTGTATAAGGTTGACAACTGTGTCGACGACGTTTCGATCCTTATCAGTAAGATATTGGATCATCTTCAGGACTAAGAATTAAAGTGCCTGAGAGCATATGCCTGTAAATTACCGTGTTTACGAAACATTAGATATAAATAGAGAGAAAAGAGAAAAAGAAATAAAAAGAATAGTCAGTCAAGGGTATGGTTTGCATTAATTATCACTGAAAAACACAGTATAATAGTAAAAAGAACTATTTTACGCGTGGCAAGACCTAAAATACGGGAAAAAACCAGTGATGCGAGAGTAATAAGAGAGCGCAGTGAACCATGCAAAATTGTGGAGCAAGACCTAGATAGTATCAAATTGCCCTTATGACGACGTGTCTAAGGTTGAAGAATGAATTATCAATACGTGCTATCATCTAATCATACTAGTTGAGAGCGTCTGGCTCTTGTAGAATAGAGCTGGGATGGGGTACTTATTAATAAGTGGTATCTTCTAATCATGCTTGTGGTGATCATTTAGCTAGTGTGGAATACCTGCAGTGGCGCTTAAGGATTGGTAGCTGGCACGTCCAGGCTGAAGGGCAGGGGGGACATGGTGGACCTAAGGACCAGAATAGAAGGACAATAAGAGAATGGAATGGGAGGAAGGGGTAGACGCATGTAAGCGTCGTAAAAGGGGTAACTCACCCTGGAAAGTATTTGATAAAGAGACAGTGGGAGGCTAAGTATTCCACAATGGGAAGGCGAGGCAGTCAAGTCCTGCACAGTGAGGATTCAGTCAGGGTAATTGAGACTGAACGGAAAGCCTGAAGGGGAACAATTGGAGAGGTTAGGAGGGTGTGGGCCTGGCGGGAAACCAGGAGGGCGAAAGGGGAGAGAGCTTACCTAATTAACAGGGTCGGAATATCTCTGTCCCAATCGGAGAAATTGTCCGTGATGGGCCTAAAAATTTATGTAGAACAAATTAATTAAATGGAATCTACCAGCCAGCAACGGGCGTGGAAATAGCAGGGGCCTGGAGAGGACGCTTACCTGATGTGGCGCTTGTGGTACCTGCAGGTCAATGGCGTGAACGCAGGAGACGAGGACGCTACCAAGGGGTTTGCGTTATGGCGACTAATGGTGGGTCACGTGACTGCATGAAAGGTCATGTGGTTTACAGTGAAGGTGGAGTCGCGCGCGATTCAGGGTGTAGTGAAGCTAAAACGCAGTGGCCATCTTGGAATAGGCAAGGTGATAGTAGAAGTAATAGATATGCATGGAATTACTGACAGGAACGGCTCAGGCATGAAAATTGTAATTATATACTGCACAACAAATTGCAAAGTATTCATAGAAGAGCGATATACTGATAGAGAATACAGGTCTCCACATACTGGGTATCATTTCATAATTTAGAAAAAAGGAGAAAAATTGACAGTATGACGCAAGGTTTCACTAAGGCTGTTAATGCCAGTTGTCATAATGCATTAACAGATATATAGCATTACGTACAAGTCTTTTAGGGTAACCCCTGACTGTAAGTTTGCAACTGAGCACTTTAGCTTCTGTGAAATAGTCTTCTTTCAATGTGCAATTGCGTCTAATTCTGAGAAACTGGGAATAAGGTAGTGAGTCTCTAAGTGCTCTCGGGTGATTACTGTCATATTTAAGTAACGTGCTCAGTTGCAAACTTACAGTCAGGGGTTACCCTAAAAGACTTGTACGTAATGCTCTGAAAAGAGCATGGTATTGCCCCAGAGAGTGTTTGTTGGAACCAAAACCCAAACAACAAATGGAACGCGTTGTATGTGTCACCACTTTTTCTCCATCCTCACACAAATTACGCAAGAGTATACTAAAGCACTGGAATGTTATTAATGCAGGAATACTGAATTTAGATAGACCCCTTTTTGCATTCAAGAAGAGTAGAAACATTAAGGACCATTTGGTCAGGGCAGCACTACCATGCCCACCCGTTCCCAACACTCTTGACGATCACTGGGGACTCCCACGCCTTATAGGACATGCTAAATGTGGCAACTGCACTGTGTGCAGATTTACCTCTGATTGTAAAGAATTTGTGTTCGGCACCATCAAATCTACTCATAGAGAATTCTCCAACTGCAATACGAACAATGTTGTCTACGCTATTTTGTGCCCATGTAATAAGATCTATATTGGTCAAACGACTCAAAAAATACGTATCAGGATCTGCCAACATAGGAGCAGACTTCGCTGCAAGACACCTAATGCCCCATTGGTGGAACATTTCGAAACTCTTGGCCACACTGAGGACGACATTCGTTGGACAATTGTGAGTGTGGTGAAAATACCCCCAAGAGGAGCTGATCTTACGCAACTACTTAACAGAGAAGAATTAAAATGGATCCTACGTACTGGAAGTATCCATACTGGTCTCAACCGACTGGAAGACTGGACAACATTGTTGTAGTTTGAGCAGTACTGTTACTGCAAAGACACACATCTATGCTATGATGCCTATCCTGTCTACAAGCGTCTTCACCAACACCATTAGCACTCAACATGACTGTTAAAATGTACTCTGTTCTCTCTGCAATCCTCGGTTGATCGTCACACCCTTGGTCACATATCACCTGTTGATTGGCCTAAAATCCTTGCTTTATCTCTGACTTTTATATAATTAATGTTTTTCCAATTACCAAGAACCTTACTTTATCTCTGACTTTTATATAATTAAGGTTTTTTCTATTACTTTAAAATAATTGTTAAAAATGTACTCTGTTTTCTATGCAATCCTCAGCTGATCGTCACGTCTATGGTCACATATCACCTGTTGATTGGCCTCATCTCTGACGTATATGTAATTTGGGTTTTTCTAATTACTAAGCCCTATCTGTATATATATCTGTTAATGCATTATGACAACTGGCATTAACAGCCTTAGTGAAACCTTGCGTCATACTGTCAATTTTTCTCCTTTTTTCTAAATTATGAAATGATACCCAGTATGTGGAGACCTGTATTCTCTAACAGTATATCGCTCTTCTATGAATACTTTGCAATTTGTTGTGCAGTATATAATTACAATTTTCATGCCTGAGCCGTTCCTGTCAGTAATTCCATGCATATCTATTACTTCTACTATCACCTTGCCTATTCCAAGATGGCCTCTGCGTTTTAGCTTCACTACACCCTGAATCGCGCGCGACTCCACCTTCACTGTAAACCACATGACCTTTCATGCAGTCACGTGACCCACCATTAGTCGCCATAACGCAAACCCCTTGGTAGCGTCCTCGTCTCCTGCGTTCACGCCATTGACCTGCAGGTACCACAAGCGCCACATCAGGTAAGCGTCCTCTCCAGGCCCCTGCTATTTCCACGCCCGTTGCTGGCTGGTAGATTCCATTTAATTAATTTGTTCTACACAATTTTTAGGCCCATCACGGACAATTTCTCCGATTGGGACAGAGATATTCCGACCCTGTTAATTAGGTAAGCTCTCTCCCCTTTCGCCCTCCTGGTTTCCCGCCAGGCCCACACCCTCCTAACCTCTCCAATTGTTCCCCTTCAGGCTTTCCGTTCAGTCTCAATTACCCTGACTGAATCCTCACTGTGCAGGACTTGACTGCCTCGCCTTCCCATTGTGGAATACTTAGCCTCCCACTGTCTCTTTATCAAATACTTTCCAGGGTGAGTTACCCCTTTTACGACGCTTACATGCGTCTACCCCTTCCTCCCATTCCATTCTCTTATTGTCCTTCTATTCTGGTCCTTAGGTCCACCATGTTCCCCCTGCCCTTCAGCCTGGACGTGCCAGCTACCAATCCTTAAGCGCCACTGCAGGTATTCCACACTAGCTAAATGCTCACCACAAGCATGATTAGAAGATACCACTTATTAATAAGTACCCCATCCCAGCTCTATTCTACAAGAGCCAGACGCTCTCAACTAGTATGATTAGATGATAGCACGTATTGATAATTCATTCTTCAACCTTAGACACGTCGTCATAAGGGCAATTTGATACTATCTAGGTCTTGCTCCACAATTTTGCATGGTTCACTGCGCTCTCTTATTACTCTAGCATCACTGGTTTTTTCCCGAATTTTAGGTCTTGCCACGCGTAAAATAGTTCTTTTACTATTATACTGTGTTTTTCAGTGTTAATTATTGCAAACCATACCCTTGACTGACTATTCTTTTTATTTCTTTTTCTCTTTTCTCTCTATTTATATCTAATGTTTCGTAAACACGGTAATTTACAGGCATATGCTCTCAGGCACTTTAATTCTTAGTCCTGAAGATGATCCAATATCTTACTGATAAGGATCGAAACGTCGTCGACACAGTTGTCAACCTTATACACTGTGATTGTTAATATATGATATGTGTAAAGGTGACCTTTTATGATTGTTGTTTCATTATACGTACAATATTCATCAGAAACACGTGTAAACTGCCTGAGCTTTTCTATGTTGTTTGTGTGTTTAGATCTGTGAGATTCCGGATACAGGCTTGTATCCCACTGTCATTTTTCCTCACATTTCTTAAGTTTCATTCAAATTATTGTGTATATTAAACTTGCCTCTGTCCGGCTGGACACGCGCTAAAAAATATAGTACTGACTGAGACTATATTCATTGTTTAATGAGTTTTCCCTTACTCAGGGACCACTGTTCTCTTTAATAACCTAGTTCCCAAGGTCCCTGACCTATTCTTTTTGGGTTCCCTTGTTTGTTATACATCTTCTTTCATATCTAGCATTCTGCTAAGTGGCATCATTACATATAGGAGCTTGCTCTAGCAACCTTTCAGTGATTTCTTTGGTTGCTTTCCTATTGTCATGAAGGAAAACACATTAGCATCTAATCAGAAGTTATGCAATCATCATCTTCAATTAGAAAACAACAATATTGTGATTGTGTGGGCAGGTTGAATGTGTAACATATTTACATGTGTAGATGATGTGAGAGGGATTTCTAGACAGCCATTTGCACACAGGTAGCTCTGTACACAAATGAGAAACAGATTATACTGGTTGTGGACTGCTATGACCTTATGGTTCAACTGAGAATCTAAAAAATAAATGTTCAATTTCTTTTTGGTTGAATAATGAACATATAGGGGTCGATTCCGATCCCGGTCGGAAGCGCACCTAATACCATTCGGCCGGGAAAAAAGCCAGGCGAATGCCTGTTTCCCGACCGATTCGCACATACGTCCGAAAGAACAAGTACGATGCGCACAACTGCCCAAATCCCGACCCAGTCGTACTCACCCAATACAGGTCCTGTTCTCCGACCGAGGCGGATCCGGAAACGCAGAATCGAGTCGCACGGAAGCCAAAATGCAGCCCCGTCCGGCC
Source organism: Calotriton arnoldi (assembly GCA_963921515.1). NCBI lineage: Eukaryota > Metazoa > Chordata > Amphibia > Caudata > Salamandridae > Calotriton > Calotriton arnoldi. The sequence continues at coordinate 5,322 of CAWUFW010005888.1, read as the reverse complement.
GGACAAGTACGATGCGCCCTCCGTATGCGCCGAACCCGTCTCTACGCACGGCACGTCAAAGCATCCGGGAGAGGCGCACATAAGCTCCGATTCGCGCCACAAGACGATCCACGGCTACGAGACGAACACGCCAGCGACGAGGACGAGGTGAAGCAAAGAGAAAGACGAACGAGACGAAACAACCATGAATCCCATCGTGCCGATCCTACCAATATTCTACATCTATTACCGGAACTGGCACGGACGCGTACGACGCAGAAGGTAAGTCAGATACCCACCACACAAACAAACCACACGTACCCGACATATCACACACACACATAGGGATGCAGAAATTACTTACACCAGCAACAGCAGCACCATAGGGGCGGGATAGCTATCACCAATGCCACATATACACATAGGGGCCTGGATGACAACCACTAACACCACCCCTACCCAGGGGGTGCTAGATGCCTGTCACTACTACCACCTCTACCCATGGGGGCTGGATGCCTACCACCACTACCACCCCTACTCAGGGGTGCCAGATGCCTACCACTACCACCACCCCTACCCAGGGGGTGCCAGATGCCTACCACTACTACCACCCCTACCCATGGGGGGCAGGATGCCTGTCACTTCTACCACCTCTACCCATGGGGGCTGGATGCCTACCACCACTACCACCCCTACTCAGGGGTGCCAGATGCCTACCACTACTACCACCCCTACCCAGGGGTGCTGGATGCCTGTCACTACTACCACCTCTACCCATGGGGGCTGGATGCCTACCACCACTACCACCCCTACTCAGGGGTGCCAGATGCCTACCACTACCACCACCCCTACCCAGGGGGTGCTAGATGCCTACCCCTACCATCACCCCTACCCAGGGTGTGCTAGATGCCTGTCACTACTACCACCTCTACCCAGGGGGTGCTGGATGCCTGTCACTACTACCACCTCTACCCATGGGGGGCTGGATGCCTACCACCACTACCACCCCTACCCAGGGGGTGCCAGATGCCTACCACTACCACCACCCCTACCCAGGGGTGCCAGATGCCTGTCACTACTACCACCTCTACCCAGGGGGTGCTGGATGCCTGTCACTACTACCACCTCTACCCATGGGGGCTGGATGCCTACCACCACTACCACCCCTACTCAGGGGTGCCAGATGCCTACCACTACCACCACCCCTACCCAGAGGGTGTCAGATGCCTACCACTACCACCACCCCTACCCAGGGGGTGCCAGATGCCTACCACTACCACCACCCCTACCCAGGGGGTGCTAGATGCCTACCCCTACCATCACCCCTACCCAGGGGTGCTAGATGCCTGTCACTACTACCACCTCTACCCATGGGGGCTGGATGCCTACCACCACTACCACCCCTACTCAGGGGTGCCAGATGCCTACCACTACCACCACCCCTACCCAGGGGTGCTAGATGCCTACCCCTACCATCACCCCTACCCAGGGGTGCTAGATGCCTGTCACTACTACCACCTCTACCCAGGGGTGCTGGATGCCTGTCACTACTACCACCTCTACCCATGGGGGGCTGGATGCCTACCACCACTACCACCCCTACCCAGGGGGTGCCAGATGCCTACCACTACCACCACCCCTACCCAGGGGGTGCCAGATGCCTGTCACTACTACCACCTCTACCCAGGGGTGCTGGATGCCTGTCACTACTACCACCTCTACCCATGGGGGCTGGATGCCTACCACCACTACCACCCCTACTCAGGGGTGCCAGATGCCTACCACTACCACCACCCCTACCCAGAGGGTGCCAGGTGCCTACCCCTACCACCACCCCTACCCAGGGGGTGCCAGATGCCTACCACTACCACCACCCCTACCCAGGGGGTGCTAGATGCCTACCCCTACCATCACCCCTACCCAGGGGGTGCTAGATGCCTGTCACTACTACCACCTCTACCCATGGGGGGCTGGATGCCTACCACCACTACCACCCCTACTCAGGGGTGCCAGATGCCTACCACTACCACCACCCCTACCCAGGGGTGCCAGATGCCTGTCACTACTACCACCTCTACCCATGGGGGCTGGATGTCTACCACTACTACCACCCCTACCCAGGGGGTGCCAGATGCCTACCACTACCACCACCCCTACCCAGGGGGTGCCAGATGCCTACCACTACCACCACCCCTACCCACCACTACCACCACCCCTACCCAGGGGGTGCCAGATGCCTACCACTACCACCACCCCTACCCAGGGGGTGCTAGATGCCTACCCCTACCATCACCCCTACCCAGGGGGTGCTAGATGCCTGTCACTACTACCACCTCTACCCATGGGGGGCTGGATGCCTACCACCACTACCACCCCTACTCAGGGGGTGCCAGATGCCTACCACTACCACCACCCCTACCCAGGGGGTGCCAGATGCCTACCACTACTACCACCCCTACCCAGGGGGTGCTAGATGCCTGTCACTACTACCACCTCTACCCATGGGGGGCTGGATGCCTACCACTACCACCACCCCTACCCAGGGGGTGCCAGATGCCTAACACTACCACCACCCTTACCCAGGGGGTGCTAGATGCCTACCACTACCATCACCCCTACCAGGGGGTGCTAGATGCCTGTCACTACTACCACCTCTACCCAGGGGGTGCTGGATGCCTGTCACTACTACCACCTCTACCCAGGGGGTGCTGGATGCCTGTCACTACTACCACCTCTACCCATGGGGGATGGATGCCTACCACCACTACCACCCCTACTCAGGGGGTGCCAGATGCCTACCACTACCACCACCCCTACCCAGGGGTGCCAGATGCCTACCACTACCACCACCCCTACCCAGGGGGTGCTAGATGCCTACCCCTACCATCACCCCTACCCAGGGGGTGCTAGATGCCTGTCACTACTACCACCTCTACCCAGGGGGTGCTGGATGCCTGTCACTACTACCACCTCTACCCATGGGGGGTAGGATGCCTACCACCATTACCACCCCTACCCATGGGGGTGCCAGATGCCTACCACCACCCCTACCCAGGGGGTGCCAGATGCCTACCACTACCACTACCCCTACCCAGGGGGTGCCAGATGCCTACCACTACCACCACCCCTACCCAGGGGTGCCAGATGCCTACCACTACCACCACCCCTACCCAGGGGGTGCCAGATGCCTGTCACTACTACCACCTCTACCCAGGGGGTGCTGGATGCCTGTCACTACTACCACCTCTACCCATGGGGGGCTGGATGCCTACCACCACTACCACCCCTACTCAGGGGGTGCCAGATGCCTACCCCTACCATCACCCCTACCCAGGGGGTGCTAGATGCCTGTCACTACTACCACCTCTACCCATGGGGGGCTGGATGCCTACCACCACTACCACCCCTACTCAGGGGGTGCCAGATGCCTACCACTACCACCACCCCTACCCAGGGGGTGCCAGATGCCTACCACCCCTACCCAGGGGGTGCTAGATGCCTGTCACTACTACCACCTCTCCCCATGGGGGGCTGGATGCCTACCACCACTACTACCCCTACTCAGGGGGTGCCAGATGCCTACCACTACCACCACTCCTACCCAGGGGTGCCAGATGCCTACCACTACTGCCACCCCTACCCATGGGGGGCAGGATGCCTGTCACTACTACCACCTCTACCCATGGGGGCTGGATGCCTACCACCACTACCACTCCCTACCCAGGGGTGCCAGATGCCTACCACTACCACCACCCCTACCCAGGGGGTGCCAGATGCCTACCACTACTACCACCCCTACCCAGGGGTGCCAGATGCCTACCACTACCACCACCCCTACCCAGGGGTGCCAGATGCCTGTCACTACTACCACCTCTACCCAGGGGGTGCTGGATGCCTACCCCTACCACCACTCCTACCCATGGGGGGCAGGATGCCTACCACCAACAACACCCCCACTCATAGGATGGGTAATGCATGACACAACAAGCACACACCAACATAAGGAATGCAACAAAAAGACATCCCCCCAACACCATGACAAGCGTGTGTAGACTGTGTCAAATGCCTACAACACTGAACATGACTTTGAACATACAATGTGACCCCTATCACATGTGTCACACATAAATGTGTGTGGCCCCCACAATGCAAGCAGACCATGACCACTGTGGCAATGGGGTCCAACCCCCATCATCACAGTGACCAAAAGGTAAGTGTGGGGTCCATAGCTGAAGCACATTTTGAACATTGTGGCAATGGGGTCCAACCCCCATCATCACAGTGACCAAAAGGTAAGTGTGGGGTCCATAGCTGAAGCACATTTTGAACATTGTGGCAATGGGGTCTAAACCCCCATCATCACAGTGACCAAAATGTAAGTGTGGGGCCCATAGCTGAAGCACATCTTGAACATTGTGGCAATGGGGTCCAACCCCCATCATCACAGTGACCAAAAGGTAAGTGTGGGGTCCATAGCTGAAGCACATTTTGAACATTGTGGCAATGGGGTCCAACCCCCATCATCACAGTGACCAAAAGGTAAGTGTGGGGTCCATAGCTGAAGCACATTTTGAACATTGTGGCAATGGGGTCCAACCCCCATCATCACAGTGACCAAAAGGTAAGTGTGGGGTCCATAGCTGAAGCACATTTTGAACATTGTGGCAATGGGGTCTAAACCCCCATCATCACAGTGACCAAAATGTAAGTGTGGGGTCCATAGCTGAAGCACATTTTGAACATTGTGGCAATGGGGTCCAACCCCATCATCACAGTGACCAAAAGGTAAGTGTGGGGTCCATAGCTGAAGCACATTTTGAACATTGTGGGAATGGGGTCCAACCCCCATCATCACATTGACCAAAAGGTAAGTGTGGGGTCCATAGCTGAAGCACATTTTGAAAATTGTGGCAATGGGATCTAAACCCCCATCATCACAGTGACCAAAATGTAAGTGTTGACATTGAAAAAGCTGCAACTGCCAAACTGCATGGATGATTCCTGGTCACAGAACAACAAACACATCAGTGGCAAAGTAGTGCTTGTGTCCCATAGCAACATAGATTGGGGAGACAAACAGTGCAGTGCAAATAAGACATACCTTTGGCCATGTGCAGACAAACATCACCCATGGGGGCTGACACTGTCAACATCCATCAATGACACAATGACAGAAGTGACCATCATAATGCAGACCCACATATTTGCACCAATGGGCACACAAATGTAGATACCCTGTGGAGACTGTAGATGTGAGGTGAACAAATAACATACCATGGCAGCAATGGGACACACAAACAATGATCATTGTGCTGACTGATGACCTAGGAGTCCCAGGGACCG